>CM057453.1:1591230000-1593630000 GCA_016271365.2 Neoceratodus forsteri
AGATTGGGAGTTTAAAGTACTGACAGTGGCTTATCCCACAGTTCCTACTGTTTATATACTTCCTAAAGTGCATAAGGACCCCATTCACCCCCCCAGGCCACCTGATTATTTCAGGAAAAGGATGGTTGACAGAACAAATTTCAAAATTTGTGGATGGCTTCCTTAGTCCTATTGTGCAGTCTGTACCCTCGCATTTAAAGGACTTCATGGAGGGGATTAATCCAATGGGAGAACCTTAATATGGAAGAGGAATGGTATTTCGCCACTCTTGATGTGGAATCTTTATACATGAATGTTCTATATCGAGGGGGGCTGAAAGCCTTAGCATATTTTCTGGATCTGAGATCAAAACATCCGAAGGTACCCACACTATTTGGTGAAACTGACAGAATTGGTTTTGACTTTTAACATGTTTATATTTCAAAATAAATATTTTTTGCTGACAGAAGGTATTGTGATGGGGGCAACCATGGCCCCCAGCTATGCAAATTTTATATAGAAAGTGGAAGCAAGATTTCATTGGGAGCAGTGACGCAAATCCATATATAGGTGAATTGGATTTGTGGTTCTGCTTTTTTGACGATATACTCTAATATGGAGGAACACAGAACAAACATCTGTTGATTTTATCCAGTGGTTGAAGGAACAAACCCACATTTATGGTTTAAGGGACAAATAAGTTGGGATGAAATCACATTCTTGGGTTTGAAAATTTATAAAACAAGTAATGGTGATGTTGGTATGACACTTTTTACAAAGCCCGCTGATAGGAATAGCTTGCTGCTTGAGAGCAGCTGTCGTCCCACTAGTGTTTCACGAAACATACCTAAGGGACAACTCATTAGAAGTCTCAGAAACTGACCAGGGAGGGGGTGTGGACATGGTCTACATAGACTTTAGCAAGGCATTTGACACAGTCCCACACAAAAGATTAATAGTCAAATTAACTAGCTTGGGAGTGGGTCCCAGGGTGGTAGCCTGGGTAAAACATTGGCTAGACAACAGGACACAGAAGGTAATTGTAAATGGAGTCCACTCTGAAGAAAGAAGGGTTACTAGTGGGGTACCGCAGGGTTCAGTACTGGGTCCAGTCCTTTTTAATGTCTTTATAAGTGACATTGCAGAGGGACTAGAAGGAAAAGTATACCTCTTTGCAGATGACACAAAGATCTGCAACAGGGTTGATACACAAGGAGGTGTGGAAAGGATGAGAAGGGACTTGGCAAGGTTGGAGGAATGGTCAGAAGTATGGCAGCTTAGATTCAATGCAAAGAAGTGCAAAATAATGCACCTGGGAAACAAAAACCCAGGGGAAGATTACACAATGGGGAGGAGGTAACAACAGCAAAAATGGAAAGGGACCTGGAGGTAATCATATCAGATGACCTTAAGGTTAGCAAACAATGTGAGAAGGCAGTAGGGAGGGCTGGGGGTACTGGATGTATAGGAGATGCATCACCAGCAGAAAACAGGAAGTTGTTATCCCTCTGTACAGACAGTTGGTGAGACCCCATCTGGAGTACTGCATCCAGTTCTGGAGACCCTATCTCCGCAAGGACATAGACAGGATGGAGGCAGTCCAGAGGAGGGCAACTAAAATGGTGCAGGGTCTGCAAGAGAAGCCATACGAGGAGAGACTAAAGGAGCTTAATATGTATACCCTTGAGGAAAGGAGGGAGAGGGGGGACATGATAGAAACTTTTAAGTACCTCAGTGGAATCAACAAAGTCCAAGAGGGTAGCATCTTTCAGAAAAAGAGATGTGCAAGAACAAGGGGACACAATTTGAAGATGGGGGGTTCAGGGGCAATGTGAGGAAGTATTTTTTCACAGAGAGGGTGGTTGAAGCATGGAACAGCCTTTCTGAGGAGGCTCTGGTGTCTAAAACTGTGGTAGAATTCAAGAATGCATGGGACAGACATAAGGCAATTTTTGTGGGGGGTAGGAAGAAACAGGCTGTTGGTTAACTAGGATCTGCAGCTTATCCTGTAGGTAGGGAAATGGGCAGACTAGGTGGGCCAATCAGTCCTTATCTGCTGTCAAAGTCTGTGTTATGTTATTTATATACTGGTGATAGAAATGAGAATACTATCTGGTCAGCCCCTCCACCCTCTGGTATACATATCTGTGGGAAATGCAAATTCTGTCGGTTTGTAAAAAAGACCAATAGTTATAGCTATCCCTTAACTGGCAAATAATATAATTTGATAAATGTTATATGCAGCTATACTCCAGGAGTTGTGTATGTTTTGGAATGCTTCTGTGGAGCATATTAAGTGGGATGGACTACAAGGGATTTCAGAACCAGAAATGGTGATTACGTAAAGGCATTGGATAAAGGTGACATGACTTATGCGACCGTACAGCATGTCACCAGTAACCCTGGACATAAACATGACATTAAATTTATAGGGCTGGAAAGGATAACGGTGGGACCCAGGGGTGGCAATCTTGAGCGCAAGATCGGGCAAAGAGAGTTATTGGATCTTTGAATTAATGGCTAGAGAAGACTATGGGGGTTCATAGATTCGTCCAAGGCTGTGTGTGGGTAATGATGTGCGATGTGGCTGCCACTACACATTCAGTCACTTTACTACCAGTCTAACATTGCTAGTAAAGTGCTCTGGGATACAGTGTGTATGAAAAGCTCTATATAAATGCTGGTTCTTCTTCTTCTAAACAATAATATTGATTTGGTAGCCTTTTATAAGGGTTATTTGTATGATGCATGCTGTCATTAAACATCAGGTTTGAATTCACCCCCACCTCCAGCAGTAGAAAAAAGTGCATAGTGGATTCCTATTTAGCAACATATTACAAAAGTTTGTACATGGGAAGCATGCAATATATTGAGCAACATTGTAATGAGAATGTGTAATGTTTACGTGGAAATGTGATTATAAAAAGAAATGTGTTTGCTGGGGTATGGATTGAGGAAATTACACATCTAAATGTATGGGTTCACCACAGCAAGGCACTCGAGATTGTTTGAAAGAATTCACCTGGTTAAATTGTCATAATGTTTTTAAATGTGTTTCATGCTAGGTTCATACTAGGTTTTGTAAGGAGCGAAAGAACCAATAAGGTCCATAATTGTTCCTACGTACTAATAATAGTTAAGAAGTGAACCAGAAAGGATAAACTGATCAAGTTGAGATTTAAAGATAGATTTAGAGCTGCTGACAAGCACTTCAATAGGTAATGTATTCCATGGTTTAGTAATATGTACTGTATAAAAGAATTTTCGGGGGACATAGTTAAATTTCTTTAATTGCAACTGTAATGGATGACCTCTGAAGTTATAGGTATGCTCCTTGAAATTGAACCCAGGTATGTGTCACTATATATATATATATATATATATATATATATATATAAGAGCAAAAACTCCATTTAATGCATTAGTTAGGGTTGTTCCATGGCGACAAAAGCAAGGAAATTGATGTTTGGGTTGAAGCTCCCCTTGGACCCCCCGCCCACACCCCAACCCGGCATCGAGGTCTTGGCGATTGGGGTTGCCAGCCTAACTCTAACCCCATCAGATGTGTGAAGAAGCAGGGTATAGGAGAATGGGATGAGAGTTGGGACTGACAGCCCCAGCAGCACTACTGGTGAGGGTAGAAAATGAGTGAAGAATTCCTTTCAACACAGGACTCTCTTTAAGCTGATGGAACTAATAACTATCGTTAAACTAGAAGTTTTGCCTCTAATTCTCTTCTTTTGAGAATGACATTAAGAAATAGTGAATGTAATACGGTGGCAGGAGCGCGATGCCCTTTGGGCCCCATGGTCCCGCCACGTGATGTCTTGTCACATAGTAACGTGGTGCCCACAAACGCAAATGGTAATGCGCATGGTGATGCAAAGCGAAACACAAAGATGAACAGTACTGCAGACACAAATGGTTAAAATAATGCAAACGCAAGCACAAATGAAAATGCAAAGGGTAACGCACATGGTGCCATAGACGGGAACAGTAAGTGAAACGGGTACAGAACCGCAAGCAGAAGCGGTAAGGGTAACAGTAATGTAAGCGCAGAGGCTGGTTTTCCCCAAAAGATGCATAGAGAAAGACAGTGAGTACAAAGAATGTATGCATAATAATGGGTCTCGGGCAGAAAAGCGAGAGTTGGAATACCAAATTGCTTATATCTCAGGACGCATGATGTAGAAAAATTTTTAAAGTCATATGATTTATGACTTTCCTGGTTGTTTTGTACTTAGCCCCTATTAGGGCTGCTTTTTTCTGACGGTGTGCGTATCTCACTGCTTCCGAGATACAGGCCCTGAAAGGCGCGCAGCGTCAGAATGTTATCCTATGGGGGAAAAAAGAGAAGTTCAGATTGCCATAACTTTGGCTCCCTGTAATATTTTTTCACCAAACCACTGAAAGGCACATTTGTGGGATATTGGTTTTCTTCCCTTCAAATTTCAGCTCAATAGACCAAACCGTTATTTTGCAGCAGGGTGGCAAAATATTCCTGTAATGCGGCAGATGCCATAATGTTATCCTATGGGAAAAAGCGTCAAATTTGGAGTGCCGTAACTTTGCCGCCCTGTAATATTTTTTCACCAAAACACTGAAAGGCACATCCGTGAGACGTTAGCTGCTTCTCTCCAAATTTCAGTCCAAAAGACCAAACTGTTCTTTTGCAGCAGGGGTGGCAAAGAATTGCTGTCATTTTCCCACAGCCTGGAAAAGTACTGTCGAACTTTGCGAAAGCTTTCGCAAATTCATGCAACACTGTCGCAAATGCGAAAGTATTTTTTCCAGAAATTTGAAAAACATATTTCTGGGGTGTTTTACCCCAAAATAAAGACATGCCTAGCATCCTCAGGGTCTGACTAGGTGAATACAAAAAGAATTAGGTTGCTAGAGGGTCCCAAATTTAAATGTCAAGCATTTTTCTGATGACCAACTGAAAAATTAAATGGCGGATTTACGACAGTAAAATGGCCATTTGCAACACTAAAAACTGCATTTGCGACACTGTCGAACTTTTTAACTTTTCCTATTGACTTATAAATAACTTTTGAACTGTTTAATATTTTTTCACGAAATCTTCAAAAGGCACATTGGGGACCCCGGCTGCATGTTCCCCTGAAGATTTTGGACCAGTCACGCAAACCATGCGACCTGTAGAAATGAGCAAAGAATTCAAAAAAAGCGTAAACATGCGCGCAGATCACGCTTAATAACTCCGCAGCCGTATATCCGAACAGTACGAAAGTTGGCACTTCCCAAGATGTATGGTTTTTGATTGTGTATTCCAAATTTCAGGCAAATCCGTTGAACGGTTGCAAAGTTATTAAGGTGCAGGTAGGTTTAACTATGTAAATGGCTCCTCAATTCCTAACTATGGTAGCACTACTGTGCTACCATAATATATATTTATATTTATATATATATATATATATATATTTATAAAACATAGAGAATGGTGATTGTTGCCTTGAAGTTATGTACCTGGTTGATTATCATGAATTTTAATTGATGTGTTTGCACAGAGTATTTAAGTATCTGCACATAGCGGAGCAATTCAGCTGTGATGAAACCTGGCAGGGATTCAAGCAAAACATAAGTCTGTACCTAGTCAGTCTTGCCTTCTGCAATGGGTAGTTAATAAGGATGGATTTTAGTGTTACTGCTTGTATTTTAACTATTTATGGACTTATTTATTTGTATCATTTTGTAAAGCGCTTTGATATTTTGAATTGCGCGCAAGAAATAACGTTTATTATTATTACTTCACTGTTTCCACAGTATGTGGTTTTTTAACTTTTATGCACTAGAGCATTTTGTGTAATAATAACATTTAACTGAGATGAGTCCTTGGTTTGGGTGTTATTATTTTTTCATGGCTGTAGTTGTTTTTTAAGGATCACCAAACCCTTTCCTGGTGCAGCTTACTGCTTTGAACTAGTCTTGTAAGTACTATACAAAGATATTCATTGTGGGTGTGCCTGAAGGGATCTGTGTGGTCCCAAAAGTCAGTGTATTACATCATCTATGTACAGTATCTATGTTGATTCAATAAAAGTATCATACTATCCCGTTCAGTGATATTACTGAATTGTTGGGTACATTTATGTGTAGTGCACTTACCTGGTGAACAAAAATCCCAGATGCTTCCTATGGTGACTAAATTGATTGATGTGATACTTTTTACAGCTGCATTGTGTCATGACACTATGCTAATGTAATGCTATCAGAAGAAAGGGTATGATCAGAATTCCTAATGCAGCACAGCTGTGTTGTTACAAGAGAGTGGAATCAAATCACAACTTCCTGAAAATATGTCCGTTTCACTACAATGTGTTTCCTTCTTCTCCCCCTCCCACCACTGCACTATTTTCTTGCTTCAAACAGAGCCGAAGACGTGGCTCAGCTCTGCATCAGTGTAAAATCTCCAGCCAAGCCACAGTATGCCAAAAAAAAATTCAGCCAGACTGAATCTTGTAGTATCCCATTCTGTCCTGTTTCTGGACCTCGCTCACAAATGCACACTCCTTCAATTCAAAATAAAATGTTGCCCTGCTTAAAACGTTTCAGTCAGACCGACCTCAGCCTTCTTTGTCCTGCCATATCTGTTCTGTCCTGCATCTGGCGGAAGAGGTTGAAAGGAATGAGGATATCAGTTGTTTTGCGCTTCCCATTCCACACCAACTCCCAACACAACACTAATTTTTATGTTTGCGTGAACACATGTGCAAGAAACATAGTGCCATCATCTGAGTTTTTGTAGGTGTGGCACCCTGTCTTCCAATTCAGTCAGTGTGTTTGCAGGCACAGCCACAGTTCACCAATGAATGCTGTAGCTGTCTATGACAACAGTTGAAAATGCAGAGCCGTACAGTTGAAAGGGAGAGCTCCACTTCGATAAGCAGTGATAAGATGGTATTGATTAACATATTGCCGGCAATCCTGCTTGTATACATCTCTGCTTTCTCTTCCTGGAACATAAATTCAGTTTGAAGTGAACTTTTCCTAGGACTATCTTTCTGGGAGGAGGCGACGGGGGTGCCCAAATCCCCCGTCTGCTCAATTAAACCCCCCAAAAAGACTTCCAGTTGCCATGATGGGAGCCACCCCAGCGTGGCACCGTCTCTCAGCCAACAGGGGTGCCCAATCCCCGCCGACTCCACTGCCCCCCAAAAACTTCCAGCTGCCACTCTGGGAGCCCACCTCAGCATGGCACAAGTCCCGTCGTCCTCCTGAAAAGAAAACAAACACCTGAAAAGAAAAACTGGTCCCTCGTTGATTGTCTTGCCCCCCAACCCGTGCCCACCCTCTGCGCATCCACCTCCCCACACCCCCACCTCACCCTATACTTACCTCCAGAGGCCCGTGAGATGATCTTTGGTGGACCAGGACCACGTCTGCACTCTTCAAAGCTGACCGTGAACTGAAGAAATGCTGGTAAGCTGTATAATGGAATAAATAGGGTTTTTTCAACTTTGATGCATATCTCAAGCATTTTCTGGAATTTTAGCACCACATTTTCAACATGGGGTTTTTGGGACCCCTCCTCATGAATTCTGGCACTGTCGTGGTGTTAATCCGAAGGTGTACCGCCCGGAACCACCTTCGGGACCAATTTATGAAGCGACAGTGTCACAGTTCGTAGTAGGATTTAGAAATCCTATTTTAATTTGGTGAAAAAAGTCCCAAAAATGACTGATTTCTGACGTCGTTGTGGGAGTTCCTCGCACTCATAAGTTCGCAAATATTTAATATTTTCATCCAGATTTTTAACATTGCCATTTTACCACACCTCCTTATGAGCAGTACAGCTGTCATTTTTCACATCTGGCCCAAAATGTGTTTCTCACATGTAGCGCACGATGGCACAGTCGGTGTATGAAATCAATGTTCGGGACAGATTAAGAAAATCACAGTGACACTGTTCATGAGCAGAGGTCTTAAAATGGCTATGTTAAAAATTTGGTGACAAAAGGCTATAAAATGACTGTGTTACAAGTGAGCATTGCGCAGTTTCCGCGCACCCTTGTAAGTTTATGAATTTGTAATATTTTTCAGTCCAGATTTTCACCACTGGCATTTTTCCACACTTCCTTATGAACAGTACAGCTGTCATTTTTCACACCATGGCCGAAATGTGTTTTCGCACTTCCAGTGCAGAAATGCGTGGTCGCTGTGAGAAATCACTGTTTGGGACAGATAAAGAAAATCACAGTGACACTGTTCATGAGCAGAGGTCTCAAAATGTCTTTGTTGACAATCTGCTGTAAAAAATCTCCAAACTAATTACATTACGGGTATGCATTGCACAGTTTCTACGCACGCTCGTGACTTCACCAGTTTTTTTAATATTTTCACTGCAGATTTTCAACATTGCCATTTTTTACACCTATCCATGAACAGTACAGCTGTCATTTTTCACATCCTGTTCGAAATGTGTTTTCGCGCCTGTGGTGCCAAATGGCCTAGTCACTGTGCAAAAGCAGCTTTCGGCTAACAAACTGATATTGCCACTGTTCATGAGGTGGGGGTCACAGAAAAAACATCTTGAAAATTTGGAATGAAAATACCAACGAACGCCTGAGGCATTAGCGTTTCCGACCGTCCATAACGCCTCACCCTGTAGAGAATGACAGGCATCAGGGGTGTGACTTGGGATTGTCGCCTGTAATGCTCATACCATTCCACCCCCATCCACACCCTGCAGCCACTGAGAGGCATTGAGGTGTGCCTTGGACTCTTCGGCCCCAAAGTTCACCCCATTCTCCTATACAGCACCCATCTCACCGTATTTCCTGATGGAATGGGGTGAACCTAATAAGGGCCCAAGACCCCAAGGCACACTGTGACACTTGTCAGTGTCTGCAGGGTAGGGTGTGGTGAAATGGCAGGCCTGTTATGCCTGATGACCTAAAGGCACACCCCAATGCCTGTCACTCTCTGCAGGGTGGTGGTGGGGTTGGCTTCAGTTCAGTACTTCACTGCCATTCCTATTATGCAGCTCTGTAACTCCTACACTACCAATGCCAATGCCAGCAAGCAAGCGTTCGGCATTGACAAATGCTTGTTATTTTATGTTATTACACAGTTTTACAGTGAATCTTAACATCTCTGCTTAAACCAAAGGCTGCCTTTGCTTTGTATTTAAAATAAATCCAGCATTCAGTCCCCCACAGTTCCATAATTGTAGCCCTTGATTTTCCTTCTCAAGACCTCTTTATTTCCCCTGTGAATCTCCTGTCTGCTACAACAAATTCATCCCTGTGCAGTTGCAGGAGTGTTCGATAAAATAATAAAATCGAACCCATGATTGCCCAATAGTAGTCAGCACCTTAACATTCTGTGCTTGGCATTGTACAAAAGTACCCAATTTAATGTGCCACCGATAACATTTGTACAGCAGTTCTCCCTGTGACCAAGCTTGAGTGTTTGTTTCTACAGCTAGACAAGGCAATTTTATGTTTGCTTGCACGCATGTGCAAGAAACATAGTGTGGTGATCCAAAATGCAGTGCTGTACTATTGAAAGAGAGAGCACCGCTTCAGTGAGCAGCGCTCCCCCTCCCAACACACACGCGACGCATCGCATATTGCGTGCTCATGCGCCCCCACCACGCACTACACTGTATAGCCGATAGGGGTGCCCAATCCCCGCCGGCTCACACCCAAAAAATTCAGGAGGTGCCACGCTGGGAGCCCACCCCAGCATGGCAAAGATTGTTATAGCCAACAGGGTGCCCAGTCCCCGCCGGCTCCACACTCCCTCCCCAAAAAGCTTTCAAGGTGCCTTGCTGGGAGCCCACCCCAGGGTGGCAAAGCTTGTTGTGGCCGACGGGGGTACCCAATCCCCCATTGGCTCCAGCCCCCCCAAACAGCCTTTCCAGCTGCCACGCTGGGAGCCCACCCCAGTGTGGTAAACGTCCCGCATCGTCTTAATAATTAAAAAAAAAAACCCTGTAAATAAAAAGGTCCCTCGCAGTCTCCTGCCCCCACCAGCACCCACCCACTGCGCACCTACCTCCCCACACCCCCACCCCATACTTACTCTCCGGAGTCTGGCACGATGATCTCCGTGGACTGAACACGCCTGCACTCTACAAAGCCGACCGCAAACTGAGGAAATGCCGGTAAGCTGTATAATGCAATAAATAGGGTTTTTTAAACTTTGCTGCATATCTCAGGCATTTTTTGGAATTTTGGCACCAAATTTTCAACATGGGGTTTTTGGGACCCCTCCTCATTAATTCTGTCACTGTCATGGCGTTAATCAGGCCCAAAGGGTGATTTCATGGTCACTGTGTGAAATCACCTTCCGACCGATTAATGAAACGACAGTGCCAGTATTCATAAGGTGGCTATCAAAAAGCCTATGTTGCAAATTGGTGAAAAATTCAAAAATGACTGTTTTAATTTGCGTGCACATGCAGTTCCTGCCACAAGCCTCGTAATTGCTAATTTTTAATATTTGCACTCCGATTTTCTCAACATTGCCATTTTACCACACCTCCTTATGAGCAGTACAGCTGTCATTTTCACATCTCGATGAAAATGTGTTTCACAAGATATAGCGACTATGGCTAATCGGTGTGTGAAATCAGTGTATGGGACACATTAAGAAAATCACAATGACACTGTTCATGAGCAGAGGTCTTAAAATGGCTATGTTGAAAATTTGGTGAAAAAATTCTTAAAAATGACTGATTCACGAGCGTGCGTTGCGCACTTCCTAGGCACGTTCGTAAGTTCGTAAATTTTTAATATTTGCACTCTGGATTTAAACATTGCCATTTTACCACACCTCCTTATGAGCAGTACAGCTGCCATTTTTCACATCTCGATGAAAATGTGTTTCCGCGCATGTAGCGCACAGTGGCGCAGTCGGTGTGCGAAATCAATGTATGGGACACATTGAGAAAATCACAGTGACACTGTTCATGAGCAGTGGTCTTAAAATGGCTATGTTGAAAATTTGGTGAAAAAATTCCTAAAAATGACTGATTCACGAGCGTGCGTTGTGCAGTTCCTACGCATGCTCGTAAGTTCACGAATTTTTAATATTTGCACTCCGGATTTTCAACATTGCCATTTTACCACACCTTCTTATGAGTAGTACAGCTGTCATTTTTCACATCTAACCGAAAATGTGTTTTCGCCAACATGAAGCGTATAAATGGCGCAGTCGGTAAGCAATCAATGTTTGGGATAGATTAAGAAAATCACAGTGACACTGTTCATTAGCAGAGGTCTTAAATGGCTATGTTGACAATTTGGTGAAAAAATTCCCAAAAATTACTGTTTTAGGAGCGCGTGTGCGAAATTTTAATATTTGCACCAGGTTTTCAACATTGCCATTTTACCACACTTCTTTATGAGCAGTACAGCTGCCATTTTTCACATCTCACCCAAAATGTGTTTCTGCACATGTAGCGCACAATGGTGCAGTCGGTGTGCGAAAGCAATGTTTGGGACAGATTAAGAAAATCACAGTGACACCGGTCATGAGCAGAGGTCTTAAAATGGCTATGTTGAAAATTTGGTGACAAAACTCCATAAAATGACTGTGTTACGAGTGAGCATTGCGCAGCTTCCATGCACCCTTGTAGTTCATGAATTTGTAATATTTTCAGTCCAGATTTTCACCAGTGACATTTTTCCACACTTCCTTATGAACAGTACAGCTGTCATTTTTCACAACATGGCCGAAATATGTTTTCACACTTTCAGCACAGAAATGCATGGTCGCAGTGAGAAGTCATTGTTCGGGACAGATAAAGAAAATCACAGTGACACTGTTCATGATCGGAGGTTCCAAAATGCCTGTGTTGACAATCTGCTGTAAAAAATCCCCAACTAATTACATTATGGGTGTGCGTTGCACAGTTTCTATGCACATTCATGACTTCACCAGTTTTTTAAATATTTTCACTGCAGATTTTCAACATTGCCATTTTTTACACCTCCCCATGAACAGTACAGCTGTCATTTTTTACATCCTGTTCGGAATGTGTTTTTGCACCTGTGGTGACAAATACCGTAGTCACTGTGCAAAAGCAGCTTTCCGCTAACAAACTGATATTGTCACTGTTCACGAGGTGGGGGTCACAAAAAAAACATGTTGAAAATTTGGAGTGAAAATACCAACGAATGCCTGAGGTGTTTGGGTTTCCGACCATAACGCCCCACCCTGTAGAGAATGACAGGCATCGGGGGTGTGACTTGGGATTGTCGCCTGCAATGCTCATACCATTCCACCCCCACCCACACCCTGCAGCCACTGAGAGGCATCGAGGTGTGCCTTGGACTCTTCGGCCCCAAAGTTCACCCCATTCTCCTATACCGCACCCATCTCACCGTATTTCCTGATGGAATGGGGTGCATAAGGGCCAAAGACCCCAAGGCACACCGTGACACTTGTCAGTGTCTGCAGGGTAGGGTGTGGTGAAATGGCATGGCCGTTATGCCTGATGACCCAAAGGCACACCCCAATGCCTGTCAGTCTCTACAGGGTGCTGGTGGGGTTGGCTTCAGTTCAGTACTTCACTGCCATTCCTATTATGCAGCTCTGTAACTCCTACACTACCAGTGCCAATGCCAGTAAGCAAACATTCGGCATTGACAAATGCTTGTTAGCTTAAGGTATAAATAGTTGAATTTACTGTTTGTCCTCTTAACCCAGCTTATTCCATCACTATTAACACCCTATTTTGCCAACCTAGTAACATGTTTGATATTTTGTAATGTAAAATCCATGCATTTCATGATACTGTTGTTTTGGTGTGCTTACATTTTTACTGAACAACCTCAACCATGCTGTCCCAGTCACTCCCATTCTCACTTTGTAGTAAACATTAAAACGAAATATGAAATTCAAATTCTACTACTATTAGAATATTTTGCGGTGGACGCTCTCTTTTATCCTTAGTAACCTTATGTGTGCAATGGATAAAAGCAGCTACAGTTACAAAGAGAGTAATTTTCCATCTCAGCCCTTTTTGAATATCTTTCAGTTAGCATCCCATTTATTTTTATTCAATAACGGAGAGCCACGATTTTTGCCATCAGTTCTAATCCTTCTTCTCCCCCTCCCCCTCCACACTGTTTTCTGAAATTGTTAAAACACTTGAAGGACCAAGTACTGATGAGCACAAACTACGAAATCAGTAGATGTCTAGCAGATGAGCCGTTACTGTGCACAGTACCGTGTTGTAGATATATATATATTTGCCATTGTAAGCTGGCTATTTTAAACAGAGATGTTTCTATCTGTTTAAAAAAAATGTAACATTTTCTTATTTGAAAACTTATGTGTTTGTACTTCACAAATTTCCTGTAAACAATAGAAAATAACTAACTAATCTAGCTGTCATAACTGAACAGGGAATCTAGTATCCCTCGTGAGAGCACACAGTGGCAGCGCATCTGTGAGTTTAATTGAGAGCTAGCTTGCTTAGTGATTTTCTGTTCTTTACAGGCAATCTGCAAAGTACAAACACAGGAATTTTCAAGTAAGAACATTTTTACATTTTAGAGTATCTGTGTTTAAAATAGTCAGCTTACAATGGCACAAACAAACAAAAAATAAAAGAATCCACCAACAGGGTACTGTGCACAGTGAAAGCTTGTATGTTACACATCTACTGACCGTGTGTGCAGTTTGTGCCCATCAGTAGTCGGTCCTATTTGCCAAAATTGAATACCTAGTTGTGGAATTTTTTTTAAATGTACTCACTAATTGTTCACAGTAACCTGCCTGCTTGAGTAAATTTACTATGCAGTGCAGTGTGTGTACATATCAATGGCGCTGATTTCAGATCATTCTTGTTGCCTAGTTTGACTAATTTACCTACTATGAACAGATAATTATGTGTAAGTCACAGTGCAGATTTTATTGTGTACAAGGAATATTTACAGATTTAAGTATTAAAAATTCCAGACACTGTGTTTAGATGAGCCTTGTTACTTGCCCCGAGAACTGACAAATGAAGGCCATCCTTAAATGTAGAATTTTAAACAAGTACAGTACAAAGTTCTTAAAAGTTTTCAGCAGCTTCCATTACCTTCACTGGAAAGAAATCGCAATTAAGATATTTTTGAGAGTTAATCAGCCTTCCTGTATAATTTTGATGCCATTTGTAAGTAACAAATACAGGTGCTAACTATGCATGAAGCAGCTAAATGGCTAATTTGTGCTCTGGGAATCCTACCTTCCATCCCAGTACAGACAGTATGTCAGTTTTAATGAGTTCTTAGGTGGTCAAAAACGAGTAGAAAGGGAGACCCTTGCCTTGCTTTGCTTTAGGCTTTTAGTTACATACCACTCACTCCCCCACCTCCCCTACAGCAAATTAACAATTGCTGACTGAAAAGCGGGAGGCAGGGAGTCTGTAGCACGAGTGAGAGCGAGCTTGGCAGGGTAATCTTGCTTTGGTTGATTTATTTGTTCTTCATTTTTTAGCTAGTGTACTTTTTATAAAAAAAAAACAAAAAACAGGAGTCTGACAGGCTGACAGAGAAGTGGCCGATAGAAAACAAAACTGTAACACTGCAAACTGAACCTACTATGCCTTTGCAGGCATGATTGATTAAGTCAGTGGGGGGAAGCAGTCTGACATGCTAAAATAGTGTAATGTGGGAGGGAGGGAAAATGAAACACAATATGAATGCTGAACTCAGAGTGCTACCAAGTTTGTGACTAAGCCTGTACAGTATATCATGTAGTTGAAGAAAAAAAACTGTATCAGAAACAGTATGATTGCAAGTTTCCCCCCAAACAGTGTCATGACAATGCCATTTATGTGCCCCAGTCAAGTTGGGAATGACTCATCTCGTGCATGTTGTTATGGCACCCATATTTTCCTTGCAGACTGTGGATGCTGCCATGACAGCTATACTTCCTGACTGCACACTGCCACACTAGAGCTCTAAGCAGGGAAGTTTGCTTGTGCTGTCCTCTCGTGTTTGCCAACTAGTGTTCGAGAGTCAAACTTTAAAACAATGAGGACAGATGGTGGATGGACTACTTTATCTATTTTCACGATAAATTAATGTTTTTTAAGAAAAGGTTAGAATGCTGCTTGTTGTGAACCAGTCTGACATTGCTATAAAAGCAATAAGGTACTCTCAGAGGATTACGCTAATTGTCAGTTAATCACCTCTAGGGGTACGTGGCACTCAGCTACACCTTGTACCACATTACACTCTTAGGGGGTGATTAACAGATGATCAGTGTAACCCCTGCTTGTTCCTTATTACTTAAGAAGTTAAAGAGTAGGGGAAAGCATGTGATTCATGGATGGAGAAAGAGGGACAGAGTGAAGAAGTAACATGAAAGGAAGAGAGGCAAGTAGTACAAGGGGATGAGAGAGAGAGAGAGAGAGAGAAGTACAAGTGGAGGAGCAGGGGAAGAATCATAAGAATAGGGGCATGATGAAGCACATGAAGAAGTGAAGGATGATGAATGAGAGAAGCTTGAAATTCTGACATCAGTTATATCATTGACTAGTGGCAATAAGTGTGAAACTGAGGAGAAGGAAAGATTCAAAAAAATGTTTGAAAAAAGGAAAAGAAAGAAAGAAAGCAAGGTTCTGAGAGTGGGAAATCTGAAGACATGTTCCACCCCCAAACTCATAGTGAAGTACCACCTGCTGCTGCTGCTGCCGCCCTACCTGCCATTCCCAGCTACATTATTCCATATTGGCCAGAAAAAATACATTTTATCAGTCACTGCTGAATTTATCATGAAGTAACCCCCCTCATGCACACACACACACACACACACACACCAGTCCACTCCACTTTAAACAAACTCTGGTCCAAGCCAAAATGGGTGCTAGTGCATTCATCTGACAAGGGATATAGATGTAATGTAGCTATAAAAAAATAATCATTTCAAATTAAACTCATGTCAGATTAATGCATTAGCAGCCATTTTGGCTCTGACCAGAGTTTGTTTAGTAAAAGGCCTGGGGTGTCTGTTTCCATCTCCCTTAGTCTCTTTGTGACCCTGATTCCTCCTTTGCTTTCAGTGTCACTGTCTTTCACTGGAATATATGATGCTAGTACAGTGGGAATCATAGCTACACAATACTAGTCAAAAAGCATGCTCAAGACATTAATAGACACATAATAGTAGACCTGTCTGCATGATATTTTTACTTTGTACCTTTGCGTGTTACAGACACTCAAAACTTGTTTGTAACAATTGATAGATGTTTATCAGCCACCTGACACAACACAGACCACAGTAGCTCATACTCACACAAAAAACCATGGTGAGCACACAGAGGGCTGTTCCCTGTTAAAGCACAGACTGACGTATACATTCCTGTGCCTTCTTTTTATCTTTCAGCTGTTGAGAGAAATAACTTGATGAGGCTTGCTCAGACAATACCATTTACTCCAGTCTGCCATTTTGGTGAGTGCTATTTATTCTTATGTTGACAGTGTTGTCAGCAATTAGCACACTTCTCACTCCCGCTTAAATGTAATTTGTTGAATCCCTTAATTATGTGAAAAGTTACTATCATCATCCAGTTACAGATTGCTGCAGTTGGAGATATTTAACAAATATCTTTAATAAACTGGAGAAAAGTGGCTTTTAAACTGGGATGTCCGAGCCCTGTGGAAGCATTCATTTTGTAAATGAAAGCTTGTGCAGTAATGTTACAGCAGGTCATTCTTAACCATAAAAAAAACTGCTTGTGCTCATGGGCCTCCTGTTGAATTGTGATAAAAAAACACATAATTCTCTTTATTTGAAAACTTTGCCAAAAAGACAGTTCCACGCTTTCCTTACAGTTCATTTAGATTTTTTGTCAGCCTTGCCATTTGTTCTCATCATCATCTCTGCACACTGTTAGGGTTGTCGAGGCTGTCACATTATTAGCAGCTCCCTTTATCTTTGTGAAGTGGATGCCTCCACAAAATGCCAGCGTCACTAATTAAAAGATTTCTGTCTCTGTTTTACTGAAAGCATTTGTTAAATCTAAACTGTAGCAGCAGCCAGATACTGGATCATTATGCTAACTTCAGGTAACTAGTTAGAAAGAAGAATTCAGATGTGAATGCTGTGAAGCCCCTACAAAAGGCAATCCAGCAAGCATACAGTATATCAGCAAAAAAGCCTTTATTACTGCACAGCCTAACACAGATGGATGTTTTTAACATTTTAATGGTCATTTGCCCTACTGGAGACACTGAGAATGACTGCAAGGGTTGAAACATATTCATTGTGTTAGTCTGTCTTGAACTGGGGAGGCAGTAAGTATTTTTCAGATATTTATTATCCTATTTGGCTTTTATAGGGACTTTACAACACAGTGAACTAAATTCTTTTTGACTGTGTTCTCCATTGCAACCACCCACTGTGTTTAAGGTGTTTTGGAATACAGAAAAAAAACAAACTTTTTTTCTAAAATAACCACTATGGAAATGCCATAGATTTTTTTAAGTACTAAAAACTTTCCAAAATGTAGCTATATTGTAATACATATATTGTACTGAAATTTCTTCTTTTTTCTATTTTACACGTTATTCACATAGGTTTTAATACATTTTAGAGCACTGTAATGCTGTCTATGTCCACCTTTTCTAGGCTTAAAATAGTCTGTTTAAAAATTTATCAAAAACCAGAGCACACCTTTCCTAAATTATTTACCTGTACTGATCTGTTACAAGCATTACTTCATTTCCACAGAACTTGTATCAGATGTCTCAAAGTCTGTACACTGACAGTAATTACTCTCCAGCAACTAATCTACTGCAGCTTTAATCTGGTTTTCTGTGTCAAGAACGTATCTTTATACTACATATTGTCAGCAAATGGTTCCCTTTCAGTATTTTGTACCTCATATGAAGACTTTGTCCTAAAACAGTATGATGATATTCACTGCATTGATGAGATGCCAGTAGAGAGCACAGAGATACCTGGAGGTGATCATAATGATAAAAAAATAACCTACATCTTCTCAGTTCAGTAAGGCATACAGTATGGCTAACTAGGTGCTGGAGTGCATAGGAAGGGTGTACCAACCGAAAATCAAAACCCGTATGGCAAAATCCGCCACAGCGACAATTTCAACAGGTTTTGAAATTGACACTGTGGGAAACCTGCAGGTGAAATTTCACCTTTTTGCTGAGTGTGCTCCCCCCTTCAAATCAACTCCAACTTGGAGTTGATAATCATTTAGAAGGGGGTGCAGGGGGCGCAGCCCCCCCCGCATGGGGGGTTCGGGGGTGCAGCCTCCCAAGAGAAACACCCCAATGCCGGACAGGTGAAAATTCACCTGTTAACATCGGCAATCTCGCTATGCTGAACATCGACAGTGATGATGTCACGTCGGCATAGGTAAACCCATAGGAAGAGGGATTACAAGCAAAAGGAGAGAAGTGATACTGCTTCTGTATACAGTAGATCACTGGTGAGGCCGCACCTTGAGCACTGCATGCAGATCATCCAAAAATCAGTCTTCACCTTTGAGTCATACAGTACTTATGGGTCTAGGTTCAAAGGCACTAGGACCTAGTGGGAACTGTTTTTCTACAGGGAGGGAGGCGATGTCAGTTACTGACATCACCTGCACATCTTGCACAGCTCACGTGGTTCCATGCACGCTAGCCAGTAATCATCGTCAGCTCCCTCACACACCTCAGTTCTGTTCTTCCCACCATCAAGTGCACACCGTGTGGGAGTGACAGTACTTCAGTTTGTTGATCGTCACTTTATTTTAAACTGTGTTACCACTAAGTATTTTTTATTCGTGGTGCCTTCTCCATTTGTTATTTTCTTCTCTGTAATGCTGAAACCCCCAAAAACAAAATACAAGGGGGGAAAAGAAGAAGAAAGTCCAACAGCCTTTTATTATGTCACTGACTGGCATCAGCGCTGCTAGGCCTGCCTTGGCTCAGGCCATGGTATGGTTTCTGGGCCTGTCTCCAGGGCCCCTCTGGTATCAAGAAAGCACAGGGTTCTCCTGGACCTCACCTCGCCGAGATGTCGGAGGCCTTGGGGGGGGCGGTCTGGTGGACAGCTGGTTCCTTCTGGGCGGCCATCTGTGAATTCCCCAGTCTGTCCTGCACAGCAGACATTCCCAGTGGTGAGGTTGAAGCTTTACATTCATCTTCCCCAGCGAACACTTTGGTGTCATGCCCTGATGCCGTCACAGCTCCTGGCACCATTCATGGTGCCAGCGAGCAGTTTGGCATCGGCCACGACATTGAGTCCTCATCCCTGGCGGTGGGTCTGATACTACAGTATACACTTGATTTTCCCCAGAAGACACCTTGGCATCATGTCCTGGTGCCACGCTGGCTACTGGCACTGTTCATGGTGCCAGTGAGTGGGGTGGCACCAGCCACAATGTCGTGTCCTCTTTTACAGTGGTGGGGCTGATGTTATACACGTGGTCTTCCCTGGTGGATACCTCAGCATTTCAGCCTGATGCTGTCTCAGCTCCTGATACCGTTCACAGTGCCAGTGAGAGGTGAACCTCTGGCCATGATGTTGGGTTTTCTCCCGACAGCTTTCATGGTGTCAGGAGGGGGACCCAACAGCGGGGCTGTGCTGCGTCAGATTTCCAGGGTGGTGGTGTTCCCTTCCCCTGGTAGTCCTCCTGACATCAGTTCCAAGACAACTGCACTCATAGGTAATAGAAACACAAGAATCATGATATAACAGTTCAGTCCAGTTTATTAAACAGAGTGAGTTTGAGCTGCAACCCAAAGCCCCAGCACTTCGGCAGCAGCCTTTGTCAGGGGGTGTGGCTAGGAAAGCATTCCTTGTGTTTTTCTTGTGTTTAAAAAGCCCACAAAATAATGACATCATTCACCAGGTGAAGTGCATTTACAGAATATCAAACATGTATAAAAAACAGTTAAACAAAATGCACTAAAAAGAAGTGCAGTTTCCACGTTTCAAAATGTATGTATATCCCCCACGTTAATACATTTTAAACTGAAAACAATACATCTGACTGCTTAATCTTACCATCTGTCTCAAAGAAGTTTCAGATTTAATGTCAGACTAGTCTCTATTAAAAATGTTGGAAGGGGGTGATTGGGTGAAGGGTGCTGGTCTGTTAGACACTTATTGGAAGCTGACTACCATATCAAAAGCACATCTGACATTTAATGTCATAGTATTAAAATGTAGTCGCAATTTACAAGTTGCTCATCAGTTCCATAGCTTATCCAAATCCTTTATATTTTCTTTTTTTTTTTGCTCCTCCCGAGCACCCCCGATAGTCCCATATCTTATCCAAATCCTTTATATTTCTAAATAACCTGAGTGCAAACAAAACAGACATTTAGTAGTTTAAAGAAAAACATGTGATCATCCAGTCAGGGAGCTTCCAGGAAAAATCCTTGAATGGTTGAGTTTCAGGGGGATCCGCATATTTAAAGCGAAGAAAGGTGAGGGAGGGAGTGAGAGGCAGAGGAGGTCCACCTGTAGAAAAATGAAGATACAGAAAGAAATGTATAAGTAACAATTAAATCAAATCTTACACATTGCTTCACAAGTATAGAACTATTTTTGAAGACACAATTTATCTTTTCTGAGAAAGGGTTTATGATCCATTGGTCATTCATACCATCTGGTTTAATGCTTTGTGGTCTAAAAATCCACTTACTTTCTTTCTTTTTGTTTTAATTCAGATTTTTATAGGTTTTCTTGGGTTTTCTCCCATACCTCCCCCCCAGGGCCCTGGCACATGGCCATACGTGCGCGTAGAGGCGCGCACTGCACCCCGGAAGCCAGCTCAGCTCCTTCCTTCCACCCGTACTGCTGCCCTGCCTGCTACGTTACCCCACCGGACCTCCACCTATTGGGACAGGAGTACAGGAGGGTCAACAATCCACCCCACATCCCCCGGGAGAGGAAAGCACCCTGACGGCATGCTCAATCCTGCTTCTCCCACCCCCCCATGCCAGCACTCCGATGACCCCAAGGTCTTTCCGAACCCGAGTCACCGGCGCAGCGCGAGGTAAGGCATCCAGCACCTCAACCCTCTGCGCCACCGAGCCGACTTACTTTCTTTTTTAAGGAGCAAATTTGTCCTATCACCCCAAAATTTTGGTGCAGGTACAAATTTAGTTCTCATAAATCTGAGACCTACTGGGTCGGAGGAATGAATGTGTAGAAAGTGGAGCCCAACAGGTGTATCTTCTCTCATACTGGCCCCTATGCACAAAGGGGTGGGAAATATGCACTTAAGGCGTGTACCATGCCTGCGCAGCTCCACACCTATGGGAGATCTGCGGGTGGCCACATTCACTAACAGTGGCCACCGTGCGACACCTATACGCAGACCCACCCCACCGGCACGCAAGCCCTTGGGGGCGGTTGGGTGCGGAGCCACTGATCTGGGCGGGTGGCCAATCAGCTGCCCGACCCAGACCCCACAGTGGATCACCTGTGCCTGTGTGCGGCGGGCGGGGTGCCAGCGCATAGAGCACCACTTGCGATGTGGGGGGTGGGTGCCTGGACGACCACCTGCAGGCCCCCCAGTGTACCCCACATGCTGGGGCTTCCTCGGTGGGGGTGCACAGGACCCCATCTCACAGCCACAGCCTGCGGCTGTGACTCCCAGGGGGCCATGTAACTGGCCCCCCACTTTTACGGCTGCCCCGACCTAGTGGAGGCACCGACACCTGCGCCCGACACTCCACACTTTCGTGCATCCCGTGGAGTGCCGGCACACCCCCTGCACCTCTCCCAGTCCACCCCCTGCGGATAGGTCCACACACCACAGGGGATCCAGCATGGAGGGGGGTGTCCGGCCAGTTGTGAAAGCCGCACAGGGGGTACAGGGGGCCCGGATGGGTGTGGAGTGGGCTATGCACCAGGGTTACACGGTGCGTACTCACTCCGTACCTTTGTGCATAGGGACCAATGGCAATGGATCTGATGTGTTCTTGAATCCGGGTCTTTAGACTCCATACTGTTCGTCCAACGTACAATATATTACATGGGCACCACAAAACGTAGACAACAAATGGGGTGCCACAGTTAATGAACTCCCTAACTTGAAAGTTCAGACCTTCAATTCCTGGATGAGAAAAGGTATTACCAGTGTGACAGTGGCTGCAAACATTACATCTTAGGAATTTAAATGAATTTAAGGGTTTTTTGGATAACCAGTTTAAGTGTGAATTAGTCTTGCTTTCTACAGTCAATCTACTGTGAAACAATTTGTCCCTAATGTTTGCTGACTTACTAAAGATTACATGTGGTTCCTTGCCCACTGCTACAACTACCTGGGGGTTCCCCAGTAGTAATGGCCAATTGCGAAAGGCAAAATAGCCTATTTTACCAGACAAGTTGTTATATTCAGTAATAAAGGTCACTGGTGCCACTCCTGCTTTTTATGACTGCAGTGGGTGGACCCTGCAACTGTCTTGCAGTAGCACAAAAAAGGAAATACTGAGGCACACATTTGGATTTGGCGTTCAAGTGCTTCCTTCCACAACTCCAAATCCATGCACCCCCCCCTTGCAGAATATTCATAAATATAAAAGATTTGGATAAGATGTGGAACTGATGTGCAACTTGTAAATTGTGTATAACTCTGAATACTGTGACATTAAATATCAGATGTGCTTTTAATATGGTAGTCAGTTTCCAATAAGTGTTTGACAGACTAAACCCCGCTCCAACGTCTTTAATAGAAACTAGTCTGACATTCATTAAATCAGAAAATTGTTAAGATAGATGGTACTATTAAACAGTCAGATGTATTGTTTTCGATTTAAAATGTATTAATGGGGTATACATGCATTTTGAAACATGGAACCTGCAGGTTCACTCATGCCGGTGCGACATTCAAACCTGTGATGGCAGTTAGAGTGCAAGCATTCTGCTGAAGGCAAAAAGCATGGCAGGTAACCTGTTCACCCGAAAATATGGGGGACATACTAGCAGTAGACAAACACATAAAAACAACAGAAATTGCACCGTAGACACCCCAATACATCCGAAAACACAGCACCCAACATGGCAGATTGTGCCTGTATATTAAGGGGGGCTTTGCCCCCACCCCCCAAAATTAATATAACCAACTCCAGATCGCAGCAAGATTGACAGGCAATACTAATGTTTGCATGCGCATAATTGGCAAGGATGGAAAAAAACACAGAATGAGAAGATGCTGAATAAGCACCATTTTCTAAGCGCAGCTGATAGGCATGACCATAAACGCATATAACACAGACTACAATTAGCAGGCAGACACACACTTGCTAGCACTGCAGCACTCAGGAGCACTGTAGTAACACCACGCTGTACTGACCCAAACACAGTTAAATGCCCAAACCAGTCAGTGCACAAAGACACAGGTCGCAACAATGCCAGTCAGCAACCCGCTGTTGCTGTAATCACTGCAGCAATATTAAGTCACCATCAGTGTTCCCATTTACCCCCATCTGTACTTGATTCAAGTACAAATTATGAAATTCAAGTACATTTGAGTGTGAAGAGGGTACATTGTACCCTCATAATTCTGTTTGAAGTATATGTACCCCACAAAAATGTTGTACAAATGGTCGAATGAACCCTTAAAATTTATTTTGTAGTCCTGAAAATTTTTAGAGAGGGTGCAGTGCACCCCCAGATCTGCAGCCTTAATGGGAACACTGGTCACCATCCTAACAGTATACTGAAACTGCATGTCTTTTTACAGTATATTGTCTTGCACATGCCCAAGCAACATGTTGTGGCAGTAGAAGATCAGTAGAAGAAATGCAGAGGTGTGTCAGTTTTGGCAAATGCAGGGCACGCTTTAGAAGGTGTGTCCCTCATTCGCCAATTAGCGAGCATGCTAGCAGTGACACTAGTGTTTTTTTGTGCCACCAACTTGTAACGATTTAGCCGCTGCAATCAGAGCCAAGCTCGTCATGCAGCGGCACCAATGACACGCCTCACCTACGTGCCTTGCCTGGTGTAAAAGTTGAGTAAACATGGCAGTGGCTGCGCCATCCGCCTGTGCCATGTCGCAATGCTGCAATGAAGCCGACTTTGGGGGTGCCCAATCCCCCTGTCGGCATGCTTAATAACCCCCCCACCCTCCAAGATTGTGTGGCACACTGGGAGCCCACCCCAATATGCCTCCCTGTGTTTGCTAGCCGACCACGTCGGCATGTTCCTGCCCCCTCCCACCCCTACTGCGAGCCACTCTGGGAGCCCACCCCAGTGTGGCCAAGATGGCATCCCATAAGTCATGAGGTACACTGGGAGCCCACTCCAGTGTCCCCAACATTTTGTTTCATACCTGTAAAGAAAGAAAACGGTCCGTGATGATCTTTTTTTTTTTTTTTTTAACACCTGAAACAAAGGAAATGGTCCCTTGCTGTCGGTGAGGCCCCCCTTCCCCAGCCGACACCCACCCTCTGCGCACCCCACCTCCCACACCCCCACACCCATACTTGCCTCTGGAGCCTGGTGTGATGATCTTCGGTGGAGCAGGAACATGTCTGCACTCTTCAAAGCCAACTGCGAACTGAAGAAATGCCAGTAAGCTGTATAATGGCATAAATAAGGGTTTTCAACTTAGGTGGATATCTCTGCCATTTTTTTGACTCCAAATTTTCAACATGGGGTTCTTGGGATCCTACCTCATGAAATCAGTCACTGTCATTTCATTATTCGGACCCAAAAGGTGATTTCGCCATCACTGCGCGGAATCACCTTTTGGGACTGAGTAACAAAATGACAGTGCTACTATTCATGAGGTGGGCTCCCAAAAAGCCTATGTTGCAAATTTGGTGAAAATTTTCAAAACAATTACTGTGTTATGCGCATGCATTCCGCAGTTTGCACGCATGCTCATAACTTGAAGAGTATTTAATATTTTCACTCCAGATTTTCAATATTGCATTTTTCCACACCTTCTTATGAATAGTACAGCTGTCATTTTTCACATCCTGCCCGAAAGGTGTTTTCGCACATCTGGTGCACAATGGCGCGGTCGCTGTGGGAAATCAATGTTCTGGACAGATTAAGAAAATCACAGTGTTACTGTTCATGAGCATAGGTCCAAAAATGCCTATGCAGAAAATTTGGTGAATAAAATTTTTAAAAATGACTGCGTTACGAGCATGCGTTGTGCAGTTTCCACACACGCTCGTAACTTCGAGAATTTGTAATATTTTCAGTTCAGATTTTCAACATTGCCATCTCTTCACCCCTCCTTATGAAAAGTACAGCTGTCATTTTTCACATCCTGCCTGAAATGTGTTTTTGCACATCTGGCGCAGAATGGCGCGGTCGCTGTGAGAAATCAACGTTTGGGACACAGTAACAAAATCACATTGCCACTGTTCATGAGTGGAGGTCCCAAAATGCCTATGTTGAAAATCTGGTTAAAAAAAATCCCCAAAATAATTGCTGAACGGGCGTCTGTTGCCCAGTTTCTACGCACGCTCGTGACATCACCAATTTTCCATACTTTCACTTCATATTTTCAACATTACCATTTTTTACACCTCCTCATGAACAGCACAGCTGTAATTTTTCACATCCTGCCCAAAATGTGTTTTCGCACCTGTGGCGCCAAATGGCGCAGTCGCTGTGCAAAATCACCTTACAGCTAACAAACTGATAGTGCCACTGTCCATGAGGTGGGGTCACAAAGAGCCCATGTTAAAAATTTGGAGTGAAAATACCCAAAAAATGCCTGGGCTATTAGGGTTTCCAATTGTGACGCTGGGGTTTTTATATAATTGATTAGCAGTTTTTTCCTTTGACAGTACTAATTGTAAATAAAGTATATATATAGTTTTCTAGAATTGTTATGTTCGTTAAACAAAGTGAGGCAAGTGCTGTGCATTTTCACAGTGTATTAGCACTTTTTGAGCAAAACACTAATCAGTTTTCTGGCCCCACCCTGTAGAGACTGACAGGCATCAGGGGTGTGACTTGGGATTTTCAGCTGTAATGCTCACACCCATTCCATCCCCAGTCTGCAGCCACTGACAGGCATCGAGGTGTGCCTTGGACTCTTTGGCCCCAGAGTTCACCCCCATTCTCCTATAGTACGCCCATCTCAGCTTATTTCCTTATGGAATGGGGTGAGCGTAAAGACTGAAGACCCCATGGCACACTGTGACACTTGTCGGTGTCTACAGGGTAGGGTGAGGTGAAATGGCATGAGCGTTATGGCTGATGACCGACAGGCACACCCCAATGCCTATCAGTCTCTGCAGGGTGGGGGCAGGGCTGGTGTTGCTTTCAGCTAACAAACTGATAGTGCCACTGTCCATGAGGTGGTCACAAAAAGCCCATGTTGAAAATTTGGAGTGAAAATGCCCAACAAACGCTTGGGCTGTTAGGGTTTCCAATTGTGACGCTGGGGTTTTTATATAATTGATTAGCAGTTTTTTCCTTTGACAGTACTAATTGTAAATAAAGTATATATGTAGGTTTTCTAGAATTGTTATGTTTGTTAAACAAAGTGAGGCAAGTGCTATGCATCTTCACAGTGTATTAGCACTTTTCGAGCAAAACTCTAATCAGTTTTCTGGCCCCACCCTGTAGAGACTGACAGGCATCAGGGGTGTGACTTGGGATTTTCAGCTGTAATGCTCACACCAATTCCATCCCCAGCCTGCAGCCACTGACAGACATTGAGGTGTGTCTTGACTCTTTGGCACCAAAGTTCACCCCATTCTCCTATAGTACACCCATCTCAGCGTATTTCCTTATGGAATGGGGTGAGCATAAGGACTGAAGACCCCACGGCACACTGTGACACTTTTTTTTTTTTTAATTGACCGGGTAAGTGCACTAGACAAATCCTGCCTATTTTCAGGCACGACCCGGGGGAGAGGGATACAGATGAATTCCAACTGACCTTGAACCAGATTAAGCTGTTGGTGGTATTTTTAGTGAATGAGGGAAATTTGGCCAGGACACTGGGGAAATTCCCCTACTCGACAGAGGGGAATACTCTGTCCAAGATGGCGGAACCTCCTGTGCTTGCTGCAGAGGTGGCTGGGGAGGCAGGAGACTTGGTCTCAGCTCCTGTCTCTGGCTGTTTGGAGACCTCAACTGACACTTTTCTGATTAAGGAAGCGACTGTTTCGTCTGAAAGTACCTCCTTGACTGTATCTACTGTTGGAACTGTACCTCTCCCTGCCCTCATGGCAATGGACAGTAATACCTCTCTTGCTATCCCAGTGGTGGATGACATGTTTCTGGCATTGATGGGTCCGAAAATGCAGGACTGCGACATTGGAGAGCACTTGGCTGAGTCGGTCTGCCATTCGGCGCTACATGCTTCAACTCTGCACGATGAACTGCTGTGTGTACGGAGTGCCGCTACAGATGGCGATTGCTCCTCCGATCTCTCTGCGGGACTCACAGGGCTATCAGGAATGCCCCCTGTGCTGTCGCCTACATTGGAGAGTTCGATGCTGTTAGTCAATGTTCCTGAAACAAGGCCCGCTTTGCAGGTGCCGACGAACCGCTCAGCTGGAACACATGATACGCTCCCTGAACCACCCCCGGATGGAAGACCTTCTTTGCAAATCCCTGCACACACTGCTGTTAATGATGTAGAGCCTACCTGGTCAGTAGAATCAGCATTGCGTGGTGCTGGGTGGATTCAGGAACCTGGACTTGGGCAGTGGGTCTCCGGTCTGTCCCCTATTCGGTCCCCCCATCTTGAAGACTTCCTGGAAGTGCAACAGGGGAAACCGGATTCACAGTGTTCTTCTGACCCCTTGAGCATGCCGATGGAACTTCAACTCACTCAGAATCCTGTCTTGTCCCTCGTGCAAAAGCCCACTTCGGAAGTATGCCCCCCCTCTGATGGCAAAGCAGTAACTGTCTTGGATTCTGTTACTACGGATAAGACTCCTTCTATGCAGGTGGGACAGTCTCATTCCTTCTCCCCTTTATTTCATCACCCGGTCCTTGCTGCGAAAAGACATAATGCTATGAGACTTGTTTATAGAGGTGGACTTCCAGACCCTCCTGACCGCGTGTATGTGGCCAGAACTCTGTTGAAGGACTCATTGAAATTTTTTGCCCATGAGATTTACGCTCTGATCCATGTATCAGGCGAATCCACGATCGATGTGAGTTTTCCAGACGTCTCGTGGCCTAGACCGCTTTTGGGCTAGGTACCACGCCTATGGAATACTGCTTTTGTGGACTCTTCAGGTCGTTCTTCCTCGAAACCCGCCTTTAAAACCATTACGGTGATGTTTCGAAATGAAGGCATGGATGTGTCTGATATTGTGTACTGGTTGAAACAATGCTGTAAGGTACAGGGCCAACCTGAAGCTATCCTGGACATGGAAAATATTTGAACGGGAGGGTGGAAGTTTAAGGTTCTGTTACATACCAATGACTCTGGCCCTGTCCATTTACCTAATTCCTTTTTCTTAGGTCGTGATAGGGGGGTCCTCTTTTACCCGGGTCAGCCCAAAGCCTGTTACAGGTGTGGGGATCCCTCACACCTGAGTAATGTATGTGATAAGATAAAATGTAATAATTGTGGTGAGTTGGGTCATGTTGGGATCCATTGCCAGAATATTAGCAGATCTAACCTTTGTGAAGAGCTAGGACATTCTTTTCAAACTTGCCACTGGTCTGCCCACGCTCAGTCATGATGGTGGCGTTGATCAACGCTTTGTGATTACACAGGCACAAAAAGCTCGGTTTCGTACCACAGTGGCCACACCCCCTACAGCGGCGGTGATCCCAGCTCTGCAGACCCCTGTGACTGTGTCTACCCTGGTCATTGCTCCCCAGAAAGCCGACATTGTGAAACCACCGTTAGAGGTGGAACCCCACCACACCGACACATGCCCTGTCAGCTGCATCTGACTTAGCTCAAATCCCAGGTCCTAGTACTGTGCCACCCCACTGTGAACCTTTTACTGTTATGCATAGGAGATCTCTGAGGGCTGGTCCTCGTACTCCGCCACCTTCTACAAAGACATTGATAACTCAGCCCATAGCCCTGTCTAATACCTTCAAGGTGCTTCCGCCATCTACTGACGACGCGGGTGGTGAGTCTGACACTTCCTCCATCGCGTCTTCTCTCCCTGATGGCTCTACAGATCTGGAGCTCCAGTTGGGCACCAGCCTTCAAAAAGCGTAAGGCTAGAGTTAAACTGAAAGGAAAGAATTTGGCTGGGAAGAGAAAGTCGGATGTTTCTTGACACCTTACTTTTTATGACATGGCGTGTACCGTTTGCCATACTATCAATGTAAACAGTATGAAACGTATAGAAAACATAAATTAGTGTTTTCCTTCTTAAGACTTTGCCATTGGGTATCTTTTTGTTGCAGGATACTAGACTCCATATGGCGCGGAGATTAGGCAAGCTAAACAAGACTGGCTTTTGGGCCCATCGTTTTGGTCTATAGGCCCGGACCCTGTTCAGGTCTTGGCATTCTAATTAATATTCAGACTTTCGGTTACTTAAATTGTTTGATTTAGTTCCTGGTAGGGTCCTCATTTTGGATTTTGTTTTGGTAACTGCCGTACCGAGCCATTAACATTTATGCCCCACAAGTTAAGTCGACACATAGCCTTATTTTCCTTGATTCGCCCCTATTTGTACGTCCTTCCAATGTAATTTTTCTGGCGATTTTAACTGTGGCCTGAGTCTTCAAGACAAAGTTCGTTGCCACCACCAAAAAATTTTTGTGACTCCCATGAATTGGATAAACTAATTCGGATGGCGCGCTTGACTGATGCTTACCTCTCTTTCACGACCAATCATACCCCACATTTCAGAAGAGCACGTTGGCAACAAGGATTGATTTTGTCTTTTTGTCCCGTACGTTGCCAATAAGTTCTGCTCAGGTACAGGCAGTGGCCTTCTCTGATCACAAACTGCTCTCAGTCGGTATAGGTTCAGTCGCCCCTTTTAGCAAAGGGCCAGGATTTTGGAAATTTAACACTTCCCTGTTGCAAGACCTGATGTTTCAAAGATTTATTCTGTCCTTTATATCTGCTCGTAAATCTGTGTTTATTTGCTATAACGATCTGATACGTTGGTGGCTAGATATGAAACATGCCCTGATTTTATGTCTGAAAAGTTACAGTTGACAGAAATGTAGGAGGGATTATTTGGCTTATTTACAGAAGAGAACTCATCTACAGTCGCTGCTTTCTATAGCACATATGACTGGACAGGACCTATCTCTTCAAATACAAGCAATATGGAGGGATATGCTTTGTTTTCAGTCCAAACAATCCCAACAATTGTACCATCAACATAAATTCCACATGTCTGGATCACGGGACGTAGTTTGCCCCGCCTCAGGTCTAATTCACGTCTCGTTTCCCAGAAATCAATGCTGAGCCTGGCAAATTCTGTAGGTGCGTTGTGCTCTACACGTTCTGAAATTCTGCAGATTGTGACAGATCACACAACCACATTGTTCTCCCCCCTTCCAGCTACTATGAATGACATTGCCACCCTGTTCACGGATCTTGAGATCCCACTCCCTTCGGAACAGAATGTGGCTGTGGCATGTGCTACCGTGACGGTGCAAGAGCTGTCTTCAGTGATTTCCTCACTGCCTTTGCAGAAAACCCCTGGCCCGGATGGTCTCCCAGCTGATTTGTATAAAGTGTTAAATGTTCACTTGGCCACTGAACTGACCTCAGTATTTAATGCCTTGTTGCGTAGCGAGGACATTCCATTAGACTTTACGAAAGGTACTTTGCTATATATCTACAAACAGAAGGGCGACATTCACCTCCTTGAGAATTGGCACCCTCTTTGCATGTTAAATACTGATTTCAAGATCCTTATGAAAATAATCGCGAAACGTCTGACTGGCATTGTGGCTGAGGTCCTGCACCCTGCCCAGTCTTGCTCTATACCTACCAAGCGCATCTCAGATCACCTGATTCTCCTACGAGAACTGTTTTCCCATGGCTTTGCGGGCCTGATCTCTGATACCATTGTTTCAGTGGATCAGAAGGCTGCATTTGATTCGGTTAACCACGATTTTTTGTGGACGGCATTACTTTTTCTGCATATACCAGAAGACATGATACGATGGCTACAAAAGTTCTACAGGACGGCCATGGTGGTTCCTGTGGTAAATGGGTGGGTAGGACCTATGATTCCTGTTAAAAGAGGAGTCCGCCAAGGCTGTCCTGTCAGTCCTCTGCTATATGTCCTGTTTTTAGATGTCCTGCTTCGGCGCCTGAATGTTCACCCTCAGATCCATGCCATCTCCTGCCCCGCTACGCTTGCACCATTTACAGCTATTGCATATGCAGATGATATATGTTTCCTAGTAGCTGATATGTCCTCAGTGACGGCCTCCCTACAAGTATGTTCTTTGTTTGGAACTTATTCGGGAGCCCACCTGAACTTTGACAAAAGTGTGGGTATTAGGTTGGGATCGGTCGTGGCCCCGATGTCCCACATTGGCCAGCTACATCTGGTGGAGGGCCCTATTCGTATCCTAGGGGTTTATTTTAGGACCAGAGATTCTGATTTTTTTAACTGGGATCATAAATTGCAACAGGGTAAACTGAAAGTCGCCTCTTGGAATAGAGGGTCGATTGGGAAGAAAAAGATAGTTTATTTGATAAAAACCTTTTTGATTCCATTGTTTCTATATTTAAGTTATGTTTTTCCTATTCCAAAACAACTGGAAACAACAGTTTTCAGCCTCTTCTTTCAGGCGTTATGGGGGAGCAGGCTGAACCTGATCAAGAGGAGTGTTACTTAGTTTTCTGCTATGGAGGGAGGTGTTGGTATGATAAATGCTTTGTTGTTTTTTTCTAGCATTTTTTTTACGGCCAATCTGCAACCACTTCTGATCAACTCTCAGAGAGGGTGGGAAATGTGGTTTTATGATTCCTGTGGAGTTTGGTTCCACCAGTGGGAACACAACTCCTTACGTGTGTTATGACATACAGAAGGCACGCCATTGTATGTGAAACATATGTTTTTACGCTTGAAACAGTGGAAAGTATCGCCTCAGATACTTATTGCCCATTCGCATAAGACCCTATATAAGACTCTTCTCTCCTCTGTCTGTTTGACACAATCCACTTTTGATAAATGTCCGGTCCAGCATCTTTCCTCCCTTTTATCTTTGTTGCGGTGTAAAAGAATACCTGCACACATGTGGGATTTTCATTGGCTATCTTGCCATGAACGGATAAATGTTAAAGCCAACCACAAACATAAACAGCTTCAGGATAGATTGTGTTCTAGACCATTATGCACAGATGCACTGGAGACAATTTCCCATTTGTTTTTTGAATGTACATTTATTCGGAATTGGTGGGCCTTTTTGGCACGGCAGTGGGCTACCCCGATTTTTCAGTCTGTAACTTTTCAGATGCTTATGTGTGGTGTTTTTTCCCCTCAATGGTCCTCCTGGCATGCAGATACTTTAAATCTTGTCTTCGTTGTAATTAAATGGAACATTTGGATGGCTAGATGTAAGTTTGCCCTACAACAGAAAGACTGCACATATTTGGAACTAGAACAGAAAATAGTGAAAGATTTGAAAACCATCTACGAACTTGAACAAAACATGCACTCAGAGTCACGCCTGCTTGCTTTACAGATTGCACTTCCTTGGATAACTGACTCAGATTTTGCTGTGACTTGATGGTTATTCCTTCATTATATCTTTGTAATGCTTTTTTTTCTGGTTTGCAAATTGTTACATGCTGTATTACCTTTGTATTCCTTTTTTCTCTCTCTGTTGTTTGTAGATTTTGTGCAGTACTGGTATGTGTTACACGATTTTCTGTCTCAATAAAACTTTCCCCTACTCTTTTTGATAAGTGCCATGGGATCTTTAACATCCACCTGAACTACCACCAGTCCAGGCAGATGGGACCTCGGTTTAGTGTCTCATCCGAAAGACAGCACCTCAGAAGTGTAGCACCCTTCTCATGCTGCACTACAGTGTCAGTACTGGGATATTAACCCAAGTGCCAGATGTGGGAACCGAACCCACAGCCCTCTGATCTCCCGGCCTCAGAGGCGAGTGTGCTACCTACTGAGCCACTGACACTGACACTCTTGTCGGTGTCTTTAGGGTAGGGTGAGGTGAAATGGCATGAGCGTTATGGCTGATGACCGAAAGGCTCACCCCAATGCTTATCAGTCTCTGCAGGGTGGGGGTGAGGTTAGTGTCACTTCAGTAATTCAGTGCCATTCCTCTTGCGCATCTCTCCAACTCCTGCACTACCAATGCCAATGCCAGCAAGACAACATTCGGCATTGACAAATACTTGTTTGCATTTTGTTTTTTATGTATGTTTGATACTCTGTAAATGCACTTCACCTGGTGAATGCAAGGAAGGCAGTCAGAATAGCAAAGGCACAAACCGAGGAAAAGATTGCGAACTCTGTTAAGGGGGATAAAACCTTTTATAGGTACATCCGTGAGTGAAGGAAGACCGAGGGAGGGATAGTGAGGCTTAATAAAGGGGAGGGAAGGTGGGCAAAGGGTGATAGTGAAAAGACAGAGATACTGAACAAATACTTTTGCTCAGTATTCACAAAAGAAGAAGAAGGGGAGGTGCCTAAACCAAACAGTAGAAGCACTCTGGGCAGTGGGGTCGACACCAGTCTATTCACAGAAGAAAGGGTCCTGAAAGAACTCCTAAAACTCAACGTGGACAAAGCAATGAAACATAGAAACATAGAAGTTGACGGCAGATAAGGACCGCAAGGCCCATCCAGTCTGCCCATTTCTTTTTCTACCTTATAAATGTGCCATCGGCCTTTGCTCTGTCAGTGACCTATCTATTCATAGTCATTTGTATTGCTCCCTTATGCCTATCCCATGCCTGTTTGAAGCCCTGCACTGTATTCATAGCCACCACTTCTTGTGGTAAGCCATTCCATGCATCTACCACCCTTTCTGTGAAAAGAATTTCCTCACATTCCCCTTAATCGCCTCCTCTAATCTCATGCTGTGTCCTCTTGTCCTGCTATTTTTCTTATATTTAAACATGTTAGACTCTTTCACCTTGTTTATGCCCTTAAGGTGTTTAAATGTCTCGATCATATCACCTCTCTCCTCCTTTGCTCAAGGGTATACATATTGAGCTCCGTTAATCTGTCCTCATATGTCTTCTGATGCAGTCCCTGCACCATTTTGGTTGCCCTTCTCTGGACTGCCTCAATTTGGTTAATGTCCTTGTGAAGGTGTGGCCTCCAATACTGCCGCGCAGTACTCAGATGGGGCCTAACCATATCTTGTACAGAGGATTATTACCTCCCTCTTACGACTTGTGATACCCCTACTAATACACCTAACACCCCTAGCCTTACCTACTGCTTTAGGGTCTGCTTGGATGATTTTAGGTCATCAGTGATGATGATGCCCAAGTCTCTTTCTTCCTTTGTGACTGCTAGCAACTCCCCTCCCAGCCTATAAGTGGCTTCAGGGTTTCTCTTCCCTATGTGCATGATTTTGCACTTCTTTGCATTAAATCCCAGTTGCCACTCTTCTGACCATTCTGCTAGTTTATCCAGATCTCTTCTCATTCTGCCCACCCCATCTGAATCATCTACTCTGTTGCAGATCTTGGTGTCATCTGCAAACAGACAAGCCTTACCCTCTAGTCCATCTGCGAGGTCACTAATGAAGATGTTGAATAGGACTGGCCCCAGGACTGATCCCTGAGGTACCCACTTGTGACTTGCATCTCTTCTGACTGTATACCATTTACCACCACTCTCTGTTTTCTGCCAGTCAACCAGTTTGCCACCCAGTTGACCAACTTCTGACCCACCCGGGCCTACCTAGCTTATTTATCAATCTTCTATGTGGAACAGTGTCAAAAGCTTTGCTGAAGTCAAGGTAGGCGACATCAACTCCTCCCCCTTGGTCCACCACTCTGGTTACCCAGTCAAAGAAATCTATGAGATTAGTTTGACAGGACCTTCCTTTTGTAAACCCATGCTGTCTTGGATCCTGTGCCCCTATGGATTCCAGGTGTTGCACTATCCTTTCCTTAAGGGTGCCTCCATAATCTTGCCCACTACTGAGGTAAGACTGACCGGTCTGTAGTTCCCCGCCTCCTCCCTGCTACCACTCTTGTGGGTGGGATCACATGAACCCTTCTCCAGTCTTCTGGGACCTCTCCTGTGCTCAGAGACTCACTAAACAATTCTGCTAACAGCTCTGCTAGTTCCTCCTTTAGCTCCTTAAGTACCCTGGGATGTATGCCATCAGGTCCCATTGCCTTATCCACCCTGAGCTTAGCAAGCTCTTGTAGGACCCTTTCTTTGTGAAGGGAGTAGTGCTCACCTCCCTCCCCCTGTGTCCATGATGCTGAGCTGTGGGCCCTGCCCTACCTTCTCTTCAGTAAATACTGAGCAAAGTATCTATTTAGGATAGATGCCTTTACAGGGTCCTCCTCCTCACATGCTCCCTTTTCTCCATTAAGCTTAGCAATACCCCTCTGGACTTTCTCCTTTCACTAATGTATCTATAGAAAGTCTTGTCACCTTCTTTTACTGTTTGTGCTAGTGTTTCCTCAGTTTGGGACTTTGCCTGCCTTACTGCCTTACCTGCTTCCCTTAGGGCAGTTTGGTATGCCTCCCTATCTTCATCCCTGTGTTCCCTTATATTTTCTGAAGGCCAGCCTTTTGGCTCTGACCTTTTCTGCTACTGTATTTGAGAACCAGAGTGGTTTCCTTCTTCTTTACTTCCTTTTCTGTCTAACACAATGGGATGTTGCTTCAAGTATTGTATCCTTAATGCTTGCCCACTTCTTGTACCTCCTCACCTGTGTTTCTTTTGCCGGGCTAGCTTAACTCTGTTGGCCATCTTATCAAAGTCAGCTCCTCTGAAGTCCCATATTTTGCTTTGGAATGGGATGATTTAGATGTAGTAGCCAAATTGAACCATACCATGTGATGGTCACTGGCCCCAGGTGACCTTCTACCTGGAGATCTGTGATCCCTTCTTTGTTAGTCAGTACTAGATCTAGGATAGCCCTGTCTCTTGTGGGTTGCTGTACCAGTTGTTTGAGGCCCTCCCCTGCAGGGAATCCACTATGAGTCTAGTTCTGGCAGATGTTCCTGCTGGTATTGACCAATCTGTATCTGGCATGTTGAAGTCTCCCATTATCAGAACCTCCCCTTTAGCTGTCATGTTTTGTATATCTTCTAACAGTAATGTGTCTATGTCCTCCTCTGGTCTGGGGGCCTGTAGACAACCCCAGTTCTTATGGCTGTCCCATTTCCTGTTTCAGGGTGACCCACAGTTCTTCTGGCTCCTTATGTGTATTCTGAATTTCTGTAGCTTTGATATTTTCTTTAACATACAGGCCACCCCTCCCCTTTGCACCTCGGTCTCTTCTGAGACAATACATAGCCAGGTACTGAAGTCTCCCAAGTGTGGTTACTGGTAACCACGTCTCACTAATTGCTACTATGTCCAGTTTAGCCTCTGACATTGTGCCTGCAGGTCTGGGATCTTATTTCCCAGGCTGTGAGCATTTGTGTACATGATTTTCCATTGGCCAGATTTTGGTGTGTTAGTTGTTGGGTGAAGTTTGGCATTACCCTGTGCATCGTATGGGAGACAAACCTTTTTTCTTACCTGGTGATGCAAATGAACGGCAAACACACTGAATTCCTGTTTGACCACTAGCTGAGGGGAGGGTGTTCTTCCCATTCGACGTATGAGGTGCTGCACCCCTCTCCCCATTTGCTAGTTTAAATATTCTGCAAAGACGTCAAACTTCTGCCCCAATGCACTGACTCCCTCTTTAGTCAGATGCAGTCCATCAAATTTAAAGAACTTTCGCTCCCAGAACTGTTGCCAGTTCCCTACAAATCTGTGTCCTTTTTCCTGGCACCAGTCCTTGAGCCACGTGTTTAGCTCCCTATCTCCTTCTCTGACCTTCCGTCCATCTGCTCCTTCTCCCAGACTGGCAGGATCTCAGAGAAGGAGATGCGAGATGAAATAGATGATAGTTTGTCACCCAGCCTAGTCAGGTGTTCCTTGGTCTCCACAACTGACCGGCTGGCGAGATCATTAGTCCCTATGTGTACTAGGACATCAATGTTTTCTCCTGCTTTGTGAACAATTTTAGCAATGCGGTCAGTGTCTCTCCATGCTGATGTACCTGGGAGACATCTGACCATCACCCTAGCTGGAGATGGGTATCAACTCCCCGAATCATAGGTCTCCTATGATCAAGAAGTTTTTGGATTTCCTTTGTGCTTGTTTAGTTTTGGTTCCTGATTTGGGTGAGTATTGTTGTGCTAGCTTCTGTGCTGTGTCCTGCTCTGCAGTGTCTTCTGCCTCTTTATTTGATTTCAGAAGAGGCAGATACCTGTTTGTAGTGTTTATATGGTTTTGGAGGTAATGTGTTGGAGAGCAGAGAGTGATGGGGCACCTGATTTGCTCCTCCTAACCACCTGCCAACCTCCTGGACCAACTACCCTCTCGGTCGAGGTTTTTCTGTTGGATGCTGGGAAATGGCGGGTGGTTCTTATTATGTATTTCCTCTTCAATATGAAATTTGAGGTGTGCAATCTCTGCCCATGCTGCCTGGAGCTGAGACCTAAGATCTCCAAAGGCCCAGCATGTAGGACAGTGTCCTAAATCCTGTAAGACTGTCCTACAAATTGTTCCACAGTACCTGCAGTTAATGAAATCCATTCCAAATAAGTTGCTGGGTTTGTAACCTAGTCAGAGTAATTAGAAGGAAAAAAATGCAAGTAATGGTTTAATTGTGCTTTGTTTAACTTGTTATAACAAGTTAAATTACTAGTGCCCTGTAAATGAGATCACCTTGTGGAGGCCCACTGATCCGCCCTTCCTGCTCTGCCACAGGAAATGTCACAACTGTGGTACCCTATAAAAGGAGTGTAGCGTGGGGTGGTTGGGGATGGGGTGGGTGGCTGGGCCCTTCCCTGCCTAAAAGAAGAACCACGGACGAAAGAACAAGGAGGTAAGAGCAGAAACAATCAGTCAACAACAAATGCAGTAACCTGAAAGCTTATCCTAATGTTAGATAAAACTGTAAAACCTGTAAAGCACCACCTGTAATAATTTCGAGAAGATATACCCTGTAAGAAACACTTTGCTCCAGAAAAATAAAGCAGTAACAGAAGATATACCTTGTAAAAGACAATTTGAATCAGAAGATTACAGCAGTAATCTGTTAGCACACACCTGTAGGCACACCTTGTAATAATGCAGAAGAAGGTATACCAGCAACAACAATTTGAATCAGAGAAAAAATAAAGCAATGAAGGCCTGATAAGATTCACCTCAGAATTCTAAAAGAACTAAGGGGAGAACTAGTGATGCCATTGACCAGCTTTTTTAACAAATCATGGGAGGATGGTGTGGTAACTGAGGACTGGAGGAGGGCGGATGTGATTCCCCTTCACAAAAGTGGGAACAAGGTAGAGGCAGGAAACTACAGACCTGTTAGTTTAACCTCAGTGGCAGGGAAAATGATGGAATCACTTCTGAAAGAAAGAATTGATGAGTACCTAGAGGCCAGCAGGGCACAGGACCCAAGGCAACATGGGTTCACAGTGGGAAGGTCATGTCAGACGAATCTAATAGATTTCTTTGACTGGGTGACCAAAGTAGTAGACCTGGGAGGGGCTGTGGATATAGCCTACCTAGACTTTAGCAAAGTATTTGACATATTCCCACACAAAAGATTAATAAACAAGTTAGCCAGCCTGGGAGTGGATCCCAGGCTGGTAGCCTGGGTAACAAATTGGCCGGACAACAGGATGCAGAGGGTAATAGTAAATGGAGTACACTCTGAAGAAAGGTTGCTTACTAGTGGGGTACCGCAGGGTTCAGTACTGGGACAGGTTCTCTTTAATGTCTTTGTAGGAGACATTGCGTATGGGCAGTAAAAAGTATGCCTGTCTGCTGACGACACAAAGATCTGCAACAGGTTTGATACACAAGAGGGGGTGGAAAAATAAGAAGGGACTTAGCAAGGTTGGAGGAATGGTCAAAAGTATGCCAGCAATGATTCAGTGCAAAGAAGTGCAAAGTAATGCACCTGGGAAACAAAAACCCAGGGAAAGAATATACAATTGGGGGGGGGGCTACTAACAACAATAAAAATGGAAAAGGACCTGGGGGTAGTCATATCAGATGACTTTAAGGTAGGCAAGCAATGTGAGACGGCAGTAAGGAGGGCTGGTGGGATACTGGGATGCATAGGGAGAGGTGTCACTGGTAGAAAACAGGAAGTTGTTATCCCTCTGTACAGACAGTTGGTGAGACCCCATCTGGAGTACTGTGTGCAGTTCTGGAGATCTCATCTCTGCAAGGACATAGACAGGATGGTGATGGTCCAGAGGAGGGCAACTAAAATGGTGCAGGGTCTGCAACAGAAGCCATACAAAGAAAGACTAAAGGAGCTTAATATGCATATACGTCCCCTACCACAATATTTCTACAGCAACCGACACTACAGCAACAACAGCGACAGGTCGCTCTAGTGTCGGCGCTGGACCCCGGCACTGCTTTCAAGGGGTCTTGCACTCCCTACCCAAATCAACTCTGACTCACAGTTGATTATTTTAAGTGCCACCCACATGGGGGATTCGGAGTTGAAGCCTCCTGAAGAACACACGGTAGACAGTGACCGCTGTTATGCCAGTTGCAAATGCAGTCGACATAATGGTATCGCTGTAATGGCGGTCGACGTCCAAACTGTCGACCTCCGGTTGTAGATCCCTTAATATGTATACCCTTGAGGAAAGGAGGGAGAGGGGGGACATGATAGAAACTTTCAAGTACCTTAAGGGAATCAACAAAGTCCAAGAGAGGAGCATCTTTCAGAAAAAGAGATGTGCAAGAACAAGGGGGCCTAATTTAAAGATAGAGGGGAATGGCTCAGGGTCAACGCGAGGAAATATTTTTTCATGGAGAGAGTGGTGGACGCATGGAACCACCTTCCTGAGGAGGTCATGGGGTCAAAAACAGTGGGGGAATTCAAGAATGTATGGGACAGATATAAGGCAATTATAGAGGGGGTAGGAGGAAGTAGGCTGTTGGTTAACTAGGATCTGCAGCTTATCCAATAGGTAGGGAAATGGGCAGACTACTGTAGGTGGGCCAAGCGGTCCTTATCTGCTGTCAAAGTCTGTGTTTCTATGAGATCATTATTTGTGGGCTATTTAAATACAAGGAAAACACAAGGAATACTTTCTTAGCCACACCCCCTGATGAAGGCCGTTGCTGAAACACGGGGGTTTTGGGCTGCAGCTCAGACTCGCTCTGTTTAATAAACTGCATTGAACTGTTTCATCATGATTCTTGTGCTTCTGTTACCAATGAGTGTAGTTGTCTTGGAACTGATGTTTGTGTGGAGCAGGCTGCCCTCTTAACTGCACCAACCTAATCGGGAGTCTCACAGCAACTGTTTTTTAACTGCTAGTCCTCCTGACACCATGGGGAGGGACAATGACACACCTGGCGATGGGCATGGCACTAGCCATGGTGTCAGTCCGGGGTCTCACACTGGGCATGGCAACTATGAAGGTGTCATTGCTGGGGCCATCCCCTGTTCCTGTGCCATTTGTAGTGTTGGGCCTGCTCCCAATGCCTCATGGCACCAGGGATGGGAATGACCCTGGGGCAGCATTGAACCTGACTGGTCGTGGCACCAAGGATGACACCAGCCACAGCAATGGGGGGCAATTCATCTCCAGACCAGTTGTCAGTCATGAGCCCATTGCTGAAGACGGCATAGTCTCGGGGTCAGATGACGTCCAGGAGGTGGAGTTTTCCCTGGGCCTGTGTGCTGAGCCCTTCTCCAGTGAGGACTAGAGGTATCCTGAGGGAATTGTACAGTTTCCTTATCCCCACCTGGGGAATCCCCCCATGTGCACTGAATCGGTCGCTCCTATTTCTTAGTTTGACCTTATTTGTGTGTTCTTGCAAGGCCCTCCCCTCAGGCAAGCTCTTCTGAGCATTCCAGCAGCCCAGGTTTATGGTCCCTCTTGGGCCTATACCACCTCAGCCAGAATTTCTAAGGATTATGGGCCCTCTGGGGCTAATCCCCTGGAGTCAGCATGGAAGTGCGGCTGGTGCCTTGTACCAATGCCACAGACATGTTTTCCAGGTCCAGCTCCAACCCGGCCCCCTGGTATCACCCACTTCCATGTCCAGGGCCTCCTCTCTAGAAACATCCTGGCAATACCATGTCCTTGCAGCTGGGACTTCTTGAAGCTTTCAGCAATACCAACTGTGTCTTTCCTTCCTGGCCCAGAGCCTTTGAGGAATGTTTAAGGACAGTTTGGAGACATCCTTCGCATGCCTTCCAGCTACAAGAGATGTCCAACAATGGTATTGTGTCCCTGCAGGCTCTGTGGGTGCAGTGCCTCACCCCACTTCAGGGACTGAGATTATGCAGACCCTGACAGGTCCTTGTTGCCTGGTGCATGACTGGCCTCCCAAAGCTGACTCTTCACAAGCAGATGTTTTGGGCAGGAAAGTGTTTTCCTTGGTTCGCACCGTGATATGCAGTGCTGCACATCAGATGGTTTACAGTGAACGCCTGTGGGCACAGTTAGGTCAGCTGCTAGCTGCCTTGCCTCATTCGGAGTTAGTCGGGTAATTCTGCCAAGAACCTGGCATTGGTGAGGTACCAGACAGGGGCATCTTGCAATGCCAGTGAGGTGGCCTCCAGGTTGGTGGGAACCGGAGTCTGCATTTGGCAGATGGCATGGCTTTGCCTCTCACCTATAACCCAGTGAAAGGTGCTCAACTCCAGCTCCCAAAGGGCTCACTTCTTCTCCTGTAAGATCAGGCGGTGTGAGCGGGCGCAGGTCTCTTTGTGGACTAATTGGTAGCGTGACACAGTTTCAGTTGTAAATGAATGACATTTATTCACTTCTATCTCAAAATTTCTTCATAGCAGGACAAATGTAACATCAGCGGACTGGTACGACAACAAAATAAAATAATCAGAATGGCAAATAAACTTTATCCCATGACTTTTACATGGCTTGAAAGGTGTTCTCCCTAACACCTGCTGGAGCAATTCACAGAGCTCCATGGAGTTTACCTCCAGATCCAGGAGCACAATCTAAACTAACAATCTCAAATGACAGTCCTTTTATACAGGGACATGATCATGTGTTCTCCCCAACTCCACCCACATCATTAATCCTAAAGTAAAACTTCTTATTTAAACATAATTATTTTGTTTTAACTATCTAACTAAACAGTTTATAATTCACATTCATATATACACATATGCAGTCTATTTTATTTCAATTCCTGGCTCTTTTACAAACAGCTCTGACCATCAGGCACCGCCCCCAACAAGACAGCATAAAACAAAGGGCTGGTCAGCACTATAGCTGTCCTGGAAGGGAGTGGTGCAAGGAGAGTCAGAAGCTGATGCTGAAAATCCAAAGACACATGAACAGGTGCCCTTTCTGTAAGTGAGAACTGTACCACTACCACACAATTTATATAGTTTCTCTGAGGTGTACAATCCCCCATATAGTTTCATAACCTGCTTACTTAAAACACAACTGCCAGGCTGTTACCAACATGTGCCTTAACTGGTTGTTTCAAACAGGGAGCTTTGAGCAGGAAGTAATTCAAACTAACCAGCCTTTTACAGCCCACTACAAGTGCCTTGTCTGTAGTCTTTATTTTATCAAAAGGTAGGAGAGGACATGTGTATGAATTAACATTACACTGACCTTCTGCCTGGGAGAAGTTAACTGTGCAACAAGCACATGTGGCATTTCATTGCTTTTGCTTCTGTTAATATTTACAACCACTGGAGAAGGAATGACTTCCAAATAATACCGTCCCTTAAAGACTGAAACTTAAAACAGAACAGTGACTTAAATGACTTTTTATTTACCCTTACTTGCAACCCATTCTTCCTCTTAGTCAAGCAGCGCCTGTATTCTGGTGTGCTACCAAACACCTCTAAAAAGAAGGACTAAAGTGTTCTTTCAACCCAGGTAGAAACAGATTGCTGGTGCTGCTCATTTAAACTCAAATTAACTCAATTACCATGTAAAGAATCCCTACCTTTACACAAGGGATTCAGTTCTCCCTCTCTCTTTAACTGAATTACCTTGGGGGGGGGAAAGATTTACTAAATGACTCACTCTTACTTCTGTCCTCCCCTTTGCTTTATTTTTTTCTACCTTGCTACTCTCCACTACACTATCTTTTAACTTAGTCTCAACTTTTAAAGCTTACATTTATTTATTTAATTTCTGATTTTACATAGTTATAGTATCAAAAGGCTTTAAGTAAAGCACCAAGCCCAAAAGTTCCGGGGCCCCTAATCCATCACAGAGTCACTCTGTGACAGGCGGGACCTATCGGGATACTTTCCTGCTCATCTGTCAAACCCAGACCATTTACGTCTCTCACCAGACTTGTAAGGAGTCCCTGCCTTCAGGTGTTCTCCCCCACACAGAGGGCTGAGGATACTTGTTGCCCTCTGGTTGAACCAGCTGCTCCCTTTTCTGGGAAGCTTGGTACTCAGACCCATAAGTTAAGAGTGACGCTGGTGGAAATCTGCCCTGGATGCCGACAGGCTTAGATTAATGGTGTATTATGCGGATTATCAATCAGAGATCTCCCATAAGAAGGCAGAGTTCCTGACTGGGGAGATCTCTGCTGCATGGAATCGACCAGCTCAGCTCTTCTGCACTGTGGACAGACTGTGCAATCCAGTCTGTCTGCAGTCACAGAGAGCCTTGTCACAAGCTGAATGTGACATGTTTGCTCGCTTCTTTGCAGGTAAAGTTGCCTACATCAGGACAGAGATCAGTTCGGCATACTCTAATGGGAGTTGCAGTGGATGGTGAGAGGTTGCAGGACCTCAGCCTGGTTGGTCGGTCTTCGGCCATATGGCAATCATGGATGTCATGAAGATCATCCAGAGTTTGCGGCCAACCTACTGTAATCTGGACCTGAGCCCAACCCGGTTCCTTGTGGGGTGTGCTGAGGTCATTGGTCTGGTCCTGGCTGAAATTGTCTGGTGCTCGCTGGAGACTGGGAAGTTTTCTGACTCCCAGAAGGAGGCAGTGGTGACTTCCCTTCTTAAGAAAATTTCTCTGGACCTGGACTGTCTTGCCAACTACAGGTCTGTCTCTAACCTTCCCTTCATGGGTAAAGTTACTGAGAAGGCAGTTGCGCTGCAGCCCGGAGGATCACCTTACCATCCATGACATCTATGACCCCTTCCAGTCTGGGTTTAGGAAAAGGCACAGTACTGAGATGGCCCTTGTTTGGGTGCTCAATGACCTCCTTATAGCGAGAGATCAGAGGAGCCATTCCATCTTGGTCCTCCTCCTCCTCCTTGATCTCTCCATGACATTTGACACCGTGAACTATGGGGTACTGTTAGAGCGCCTTTGGTTGGTCTGCAGACTGTCTGGTACAGTCCTCAGATGGTTCCACTCTTTCCTCACTGGCAGGTCTGAGAGAGTAGCAGCAGGAATTTTTTCCTCTTGATGCTTTCTCCCCTGCCATGTGTGGTCCTGCAGGGTTCGATACTGTCCCCATGTTGTTTGTAGTATACATGTTGCCACTGGGGGACATTGTTAGATGGTACAGACTGAGTTTTCACTGCTATGCAGATAATACTCAGCTGTACATGTCTTTTGCACCCAACAGGGATGCTGCAGTCTCAGTATTTAACAACTGCCTATCCGAGATCCAGAACTGGGTGAGTGCCAGCTGGCTGAAGCGGAATCCCGGTAGGACTGAGGTTTTGGTTGTGGCTCTTGGTCGCCGGGCAGAGGGATCTACGGCAGGGCAGAAATCTGGACTTCTGTTAGGAGGCTGCCAGCTGATGACCCCTGAACGGGTGCATAGTCTGGGTGTTATTCTTGATGAGGGGTTGACCCTGAAATCTCAGGTGTCTTCTGTTGTTAAGACCTCATTTTACCATCTGAGGAATATCGCCTGGATTAGGCACTTGGTTCCATCCGACAACCATCCAACTTTGGTCCATGCCTTTGTGACCTCCTGGCTAGATTACTGCAATGCCCTTTACCTAGGGCTGCCTGGGGTTGATATCCACTGTCTGCAGCTGGTGCAGAATGTGGCAACCAGGTTACTGACTGGGCTTCCTAGATCTAGTCACATTACACCTGTGCTGTACGAGCTGCACTGGCTGCCAGTTCATTGGCGGATCACCTTTAAGGTTGGCTTGCTGACCTATAGAGCCCTACACAGACTTGGACCAATTTATCCGGAAGAAATTCTTCACCCCTACTGTCCCTCCTGATTGCTCCGCTTCACCGACGAGGGATTGCTAGAGATTCCCATAGTTTGGTTGAAGACATCTGGATCCCATTCTCTTGCATTTGTAGCCCCAACCCTGTGGAATTCTCTACCTCATCGGGTTTGAAAGTACCAGACCATAGAGACTTCAAAACAGCACTGAAATCTTATTTAATCTTGCCTTTTCTACTAGTTGAGATTGATATTGTCCGTGTGTTACTGCTGTATTTTTAAGTATATATGGTTTTAATAGTCTTATTTATTTATTGCAGTGCGCTTTGATATTCTAAATTGTGCTTAAGAAATAAAGATTATTATTATAAGTATGAATCAGTGGTGATGATTGTTTCTTGGAAGATATAAACATTACGTACTTACCGTAATTGTTGATCTTCTAGAATATCTTCACCATTGATTCAGATGCATATCACTCTGCTTGACTCCTCTGCCATGGTCCTCTGGTGGGTGTTACAGTTGTTTTTCCAAAAAAAAAAAGAAAGAGGGCTGGTTATTCAGGTGCCACCCTCACCCAAAAAAATAACAAAAAAAGGAAGCAGGGGTCAATCTTGGCTCCCCCAAGCAAAAAAGGAAATATTTGTATTTTTTCTATGGAGTGGGTACGTAGGTCAATTTTTTCCCTATAGTCCTTCTCCTTGCCCGTGGTATATCCTCTCTTGGATATGTCCCTGTCAGTTACTATATGGAAGATCTGCCCAGGCACTACCCAGTCGGACTTCTCTGAGCAGATGCTCTGCCTCAGGAGAGGTGTGATGCACCTTGATTTTTGGATGAATGTACTAGCTTCACACTGCAGGGAAAAGCAGGGCATGTTCTTCCTGTGTGTTGGAATTTTTTGATTGGCATCTCTTGTAACTTTTGTCCATTCTTTGGGCTTTGCCAACTCTGCCTGGAGCATGCCAGAGGAGATAACCACATCTGGCCTCCCTAGGACTGCTAATCCTGTAACTCCTATTCTCTCCATCTCTACTTTTCTCTGATCTGTCATAGAAAGTGTGTATGAATTTACTCTTGAATTTATTTGTTTGTTTGTTTTATTTATTTATACTGATAGGACCATGGACAAAAAATAATCCATTTTCATGGGCGATCAGTGTACAGGTAACAGTTAAGTACAATATAAAATACATACATCTTAAAAAGAAAATACAAATAAAAAAAAAGAAATATACATATACAAATGCATATAAATATGTCACAACATTGTCATTCAAAAACATTTGCACTTACACTCTGTAAAAAGATACTCTTTTCAACCTATGCCTAAAGGAGAAAGGGAAAGATTCACATAGTTAAAAACAGACTGTATTGTATTAAAAAAAGTAGATAACGTATGGGATAATGCCTTTTGTCCTAGGGAAGTATGCATTCTTGGAATGCAAAGAGAAATATTATCTGTTGACCGTGTATTAACACTAGAGTTCTGTTTTTTAAAGATTAAAGAGAAGCAGTCTGGGACTCTGTTAAGAATCACCTTTTTTGCCAAGATGCCTAATTGGAGTTTATATCTCCCAATCAAAGGAAGCCAGCCCACTTGCTCTAGGAGATTACAATGATGGACCCTTTGTGGAGATTTTACTACAAATCTAGTGACTGAATTAAGTAACACTTTTACCTTAGATAACAGCCCCTTCCTTGCAGTATAATAAAACAAAACCCTGAAATCAATTAACGGCAATAAGAAACTTTGAGCCAGCAGAAGGCGTGTAGAATCAGTGAGTAGAGGAGATAACCTATATAAGGCCCCAAGCCGCTGGTGAGTCACCTTCACCATATGAAGTATATGAGGTTCGTAAGAAAGACCCTCATCCATCAATAGACCCAGGTACTTAAATTGTTTAACTTGTTCAATCAAAGTACCGGCGACAGTATATAATGACAATAAAGGATCAAAATTCTATCTTTTTTATTGTTTGCAAAGACCATAAATTTCATTTTTTTCTCATGTAAAACCAATCCATGAACTCTGAACCAATTCTGTACCTCCAAAAAATCATCAGCTAAATCTTTCTGAACATTTTCAAAATGGGGACCTTTATCTGTTGGCATGCAGTTATGACTTTTTGGGAGTCCAAATGTCATTTTTCCATTTCTGTGCATGTTTCCCATCACATTTGCAAGGGGGTCTCAAATTGGACTTCCCCTTTTCTATTTCTGCAAGAGCCATTTGCTCAGGGCTGCTGCCCTGTCTTTACCTACCACTTTCCACACTCTGTCTAGCTAGTGGTAATAGGCTCTGGCTATGTTTAGGCCCACCACCCTTGTATCACCTGGTAGGCCCAACCCATAGTCTCTAAGTTTGTATTTGGGTTTTAATTGGTTGTTTATTATATTTCCTATATCCTTTTACTATCCTTTTGGGCTAAAAAGTATGTAGTCCTCTCTTATTTTCTCTCCAATTTGTTTCTCTCCTGGTAAACAGAACTGAGGTGCGTGAGGGAGCCAACAACAGTTATTGGCTAGCACGTGCGGCCCACATGAGCTGCATGAGATGTATGAGTGACATCAGTAGCCAATGTCAGCTTCTCCCTGTAGGGAAAAAAAAAAAGCTCCCACAGGTCTTGGTACCATTGGCCCTAGACCTGTAAGTCTGAATCAGTGGTGAAGATATTCTGGAATATCAACAACCAACTTCTCCAACCTCGACTCAGCTGCTTTCATACATGATGTATGACTTCTTGACTGGTCTCCCCTCTTTATTACCAATGACATAAACTGCTCTGCTGATTATTTTAACGAAACCTTACTCTTCTTGCAGAAGAAGGCTGTACCTCTCTCCATGCTTAGGGTTAAGAGGAGCACCACAGAGCCACCAAATGGCTTAAGCATCCTCTCCTGCAATTACTTAAGCAACGGGATAGATTATGAGCTGTTTGGAATTCCTCTTCTCTCCTAGCCGAAGCCTATCATGCACTGTGGAAATTATGTAAAAGGGAAATCTGTAAAGCCAAGAGCAACTACTACCGTGACCTTCTTCGTTCATCCTCAGCTAATCCAAAAAGGATACTGGGCTCAAATTAATGAAATCTTAAGGAATAATAGAGGTCAAACCCTACTGAATTGAACATCAATGAAGTCAACTGTAACAATCCCTCCACTATTACCAGTGCCTTTAACTCACTATTTACCAAACTTACTAATATTTCTCCACCTACTACTCTTTGATCCCATGCTCCATGCTCAATCCCCACTGAAGCCCCTCCCTCCCTTTTGCTAGCCCCTGTCTTGCATCAAGAGGTCCTAAAATTACTACATGCCATCCCACCCCATGGCTCTGCAGGGCCAGATGGTCTTGAGCCCAGGATACTACAACTTGCTGCCTCCTTTCTCGCCACTCTAATAACCAGACTTTTTAACCTTTCCATCTGCTCCTCCACAGTCCCTATGGCCTGGAAAACTGCTAGGACCATTCCTGTGTTTAAAAAGGGAGACCCAAAGAACTTAACCAACTATCAACCTATAGTGCTACTGCCAACTCTAAGCAAGCTGCTTGAAAAATTAATCCATCGCCAGATATCAACACACCTACTCAGTCCCAATCTTCAAACTCCGATACAGCGTGGTTTTAGGGCTGGCCATAGTACCACCACTGTGTTTACTCTCTTTTTACGTGTGATGTTAAGACCAACATGGACAAAGGTCTTTTGACTGATGCAGTGTTTATTGACCTGACCAAGGCATTTGATTTGGTTGACCACCCCCTGCTACTTGATAAACTTCTCAAGACAGGTGCCTCCGATTCCACCCTATCCTGGATCAGAAACTATCTCCTTCTCCAAAGTCCTCTCATTCCCTGCACCCATTTATTGCAGGATCCCTCAGGGCTGTATACTTGGGCCCCTTCTCTTTTCCTCATTTTTTTAATGATCTACCCATCCCTTCACACCCCTGCCGCACCATTATGTATGCAGATGATCTTGTCCTGTATGCTGCCTTAGATCTGTGGACACTCTCAACAATCTCCTGTCTTCCACTTTTCAACAGATCCAGTCTTGGCTCACTGCTAACCACCAAATATTAAACATTACCAAGACCCAAGCTATGTTATTCAGTGCCTCTAGAAATGTCTTTGCAGAATTCCCCAACTATCAGGTTTTATGCCTTAATGGGACTACCATCTCGACAACAAACTGCTTCAAATACCTTGGGATTAGGCAGGACCCCTCTCTAGACTTCTCATCCCACATTAATGAGGTATGCAAATCTGTTAACTCTATTGGTGTTGCTTATAGAGTGTGTCACTCCTTCACCCCTGCTGCCAGGATCTCTGTCGCCAGGGGTGTCCTGCTCCCTGGTCTCACGTATGCTGCCCCTGTTCTTTCCCAGGCCAATGATTGTGCTCTCCAAAAGTGGAACACTACTTATAACAATATCTACAGGTTTGCCCTATTGGCCCCTCATCTTCCCACCATTGTCTGCTGTACTCTGCCCTGCACTGGCTGCCCCCTAAGTACCTGTGCCCTTATTACTAGGGCGTTTCATTGACTCCGTAACCAAAAATCCCCACCCTGACCCTTTGGGGGCTATGCTCAACCTTGTTACTCACTCCTGCACTCTCAGGTCCTCCACCTCTTTCCAACTATCAGTCCCACTCTACACTACTAGGATGTGTGAGCAGGCCTTCTCACACTTTGCTCCCAAATTCTGGAATTCCCTACCTCCCCACCAAAAAGGCTTCTTATCTCACTCCTCCGCCTTCAAGAATGCACTGTTCTCTCATCTTTGTGCACTTAGGGCATGTAATTGCCCTTACTTTCTTTTGCTGTGTTCATCATTGTTCCTCACCTGTCATGCTGATGCACTCTTGTACAACTGTGAGTAGTTTGTCTTTTTGTTATACATCCCTGCATGGATTGTTACTGACTTTGTACTGTTTCTCCTTTGGGGACACCTAATATTGCTGTATGAATTGCCGGTTTCTTGCACTTGTTTGTAATCTCTGTATCTTGTACTCTCCCAGGTCATGCCTGAAAATAGGCAAGCTTTCATGCCTAATGGCACTTACCTGGTAAACAAAAGATAATAAATAAATAAACAATTACGGTAAGTATGTAATTTTCATTTCTGGCATCTGTATTTAAGGAATGATAAAGATAGATTAGAGGCAGTGTTGAGAAGAGAAACAAAGATGATGAGTGTTAGAGAGAAAAGGAAGTGCAAAAGAAGAAGAAAACCACTTTGGTTCTTAAAAACAGTAGCAGAAAAGGTCAGAGCCAAACAGCTGGCCTTCAGGAAATTTAAGGGAACGCAGCAGGATGATGATAGGGAGGCATGCCAGACTTCCCTAAGGGAAGCAGGGAAGGTAGTAAGGCAGACAAAGGCCCAAACCAAGGAAACACTAGCACAAACGATAAAAGAAGGTGACAAGACTTTCTATAGATGCAATAGTGAAAGGAGAAAGTCCAGAGGGGGTATTGCTAAGATCAAAGGGGATAAGGGGGCGTGTGAGGAGGAGGACCATGTAATAGCATCTATCCTAAATAGATACTTCTGCTCAGTATTTACTGAAGAAAAGGTAGGGCAGGGCCCACAGCTCAGCACCATGGACACAGTGGGGAGAGAGGTGTGCACTAGTCCCTTCACAAAAGAAAGGATCCTACAAGAGCTCGATAAGCTCAGGATGGACAAGGCAATGGGACCTGCTGGCATACATCCCAGAGTACAAAAGGAGCTAAGGGTGGGACTAGCAGAGCCATTACAAGAACTGATTAGTGAGTCTCTGAGCACAGGAGAGGTCCCAGAAGACCGGAGAAGGGCTCATGTGATCCTGCTTCACAAGATTGGTAGCAGGGAGGAGGCAGGGAACTACAGGCCAGTCAATCTTACCTCAGTAGTGGGCAAGATTATGGAGGCACTCTTTAAGGAAAGGATAGTGCACCACCTGGAATCCATAGGAGCACAGGATCCAAGACAGCATGGGTTTACAACAGGAGTGTCCTGTCAAACTAATCTCATAGATTTCTTTGACTGGGTAACCAGAGTGGTGGACCAAGGGGGAACAGTTGATGTCGCCTACCTTGACTTCAGCAAAGCTTTCGATACTGTTCCACATAGAAGATTGATTAATAAGCTGGGTAGGCTCAGGGTGGGTCAGAAGTTGGTCACCTGGGTGACAAACTGGTTGACGGGCAGAAAACAGAGAGTGGTGGCAAATGGTGTACAGTCAGAAGAGATGCAAGTCACAAGTGGGGTACCTCAGGGATCAGTCCTGGGGCCAGTTCTCTTCAATATCTTCATCAGTGACATTGCAGATGGACTGGTGGGTAAGGTTTGTCTGTTTGCAAATGACACCAAGGTCTGCAACAGAGTAGATGATCCATATGGGGTGGGCAGAATGAGAAGAGATTTGGATAAACTGGCACAATGGTCAGAAGAGTGGCAACTGGGGTTTAATGCAAAGAAGCGCAAGATCATGCACATAGGGAAGAGAAACCCTGAAGCCACCTATAGGCTGGGAGGGGAGTTGCTGGCAGTCACAAGGGAAGAAAGAGACTTGGGCATCATCATCACAGATGACCTGAAATCATCCAAGCAGACCACTAAAGCAGTAGATAAGGCTAGGGGGATGTTGGGGTGTATTAGTAAGGGTATCACAAGTTGTAAGAGAGAGGCAATAATCCCTCTTTACAATACACTGGTTAGGCCCCATCTGGAGTACTGCGTGCAGTACTGGAGGCCACACCTTCACAAGGACCTTAACCAAATTGATGCAGTCCAGAGAAGGGCAACCAAAACTGTGCAGGAACTGCATCAGAAAACATATGATGACAGATTAATTGAGCTCAATATGTATACCCTAGAGCAAAGGAGGGAGGGAGGTGATATGATCGAAACATTCAAACACATTAAAGGCATTAAGGTGAAAGATTCTAATATGTTTCAATATAAGAAAAATAGCAGGACAAAAGGACACAGCATGAGATTAGAGGGAGGTCAATTAAGGGGTAATGTGAGGAAGTTCTTTTTCACAGAAACGGGGGTGGATGCATGGAACGGCCTACCTCAGGAAGTGGTGGATATGAATACAGTGCAGGGCTTCAAACAGGCATGGGATAAGCATAAGGGAGCAATACAGATGAGTATGAATAGATAGGCCATTGACTGAGCAAAGGCCGATGGCACATTCATAAGGTAGAAAAAGAAATGGGCAGACTGGATGGACCTTGCGGTCCTTATCTGCTGTCAACTTCTATGTTTCTATGTTTCTTTCCATGGACAACAAGGCAAAGCATATGAGGAAAGACCGAATAGTTTTAACATGTAGTCCATGTATTCAGTACTCATGGTAGAAGGGAGATGGAGACAGGATAGAGACTTTCACGTTTAGAAAAGGGTTTAACACAATGAACACAGAAAATGTGTTTAATCTTTAACAGTACTGTAGGTCCACTAGAGGTTATATGCTTAAGCTGGAAGGAAAGATGTTTAAGAAAGACATTAGAAAGTACTGTTTCACAGAAAGAGTGGTGGATGGGTGTAGCGAGTTTTCAGATGTGGTTGTGAAGACAGAGGCAATATCAGGGTTCAAAAGAAGTAGGGATGCATTCTAATGAATAGATGGACTGTTTTATGTATTGTGTTTTGATGTGTTAGTTATAACTTTCTACCTGTATAACAAATCATGTTTGTGTGGTGAAACAAATGGGTTTTCACTTTTACTTTTCACACTGCTAGTAAAAATAATTCAATAGAATTCTGGTATTGTGATGTCAGAAACTGCCTACTGCTTAGGAGCCCAGTGTATTTCAGTGAGAAACTAAAGATATTTTCAGTCTTTTTCAAAAGAAATAAACTTCTTTCAGCAACAAGCTTTGCCTTTTTTTGTTCAAAAGAAACAGATACTTCTCCCCCCATGAATTTTTCAGTATGCTTGACAGGTGTAGTATGCCAGCTGGGTTCAGCTGCCCCAGAGGAGGAATTAATGCTATTGATTTGTTGGCATCAGCCAATCAGAGAGCAGGAAAGAGAGTGCTGCCTGAGCTACAGTGGGAGGTCAGTCAGATTCATTTCTCCGCTGGCTGGAAAACATTGCCCCAGAGTCCTCTCTTCTCAACTATGCTTGAAGAAGTTTATTTCTTTAAGAGTTGGTAAAAAGTTATTATTTTGTGCTGCCTTAGTATTTTTAGAGGTATTTTTCTTAGTTTTTATGCTGGTTCCTTCAGTTCCCAAGTACTGCAAATTTAGAACATAAGAACTTAAGAATTTGCTGGCAGAAGGAGACCGTGTAGTCCATCTAGTCGGCCTGGGTTTTCTACCCCCACTATCAATTTGTCTTGCTAAGGTGACTATACTTTCTATCCCATACCTGTTTGAATTCACTGACCATCTTGGCTGCCACTACCTCCGGTGGTAGGCTGTTCCAAGAGTCCACCACACTCTCTGTAAAAAAGTACTTCCTAACATTTATTTTCAATTTACCTCCCACCAGGCACATGTTGTGTCCTCTAGTACATGCAGACCTGTTTTCCCAGAAGAGGTTCCTGGTTTGTACTGTGTTGATCCCTTTAACAAATTTAAATGTCTCAGTCATATCTCCTCTGTTCCTCCTCTGCTCGAGGGAGAATAAATTTAGCTGGCTGAGCCTAGCTTCATACGTTTTGTGGTGCAGACCCTGCACAATTTTGGTGGCATGTCTCTGCACGGTTTCTATGTACCGGTGAGGTCTCCAGAACTGCACGCAGTACCCCAAGTGAGGTCTCACCAGGGACCTGTACAGTGGGAGGATTACATCACACTTTCTACTGGTAATACCCCTACCAATACATCCGAGGATGCTGCTTGCCTTTAGTGGTACTTTTTCGCATTGCTTCCCTACCTTTAAATCATTTGCGATCATGACACCAAGATCCCATTCCAGCTTTGTTTCTTCTAGTAGCTGCTCCTCCTCCAGGACATATTTCATGCATGGGTTCCGTCTACCCAAGTGCATGACTTTACATTTTTTGGCTTTAAATCTCAACTGCCAGTTCCTGGACCATTTCTCTAGCATCTTGAGGTCTGGCTCCATTTCTGTGATCCTTTCCTGTGTGTCCACCCTATTGCAGAGCTTCGTATCGTCTGCAAAGAGGCAGACTTTCCCTTTCAGTTCTTCAGCAATGCCGCTGATGAATATGTTGAAAAGGATGGGGCCTAGTACTGACCCCTGCGTCACACCACTTGGTACCTTCCCTTCTTGGGACAAGGTGCCATTTATCATAACCCTCTGTGTTCTGCCTTGCAGCCAGCTTGTGATCCATTTAACTACTTTGTGACCGATACCAGCTTGTTCCAGTTTGTTGGGGCTAGCCTTCTGTGTGGGACTGTATCAAAGGCTCTACTAAATTCCAGCTACACCACATCCACTGCTGCCCCCAGTCTACTTCTCTTGTAACCCAGTTAAAGAATTCTATCAGATTTGTTTGGCATGATTGTCCTGATGTGAAGCCATGCTGCTTTAGGTCAAGTTGCCCACTTGCTTTCAGGTGGTTCATTACCCTTTCCTTAAACAATGTCTCCATTATTTTACCCACCACTGACAGACTTACTGGGCTGTAGTTTCCTGCTACCACTCTTGTGCAATGGCACAACTGTGGCCCTTTTCCAGTCCTGTGATACTATCCCCTGTTCCAGTGAACTGTTAAACAGTTCAGCAAATGGTGCAGCAAATTCATCCCCAAGTTCTTTTAGAACTCTTGGGTGTATTCCATCAAGGCCCATTGCCTTATCCACTCTTATTTCAGACAACTCCTCAAGGACCCTTTTTCATAAATTGGAATACAGTATGTCAGCTCCCCTGGTATGGGGAAGTGTCCTGGCTGGTGCTGGACCATTACCATTGTCTTCCTGTGTGAAGACTGAGCTGAAGAATTTGTTGAGAACTTCTGCCTTGTCTTTTTCCACCAGGTATCCTTCCTTGGTTGTCAGTCCTGTTATTCCTCCTTTGCTCGTTCTTTTTTCTTGAATGTATCGATAAAATGTTTTGTCCCCCCTTTTCACTTCTTGAGTCAGTTTTTCTTCAGTCTGGGCCTTTGCCACCCTAATAGCTTTCCCGGCTTCCTTGAGTTTCTCTCTGTAGGCTTCTCTATCCTTTTCAGAGTTGGTTTTCTTGTACTGTTGAAAAGCGTTTCTCTTTTCCCTAACTGTAGTAGCTACCTCTTTGGAGATCCAGAAGGGGTTCCTTGCCCTTTTGGACTTGCTGATTTGTTTAGTGCATAGCGCTGTGACTGACACTATAGCATCTTTCAGCTTTACCATTTGTCCTCCACATTCCATGTGGTATCTGTTGCCAGCAGGGGCATGATCTTTTCCCTCATTTTCGGGAAATCTGCTTTCCTGAAATCGAGCACACTGATTCTGGAGTGGCAAGGGTCCTCAGTCTTGCTAATGGAGAACCAGATTGACCTGTGGTCACTAGTACCCAGATTGATCCCCACTTGTACGTCTGATACGTAATTTCTTTACCTCAGCGGTTCTTATGGGCGGTTCCCACTCTTTTCCTGAGGTAAAATTTTAGCACTTTTGAACTAAATAAACTGCTTCTTCTTTCTTTTACTTTATTTTACTTTGCAGTTCCCTGTTTTTTATCAGAACCATGATTTTAGACAAAGTTGGTTTATTTTTAGCACTTTTGGGACCATTTATTCACGGTTCTGTAGTTCTCAGGAACCGACCAAATTTAATTTCTTTTCCCTTTTGGGAACACTTTTTTAAAGTCTTCTGATGAACTGTCATCTCAGCTAGACCTACAAAGAAAACTGGACCAAGTGGTTTTAAACATTGTGTTAAATGTACTAAAATGGTGGCCAAGGCAGATGGCCGTAATCTGTGTTTAAGTTGTCTGGGTCCAGACCATAAGTGTGAACTTTGCTCTAAATTTTGTTCTAAAACAGTTAAAAAAGAGCCAGAAGATTGGAAATGATGGCTTCTCAGTCTGCCTCCCCTTTAATAAAAACCCTGAAGAGGGGTCATCTTCTTATAAATCTAAATGAAAATCTGATAAAGACTCCCAAGAAAATAAGTCTGAGAAAAATAATTATGACCAAGCCACAAAGAGACACAATGAGCAGGTTCCTGGTTCAGTGCCTGCAAAAAAGAAGCAAAAAGAAAAGCATATCACTGCCCCTTCCACTGAAAAGCAAAGGGAAACACCAGTGACACAAAAAGATACGCACTCTGATGAAGAGGTGGCTAAGACGTGGTATTTATACCAAACTTTACAGGCTATGGGCAATATCTTTAATTACCCTCCTGACCCTACTGCCTCTCACACTTCAGAACCTAGACTTATCCAGGGCTTTTACTATGAGGGTAATGATGAACAAGAGGGTGAACCCTTAGAACCTGATGTATCCCCTGGCCAAGAGTTTGGCTCTCCTTCAAATGGCCAAAAGGATTTTTCCTCTCACTATACCTTCCTTCTTTCTTTCTTTCTTTCTTTCTTTCTTTCTTTCTTTCTTTCTTTCTTTCTTTCTTTCTTTCTTTCTTTCTTTCTCTCCTTTCCCTTCCTTCCTTCCTTCCTTCCTTCCTTCTTTCAAAAGTTTCACCAGGAGAGACATACTGAGCCATAAACAACTCATTTCTAGAAGCGTCCTGAGGGAGAGGGAGCAATACATATCCATACAGCGTAACAATATTTACAGAGAATGTACACTCATATTAAGGCAGACTTTTATACAGGTACCCTTATGTTATGCCGAGGCTCACTATCCTGACACTGACCTGCCTGGGCAGTATTGCCTGACAGGTTCAGTGTCCAGACAGTGAGCAGCCCCGCATGCGAAAACCCAACAGACATTACAGGGGTATGGTAGCAGATGTAACGGCATCCTACCTTACACCTGCAGATGGAACTGAAGTAGCTGAGGTTTTGGGAGGTTGGCCAAGCTGCCCCAGTGGTGTTGTGGGCTAAACCACTAGCAGCTCGGCCAGTGTTCTCTGGGAGATGCGGGTTTAATCTTTCTACTGCGTGCTTGAATTTGTGTTGGCTGTTCATACCCCTGTAACTATTTTTCCTTAACTCCAAGATCCACTCACCCTCAGAGTTAGAGATATTAGTTATGGGAGTTGGGGGGGCAAAGCCCCCTGACTTGCACCATTATATTTCAATCAGATGCCCGAAATAGCATATTCGGGCATCTGATTGACTTAAGTAGTTTCAAATTCGGTCCTGAGACTCAGGAAACTGAGTTTAGGGATACCATAGTGTATCCTTTATACAATATATCATAAATTAAACATCAAGTAATATACATTGAATGTACAAGAGCATCTACATAGGAATTATTTACAGAAAATGCAGCAACAGCAGTAAAATTTGCCTACAAGAATAGGGGATGAACCAGGTTAGTGCAAGTGGCTAAAGATAGTCTAGCAAAGGGCGAAGAGTAGAGAGGGGGAGAAAGCAGAAAGTAGATCACAGGAAGGAGACAAGGGAGGTCCAGAATATAGAGGAGGTAGAGGAATGGGGAGAAGGGAGGTGAGGGACGGGGGAATATGTAGTATGAGAGTCAGGGGAGTGGGGGAGAGAAGAGGGGTGGAGAGCCAGGAAGAGGAAGTTATGGGGGCAATAACGGGGGGTGCAGTCTTTCAGCATATGGTGGACAATCTGGATCTCACTATTCAAGAGACCACTGACCAGGAGGTGGAGAAAGACTTTTTTAGATATGATTGGTCTTCCTCCTTCCAAAAAGTTGCTTTTGCCCATACATAAATCACTTCGCAGAGCAACTTTCAAAATACTTGAGAATCCCACTTCCATTTCTGGAGTGGACAAGAAAATTGAGAAAAAGTACCAACTATCCAGGAATAATGCTGTGATCATGAGGGGGTAGTGCAGGCTGCTGCTTGTGACAAGTCTAAAGTGCCCCTTTCTTCACAACCTCCTGAAAAGGAATCTCAAAGATTGGATTTTATGGGGAAAAAAGTATTACATAACAGCCTCCCTGTTGCTTCGCCTATCTACTTATATGGCCCATGCAGCCCAATATCAAAAAGCTCTCTGGACCTCTGTGCTAGCTATCAGCCAGCAGGCCTCAGAAAAAGTAGCCCAGGAACTGGCAAAAACTGTAAAAATGTCCCTAGATGCTACAAAGTACCAGTTTCACATGGCAGTGGACAATAATGACACTGCTTCCAGAGCCATGGCTCAGGCAATCTCCCTTAGGCACCATGCCTGGCTAAGAGCAACCAATCTCTCACAGGACGTGCAGACTAAAGCTATGGATTTTTCTTGTGAGAATAAAATGGACAAAACTGAAGCATATATGAAAAGGTGGAAGAACACAAAACTACCTACCAAAATAATGCTGCAAAAGGAAAAGCCTCCACTTCCCAGAGATCTCAGAGTAGAAGGAACAGAGGCAGAGGCTAGTAGCCCAGGGCCTTATACCCTATGCCAATGCCGCTGCCCTTGGACTACTCTCAGATGAGAGGTTATTTTAGGGGAAGAGGTAGGAGAGGTCAGAGATGGACTGGTTCCTTCCCTTCCTCTAACACTCAGTCTAAGCAAATCTCCTTACTACAAAAGCCAGGTCGCCTCCCCTTCCCTGGTCGGAGGAAAGCTGATCCACAACTTCCACCAATGGTACCTCATTACATCAGACAAGTGGGTTCTTAAGGTAGTGAGTCAAGGACTTACCCTGCAGTTCAAAAAATTTCCCACTTAGCATGGTCAGAAGTCATTAAAATCTCTAACTCCTACAGAAAAGCTGCTGTTGGAGCTATAGAAGTAAGGTTCCCTCTGTCTACAAAAGCAGTGGAGAGTTTTCCCTTTCAATAGGGAAAGGGTCTCTACTCCAGATACTTCCTCACTGAGAAAAAAACTGGGGACTGGTGACCCATTTTAGACCAAAGGTACCTGAACAAACACCTACTCAATCACAAATTCAAGATGCTCGCCCTGGCTATGGTGATTCCATCTCTGCAGAAGGGGGACTGGTTAGCCTCCCTAGACCTAAAGGACGCTTATTTCCACATTCCAATCAGGCAGTCCCACAGAAAATTCCTCAGGTTCAAACTGCCTTCAGGACACTATCAGTTCGCAGCACTGCCCTTCAGCCTTTATTCAGTACCCAGGGTCTTCACAAACTGCCTGGCAGAAGTGGCAGCCCATCTCAGGAGGCAACAGGTGTCTGTCTTCCCCTACCTGGATGATTGGCTAATAGTGGGCAAGTCTCCACAAGATGTCAGAAAAACTCTCAGCCTAACCCAGAGTACCCTGGACTCCTAAGGCTTCCTACTCAGTGCTCAGAAATCCAATTTCAAACCAGTACAATTGCTGGAATTCACTGGAGCAGAACTGGACACGAAGAGAAGAAAAGCCCTGCTCCCTTTCGGCAGGGCACACAACCTTCAGAACTTAGCAAACTCTTTTGTCCTGGGCCAACCAAGACCAGCCAGGCACTTCCTCAGGCTTCTAGGCCATATGGCTTTTACCACAGCTGTGGTACTAGGTGCCAGATTTCAAATGAGGGACTTTCTTTATCACCTAAGGGCTCACTGGTCCCAGAAAAAATACTTTATCTCAAAACTCCTTCCAGTCACAAGGACTTTGTTACAAGCCCTAGACTGGTGGAAAGACTTACAGAATCTCAGAGAAGGGATCCCCTTCTAGCAAAGGGAACCATCCAGAGTAGTCACTCCAGATGCCTCCCTCCTAGGATGGGGGGGCACACCTGGCAGACTAGTCCATAAGTGGGACATGGTCCCCCAAGGAGTCCACCTACAATATAAACCTCCTCGAACTCAGAGCTGTTTATCTGGCAATAAAAGCCTTTGCTCCTTTCCTAACAGGTCAGTCTGTTCAAATCAGAACAGACAACACCACAGCTATGTTCTACATCAACAAGCAGGGGCGCATAAGATCCACAAAACTCTGCACAGAGGCCATGAAACTTTGGTCTCTGGCCTATTCTCTGGAAATTCAGTTCTCAGTCATTCACCTGCCAGGAAAGGACAGTGTGCTGGCAGATGCTCTGAGCCCTGGGTCTTCCCCCTTTTAGCCACCCCACTATAACCGCAATATCCCCAATCCCATATAACCCAGACAAAACCACACTGCAAGTGTAATTTATGTATATATTGTCTTGTAAATTATTGTTTCGTAAATGTTTGCAAATATTTATTACTTGTCCCGAACAAGTAGATGTTGTGGGTCACTGTGCTTTCTTATTGTTACCTATGCCACCTGTTATTGCACTACCCAACTGCTCCCTTACTGTATTACTATTTGTTGTGCTTGTTTTGACCAATTCAGGTCCAGCTTCATTTCCCTGAGTGAGACTCTGCTCTGCTCATGGAAGCGTAAATTAATACAACCACTGCTGTGTTAAAATAAGATATATTTTAATTTTGTTCATCACTCTGGTGATGTTTATTTTAACTGTGTACAACTATTAGGGCATTCTGTGGAGCGAGTGCTCCGTGACCCCATTGAATACTTCCAGGGTCTGAGCTGCTATATAGTGAGCCCTGCGGTGAGCAGGGTGAGCTCGAGCTAGGCGAACGTGCGTCATCGCATGCTAAGATGCATGCAAAAACACTCGCATCAGCGCACATGTTTGGCATGTTTTGTGGGAGGTGCGGGAGCATCGCATGAGGTAGGTCAGCCCATGTACAACCAATCTCACTCTCTGATAGATATATGGTTTGGAATATGATATGCAGTCCTTGAATGGTTGTACTGATATTGCGCTCCTACTTGAATGAGTGATACATATATCTTGCGCTAGCGATATACGCTTGAGACTATCATTTCAGAATGCTACAAACCTTAATGACCATTGATGGGGATGTGGGCATTAAATGCCCAACATGTAACATGTATAGTATAATACAATATAAAACACTACCTAAAGAATATAAATGCACCAAGTGTCTACATAATGAAGAGCTGGAAAAAGAAATCATGCTTTTCAACAATAGATTAATAAATCTGGAAAACAGCCAGCAACAAGTGGCGGCCAGATTTCATGAAAGGCTTAATAACACTGACCCTGCCACTGTGAATCCAATACATTTGACACCCAGTGCAGCAGATACTAATAATCCTGAGGGATGTGTAACAGTTGCTGGTTATGACCCTAATAATGCTCCCAAAAGTCTTAACCTTGTTAACAAAAAATGTTCTAGAAATGAACAGGATGTTGATGCACCAGATTCTGAGTGGTACTCAGTCAAAAGGAAAAAAGCAGCTAAAAAAGATAGAAGGGCTGGAAATTATCCTCTGCCCACTGAGAACAGTTTTGATGTACTAACCAATGTGCCTCCTGATATGCAGGAGGTAGATTCTATTCCCTCCACACATACTTCTATAATAAACATTACATTGGCACAATGTGAGGTATCACCATTGGAATGTAATAATATGATGGAAGTTAATCCTTACTGTGAAGAGACTGAAACTAACTATGTAACACATCAGGTTGATGACCTGCAACAGATACCAACCCCAAAACAGATGTTTGTGCTTGGGGATTCGATGGTTAAACATTTAGATAGGGTAATGTGCAACCAGGACAAAGCCAACAGGACTCTATCTTGCTTCATAGGAGTTAAAATATCTATTACACCTATGATCACAGATATTCTGCATGACACCAATAAAAACGCATTTGTTATAGTGCACGCTGGTGTGAATAATATTCTACATGATCCCATTTATAAAATAAAACAAGAGTTTGTGGCCATTACAAAGAAAATTATTGAGATGGGAAATAAAGTAGCACTGTCTGAAATACTTCCAGTACCCAGGTTCTCACACAAGCTGAATAATAATATCAAACTCCTTAATAACTGCTTGAGAAGTTGGTGCTTAAAGCAGAACATCCAATGTATACCCCATTGGGAACATTTTGAATACAAAGAGGACCTTTATTGTTGGGATGGGCTCCATCTGAATAGGAAGGGCAGTGCTATCTCAGGTAAAAGTATAAAAGATTGTATCAATAATTATTTAAACTGATAATTGAGGGGGTGAGAGGGACTGCAGCTCTCTCTCCAATAGGGTGTGATTTCCAAGTAAATTCTCCACCAGTATCACCCTTTAATATCACAGGACCCCCAAATAACCCTGATGACCCCAAATCATTAAAATTACTGCTACCCAATGCCCAGATTTTAAAAAATAAACTAGAAGAACTTAATTTAGTTTTAAACAACAATGACATTCATGTTTACGGCATCACCGAAACTTGGTTTACAGAGGAAGAATGGGGTACAACGATCCCAGGTTACACCCTGCTTAATAAAGTTCACAGGGACAAAAAAGGTGGTGGAGTTGCCTTTTATATTAAAGGCCTTTTGAAGCCAAATGAGATTGAACCAACACAAATTTTTGGCAATGACAATGAAATAATATGGGCAAAGTTATCTGCAACTCCTGTAGAAATAATTATTGGTCTGGGTTATAGTTCCCCCAGTTTGACCATGGAGGAAACACATGCTTTCCTCAATGAAATTGAAAGCATGGTCATACAAAATGGCGTCATACTTATGGACGACTTTAATTTTCCATCAATTGACTGGTCCAATCTAACTGGGGCTGGTGTTTTGGAAAACAGATTTATTGATATAACTACCTTTGGTAATCTGGAATAAGTGGTGCATGAGCGTACAAGGATGGCTAATATACTGGATTTAATATTCATAAACCCAGACCTAAACTTTTCTGGCCCAAAGGTATTACCTCTCTTAGGTAGTAGTGACCACAACACAATCCAATTAGACTTACAAATCACAATAGATAAACCTATCAGTGGTATAACTAAATTTAGGGAATTTTTAAAGCAGATTATTATAGCATTAAACACTTCCTAGGCCAATAGGATTGGATGAACGAGTTGGATAACCTTGATGCTGAGCAGATCTGGGACAAATTGTACAATAAGCTAAATATATGTATTAATTCTTGGGTATGTGAAAGGACTAAATATATATAAAAAATCATAAGGTCCCTGCTTGGTGGACCAGAAAAGTCAAAAAAATCATAAAAAAAATAAATTGTACAAAAAGGTCAAAACACACTCCACCAATGTTAATATATCAGCATATAAGAAATCTGTCAAAGACGCCACAAAAATTATCAAGAATGCCAAAAAAAAAACTACAGAATTGAGGTTAGCCACAACAATAACAGATAATAAAAATAAATTCTTCAATTATATAGGGTCACTAAAAAAATCACAATACTGTGAGACCGGTCTTAACGGAAACTAGACTTAAAAGTTCTGAAATTTATATGGCTTCTGCCTTTAATCGTTATTTTCTTAGTGTACCCAGAGAGAGAGATTTTTTTTCTGGTGATTTACCAGTTTTACAACCCGATCATCCAGTATTTAGCCCCTCAGACGTCATACTACCAGTTAAATTAATAAAAAATAATAACTCATCCGGTCCTGATGGTTTACCACCAAACTTTTTAAAGGCACTAATCGCCCAATTAGCTGGAACTCTCTGTCTTGTTCAACGCCTCCTTGAAAAGTGGGAATTCCATAAAAATCTGGAATAAAGCCTTTGTAACCCCTATTCATAAGGGTGAAAAGAAACAAGATGTTAAAAATTATAGGCCTATAAGCCTGACATCTGTATTGGGTAAAATATTTGAAAGGCTACTGCAGAAATACATGATACAACATTTAATAAATATAGAACACCTAGATTTGACTCAGCATGGGTTTGTGTCTGGTAGATCACGTTTGACTAACTTATTGTGTTTCTTTGAACCACTTAGTGCTGCTTTAGACGAAGGAATGCCAGTAGATGTGGTGTTCCTGGATTTTTCTAAAGCTTTTGATTCTGTCTCCATTAAAATCCTTGTTCAAGAATTGATAAAACTCCAGTTCCATCCAAATATAATTAGGTGGATTAACTCCTGGCTGAGTAATAGAACCCAATGTGTGTCAATAACTAGCTATAAATCTTATTGGGGAGAGATAACTAGTGGGGTTCCACAGGGCTCAGTATTGGGCCCAATTCTTTTTAACAGCCTATTATCCTCTATGCAAGTCCCGCCAGGTTCTTGGTCATGTAAGTATGCAGATGACTGCAAAATGGGTGGCATAGTCTATAATACGGAATCTGCCAAAATATTCCAAGACAGCTTAGATCAGCAGGCTAATTGGGCACAAGAACACAAATTAGTGTTTAATGAACAAAAATGTAAAGTCATGCACTTTGGAATTCACAATCCAAATTTCCAATATAAAATTAATAACATTCTATTAGAAGTTAGCACTAATGAAAAAGATCTTGGGGTTTGGATCACTAATAATTTAAAGTTTGATTATCACACAGATATAACCTTTAGGAAATGTAATCAAATCATACGTTGTATTCTGAGGTCCATAAGCAGTAGGGACACTGCGGTTATCCTTCTTCTGTACACAGCACTTGAACGCCCATATATGGAGTACTGTTTACCTTTTTGTGCCCCCTACTCTGTCCAGGGAAGAAATAGATTAGAAAAGGTACAAAAAAAAGCTACTAGACATATCTCGGTAGTCAGGGGTTTACCATTTCAAGACAGATTAATGCACTTACAGCTGTACTCCATGTAATATAGATGATTGAGGGGTGAATTATGTTTGATCTTCAGAACATACACTAGTCCAGAATTGTTTGAATTAATAGGATTAAATAAAAGTATAACTCATTACAAAGACACAAGGTCTCATAACCTCCGTCTGATTGGAGAAATAAACAAAACAGCCAAAAGAAGTCAGTGGTTCACACAAAGAGTTGTCAACACCTGGAACACGTTGCCTAGACACGTGGTCAAAAGTGAAAGTATGACATCTTTTAAATGCAGCTTGGATATTTTTATAGGTGAAAGAAAGTTCTTCTGTTCTACCATTTGTATTTAAATGGTGGCAAGTTCATCTATGGACCTTGGTCTCTCTGAACTTGTTTTCAAACTATGAACCTATGAACCTTGTAAATGAGTCTGTCTCAATGGTGCTTCGCCTGGTAAAATAAAGATGATTGCTTAATTGATTGATTGATTGAGCCGCATCAGTCAGGGCCACCATGAGTGGGACCTGAACAGGCAAGTACTGGCCACAGTTTTCATGAGGTGGAGCACACCAGAGATAGACCTCTTTGCCTCCAGCCTCAATCAACAGCTACCGCTGTACTGCTGCAGGCCTCAAGCTCTAGGCACAGTACCAGTGGATGCCCTAAACCTGGACTGGACAGGGAAGTTCCTGTACGCCTTCCCTCCCTTGCCCTTGATTCTCTGGGTTCTCCTGAAGCTCAGAACCCAGCCTGCCACCATGATTCTGGTGGCACCAGACTGGGCAAGACAACCTTGGTACTCCCTGCTTCTGGCCCTGTCGGCCAAGCAACCAATTCGACTGCCTTTGAGCCACAGTCTCCTGACTGTACCTCAGATGGGGATAACGTATCCCAACATAGAGTGTCTTTGTCTCAAAGCCTGGCACTTGAAGAGCTAGAGTATCCAGACTCTCAGTACTCAGAACAAGTCCTGAGGATTCTTCACCTGGCTAAGAAGCCTAGTACTAAAAAGACCTATGCCTCAAAATGGAACAGGTTTTCCTTATGGTGCAAGGGCAAGCATATTCACCCACTGAAAGCTTCCCTCTCTACCATGCTTGACTACTTGGTGTACTTACAGGCCTCAGGCCAATGGGCCTCATCCTTGAAAGTCCCCCTAGCAGCCATTTCTGCCTATATTTCAGCGGGAAAGGAAAAGTCTATAATTTATTACCCCATCTTTAAGAAATTTTCCAAGGGCCTGGTACATCTTCAACCACCACTTAGGGAACCCATCCCTCCCTGGAACTTGAACGGGCAAGAAGGAGGAGTAGAGGAACAATGGGGAAAAATCAGAACTGCCATCACAGAGGCAACAAGCCTTTGTGTGAAGCAAATAAACAAAGCAAAACGAAGGAGAAAACCACTGTGGTTCTTAAAAGAGGTGGCGGGGAAGGTTAGAGAGAAAAAGATAGCATTCAGGAAGTATAAGGAAACACAGAAGAGCAGGACAGAGAACTGTACCAGTTAAAGCAGAAGAAAGCGGGGAAGGCAGTCAGAATAGCAAATGCCCAAACCGAGGAAAATAGCCAACTCAGTTAACAAGAGGGGTAAAACCTTTTACAGGTACTGTACATTAGGGAGTGAAGAAAGACCAAGGGTGGGATAGTGAGGCTTAATAAAGGGGAGGGGGATAGGCAGTGGATGATGGTGAAAAAGCAAGGATACTGAACCAATACTTCTGCTCCGTATTCACAAAAGAAGAGGAGGGGGGTACCTAAACCAATCAATAGAAGCACTCTGGATAGGGGTTCGATACCAGTCCATTCACAGAAGAAAGGAGTCCAGAAAGAGCTCCTGAAACTGAAGGTGGACAAAGAATTGGGGCCTGACAGGATTCACTCCAGAATTTTAAAGGAATTAATGGGAGAAACATCGAAACATAGACTTTGACGGCAGATAAGGACCACTTGGCCCATCTAGTCTGCCCATTTCCCTACCTACAGGATAGGCCACAGATCCTAGTTAACCAACAGCGTATTTCTTCCTACCCCCCACAAGATTTGCCTTATGTCTGTCGCATGCATTCTTGAATTCTCCCACAGTTTTAGACCACACAAACTCCTCAGGAAGGCTTTTCCATGCATCCATTACCCTCTCTGTGAAAAAATACTTCCTCACATTGCCCCTGAACCGCCCCCCTCTATCTTTAAATTGTGTCTCCTTGTTCTTGCACGTCTCTTTTTCTGAAAGATGCTACCCTCTTGGACTTTGTTGATTCCACTGAGGTACTTAAAAGTTTCTATCATGTGCCCCCTCTCCCTTCTTTCCTCAAGGGTATACATATTAAGCTCTTCAAGTCTCTCCTCGTACGGCTTCTCTTGCAGACCCTGCACCATTTTGGTTGTCCTCCTCTGGACTGCCTCTATCCTGTCTATGTCCTTGCGGAGATGGGGTCTCCAGAACTGGACGCAGTACTCCAGATGGGGTCTCACCAACTGTCTGTACAGCGGGATAACAACTTTCTGTTTTCTGCTGGTGTTGCCTCTCCCTATGCATCCCAGTATACCCCCAGCATTCCCTACTGCCTTCTCACTTTGCTTGCTAACCTTAAGGTCATCTGATATGATTACACCAGGTCCTTTTCTTTTTTGTTGTTGTTACTACCTCCCCCATTGTGTGTTCTTCCCTGGGTTCTTGTTTCCCAGGTGCATTATTTGCACTTCTTTGCATTGAAATCCTAGCTGCCATACTTCTGACCATTCCTCCAACCTTGCAAGTCCCTTCTCATCCTTTCCATGCCTCCTTGTGTATCAACCCTGTTGCAGATCTTTGTGTCATCTGCAAAGGCATACTTTTCTTCAGTCCCTCTGCAATGTCACTTATAAAGACATTAAAAAGGACTGGACCCAACACTGAACCCTGCGGTACCCCACTAGTAACCCCTCTTTCTTCAGAGTGGACTCCATTTACAATTACCTTCTGTGTCCTGTTGTCCAGCCAATGTTTTACCCAGGCTACCACCCTGGAACCCTCCCAGGCTGGTTAATTTGACTATTAATCTTTTGTGTGGGACTGTGTCAAATGCCTTGCTAAAGTCTAGGTAGGCCATGTCCACAGCCCCTCCCTGGTCTACTACTTTGGTCACCCAGTCAAAGAAATCTATTAAATTCGTCTGACATGACCTTCCCGATGTGAACCCATGCTGCCTTGGGTCCTGTGCCCCACTTGCCTCTAGGTACTCAACAATTCTTTCCTTCAGAAGTGACTCCATCACTTTCCCTACCACAGAGGTCAAACTGACAGGTCTGTAGTTTCCTGCCTCTGTCTTGGTCCCACTTTTGTGAAGGGGAATCACATCCGCCTTCCTCCAGTCCTCGGGTACCACACCATCCTCCCATGATTTATTAAAAAGAGTAGCCAGTGGTTTCACTAGTTCCCCCCTTAATTCTTTTAGAATTCTGGGGTGAATTCCATCAGGCCCCATTGCTTTGTCCACCTTCAGTTTTAGGAGTTCTTGCAGAACCCTTTCTTCTGTGAAAGGACTGGGATCGACCCCCCTATCAAGAGTGCTTCTGTTAATTGGATTAGGCACTTCCCCCTCCTCTTTTGTGAATACTGAGCAGAAATATTCATTCAGTATCCCTGCATTTTCACTGTCCCCCTCTGCCCACCCACTGTTCATTCTATTCAGCCTCACTATCCCTCCCTTTGTCTTTCGCTCACTGATGTACCTATAAAAGGTTTTATCCCCCTTCTTAACCGAGTTGGCTATCTTTTCCTCAGTTTGGGCCTTTGCTATTCTGACTTCTCTCCTGCTTCCTTCTGCCTTAACTGGTACAGCTCTCTGTCCTCTCCTTCTGTGTTTCCTTATACTTCCGGAATGCTATCTTTTTCTCCCTGACTTTCCACTTCTTTTGAGAACCATAGTGGCTTTTCTTCGTTTGATTTGTTTATTTGCTTCACACAAAGGCTTGTTGCCTCTGTGATGGCAGTTTTGATGATTCCACATTGTTGCTCCACCCCTTCTTCTAGCCTGTTTGCTAGTGCTTTTCTGAGGCACTCTCCCATCTTGCAAAGTCAGCCCTCCTGAAGTCCAGTACCCTCACTTTTGTATGGCTTGACTCTGTAGCTGAGTTTAACGTGAACCACACTGTTTGATGGTCACTTGTTCCCAGATGGCAACCCACTTCTAGATCTGAGATTGTCTCACTGCCCCCATTTGAGAGTATGAGGTCTAAGATTGCTCCCTCACAAGTGGGTTCCAAAACTAGCTGTCTGAGGCCTGCCACCTCTAGGGCATCAAGAATGGCCCTGCTTTTGGATGTGGCTGCAGCAAAGGTGCTCCAGTTAACATCTGGCATATTCAGGTCTCCCATCAACAGTATCTCCCCTTTCTCTGCCATCCTAAGAATGCCTTCTATCATATCCTTGTCCATTCCCTCCCCCTGACATGGGGGTCTGTACACAACCCCTGTGCGGATTGTGGTGCCCTTTCCAGTCTCCAAGGTGACCCACAGTGCCTCCTCTCCTCCCTGTTTACTCTTTTGTTCAGTTGCTTTTATCCCTTCCTTTACATAGAGAGCTACTCTTCCCCTCATCGCCCCTGCCTGTCTCTCCTGTAGGTTATGTACCCTGGTATGTTAATATCCCAGTCATGGTTCTCTGTGTACCATGTTTCTGTGACTGCTACAATATCCAGGCATCCCTCTTCCGTCAAGGCCACCAGCTCAGGGAGCTTGTTGCCCAGACTACGGGCATTGGTACTCATTACCCTCCATTTCCTGATGGCCTTACTCCTTTTTGCCCCATCCCTGTCCTTCTTGCCTTTGTCACTTTCCCCATTTACCCCTACCCTTCTCCCTACTCTGACACCTCTATGTTGGTGTTTCGCACTTACTACCGTGATTTTTGGGGGGCTGGATTTTGCTGCTCCTTTCCAGTGCCTCCCCCTTGGCTAGTTTAAATGCTTGTCAATGAAGCATTTAAACCTATCTCCTAGGATCCTGGTTCCCCCCTGGACAGATGCAGCCCATCATGCCAGTATGAGGCTTGCATCACTCCAGGTGGACCCCAGTCCCAATGAAGCCAAATCCCTGAGCTCCACACCAGTTTTCAACCACTGATTGAATCCCATGGTGCGGAACACCCTAGCCTCTCCTTCGCCATAGATGGGCAGCACCTCCGAGAAGGTTACAGTGCCTGCTACTTGTCTAAGGCCCCTAACCAATTCCACAAACTCTTCCTGCACTTGTCTAATCCCTTTCTTAGCCAGGTCATTTGTTCTTAGGTGGACAATGACATCCAGCTCCCTCCCCTGTGCAGCTGGCTGCTCCGGCAATCCTGAGGATTCGCTCCCTGTCCCTCCAAGCCATGGTGCCAGAACTAGTGACACCCCTGACCACCCTTTTTAACAAATCATGGGAGGAGGATGATGTGGCACCCGAGAACTGGAGTAGGGTGGATGTGATTCCCCTTCACAAAAGTGGGAGCAAGGCAGAGGCAGGAAACTACAGACCTGTTAGTTTGACCTCAGTGGTAGGGAAAATGGTGGAATCACTTTTGAAAGAAAGAATTGTTGAGTACCAAGAGGCCAGCAGGGCACAGGACCCAAGGCAGCATGGATTCATAGTGGGAAGGTCATGTCAGACGTAACTAATAGATTTCTTTGACTGGGTGACCAAATTAGTAGACCAGGGAGGGGCTGTGGGCATGGCCTACTTAGGCTTTAGAAAGGCATTTGACACAGTCCCACACAAAAGATAAATAAGCAAGTTAGCCAGCCTGGGAGTAGGTCCCAGGGTGGTAATCTGGGTAAAACATTGGCTGTATAACAGGACGCAGAGGGTAATAGTAAACTGAGTCCACTCCAAAGAAAGGGAGGTTACTAGTGGGGTACCACAGGTTTCAGTACTGGGACCAGTCCTCTTCAATGTCTTTATAGGTTACATTGTGGAGGGACTGGAAGGAAAAGGATGCCTCTTTGCAGACGACACAAAGATCTGCAACGAGGTTGATACAAGGGGGGGTGGAAAGGATGAGAAGAGACTTGACAAGGTTGGAGGAATGGTTAAAGGTATGGAAACTTAGATTCAGTGCAATGAAGTGCAAAGTAATGCACCTGGGAAACAAAAAACCCAGGGGAAGAGTAGACAATGGGTGGGGGGGAGAGGTACCAACAACAACAACAAAAAAATGGAAAGGGACCTGGGGGTAGTCATAACAGATGACCTAAAGGCAGGCAAGCAGTGTGAGAAGGCAGTAACGAGGGCTAGGGGGATACAGGGATGCATAGGGAGAGGCATCACCAGTAGAAAACAGGAAGTTGTTATCCCTCTGTATAGACAGTTGGTGAGACCCCATCTGGAGTACTGTGTGCAGTTCTTGAGACCCTGTCTCTGCAAAGACATAGACAGAATGGAGGCGGTCCAGAGGAGGGCAACTGTAATGATGCAGGGTCTGCACCAGAAGCTATACAAAGAGAGACTAAAGAAGCTTAATATGTATACCCTTGAGGAAAGGAGGGAGAGGGGGGGACATGATAGAAACTTTCAAGTACCTCAAGGGAATCAACAAAGTCCAAGAAGGTAGCATCTTTCAGATAAAGAGATGTGCAATAACAAGAGGGAACAATTTAAAGATAGATGGGGTGGCAGCTCAGGGGCAACATGAGGAAGTATTTTTTCACAGAGAGGGTGGTGGATGCATAGAATGGCCTTCCTAAGGAGGTTGTGGGGTCAAACACAGTGGTGGAATTTAAGAATGCACGGGACAGACATAAGGCAATTCTAGTGGGGGTTATCTAGGATCTGCAGCCTATCCAATAGGTAGGGAAATGGGCAGACAGGGTGGGCCAAGTGGTCCTTATCTGCCATCAAAGTCTATGTTTCTATGTTTCTGTGTAACCTCTGCATAGTCAAACTCATGGAGCTTCCCTTTGAGTCAATGGCTACAGCAGAGCTAAAGTACATCACTTGGAAAACTGTCTTCTTAGTGGCAATCACCTTAGCCAGAAGAATTTCAGAGCTGCAGGCACTCTGCAGTGAACCTAAATACATTATCTCCCACAAGGATAAGGTAGTTCTTAGGAAAAACAGGAAATTCCTTCCTAAGGTAGTGTCAGAATTCCACCTGAACCAGTCCATAACACTTCCTGTCTTCTGCTCAGCTTGCAGTCATGGAAGAAGAGGTGGCAGCGGCCAAGATGAGTTTCTCATTGGTTTTAGCACTGTTCCGAGCTGGGGTCAGTGTTGGAGCATCTTTCTCTGATGAGTTCAGGGAAATGTGTCTAACCCTCCAGAACTTTGGGGAGAGCCCTTCTCACCACAGCAAAAAGCACATAAAATGTTGTCGCATATAGTGGGATCGAGAAAGATCACGCTCCTCCTGCTCCTTCAGCTACTCTGACTGCTTGGCCTTGGTTGAGATCCTGGTGGTCGACGGCTCCCCGGTAACTCTGTTGGGCTTGTCGACCTCAACTACTGTCTAAAAGGTGATAAAGATTTTTCTCAAGCATGTCGACTGGCTGTTGTACGAGACTGTTCTAACCCAGGATGACGAGACCCAGTCAGTGACTGAGTTTGAGCTGCCTTGGGAGCTTCTTCCACTAGTGGTCATGCCTCTGAAACCTCTAGTGGTTAACCTGCCAAGGCAGGTAGTTTATACAAACCCTCCAGAGGACATCCTTTGACATCGACCCTCGGGTCCATGGTCGAAGTCGAGACACTGCTCAACTGTGAAGTGCCTCTGTCAATGCTCCTCATCCTCCTTGTCCTCAGGCAAGGATTGGCATCAACAACAAATGTGTTGATGCTACAAGGAGCTCCTCTGGCAGTAGCAGACCACTGCAGGAAGGGGTAGGGCTCTGCTCCCAGGACATTCGGTCCCTTGACCTTTGCCGGTCCTTCCCACGCTGGCCCATGCTTCTCAGCAGTCCCCATTGTCTGCTTCTCTGCCTGTCTGGGTGAAGTCTCCTCCACTGCAGTCTGTTTGAGGTCCCAACCAAGGAGTCCTACTCTGCGGCTGGCTTGCCAAGTGGCTCACGGTGGCAATCACCCAGGCTGAAGATACCAGGGTGGTCCATGGTCAAGGGCCATTTTCAAGGAATCCTGTGATGACTCCAAAGGTGAGGTGTCCATGGCCTTGACCAAGACCACTTTCAATTAGGAATCGGTTGAGGAGCTGACCATTGACCACCGGCTGGTGTCATTTGGAGCTGTAGTTAGCTTATGTTGAATTTCATGAAAGTTCCCTTAGAGCCAGTTCAGAAACAGGCTAACGATGTTTTACTAACATACTGAACAGGGATGATTCCCCAGGGATTGCTTTTCCTATGACTGAGGCCATCTTGGGACTGGCCCTGGAGTTTTGGCAGTATCCAGCATCCTGCCCTGCACCTTCGCCCTGTATGGCACACAAGTACAGTATAACCTTAGATCTTACTTCGAGAGGGCTCTTGCAGTAGGTAATTACATATAGGACTAAAGTCGGCAGGCTTCAGGACCCCACGGAAAAATTTCTAGCTAGCAGTCTCTGGCGGTGGACCGCCCCCATGTCAGGTGACCAATGTCAAGTGACATCAGTATAAAGGGGCGGTCCCCCACGCCTGCCTTCCAGTTCTTTCCCGCCGTTAGCTTGTGTAAGCGTCTCGTGGTTAAGTTCAACTGCTCGTCAGTCTGTCGTCGGTAGTCTTACCGTCGGGTTTTTTCCTTCGAATTTCTCGAATTCTGTCAATTTTTTCTGAGGTGTATGTTATCCCCTACACCCTCTGAGCACAAGAATAAGTGTGACTCGTGCGGCCCCCAACTCCTGCACAAGGGTGGACACTCCCAGTGCCTCTTGTGTCTAGGCCCGGATCACCCCATGGAGAAGTGCCAGCATTGCCTGAAGTTTAATGCCGCCACCTGCAGACAGAGGCAGCAGTCCCTGGAGGCCCACATCCTTAAAAAGAAAATGACCTCCATGGAAAAGGAGCTGAAGAAGCTTCGTCAGGCCTCAACTTCACCTGAGGGTCACCATAAAAAGAAAGACAAGGAGAAGCACCAGGACTGGGACTCCTCTTCCTCGGCCACCGCGACTTCGGCTGGAGTCGCCGTGCTCCAGGTAACGTCCCCCCCCCCGGGGACAGCTCTGCGACGGCCGTCTTGGAGGCTTTCAAGATGGCATTGGCCCACCTGTCTGGCTCACGCTTGGGTTCTTCGGGTGCCTCCAGGCTAAAGGAGGCGTCCACTCCCAGCAAGGCTATCACCATGTGACCTACTGGTGTGAGTGGCTCTGGTAAGCCAGACATCGGTTCCTCTGACGTCTGCCTGGAGAAGGCCGCTAAGTCACTCGACCCATCGGGGCAGCACGCGGCCCTTAAGCTGCCCGACCAGGCAGCACCTCGATCACAGCCTGCCTCGGGCGAGGGTTCCGTTAATTTGGACAATGGCTCCTCCGACGTCCGCTCGGACTCCGTCGGTAAGTCGGTCGTCGGCCCCTCCGATGGTCGCATGGCATCGGAGTCGATGCCATTCCCTAACATTCTGTCCGCCATCCCCAGCTCCCCACAGCATTCGCTGCCCTCCAAGACCCTAGTGTCTCCTCAGCTTGACCCTGGGGATTTTACCCCTCCTTCTCCGGGCGATACGGAGGATGTAGGTACGCTTCTGTCAGGTCTCTGTCCTGCTGGGCTGGATGACCTGACGTCAGTTCCTCAGACGCCGGCACCAATGCCGGTCTTGCCAATGCCGGGCGACATCCCTCTCCCAGATGCTGCCCCTGCGCCGGGCCTGCCGCCCGCCAGACTTCCTGTTCCAGGCCTGCCTGCTGGGCCTTTTCCCGGACCGGCTGCTCCTGCAGACCCCCTGGTCCCTGGGTATCCGACCCCATCCTATCCAACACCATCATACTCGAGGCCGCAGTATCCAGCACCCTAGTACCTGGCACTGGCCTATCCAACGCCGCAGTACACAGTGCCTCACAACCCGACGCCGGGTTAGCTGCCGTCGGGGTATGGATACGCTCAGTACGGATATTCACAATATCTGTATCCCCCTCCTCCACCGCCCCCTCCGCCGCCGGTGGATTTGAAGGAGACTCTGGCCTCCTGGTGGGCTGAGGCCAAGGCTCAGCTCACCAGGGAGGTAGAGAGCTATCTTCCGACACGGTTCGGTTCTGAACCCCCTCGTCAGGGAGAGAGACTCCCTCCCACCTCCGGATACCAGAGGTGAGCCCTCTGGTTCCAGGGCAGGGCAGGATACTCTTCCCCGGGAGCTTCCCAAGGGGTCCATTCCTCCCCCGCGTCGGGAAGAAGAGTCTTCTCCCTCTTCATCCTCCTCGGACACCTCAGATGACTCGATAGTCGTTCCAACTTAGGCGAAGAGCCCGCTCTCCGGATAAGCCCAGGCCGAAGAATCCTCCAAAGTCTCCTCCGGAGGATCCTTCTTTTAAGTTCATCAGTGGCATTCCTTAGAGCTGGATCCACAGCGTAAGAAACTCACTGCGCACCTGGATCTGCCTGAGACTGCTCCGACCCTGGTGCCACCCTGGATTGAGCCTCATGCCGGCCTTGTCTCCACTGTTTGGAAGCAACCATCGGCGTTGGCCCCCCTTCCTAGGAAGTTGGATCGGCTTTACCAGGCTCCCGAGGGTGCTGACTCTGAGTTCGCACCCTCGAGCTGATTCAGTCGTGATCGGCGCCACTCACGGCCGGATGGCTAACCCCAAGCACTTGAGTTCATCACCACCCGACAAGGAATCCCGCCTTCTGGACCAGTATGGGAAGAAGGTTTATGCTTCTTCCACTCTGGGTATTAGGGCCCCGAATTACGTTGGTCATAGGGAGGATTATCAGAAGGTGATCCTTAGCGAGGTGGAGGCTAAATTGGACTCCCTTCCCAAGTCTCAGACGAAGCAGGAAGTGGCAGATCTAGTCCGGTCTGCGCATTCGGTCAGTCAGCACATGCTCTGTGCCACGTCCGATGCAGTGGATGCTGCTGGTCGGAGCTCGGCTTTCGCATAGGTTTGCGGCGTCACACCTGGCTCTGAGTGTCAGGTTTGGTCCTGGAGGTGCAGTCTGCTATCCAGGATGTGCTCGTCAGGGGTTCTGTGCTGTTCGGGGGTGATGTCAAGGACATCATCACCGATCTGCAGGAGAAGGGTACTGCACTCAAGTCAGTTGACTCTTTGTTCAAACCCCCTCAAGCTCAGCGGCATCCCTTTCGCGGACGGCCTCGGCAGAAAGCGAAACCTCAGGGAAAGCAGGCCAATAAACGCCGGGCCCCTCCAGCTGCCAAGCCCCTCTGCCCAAAAAAGCAGCAGAGGCTTCAGCCGTGATGCTGCCTCATATCTCCTGACTCCTTTCCTCTCCCACTGCCTCTGGATGCACCAGAGGAACCGGTAGGAGGGAGATTCTCCTTCCACCTACCGGGCTGGGAGAGGATAACTACAGACAGTTGGGTGCTCCAGCTGATCGCAGAAGGACACTCAGTGGAGTTTCTTCAGAAACCTCCTCGAACCCCCCCCCCAGGTCATTGTACTCCCCAGAACATCTTCTTCTGGTCCGGGAAGAAATCTCCTCTCTTCTGGTGAAGGAGGCGATAGAGCCTGTACCCCTGCATCTTTAAGGGATGGGCTACTATTCTCCTTTCTTCCTGGTCCCGAAGAAATCAGGAGAGGTGAGGCCGATTCTCGACCTCAGCTCCCTGAACTTGTTTGTGGAGTACAAAAGGTTCAGGATGCTCTCTCTGCAGAGTCTTCTGCCCCTCCTTCAGCCGGGACAGTGGCTGTGCGCTCTGGATATGCAGAATGCTTACCTACATATCCCTATTCACCCTTCCCACTGCAAATACCTCCATTTTGCTTTTCAGGGGGTCCACTACCAGTTCAAGGCCCTCCCTTTTCGTCTTTCCTCTGCTCTCTGAGTTTTTACCAAATGCCTTTTGGTGGTGGTGGCCTTCCTGCGTACCCAGGGGGTGCGGGTTTTCCCATACCTGGACGACTGGCTCCTGGCGGCCTTGTCCAGGGAGGAACTCCTGTGCTTCCTTTCCCTCACCCTGCAGGTTTTTGCCTGCCTGGGGGTTACCGTCAACCAGGCCAAGTCCCATCTGATCCCATCCCAGAGGCTCTAGTTTATCGGGGCGATCCTGGACACGACCTTCAGCATGGCTTTTCTACCGCTGGACAGAGCGGCATCTATCCAGGCTCAGGTCGACCTGTTATCCAGCCGCAGGCGGGTCAGTACCAGATCGGTCCTTTGCCTCCTTGGGCTCATGATGGCTGCTATTCCAACAGTCCCTCGTGCTCGGCTCCACATGAGAATCTCTCAGTGGACGCTTCGGTCTCAATGGGATCAGCTGGTGGACGACCTAGATCAACTGGTTCTGGTCTCCAGCCCTATGGCTCAGGACTTGCAGTGGTGGGCGGTTCAAGAGAACCTTTGCTGGGGAGTTCCCTTCTGCCTTCCTCCCTCCTCCCAGATGCTGACAACAGACGCCTCAGGAGAAGGTTGGGGAGCCCGTCTCAGGCCTCACAGTACCCAGGGCTCCTGGTCCCAGCTCGAAAAATCTCTCCATATCAATGTGCTCAAGCTTCGGGCCATGTTGTATGCTCTTCAGGCTCTGCATCTTTTTCTGCTTCCCGGACATCTGGCTGTCCAAATGGACAACATTTGTGTCGTTTGGTACATCAACAAACAGGGAGGGACTCATTCCTACCCTCTTTGCAGGGAAGCGATGCGGTTTGGGATTGGGCAGTCCAGCACAACCTTCACCTTACGCCCATTCATGTCCCTGGGGCTGAGAACACCTTGGCAGACCACCTCAGTCGGTAGTCTGCCCAAGCGCACAAGTGGTAGCTCGATCAGGGGGTAGCAGATGAATTCTTTCTACGCTGGGAAACCCCTCAGGTAGACCTGTTTGCGTCTCCTCTCAACGCAAAACTTCCCACCTTCTGCTCACTCGCTCCAGGGCGCAATGTTTTTTGGAGAGACACTCTGTCTCTAGGCTGGTAGGGAAGATTCGTCTATGCCTTCCTCCCGATCACCTTGATTCCGAGAGTCTTACAGAAACTCAGCTTGGAAGGTGCTCGCATGATTCTCATCGCTCCTTTCTGGCCCAGGCAAGTTTGGTTCTCTCTTCTGCAACAGTTTTCTGAGGAACCTCCACTTCCTCTTCCTCTGTCGCGGACTTTGTTGACAACATGATCAGGGGACCCTGGTCCATCCAGGCCTCAAGTCACTTCAGTTGCACACGTGGTTCCTGCAGACATAGCTCAAGCCCGTTTTGGGGTCCTCCCCCCCCCCGAGTGGCCGAGATTCTGGTGGAGGCCAGGAAGCCATCCACTAGATCTACCTATGCCATGAAATGGAAACCGTTCACGATCTAGGCCACCTCCAAAGATTTCGAGCCTTTCTTATGCTCTGCTGGGCGGCTTCTGGATTACTTGCGCCATCTCTTTGATCTGGGTCTTAGTCATTCCTCTTTGAAGGTTCACATGGCGGCCACCTTGACCTACCATGTTCCTTTTGGGGACAGGACGTTTGCACAGCTGGAGGTCTCTAAGACCTTCCTTAGAGGGGTCCTCCACTTGAGACCCCTATTCGGGTTCCTGCCCCTCCTTGGGATCTGAATTTTATCCTGGAGAAGCTTACTCTGCCTCCTTTCGAGCTGGCAGCCTCAGCAGACCTGAAGTTCCTCTCGTGGAAGACTCTCTTCCTTGTGGCCATTACTTCTGCTCGAAGGATTTCTGAGCTTCAGGCCCTGATGTGTAAAATCCCGTATTTGATTTTTCACAAGGAATGTGTTGGCTCTGCGTACCAACCCTAAGTTCCTCCCCAAGGTGGTAGCGGAATCTACGCTGAATCAATCCATAGAGTTGCCTGCTTTCTTTACGCAACACTCCAATCAAGAGGAGTACCTCTTGCATACTCTGGATGTTCACCAGATTCTGAGATACTACACCTCCAGGATGAAGGAGCTCAGAAGGACTGATCAACTGTTTGTCTCTTTTGCTCATAAAAGAGAAGGCAATGCTGTTTCCAAGCAGTGCCTGTCTAAATGGTTGGCTCATTGTATCACTTTCTGTTATGACAAGTACAAGACCCTGCCGGGTCAAGTCAGAGGTCACTCCACCAGAGGGGTCACTGCATCTGCTGCTTGTTTCAAGAACATGTCAGCGGCTGACATTTGTGCAGCCGCTACTTGAACTTCTGTCCATACCTTTAAGAAACACTACAGTTTGGATATTGCCTCTCACCATAGAGTAGGCTTTGGGTTGGCTGTTTTGCAGGGTCTCCTTTCCTAAGACCTTCACAGGCAGAGGGTCTACTTCTGAGTAGTTTTCCTCCTCCCGTTGGCTTCTTTTTGTTCCAGACTGCTTGGGACTCAGTCATATATATAATTACCTTCTGCAAGAGCCCTCTCAAAGTAAGATAGTACAGTTATGTAAGAACTTAGTGTAACAATAGATCTTCGAGAGAGGCTCTTGCAGTAGGTAATACCTTCCTGACCTCCATCCCCCTAAGCTTTTTCAGCTCCTTTTCCAGGATGGAAAATATCCATTTCTCTTTCATCTTGCCTTTTGGCCTTTGGCGGGAAAGAACTGGAAGGTGGGCGTGGGGGACCGCCCCTTTATACTGATGTCACTTGACGTCGGTCACCTGACGTGGGGGCAGTCCCCCGCCAGAGACAGCTAGCTAGAAATTTTTCCGTGGGGTCCTGACGCTTGCCGGCTTCAGTCCTATATGTAATTACCTACTGCAAAAGCCTCTCTCGAAGATCTACTGTTACGGTAAGTTCTTACGTAACTGTACTTTATCTGAATGTGCTAGGGGGACAATAAAATTGTTTGGATAATGGGGTTTTGGATAAGTGAGGGAACTTAACATTTAAGTCTGTTAAGCTGGGAGACACACCGCAGTTTCAGATAACTGAGAGTTTCAGATAATTGAGGTTTGGATAACTGGGGTTTTACTGTACATGGTTCCAACAGGCTCTCTTTCTGCGTTTTCTAACCACACCTCTGCAGAGGGCTTGGTTTCGAATTCAGCCTTCTGTAAATCCAGAGGCCACGGGGACATGAACAGACCTCCAGACAAAGAGTCCAATAAGACTAACCATGCAGCTAAAAAGATGTATGTTGCTGCATCAGTGTGCCTCTGTCAGACCAGCTACACTGTCATGATGGCAGATTTTGGCCATTCTCTGTTTGGGGTGTTAGGGGAACTCCTCCCACATCTTCCAGCTGACAAGAAGCTTTCACTTTAGATAATCAGACCAAGGTCAGTTGCTGGCTAAACACCAGCTTCAGACAGCCATGGACATGGTTGACTTCTGCGCCCATGCCATGGCCATCAGCATTTGTTGTAGGGCCTGGCTGAGGCTTTCCACCTTCATGATGGACACTCAGCATAAGCTTGCTGATGTCACTTTCTCGGCTATTGACCTCTTTGGGCCTGGTGTGGAAGGACATCTCACGCAGACTGAGAAGTCCAGTGCCTCCCTAGATTCTGTGGCTTCATCCCAGGGGGACCAAAAGCCTAAAAAGAAGGCCTTTCAGTTCTGGTTCTTTCAGCCGCAACAACCTCAGCAGCAGTCCCAGTAGGAGCAGTTTCAGTGCCTCCCCTCCAGTCAGTGTCTCAGCTCCAAGTCAAAGGGTGTTTGCACCACTTCTTGCCACAGTGGTCTGTCATTACCTCAGAAAAGTGGGTTCTAGAAGTGATGGGCAGTGGATTGCCTCTGCCGCCATACTGACTCAGTGCTCCTCAGAAGTCCAATGTGTTGAAGGACACTTTGTCCAAACTAAGAGCCTACATCGCTCAACTCCTACACCGTGGAGTAATGGTCTGGGTTCCAGATGCCCTGGCCACTCAGGGCTATGTGTCCAGGTACTTCCTAGTTCTGAAACTGACAGTGGGCTGGTGCTCCATACTGGATCTGCATGATCGGAGCCCATTCATGCAGAAGAGCAAGTTCAGGATGGTCACTCTAAATCATATAATTCCGTTGTTGGAGCAGGACACGTGTTTCTGCTTCCTGTACCTTCAGGGCGTGCTCTTCTACATCACAGTCCATTTGTGCCATTGCCAGTACTGTACAGGATTCTGCACCAGTTCCAGATTGTGCCCTTCAGCCTCCTGTTCATGCCCAGTGCTGACTCTTCACCGAGTGCATGACAGTTGTGGTGGCCTTCCTGCGGTGCAAGGGTGTCAAGGTGTATTCCTACCTGGATGACTTGCTGATAGTCGGTCCATCCAAAGAGGTTGTGTAGAGGTCCAGGGATCTGGCCCTCCAGACCTTTCAGAGCTTGGTCCTTCTGGTCAATCTAGCCAAGTCAGAACTGGTCCCATCGCAGGTGATCAAGTTAATTGGGGAAGAACTAGACTTTCTGCAGGTCAAAGCCCTCGTCTCTGCAGACCGGGCATCAGATCTTACCTTTTTTGCCTGATCATTTCAGGTGGGCACTCTTGCCCTGCCAGGGACTTCCAGTGGCTGCTGGGGTACGTGGCATCCTCCACCAGCATGAATCAGTGGGCTCGCTAACAGGAGCGCCACCTGCAGTGGGAGTTGGGCCAGGCATTCATAGTGACCCAGCCAATGCGGGATGCCATTCTGGTTGTCTGCTCAGAATCGTACATCATGCTCACAATGGAAACATCTCTGGTGGGGAGGGTATGGAGTACTCCTGGAAGACCATAGGGCCCATGGGTTCTGGTCACCCCAGGAGTCCCGACACCACATCAACATGCTGGAGCCTCTGTGCAATATATCTGGCTCTGGTGGAATTTGCTCCATTGATTCAGGGTCAGGTTGTTCAGGTCCAGACAGACAACACAATCACCATGTTCTACCTGAATAGGCACAGTGGCATTCATTCCTTTCTTTTGTTTCAGGAAGCTCTTAGCATCTGAACAGTCATGCACACCCTGGGTGCAGATCTCCTGGCAGTCCATGTTGGGTGAAAGAAAAATCAGCTGGCAGACACTCTCAGCTGGGTCAGAGAGATGTCACAAGAGCAGTCCCTGCAACAGAAGGTGGTATACAACCTGTTCTGCCAGTAGGGATCTGTTTGCCTCACGGGAGAACAGAAGAAGTTGTTCTTTGGTATTTTCTATTTCCTTGATTTGGCTCCAGCCTCGGCAGTGGAAGATGGAATACGAGGAAGCATAGCTTGCTTTCAGCTTCAAGTTCTGTGTCTTGTGCCACCAGAAAACATTGCAGATGGACCCACACATGTTTTGCCTCTACTGTTTGGGGCTGCACATAATGTTTAGGGCTGTGGCCTGTGCCAGACAATGCTCCTTTCTTCTCTGGGGAGTCATATAGCCTGGCTTCTTCTTGGCTGGTCAGCAGATCAGAATCCAAAACTCTGACCAATGGGCCACAAGAAGTTCTCTGCTGTGGCAGTTCTGCGGCCCAGCTTACGGTCATGGAAGAGGCGGTGGTCACTGCTGCAGAAGGTACCTCATCGGCCTTGGTGTTGCTCCCAGCTGGGGTCAGTGTCAAGAGTCCTTCACTGGTGAGTTCCAGGAGATATGTTTTCCTGGAGTCCGTTGCTCTCCAGGTATTCTACGAGGTCCTCTTTTTTTTTATTTTTTTTAACTTACTGTTTATACCCCCTCTTCACCACGCCTGCTCCCTTCCTCAGGAACTCCCAAGGTGACTACTCAGGCTGCACCGAAGATTGCGAGGACTTCCACTTCTCCGTATGTCCTCCCTCCTTCAGGCTCTCGGATTACCCCCCCCCCCGAGTGGGTGAAGGGGACCCAGAACCCTTCCATCCTTCGTCCAATGAGGGTGGACACTTGAGTGGCTTCTCCACCAGTTACCGGCGTCGGGGCCTGTCTCCAGGAACCAACGTGGGTTTTTTCCACATTTTCTGGTCCCCACGCCTGCAGACATCAGCACACAAGGAGGGACCAAGGAGACAAAGGCACACTGAAACGTGTCTTCGCTCCGGACCCTCGGACGACATCTGCCCCTCCTTGTATCTTCTGCCTTCCCATCTGCACCACCACCTGTGGTCACCCAGGTGGTGGTATAGCAGCTTGGACTGTTTGTTTGTTCATTTGTTTAATGAGTTGGCACACTGGAACATAGTACCATTTTCAGGTGCGACTCATATAAAACTTAATACAAACAATATACATAAATAATTCAGAACAAAGTTCCACGTCAATACATAAAATACATCAGATAAAACAGACACATTCAGATAGTCCAATATAATACTGTAGTAACATTTGTGAGAAAGACGTGGCAATTAATTTCTGATATCACATGGGAGACTATTCCAAATCCTAGGGCCAGCAAAAGAAAAGGCCCTTTGACCAATAGAGGTTCTCATTAAAGGCATTTTAAAGGACCTTTTATCTACCCTCAGTCTGGAATAAAGATCTGTCAAAGGGCTGAAAAACTCCACTAAGACTCAGGGAAGTACCTGGCATAACAATCCTAAATGAAAATTTAGCAATTAAATACTGATGGTTTAAATGCACTGGTAACCAACCCATCTGTTTTAAAGAGCTAGTGTACCGCCTGGAAACTGTCTGCAATTAATTGTAACTTTCAGATGTAGTCAGTTATCACTTCATATATCTCAAGTATTTATTCTTTTCTTTTTGCTAATTAGGAGATCTTCCACCTGGCAGTACTGGGGTGATGTGTGGAGCAGCACTCTGTCTGGATGAAAAACAAAAGTCAGTTCTGTTCCTCCCACTACATCAACACTGAAACCACACTGACTATGACATCACTAGTAACCAATGAGAACCATTTCTCACTGCCAGGTTTCACTTTCACATGAAGCAGCAGGGGCTAGCTCTCCCTGGTTACCAGTGATGTCACAGTTTCCTGCATTTTGATTGGCAGCTAGTGAAAGTCACTGCTTAGGCTGCAAAGATTGTGGCACCTCAAGGTGTTTGGTCTTATTTTTGACAACTTAGTGGGAGGAACAGAACTAACTTTTTTTTCCCTTCAGACAGAGTGTAGCCCCACACATCACCCCAGTACTGCCAGGTGGAAAATCTTCTAATTAGCAAACAGAAAATTAAAAAACACTTCAGATACTGGAAGTGATAGCTGACTGCATCTGAAAATTACTATTAATTGCAAGCAGTACACTGGCTCTTTAATACAAGGCAGTGGTGTGTAGCGTAGGGAAGGAATAAAGCAAACCTGCCAATAAGCTGAAGCAAACCATATTTTTTGGCAACCACACTAGCTGAAGCATTATCCGTAACTAAAGCAGCATAATCAACAATGGGGGCAAGACACTGTTTTGCCACTGCCAGTCTTGAATCAGCTGTAAAAAAGGAATGTAACCTATAAAGCATTGATATTTTAAAATAATTTTTGAAGTAACTCTTGCAAAATTTGCATCATAAGTTAAATAGGAATCCAAAATGACCCCTAATACTGAAATGTGGAGGCACACTCAAAATAAGTCCCATCAGTTGTCTTAACGTGTAAATGCTGCCCACTTTCATGGATTCTAGGCCTTGTACCAAAAATCATGGCTTTAGTCTTGGCCTTATTTAATAGCATTTTGTGCTGGTGGCGCCAAGGGTTGAGGCGCTGGACACCACACCTTGAGCCACACCAGCAACCCGGGGTCAGGAGTGACTTCGGGTGCTTGGGGGTCGGCCGGGGGAAGAGGATTTAGCATGCCAGGGACTGCTTTTCTCCTCCTGGGAGGGTGGGGAGGAAACTACTGTGGACGCACTGGTTCCTGGTGGTGACTGGAGGTCAGTGCATGCCGTAGTTCACAGAGAGGGTGGCGCGAGGCAATGCTGGATGTGCCGTGTGTCGATGTGCACATGACAACATCCTTGGCATCATTGCACGACCACACTGAGGGAGGAGGGTCACAACAAAAACTCCTACGTGCATAGTGACGGCGGATCCGATGGTGCTGCGACAGGTTCACCCAAGTAAGCTCCCTTGGTGTCTACCCCCTGGTCTTCCGCGACGAACAGGGTAAGTACCCACCATGATGTGGCTGGGGGTGCACGACAAAGGGGTCTCAGAGCTCTGGCTGCGGCTGTGGCAGGGCCGAGAAGACAGCTGGATGGGGAGGAGGGAACCATAGGTACAACACCCCAGCTGAGGAATAGAAAATATATAACATCAACAAAAAAAAAAAAACATTTTGTGTGCCACCAACCAACGGTAAAGGATATCCATTTCCGCAGACAGGATATCACTCAAGTCTGCAGCAGATGTGCCATAAGAATAAATTACTGCATTGTCTGCATAAAGTGTAAGCCTAGCATTCCCAAGTATTCTACTTATTTCATTAAAAAGTAATGAAAATAAGACAGTTCTCAATATGGATCCCTGTGGGACTCCATATTTAATAACAGCTGATTCAGAAATAGTCCCCCCAAACTTAACTCTTTGATGTCGATTACTAAGATAATCAGTGAACCAGACAAGAGCTGTGCCACCAACTCCTTTCTGAGCCAGCGAGTGAACCAGAAGATCATGATCGACCAAATCAAAAGCCTTGGTCAAGTCCACAAATGTGGCACCAGTTAAACAACCCCTGCCCATACCCTCCAGGACTGTGCTTGTGAATTCGACCAAGGCTGTATCAGTACCCCCTACCCTTGCTAAATCCATGTTGTTCCTCTGCCAAGAGACCATTCCGCTCTATGAATGTAATAAACTGATTATATACTATTTTTTCCTGAAGCTTGGCTAAGCCAGACAAAATAGAAATCCGTCTATAATTACCGGAGTCAGTAACCAGACCAGATTTATGTATGGGCACAACCAGGGAGGATTTCCACACTTCGGGCACCTGCCCTGTAATAAAAGACAAATTAAAAATAACAGTGACTGGGCTCGGTGGAGCTGAGGTCTGAGGCGATGGATGCCACGCCTCGCTCCATGCCGGCGACCCGGGTTCGGGAATGAGCCTGGGTCATCAGGAGTTGGCAGGGGAGGACTAGGATTGAGCGCCCGACGACAGCTCTTCTGGTCCTGGGGAGAAGGGGTGGATGCACACCGCGCTCTGCTGGTCCCTGGGGATGCCCGGAGGTACTGCAGATGTGCCGGTGCTTAGTAGGGGGGAAGCACGGCAGACGTCAGCACGTTAGTGCACTGAGCGTCCTTACCGCCCGTGCTTCCATCGGGGAGATAAAGTAGGAAAAATGGCAGCACAAGTCCACGGCAGCTTGATGGCCACAGTTTCACCGACCGACGATGCCTGGAGGCATGTGCCAGTAATGGTTTGCTCTCCAGGCACGGGGGCTCGGGGGGGGGGGTTCCTTTCACAGGTGTAGCTGCATCTGCCAGCTGGGCATGTGAGCTTCAGGGTCAGTGGTGAAATGGAGGAGTGGTGGCTGGATATGGAGCAGGACTGTGGCTGCAAGGTGAAAAAGTGTTAAATGGTAAAAAAAAACCCAAAAAAACAACAGTGACTGGATAAGACCGTTCGCTTGCTGTTTCTCTTAATAAATTAGGAATTAATCCATCAGCACTCCTGACTGCAGCCCTCTCTCCCTCCCCAGAGAAGGATGCTCAATCCTTCTTCCCCCCCAATCTGGCCCTCCAGCAGCCCAGGCTCGCTATCAAACCCAGGTTGCTGGCATCTCAAGCGGTAGCACTATCGCTGCGCTGGTGGGCCAACACCCTACAGGTCCTTTTTAATCAGGGACTCCATCAGCTTCCCTAAAATGGAGGTCAAGCTAACAAGCCTATAATTCCCTGGTTGCTTCTTGTCCCCCTCCCTTATGTAGCGGTACCACGCCTGCTAACTTCCAGTCCACTAGGACTACCCCAGTCCTGATTGAGCTGTTGAACAACTCAGCCAGTGGATCAGCCAGTTCGATTGCCAGCTCCGTGGGTGCAAGTCATCTGAACCTGGGGCCTTATCAATCTTGAGGGTTGCCAGCCCCTTCTGAACTCTTTCCCTAGTAAATACTGGCAGGCTGATTTCTGGGATTCCCTGTGAGGCCACTTTGACATCACTCTCATCTTCTTGCTTAGTGAAGATGGAGCAAAAATAGTCGTTCAGGACTGGTTTCCTGTTTTATCTTTTATTTTTATTTTCTAGTTACAGATTTAGTGTTATGACTTTGCATTTTGACTATCTTATTGTATTATGTTGTATTAAGAACCTTATTCCATTTTATTGGTGTTTTTTGCCCATGGTTATATTTATTGTTGTTTGTTATTTGAAAAAATTCTAATAAACAGTTTAACTGAAAAAAAAAAAAAAATTGTTCAGGTTGGCAGCCTTTTGCCCATCCACTTCTATCACTCTACCCCCCCCCACCAGTCATGCAGTACCACCCCTTTTTACGTATTTCACTAATATATTTAAAAAAAAGAGGTTTTCTCTTTTTTCATCCCTTCCATAATGCACGGTTCTGTGTCTGCTTTTGCCTCCCTAATAGTCCTCTTAACCGCCCTAGCTTTCTGAAGATGTTTTCCCCATTCTGCCTCTCCTTGCTTGCTCTTGTATTTATAAAATGACCTTTTTTTGGCCCCTACTGCTTTCCTAATTCTAGGTGAGAACCATAGTGGTTTCTTTGATGTATTTTTCTTTGTCACTGCTTTTACATATGTCTTTGATGCCTCGGGGATAGCCCCCTTGATTGCTTTCTATTTCTGTTCCACCCTGGCTATGTCCCCCACCTCTTCTAACTTCTCCCTGACCAGTTCCCTCATCTTAACGAAGTCTGCTTTTCTAAATCTAGGACCTCGGTTTATGAGTGTGGTTTACCAGCCCCTAGGGCCAGTTCAAACCATACCAAACTGTAGTCACTGTTCTCCAGTGGCTCCGCCACTCTTACGGCACCCACCAGTTCTGTGTTGGTGAGTACTGCATCTGGGACTGCAGACTACTTAGTGGGTTTCTTAACTAGTTGTACCAGGAGACAGTGCTGAAAAGTGACCAGCAGTGACTGACTCTTGATGCTTTGGGCCACCCGGACCTCCCAATCAATGCCAAGCAAGTTTAGATCCCCTACCACTAACACCCTCCACCTTTGCCACCGCTCTTCTAAGTTTCTCCTCAAGTACTCTGTCCCTTTGCTCCCCTTGACCTGGGGGCCTATAGATCACCCCAATCTTATCTATCTGCCTGAGGCCACTGTTTATTGAACTCACATAGACTCAGTTTCCCCATCTGAACCTCTAATGCCCCCATCTTCGGTCACTTCAGTGCCCTTCCTGACATAGAGGGTGCCCCCCCCCACCACCTGACCTGCAGTACCTCCTGAATAATGTATGTCCAGGGACTACCATCTTCCAATTGTTATTTTCTGTGGCCCATGTTTCTCTGATGGCCTCAAGGTCTACCTTAGTGTGTGCCATCATTACCTGGAGTTCACTAAGTTTGTTCCCCAGACTCCTGGCATTAATGCATACCCATTCCCACTTGGCCCATGCTCTAGTTCTGCAACTGCCCATCTGCCTGCTATGCTTCCTCCCCTTTTCCTTAGTGTCTTTGCCTGCCATTTTTTTTCTCTTATAACCATCCCCCCCTTACTCTTATAACCCCGACATTGTTCCCTGTACCCCATATCCTGCTACCATCCCCTGGGTGTGGGGGAGTACTATCTTGGATCCTTTTCTGCTTGCCCTCCATCATGGATCCTGTAGACCTGAACTCCCCTGCAGTCAGTTTAAATGCCTGATATAGACATCAAACTTCTGCCTCAGTGCAGTGGCCCCCTCCCTTGTCAGGTGAAGCCCATCACCCTTGAAGAGTTATCTGTCCCAGAAATCCCCCCAGTTCCCTACAAAGTGGTACCCTATGTCCCTACACCATCCCTTGAGTCAAGTGTTGAATTCTGCTGCTATCTCAGTACCCCTAATCCTGTCCTGCCTCCCTGCCCGAAGCAACACAGGGAGGACTTTGGAGGACTTCATCCAGCATCCTGCCTGGCACCCTCCACTGGTATGGTCCACAAGTTAATGCTCCCTACTGATACTGTTTTAGGGTTCTCAGACCACCCCTTGGCCGAGGGTTTGGTCTTGGATTCCTTTTTCTGAAAGTCTGGAAACCAAGGGGACAGGGACAAGGCCCTTGACAAAGAATCAAAAAAGCTTGTTCATGCCGCTAAGAGGCTCTATGCTGCCTCCTGTCTCGGTCTGTCAGGCAAGCTATACCATGATGATGGCCAACGTCAGTCATTCCCTACTGGGAGTGTTTGATAATGTTCTCCCTCACCTACCTGCTGACAAGCAGCTGCTGGGGGAAGTTGGTCAGAGACCTGGGTCAAGCGCTGGCTAAACACCAGCTCCACATAGCCTTAGACATGGGTGACTCCTGTGTCTGTGCCATGGCGGTGGCCGTCATGATGTGTTGCAGAGCCTGGCTGAGGCTCTTCACCTTTATGGCAGACCCTCAGCAGAAGCTGGCTGATGTTCCTTTCTTGGGCACCGACTTCTTTGGCCCAGGGTTGGAAGGTCATCGTGCCAGGACTGAGAAGACGAATGCCACCCTTGACTCTGTGGCTTCATTCCAGAAGGACTTGAAAGGCCCAAAAACTAAGAAGGCCTTTCAGTTTCGGTCCTTTCAGCCACAGCAGCCTTGGCAGAAGCAGCCCCAAGCAGGGCCAATAACAAGCCTGTCGCCTCAAGGCCAAGTTCCAAGTTCTCTGGCTAGGGGCACAGTAGAGGTGGGGTAGGGGAAGTGGTGCCCCTCTTGCCCCAATGGTTGGTGCCCCTTTCAAAGCTTTCCAGCGATGGCTCAGGGTTGTCTGCCTCCTGCCTGCCCAGTCTTTGATCCAGCTCCCTGGGGGGGGGGTCAACTTTTCCATTTCTGGCTACAGTGGTCCATCATTAGTATGGACAAATGAGTTCTTGAGGTGGTAGGCAGAGGGCTGGCTCTAGACTTTGAGGCTCTCCTGTCTTACCAATCCCATGCTCCTTGGTAGCCCTCATTGTTGACAGACATGCTGTCCGCCCCAAAAGAAGGACATTGCTCGGCTCCTTGCAAAAGGGGCTATTAGCTCATGTCCCCGACACCCTGGCAAGTCAGGGGTATGTATCTAGGTACTTCCTGGTCCCAAAATGGATGGGGGAAGGGTTCATGCCCCATAGAAGATTTACTTGATCTCAGCGGGCATATGCAGAAGTGCAAGTTCGAGATGGTCACTGTGAATCAGATTATAGCATCCCTAGAGCAGGGCATGTGGTTCTGTTTCCTCGACCTCCAGGACACATTTTTCCACATCCTAGTCCATCCATCCCACTGGCAGTACCTCCGGTTCCACACAGCAGGGGTTCTATATCAGTTCCAGATCATACCCTTCGGCCTCTCATCAGCACCCAGGGTCTTCCCCAAATGCATGGCAGTGGTGGCAGCTTTCCTGCAGCACAAGGGCATCAGTGTATACCCCTTCCTGGAAGACTGATTGATTGCTGGACTGTCCAAGGAGGCTGTGGAGCAGTCCAGGGGTATAATCCTCTGGACATGCAGAGACTTGGGCCTCTTGGTCAACCCAGCCAAGTCCGAACTGATCCCCTTGCAGGTGATTCACTTCATCGGTGCAGAGCTAGACTCTCTGCAGGCCAGGGCCTGCCTCCCTGCAGGCCGGACACTGAATCTTACCTCCTTTGCCTAATCATTTTAGGTTGGGTGCTTGTGCCCTGCCCCGGATTTCCTGTGGCTGCTGAGGCACATGGCGTCTTGCACCAGCATGGTCGAGTGGGCCCATTGATGGATGCGGCACCTGCAGTGGAAGTTGTGCCTTCAGTGGTCCCTGTGACTAGAACACTTGGACCAGCCGGTCACAGTGACCCAGCTGATGTGGGATGCCATCCAGTGGTGGCTGAACCCAGAACAGCTGGAGGAAGAAGTCCCATTTGTTTGCCCAAAGCTGACCATCACACTCAGAATGGACACATCTCTGGTGTGGGCGAGCACACCTGGGAGCCCACAGGGCCCACGGGTTCTGGTCACCTAGTAAGTCCCTTCACCATATTAACCTGCTACAGCTCTGTGCAATGTGGCTAGCTATGATGAATTTACTTGTTTAGTCAAGGCTTAGGTCATGCAAGTCCAGATGGACAACACTACAATCATTTTGTACCTGAATAGGCAGGGTGGCACACACACACTTCCCTTGTGTTGGGAGGCACTCCACACCTGGACTCTCATATGCAGCCTGGATGCAGATCTCCTGGCATTTCATGTTGCTGGAGAAGACAGTAAGCTGGCAGACACTCTCAGCCTCAGCTCTTGAGAGAATACAAACTTGAGGCTGTTTTGTACCCCCCCCCTTTAGTGCAGGACACTGATGGGGGGATGCCTTTATGAGGCCCTAGACCCCAGGCCTCATATACACCTTTCCTCCTGTTCCCTTGGGCCACATGGTGGTGGTCAAGGCCCAGGAAGACAAGGTGTCACTGATACTGATAGCGCCAGACTGGCCACAGTAGTTCTGGTACCCGGATCTCCTTAACCTCAGTAGCAGGCCTCCGTGGCCTCGTCACCGGGACCTGCTGACCACACAACAATTGAAGGTCCTGCACTTCACAGCCTGGTTCATGAGTGGCTAGAGTTGGAGGTTTTGGGTCTTTCAAAGAGATGTTCCATGTTGTGGAGGCCTCCCAAAAAGAGACGACTCGCTGTTGCTACACCTCTAAATGAAAAAGCTTTTCCATTTGGTGTCAGGGCAAGGGGCTTGATCCCCTTGCATGCTCTGTAGTTAGTATTCCTGAGTACATCTGGTCCCTCTCTCAGCTGGGGCTGTGCAAGCGATGCCCTCAAGGTGCACCTGGTAGCCATTTCTGCATTCTGGGCATGGGCTGGTATGTCAGCGGTGGCCCAGGAGAAGGTGGTCAGGTGCTTTTCAAGTGCCTGGACCACCTGTCCCCTCCTGTGTGTGAACTACCACCACCGTGGGACCTACTGCTGGTGCTGACTGTACTCATGGGCAAGCCATTTGAGCTTATGCACAGGTGTAAGATGTCACACCTATCATGGAAGATTGCCTTCTTGGTGGTCATCATGTCACCCAGAAGGATCAGTGAGCTCCACGCCCTTTCAGTAGAGTCTCCATATCTGGTCTTCCACAGGGACAAAGTTGTCCTTTGGCCCCTCCTAAAGTTCCTCCCAGTTCAGACTTCCACCTTAACCAGATGATGAATCTTACGGTATATTTAACCAATCCGTCTTCAGAGGCTGACAGTAGGCTACATCCTCTGGACCTGCGGAGGGTGCTTTCCTGTTATGTACAGCACAGGGCTGGAGTTTTGGGTGAGACTCACCAGCTGTTTGTAACATACACTGAAGCTGCATCTGGTAGACCGGCAGCAAAGCAGATGATTGGTAGGTGGACTGCATCTTGCATTGACCTCTGCTATAAGCTGGCGGGTAGGGAGCCTCCCATAGGACTTAGGGCTCATTGTACCAGACATACAGCTGCCTCAGCGGCTGCTTCCAGGGACATTCCTATCCAAGAGATCTGCAGGACTTCCACCTGGAAGTCAGCACACACCTTCACCTCCCATTTCAGCATCAGCCTAGAGTCTCGTCGGGATGCTGCATTTGGGGCCTTAGTTCTCTAGTCTCTGTTCACTAAGTAGGGGTTCGTGCCTTGCCATCTCCCAGAGAACTGCTGGAAGTCTGCCAATGTGTGTGGATAATGAATTATATCCATGCCCCTAGAAAAACAGGTTACTCACCTGTAACCACATTTCAAGGAGTGGAATATAGTTGACATCCACACCACCCACCTGGCCTCCCTTGGCAAGTGGTACACAGATCTCTGCTTCCACTGTGCAAGATCTGATGTCATGTGGCAGAGCCAGAAGATAGACTGCCCAAGTGGTGGGAGGAGCTTAGCTTAAAGACATTACAACAAATCAGCACATTCAGTGGAACTGCCAGTGCGTGGATGTGAACTATATACTACTCGTAGAGCTATGGTTACAGGTGAGTGTCCTGTTTTTACTCACCTGTAACCATAGTTCTACCAGTGATGTACAGTTCACATCCACACAACCCAACCAACCTCCCCAGGCAAATGACGCCTGGATCCCTGCTTCCAGCTTGAGAAAGATCTAACATCACGGAACAGAGCTGGAGGATATACCACCTAGGTGATGGGAGTAGTTTAACTTGAAGTCTTCAATGACTCTGCTGCCTTCAGAAGAACTGCCAGACTGTGGATGTGAACTGTATACCACTAGCAGAATTACGGTTATATGGGCATCACACACCAAGGGGGTGCATAAAATCCCTATAGAACCACACTTCTTCATGTTTTATTTTTTATGTTTACTGCTTTTTGGTGGTTTTTTTTTGTTTAAATTGTCTTTTTTGCCACTTTGCAAGGGTAACTGCTACTGCTGACAACAAGCTTGTCTCGCACTTAGTGACTGATTGTGTAGCACTTGTGAACTTCCAGTGTGAGGACAGCTAGTTTGGAGTTTTTTCTGATGATGCTGTGGCACTGTTCTGCCCGTGATTTACGGAGCTCCATAAAACACATATGTGGTTTACAGAGCTGTTGGGCACTAGCTGGCAATGGTTTATAACCACTGCTCCAAGCAGTTTACCTTCCAAGAGTGCAAAATACTCTGGCGGACAAACTTAACGGAACAGAGGCCAATCCTCACGAATGGTCACTAGCTCCAGATGTCATGATCTTGCTGTTCGACGTTCAGAAAGTGGGGAACACCAAATGTGGACCTTTTTGCATCCCCACTCAGCACTAAACTGGCTTGATTGGGTTGATGAAATCCAGGACATGGCATTTTCTGTCAGGATGCATTCAGACTGGAATGGCAAAATCTATTTCTGTAGGCATTTTCTCCAGTCCCTCTGGTGCAGAGCGTTCTGCTCAAACTGGAGGCACATGGAGGCAAGATGATTCTAATTGCTCCCTGCTGGCCTCGACAGATATGGTTTCTTCTGTTGAACAGACTGTCAGTCAGCACATCGAGGATGCTCCCACTCAGGATGGACTTATTAACTCAGAGTCACCTGATCCATCCCAACCTGCACTTTCTTTAACTTCAGGCCTAGCTCCTGTAGAAATAGTCAAGTGAACATGTACAAAGTATCTCAGAGGGTCTCTAAAATACTTTTGGCTGCCCATAAACCTTCCACCAGGAAAACTTGCACAGCCAAGTAAAAAACGAATTTCTATCTGGTACTCCAAAACCCACATGGACCTTTTTCAGTGCCCATCTGGCAAGGTTCTGGAGTACTTGCTGGACCTTTCTGATGCTGGCTTGCGGTATTCCACAGTCAAGGGTTGCTTGTGAGCTATATCTGTATACTATGAGCCCATCAATACCCCCCTACCTGGTTCCTTAAGAGCATTTTACATAAAAGGCACCCCCATCCAGAAGCTGGTAGCTGCCTGGGATTTCAGCTTTGTGCTGGACATGCTCAAAAGTTCTTAACTTGGAAAGCAGCTGTTGTAGTGGCCATCATTTTGGCTTACAGAGTCTCTGAAATTCATGCCTTGGTCACAGATCCCACGTACACTGTGTTAGACAGGGACAAGGTAGTTCTCCGCACGCACCTTAAGATCTTCTTCAAGGATATCTCTTCCCTTAGGCCACAGTTTTGGAACCATACCCGCATCAGCACTAGGACCACATGGAAATGCTTGCTAGCTGGGTGCCGCCCATGATGACGTTACGTGTCAGTGACTGCATAAAACGTGAGTGGCCCCATCTCTTCTCAGTTCTTTTCCCCCAGTCGACTGTACTCATTGGACATCCTGTGGAAATGAATACGACTAATCGTTACTGTTTATTTTTATCTTCTAAAATAAGCACTAATAATTTAGTGATAGCACTGCTTCTGTATGCCGCCAGAACTAACAACGTTGTTCTGGTACTGCAAGTGTGGAGAAAAGAATCTACAAAGATCATGCACATGAAGTGTGTGTCTGCTGTTTATGCCTCTCTCACAGCGTCAGGACTTGTGAGATTTGCCAGGGCATCAAGTAACCAGGCAATGCAGAAGAAAGGTGCTGGAGAACATTTTATTAGAAAAAAACTCTAGCAGCCATGGAAAAAGCCCAGGGTCAGAAGGCAGCATCGCCAGCCCCATTGACTGATTTGCAGTCATCAAAGTCAAAAGACCACAAAAAAGACAGGTTGTCATCAGGACATCAGCATAAACATAAAGATAAGGACAGATCAGCTGCAGTCTAATGGGCTGAAGTGCTGCACACTCGAGCAGACTAGATAGACCCTATGGCCTGTATCTGCTGGCAATTTCGTATGTTCGTAGATCTACTTTCCCAGTGAGATCTAGGTCACTGTTGCAGCCTGCAGGAAATCAGCTTGCATTGTCCGCCCCAGTGGTGGTGATACCAGTGCCCCCCGACTGTCGACCAGACATCAAGGTTGGGGCTTGGCTTAGGCACTACCGTACCTACTATGGATGGTACATCGCTGTCAGCAACAGGTCCAGGCATGTCTTCAACTCCAACCGTCATGGCCCCTAGGGTGTTGTCAACACACAGGGAGTACAGGCATCGTTTTCTGCCGTGATATGGCACATACTTCCTGGCTTGCCTACGTAGCCTGTACTGCCGTCAACAGGGGGTCCTGCATGGCAGGCCCTGTCAACATCATCGGCTGCTACACAACAAATACCTCCTGAGCAGCAGCCTCTGGCATTGTCAGTAAGGTCTTCAGTTCTTGTCATTGACAGAGATACTAACAGCGAGGAGTATATAATCCAGACCTCATAATGGAGGAGGATTATGAAGAGGAGGAGGGATATGGAGAGATATGGAGAAGAACTTTATGCTTCACATTCCAGTTCCACTGTGTCTCTGGAAGCGAGCATTCTGCAGTATGTACATCCAGGTCTCGTCCTGAAGACCATACTTTCCAAACAGTGATGCAGCAAATGCAAAATTCAGTGGGTTTTGCTGTGGAAGAAGAGGATTCCACCAAAAAGAATTTGATTGATTTCCTAGAGGTTTCCTATACTCTATCCATCATTGTCCCTCTGATTTCCCCGGCATTAGAGGATGCAGCATTTGCTGCATGGCGCAAGCCAAATACTATACCAGCTGTACCCAGAAATGCTGACAAGCAGTGACCTGCTCCTGCTGCCAAGTCTTATTATGCCAACCAGCCAGAAACAGATTCTGTGGTTATAATGGCTGCCCATGATAGATCCAGGGCACCAAAATATATGGGTACCCTGTCCCATGATTAGGATTCTGGGAGACTTGATGTAATGGGCATGCGAACATACACCCCAGCCTCATTAGGCCTGCATATTGAAAACTACCAGTTCTTACATGATCAGGTATCAAAACAACCTCTGGAAAGCTACCAAAGCTGCAACTGAGGCACTTCCAGAGGGCACGGTCAAGACCTAACTATGTAAACATTTTTACTGCAGGAGCTGAGGTAGGCAAACATCTGCTACACTCAGCATACGATGTTTCAGATGCATCTGCCAGGTATTTGCTTGAGAAGGTATTTTTGGCAGTCATCCCAGTAGTATGGAGGGCTGATGCGCTGAGTGCCTTATCTCTTGCCACACCAGCAACCCAGGTTTGGGAATGAGCCTGGACTGCTGGGCATCAGCCAGGGAGAGGGCTGGGAGAGGACTGAGCAGTCACTAGGCAGCTCTCCTTTCCCTGATCAGGGAGATTGGCCACATTGGCTCTTGGCTGCCACCAGATTGAGGCCTGGTGACACCGGCGCTACAACAAATACACCAATGTCCTTGACTGTGCAGGGAACCCGTTGACACCCCCAACCCCGACGCATCCCTGGAATGACTGGCAACACAGCGATGCTAAATGCAGGGGGGGCTGCACCCCCATACCCCCTACTATGGATATGTAGCTCCATGTTGCACAGACAGTGGAGTTAGATATTTTACCCCCCTTCCCGTTGCCGAACAGTCGATCGAAGTGAAACCCCCATCGCTGCCGATATAGGCACAGTGGGGGTTTCAGTGTACCGGTGTCTCTGTAGTGACGGTATACCGTAGCTCATAGCAGCGTCGGGAGGCAGACATTAGTCAGACAGAGGGGGAGGGAGTCGCAGTCTTGGGACTCGAGTGCCTCCATGCACATGCTCTCAATGAAGATGCTGCAGCTGGGAAAGGGAAGGCAGAAAACCAGAAGGAAAACAGAAAACACAACAGGAGCATATGACACCTGCCCACTGCACCCCCACCCGCCTAGTCACTGAGACGCTCTGTGGCAACAGACTGGATTTCAGGCATGGGGAGGGAACGGCCTTCCCCCTCCTGCCCTGCCATCAGGCAGGGGGCAATCCATGGGGGTCTGAAGTCCTGTGGAGACAATGGACGGTGGAGGGGAGCAGTGATGTCAACAGAAGGGAGCCTCCCCTGTCATGGCCAGGAGGATAAAAACCTATATGAAAAAAAAAAAGTTTTTTTGGCTTACAATGGCTGAGTTTGCAACTGATGTACGGCAAACAGTTCTGAATTTTAGTCACCAAACTGTTTGGGTACTATGTGGAAGAGGCATTAAGAGGCCTTCAGTCTCTAAACTGACTTTAAGGTCAGTTAACTGCTTGTATCCAGCACCTAGTGGATGTCAGGGTAGCGGATCCTTTCACCAGCATGCGGCCAGAGGTGGCCATTAAGCCTACTGTCAGCAAGGCTGAGATAAGGGTGGTGGAGCCTTGCCAGCTCCCCTTCCCCAGGAGCCAGTTCTAAATCCGGTGGCTCTGCCCCACCAGTTCAGCATGACTCATGTCAAATTCCTCCAACACTTCAACCACAGGAGATGGGGTGGGGGGGTCACGTCTCCCTTCATTTAACACAATGGAGGGAGATTACCACAGATGAGTGGGTCCTGGAGATAATTGCAAAGGGGCATGCTTTGGGGTTATTAGAAACAACTCCAGAGCACCCTCTGTCTCTTTCAGCTTATCCCCTAGGACATCTGTCCCTGCTGAAAGAGGAGATACAAGCTTTGCTAACCAAACATGCTATAGAACCTGTACTTTCATGCTTGAAAGGCAAAGGGTTCTATTCCAGATACTTCCTGGTCCCCAAATGAACAGGAGATCTCTGTCCTGTGCTAGACCTGCAAGACCTAAACTTTTGCATGGAATACTAGAGGTTTTGCATGGTCTTCCTGCAGAATCTGATTCCTGTGTTGCAAACGGAACTGGATTTGCTCCCTGGATATGAAGGATGCTTACCTTCATATCAAGATCAGGCAGCATCACAGAAAGTATTTAAGATTTTCCCTGGAAGGGGTGCACTTCCCATTCAGAGTTATCCTTTGGCTTGCCTTCTGCACCACGGGTCTTTACCAAATGCTTGGCAGTGGTGGCATCAGCCCTTCACAGGGAAGGTCTGTATATCTTCCCACACCTGGATGACTGGGTATTGAAAGCCAGTTCCAGAAAGGCTGACCCAGTGGCACTGAGGATTGAGGCGCTGGATGACACACCTCGTGCCACGCTGGCGACCCGGGTTCGGGAGCGAGGTTGGGTCGCTGGGGGTTGGCTAGGGGGAGGGCTGGGAAGCTGATTGTAGTGGCCGATGGGCTGCTCTCAGCTCCCAGAATGGGGAGGATCAGTCCCTCGCTCTCGGCTGGCAGTCGGTGGAAGCCGGCTGTCAGAGCAGAGTCGAGGGCTGACACAGGGAGGGAGGAGGAAGCACTTGCTTTCGGGAGCACATGCGTGCCTCCATGTGCTCGTGCTTGCCATGTGCCAGTGCTTTGGGGGGGGGAGAGGGCAGAAAACTACAAAATGTATGTCTCCCCATGGCCGTTTGTGACAGCTTCCCCAATGAGGGGGGTGGGGGGGGCAATGAAGGAGTAGGTGGCCACTGGGAGCAAACAGCTGTATGAAAAAAAAAGCCAGTTCCAGGAGCCAACTCGAATACACCCTGTCCCAAAAATGGGTATTATTTGAAGACCTGGAGGTTACAGTGAATGTACCAAAGTGAGTACTGACCCCTTGCCAGAGACTGCAGTATATCGGTGCAGTCCTGGACACAGAACAAGGTAGAGAGTTTCTGCCCCAGGACAGGGCAGAACACCCCATGGCTCAAGTGCAACTGGTGTACAGCAGTCATTACATCTCAGCCAGAACTTTCCTATGTCTCCTGGGACTTGTGGCAATGACCATTGTGATTGTTCCACTGGCTCGCTTGCACATGCAAATACCACTATGGACACTGAGAGTGCAGTGGGACCAGTTGATGGATGACATGGACCAAAATGTGCTCGTCACATCCCATTTATGCAAAACACTAATGTGGTAGATGGACCACAGCAACCTCTTGAGGGGCATTCCACTCTTAATCCCAACTCCAACTTGGATTCTCACCTCGGATGCCTCAGGATCTGAGTAGGGAGCACATCTGGGCCCTTATTAAACCCAAGGTTTATGGACCCAGGTTGAAGCCAGATTGCATATAAATGTCCTGGAGATGAGAGCTATCTTATACAGCCTCCAGGCTTTCCAGGAGCATCTGACTCTGGGTCATCTGCTAGTACAGATGGACAACATCAGTGTTATGCATTACATAAACAAACAAGGGGGAATTCAGTCCTATCCCCTGTGTTGAGAAACAACAAGAGCGTGGTATTGGGCCCTGGAACATGACCTGGAGTTATCGGCATGCAATTCCCAGGAGTCCAAAACATCTTAGCATTCAAGCTAAGCAAGTCACAGTCCAGGATGAATGAATGGGAACTGTTGACCTCCATGGTATTTATTTATTTGTTTGTTTGTTTATTTATTTATTATGATCTTGGATAACACCTGTAAGTGGATGCTCGTTAATAGATTTCATGTCAGTTATGTAGGGGAGCAAGGTACAAAGACTGGGGACAATATACATAGTAGGTACAAAATTCCAGACATAAAGCAATGGGAAAGGTATACTGAGGCATTGTACAACGTATGCCTGCATCAGGATGAAAAAGACAAAGTAGGGAGTGGGAGCATAGGGAGAGGGAGGGATACAGTGGCAGTGCATATGGGACAGATTGTGAAGCGGGAAAGGAATAGGGCACAGGGGCAAGGCAAGGCAAATTTTATTTTTCTGGCGCCCAATCCTGGAGGCTCTGGGTGCCAAACAACAAGAACAGACTATCAATACGATAATATAAATCAATATAAAAACAATAAAATAGCAGTATGCATAAATATATATCTAAAAGCTGATGCTCAAACAAATAAGCTGGGTGCCCAGGGTAGACTAATGCCTAAGGTCTGGGATGGCATGATTAAACAGGAAGGCCTTGAGGTGGGCCTTAAAAATCTCAACTGAGGGGGCCTCCTGAATTGATGGAGGCAGCGAATTCCACAGGATGGGGTCGGCGACACTGAATACTCTGTCGCTGGCGATTTTGAGCCTTGTCCTTGGACTCACCAGGAGGCCTGTAGATGAGGACCGGAGGGAGAAGACCAGGACAGCAGGTGTAAAAAGGTCTGACAGGTAACCAGGACCCAGCCTGCATAGGGCCTTAAAGGTGAGCAAGCCCACCTTGAAGAGAATCCTCCACCTAACTGGAAGCCAATGTAGCTCACGCAAGACTGGAGTAATATGACAGAATTTAGGCTGCCCAGTGAGCAGCCTAGCGGACACGTTCTGTACTAGCTGCAGCCGTTGAAGGTTCCCTCCAGAGACCCCGAGGTAGAGCGCATTACAGTAATCAAGTTTGGATGTCATGAAGGCATGTACCAAGGTGGGGAGGTCCATAGACGGCACTAGGAGCTTAACCCTGATGAAAATCCTAAGATGGTAAAAGCTGGTCCGGACAACGGATGACACCTGAAAATCAAATGACAATCCGCTGTTGAAGGTCACGCTAAGGTTTCGCATCCTAGAGGAAGTCCTCAATGGTACAGATCCCAGAAATAAACTGGTTTTGGCGCCAGAGGATAACCTGTTCCATATTCTGTTCATCTCCACCACCAGTACCTCCATCTTGTCGGGGTTCAGTCACAACCAGCTGGAGGACACCCAGTCATTTATCTCCGTGAGGCAGCTGTTTAGTACTTCCACTGCAGTAGAAGTTCCTGGGGCAAAAGAAAGATACAGCTGGGTATCATCAGCATAGCAATGAAAACCCAAGCCATACTTTCTAATGAGCTCTCCCAGGGGCAACATGTACACGGCAAACGACATTGGTGACAGGACCGAGCCCTGAGGTACTCCACACAACAGGAGGCTAGAGGAGGAGGAAGAGAAATTCCCCATCACTACTCATTGCCTCCTGTTCATTAAGTATGACTCAAACCAGCAGATGACAGAGCTGGTGAGCCAACAAAATTCCCCCAGATAATCGAGTAACACACAATGGTCTACCGTGTCAAAAGCTGAAGAGAGATGAAGAAGGATTAGAATTGTCCCCTCCCCCCAATCTCTAGCCCTGAGGAGGTCATTGTGTACCTGAAACAGTGCAGTTTCAGTACTATGCCTCGCACAGAAACCAGACTGGAATGGCCCATAGAGATCAAAGGCCATGAGGTGCTCCTAAAGTTGTTGCACCACAACCTTCTCAACAACTTTTCCCAAAAATGGGAGGTTGGAGATCGGATGGTAATTCGCCTTGACATCAGGGTCTAATGATGTTTTTTTCAGGAGGGAACAGGTCAGCGCCTCCTTTAAGGCATCTGGAAAAATTCCCTCTGTCAAAGAGCACTGGACAATCAAGGCGAACATCGGGCCAACAGTGCCGACACATCTCACCGGGTCCAGCTCACAATATATGTGCTTTAACCTGGCAGCAACTCCAATGACCTCCAACATCTCCACTGGTTTAAACTCCCCCAACTAGACGGAGCACTCTCCGGACAATCCAGATGATCACTGTAGGCCGCTGTAAGGCTCACTGGTGGCACACCCTGCCAGATGGCAGATACCCTGTCTGAGAAGAATTGAGTGAACTTTTCGTACAAGGCATCCAAAAAAGTCTTTTTCAGCTGGAGGCAGGCTGGATTTAAGAGCCTGACCACAATCTGAAAAAGCGCAGTTGGTCAATTCTTCCCAGCAGCAATCTCTCTGGATAGGAACTCTGCCTTCTTACGAGTGATTGCCCCCTGATACTCACATAGTGTGATCGTAGGGCCAGTCTATCCACCTCCAGGCGAGACTTCCACCAGCAGCGCTCCAACCCACAATCTTCATCGCATTGAGCTCCTCATCAAACCAGGGGGACCTCAAGTGAGAAGATTTGGGTCATACATGGGCTGGTGAGAGGGAGTCAAGCGCCTCCATCATCACCCTATTATAAGTGGCAACAGCAATGCCCAAACCCCCTATACATGCACTGTCTACACTAGATAAATCAGCCACCGCCAGAAATCCCTCTGGGGTCAGACGCCTCAAAGGGTGGTAGCTGACCATCTCCACGGGGGGAGGGCTCACAGGTGGACCCCCGAGCGAGAACCCCACCGTGCAATGATCAGACCAACAGACCTGATCAATCTTGAGGTTACTAACTTCAAGCTCCAGTGAGAAGACCAGGTCCAACATGTGGCTGTCCCAGTGAGCTACGGTGGAAACCTCCTGCGACAGGCCCAGCGATGACATGATCTGGAGGAGGTTACAGCCTAGCCTAGAATCCTCATCATCGGCCCAGGCATTAAAGTCCCCCAGGACCAAATACCTGGGGGACTCCAATGTCTCGCCGGTGATGAGGTCAGCCACCTCCTTCAGGAATTCTCCTGGGGCGGTAAATCAGGAGACTCTTGCAACCTGTGCCCGGACCCCCGCGTACTGCCACACATTCAAATAAGCCTGGCCTTCCCACAGAGTGCACGGAGAAGCCAAGCTTGGATCTAAAACAGATGGTTACTCCTCTGCCCCTGTGTTCCACTCTGGGGCAGTGCACCACAGAGTACCCGGGGGGGGGGGGAACGGCAGCCTCTAAAACCAGATCAACATTGTCACCTACCCAGGTCTCTGTAATGAATGCCGGATCAACTGAGGAAATCAAATCCGCAATAATAGCGGTCTTGTTCCTAATCAATCGGGCACTGCACAGCACTGCCCTCAGGGGCTTGGTGGACAGTGTAGTCCTTCCGGCTACCTGCCACTCGGTCTGGTGGAGACCCTGGAAACAAGCCAGGTACCTTTCACTTCTCACAGGGACCCGATGATATCCAGGGCGCCTTCTGCACCCAACCACCCCCTCCCGTAGTGCACATACCATACATGATCGCTGTGCCTTCTCCTTATCCCAACCTCTTGACAGTACTGAGCTGTAGTGATGGCAAGGGGGGTGTGCCCAGGAGATGGTAGGGTGGTGGTAGAAGTGCTGTGGTTGGACAATCCAGAACAGCCCAAGGTGTGGATTACGTGCTGGTGGAGCTTTACTACTGTGTGCAGCGGCGTTAGCGGGAGCACATACAGTTTCTCGAGTCAGAGAGGTGCTGGCACAGTCTGTGTTTAAAAGATCCAATCATTGGTGCGCTAAAGATGTCTGGAGGAAGCACGTTTACCCAGAGGGCTGCATGGTGTAAGAACGCACGTTGTGCCATGGCAGTGCGGCATCTGGGTACATGGAAAACTTGAGTGGTGGAGCTAGTGATATGTCTGGTCCTCAAAGGCAGAGATAGCAGGTTTTGAACCCCTGATGGAAGCAGTTTTAATGAAACTTTTTTGGCCAGTAGACAGGTTTGACACCTGGTTCTATCATTAAGTTGAAGCCAGCCAGCCCGAGTATGAAGGTCACAGGTTTGTGTGAGTCTTAGTACATCTGTGAGTAGGTGGCAGACTTCGTTTAGAGCAACTGCAATGCGTTACAGTGCCGAGTCAGTTGCAGATCCATAGACAGCCAGTCCACAATCTATGAGGGAGACAATAGAACTGTTGATTGCCAGATTCAGTGCTTCGTGAGTCAGACAGTGTCTATGCTGGTAGAGTATCCCGATTCTTGTATTGATAGCCCTGGCTGTGATATCAATATGCTGTGAGAAGGACAGGGAGGAGTCTGTTGTTACACCCAGGTATTTAAAATAAGGAACTAGCTCCAGTATGGTGCCGCTGTCATTCCTTATTGCCAGGGGGTAGGTTTTAAGCTTATTTTGAGCTGTAGAGTAAAGCATGGCCTTCGTCTTTTTATAGTTCATCACCAGCCTTTGTTCCTTAAACCACATTTCTGCAGAAGTGAAGCCTCTTAGCAGATCTGCCTCAGGAAGTTCCGGTTACAGGTTGCTGGTAAAAATGACTGCATCATCAGCATATAGGAGCATATGACAGTGACAGGAGGCCAGGATATAGTTTAGGAACACACTAAACAGCAAAGGCCCCAGAACTGACCGTTGTTGTACTCCAGATCTGACAGGCCAGCTGTCAGAGAGGACTTCCCCAATCCTCACTTGCTGGGATTGATGGCTCAAGTAGCTGTCGAACTAGCTCACAGTTTCTGGAGCAAGACCAATGCCAGATAGCTGTTCAAGGAGGAGTGCATGATGCACCATATCAAATGCCTTCAATAGGTCAATGAAGGCTGCCCCTACCAGGTGGCCATGGTCTAAGGTGTTATGGATGAAACCTGTAAATTTGAGTAAGTATGGCAGACAATCTCCTCGCAAGGTGTAGTCATCCAGAGTGGGATATTTTTGTGTCCCCACCCAATGCAAAACTACCATGTTTCCGGTCACTCCAGGGCCTGGAGTTTTGGTGAGACACATTGTCCTTCTCTTGGAATGGGAGAATTCTGTACACATTCCTTCCATTCCCTTAATACAGAGAATAACTGAAACTACAGATGGAGGGTGTACATCTTATCCTCATTGCACCTCTGTGGCCTTGACTAATATGGTAGCCACTGCTACAGTAACTAGCAGTGGAGCCTCCAGATCTCACTTCGAGATAGAGCTCTTGCAGCAGGTAACACCATTAGGACTATGCCACCAGGCACTAGGACCCCACAGAAAAATTCTAGCTAGCAGTCTAAGGCGGGGGACTGACCCCTGACATTGGCCCTGCCCCTGACATCACCAGTGGTATAAAACGGTGGTCCACCAGCACCACCTCAGTTTTTTTCCTGCCGTCAACCTGTGTATATCGGCTTCACGGATGCTTCCTACTTCCAGTCACCTGCCATTTTCATGCTTTGCACAGTTACTGTTTTTTTCCTTAAATTATGAGTTTGTCATGTATGTCTGCCCAGCTATCTTCCTCAGCAGAGCGGCAGAAATTGAAGTGCATGTGCGGCAAGCAGATCCCGGAAAAAGACGGCCACTCGGCCTGCCTGCTTTGCCTAGGCCCCAGCCACAGGCTGGTTGACTGCCCGCAATGCCTCAGCTTCAGCAAGAGCACCCGAATCAACTGCCTGAAGACCTTGAAAGCATACCTTCTTGAACAGCAAGTGGCCACCATGCGGAAGACCCACTCAGGGCACAGCTTATCTTCCTCCTCCACTAAGGATTCCTCCCCGAGAGAGAAGAAATCGAGCGGGAAGCACCATCATCAGGACAAGGACAGGTCCAGGTCACAATCCCGTCCTAGTTCCCCACACATGACTTCCAAATATTCTGCCTGTGGTGCAAGATCAGACTCAGCCTCTCCAGTCTCCCTGGCTCTCCCGAGGTTACTGTTGAGGAAGTCCTCCGCCTCTTTTCAGACGGACGGTGGGGAGTCTTCCGGGCTCTGGCTTTCTCAAGCCCCTGTGTCCCTGGCTATCCGGCCCCACAAGCATGCACTAGGGTCTCCGCCAGCAGGACCGACACTTTCTTCGTCGGGCAGCAGGTCGGAACCTGCCATCCACATGACCGTAGTCTCTGGGTCGTCAGACAGGATGACGGAGTCAGATAACACCAGGAGACATCAGGAACATGAGCGCCAGAATAAACCATGCTCGCCTTCCAAACCGATGTCGGCTGAGGCTTCGGACCGATGTCAGGCCTCAGTGCCCTCTAACTCCACTATGGAGCCAGAACAGATGCCACCTTCTAAGCCACCATCTGCTCCGCAGGGTCGGAGTGATGATCTGACTACAGGCCAACGTCAGCGAACCTGACGCTTGCCTCAGGGGATACTAGGGACCAGGCGTCACCCCCTCCACCTCTGCCTCCCCCTCGGGAGCCTGATGACCAGGTGTCAGGTCACCCGACCCCGGAGGACACTGTCCCACTAAAGCTGATGTCCGACAAAAAGGTGCCATCAGACCCGGCACGAGAAGGAACTTAACCGCAAGGTCTGACGCCAGGCACCCCTAGTGCCCCTACCCCAATGCCAACACCCCAGCATGATCCTGTCATCCCTTTGGGTGAGGTCAGGGCTCTTTTCAATAGCTGGTGGAATACCATTAAGGGAGACTGTTTGCCTAGGTCACTGGAGCTGACACCCAACTCCGCGAGGACCCCAGCCCTGGCCCCACCTAGACACCCAACCCCCGTGTTCACCTTCGCCACCTCTGATGCCCGGCCTGTCCGATTCCAGGGAAAGAGGGGCATGGATCACCAGAACAATGGCGACACACTCACCACCCGTCACCCAGATCCTCCTCCAGGGGACGTCCATATACATCTGCAGAAGGATCCTCTGGAGGCTCCTCCTCCTCCTATGATTACTCAGAGGATGAATTGACTCTTCCATCCCCGGACTCCCGGAGAGAATCTCCAAGGTCTACTCTGGATGACCCCTCCTTCCTGGATGTAATGAGACACATCCAGTTCCTTAATCTGTGGGAGATGGAAGAGTTGGACCCCAAGAGGTACCGTCTGGCAAAGTTCTTAGGGGCCACTGACCAAAAACCTTAGTCTTACCACCATTAGTGTAACCCTTCCAGGATGTTACAAAAGTAGCCTGGAAGCACTCTTCCATGACCTCGGATGTCCCTTAAAAGGCTGACCGCTAGTATAGGACCCCAAGGGGAGAACCATACTTGAGCAAGCAGCCCAAGGTGGACTCTGTGATCCTCAGGGCTGCTCTTGGGAGAACCCAACAACCAAAGCATATGAGTTCCCAACCACCAGATAAGGAGTATAAGAAATTATACTATTTGGGCTGTTAGGTGTATTCCTCAGCCACCTGTGCGGTCTGGTCACTTAATTTTCTGGCACACATGGTGATGTATCAGAAATCCCTATGGAATAAGGCCATGGACCTGGCTTGGTCACAACCTGATTCTGCCAACAAGTCTGAGTTGTTAGTAGTTCTCCAATCCGGTGCCGACATTGGTAAGCACGTTCTTAGGTGCTCATACAACTCAGCAGACACTGTGCTAGACCAACAGCTACAGGGATATGCCTCAGGTGCCACTCCTGGCTGAGAGTCTCAGGGGTTCTGTGTGATAACAGCGATCACAGAAGGGTGATCGCCGTTAGGGCGAGTGTACTTCACCAAAAATAAAGAACGGTGATGTACACTGAGAAACAACAATGGTGGTGTGCACTGTATATATTGAGGTGCTGTGCTAAACCCCCCACCAAGATTCTCAGCTCCAGGGGGGTGCATGTCAGGGGGGGACTTAGAAAAATAAAAAAAGCCATGCACTGCAAAAATTACCTGGCCACCCAGACACGAACCCTGCACCCTTCCAGCCGCAGCTGGCTACCCTCACCACTACACCACATGATCAGCTGGGCAGCTTACTGCCGCACTGCCTCCCATATACCTTCTCTCCACTTCCACCTCTTGCGCGATGTGGTTGCTGTCACTCTTTCTCACCCTTCCTCCTAGCCCCTCGCTACCCTGTCCAGTAGCCCAATACACAGGCGCTGAGACTGAGTCACCATTATTGCGGTCCCTCAATCTCAGTCACCCTGTTCACTAGATACCAAGTCTTGGGATTCTGCCAGGACTTGCAGGATGCCATTCTAGATGCCTCTTTCCAAGGGCAAGTTCTTTTTTGGCCAGGAGGTCAAAAAGCTAATAACTGGTTTGCAGGACTCAGGAAAGGCAGTTTCTGAAGCCCACAAAATGTATAAATTCAAACCAGCCATGACTAAATGTCGCTCCCTTCACAGGCATCAAGGCCAGCAGGGTAGGCGACATCAAAGAGGGGGCTACAAAAGAAAAGGTACCCCCCCATCCCCATCTTCAGGAGCATAGGGACCTAAGAATGCCAGAGCTCCTTTGCCCACTCCAACAACCTTGGCATGACTCCCTACCTGCCCCCTCCTTAGGCAGAGTTGCAGGGGAGACAGTAGGAGGGAAATTCTCCCTTTACCTCAGTGGCTGCTCCAATATTACCGCAGACCAGTGGGTACTCCAGGTCAAAGAAAGGGGTTACGCAATGGAATTCACCAAAATTCCACCAGACAACCCGCCAGTTCCCTCCCATTGCTCCCCATCCCATGTGGGCATCATCCAGGCAGAAATCCAAGCCCTCTTGAGCAAGAAAGTGATCCAAGCAGTGCCACCAGCTCAAAGGAGAAGGGGCTATTACTCCCACTTCTTCCTAGTCCCGGAAAAGACAAGGGACCTACTGTACGTCCCATCCTGGACCTCTGTCAATTGAACACTTTCATCGAATACAAAAGGTTCAGGATGGTGACACTGCCAGGATTGCTGCCCATGCTTCGCCAAGGGGATTGGCTATGCTCCCTGGACATGCAGGATGCCTACATGCATATAAAAATTCTGCCGTCCCACAGAAAATACCTCCACTTTACCTTCCAAGGATAGCACTACCAGTTCAGGGTACTGCCATTCAGCCTTTCTTCGGCACCCAGGGTGTTCACCAAGTGCCTGGCAGTGGTGGCAGCAGCTCTCAGGAGGCAGGGACATTATGTTTACCCCTACCTCAACACAAGCTCTTAACAGCTCCCACAAGAGAACAGCTGTGCCGCTCACTGGAAGATACCTTCCAGCTCTTCCAAGATCTGGGGGTTACCTCCCAAGTCATCCCCCAGGCCCACCCAGAGGTTACAGTATATAGGGGCCATCTTAGACACTGTCCAGGGAAGAGCCTTTCTTCCCTCAGACAGGGCAGATCAACTAAGGGCACTGGCTCGGAGGATCATCTCTACAAAATGGATTCCAGCCCAAATGGTACTGCAGCTGCTAGGCCATATGGCAGCCACCATTGTAACAGTCCCCTTAGCTCATCTGCACATGAGGGTTCTCCAGTGGAACCTCAGGGTTTAGTGGGACCAGTGCTTGGACAATCTCGATCAACCAGTCTGGATCTCCAAAGCAGTGAGTCAGGCTCTGGAATGGTGGCTCACCCCTTCCTGGCTAGAATCCGGGGTCCCCTTTCAGAGTCCCAGTCCCCAGGAGATACTGACAACAGATGCCTTGGGACTAGGGTGGGGTGCACATTTCAGAGACCATCAGACAAGAGGGACTTGGACCTCCTTGGAACGCAATCTCCACATCAACATGTTGGAGATGAGAGCTGTTCTGTATGCCTTACAGGCGTTTCAGACGATTCTTCCTCCAGGGCCCTTGCTGAGCCAGTCGGACAATGTGCAAGTGGTTTTCTACATCAACAAGCAAGGGGGCACACACTCTTACCGTCTCTGCAGAGAAGCCATGAGACTGTGGTACTGGGCAGTGGAGCACAACCAGGAACTCACAGCAGTTCACCTTCCACAAATTCAAAACACCCTAGCCAACGGCCTCAGCCACTGTCAGTCTCAGGCTCACGAATTGGAGCTACTACAGGACATAGTGGATGACCTTTTCGAAAGGTGGGGCCTTCCAGAACTGGACCTCTTTGCATCCCACTCAACGTCAAACTGTCCAATTTCTGCTCGCTAGATCCAGGTCCTGGTGTTTTCTGGCAAAATGCGTTGTCCCTCTCTTGGGCAGGGAGGTTCCTGTATACCTTTCCTCCCTTCCCACTACTTTAGAAAGTACTGACCAAGCTACAAGCAGAACGAGCCGTCATGATTCTCAAAGCGCCATTCTGGCCTCAACAGATTTGGTTCCCGTTGCTCCAGCAGTTGGCAACGGAACCTCCAATTCTTCTGGCTCTGTCTCCACTCTTGTTCTCTCAGGAGCAGGGAACTCTAGTACACCCGAATCTTCAGTCTCTGCACCTACATGCATGGCTCCTGTAAACCTAGTCAGGGACAAATATGGGATGTCCCCAAGAGTAGCGAAGGTCATAGTGGCCGCGAGAAAACCCTCAACCAGGGCCACATACGCCATGAAATGGAAACGTTTCCGCCTGTGGTCTTCATTCCATCTCCTGGATCCATTCACCTGTCCGGTGAATTCTGTCCTGGAGTACCTTCTATCCCTATCTGATGCGGGTCTCAGCTATTCGTCCATAAAGGTACACCTTTCTGCACTGTCAGCTTATCATGTACCAATGAATAGCAGGACCTTGGCACAATTGGATTTGTCCAAGACCTTGTTGTGTGGGATTATGCATATTAAGCCTCCCAGGAGGGACCCTATTCCCTCTTGGTATCTTTTGTTCATGTTAGAAAAACTTACGTTGCCTGCCTTTGAGCCAGCCACAAGTTTCGAACTACGTTGTTTTTAGTTGCTGTTACTTCTGCCCGGAGGATCTCTGAGCTCCAGGCTTTGATGTGTAAAGAGCCTTATTTGATTTTTCACAGGGATAGGATATCCCTGCTTATTAATCCTAAGTTTCTTCCGAAGGCAGTGTCTGAATTAACTCTAAATCAGGACATTCAACTTCCAGTCTATTACCCAGAGTACTCAAATAAAGGGGAGGCCCTGTTGCATACTCTGGATGTTCACAGGATTCTTCGTTTCTACATAGATCACACTCGATCTTCTAGGAAGACAGACCAGTTGTTTGCCTCGTTTGCCCAAAGAATGTTAGGGGCACCAGTGACTAAGCAGACATTTGCCAAATTGTTTGTCAATTGTATAGTTTTCTGCTATCAAAAGTATGACAAACCTTTACCGGGACCAGTTAAAGATCACTCCACTAGGGGTGTTGCCACTTCGTTTGCATCCCTAAGGAATGTCTCGGCAGCAGATCTCTGTGCAGTTGGCTACTTGGAGTTCAGTCCACACCTTCGTAAAACACTACAGTCTGGGCATTGCTTTGAGAAGAAGAGCAGGCTTTGGCCTTGCCGTTCTCCAGGGACCATTCTCTTAAGAGTACCAGTAGTTTACTTCTATTTATAACCACCACCCTTCTGACCTGGATTCTATCCTTGTACTGCTTGTGACTCAGTCCTAATGATGTTACCTGCTGCAAGAGCTCTGTCTCGAAGTGAGATAGCACAGTTACATAAGAACTTACCATAACAGTAGATCTTTGAGAAGAGCTCTTGCAGCAGCTATGCTTTCCCTTCCTCCTTCCCCTGTGGTTATATCAGTTTCCTCTCTCTGGGGGATGTCAGAACCTCCTCAGTTCCCCATCCTTTATGCTAGCCGGGTCTCCGGTGGGCGAACTGAGGTGGTGCTGGGGGACCACCCCTTTATACCACTGGTGACGTCGGGGGCGGGGCCGAAATCAGGGGGGTGGTCCCTCACTTTAGACTGCTAGCTATAATTTTTCATTGGGGTCCTGGTTCCTGGCAGCATAGTCCTAATGGTGTTAACTGCTGCAAGAGCTATTCTTGAAAATCTATTTTTATGGTAGGTTCTTATGTAACTGTACTTTCCCTTCCCTCTGTGCAGAGGCCTGTTGTTACAGGACAAGAGGGCTCTGGTCCATCCAGACCTGAAGTCCGTGCACCTGCATGCCTGGCTCCTGAAGAGATAGCCATTGCACGGTTTGAGGTGTCACCAAAAGTAGCTGATGTGGGGCACAGGACCCAAGGCATCATGGATTCACAGCGGGAAGGTCATGTCAATTGAATCTAATCTATTTCTTTGACTGGGTGACCAAAGTAGTAGACCAGGGAGGGGCTGTGGACATGGCCTACCTAGACTTTAGCAAGGCATTTGACGTAGTCCCACACAAAATATTAATAAACAAATTAGCCAGCCTGGGAGTGGGTCCCAGGGTGCTAGCCTGGGTAAAACATTGGCTAGACAACAGGACACAGAAGGTAATAGTAAACGGAGTCCACTCTGAAGAAAGGGGGTTTACTAGTGGGGTACCACAGAGTTCATTACTGGGTCTGGTCCTTTTTAATGTCTTCATAGGTGACGTTGCAGAGGGACAGGGAGGAAAAGTGTCCATGTTTGTAGACGACACAAAGATCTGCAACAGGATTGATACACAAGGGGGGGGGGTGGAAAGGATGAGAAGGGACTTGGCAAGCTTGGAGAAATGATCAAAAGTATGGCAGCTTGGATTCAATGCAAAGAAGTGCACCTGGGAAGTAAAAACCCAGGGGAAGAGTACACAATAGGGGGTATTAACAACAGCAAAAATGGAAAGGGACCTGGGAGTAATCATATCAGATGACCTAAAGGTTAGCAAGCAATGTGAGAAGGCAGTAGGGATGGCTGGGGGATACTGGGATGTTTAGGGAGAGGCATCACCAATAGAAAACAGGAAGTTGTTATCCCTCTGTACAGACAGTTGGTGAGACCCCATCTGGAGTACTGCATCCTGTTCTGGAGACCCCATCTCCACAGGGACATATAAAGGATGGAGATAGTCCAGAGGAGGACAACTAAAATGGTGCAGGGTCTGCAACAGAAGCCGTATGATGAGAGACTAAAGGAGCTTAATATGTATACCCTTGAGAAAAGGAGGGAGAGGTGGCACATGATAGAAACTTTTAAGTACCTCAAGGGAATCAACAAAGTCCAAGAGGGTAGCATCTTTCAGAAAAAGAGGTGTGCAAGAACAAGGGGACACAATTTGAAGATAGAGGGAGGATGGCTCAGGGGTAATGTGAGAAAGTATTTTTTTCACAGAGAGGGTGGTGGATGCATGGAACGGCCTTTCTGAGGAGGTTGTGGGGTCAAAAACAGTGGGGGAATTCAAGAATGCATGGGACAGACATAAGGCAATTCTTGTGGTGGGTAGGAAGAAATAGGCGGTTGGTTAACTAGGACCTGCAGCTATTCCAGTAGGTAGGGAAATGGGCAGACTAGGTGGGCCAAGCAGTCCTGATCTGCCGTCAAAGTCTATGATTCTATGTACTGGCTGCAGCCAGAAAGCCTTCCATCAGATACATGCTTTTTAAAGTGGAAGCATTTCACTTTGTGGGCCACTTCTAAAAATATGGACCCATTCACCTCTCCGGTTAATGCAGTGTTGGAATATTTGCTGTCACTGTCAGACTGATCTACAGTATTCCTCACTGAAGGTGCATTCGGCAACTGTATCAGCTTTCCATGCCCTTGTTGACGAGCATACGGTAGCTCAATTAGTGGTCTCCCGTACCTTTTTGAGAGGTATTCTGTATATGAAACCTCCCATTCGCATTTTGATCTCCTGTGGGACCTCAGTTATGTGCCTGAGAAACTTATTTTGGCTCCTTTTGAGCCAGCTGCAAGTTGTGGCCCATGCTTTCTTTCAAGGAAAGTGTTAGTTGCAGTCACTTCGGCTCAATGGATTTCAGAGCTACAGGCTGTAATGTGTGAGCCTCCTTATTTGATTTTCCTTAAAGATAGGGGGCAGGATTCACAAAGAAGATGTGCTCAGTGCATCTCGGCTGCCCCGGCACAGGGGAGATGCACTGAGTGCAAATTGGGCAATTCACAGAGGAGGCACAAGGAGATGCCCCCAGCGCATCCCCTCTGTGAATAGCACAGGTGCACCCCGCCCAGTATTCCCCGGAGCATCCCAGGCTGCACCAGCGCATCCCCCATGTCAGGCTGTGAACCCATTGGGGCCGCACCCAAAAACGCGATTCACAGCCAGGGGCATGCAAATGAGGCCATTAGGCATGCATGGTGCAATGGGGCCATTAGCATGCCATTATAGCCCCATTTGCATTGAGCCTGCAGGGATGCCCCAGCAGAATGCGCTGACCTGTAGCCACCCCAAGCCGAGACATGCCACCCCGGCAGCAGTAAAGAAAAGATGACCCCACCAAGCCCCCATACAGTGTCGCTCCTGTGGCGGTGAAAGAATAGATGAACCCCTTCCAAGAACCCGTACAAGGCTGCTCCGTGCGGCAAAGAATGGTGACCCCCCTCCCAAGCCCCATACAATGCCGCTCCCTCAGGCGGTGACAGTAAGATGAACCCCCTCCAGCCCCAAATCCTCGGTAAAGCCACCTTCCGTGGCAGTCAGCCAATGCAAACAGTCCCCCGACAAAGTACCCCCAACCCACCCCAGCAGGGTCCCACTGTCGGCGGGCAGCTCAACCCACCTGCATACCACCACGGCCACCCACCGACAGAGCTGTCTGAGGAATGACAGCTGTCATTGCAACCTGAAGCCCATTGTGGGCTTCGGGCTGTCTGCAACTGTCGTTCTCAATTCAACTCTGTCGACGGGCAACTGTAGTAGCACTGCGGTGGGATTGAGCTGCTGCAGTGGGACCCCTGCTGTAGTGAAGGGTGGTTTAGAGGTACTTGAGGGGACTGTCTGCACCCGGCTGACTGCGTGACTTTACTACCGATGGCTTGGGGCTGGGAGAAAACTCATCTACTGTCACCGCCACAAGGAGCAACGTTATCTTTGAGGCAGAGGTCATTCTTTACTGCAGCCAGGAGTGGATTGTATGGGGCTTGGGGTGAGGAGCACACTGGACTGCCAGGCTGGGCGGGCTGCCGTGCTGCTGCCTGCAGTACGGCAGCCTGCCTGTGGGTAGCCACCCAGTTAAATCTAGTTTTCTAGACTTAGCTTTCTGTGTTGCATCCCTGGACTTGCCCCAGGTATGCGCAACAGAATGGGCTGTGAATGGGGTTGAGCTCGGTATGCATGGGCACGCCCCCACCGTCACAGCCCCTCCAGATGCGCCGCATAGCATTACTGGTGGTATGCAGTGCATCTGAGATGTGCTGGCGCATCGGGGTTGTGCTGGCACATCGGCACCCTGCCAGAATCGCCCTTGGGTGCATGTTGGGTGCATCCCTTCTGTGACTCCTGCCCAGGGTTTCTTTACGGTGTGTACTAATCCTACATTTTTGTCAGAGGTGGTGTCTGGGTTCATGGTAATCAAACCATCCACCTTCCAGTTTATTATCCAGAGCATGCCAACCAGGGTGAAGCATTGTTCCGTACTTTGGATGTACATAGAATCCTAAGATACTATATTGCTCACAGCAAGGACTGCAGAAGGTCGTCTTAGCTATTTGTTTTGTTCACCCCTGGGAAAGAGGGCATCCCTGTATCAAAACAGTGTTTGTCCAAATGGCTAGCACATTGTATTACCTTCTGTTATAGGAATTATGGTAAGGAACTTTGTGGTTGCGGTTCATGATCATTCCACAAGGGATATGATCATATCTGTTGCTTGCTTGCTTCAGAAATGTATGTGTGGCTGACAGCTGCACTGCAGCCACCTGAAGCATCGTCCACACTTTTACTAAACATTACGGTCTGAACAGTTGTTTCTTGCAGATGAGTGGGCTTTGGCCTTGCTGTCCTACAGGGCCTTCTGTCACAAATGGACTGCACTATCCTCCTAGTTGGCTTTTGGGACTGAAGCCACTATCCAAGTAAAAGACGCACTCCAAAAAACAAATGTCCATACCACTGGATCAGGAAATGTCCTCAATTTATTACAGTTTTTACAGGTGTGGTACCTGCCAGTGATAGGTACTGTCACTGGCCACTCTAGACCCGGCACTTCGGGTCCAAACTAACCCTTCATTAGGGGGCGGCTTTTGGGACTGCTTGGGACTCATTCCAAAGGTATAGCCTAACGGAAGAGAGATCTTCAAAGAAGATAAAAGAGTTATATACTTACCGTAACAGTAGCTGTTTGAGAGTTGAGAGAATCTCTTCCCTTCGGCCATGTCAGCCCTCCCTCCTTCTCCCTTTGATCAAGTGTAGGGTTATATGGCATCCAGTTCTGCTTTGGGAATTTCCAAGGCTGCAATCTCCAGCACCTGCATCTGCCTAATATCAGAGGTGTTGGTATAATCTCCTGGTTCCCCAAGAAGAGAGTCTTTTGAGCACAGTCTCCAGCAGGGAACTGAGGAGAGATTGGGCCACCCACATTTGTGTAGACACCGATGCGTGACGTCACTGTTGGCAGCCCCAGCTAGCAAACGTTTCTGTGTGGTCCTAGCACTGACATGGGTAAAGCTCTAAAGGAGTGGCGTAAGGGAAGGGATTATGTAACTGTTCTTTTCTACTGAAAGTGGTGCTGGAGTTCCATCTGGGTTGGCCTGTAGTGCTGCCTACCTATTTTGCAAATTTCCAGGATGAAGGAGAATGCATTCTCCATTCTGTGGATGGTTTGTCACTGGACCCTTGTGAAAATGGTCAATTTTGCTAAAATGCCTTTTCAGTATAAAAAATAAAATGAAAATGATACAGCTCTGTCTCCTTAAATCCCAGTTGAAAGTGACAGCCTGTTACAATCAAGTGCATTTCTGCCTGGATTGTGAGCTGTCCACATCATTGCTATGTCATGGCGCCGGTCAAGTTGGAAGAACAGGTACGTGCCCACTCCACCAGAGCAGTTGCCATGTCCCTGGCAGAGATTTGTTCTGTACCTCTCGGGGATATTTGCAGAGCTGCAACCTGGAGCACAGTGCACATTTTATTTATGACGTTGATGACTGGGTAGGTGCGCTGATCCAAAGGACCATTTTCAGGCACAACCCTGGCCATAAACATGGCACATTAAGCAATACAGATACAGATAGAACACGACAGTAATACAGGTCTCAACAATGAAGTACAGGAATTACAGTACAATGGGTCTTTACATAAAGTGAAATTACATAAGGTACAGGTGCAGCAATAGGCCAGTAAACAGGTCCAGTATATAGTCACAAAAACACAGAAAACAATATATAAGGTGACAAGTTACCAGATATGATAGATAAAGTGCAGTTGCATTAAGGTTCACTGTTAGTAAACAGGTCAGTACCTCAGCTTCATTGCAACAAACCACATTAGATAAGTGCAGTGGCGTAGACAGGAGGCAGGCAAGAATGGAGCCAGGTAGGGGGAAGGTATCGAGCAGGATAGGAAGGGGTGTCTCTAGAGAGGTTGTGACCCTGCAATAGGTGGTGGTAGGGGAAAGGAGAGGGGATGCCCCAGAAAACCTGGGTGGACAGAGGCATTTGGCCTCCAACAGTAGTCAGTCTTTGAAATGGTTTTTGAAAGATAAGTGGGAGGCAGACTAGCAGAGCAATATAGGGAGTTTGTTCCATAGGGAGGGGGCAGAGATGGAAATAGCTTTACTGCCCATGGTAGAGGAGATTATAGGGACTACCAAAGGTGACAGATGATTCACGGAGGCACCTAGACTCCACTCTGCTGTTGGCTTGCCCAAACCTCTTCAGGTACCCCACATGACATCCATGATATCATAATGTTTCGTAAGGTAGAATGTAGGACAGTATTATGTGCTTTTGTTGTATACAATTGTAGTATATCCTAGATAGGCCAAACAGAGTTAGTATTGCTTTGTACAGGCCAGATGATGCAGTTCCAAGTATATAACTGACACATCTGTATTTCTTTTATGCAAGCTAAGCATTTCCTTTCTGCTAAAACCCAAGAAAGCCAGTTCTAGCTGGTTAGCCTTATCTCTGTCTACATGCAAAACTAAGCATGAGCTAATTGTCTTTCGACCAGCTACATGCCAATAGAAAAGCTGTAGTTAGTATATGCCTCCTTGTTATCTCTAGTATAATAGTCTGTGTAATACTATTTTTTTCAAGAAGTTCTTTTGTCCAAACAAACTGTACTTTCTATGTGACCTCCAAGTATGGTAAGCTGTAATTTACTGTTGTCTTAAAAAAAAAACTGTAATAAGTGTTATTACTAATTACTCTATATCACTTATCCCTGGTCGTAAGTCACAATTAGTCAAAATACTGCAGAGACTGAGGGTCTGGCCACTTCTGAGAGTATTGTCAATTAAGCAGCCAAGGGCATAGTCGAACCATCCTTGAACTGGGAGCCAATCAAGAGACTGGTACAAATCACAATGATGGGTAGACTAGGGAGCAAGGAGGACAAAGTGATAGATACTATTGTAGACTGAGTTCAGACTGGAGCACAGGGCTGACAGCATGAGAGAATAGATAGGAGAGCAGTAGTTGATAAGGGGGAGAAGGTTGCCTTGCACAATTGCTAGGTGCACCTTGGAAGACAAGAATTATTTTAGTTGGTAAGCAACCCCAAGCTTCTGGTTAATTTTACGCATGGAAATATTAATTTGTTCGTAAACATAAGGAGGTCCAGGTAACTACTAAGTATTTGAAACTGGTGACATTTTTGAAAGGGTGTCCTACAGGTGTGAGTACAAAAAGAGAGGAATTAGCCTAGGGGACCCTTGTGAGGAACAGTTTGGCTTTGAGTAGCATTGATTTTGTTTTCTTTTCATTTACCAATAGCCTGTTGGAAAGAAACCAATTGTAGGCAGCACTATAGTTAAGGGTGAATGGAAGAGGTATTTACCAATGACTTGCTGCTATGGTATAGAACAAGGTCATCCAGGTAGAGAAGTGCCTCCCAGGAGAGACTCTCGGCCGGGAGGACATTGGTGAAGAGGGAAAGTAGTAGATGGCAGAGGATGGAGCCTTGGGGAACCCCCGTGGAGACAGGCAGGGGCAGAGGCTGTACCAGTAGTAACTGACTGGGACCTGCCCTCAAGATAGCTCTGATAACATGAGGTTGTCTCAGAGGAACAGCCAAGGTGATGGAGATTAGAGTGAAGGAGGGGGTGATCGATGAGTTTAAAGGCCTTAGTCAGATCCACGAATACAGCATCTGTGTCCGTACCCGAGTCCACGTTTCTGAGGACATGGTTAGTGAAGTGGGCTAAGGCTGATGTGGTACTGTGGAGCTTTCAGAAACTGTGCTGTTGGGGGCACAGCAGATTATACTTTCCAAGATGCTCAGCGAGCTGAAAGCGCACAATTTTCTCCAGAAGCTTGCTCAAGTGGGGAGAAGGGAGAAGGGAGATGGGCCTGTAGTTATCAGGAGAAAGGGGATCACATGCTTTAAAAACAGGCACAACATTAGCATGCTTCCAGGAATCAGGCATGGTGATGTGGAGAGGACAAGGCTAAATATGAAGGTGAAGGGTTCGATGATTGCAGGAGAGGTGAGCCTAAGGAAAGAGGGGAAAAGCCCGTCACTGCCAGGGCTACCCCTGGCAGGTAGGCACTTCAGGAGCTGTGAAGTAACAATTGGGCTGATGGCTTTAAAACAGAAGGGGGAGAGGGGGTGCTGCCAAGTTAGGAGCAGTTTGCCTGACTACCAGGGCTAAGGGGTGGCTGGGGAGAAGTTTACTGAGGTAGGCAGAGAGGTTGGTAAATTGTTTATTAAAAGTCTACACAACCTCAGAGGGATCAGTCAGGGGCTTGAGGGGGAGGCAAGTTGAGTGAAGTGGCTGTGGATCTTAGGATTGAGCAAGGACCCGATGGAGGCCCAGAAGTGATGGGGGTCGCCGAGATTGCTCCATTGTAAGTTAAGGTAGTAATTACACTTTAGAGATGTGGCAGTTTGCTTACAGGTGTTATGTAAGTGCCTATAAGCATTCCAGAGTTGGGGGGAAGGGGACTCTTTATCAGTTTTATTAGGCACTATGCCTTGGATGTCCATGCCAGACAGCATGCCTCCTTTGGCAGGACTATCCTGAATGGACTTCAGTCCTGAGTGAGCCTCTGCTTCTACCGCCCTAGTCCGAGGAACTTTATCTGAGTTTGGTACTATGATCCATTGGTATGACTCAGTGGTGAAGACTGATTCCTGGAAGATATGAAAATTATGTACTCACCATAATTTTGATCTTCTAGGAATATCTTCACCATTGATTCACATGCCCACCTGCCATCCCCTGGGTGCGTTCCAGTCTATTTATTGATCTTCACCCATTGTTCTTGGTTTGGGCTTTGAAGACACCGTGTTATTTATTTGCTGACTCTTCTTATGTAGGTCTTCAGGGCTACCTTATGCTCTTAGGTTCAGTGCATAAGTGCTAGTTAGGTTATGTTGCAGGGTTTTAAATAATTGATTAGCAGTTTTTTTCTTGGGACGATACTAACTGTACAGAAAGTATTTATATAGATTTTCTAGGAGTGCTGCATTTGCTAAACACAGTGAGACAAGAGCTATTCATTTTCACAAAGTTTTAGCACTTTTGTGAGCAAAACGCTAATCAATTTTTAGAGTTAAATAAAACCCTGTGTTGCACCTCCTTGGTAAAAAAAGTACTGAGGCAATTGAAGGCTGGTGCCAAGGTAAGCCATATAGCATGAGCCAGGCTTATAGTGCCACACGTGGGTTCAGTTTACCTTAGCACCAGCCCTTTTGAAAAGTTCTGGTTCTCGCGGGGTCCTAGTGCCGCCAACTCAGAACCCATTGGTATGAATCAATTGTGAATATATTCCTTGACCAAGAATTATGGTAAGTATGTAATTTTCATTTCTTGTGGTACATTTCATGACATATAGCTGAACAATGCTCCCAAAAGACTGAGATTTTCACATTGTATCCATTTATCCTTGCTATTGTCTGATTAGATCCTGGCCCACTTTTTTTTTTGTTTTGTGAATAGCCTTACAATATCAACTGTTGAGAAAGTGAACAATTTGTTAATTATGGACTGAACGTTAAGCAGCATAGAGCTGTCACAAAAAGACATACTGCAGTGTCTCAAAAGACCACCTTGTTTAAAAGAGCACACAGGTGAAGTATAGTATCTTCTTGCCCCAGAAAAGTGGTCCCTCAGGCCTGTACTGAGGCTCAGTGGCAAAACAGTATGGGGGGTCTGCACTGTGCATACCTGCTTGCCTAGTGTGTGCGTGTCTCGCTGACAAATCAAGATCTTGCAGCCTGCATCCTTACCTTCTTGGAGCCTAATCCCATCAAATCTCAGACGCTTAGTAGAGTTAGACCCGGTTAGTAGTAGGTTCAGAGACTTGGAATGAGCTCCAGGTGCTGCAGGAAGCATTGTTGGTAGCTCTGCAGGGGGCACTCTCCCCTTGCTTAAAAGCAGCCTTACCAGTGCCCCAACATGTTGTTTGGGGGACAGTGCTATCAAAGGTGCCATCTTTTGGAGGAACCTTTAAACCGAGGTTCCATTTGCCTGTCATGGCAGTTGCACAGGTAGATGTTAAAGATTCCATGGTACTTCTCAAAAACAGTAGAAAAACTAGCAGTGTCCTTGCCAAATTTCCCATTCACCAATCCAACAGCAGAGTAACCTACGTCAATATCAGCTGTTTTGCAGCTGTATCCCTCCAAGACAAGCTAAAAGCAGGAAGTATTTCCTAGCCCTCCTTCACCAGTCAAGAATAAAAAGAACTTCTGAAGAAGTGGTGTAACTCACGAACAGGGAAACTCTACACAGAGAGTACTGCTTTGAGAGTGAGTTAGACAAGCTTGCAATACTTAGCATGACTAAATTGCTAGTAATTCAGCTGTTTCAGCCTTACTTAGTGCATTTGAATCTACGGTGTTTCTCTAAATAGTTGACTAATAGGTTGTACTAACTCTTCTTGGTGTTCATCTACACTTGGAGTTCCCCAATAGACATTCCATTTCTACTAAGGATATCATTTATTTATTTATTTTTTGCCATTGCGATATATTTTTTGCCATGAAAATGTAGCAATTCAGTTACCTTATGAGTTTTAAAACAATGTCTTAGCAGCTGATAACCCGACTGCTGGACAGGTGACCTGGGTTCGAATGCAGACTCAGGTGGGTAGTGTTAGGTGACCAGGACTGAGATTGCTCTGCTGATGGTGGTCTCCCAGCCCGGGGAGGGAGAGTATTGGATTCCGCCAGCACAGCGACCCCCTGCAGAGGGGTCAGGGAGCTTGCTTCACCGCATAGGTCACACTGTCAGTGTGCTAACTTGACAGTGGCTATGCCTGGGGAGGTGACTGGACTCATGTGGAGAAGACCCAAGCTGCCATCCATACGAATGTGACCGGTACACTCAGGCCCCATGCCATGGTGCTTTTCGCCCTTGATTAGATCTAAGCAGCACTGGGGGAGGTTTGCTCTACCCATAGCCACTGCCATAGAGGGAAGGAAGCAGAGAGATTGGTTGTTGGTGGGGCTTAGTGGTCGCCATTGGGCCTAAAAAAGGGAAGATGACGTATGACTGGCTGTGGTATAAAACAAATCTGTATGGGGTAAAAACTGTCTTGGATGTCATTGTGTACCTTTTATGTTTCTGATATAGCTGGAGAAGAGGTGACAATCTATAGGCTAGAAGAGAGCTCTCCTTTGAATCTGGATAAGAGCATGTCCTCCTGGTCTCAGCATGGCCTTGCAGCCATGATCCAGGTCTTGTCACGGGAGGAGATGGATGGGGGTCTTCGCAAGGCAATGAAGGTGGTCTGCACTTGGTCTGAAGATGACGTTCTGAAGCCTAATCAGGTGTACATTGTGAAGTCATTCTTGCCCGAGGTGGTGAAGACATGGCAGAAGATCTTCCAGGAGGGCACTGTGCTTAAACTCTGCCTCAGGGTAAGTAGTAATCAGGCAGTGATACAAATATGCTCTCTGCTGACTTTGGGCCCTCAACTGTTCTTTTTAATCCCATTGTATACCTTCCATGCCACACTTTTGTTTAGAGATGACATTCCATATGCACGTCTTTTGTCAATTAGTCAAGGCAATTTTATTCCATCCTGGAGTGGTTGAGCCATGGAATGGCATGCCGGCAGAGGTGATGGCTGCCATAACCATAAATGGCTTCAAACATAGCTGGGATAGAGCTGTGGTTATAGTAGCTACTTAGCGGGATGAAGGAGGTGGAAACAGAGAGAAGAAAAAGGAGACTAGGATAAGCATGGACGCCACAGAGACAACAGGTCCTAGGTATGACAGGGTAGTATGGGCAGACTGGATGGCCCGTCAGACTTTATCTGCATCATCGTCTATGTTTATATGTTTCTAGAGTGGTATTTCTTAAGGGCTGGTGGCATTTCATAAACAAAACACAGCTAACATGCAAAACATGAAACAATAAATCCACATAAACCATATGGTAGAACATTTCACAAAATTAGTACTGCTATTGCAAATGCCCTACCCCTAGTAGTCTGAAGGACAGCTAGCAAATAGGCTTTAATGGAGCAAAGGTGGTGGACTGGTGCATATCGTGCAAATCCAATCAGTGCAGGCCAGGCCATGAACATTATCAAGCAAAGCTTGAAGTTGATGCGCCATCTCACTGGGATCTAGTTTAACCCATGCAGTACTAGCATGATATAGTCTAAAGTGCTTGTTCATATCTGTTGGACTGCAGTGTTCTACACCAGCTGTAGGCAATGTATCAACGCCCTCACCAGAAACCCTAGGTACAGTGCATTACAGTAGTGTAACAGGGATGTCATGAAGGTATGCACCTATATGACCAAGTCCTCTCCCATCAGATATGGGGTTCTACCTGGCAATGTTCCTCATGTGGGAAAAAAACGCATTGAACTAACACTGCCACCTGAAACTCAAACTGTCAGTCCACAATCAAGTGTAACTCACAGTTTTTTAGCCATATTTACAGTTTGAAGAGGTGTGATGTTCAAAGATGGAACAATTGCATTACCTCTAGTCATTGCTGAGGGATGAGGGTTTGATCCAGTCTGTACCACCTCCATTTTGCTGTGGTTCTGACTCATCCATTGTGCAGCCAGTCAGCTTAAATGCCAATTAAACTTTACCTGGCACTAGTGGCCAAATTTTTTTCAGATTAAGAATCGGTAGTACATACAGACTCTTGCAGAATATGACTGATGAGAAATGTTTTTGATCAGAAGAATAAACATTATTAAAGTGTACTCTCCCCTGGGCACTCAGACTCACAGTTTTTAAGAATGTATCTATTACTTGCGGAAAGGAGACAGTGCAGCTTAGTGGCTAAAGCACAGCACTATGAACTTGGAGACACATGTTTGAATTCCACCACTGCCATTTACTCAGTGTATGACCATGAGCTAGCCACTAACCCTCCCTGTGCTTAGCCTCATTTCTTGCTCTTGTTTTCTGTACTTTATTCTCTTATCATTCCTTAACCACCCTCAGTCTCTTTTAACTTCTTTGTACGGGTCCAGTTTCCACTGACAACTGTTAATGGAATGTAAAGTGCTTTGGATACAGTGGGCATGAACAGTGCTATAGAAAACCAAATTATTTCATTGCCTGGTGCAGAGGAGAAAACAAGGTACAGCCCCACAGCTGGTGAATATGGTGATTGGGACAGTGACAAAAATGGCAAAATGCTTAATTGTCTACTGTCAGTGGGCAGTAGTACAGTACATTACTTTCCTCATTTTCATTTGGGTACCATCCCTGACCTGCCTGATCCTGTGACCCTACTTACTTCTTCCGAATAACAGTGATGTTTGGTTTCTACATGGTTACACATTGATGAAGGTGCCAGTTGACCAATCCTCCTGCACTGATTTTCTCCCCAAACTGGGTGTAGGATGCACAAGTCTGATTATCACTGACATTTTCAAAGAACAATCACACTGGAGAGGTGGATTTGTGTTTCTCTAGACATGTGTGCAAAACATCAGTAGACTCACATGGCTGCCTTTTCTCACATCTGTTTTTACTTGTTCTCAATTCTTTGCTTCTTGTAAAGCCAGAACATTTGTTCTAGGGGCATGGATATGTTGTTCTATCCACACTGTCTGGCAGGTACCTTGCCGCTTTAAGATGGGCCAGAAAGTCTTCAAGCTGGCTCCTCCCACCCACCCGGGAGATGAAACTCTCGGCTCCGCCCCATGATGCCAGATCTTCTTACTGCTTGGAAGCATCAGGTTCCCTCCTTAGCGCTCTCGCATTTGCAGGCCCTGGCTCTAAAATCTTCAGATTTTTTTTCCAAAACTTACTTTATAACTCATTCAAGTTCAGTCTTCACTCTCTTCTCTCGCGGCTGCGATGGAAGACAAGACCATTCCCAGGTTCCGCCAGTGCCCCTGTGGGAATAAGATGTCGCGCACCAACCCCCACACGTCGTGCATTTACTGCCTCGGGTATGACCATGATCTGCAGGCTTGCGAGATGTGCCTATCCTTCTCGCCTTCAGTGCTCAAGGACTGCACTGCCCGAGTTCTACTTGGATTACCAGAGAAACGTTACCCACCGGTCAAATCGAAGGAGGCCCATTAGGTGGTGTCCGCTGCGGCGGGCTCTGTGGAGCAACTTGAGCAACTGGAGCAGCTCACGGCCCTCTAGGAAGAGGTGGCCCAGGCTACAGCAACCTCCTCCTTGGCTGCGGCCTTCATTCCGCTCCAACTGGGATCTTCCTATACGGCTTCCTTTTGGGAGTTGTGCCAGTCCCTCTCAACTATAGGGGAGGGACCTTCAGGGACTCATTCTTCTCGGTCCCAAAAAAAGACCGTCGGCGTTCTTGGGAGCGGGAGAGATGTTGTTCCTAGGACCATCGACCGTCGACTTCGGTCAAAGTTGTGGCCCAGACTGCTGGTTTCACAGTGTCCCCGTCAGACCAGTTGGCCGAGATGCCTGTTGACGCGGCTGAGATTTTTCTCGAGCCCACTGACAAGTTGTCGACCGAGGAGGTTGACAACTCTCTGTCTCAGACACCGGTGCTTCCGGTGCTTTTTGAGGACTTGCCTCAGACCACTGAGCCAAAGTCCCCGGCCCAGGACCCTGAACTGGAGGAGCAGCAGGTTTCCCCTGCTCCTTCCTCAGTCCGCTGCTGGCACCGCTGACAGTCAAGATTTCGGTGTCGGTCCACTTTTGCATCGGGGAAGTCCCACCGATGTCAGCAGTCTCAGTCCTGACATCACGGAAAGCAGCATCGCCGCTCTTCTTCCTCATCCTTCTCAGCTGAGGAGAGGCTCTGGCGCAGGTTGCATCGATGCTATGAGGATTTCATGTGGCAACAGCTCCTTTTGGCCAGCAGCAAGCTGACGCGGCTTCAACACTGGCAATTAAGTGGCTGTCACCCGAATGGCTGTTGCCAACTCTCGCCACCGGTTCCCTGGTCGAGGACCCGGTTCCAGCGCCGACGGCTCAGCCAAAACCAGCTGCCCCGCCCATTGTGGTGGAACCACTGCCTCCTCAGCCAAAGAATGAGGCACTGACCAAGGATTCTTGGCCGGCTCAAGGTTTGCCCCATCGGTTGTCGGTCACTCTCACCCCTGATCGCCCTCAGTGAGTGGAGAGTGCCTCAGGTGGTCACCAGCTGTACACGGACTCCTCGTTGCTTTCCCGTCCAGTCAACTTGGAATCCTCAGTGGGGGGGGGTGTCTTTCTGTGGATGAGAATCCCACCTCATTCCTCGGTGTTCTTTGGCTCATCTTGGAGTCCACCAGGATGCCGTTCGAACCCGTGCAGAAACGGACCAGCTATCCCCTTATGGAGATTCTGGACAAGGGGGACTCCCCCATGGAGGCCTTCCCCATAGCCAAGGCCATTGTGGGCCCAGCATTAGAACTTTGGCAGTGTCCAGCCTCCTGCCCAGCGCCATCAGCCAAGATGGCCCGCAAGTACGTGGTCTCCACAGGCTCTCTCTCTGGCTTCTCAGAGCACCCCTCAGCCGAGGGGTTGGTGGCAGACTCTGTCTTCAGGCACTCAGGCAACACGAGGGACGTGAACAAGCCCCCAGATAAGGAGTCCAAGAAATTGGACTACTCAGGGAAAAAGGTGTACGCTGCCACCTCTTTGGGCCTTCGCCTGGTCAGCTTGGCCGTTATGATTGCACACTTCTTTCACACCCTGTTGAGCTCCCTGGATGAGGTGCTCCCTCATCTCCCGACCGACCTCCAGACCACGGTCAAGCAGGTCCGGGATCAGGGGAAGGGCGGTGGCAAAGCAGCAGCTCCAGACAGCTCTGGACATTGGAGACTCTTGTGCCTGCTTGGTAGTGGCCGCAGTGGCCATGCGCCACGGGGCTTAGTTGCGGATCTCGACCTTCATGGCAGACACCCAGCACAAGCTCGCAGATGTTCCCTTTCTAGGTACCAACCTGTTCGGGCCCTGTGTGGAGGGCCACCTCCAACGCATTTAAAAATCCAGTGCCACCCTAGATTTGGTCTCATCTGCACAGAAGGACAAAGGCCACCATCAGCAGTGTAAGCCCTCTTTGATCCCTCCACTCCTGCGGCAAGACCTGCCCAGCAGCACCAGCAGCAGGACCAGCAGGCTCAAACTTGGTGCCCTAGAGCCAAGTCCGTCGCTTTCTCGGTCAGGACGCCTGGGGGGAAGGGCCACAGCAGCTCCTCGGGTGGTTCCTCCTCCTCCAAGCCTGCCCAGTGACAGGTTGTGGGATGCTGCCTCCAACCTCATCTCACATCCCCTGGGCCCCCCCATGGGGGGGCCGGCTCAGCCACTTCCTCTGCACCTGGTCCACTATCACCATGGATCACTGGGTGCTGGAAGTGGTTAACAGGGGCCTGTCTCTGGAGTTCGAGCAGGTCCCTCCCTTTCGAGCCTGTGCCCCGCGGGGTGGCTACTGGGTCTGCAGCCTCCCAGTCGGCTCTCCAAGATGACATCGAGCAGCTCCTCTGCAAGGGGGTAGTCAGTGAAGTGGCGGATCCTCCTCCGTGACCAGGGTTTGTTTCCAGGTACTTCCTGGTTCCAAAATGGACAGGGGGCTGGCACCCCATTCTCGATCTGCATGACCTGAACAAGATCCTAAGGCCGAGCACCTTTCAGGTGGTAACCCTGGCTCAGATAATACCATCCCTGGAGCAGGGCATGTGGTTCTGCTCCCTGAACCTCCAGGACGCATTCTTTCACATCCCAGTCTGTCCGTCTCATCAATGGTTCCTCCGCTTTTGGGCAGAGAGAACCATCTATGAGTTCCAGGCCATGCTCTTCGGCCTCTCATCAGCTCCCAGGGTCTTCACCAAATGCATCGCAGTGGTGGCAGCATTCCTGCAGCGCTGAGGAGTCCGGGTCTACCCTTACCTGGACAACTGGCTGATAGCAGGCCACTCCAGGCAGGAGGCAGAGCGGTCCAGGGATCTGTCCCTCCAGGCTTGCTCTCAGCTTGGCCTCCTCATCAACAAGGCCAAGTCAGAACTCATGCTCTTGCAGGTGATTTAGTTCATGGGGACAGAGCTTGACTCTCTCCAAGTCAGAGCCCGGCTCCCGGCGGACAGGCCCGAGGTCCTTTCCTCCTTTGCCCAGTCATTTCTGGTTGGGCAATTGTGCCCTGCCCAGGACTTCCTGCGCCTTCTGGGTCTCATCACGGCCTGGACCAGTGTGGCCTGTAGGGCCTGCTGGCAAATGCGCCCCCTGCAGTGGGGGCTGGCCCGCCAGTGGTCTCAGTGCTCAGGTCATCTAGACCAGCCAGACTCTGTGACCCAGGAGATGTGGGATGGCTTGCAGTGGTGGCTCATCCCAGCTGATCTGCGGGAGGGAATCCCGTTTGTCTGTCCCAAGTCGATGGTCATCTTGACAACCAATGCCTCTGTGATGGGTTGGGGTGCCCATCTGGGGGAGCACAGAGCCCACAGACTCTGGTCCCCTCAGGAATCCCGATGCCACATCAACCTGCTGGAGCTCCGAGCGGTCCAGCTAGCCCTGACTGCCTTCACTCCATTTGGTCAGGGTCAAGTGGTCCAGGTCCAGATGGACAACACCACAACCATGTACTGTCTCAACAGACAGGGTGGAATGCACTCCTTGCCTCTGTGCAAGGAAGCTCTTCTCATTTGGTCTCTAGTGCTCAGCCTGGAGGTGGATCTCCTAGCTATTCATGTGGCAGGAGCCTTGAACAGTCTGGCCGATGCCCTCAGCCGGATAGGTGTTGCATCTCACGAGTGGTCTCTCCTGCCAGAGATAGTACGAGACCTGTTCTCCCACTGGGGCACACCTCAGGTGGACCTGTTCACCTCCAGGGAGAACGCCAAGTTGAGGCTGTACCATGCCCACCCCCCTCAGCAGGGCTCGCTGCAGGGGGCTGCCTTCTCCAGGCCATGGACCCTGGGCCTCTTCTATGCCTTCCCTCCTCTGCCCTTGATCCACAAGGTGCTCCTCAAGATGATGAGGGACAAGGTGAAGGTGATCCTGGTAGCCTCAGACTGGCCTCGCCAGTTGTGGTATCCAGATCTCCTCAGCCTCAGCTCCAGGCTCCTGAGGTGGCTTCCAGCCCGCCCAGACCTGCTGTCCTTTAACAAAGGGAAGGTACTCCATCCGGACCTTTAATCTCTGCACCTGACGGACTGGTTCCTGAGTGGGTAGAGTTCCAGGCCTTGGGTCTTTCTGATGAGGTTTTCAATGTCATTGAGGCATCCCGCATGGAGTAGACCAGAAAATGCTATGCCTTCAAATGGAAGAGATTCTCCATTTGGTGTAAGGGCAAGGGGTTGTACCCCTTGTCCTGTCTGCTGGCTAGCATTTTGGACTACCTGTGGTCCCTTTTCCAGCAGGGGCTTTGGTTGACAACCCTCAAGGTGCACCTGGCAGCCATCTCTGCTTACTGGGCGTGGGCCAGCAAGCAGTCGGTGGCACAGGAGAAGGTGGTCTGGTGCTTTTTCAAGGGTCTAGATCACATATTCCCTCTGGTACATGAACCACCACCTCCGTGGGATTTACTGCTGGTACTGACTAAGCTAATGGGCAAGCCATTCGAACCGATGCACAGGTGTGACATCTCTCACTTGTCATGGAAGACCACCTTCTTGGTGGCTATCACGTCAGCCAGAAGGATTGGGGAGCTCCAGGCGCTTTCCATCGAAGCTCCCTACTTGGTCTTCCACAGGGCCAAGGTTGTCCTGCGCCCTCACCCGAAATTTCTCCCGAAAGTGGTGTCGAGGTTTCACCTGAACCAGGTGTTGACTCTGCCGGTGTTCTACCCCAATCACACCTCAGAGGCCGAGTACAGGCTCCATACTATGGACCTCAGAAGAGCGCTCACTTACTACAAAGAGCGTATGGCGGAAGTTTGGGGAGAGGTTTGCCTGCTGTTTGTCACGTATGCTGAAGCCGCACTTGGCAGACCTGCAGCCAAGCGGATGATTGGCAGGTGGATCACTTCCTGCATTGATCTCTGCTATAGGTTGGTGGGTAGGGAGCCCCCCGTAGGGCTCAGGGCTCATTCCACCCGTCATACTGCTGCGTCAGTGGCTGCTTCTAGGGAAGTCACTATCCAGGAAATCTGCAGGGCTGCTACCTGAAAGTCAACACACACCTTAATTTGCCACTACCACCTCGAACTAGAGTCATGCAGGGATGCTGGTTTTGGAACCTCAGTTCTCCAGTCCCTATTCCCTAAGTAGGGGTTGCCTTGCCTCCCTCCTTCCAGAGAACTGCTAGGAGTCTGCCAGACAGTGTGGATAGAACAACATATCTATGTCCCTAGAAATACAGTTTATTCACCTGTAACAGGAGTTCTAGGAGTGGTATATGTTGTTCATCCACACGGACCCACCCGTCCTCCCCAGCTTTGGCGCACAACCTGGCTTCCAGTGGGCTAGATCTCGTGTCATGGGGTGGAGCCGAGAGTTTCATCACCTGGGTGGGTGGGAGGAGCCAACTTGAAGACTTTCCAGCCCATCTTAAAGCGGCAAGGTACCTGCCAGACAGTGTAGATGAACAACATATACCACTTATAGAACTCCTGTTACAGGTAAGTTACCTGTATTTCTTAATTCACAGTGGAAGAATTGGGGGGGGGCACTTACAGGTAATGGAGTGCACAGATCAGGATGGGGATTGAGGGAGCTGGAACTAAAACTGGTCACGGAAGGTAGAGTGCTAAATGGACTTAAAGCCCTCAAAGTGGACAAGGCATCAGGTCCTGACAGGCTACGTCCAGCGATGCTAATGGTAATATGGCAGACACTGGTAGCACCTCTGGCAAATCTGTTCAGGAGCTCCCTGAACACAAGTGAGGTTCCAGAGGCCAACAGAAAGAAGATGTGGTGCCACTCCACAAGAGCAGTGACAAGGAGGACTAAGGAAACTACAGGACAGTTAGCCTTACCTTAATTGTGAGGTAATTACAGAAGATTATAATAAACAAATTCTGGTCAGAGCTGATACAAATGCTTATAGCGATGGGAGTGTGGTGAGAATAAGTAAAAGAATACTCAGGGCTCTCGCCGCACCGGAGTCTGCCATTGCCAAGATGGTGGTGCCAACAGAACTGCGCATGCGGTTGGTAGGCACCACCATGTTGGGCATGGGGGCCGGGCCACTTCCGGCGATTTGTAGAAGAAAATTAGAGCCCCAAAAGGGTGTGTGTTTATGCGGCCCGCGAAGGGGAAGGGCTGCATAAACAGCACCAGTTAACATTCACCAGAGCACTGTGGAAGCACACCGGACAGCGGTCCGGCCAGTCATGTGCTTCCACAGTGGTCTTCTAAACCTACTATGCTGAACATAGTGTCTGCAGAGCTCCCCCCTCGCAGTCATAAAAAAAGTGCTGCACCAGCCATGATTTTAATTTACATTGTAAATACAGGACCATATATTGAACCAATTGCATATAGACCTTTGAAGTAAATATTTACTTAACTCTTAAACTAATATTCTTAGATAAAACAACCTAATTTCATTTTGAAATAAAAAATAATGAGACATTGTGGCACCTAGGTCTTAACAGTACTTGCATAATGGGTAGTTTGTTTGTTTATTTTTATCCTGTATGACCAGTGAGCATAAAATGCCCATTTTCACTGGTGCCCAGTCACAACATAATTACAACACAATATGTAATACAAAAAACATACAAAGTCATACGTATGAATATATCAATTAAAATAACGGCATTTTGCTTCATTAGACATAAATTTTGCTAGAACACTTTTGAATAATGAGATAGTTACAGACTTGATAATATTATAAGGCAAATCATTATATAATTTAACTGCATGGTATTGAAGTGAATTATGAGCCATTGTACTTTTATAAAAAGGAATTTGAAATTTATAACTAACTTGTGACCTTGTCCTAACAGAATTAAACAATCTTGGAAACATCTCACAAATAATACCTGGTAAAAATCCTAGATGTATTTTGTGCAGAAATACTGCAGCACGCATTCTAAATCTATCAACAAAGGACAGACACCCTAAAGTACTATAAAGAAAACAATGATGAGTTATTTTGTTCTGACCAGTGACAAATCGAATGATATTATGATAAGTTGTTTTAAGCTTTGTTAGAATCCTATCTGAAGGAAAAAAATATATTAATAACCCATAATCAATAAGTGAAAACAACAAACTATGTGCCAATAATGCCCTAGTATCATATGTTAAGTATATTTTTAGTCGATACAACATTCCTAATCTTTGCTGTATCTTACTAATTAATTTCAGTATATGTGATTCAAAAGATAAGTAGCAATCTATAGTTAAACCAAGTAACATATTTCAGAAACCCTTTCAATTGTATTATCATAATTATCATTCAAGGTCAATTTAAAATTTACTTTAGACCTAGGATTTTTGAAAACCATGCATTTTGTTTTAACATGATTCAACACTAAATTATAGCCAATAAACCAATCATGCAGTAGGCTAAAATCCTTTTGCAAATACTGTTGTACAGATTGACAGAAATCTCCAATATGTAATAAAACTGCATCATCTGCATATAAAATGAGCTCAGTATGATTACATACGTTATGCAGAGAGTTTAAAATAAGAGAGAATAACAAAGGGCCCAAAACGGACCCTTGAGGAACACCACACATTAGATTACCCTAATGTGTTATGTACTTCTTTTTTTAACCAGGACGAGCACTGTCAGTGTACGGTGTTTTGCAGTTTTGTTGTTAGAGTCAAACTTGGCAACTTATGCAGTTGCTCTGATAGGTTGTTTTAAAGATCAAATGCACACCTATTTCATAAAAAGCTTGAATTCACTTGAATACATGTCCCGGTGTCATGGTTAGTGTTTCCTAAAAATAGCATGCTGTTTGGTTTTGTGGTTTCTTTAAATCAGTATCTATTAAATGTGACCTGTAAATGAACTACATGAACCTGTTCCCATCCCACATACCTTTCTAAGCAGCGACGGGAGTCTGGGGCTGCCATCAGTAAAATATTAGCAGCAGTTTATATATTTTACTGAACCGCCGAAACTTTTCGGCGAATATGGAAGTGCCACCTAAGTCCCTGTAGAGTGGGAGCAGGTTTACATGGGTATTCTACCCATTTAGTGACGTTACAGACCAGGGGTCAACCTTAACCTTTTTTTGCACTAGCCAGCAGGGCAAGTTGATTCAAAATCGCACTAGCCAGCAGATGGTTGCACTAGCCCTTAATTATAATGGTAAATTTTGATCACTTTTACAGGAAACAATGCATGCAAAGCCAAGAAATACCCTGATTATTGCACATTTATCCTGCTCCTACATTGCTTCCAGCTCCCCAGCAGAAAAAAAGACTGCAATGCCATCCATCACAGACAAACCCCCCCCCCCCATTGTTCTGTACCACAGCCTCTCTTCCTCTCCCCCCCCCTCCACAGCACACACACACACCAAACAGAGAGAGGATATCACAGCAGCAAATGTTCAATCAAGCAGTCCTAGCTCTGCGGACACAGTAGCTGACATCATCATGCACCTCACCACACTGTCATCACCACCCACAGGGCAATGAACAGTCAGGCAGAGAAAGACACTCTCGGTCCCCACCCTATAGTCAACTGGAGACCTGCACTTTTGAAAGTTTTTGTACAGTCTCAAGTGAGCCAGGAGCACATCTAAGATTTCTTTGGGGTGGGGGCTAGATAAACCTAAAAGGGGCTTGGGAAATAGAAAACTATGACATTTTTATTTGTAAAAGCATTGATTTTAATATGCTTTGCCCCAACAATAACAGATTTTTCTTTAACATTGTCGTTTCATCAGCCCAGGGGAAGCAGTACACAGGCATAACACTATACTATTTCTATTTCTGTATAGGATGATCTATGCACCCCAGGAATGCCTATTTCAAGGTTTCAAATTATGTATTTTATCAAGGTTTATTTTTGTACCATACATGATACAAAGCTTTGTTTTTAGGCTGAAAGGACATGCTGAGTGGGATAAGGGTGGAACTGTATGGATGGTGATGGCTGGCATGGTACATTTAGAAGAGCTGGGGACCCCCTACACTTGCCAGTACATACTAACATACTAAAATGCCAGCAGAATAGGCCTAACGGTCTTTCGCGTCTGCTCATTTGGTCAGCCCCCACCCTGGGAGCTGACCTTGCTGCCCCCCTCGCCTTCTCTGGCTTCTCCCTTCCCAGTTCCAGATATTCTCGCTGCATTGGATTTTGCTTCCAGAACCCTTCCCCTGTACCTGTCCCACCCCCTCTTGAACCCCCATGGTTACTTATAGCAACACCAGAATGGGTCATTGCTGTAAGTGGTGTTCTGCAGGGGTCAGTCCTGGGACCTCTTCTATTCAATATATTCATCAGTGACATAAGGGAGGATATACAGAACAAGGTATGTTTCCTTGTGGATCTATGGGTGGTCACTTCAGAGTCTGGTCTGCAGTGGTGTCCAGGGAAAGAACAGAGTTAAGAGATTTGGAGGGGCGAGGAAAGTTATGGTGAGGCTGGGATAAAACCCACCACCTGCAGGGCTGATCCTCTATACCCATTTGCATTTTGTCACTGAAATTTTGGATACAAACACTCTAAATGTAGAGAAATGAGGGGCACTGGCCTTAATAATATTTGACAAATTGTTAGACATAGACACATTCAGAAAACTAGAACCTAGTGACTCTACCCTTGATCACACCCTGGACACTAGCTGAAAGTCTTAACAGTGGCATGACAATGACTCACATTGAGTCTTTTGTGGGATCCCTCTCTTGAACTGTCAGATAATTACAGCTCTTAATGAGCTGTTAATCACACCTGGTCATCTGGAACACTGAGAAAGATTAGCATGAGGACTAGAGAATGCTAAAGTAAAGACTTTTTTAACTTCTTTAACAGCCATGAAAATCTGCACTAGTCAAGACGGGCACACAGAGAGTTAGCTGCACTAGCCTTGGTCAATTTGCACTAGTGTTTGGGCTAGTAAAACAATGTTAAGATCAACCCCTGTTACAGACACCACTGCTTTCAGTGACGCAGCAGTAGAGGAGGCTTAATTTACTTATTTTATTGCTTCATGGGGGGGTCTTGATGCCTAAATTAACACTTACAGCAATGACCCATTCTGGTGTTGCTGTAAGTATTAATTTAGGCATCAAGACCCCCCATGAAGCAATAAAATAAGTAAAGGGTGGTGATGAAGGGGATACAGTCAGAGGCAATGGAAAACATGAGTGGTGTTCTGCAGGGGTCAGTCCTGGGACCTCTTCTATTCAATATATTCATCAGTGACATAAGGGAGGATATACAGAACAAGATATGTTCCCTTGTGGGTTATTCTAAAGTCAGCAGCAAGTTAGACAATCAAGAGGGTGTAAGAAAAATGAAAAAAGAAAATGAAAGACTGCAATGGTCATTCAAGATATGGCAGTCAAGGGTCGGCCCGTGGCACTGAGGTGCTGGGTACCTTACCTCTCGGCACACCAGGAATAAGCATGGGTTGCCAGGGGCCATGGGGGGCTGGGAGGGATGGAGTGGTCACTAGGCAACACTCCTCTCCTGGCTCAGGGAGGATGTCTCTCATGGCCTTAGACCATCACCATGTGGAGGTGTGGTGGTGGTGCAGGCAAGAGGAGGGAGTCAGACACTGAGACCGGGGGCCAGTCAGCCAGGCCAAGGCGTGCATGGGCACCTCCACGCACACACCCCGACCTTCTCTGGGGCTTAAAGGGGAGAACACTAGAAAACAGAGAGGGTTGCGGCTGGATGATGCCCCCAGGCCGGCTCTGTGGATCCGTCGAGGTAGTGTGGGTGAAGCCTTGAAAGACTGCAGATGCCCATTATGGATGGCTGGCACAAACTGCCAACCCACCAGGAGCATCAGTACTTGTATAAAAAAAAGATACAGCAGTCAAAGGTAAATGTGAAAAAGTGCAGAAGTGATGCACATTGAAAAGAAGAACTCCGCAACTGAATATTGGATGGGGAGAAGTAAGGAAGGCAATGCCAGTAGAACAGATGGATCTTGAGGTCATTATCAGTGATAGTCTCAAATCCTCAAATCAGTGCAGCAAAGCATATGGCAAGGCAAACAGGATGATGGGGTGTGTAGGCAGTTTTTTTGACAGCAGGCAAATGGAGGTGATACTGCCCCTGTACAGGTCTCTGGTGAGGCCTCATCTGGAGTACTGTGCACAGTTTTGGAGGCTGCACCTGAGGAAGGATAGGTACCATTTGGAGGCTATGCATAGGAGGGTCACTAAGATAGTACAGGCGCAGCAGGGCAAGATGTATGAAGTAAGCATAAAAAAAGACACAAAGGGATGTGCATTAGACAGCTCTGATGTATGGCCAGGAGCATAGTAAGGCACAGTGCCACAGGCAAGTGCTTTCAGACCCTGGCTGTGCATTAGAACTGTCTAATGCACATCCCTGGAGTGTCTTACTGCACTTATAAAATGGGCTTTTTTCTTCCACTGGTAGTATTATTTAAAATTGAAAAGTTTTAAATCTGAATAAAAATCTGTCTTAATTTTTAATAAAGTAGTTCTTCAAGCTATACAAAGCTATGGTCTTTTTTTTTTTTGCAAGAGAACATCTTGATCTTTTTCCGGGGTGTATCAGTCATCATACTGTAGAAACTTCACCATTGGTGAAGCAGAATCCACATGGAAGATTTTCCAGCAGTACCACTGGGATCACCTACTGACATCATCCACCCTATAAAGACGTGAGTGGCCCCGCTACCTCCTCATTTCTTTCCTGTGGATGACTCTATTCACATGAGTCTCCACAGAAGCTCCATTGCAGTTTGTGCCATTTTTGCCTATGATTTTTATTTTTCCCTCTTTTGAACAAGAGATTCTTCTATCTCGTTTATGTTGAGAGTTACTCCTTCCACATCTGTCTTCCATCGCTGCTGCTGCGCAAAGAAGATTGCATCTACAGACGACCACAACCTCTGTTTCTGCCGTCTTGGGCATGACCACGATGTCACTGACTGTGAGTTCTGGCAGATATTCAATCTCACCACCCTTAGGTGACACAAAAAGGCCTTGAAGAAATTTCTCATGGATCAGCAGGTAGCCAGTTCTGGGTAGGGGTCATCCAGGGTCCCTCCATCCCAGTCGCTGGTGGGTTCATCGAGCTCCCAGGCCTCTAAGGCCTGAGACAAGTCCTTGGAGAAAAAAATCACAAAAAAGACAGTGAATGGGACACACACACACACACCCAGCGGCACTTCCAGTCCCTGATGGCAGCGTCTTCCTCCTCTGTGGGCATTCTGGCTGTGGCTGTGCCCACGCATTCAGCTGTCCAGGCCTCTGCTTCTCCCAGGCCCATACCAACAGCACCTCCACCCACCTCTCAGGGAGGCCGGCCATCTACCCTCAGGTCATCAATGCCAACCACTCCGTCGCAGCCTGACACTTTCCCAGACCCTCGAACAGCGGGCCCTTGGGCTCTGAAGACCCATCGGATGGCTCATTGTGCTATGTGCTGGTGACTCCTCTGCTGTCGACATATCCATCTGCTGCCATTGACCTTAAGACTATTTTATCCCAGAAGATTATGTCCCTGGTTCACCAGTTGGGCTCATACAGACCTGTGTCCCCGGCGCCATCAACCGCCCCATCATCGACAACACCTCAAATCTTCTCAGTCAGTGCCCTGTAGGGCACCATCGGTACCTCGCTCATCAGACCTCAAGTTAGAAAAGGTCGATATTGAAAAGCAGTACCATCCTGACCTCATCCTCCCTGAGGAAGAGGAGGAGGAAGAGGAACCTCTTTCCTCAGACAGGTCCACTGCTTCTTCAGTAAGTGAGGACTGAGTTAAACATACTCTAGGGTCCCCTCCTGAAGATCCTACCTTCTTTAATGTCAAGAAACAGATGTCCACAGCTATGGGCTTCCACACTGAGGAAGAGGATGCCACCAGGAGAGAACTGGTAGACTTCTTGGAGATCCCAAAATCTCCCCCAACATCATTCCTCCTATTCTTCCATCTCTGAAGAATGCCACCAGTGTGGCATGGCACCACACAAACATGGTTCCTGCCATTCCCCACAAGGCAGACAAACTCTATCATGCCTCTCGGGGCCTGCCTTATTATGCTGCCCAACCTAAGACCGATTCTGTGGTCGTCAAAGCAGCACATGACAGGTTCAAGGTGCCAAAACACTTTAACTCCTTCCCCCCTTTCAGGGAATCAAGACAGATCGACCATTGGGGTAACAGGGTTTATGCCTTCTCCACCTTGGGAATTTGGATTGGCAACTATCTCTCACATGTGGTCAGGTACCAAAATACCATCTGGAAGAAAGACAAGGTGGCTGCGCAAGTCCTTCCAGACTGTTCCCAGAAACAGGTGGTTCTCAAATCCTTGCAGGCCACCAAGGATATTAGTAAACGCCTCTTCAGGGCCTTGTATGACATTTTCAGTACTGGTGCCAGGGCTGCTGCCACAGGTGTTTGCCTTCGTAGGCACACCTAGCTGAGGGTCTCGGGCTTCGCAGTAGATGTCCAACAGAAGGTGCTGAATGCCCCCTTCAGTGACTCAAAGCTATTTGGGCCAGATGTCCAGGACATCATTAATGATTAACAGGTACTTGGTTGGGTTATCATGTCTGTCCATTTGCTTTACCATACACAGCCCTGGAGCAGACAACACTTGTGCTTTCATAAGGTGTCCCACAAGTCCGGAGCAGGCTTCCATCCCCAGGGCAAACAGAAGGCTTCCTCTGCCCTACCTAATCCCTCTTCCTTGGGCCCTGCCGCAAAACGACCCGGGCTGATGGATCAGCCCCAGCGTCCGGATCCACCTCTGCCTGATTCCTTGCCAGACCCCCCCCTCTTCCGGTCCCCGACCAAGAGGTTGTGTTCGGAGATCAGTTCTCCCTCCATCTCATTCAATGGAGAACCATAACTTCAGATGCCTGTATTCTTCAGATTATACAATGGGGTCACACTCTGGAGCTTGTAAAACAGCCACAGAGACTCCTCCGGTACCCTCCACCTACCCTCTGGCTCAAGTCATGGTTCTTCAGGAAGAAGTTCAGTCCCTTCTGTAGAAAGAGACCATCAAGCCAGTGCTCAGGCAGCAAAAGAACAGGGGATTCTGCTCCAGGTTCTTCCTGGTCTCCAAAAGAACCGGAGATCTGAGGCCTATTCTAGACTTCAAGACCTCACTCTTTATATCAAGTACAAAAGATTCTGCATGGTCACTCTGCCAGGCCTGCTGCCCTTATGCAAGCGGGGCGACTGGCTGTGCTTCCTAGATATGCAAGGCACTTACCTGCATATCTCGATTTTTCCTCCACACAGGTGGTTTCTCTGTTTTCTTTTTCAGAGCAAATAATACCAGTTCAAAGTACTGCCCTTTGGCTTATCCTCTGTGCCACGTATCTTCACAAAATGCTTAACAGCAGTACCTGCTGCCCTTTGGAGAGAAGGCCTGTACGTCTTCCCCTACCTTATTATGACAAATGGTGGGTCTATATTCTGTGGAATACAGAAGACTCAGGAGGGATTTATTTTTCATATACAACACAAGTAAAAACAAGTTTTTTGTGGGAAGCCATTGGTTTATAGAATCGTCGCAAACGTAAACCTACCAGATCACATAATCAGCAGATAAGAGGTGAAGTATGTAGAACAGCTAAAAGAGGTAAATGGTTCAGTCAGCATGTGGTGTCTGCATGGAATATGCTGCCAGATGAAGCGGTTTCATGTAGTACTCTGGAATTGTTTAAAAATTTGTTAGACCAACAACTTTCGAATCCCCTGATGCAGCTGGTGACCTAGAGGGAGCTGAAGAGGGCACTGCCACATCAGGAATCACTGATCCCCTAGAAGATGTACAGCGACCGCATAATCTCACGGAGGAAGAGTTCATATGTTTTGTGGACATCGCCGTCGATGAAGCAACAGGAGGGGAGTTAACAGTAGAGGCTCTTTGTGACACGTGAAGCCTGTGGAGAACACTGAAGACAACGAGGAATCGAGGAATTGTGATCTCATGCCCAAAACACTGTTTCTAACGAAGAGGTACAGCTACATGTTGTTCTGCTCAGAGATGGGCGTCGACAGCATGGACAAATTCTGGAGCGGGAGCAGCTCTTCAACCTCGAGGGCCAGATTATACAGGAGATGGCACTGGAGGCGGAGCAAAAGAAGATCACCGACTTCTTGAACAGACCATGCGATCAGACACAGTGAGACCCTAAGACACAGGATAGATAAGTGCAATGCTTTTAAAGGCACTTCTGGTTTTAAAGTTGGATTTTCAGCCTAAATAAAATAAAGTTGCAGTTTTAACTAGAGACAAACAGCACTAACCAAGCATGTAGGCAGACATACTCACTGTACACATTTGTGTACAGTTTTTTTTAGTTCCTTTTCCAAACCATATGCCTTTTTGTTACCATTATCATTCCAGTCTGGTGTATTATAGTTAATGTAAGCTACTGAGTAGTGTCTGTATCCAATTAAACCTCTATTGTTTATGACATAGATATGTGTATAACCTGTTAAGAGATTAAATGAGTCATGCTGTAATGGGGGGGGGGGGCAGCAATTTTATAGAATGTGTAAATTTTTTTAAATGGGGTGAGGCAGCAGCTGGAGAGTGTGTATACAAAACAGAAATTTCTGGCTGCACCCATGGCACTAACTCACAGAAGAGTTGAATTTACTAAGTGCTGTGTTTAAGTTGCTTTATGTTGTATTGTCATGTATGGTTTTGTTTGTCATGTCGTTTGCATATGTTTTCTATGCCCTTCTCTTAAACGAGATGATCGCTTAAAGGGGACAAAGTGCCTTCCATGGAACCGCCCCCTCTAAGTGACTTCAACTTATCATCTGCCTCAAACTAAAGACTGCAGAAAAAGCAAAGCAGCTTTTTGTTTCTTTCACCCCAGGAAGAGAGGGCGTTCAGGGTGCCAAACAATGTTTTTCTAAGTGGTTGGCCCATTGTATTGTGTTCTGCTACAAGCAGCATGGCAAAGAGTTGCCAGGTGCAGTGAAAGCCCAGTCCACTAGGAGCATGGCTACCTCTGTGACCTGTTTCAAGGGGGTCTCAGCTGCTGATATTTGTGCTGCTGCCACCTGGAGTACTATCCGTACTTTCACCAAGCATTACAGTCTGGACAATGCTTCTAGATCCCGAGCAGGCCTCAGTCGGGCTGTGCTGCTGGGCCTCCTGTCCTAGGCTTTGGTTGGCTGTCCTCCCAGACTGTTCTATTGCACCTGTAACTGCTTGGGACTCATTCCTATAGTGTGACCTGATGACTGAGATGCTCCTGAAGAAGACAGAACAGTTATGTAGGAACTTACCGTAACTGTAAATCTTCTAGGGGATCTCAGTCGTCAGGTCTGCCTTCCTTCTCACCATCCCCCTTCTTGGGTTCCTCTGCTCAGACTGGCTATAGCGTATCCAGCCTTCTATTTAGGCCTGGGCACCTCTCTCTCTCTCTCTCTCCTGGGCCCCCATGGCACGGGTGTGCTCCCTTAGTCTCCAGTGGAAAGAACTGAGGAGAGAGCAGGGCCCCTCACACTTTAATAAGTTGAATGACATCAGCAGGTGACATCGGCATGTGCAGCCCCAGTGATACTGCTGGAAAATCTTCCATGTGGATCCTGCTTCACCAACGGTGAAGTTAGTACGGTGTGACCTGATGCCTGAAATCCCCTTGAAGATCTACTGTTATGGTAAGTTCTTCGTAACTGTTCTTTCTGTGTGGCCACCATAGCTGTAGTTTGGGTTTTTGTGCTCTGCCCTCTCCATGTTTTGGGCATGCTAGGGCCTGTATGCGCGCGTGCGTGAGTCTGTGTGTGACATGGTCTGGTACACACAAGTACAAAATCATTTAATTTTTATTTATTTATTAATTTTTTTATTTCACCACTACTGTTGTCAGGTTATGCAGGAGATATTCATAAGAAGGTTTTCACATGATGTTACAGGTGTGATATGTGGAACAGCATTCTGCCTGACAGCCGACATATCTAACTCTGTTCCTCCCATTACAGGAAGAGCCACTCAGTAGCTGCCAGGCAAGTCACTTCTGATGTTACTGCCAATAAGGTCCCTGTGCTGATGACATAGTGGAGAAATAGCACTAGAGTATGTCAGCTGCCAGGCAGAGTGCTATTCCGCACATCTAGCATAATACTATTGCATAGAAAACTTTCTAATGAGCAAAGGGAAAAAGAAAAATACCTCAGGAATAAAAAGTTACAACTGACAATTTCTAAAAATGTGCAACATTTTCCAGGGTGCTATTTTTGGTTGTACTAGCTCATTACATTTTGAAAGTTCTAATGTTGGCACAAGGATTTTGTCAATGTACTGCATCCAGCTTAGCAGGACTAGCTTTTCTGTCATGTGTTAGACACGTATAATGCATGGCTAACAACCACTCAGATTGCTCAAAATCCTTTGCCCATTTTATAAGAAAGGTTGGCAGATCTCAACATGTACTCACTGGAGGGAAGGAGGGAGAAGGCAATATAATTGAGACATGCACACTTTTAATGGGAAACATGGGTTAGGCTGTGAACATATGTTGACAAGAAATGAGAGGGCATGTGTGGAGACTGGTTGGGTGGAAGTTCAAGAGGGATTCAAGGAAGTTCTTTACAAAATGGGTGGTGATCAATGAAATAGGCTGCCCAGGGATGTGGTTGATGTGAGGACTGTGAAAGGATTCAAAGTAATGTAGGACAAATACAAAGATTTAATGAGGCCAGATTGTGAAAGATGAGAGGGGTACAGAGGGGAGAGGAAAGGGCAACTATGGGAAAGGAGGTAAGTCATCTACTAGTGTGCTCAGCTGCTTAAATCCTGCTCAGCAGCCGAGAGAGAAGCAAGTTAGGTAGATATTCTGGGCAGACTGGATGGACCTTTGGGTCTTTGCTAATGTCACTTTCTATGTTTTATCCTGTCCTCTTCCCCTATCATTTTGATGTTTCTCCCTCACTCTGTGTCCTCCTCCTCCAACTCATCACTTGAGTGAACTATGTGTGGCTGATGTACTCTACATCAGTGGCACTGCCATGAACCCTATCACTATTAGCATGCCCCTCTTCACTGCTTTTGTCTGAAGTGTCACAATCATGAGGACAACCACCCAGGGCTTAAAGTGCGCTGGGTCTCGGGTGTGGGGTGGGGGGACTCAGACCCAGCAAGATATTTTTGAGGGATTGGGGGGGGGGATCTCACAGGTCTCAAAGCAGAGCCCTTACTCCATGTTTGTGCCTCTTATCATGACTTAAAGGGGGCAGTATGACCTTAGATCCTTTCTCCCTCAGTTTCCTACAGTATCCTCATGCATTGTGCCTGCATTTTGACTTATTCTTATTGAAAAATTGGATAATAATGAAAAGGCAAATTCTGCACTATGAAGGAAAAAAAGACTTCTACAGTGGTGATCCACACATACACCTTTTTGTAATTATGACACTTAGAGACCCGGCAGTTTTTTTCTGCACACTTTATGCTCTGCAACCACCCAACACTTCCTCTACAGTAACAACTCCCTTATTTTGTACAGCATGCATACTAAATGTCTGTCTTCAAGGATATCACTTTCAACAGGCCACATCTTGGAACTATAACCATTTCAGCACTAGGACCACACAGAAACTTTAGCAAGCAGTAAGACATGGATCGCCTAAGATGATGTCAGATGTCAGTGTGTATATAAAGCTGGGTGGCCCATCCTCTTCTCAGTTCATTTCCCGTCGTCGATCAGACTCATCAGACCCGCATCAGAAATGTTGTTGCTCAAAGCTGTCATTCTATTTTTTCATATATTAATCACTTGTATTGTGATTTTCAGGGACCTGTATACCTTTGAGGGAACCATCTCTGATACTGTGAATGCAGAGGGGAGATCTACAAAGATGACTCCCACGATGTCTGTGTCTGTTGCTTAGGCTTGTCTCACAGTGAGAGCCTGTGCAATCTGCCGGGAGTTCAACTCCATGACCAGACAACACAGGAAGTGGGCTTTGGAGAAATTCCTCCTCCAAAAGACCATTGAAGTAGTGGATAAGCAGCTCAGGGTAAAGCTGTATTGCCATCACCGTCAGCCGCATCGAGGTTGCTGAAGTCCTGGGGAAAAAATCTTTGGGAGTCACAGACATAAGCACCGGGACAAGGATAAGGCCTCCTCAGCAAGATCCAGGTCACCTCTGTGGACTACAAGTATGACCTCTGCTTTAACGTCGACCACAGCAGCAGCGATGATGCCAACCCCCAGCTGTCGACCAGACACCAAGATTCAGGCTTGGCATGAGCACTACTGGGCCTGTTACAGCTGGTACATCACTGTCGTCGACAGAGGTCTGACCTCCATCGTCGACCACTTCAGTTGTGCCTACCAACCAAAGTGGCGCCGATGCTCAAGTAGTATTCGTATAATTTTCAGACATGATAAGATGACAACTATCTGGCCTCCCTGTTCCAGGGGGCCCATCGATGGAGACTCCCACTAATACTCCATTGATGCCGCAAGGTAATCCCCTGCAAAATAGACCTCCTTTGCAACCGTTGACATCGCCAGTGCGGTCATTCATTCCCATGAATGACGAATATGACTATAATCCTGATGTCATGATGCAAGAGGAGGAGGAGGAGGAAGACTGTGCTGAGAGTCACAGTGGACATGGCACTAGCTCCATAGTCTCCTCCTGTAGTGAGTACTCTGCTTTGAACACACCAAGATCACCTCCAGAGAATCCCTCATTTTTTAACATGATGCAGCAAATGCAAGCTGCCATGGGCTTCACTTCAGAGGAGCAGGATTCTACCAAAAATAACCTGCTGGAGTTTCTGGAGATGCCAGTATCTCCCTCTGCTGTGCTTTCTCCCCTGTTTACAGCATTGGAAGATGCCACTTATGAAGCCTGGTATAGGCCAAACAATATACCAGCTGTGCCCAGAAAGGCAGACAAAATATATTCTGCACCTTCTGGAAAGCCCTTTTGTACTAACCAGCCTGAGACTGACTCAGTGGTGATCACAGCTGCCCATGATAGGTCTTGGGCACCCACTCTCCCTTTCTCCTTATAGAGAATTCAGGAGGTTGGATGTCCTAGACAAGTGTACATATGCCTCTGCCTCATTGGGCCTATGTATTACTAATTAACACCCTCTGGAGGAAGGCTAAGGTTGCTGCACAGGCATTGCCTGAGGGTTCTACTGAGCAAGAGTTAATGAAAAATCTTATTACAGGTGTTGATGTGGGGAAGCATTTGATCTGCACAACATATGATATTTCTGATGCCTCTGCCAGGGCTGCAGCCTTTGGCACCTGTCTCATGCACTGTTCTTGGCTCACAGTAGCAAGTTTTTCCACAGATATGCAGCAAACAGTTCTAAATACCCCATTCAGAGGTCAGAAACTGTTTGGTCATGATGTAGAAAAAGCTTGGGAAAATCTTCAGTCATCTGGCAAGACTCTGAAGTTAGTGAAATCCCTGTACCCAAAACACAGGTGGAAGCATTGGTAACTTTTGCCCATCTGCTGTCGGGGGCAGCGCTTGGCCTACAGACAGCAGGGAAGAGGCAAAGGTATGGGGCTTTCCAGTCCCCATCACAACCCCGGGGGCCATTCAAAAGCACCTAGAGGTAGTAGAGCCAGTTGCTGTCCCCCCCTCCAGCTCAGCATGGCACCTTATATACCTCCACCCACCTTTACCTCCAGGGGTGGTTGTAAGGAGTCGCCTGTCCCTCCACTTAGACAAACAGAGTGCAGTGACTACAGGCAAATGAGCTCGGGAGATTATAGAGAAGGGTCATGCTCTGGAGCTTCTGGATAACCCTCCAGATCCTCCACCAGTGATGACAACATACCTACCAGGGCACATGGAGGCAGTATAGCGTAGTGGCTTAAGGCTCTGAGCTGCAAACCTGGAGACCTGGGTTTGAATCCCACAGCTCCCACTTGCATACTGTATGACCCTGAGCAAGTCGATTAACTTCCTTGTGCTCCCAGGTCACACCTGGAAGCAAGCTTCAGCTTAGTGTGCCTTTCCTGGTTAAACAGTTTCCCATTTCCCATGTCCCTGTTGCTAGCGGAAGTACATACAGTGCTTTAAAAAAGGCCCATAGAATCTGTACCTCTAGAACAGCGGAACACAGGTTTTTACTCGTTACTTCCTCATCCCAAAGTGGATAGGGGATCTGAGGCCTAATTCTGGATCCAAGGGATCTAAACTTCTTTATAGAATACGAGAAGTTCCGGATGGTCACTCTGCAGGGTCTCCTTCCTGTGTTGCAAACAGGGGGCTGGATTTGCTCCCTGGATATGAATGATGTGTACCTCCATATCAAGACCTGGAAACTTCACAGAAAATATCTGAGGTTCTTGTTTCAGGGGTAGCATTAATGATTCAGAGTGTTGCCCTTTGGCTTATCTTCTGCACCACAAGATCTTTACCAAATGCTGGGCAGTGGTGGTGGCAGCCCTTCGTAGCAAAGTCTTGTATGTTTTTCCTTACCTGGATGACATTGGCTATTAAAAGCCCACTCCAGGGACCAACTGTTGCAGATTGTAGCTTGAATTAGACAGCTTTTTGAAGCACTTGTGGTTACAGTCAACATATCAAAGTCTGTACTAACACCGTGCCAACGACTGCAGTCATAGGGCAATTTGGATATGGCCCAGGGTTCGGCATTCTTTCCTCTGAACAGGATGGACCACCTGATTGCCCAAGCACAGTTGATGCACAACAGCTGTAATGTCTCAGCAAGGACATTTCTATGCCTTCTGAGACTCATGCAGCCATTGTCACCATACCATTGGTCAGGTTGTATATGCAGATCCCACAGTGGAACCTGAGAGTACAGTGGGACCAGCTGAGAGATGATCTTGAGCAGATGGTTCTAGTCATATCTCCTTTACGCAAAGCGCTAAAGTGGTGGATGGAATGCAACAACCTGCTCAAGGATGTTCCACTCTTGATTACTTCTGCACATCAGATCCTCAGCACAGATGCGTCAGGATCAGGATGGGGAGCCCACCTGGGACCCCTGCAGACACAAGGCATGAGGAACCAGGTAGAGTGTGCCTTGCAGATAAATGTTCTGGAAATGAGAGTGGTCCTATACTGACTCCAGGCCTTCCAGAACCACTTTTACCCCTGCCCTCTGTTAATACAGATGGACAACATCAGTGTGATGTATTTCATCAGCAAACAGGGGGGACGTATTCTTACCAGCTGTGCAGGAAAGCAATGAGAGTTTAATATTGGGCTGTAGAGTACGGTCTATAACTATCAGCAGTTCATGTTCCAGGCACCCAAAACATCTTGGCAGACAAACTATGCAGGTCACAGTCCAGGATGCATAAGTGGGAACTGCTTGGGCTCTAGAAAATGGTCTAGAATTATCAGCAGTACTTGTTCCAGGTGCCCAGAACATCTTGGCAAACAAACTAAGCAGATCATAGTTCAGGATGCATGCGTGGGAACTGCTGACCTTGGTGATCGACCACCTATTCGAAAGATGGGGTTATCCAGAATTGGACCTTTTTGCATCCCTACACAACACAAAACTGCCACGTTTTGCTTGCTCACTCCAGGGCCTGGAGTTTTCTGGCAACATGCATTGTCCCTATCCTGGAATGGAAGTTTCTGTATGCTTTCCCTCTGTTTCTGCTAATTCAGAGAGTACTTCTCAAGCTGAAGATGGAGGGGACAACTTTAATACTCATTACTCCCCTATGGCCTCAACAGATATGGTACCCCTGCTGCAACAGGTGGCAGTTGAACCCCCCCTCCCCAGTACCTCTGCCTCTGTGCAAGGGTCTACTGTCTCAGGAACAGGGAACTCTAGTCCACCCAAACTTGAAATCCCTGCATCTGCACATATAGCTCCTGAAGACATAGCCATATCTTGCTTTGGGGTGTCACAGAAAGTGGTGGATGTTCTGGTGGCTGCTAGAAAACCATCCACCAGACATACTCCATGAAATTGAAGCAGTTTGCTTTATGGGCCGCTTCACACAACCCAGATCTGTTTACCTGCCCAGTCAGTCAGGTTCTAGAGTACCTGCTGTCCTTACCAAGGGTGGTGTCTGAGTTTTCTTCAAATCAAACCATCCACCAATCAGTGTACTACCCAGAGCATGCCAATCCAGGGGAAGCATTGCTCCATACTTTAGATAAGCATAGAATACAAAGGTACTATACACACTGTACAGAGGACTGCAGAACGTCCTCACAGCTTTTTGTTTCATTTGCCCCTGGGAAAGAGGGTGCCTCAGTTTCTTTTCTTTTTTTTTTTTTGCCCCTGTACCCCCGAGAGTCCCGGGACCCCGGCAGACATGGCAGTGTGTGCATGTGGAGGTGCACATGCACTCTGGGTACTGGCTTGGCCTCTTCTACCCCACCCCTGGCTATCGCTGGGCCCCCCCGTGGCCCGAACTGCCATCTGTCCTCCATCGGGTGACAGCCAAGGGCCGGAGAAACCCCTCATCCCTCCCCAGGAGAGGAGAGCTGCCTCACGGCAGCTCAGTCGTGCTCCACACCCCCTCCCGCTGACAACCTGGGCTCATTCCCGGACCCAGGTTGCCGGCGTGAGGTGTGGTGTCCAGCGACCGCAACACTCAGCACCACCAGGCCGGGTGCCCAGGATTCTAAACAGTGCTTGTCCAAATGGTTGTCACATTGTATTACATTCTGTTACAAGAAATATGGTAAGTAACTTTCTGGTGTAGAGTCATGGTCACTTCTGTAGCTTGTTTTCAGAATGCTTCCGCTGCAGAGATCTTTGCAGCTGCCACGTGGAGTACTGTCTACACCTTCACTAGGCACTATAGTCTGGGCATTGTCTCTCGTAGACAAGCTGGCTTTGGCCTAGCTGTTCTGCAAAGCCTACTGTCATAAGCCTGTAGGCACTAACCACCCAGACTGTTAGCTTTTGGTACTGCTTGGAACTCGTTCCAAAGGTGTGGCCTGATGAAAGAGATATCATATCCTTGAAGAAGATAGAATAGTTATGTAAGAACGTACCATAACAGTAGATCTTCGAAAGAATTTCCTTTTTTTTTTTTTCAATTGTTTAACCAGGAGCAACACACTAAGCTGAAAGCTTGTTTACAGGTGTGACCTGGGAGCACAGGGAAGTTAAGGGACTTGCATAGGGTCACACAGTATGCAAGTGAGGGCTGTGGGATTCAAACCCAGGTCTCCAGATTTGCAGCTCAGAGCCTTAAACCACTGCACTATACTGCTTCCCTAACTCCTTCATCAGGTCATGCCATCCCACCATCCTTTCCCCCTAGGGGTTGCAACAAAAGATCCTTGTACTGCTGTCTCCATTGCTATTGGTTCCAGCACTCTGTCTCACCTGGCACGTGGAGTGCTGGGGTCTCTCTTAGTTCCCTAGAGGGAGGTCTGATGAGCATGCTGTCCAGTGGGGAACTGAGGCGAGGAAGGGGCCACCCTTGTTTATGTACACACTGGCATCTGACATCATCATGGGTGGCTACTGACTGACTGCTTGCAAACATTTCCATGTGGTCATAGTGCTGACACACTTCTAGTTCCAAAGGTGTGGCTTGATGAAAGAGATTCTCTCGAAGATCTATTGTTATGGTAAGTACAAATATAATTGTTCTTTTTCTTAGTTTTTTCAATGGTCACATCTGCACCACAAGTAGGGACTGTGCTGCCCTCCTTCTGAAGGAACATCCTCCACTGTGGAAGTTGAACCAGTACTTGTACTAACTGTCTTTTTCTTAATAGTAGTATCACTAGCACCACTGGTAGGACACCCATTCCCTTTTGCCCCTTTCTTACACCAGAACCAATGCCCTCAACCTTTCCCTTTGTTGTTGCTGATAGTTTTTTTCTTGGCCTGTTCGGAGGACTCATCACAGGATTCTAACCTTTCTTTAATGGACATTTATAGTATTATTCAAGAGGCGCTGCAGTACCCAGGAAGAACACACTGTAATGATGGTGCTGTACTGATGGGTTAGTGAAGGAGAAAGACATTATGCTTGGTGCACATGTAGTAGAGGATCTGTGTAATGCAAGTCGCTGTGACTGAAGGTGTAATACTAAAATAACTAAACAGTCTACTGATATGTACAGTATATACAGTACTATATAATGCCCACTGCTCAGTCACTACTTACATGCAGGATCTATGTGGCGCAAGTCGATGTCACTGATGCAGAACCCCAAGGCCTCACACTGCTACCAGCACCTACTAAGCTACTACTAATATATGCCTCACTAAAAGTACAACAGATTTTTTTTTTCTAGGGACGTGGTCTGTATATGGTGGTCTATCCACACTAACTGGCAGTATTCTTTCCCTTTAAGATGATGCCCGAACGTTTTCAAGCTTGCTCCTCCCACCCACCTGGGTGGTAAACTCTCTCGGCTCCACCCCATGATGCCAGATTTTCCTTTCCGCTGGAAGAAGCAGGTTCCCTCCTTACCACTCCCATGTTGAGTAGGCCCTCGAGCTTAAATCTTCAGATTTACTTCCTAAAACTTAAAACTGTCATGAGTTTCATCTTCAGCTCAATCTTCGATCGTGACCGTCATGGATGATAAGTCCATTTCCGGGTTTCACCTGTGCCCTTATGGGCAGAAGATGTCCAGGACGGACCCCCACGCCACGTCATCTACTGCCTGGGGCATGACCACAATCCCCAGGCCTGCGACCTTTGTCGTTCTTTTTACCTGAACGTTCTGAAGGACCTTCTCACCCGACTTAAACTGGGCTGTCCCGCGCTTTGAAACCCACTGGTCAAATCCAAGGATGCCCGTTGGGTGGTCTACTCGGCTGCGGGGTCCGCCGAACAGCTTGTGGCATTTGAGGAGGAGGAGGAGGAGGCAGCCCAGGCTGTGGCTCACTCTTCTTCACCTTCTGCCTTCTTGCCACTCTAGCTGGGCTCGACTTTCATGGGGTCCTTCAAGGAATTGTGTCAGTTCCTGCTGACCCTCGGTCAGGGACCCTCTGGGCACAAATTTAAATCCAAAAAAGAGTCCAAGAAAGAAAAACAAAGGACTTGCCATCATTTGTGGGATCATGAGCACTCTCGGTCGAGAGCCTCTGAATCCTGCGCTTCTCCGGATTTGTCTTTGGTCAAATCCTCGGCCCAGGTCACTGCCTCCATGGTAACCCTGTTGGGCCAGTGGCCGAGACACTGGTTGAGGTCCTGGCTGAGCTTTTTCTCAAACTGACTGACCAGTTGTCGACTGAAGAGGCCGATACTTCCTTGTCCAGGACTCCGGTCTTGACTCAGACCATTGGAGGAACGGATCAGTCCATTGACCCGCTATCTCTGGTCAATGGCCAAGATCAGGAGGAGCATCGGTGCTTGCCAACTCCGTCCGAGCCCTGCCACCAGCCCCCCCCGATGGTCGACATTGAGGTTTTGTTCTTCCTCCCATGGGTTGAGCCGGTCCTGCCGACACCGGTGTTCCTGGTCTCGGCATCACGGGAAGTGGCACCACTGCTAATCTTCATCCTCATCCTACTCTGGTGAGTAGAGGCTTTGGTGTAAATTGCATTGACACTACGAGTACTTGATGTGGCAACAGTTCGTGCTGACTGGCATCAGGCTGACTCCAAATCCTATGCCGGCCATCACCTGGCTGTTGCCATCGACAGAGCTGACCAAAACAGTCTTGGCTCAGCCGACCTCGGTGTCTCTGCTGATAGTGTTGGAACCGCCACCTAAACAGCCACTGACCGGCACTCTGACTAAGAAGTCTCAGTCATCTGAGGGGCTTCCCCATCGGCTGTCGGTCACCGTCACTCCTGACCGTCTGCAGAGGGTCAGTGGGGTTTTGGGCAGTAGACCACTCTATAATGACTCCTCGGAGTCCAAGAGGTCCCTGCAGTCCCGTCCAGTCGATGTAAAGTCTGTGGGTGACCTCTCGGCAGATGTAGGCCCATCTTCCTTCATGGGGCTTCTCCACTTGATCTCAGAGTCGACGGGTATGAAAATGAAGCCTGTCCAGAAGCGGGCTTGTTACCTGTTGACCGAGATCCTCGACCAGGGAGACACTCTGACAGAGGCTTTCCCAGTGGCAGAAGCCATTCTTGGCCCTACCCTGGAGCTTTGGCAGCGCCCTGCTTCCTGCCTTGTGTCTTCTGCCCAGGAGGCCCACAAATATGCAGTGCCCACCGGTTCCCTCTCGGGATTCACAGAGCACCCCTCAGCCGAGGGATTGGTGGCAGACTCTGTACTTCAGCAACATGAGGATGTTGACAAACTGCCTGACAAGGCGTCCAAGAAGTTGAACCATGCAGCTAAGAAAGTCTATGCTGCCTCCTCGCTTGGTCTCCACCAGGCGAGCTTATCCTACTCATGGCCCACTTCTCTCATGCCCTGCTGCCTCTCTCAATGAGATGCTTCCTCATCTCCCTGCAACCTTCAGACTATGGTCAAACAGGTCCAGGACCAGGGCTGGGATTTAGCCAAACAACAGCTCCAGACAGCCATGGACATTGAGTACTCTTGTGCCTGCTCTGTGGCGGCCTCAGTGGCCATGCACCACAGGGCTTGGCTGAGTATCTCGACCTTCACGGTGGACACTCAGCACAAGCTGGCAGATGTCCCTTTCCTGGGCACTGACCTGTTCATGCCCGGGGTCAAGGGCCACTTCACCCGTATCGAGAAGTCCAGTGCCACCTTGGACTCCATGACATCTGCCCAGAAGGACTCCAAGGGCTCCAAGCAGCAACAGAAGAGAAAGCCCTTTCAGTCCACCTCCACTCCTGCGGCCAAACCAACCCATCCCCAGGCTGGACAGCAGGCTCAGGCCTGGCAACCATGGCCCAAGTCGGTGGCCTCAGTTGACCATAAGCCTGGAGAGAGAGAGAGATAGAGAGAGGCTCTGGTGGTGCCTTAGCTGGGCCCTCCTTCTCCTCCTCTAAGCCTGCTCAGTGATGGGATGAACGGTGCCTCCCTCATGCCTGTCACATCTCCCCTGTGTCCTCCCATGGGGTGCTGGCTCCACCACTTCCTTTCTGCCTAGTCTGCTGTCACCATGGACAGGTTGTCTAGAAGAGGTGAGTCTGGGTCTGCCTCTGGAATTCGAGCAGTACCCTCCTTGCTGAGCCCACGCCCCACCGGAGGACTTGCTTTCCACAGACATGCTATCAGCTCCCAGAGATGACATAGCTCAGCTCCTTCACAAGGAGGTCATGGTTCCTGTCGCAGATCCTCCAGAACGCCCAGGGTTTGTCTCCAGGTACTTCCTGGTGCCAAAGTGGATGGTGGGCTGATACCCCATTCTAGATCTGCATGACCTGAACACATTTCTCCAGTCGTGCACCTTCAGAATGGTAACTCTGTGTCCAGATCATACTATCTCTAGAGCAAAACATGTAGTTTTGCTCCCTGGATCTTCAGGATGCATTCTTCCATGTTCCGATCCATCCATCTCATTGAAGGTTCCTCTGCTTCCGAGCAGAGGGAACCCTCTATGAGTTCCAGACCATGCCATTCAGCCTCTCCTCAGCCCCCAGGGTCTTCAAGTGCATTACATTGGTGGCAGCTTACCTGAGTACCGGAGGGGTCTGGGTTTACCCCTACCTGGACTACTGGCTGATCGCAGGTCCCTCCAAGCAGGAGGTAGAGTAGTCCAGAGACCTGGCCCTCCAGGCCTGGGTCTCCCTTGGCCTCGTGGTCAATGAGGCCAAGTCAGAACTTGTGCCTTTGCAGGTGATCAGCTTCATCAGGGCAGAGCATGACTCTTGCAGAGCCAGAGCCTGGCTCCCGGCGGACAGGGTGGAGGCTCTCTCCTCCTGTGCCAGATCATTTCAGATTGAGCAGTTGCACCCTACGCAGGACTTCCTGCACTTGCTGGGCTACATGGCAGCCTGCACCAGCGTGGTCTGATGGGCCCACTGGAGAATGCGCTCCCTGCAGTGGGAGCTGGCCAGCCAGTGGTCTCAGCGCAAGGGTCACGTCAATCAGCTGATCACTGTGATCCAGCGGATGTGGGATGCCATCAAGTGGTGGTTAGTCTCAGCACATCTGTAGGAAGGGATCCCATTTGTCCGCCCAGAGCCGACGGTCATCCTGATGACTGATGCCACTCTTACTGGCTGGGGTGCCCACCTGGGGGAACACAGAGTCCACAGGCTCTGGACTCCCGAGGAGTCCCAATGACACATCAACCTGCTGGAGCTCCAGGCACTAGGGCTAGTGATGACTGCAATCGCTCCTCACATTCGGGGTCAGGTGGCCAAGTCCAGACGGACAACACCACAACCATGTGCTACCTCAACAAACAGGGTGGGATGCACTCCCTGCCCTTGTGCAGGGAAACTCTCTATGTCTGGACCCTCATGCACAGCCTGGAGGCAGATCTCCTAACCATTCATGTGGCAGTAGCCTTAAATCAGCTGGCGGATATCCTCAGCCAGGTGGCTGAGGCATGTCACGAGTGGTCTCTCCACCCAGAGGTAGTTCACAGTCTGTTCTCCCAGTTGGGCACCCCTCAGGTGGACCTGTTCGCCTCCAGGGAGAACACAAAGCTGAGGCTGTTTTGTGCCTGCCCCACTCAGCAGGGAATGCTGCAGGGGGATGCCTTCTCGAGGCCCTGGACCCCAGGCCTCTTCTGTGCCTCCCCCCCACTTCCCTTGATCCACAAGATGCTTCTCAAGGCCAGGTGGGGCAAGGTACAGGTGATCCTGGTGGCTCCAAACTGGCCCCACCAGTTCTGGTACCCTGATCTCCTCAGCCTCAGCAGCAGGCTCTCGAGTCATCTTCCTCTTCGCCCGGACCTGCTTTCCATCAATCAGGGGAAGGTACTTGACCTGCATCTTCAATTCCTGCAGCTGACAGCCTGGTTCCTGAGTAGATAGAGTTCCAGGCTTTGGGTCTCTCCGAAGTTCTCTTCACCATTGTGGAGGCATCTCGGAAGGAGTTGACTAGGAAGTGCTAGCCTTCAAATGGAAGAGATTCTCCATTTGGTGTCAGGGCAAGGGGTTGGACCCTTTGTCCTGTCCAGTGGCTAGCATTCTTGATTATCTTTGGTCCCTCTTTCAGTCGGGCCTTTGGTCAATGACCCTTAAGGTGCATCTGGCAGCCATCTCTGCTTACCTGGTACGGGCTGGTCAGCAGTCGGTGGTGCACGAAAACGTGGTCTGGCATTTCTTCAAGGGCCTTGACTACATTTCCCCTCTGGTGTGTGACCCCCCACCACCATGGGACTTGTTGATGGTTTGGCAAAGCTCATGGGCAAGTCATTTGAACCGATGCCCAGGTGTGATCTCTCACCTGTTGTGGAAGACCGCCATCTTGGTGGCTATCATGTCAGCCAGAAGTATCAGTGAGCTCCAGGTGCTTTCGGTGGAGTCTTCTTACCTGGTCTTCCACAAAGACAAGGTTGTCCTGTGCCCCAATACGAAGTTCCTCTTGACGGTTGTGTCAGAGTTTCTCCTTAACCAGGTGATTAATCTCATGGTGTACTTCACCAGTCACACTTCGAAGGCTGAGCACAGGCTCAGTACTCTGGATCTGAGGAGAGCACATGGCTGGAGTTCGGGGAGAGGTTTGCCAGCTGTTTGTCACATATGCTGAAGTCGCACCAGGCAGACTTGCAGCCAAGTGAACAATTGGCTGGCGGATCACATCCTGCATTGATCTCTACTATAGGTCGGTGGGTAGGGAGCCTCCCGGAGGGCTAAGGGCACATTCCACCTACCATACTGCTGCATCAGTGGCTGCTTCCAGGGACATCCGTGTCCAAGAAATATGCAGGGCTGCCACCTGGAGGTCAGCACACACCTACATTTCCCATTACCACATTGACCTAGAGTCATGCCGGGATGCTGGTTTTGGGACCTCAGTTCTCCAATCTCTGTTTCCTAAATAGGGGCTATGCGCCTTGCCTTCCTCCTCTTGGAGAACTGCTAGGAGTCTCACGGTTAATGTGGATAGAACATCATATCCACATCCCTAGAGAAACAGTTTACTCACCTGTAACAGTAGTTCTAGGAGTGGTGTTCATGTTCATCCACATGGACCCACCCGACTTCCCCTGGCTTTGGCGCACAATACTGCTTCCAGAGAGCAAGATCTGGTGTCATGGTGAGGAGCCGAGAGAGTTACCACCTAGGTGAGTGGGAGGAGCCAGCTTGAAGACTTTCTGACATCATCTTAAAGGGAGAGGACACTGACAGTTAGTGTGGATGAACATCATATACCACTCCTAGAACTACTGTTACAGGTAAGTAAACTGTTTATTTGTTCTTATTTTAGCACTGCATCAGCTAATTACCACAGGAGGAACTTGGCCAGTTGCACTTCCTGCCTGCCAGGCCCCTGCTTCCTGAATATGTGCCATAAATATAATATACTGTATATTAGCAGTCAGAGAAAACAAACAATGCTGTGGTCTAAGTATACTTCAATTTTACTACTTAGAAGTGCTATACCTGCAAAATGTTATTCAGTCACTGAAGTTCATACGAAAAACACCTTGTGTAGGTAGCAAACTGAAAATCCTTTCCCCTCCCCTTCCCTCCATTGATTGAAGCACTACAGATATGAAACAATGCAAAAAAAACATGCCAAAAAGTAAAGGTAGGGATGACAACTAACTCCTACACAATGCTCTAGTTCTATAACTTTCAACTACTGTAATCCTAATACTCTTGTCTCCAAAATGTTCTCCAGTTAAGTTTACCAAGTTGCAGAGAGCTGTGAAAAGAGCTTTCTCCATGTCTCCACATCACGCGCGCCAATTTAGGCACTGACAAAGTGCCCATTGATGAATTTGACATTGAAAGGCTTCTTTGAAAGATCAGTCATGCACTTAAGTATGATGTTCACATAACCCATATCCCCTGGAGCGCAGTTTTGGAAATAATGATCCGGTTTACCTCAGTACGGAGTTCATGTCTCCAGATCTTTATTTTTAAAAGATACAGAAGTTTCTTACACAGCTTTTGCTGGGCTGACAGGATTTCTTAATAATGTAGTGCTTTTTGCATTATTTTCCCAATTATTATTTTTTTGTTTCGCCTTTTTCTACAGTCTTCTGTTGAGCATGTCTGCTCTTAGCTCCGAGAATTGATCATGGATTAGTGCAGCACAACTTTATTTGGGCAGGATTGAGTCACCTTGATGAATATTGAACCGTCTCCATCCAAATTGGCATAGACAACTTTGCTGTTGAAGAAGGGTCAATCTCGAATAAGATCCCATTCTTGGTTGTGACATTGGTAATAGAAGAAGACACACTACAGATGGTCATCTTTCTTTCTCTTTGAGGTCCTCAGGTTCTCGGCATTGACACAAGAGATGCTGTTGATATTCTTGCCCCCCCACACACACACACACGCACACTTATCCACACATCTGATTGGCCATGCTGGATGTTGCTGCACTGGTGCCTAGGAAGCCAGCTGTTCGTCTAGCTCAGATGGCATCTCTGCCTCTTAAAGAACCCTCGGGTAAGCAATGTTCCTACCTATCTTCCCCCATTTGGGGTCCAAGTGAAGCCATCAAGACCCAACAGTAGGTTCCTTGGATGGGTGCTCCCTGTCACATTTGGAGTGAGTCAGGGTGCATGTCACCCTGCTGTTTGAGAGGCCACAATACTAGGCTGCCAGGGTGGGGACTCTCTGCCCCTTCTGGAGTGCCTTAGGTTGCATTTCATCCTGCTGAGTTTGAAAGGCCGTAGTTTCCAGTGGACTCAGACTCAGACCACTCGCTGTCCTATTGCTCTGGTCTGGGCTTCCTGGATACTCCATCTGGTAAAACTGAGGAGAGTCTGGGGCCAAAAAATATGTCTCTCCCTGAGAAGCTCCACTCCTTAGAGTGGTTGAAGGTACAGATCCTCTGGATGCTGCACATTTCCTTCTGGAAGTTCAGTGGGAGGAATCATACCTATACCAAATTTTCTATCTAAGGCAGACTTCTTCTGTTATGACATTCTGATAATTCTAGCAGTCATGGATCCAGCCAAAATAATGAAATAGGCCAACTTTGTGCTAGCACCCTCCCCATCAGATGGAGCACAGTCATGTAGCACCGTCAGAGGGATTCCTAGTCATCTGAAGCATACTTTATCTTAAGGTTTGATCTTTGATGCAGTCTTTCGTAAGGCTCGTTTTCAGAGCATTTCCTCTTGACCCTTTGAATATGTAGTCAGATCAGCTGGACCATATTGTCTGTAGGGTTTTTGCTGCTGCCACTCTTGGTACTGTATTCGCCAAGCAAGTTATACAGCCTTCATGTCCCACTATTTTTATGCCTGAAGTCCTTGTGCCCCTGATCCCTGAGAAACATCAATCAGAACTTGTTGACATTGAATCTCTAGGCTGTCTGGTATCCAGAAAGCAGGCGAATGTGCCTCACTAAAAGTCCGCATGAGGATCAGAAATATAACCCTGACCTCCTTCTACAAGAGGATGAAGAGGAGGATGCTGCAATTGATTGAACAGGGCCACGTTCTGGAATTTCTGGTTTTGCCTCCAGACCACAATTAGTTCCCTCAACTTATCCTCTAGACCACATACTAGTGCTCCTAGAGGAAGTACATACACTGCTACAGAAGAGGGCCATAGAACTGGTTCCCTGGGAACAAAAGAACAGAGGGTTCTAGTTTTATTTCTTTCTAGTCCCCAAATCCACAGGGGACTTGAGGCCCATTCTGGATCTGAGGAATCTGAACTTCTATATTCAGCACGAGAATTTCAGGATGGTCTGCAAGGCCTGCTGCTACTCCTGCATAAAGGGGACTGTATATGCTCCCTGGACATGCAGGATGCTTACTTGCATATCATATGGAGTGCACAGGAAGTATCTCAGGTTCCTGTTTCGGGGGACACTACCAGTTCAATGTATTGCCCCTTGGCTTGTCATCTGTATCACGGGTATTTACCAAATGCTTGGCAGTTGTGGCAGCAGCTGTCAGGAGGGAGAGACTGTATGTTTTCCCTATCTAGATGACTGGTTGCTCAATGCTCAGTCCAAGGGGAAACTGTCTCGCACCCTGATGCTTACCAGACAGCAGTTCAGTGCCCCAGGGATCACGATCTGCCCAAGCCAGTCTTGACCCCTTGTCAGTATCTGAATTATATAGGGGCAGTACTTGAAACTGCTCAGGGCTTAGCCTTCCTGCCCCAGGACAGGGTGGAGCACCTCATAGCACAGCCCCAATTGCTTTACAACAACAGGTATGTCACATTCAGGACATTCCTGAGGCTATTGGGCCTGGTGGCAGCAGCCATTGTCACAATACCCTTGGCCAGGCAGCACATGAGGATCTCTCAATGGACATTAAGAATCTAGTGGGATCAGCTCATTGATGATCTAGAACAGCAGGTTCTAGTAACATCTTCTGTCTGCAAGATGCTCCAGTGGTGGATGGAACACAACAATTTACTGAAAGGGGTTCTCTTTCTCATCCCCTCCCATCAGCAGATTCTCACTACAGACTCTTCGAGGATGGGCTGGGTGGTAAATCTGGGACTTCATCAGACACATAGAACATGGACCGGAGTGGAGACTTCCCTCTACATAATGTCCTAGAGATGAGGGCCATTCTATATGCTCTGCAAGCCTTCCAGAACTATCTGTCCATGGGGCATCTGGTGGTGCAGATGGCCAACATCAGTGTAGTACACTACATAAACAAGCAAGGGGGGGTCTCATTCTTAACCCCTGTGCAGGGAAGTGACATGGATTTGCTACTGGGCTCTAGAGCAAGGTCTAGATCTGTTAGCCATCCATGTTCCCAGCATCCAAAATGTCCTGGCAGACAAGCTTAGCAGGTTGCTGCTTTTCTGCTCGCTTGTTCCAGGACCTGGAGTTTTCTGGTGAGGCACGTTGTCCCTCTCTTGGAAAGGGAGGTTCCTTTACACTGCCCTCCATTTCCTCTATTTCAGAGAGTCCTAATTAAGCTTAAAATAGAGGGAGCTACTCTAACTCTTGTGGCTCCCTTTTGGCCTTGTCAGGTCTGGTATCCCTGACTGCAGCAGTTGGCAGTAGAACCCCCAGTACCCCTGCCCCTTGCAAGGGCTTGATGTCACAGGAACAGGGAACCCTGGTCCATCCGGACCTCAAGTCACTCCATCTCCATACCTGGCTGCTGTAGATATAGCCATTGCGAGGTGTGGAGTGTCCCCTAAGGTGGCTGATGTAAAGATGGCTACCAGGAAGCCCTCCACCAGGGCCACCTACTCCATGAAGTGGAAGTGGTTCACTTTGAGGGCCACTTCTCATCACTTGGATCCTTTCACTTGCCCAGTTATCCAAGTTCTAGAGTATTCATTGTCCTTGTTAGCTGTGGGATTGCAATATTCTTCTATCAAAGTGCACTTGGCTGCTATTTCAGCTTTCCATGTGCCTATTGATGGCCAAATGGTGGCTCATCTAGAGGTTGCCCATTCGTTCTTCGAAGGTATCCTGCATTTGAAGCCTCCTATCCGCAATCCAGTCCCAGCTTGGAACCTGAATTCTGTGCTGGAAAAACTCACTTTAGCTCTTTTAGAGCCAGCCAAGATTGTGACTTATGCTTCCTTTCTTGGAAAGCATAATTTTTAGTTGCAATTACTTCTGCTGAAAGGATTTCTGAGTTCCAAGTTCCGATGTGTGAACTTCCTTATTTGATTTTCCATAAAGACAGAGTGTCTTTAAAGACCAATCCTAAGTTTCTTCCTAAGGTAGTGTCAGAGTTTACTTTGAATCAAACTACTGGTATCCACCTACCAGTTTATTTTCCTGAGCATGCCAATCCAGGGGAAGCATCACTCCATACCTTAGATGTACTTGGAATACTCTGATGTTACTGTATAGCAGGTTGAATTAGCGTCCATTATATTTAATGGGAGTCAACCCTCTACACATGTTCACTTCTGATAGAATTAGCGCAGATGGCTTACTTTTCAATACAGTACTACTGACAATCATCTGTCTGTTATTTTTCACTATCCATTTATTTTCACTGATTGTCAGCAATAGTGAATATAGCAAAAATAAACTGATAGTGACAATAACCTTCTAACAGTATGTTCATCATATGAAGGACTGCAAGAAATCTTTGCAGGTTTTTGTTTCCTTCAGCCATAGGAAAGATGGTGTACCAGTTTTTAAATAGTGCCCGTCCAGATGGTTGGCCAACTGTATTACTTTTTGTTATCAGAAATATGGTAAGGAACTTCTGGGGTTGTTTGTGGCCATTCAGCCAGAGGCATGGCCACTTCCGTTGTGTGTTTCAGGAATGTATCAGCTGCAGAAATTTGTTTTGCTGCAAGTTCGGAGTACTGTCCACATTTTCACTGAACGCTACTATCTGGACATTGCCTCTAAAAAAAGAACAGGCTTTGGCCTGGCTGTGCTTCAAGGCCTCCTTTCTGATGCCTATAGCCTCTAGCGATTCAGACTGTCTTTCTGGCAGTACTGCTTGGGAATCATTTCATAGGTGTGGCCTGATGAAAGAGATATTCTTGAAGAAGATGGAACAGTTACATACTTACCATAACAGTAGATCTTTGAGAGAATCTCTTACATCAGGCCATGCCATCCTGTCCTCCATCCCCCTTAGACTCGGAGCTTCTTTGCTCCTGTCTTTCTCTCCAGGATGGACTACCTGCTGTTCCAACCTTGCCTGGTGGCTGGAAACTTCAGCTCTCTCCTGGTTCCCTAGAGGCAGGTCCTCTGAGTATGCTCTCCAGTGGGGAACTGAGGAGGGTGAGGGGCCACCCACACTTATACATAGAGGACGTTGATGCAGGATGCTGTTGTGGGTGGCCCCTAGTGGACTGCTTGCAAAAAAGTTTCCGTGTAGTCCTAGTGCCTGGTGGCTGTGGTTCCTTAGGTGTGACCTGATGAAAGAGATTCTTCCGAAGATCTACTGTTATAGTAAGTACATAACTGTTCTTTTTATTGCCTTTGCTCCTTTGGAGCTCCTGGAGTTTGTTTTCATTCTTGTTCTCTGGTGAGTACAAGAACGTAGACTAATTTAGCATCCTCAGGAACAAAGGATCTCAGTCATTAGGTAACACCATAGGAATCTTCACCGTTGGTGAAGGGAATCCACACGGAAGATTTTCAGTAGTATAAGTGGGGCCGGCCACGGTGTCAATGTCATCAACCCTATAAAGGCATGAACGGCTCAGCTCCCTCCTCAGTTCTTTCCCACCATCAACTCACTCGAATGGGTCTCCGAGGAAGCTCCGTCATAGTATTCGTGCTTTTTTCATCTACAGCTTTTCTAACTTTACTTTTTAGAATCTCTTTTTTAAAGAGTTTCCTTAAACTTGTTTATGTCAATAGTTAATCCATCGTATTCTCTGTTCCGTCACTGTTGCTGTGGAAAGAAGATTGCCTCCACAGACAAACACTCTCTCTGTGTCTGCTGTCTTGGGCATGACCACGAAGTCTCTGACAGTGAGCTCTGCCAGAAGTTTAACCAAACAACGCTTAGGCGACACAGAAAGGCTCTCAAAAATTTCTTGATGGTTCAACAGGTAGCCAGTTCCGGGCAGGGGATCCTCCAGGGTCCCGGCCTCCCAGTCGCCAACCGGTTCTTCAAGCTCCCAGGCCTCAGTGGCCCAAGACAAGTCCTTAGGGACAAGTCACAGAAAAAACTGAGATTGAGACTGCTCCCCCCCCCCCAGCATCGCTCTTGTTTCCCATTGGCCTCTCCTTCTTCTGGAGGGTCTTCTTTGGCTGGGGCTGCACAGGCAAAGAAATCTGCTGTCTAGGTCACTGTGCCCGCTAGACCCATACCAACAGCGCCTCCACCCAATTCTCAGGGTGGCCAGCGGTCGACCTCCAGGTCATCAGCCCCTCCTTTGTCGACCACAGGCTCATCGTCAATGACTCTCCTGTCAAGACCTGCCCCATCTCCCTCCAGGGGAACAGGTTCCTTGGGTTCTCAGGATTTAACAGGTGGGTCATCAACACAAGTGCCATCGACCCACCCTCCGTTGGTGAACACCATCGACTTGAATTAAATCCTGTCAAATTTCACTGTGGTGATTGTCCAGGCACCTAGGCCCTCCTCGCCAATGCTGTCGATGACAGCTTTGTTATCGACACCTTCTCTTTGGCCCCGGGAGGCTCCCCATGGGCCGTTATTGGTGCATCCAATGCCAGACCCAGAAGTTGAAAAGGTAAACGTTGAGGAGGAGTACCACCCTGACCTCATTCTTCCTGATGATGAGGAGGAGGAGATCCTGCTCTCTGACAGCTCTACCACCTCTTCTGTCAGTGAGGGCTCAGTGAAGCCTACTTCCAGGTTTTGTCTCTGAGGACCCCACATTTTCAATGTGGTGAAGCAGCTGTCCTCAGCCATGGGCTTCCACACAGAGGAAGAGGATGCCACCAGAAAAGAACTGGTGGACTTCCTGGAGATTCCAGAATCTCCCTCAAAGATCATTCCTCCAGTGTTACCAGCCTTGAGGAATGCAGCCACGGCAGCCTGGCACAGACCAGGCATAGTGCCAGCTATGCCTCACAGGGCAGACAAACGTTATCATGCCCCCCCCCGGGACTTCCATGTTATGCTACTCGGCCCAAGACGGATTTAGTGGTCATCAAGGGAGCTCATGACAGGTCTAAGGCACCTAAGCACCTTAGTTCCCTTCCTCCAGATGAAGATTCTCACAGAAGCAAATTCTGGGGTAAAAGGGTTTATGCCTCCTCTACTCTAGGTTTGAGGATTGCAAACTATGTGTCGCTCATGGTGAAACACCAGAATGCCAATTGGAAAAGGGCAAAGCTGCTGCCCAGGCTGCCCAGAGGGCACTCAAAAGCAGGAACTGCTTCAGTGCCTCAAGTCACTGAGGGTGTTAGTAAGCATCTCCTTAGAGCCCTGTATGACATGGCTGAAACCATTGCCAGGGCAGCTGCCATGGGCATATGCCTCTGTAGGCACTCCTGGCTCAGAGTATCTGGGTTTGCGACTGATGCAACAAAAGTGCTTAATGCCACCTTTATTGGCACAAAGCTGTTTGGCCCTGATGTTCAGGACATCATTAATAATCTGCAAGCATCGGGCAGGGTCATCAAGTCTGTCCACTCCCTCTACCACACCCAACCAAAGGGTAGAGGATGGTATCTTTTTCATAAAATGAGCAACAGGCCCGGGACAGCACCCGGCCCCAAGGAAAACACAGAGTCCAGGCTCTCTTACCTCCCCCTTCTGGCGCTGGAGCGATGGCCAAGCACCCCAGAAGTAAGGGACCAGCCCCTGCAGCTGGCTCCACCTCAGCTTGGCACCTTGCCAGACCCCCCTTCTGGTCCCAGACCAGGAGGTGGTGGTCGGAGGTCTTTCTTCCTCCATCTGAATCAATGGAGAACCATAGCTTCAGATGCATGGATTCTGTAGATCATAGAAAGGGTCACACCTTGGAGCTCATCGAGCAGCCTCCAGAAAACCCACCTCCACCCTCCTGTTATCCCCCGGCTCACCTGTTTGTTCTCCAGGAGGAAGTGCAGTCCCTTCTATGCAAGTAGGTCATCGAGCCAGTGTCCAGGTGCCAGAGAAACAAGGAGTTTTTCTCCAGGTTTTCCTGGTCCCCAAAAGACCGGGAGATATGAGGCCTATTCTGCACCTAAAGGACCTCAATCTGTATGTCCAGTACAAAGGTTCCGGATGGTAACTTTTCAGACATGATGCCCCTTCTCAAGACAGGGACTGGCTCTGTTCACTGGACATGCAGGACGCCACAGCACACCTCAGTCTTTCCTCCTCACAGGAAGTTTCTCTGTTTCACCTTTCAGGATGAGCATTATCAGGTCAAAGTGCTGCCTTTGGCTTGTCCTCTGCACCGTGAGTCTTTACCAAGTGTTTAGCAGTGGTCGTAGAAACTCTCAGAAGGGAGGGACTGTATGTTGTCCCTTTTCTGGACAGTTATCTCCTAAAGGCCCCATCCAGGGAGTGGCTTTTGCTGACTCTGAAGCGATTCCCCAGCTGTTTCACTCCTTGGACATCACTGTCAGTCCGCCCAAGTTGGTTCTGATACCGTCCCCAAAGGTTGCAGTATATAGGGACGGTTCTAGACACGGCAAAGGTGAAGGCCTTCCTGCCCCAAAACAGGGCAGAGTGCCTCATAGCTCAAGCTCAGGAAGTCACCCAGAGTAAATACATTCCTGCCAGGGCATATCTCAGATTGCTGGGCCTGATGCCAGCTGCTATATCCACTGTTCCACTGGCCAGACTCCATATGCGCATCCTCAAGTGGACCCTCTGGGTACAGTGGGACCAGTGCATGGACAAGTTAAACCAACCAGTCCTGGTCTCTTCCCCAGTACACAAGGTGCTGCAGTAGTGGATGGACCCCTTGAATCTGCTTCAAGGCATCCCATTTCAGATCTCCTCTCTGCATCAGATCTTAACCACGGATGCCTTAGATCTGGGCTGGGGAGCGGACCTGGGTCCCTTGGTCCCAGTGGGAAGTCTCCCTGCATATTAGTGTCCTGGAAATGAGAGTGATGCTCTATGCCATACTGGCTTTTCAGGAACACCTCGGTCCAGGTCAACTGCTGGTACAGTCAGACAATCTAAGCATAGTATACTACATCAACAAGAAGGGGGAACTAATTCATACCCCCTTTGCAGGGAGGCCATGAGAATGTGGTACTGGGCATTGGGTCACAGTCTGACGCTCTCTGCAGTCCACGTACCAGGCATGCTAAACACTCTGGTGGACAGTCTCAACAGGACTCAGTCCAGCATGCACGAATGGGAGCTTCTCTCACCCATCGCAGAAGACTTGTTCGATAGATGGGGTCATCCAGAGTCGGACCTTTTTGCATCCTGACTCAACATAAAACTGCCCAATTTCTGCTCGCTAGATCCAGGGCCTGGAGTTTTCTGGCGAGATGCGTTGTCCCTCTCTTGGAGCGGGAGGTTTCTTTATGCCATCCCTCCATTTCCTCTGATTCAGAGAGTGCTCATCAAATTGCAGATGTAGGGGGCCAGCATGATCCTGGTAGCTTTGTTCTGGCCTCGACAGATTTTGTTCCCTCTGCTTCAGCAGGTGGCAGAGGAACCTCCCTCCGGTCCCTCTTACCCTTTGTAGGAATCTGCTGACCAAACTCAAGGGACCCTGGTCCATCCCAATCTCATATTCCTCCATCAGCATGTTTGGCTCCTGAGGACATAGCCATCACCAGGTTCGGGTTCTCTAACAGGGTGGCGGATGTCCTAGTGGCCACCTAGAAGCCTTCCACTTGAGCCACATATGCCATGAAGTGGAAGCTGTTTACCATCTGGGCTGCCAAACATAGTTTAGACCCTTTCACCTGCCCTGTGAAATATATCCTGGACCACTTGATCTCACTGTCCGACTCAGGTCTCCAGTACTCATCCCTCAAGGTCCACCTTTCAGCTATTTCTGCATTTCATGAGCCCATGGGGACCACACTGTTGCTTAGCTGGATGTCTCCTGTACCTTTCTAAGGGCATCCTGTATCTGAAGCTCCAATCCATTCTCCTGTCCCGGCTTGGGACTTGAATTTTGTTTTGGAGAAACTTACTCTGCCTCTTTTTGAGCCAATCATGATTTGCAATTTACGCTTTCTCTCATAGAAAGTGTTGTTTATATTTGCCATTACTTCTGCTCAAAGATTTTCAGAGCTTCAGGCCATCTGGTGCGAGGTTTGTTTTTTCACAAAGACAGGGTGTATTTGTGCACAAATCCTAAATTTCTTCCTAAGGTGGTTTCAGAGTTTACACTCAATCAATCTATCTACCTTCATGTTTATTTCTCTGAGCGTGGCAATCGAGGGGAAGTACTGCTCCATACATTAGATGTGCGCAGAACTTTGAAGTACTACCTGCTTATGACCAAGGAGTCTAGAAAGTCAAAGTGGCTGTTTGTTTCTTTCACCCCGGATAGAGAGGACATTTCAGTTTCTAATCAATGTTTATCCAAATGGTTGGCAAATTGCATTGTGTTCTGTTACAAGAAATATGGCAAAGAATTGCCCGGTGCTGTCAAAGCTCATTCCACCAGAGTGGCTTGTTTCCGAGGGGTCTCAGCTGCTGACATTTGTGTGGCTGCCACCTGGAGCCCAGTCCATACTTTCACCAAGCACTACAGTCTGAACATTGCCTCAAGAGCCTGTGCAGGTCTTGGCAGGCCTATGTTACAAGGGCTCCTGTCTTAAATTTATGGAGAACCCTCCTCCCAGACTGTTTGTTTTGCGCTTGTAACTTCTTGGAACTCATTCCAGCTGTGTTACCTGATGACTGAGATACTCCTGAAGAAGATAGAGCAGTTATGTAAGAACTTACCGTAACAGTAGATCTTCGAAGGGATCTCAGTCATCAGGTATTCTTTCCCTACCACCATCCCCCTTCTTGGTGCTCCTGTTTAGGAAATGGCTGTCTGGTATATCCAGCCTTTTATTTAGGTCTTGGCACCTCTGTCTCTCTCCTCAGTCCCCATGCAAGAGCCTAGCTCCCTTCATCTCCAGGGGAAAGAATTGAGGAGGGAGTGGGTCCGCCATACCTTAATAGAGTTGATGACGCCAACAGATGTTGATGGTGTGGGCGGCCCCAGTTGTACTGCTAAAATCTTCCATGTGGATTCCCTTCACCAGTGGGGAAGGTTCCTACAGAGTGTTACCTGATGGCTGAGATCCCCTCAAGATCTACTGTTATGATAAGTTCTTATGTAACTGTTCTTTCCTTGGGTACTCTAAAGTTTCAATGTGTCAGTATTTGAGCAGGGCTGATGTAGTTTAACAATTCCTCAAGCAAATCCAAAAAGCATCAGCCAAACTCCAAAACTAAATTTTCAAAGTCTCAAAATCTTTAATTGTATTTAGCATCAGGTTGTGACCATGTTCATACAGTGATGCCTAACATTTCACCCTTATATAAAAGGCTTCTTCAAGGAGATCACGGTCCTCATTCAGAATAGTTCTAGCTCCTGTCATCTTTTTCATTAATATATCCAGATATTCTTTTTTCATGGTATAGTGCCTTATTCAAAAGTTTATATTGTTGTCGGTCAGCATGTCCTGCCTGTCAGTTTGGCACGCTAGGAAATGCCAGACTGGGAAGCGGATATGATTATTGAATGAGGATGGTGCTCTCTGCCTTCCTGTACACTGAGGTCCTCTGGCCTCTTGCTCCAGCCAGAGCTGTTTCCCTTCCTCTCCAACTTCCTGTTGAAGTGGCTAAGATACAGTATACTCTGTCTCTTACACTCACTACCCCTGTGCCACTTAGGCCCAACCCTCAGTTCTACTAAGTTGGTAGTGAAGTTTTATAATGTTTATTGTTTTATCCTGTATTCTTTTTCTAGCCCATTGGGCTAGGAGTGTATAGCCATCTCTGTCTTTTCCTCTCCTACTTGTTTTCTCTCCTGGCAAACAGAACTGAGGAAGAGAGGCAACTGGCATTGGTTGCTGGTCAACCCACACGCATAACGCCACTCACGCCTGCCTCATGTGCAGTGTCAGCACTGACGTTGATCCCATCCTAGGCTGAAAAGACCTTGCTCCCATGGGGTCCTAACGCCTCCTGCTTAGACCCATCAGTGTGACTGAATGATGAAGATATTCTGGATGATCAAGAATTAAGCTGAGCACTCCATTTTCATTTCTTCACTAAGCATACCTCTCAACCTCATGCCTCATAAATCAGGGACAAGGCTTAAAAAAATCAGGGACAAAAGACCAAAATCAGGGACACATCTTCAAAATTAGAGTTATCCACCCAGAAAGCTGGTAGAATATGGGGCTTAGTGCAAAATGCATTTTCTAAAGAAGAACAAGTCTGTAACTTTAATGCTTGACATTGTTTTGTGCTTATAGTCCCCACTGTTTTTGCCACAAAAACACAAATTTTAGGAGGGACAGAGTCAAATTTTGAGGCAAAATCAGGGACGACCCTGAAAATCAGGGACACTTGAGAGGTATGTCACTAAGTGCTCTGTGAGTTCAAGTCTGCATTAGACTCTGGCTTGGGAATTTTCAAGAGAATGCTCTTTGGCTTTAGTCAGAGATGAATATAGTCTGTAAAGCTGCCATTTAATCCAGACTGATTTGTAGGTCTTAGTATGATTTGTAGATGCCAGTAGCTCCAATAAATGTTACCAGTTCTCAGTGTGCTTGTGAGCTCGTCTGGATTCACTATTTCAGAGCCAGAATAATTCTTCAACAGACATGCCTTGTGATCTTGTCTGGATTCATTGTTTCAGTTTCATAGGTTTTACAAGATACATAGACTTTCATCCTTTATGCTTGTCACTATTGTTTAGTCCAGACTGTATTTGTTAGGGTATAAATTATCTAACCTTTGTTTGAGTACTTCCACTGTTCCACTAGTAACCACCTCTGATGGAAGGCTGTTCCATAATGGCATCTCTCTCTGGCTGAACCAGTGCCTTCTCTTTATTCTCTTTAAAAGGTTCCATTTGCCCATAGTTAATTGAGCGTATGCCCCTAGACTCATGCTTACAGTTCTTTTCACATTAGTCCTAGGTCCTCCCATAGTGATTTGTCTAGCAGGGCTGTCTATACCATGCACATGTCCCCACTTATTCTTCTGTAGTGCAGTGTATGCAGTTTTAATCTATCCAACCTCTCTGAATATGCGGCCTCCTCAAGACCTGCCATTGCTCTTGTGGCCCTTCACTGTATATTCTCTAGTTTCTTAATGTCCCCCTTTTTATATGGTGACCATACCTTCGCACAATACTCCAGATGAGGTCTTACCAATGCCTAATATAAAGGGAGCAGTACTTTGCTGTCCCTACTCCCTATGTGTTGCAGAATATAGTTTAAGGTGTAATTTGCCCATTTAGCAATGATGTTACAGTGCGGGCTGGCAGAATAGCCTAGAGGTTAGAGGAATGAGGTGTGAATGAGCTTGATACATCCAGCAGACCACACCTGAGTTTGATTCTCACAACCTCCACTTGCATACTGTGCGACTCCGAGCAAGTCACTTAACTGCCCAGTGCTCCCAGGTCACCCCTGAAAACAGGCACTTGTGCCTAGTGGGCCTTATCCGGTTACCAAAGACTAAAATAAAAAAATAAATTGTAAATCATTGGTGACCCTGACTCCCAAATCCCTTTCCTCAGTTGTTTGTGGCAAGTTGTTGTTTCCCATACTATACTTAAGTTTTAAATTATGTTTCCCCAGTCGCATAATTATACACTTTCCCACAGTTTCAGAATAACAATTGTCCATCAGACGTGCTTTTTGGTTACGCTTTATACAAAGAGACAAGTCAGTGGGCTTTTGACTTTTGACTAGAAGAGCATTATCACATTTTCTAGGATAAGGTTGTTCTTTTTACTGAACTGTTCTTTCTCCAGAAGATCCCTACTTTTTTTCATGTCAATTCAATTAATCAATCTTTATTTATCCAGGCGAAACACCTTTGAGACAATTAATTTACAAGGTGGACCTGGGTCAGGTACTGGTACAAACACAAGACAAGAATAGCAAATATGATACAAGACACACAAGGCAAGAGATACAGTGCTGCAGTTAGGTTACAGACTACACATGCTATACATTAGAACACAAGAGAATACGTATGTACAGTATATAAATAATACACAATAAAAATATACAATTTCTGCAGTGGATAAGATCATAAGGAAATGGTAGCTTAAATGACGGAAAGAGCACAATAAGTGATTAATTAGTGAAAACAGTTGCAAGATTCCTTAAAGGCCCTTGCAAAAAGATTTTTAAAGAGGGGTCATTTCACTGGTAATATCATTTTTAGTTTTTTTTGCGCGTTATTCCAGAGGACAGGTAGAGTGTGACCTATGGCTGCTTTGCCAAGACGCGTTTTAACTAAAAAGTGACTGTTTTTCTTTTGCTCCAAACCAGATACTAAGAAGGAGAAACAGCTTTGTAAGTTAATGTCCAAATAGTGGTTAAAACATACATAATTAATGGTTTCCTCTGTTTTCCATAAGGAAACCATGGTGTAATTTGCCATTATAAAGGAGCGTTTATAATGGCAAACATGCGCACAGTTTCCCCTCTCTGCACATGTGCCTGCTCGAACTTCCTCGATCGCTGTCCTTCCAACCGCAACCTAAATGTGAAGAGAAACTGCCATGGACACCGCAGTAAGTAAAATACAATTTAAATTAAATGTACCATATCACTACCAGATCGATCCTCCCTCATAATACTGTGGAAAAAATGTTTTAAATAAAGAAAGCTGACTGCTCGCCATGACGGAATCGGACTGCGGGGAGCACAGCAGCCTTTTTATTTATATAATTGCTGAGGCGAAAAGAAACCTAACAATCTTATAAAATAAAATATGGAATACAGGTGTGTGTATACTATTTACATTACACCCTCGGGTTAGATCTTCATATAAACCCCTCGGGTTTGTGTAAATTCTCGTTACACACCCAGACCCATACTTTATTCTCTATATAATAATACTTTACCATTTTGCCAGTTTGGTAACCAATTCCTTCTGTATAGCATAGTAAAGAAAGGTCAAAAAAATGAACAAGGCCTCCTTAGCTAGATGTTGTGCAGTGAAGGCTCATGTAACAGCCAAAGAGAATCCACCAGCATTTGTTAAAGCACTTTCAAACAGGACTCTGGCATCATCCTAGGAAGACAGTAGAACCTTAGTTTCTGAGCTGTGACAACAACTTTTGGAATGGCTCAGAAAGAAGAAATTCTATCAAATTTGCCATCATTTCTTTTTCTGTCAGTTCCAACGTTGTCACTGGGGCCCATTAGAGGGTGTTTCTCTTCAGGAGACTATTTTATCAGCTGCAAGAAAATCAACACAGTTCTGCTATAGGCATACTATGCCAAATTTATTGTTTCATTACAAACTGATTTTACCCTAGTTAGCAGTCTGTCAGATTCTGCTCATGCAGATAATGCTGATAATTTTCTCTCAGTATAGAAATGTTTATGAAATATCAAAGTTGCTTTGATTACTTTTTGGATGTATTCACCATTACAGTTTCTTTTTTTTGCCTTGTGCTGTATATTTTAGCCTGTTTGTAACTATTCCTGCTGAACTGTGTTAATCTGTTGACTTCTACTTTCCTCCATGGAACACCAGTGAAAATGAGATGCTGTATCTCATGTGGTTATCCCTGTTGGAGTAATTTTAAATAAATAAATCAATAAATAAATAGCCGGTGCTGTGACAGGGTTAAGTAGGACACTGTCTATTTGTTATGCAGAGAGAGTTAAAAGTAAGGATTTATTTTGTCCTCTCCTATTCTGCTACTTGTCTGTCTGATTGTGCAGTCACATTTTCTTGTGGCACCTAGGAATTGGCCACACTCTGAAGGTCCAACAAATTCACCTGCCATCTGCTTTCCTTCATTTGCTGTTTTTATTCTTTCTTTTGCCCTTTCTGCTCTGTGGTTAAAATTGTATGTGAAACTGGGATCGCTGATTTGCAAATGTATACAATTATATCATTTAAATGATTGCAGAACGCTTTTTTTTGAAAGATAACCATCTGAAACACAGAGGGTTGACTATGAGATGCATTTTTTTTGGTATTTTGTTTTTATTAAGTTTTCCAATGAGAAAACATTGAATACACATATAGTAAACAGTCCATATGTATAATATCTGCTAGGACATTGTTCTTAATATTAGGCAGCATGCATTTACTATATAGTGGTGCCACACAGGGAATTACAAAATTGCTAGCCTAAAGAAAAAGTCCATCAGATAAGCTGCTTTACTGAGTCCATGAGCAGTACGACTATAACTAAAATATTGAAATGTCCAGCATCAGTGCCAATAAAGGCCTCACCCATAGCACGTATATGGCGCCCTGTAGTATATCTAAAGTGAAAATATCCTTCAGTATATATTGGAGCAAGTTGCCCAATTAGGGCAAACATAGTATAAGTAAAGCCTGCCAAACTCTCCATCCTCCTCCACCTTACTCAATATGAACAAACATTAAACTTTTGATAAAACTCCACAGATCATTGGAACATTAGAACATATGGCATGCAAGGCAACTTCAACTTGAGGCTAAAACCACCTTGTGGGTAGATCAGTAACAAAAGTGTAAGACAGTCAGTCTCTGTGTAGATGGTAAACAGGGATCACTGATCCAAACACTCTTTTTCAAGTGTCTGGCTCTGTTGCATCAAGTTCTGCCACCTGGGTACTTACAGATACCACATGCAGCCTGGTCGCTATTTTCCAGTCTCCACCAGATCGCCAAACAGGTAGACTTTCCTTCAAAGATGATGCGAGGTGGGTCGGGTAGATGATTGCATGCACAATGCTGTTTCCCAGAGGGTACAGCAGATCCTTCAAATTTCTTGCGCATTGCCACGTAGCATAACTGTTGTCTGGGAATGCATAGATTTGCTGGTTATCCAGCATTATTGGACCTGTGTGACGTACTCAGCTGCAAAGTGTAGTCCTTTCCCCAACCCCCATTGTAACAACCATGAGGGTATGGGGTCCTCCGCCATTTGTCGTCCACGTGGTGTCACTCTGTAGACTTTTATATGCCAGCAATAGGGTCTCCTCCTGATGGAACCAGCTTCTCATTCAGGAATTCTTGTATGTTCATAACTGGTGATCCCCTCAAATCCCTCGGTATACCCAATGTGAATATTTGCATTCAGACCTGGTTTTCCATGGACTCGAGCTGGGTTCTTAAATGCTGTAGCTCTTTGGACATCAGCGTGGTTGCTCCTGTAACAGAGTCGGCCCTTTAGAGACCTCAGGAAATTGGTTTTAGTCCATCGACCGCGCTTTCCAGAACTACCACCCGACTATTGAAAGTGTCCACTTTGAGAAAGTCCAGGCACAGAGTTGATCAGTGTCTGAAGTTTAAGACCCAACATTGCAAGGGATTCATCAGTGCCTGAGGCAGGCACGGCTGAGTCTTCCAGGCCCGACCATGAGGTCTGAGCCCCACCAGTGCTTTTCCCTTTTTCTGCACCTCCCATTGCCTTGTCTCGCCCATAATTCCTCGTCTTTACTAATTTTCAGGTCAGGAATCTGTTCCAACTGTCCAAAGTAGCCAAAAACCTTTCCAAAAGGTAGATTTTGGTGGATTTAGATGGAGATGTTGCAGAGCAGTTAAACTTGCTTCCACCTAGCTTGGACTCCACAGCACCCCCCTCGAGATGCATTTTAACCTCCACAAGTTTGTTTACATAATTGTTAACAGGAAACCAACTGTGAGACAAAATGTACTATGTTGTTGTACCTGTCAAGATTAAATGTGCTCTTCAGGCTAGCCACAGTAAGGAAACTGACAGAGTTTGATACATTTTGTGAAGAACAGGAGATGTAACTTACAACAACAGGATGCAGAGTTTGAACTGTCAGGCAAAAACATCTTATATAGTCTGAGCAATGTTTTTTCAGGAGGAAGACTCAGGTGGATGATATTTGTTTGTACTGCCTGTATGAAAAGCTATCCTGTACAATTTTATTTTTTCTGTTTTATTGTTATTGATAATAATAAAAACGCCACTTGCAAATTGTATAACTTCTCCTGGTCTGCCTGTGGTTCTTGATCTATGCCACTATGACAGTTGCAAAGCATGACAGTTGAAGGTTGCGACCAATTCTTGAATCAGGAGTTGATTTTCTTTTATAATAAGAATACATTATGTTACAGTAACTTTATGTGGTATTTCCCTCTGAAGCTTTGTCAATAGAATGCTGAAGCAGGCAGAATTATGTGAAGATGCTGCAGATATGTATCATCTACCCTAGTTGGATGATGTAGTTACCCATCAGGCGACAGCGTTTGTAGCCTAAGCGGTTAAGGATGCAGTATCTTTGACCAGATGGAGGGTCTCAGCCTTGTGGTATCCCCTGATGGCAGGTAAGGAGAGTCAGGAATTAGGTAGGACTATTAGAGGGAGAAAAAGAATAAAGAAAATCTTAAAAAAGTAAACAACCCAGCAGTTATGACTAGGCCTGTGATTACCTTGGAACTAACGCAAAAATAAATTATGGCAAGTTTGGTAGAATTTCTTCTTTTCTATGCTCTATCCAGTTAATAACCTGGTCTATTCAAACTTGGTACAAATACATTTTTACATGATTCCAAACAAAAAATATTAAGGAAATGTCTTTGACCTCTGACATAGTCAGAGGGGTCAAATGTTGAGGTTTCCCTGTTGTGTGTATCAGACATTTCTTTTAAAGTACAGGGTGGGCATACACACCATAAAAAAAATCTTCCAGTTTAATACTTGTGGCAACTGAAAAACTTATGTTTTGCACCCACAGTATTTGGGACAGATGTTAGATTTGCATGGTACCATGTTATTCGTATCAGTTTTAACCAGTAGTTGTTCATCTAGTTCAACAAAACTTGGCATTAGGGATTCAGATTGCAGTCCTCAATAAAGAGGTTGACCCACTGGCACAAGCAGTATGTTAATTTAAACTGGGTAAATTATTTTATTTATTTATTTATTTATTGAAATGTTTGACTAGGAGGGCACGCTGAGCAACAAGTTGCTCATCTCACGGTGCGACCTGGGGGTGAGGTACATGAGGATAGTCTACAGAGATAGAAACAATATTACAAAATTCACATTTGGAATAGCATAAACTAAGGAACACGTAGTCAGTATGATTGTACAGTGACGTTCAAGGGGAAGGTAAGCATAGGGAGTGTAGATGATTAGAAGGTGAAGGAAACAAAGTAGCTAGGTACTGAGAGAATAAATCAGTGGTATGCTGATGATTCTTTTTCAGTTCAGGTAGACTGCAGTATTTAATTACTGACTTGCTTGTACAGTATGTTGATAAATACAAATGCATTTCATGTAACTATCATTTTCAGAAACTTAAATGTTTAATTTATGCTGGTCTCATCTTCTAGCAGTGAAGACTATATTTCGTAAAAATGATATTGCACACAACAGCAGTGGAAGTCATATTCAATAATCATATTTGTAAAATGGGTAGAGGAAATCCTGCATCCTGATTGGTTGTTACTAGATCTGTCTAATGCACAGGTAAAAACAAACAATTCAGAAGTAGACATAGTACAACATAAATTAATGTGCCATTAGAATGTTCATTTTTTGAAATGCTGCCATTTTTTTCTGTCTTAGCGAGGAAAGCTTGATATGCAACTGTCACATACAAATGCAAACAACTAAACATGCTTGACAACTTATTACAGTAAAGCAAAGCCATACACGTGTATCACAAGTGAAATGTAAAATAAAAGTTATCGCCTTGACATCGCAAGGTCTCCCAAGTCCCTGGTCGCTCCCACAGTCTTTGCTAGTTAATTACATTGCTGCTCAACCTCTCAGAGTTGCAAGCTACTCCCTGAGTCATCATAAAACACATTATTACAGTTACCTGCATTTCTCTTGCTTTTTTTTTAAATCTACATAGAGCCTCGTTCTTCCCATTCTTGTACCACTCTCACACAGATTCACACATGCTGGCGGGGGAGAGGGAGTACAGCTGCTCAGTACAACATATACATTGTGTGCAGGAGGGGGCTGGAGGTACGGCTGCTTGGTAAACTAAACAGAAATACCATTACACTATGCGGGAAGGAGAGGGGGTTGGGCATGCTGGGACATTATTGGGGGGTAGAGCTGCTTGCTCAGGCTATCACTATCAGAGTTTGCATCTTCTGCTACAATTCTGTAGCTTTGCTTCACCCGATCCTTCACTTACTCATCTGTATTTCACCCACCCTCCTGCATGCTCATTCACTTGCCTGCTCTGACCTTGGGAACCAAGTTTCCAATTTGCAACGTACAGCAAAGGTACAGGAATGAAGTGTAACCTCAAGGTTTTTATTTTAAATCTTATTATCATTGGGGGCAGGGACCATGACAACCTTATTCAAGCTCAGCTATGGTGGCCACAATGGATCAAGATTCCTTTGGCAAAAATTTTTTTAAAACCTAATGCAGGTGGAGGAACTATTTGATATCTGTATATGGTAAATATTTTAATTATTTTAGTATTGAATCCAATCAATTTTTATTTTTATGTTCATTTAAAATACCCAGCCCCACTTTATAGGGGCAATAAGACACTCTGAGATATGCATTAGACATTTCTAATGCATGGCCAGGGTCTGAAAACACTTGGCCTGCAGCCTCATGCCTCACTATGCCCCTGGCTGTGGGTTAGAAATGTCTAATGCACACCCCTCATGTCGTAATGCTTACTAATACCACTAACCAGGCATAACTGATAAGAGTGGCAGCATAGCATTATGTTTGCCCTGAACCATCTAGATTCCAACAGAGCCCCCCAATGATGATAACAATGGAAAAAGTCTGGCTGTGGCAGTGGGATGTTAAGAGGTCTTTAGATGATGAAGTCCCTATAAATGTGCATGTCTGGAATTTTATTTGTGTGTGTCTTGCACACTTTGGAACTGGTCAGCTCTTTCAAGTTCACGTCAGATGGAAGCTGGGAGTAGATCAGCCCCTCCCAGAGATTCTCTGAGGTACGCTAGCAGAAATTTCTGATCCCCATTGTCTGTTCTGATGAGGATTTTTCTGTGTCTTGGGTCAGCTGACCAGTCAGAGAAAACTCATCTTAAGAGAAGACAGATTTAACTAGTGGTTCAAGCACAGAGCTGGAACATAGAGGCACAGGTTTGAATCCCTGCATGTTTGACCATAACCAAGTCACAAACCCTGCTTGAGCTTAATTTCCTCTGCGTCTTTGTCTGCCTTAGCTCCCTTAATCTTGCTTAACCCAGTGGCTGAAGAAACTGGTCATAGCTTCTAAAAGACTTTGAAATACTGTGTGTGTAAAAGGTTCTACATAAAGCCAGATTCTTTTCCTTACCTTGAAGCTCATATTGAAGCTGACACCTTTGGGAAAACTTTGGAATATATAATATTTAGACAAAATTCAGCTTGCATTTCGTATACGTTCAATTGATTTTGCTTCTTTGTTATTTATTACTGAAGAAATTCCCACAGAAACAAGGTCTTTGTCATTTAAAGTTCATCTGCCTCTATAGTTTACTCCCTACTTGAAATCATAATGCTGTGTTGTGACATCACAGTCCATTGCCATGGGAATAACCATGATGTCACAAGCAGAGTGTTGTGACCTCAGATTGGGAAGAAGCAGTAGGGAGTTGATGAACCATCAAGGAGCAACTATCCTGTTCTCATGTATATAACCTCAATAATAAATTATGGAGCTTGGAAATACAGAGCTAATGAGAAATATAAGTTTCCTTGTGTCCAAATATTAAGTTTTTTCAAAGTTCTACTCTAGGCATCAGTGGCTGTTTAAAAGTAAGTCATAGTTGGAATTGTCACCCATGATAGTTCAATCCAGATACAGCACCTGTATGTTGACTGCCACCGTTTATGGTAGGTAGGTGGTAGATATGTGAATCTCCATTGCAAGATGGATATTTTGCAATATGCTGATGTTGGCAAAGTAGAGCTTTGAATTTTTAGAATGCCTTGTATAAATGTTATTTTTTTTTTGTATGTTGCATGTTTGTTTTATGGAATTTTGATACTTCAAAATAAAATGTAAATGAACATTGGAAAGTTAAACATGCATCAAAATTAAAAGTGAAATATGTTTCTTTTTTTTATTTATTTCAGGAAATTCAACAGCAGAGGGCTGCCCAAAAGCTCATATATAGGTTTAATAAAATAAAACCACATACCATTCCATATACCCCAAGGTAAGAAAGACCAAAGGGAAGGGACTTCTGGTTAGATAACTAGTTATAATTTGGTTTATAAAAGGGTAGTACCGCTACCAGAGGAGTTAGTGAACAGAAAACTGTTGGGAGCTTCAAGAGGTGATGAAATACAGTCAAGGGGAGGGTAAGCGGGAGTGAGATATGAAAAAAGATACATGAGCTCTGCGTCAGGCAGACTCGATACACCATGAGGTCTTCTTCTGTGGGCTATTTCATGTGTTTGTAATTTCTGTCTACAGTACCTGGATTTCATCATGTATTCACACTACTGCAGTGTCCACTGAGCATGAGTGAAGTATGTCCTCTAAACACAGTTGATTGGAACCATTTGAGACTCACTCTAGTACCCCTAGTATATTAAAGCTCCACCTGTACTCCACCACTAGCAAATGGGCAAGAAGGAGGGGTGGATGAACAATGAGGAAAATCAAAACAGCCATCACAGAGGCAACAAGCCTCTGTGTAAAGCAAAATCAACAAAGCAAAATGAAGAAAAAAACCACTATGGTTCTCAAAGCGGTGGCGGGGAAGGTTAAGGAGAAAATGTATCATTCAGGAAGTATAAGGAAACACAGAAGGAGCAGGACAGAGAACTGTACCAGTTAAAGCAGAAGGAAGGGAAGGCAGTCAGAATAGCAAAAGCCCACACTGAGGAAAAGATAGCCAACTCAGTTAAGAAGGGGATAAAACCGTTTATAGGTACATTAGGGAGTGAAGAAAGACCAAGGCAGGGATAGATCCAGAAGCAAATGATTTGATACCTTTTAATGGACCAACATAGATGTAACAACAAGAACAAAGTGCTCTAGCTTCGGACCAACCAGTCCTTCTTCAGAAGCAAGGGAGGGATAGTGAGGCTTAATAAAGGGAAGGAGGGTGGGCAGAGGGTGACAGTGAAAAAGCAGGGATACTGAATGAGTACTCTGCTCAGTATTCACAAAACAAGAGGAGAGGAGGTACCCAAATCAAAGAGTAGAAGCACTCTGGATAGGGAGGTCGATACCAGTCCATTCACAGAAGAAAAGGGTGCTGAAAGAACTCTTAAAACTGAAGGTGGGCAAAGCAATGGAGCCTGACGGGATTCACTCAAGAAGTCTAAAAGAACTAGGGTAGAACTAGTGACACCACTGACTACCCTTTTAACAAATCATGGGAGGATGGTGTGGTACCAGAGGACTGGAGAAGGGTGGACGTGGTTCCCCTTCACAAAAGTGGGAGCGAGACAGAGGCAGGAAACTACAGACTTGTTAGTTTGACCTCAGTAGTAGGGAAAATGATGGAATCACTTCTAAAGGAAAGAATTGTTGAGTTCCTAGAGGCCAGGGGCACAGGACCCAAGGCAGCATGGATTCACAGCAGGACGGTCATGTCAGATGAATCTAATAGATTTCTGTGACTGGGTGACCAATGTAGTTGACCAGAGAGGGGCTGTGGACATGGCCTACCTAGACTTTAGCAAGGCATTTGACACAGTCCCACATAAAATATTAATATACAAGTTAGCCAGCCTTGGACTGGGTCCCAAAGTGGTAGCCTGGGTAAAAAAAATTGGCTGGACAACAGGATACAGAGGGTAATAGTAAACAGAGTTCACTCTGAAGAAAGGGGAGTTACTAGTGGGGTACCACAAGGTTCAGTACTGGGACCAGTCCTCTTTAATGTCTTTATAAGTGACATTGCAGAGGGACTGGAAGGAAAAGTATGTCTCTTTGCAGACGACACAAAGATCTACAACAGGGTTGATACAGAAGATGGGGTGGAAAGGATGCAAATGGACTTGGCATGGTTGGAGGAATGGGCAAAATATATGGCAGCTTAGATTCAGTGCAAAGAAGTGCAAAGTAATGCACCTGGGAAACAAAAACCCAGGGGAAGAGTACACAGTGGGAGGTGAGATACTAACAACAAAAATGGAAAGGGACCTGGGGGGTAGTCATATCAGATGACCTTAAGGTGGGCAAGCAATGTGAGAAGGCAGTAATGAGGGCTGGTGAGATACTGGGATGCATAGGGAGAGGCATCACCAGTAGAAAACATAAAGTTGTTATCCCTCTGTGCAGACAGTTGCCATCTGGAGTACTGCATCCAGCTCTGGAGACCCCATCTCTGCAAGGACATAGACAGAATGGAGGCTGTCCAGAGGAGGACAACTAAAATTGTGCAGGGTCTGCACCAGAAGACATATGAAGAGAGATTAAAGGAGCTTAATATGTATACCCTTGAGGAGAGGAGAGGAGGGAGAGGGGGGACACGATAGAAACTTTCAAGTACATCAAGGGAATCAACAGAGTCCAAGAAGGTAGCATCTTTCAGAAAAAGAGATGTGCAAGAACAAGGGGGCACAATTTGAAGATAGAGGGGGCACAGCTCAAAGGTAATGTGAGGAAGTATTTTTTCATGGAGAGGGTTGTGGATACATGGAAGAGCCTTCCTGAGCAAGTAGTGGAGTCAAAAACAGTGGGGGAATTCAAGAATGCAAGGGACAGACATAAGGCAATTCTAGTGGGGGTTACGAGGAAGTAGGCTGTAGGTTAACTAGGATCTGCAGTTTATCCATTAGGTAGGGAAATGGGCAGACTAGGTGGGCCAAGTGGTCCTTATCTGTTGTCAAATTCTATGTTCTAGGTTTCTATAGTTCTCTCCTGCTCTATATCTTTCTTATAACTGAATGAAGCAAGTTGCCTTTTTCCAGCCTGCTTTGTCATTATTGAGATCTGAAGCTAGCACAGGTTGTTGTATGAGACATTAGGACACAAACATTGATTTCAAGCATCTAGTTCTCAAGCTACCCCTACCCACCACTCTTTTTCTCACCTACATACTGTACCTGGTTCATAAATCTGTGTATTAACGCATTTGCTCCAATAGCATTTTTCCAAGTCCATGGATTCCATTGCTTAACTGTCATTCAAATGGCATCACACAGCCAATGAGTTAACTCCCGGGTTTTCACATTGCGTCATCCTACTTGTGCAAGCAACCAATTCTGGTGTGGTGGGAGGACCATTTGGTCAAGGATTGCTCCACTGGGATGAGTTTTCATAGTAACAGGCAGTGGCACCTTGCCTTTATCAGTTTGGGCTTCCTTGTATTTACATGGGTGGTATGGACAGTGCTGAAGTCAGGCATCAAAAGGTATATTTCTTACCACTGTACAGTGTAACAGGCAGGTTCAGAGCACAATGTGGAAGATTGTGATATATGCCAGGTCATGTGTCTGACATTCCTATGGATGTTATTATTTGAGTTATCACAGGTTTTTCAGTAAATTCCATGGTTGTCTGATTTGTGTCTCAATAGTGATGACCATTTGATAATTCCATGGTATTAACAAGTGCATATTTACTATCATAGTATCTTCATCGAGGGTATCTCTTGCAGTAGGTACTACCTTTGGGAGCCCGCCAGAGGACACTCTTGCAGACAGTCATTGTCTTCCAGCAGTGTCATCATACCTGGCAGGTGTAAAGGAAGTGGGTGGTCTCCAGTATCCTCAGTTCTAACTCCACCATCTGCTAGCTCTCAGCAGAGAAGCTTTACAGTCTGAAGTGCCCCGACGACATCAACGATGACTAGAACTACCATAACGGTATGCTGTTTCTCTTCTTTTTCTTTCTTTTACGAATGTCTCAGTCCGAACCATTATTTAGAAAGTGCCCTTGTGGCAGGAAGATCTACCAATACAATGAGCACCTGGTCTGTGTGCGGTGTTTGGGGGCTGCCCATGGTTTCCTTAAGTGTGAGATCTTCAGGGAATTTAACCAGGCGACTCATCGTCAGCGGCTCCAAGAAACAAAGTCCTATTTGGTGGAGCAGAAAATTGCTGTACTCAAGAAGAAGGGGTCTCACCCTCATGCGTCATCCTCTTCTTCACAAACATCCCATAAAAGCTCTAAACATAACCACAGGAACAAAACACTTTCTGCGGAAGGAACGCACTCCCACTCGCCGTGAGCATCTTCCTCTCCATCGGTGGCGGTGGTCCAGAAGTCTTCATCACACAAACAGAAATCCTCATCAACGGTGACCCTTCAGGTTTTATCGTCGACATCGCTCGATGCTGCTCTTGCGGTGGTTACCTCCCCAGTCTCCACCACTGCCTGAGCCGCTCATTGACAGCAGTGCACTCCATGAGACAGGCGCACTCTCCGTCAACAGTCCAGCGCTCCTCCAGACAGGAGCGCTCTGCCTCTCCATCAGCGGCGTCATTTAGACACTCCAATATGTCACCCTTTCAATCTCCATCAACAAGACCATCGACAGAGCAGGGATCTGTAATAAAAGGAAAGGGTTTCTCCCTTACCATATTACCTAAACTGCCCTCTGCTATGCAGGTGGCATCTTACTGAGGCCCATTCATGGACAATAAGGGGTCAAGTCAGGCCTTTCCAGGGGCTCAACTGGTTCCTCAACCTTGCCCCATTTCCCCTATTCTACCCCAGAGCTCGCAGACCTCTGGCTTCAGGGACCCTTGCATTGCAGCAACCCACCACCCCATCTGTAGATGTGGCCACTGTGGTGCAAACTGTGTTACAGGTTATGCAGGGTTTACAGACCTCTCCGCCCACTTAGGCGGCTAGATCTGTGCATTCTTCCTCCCCTTCACCTCCACCTAAGCACTTTTGCCCAGAGGCTACATATGTACCCATAAGGGACCCCTCCAGGTCCCTTCGTACCAGTTACTAGAGGAGGAATCTCTGCATGAGGAGAATATAGAATATGAAGAAGACTTTGAGGAGGACGATGGCTTACACCCTCCATTGATTAACTCCACTATTATCTTCAGTGGAAGGGGACCAAGACTGTCTTACCCCACCCCCCCGAATGACCAAATGTTTCTTGACATCATGTCCCAAATACAAAAGGTCATGGGCTTCATGACAAAACAGCCCGACAAACAAAGACAAAACCTTGCAGATTATTTGGAATTACCGAAGGACCCAGCTACTATTGTTTCTCCTCTTATTCCATCCTATCAAGATGCAGTATTAGCTGCATGGCAAAAGCCTGCTGATATTCCCTTGGTGCCTCATAAGGCAGATCGCGTATACCAGGCTCCAATGGACCACATATATTTTATAGCAACACAACAGACGTATTCAGTAGTAATTAACGCTGTACATGACAGGACCAGGAAACCAAACATCTAAGCTCCGTAGCCCCAGATAAAAAAGTCAAGAAACTGGACCACATGGGGAAAAAGGTGTACCAAGGAGCCACCTTGAATATTAGAGCCATTAACTATATAGGACATAACGTATGTTGAAGTATCGGAAAATCCTCTGGGCGGCTGCCACAGAGGTAGCTAATAAACTTCCTGACTTGGAGACAAAGAAAAAACTACTAGCCACTTTTAACATGGGAGTTTGTCTTTCCAGACACTTACTAAGGGCAGCACATGATGTGGCTGACACCTTGGCCAGATCTTCTGCCACTGGGGTAAGTCTTAGATACCGTGCATGGCAAAGAGTGCCAGGCTTCACTCCAGACGTTCAACATAAAATATTGAATGTACCCTTTGATGGGGAACAATTGTTTGGCACAGCCACAAAGGCTATTCTCGATGACCTACAAGACTCGAAATGTACCATACTCCCTAAAACATAGGACAATCAAGGTACTATCAGCAGTACCAATTTCATCTTACTGGACGACAGCGCGACTCGGGCAGGCAGTCATATAGAGGCAAATGTGGTCTACAAGCATCCAGTAGACCAAACTCTACAACCTCCCATGGTGGTCGCTCCACCCCTACCTCTAGGGGTGGCACCACAACATCAAATTAACTCAGCTTTGCGCCCCCAGTGCCTCCTCCGCAGGCCTCAGAGACTGTTGGGGGTTGCTTTTCCAATCATCAAGAAGCCTGGAAAGCCATTGCTGTGGACGAGTGGGTCTTACAGATAATTCAATTGGGACACACCCTAGAACTTACAGATTGTCCCCTGAGTCTCCCACCTCTGCAAGTCATCTATCAACTCGACTACATCCCCATACTGCTGGAAAAGTTGCACGCGTTACAACTGGTTGCTCTAAATCAACACAATCCCATTTTTCCTCATCCCCAAATAAAAAGGGTATCTCTGTCCAGTATTGGATTAAGCTCTCCAAACAAATACATACAGTACAAGCAATTCTGCATGGTCACTCTTATGACCATACTTTCCCTCTTACATCAGGGAGGCTGGTTTTGTGCCCTTGATATGAAGGACGCATACCTTCACATTCTCATTCACCCGGCCCATTGAAAGTACCTACGTTTCAACTCCTAGGACAACACTACCAGTTCAGAGCACTCCCATTTGGCCTCTCATCAGTACCCAGAGTTTTCACTAAGTGCCTTGCAGTAGTGGCTGCAGCACCCAGGCATCAGGGACACTTTGTCTTCCCATATCTTGCTGATTGGCTCATAAAAGCCTCCATGAAGGAAGGGCTCACCCACTACCTTCAGGCCACCTTGCAAATCTTCCCCCAGTTAGGCATTATGGTTGACCTCTCAAAGTCTCAGTTAGATCCATCACAGAGACTCCAGTATATTGTAGCAATTGTTGGACACCACAGCAGAAAAAGCCTACCTGCCAGAAGACAGAAATCAGACTATAACAAATCTGGCAATCCTATACAGAACAGTACCAGGTGTCACAGCCAGACAACTCATGAAACTCCTGGGACACATGGCAGCCACCATATCTATGGTCCCATTTGCCCATCTACACAAGAGACCAATTCAGTGGGTCTTCAGACAACAGTGGCACCAATGAACAGGGGACTCAGAGGATGTTGTCATGCTCCCCCCCCTCCCTGAGCGCAGCATTAAACTGGTGGGCAAACCCAACCAACTTAACTCATTCTCTCCCCGTGGCCATTTTGGGTCGGGTTCAGCAATGCATAGTTCCAATGCCATATGGTGGCTACAGGACCGAATGCACAAAGGTGTGCCATTTCAAATGCCCATCCCAGTACAAACCCTAAGAAAAGACACCTCAACTACAGGTTAGGCACACATTTGGATCGCAGATACCAACACAAGCAGTTTGGGATGTACGCACATCAAGACACCATATCAACATATTAGAGATGTGAGCTATAAGACTCTCCCTATGCACATTCCAGCCATATTTCATACCTGGCCCACTCCTGGTACATTCCAACAACACTGCGGTGGTATACTACATTAATAAACAAGTGGGTATCAAATCCTGCCCCCTGTGTCTGGAAGCATCCAAAGTATGATACACTGCCATCCAACAAAACCTGACACTAATAGCAGTACATGTACCAGGGGCACAGAACACCCTAGCAGACCACCTGAACAGACAGACCCACAATCACGAATGGTTAGTAAACATATCACTCCTACAGAGCATATTCAAGATGTGGGGTACTCCAGCAGAGGATCTTTTTGCTTCACCAGAGAACCACAAACTGCCCGTTACTGTTCCATTGTGCCGGACAGGGAGGTCATTCTACAGATGCCCAGTCCCTGTCCTGGATGGAGAAATTCTTCTACACCTTTCCCCACTCCACTTCTTCAGAGAGTCCTGCTAAAACTCCAAAAGAGCCAGCAAAATGATCATAATAGCACCTTTCTGGCCAAGACAGATATGGTTCCCATTACTACAGCAAATGGCAATCAGAGATCCTCTTCCCCTCCCAATCACCCCGGACCTTCTGACTCAACAACAAGGTACCATCCTTCGCCCCAACCTCAGGTTACTATATCTACATGCCTGGTTCCTGAACACACGTTCATAATTAGGCATAATATCTCCGACAAAGTGACACAAATCCTATTAGCCACTAGGAAATCTTCCACCAGAAAATGCTATAATGATAAGTGGACGTGATTCGCATTATGGGCAACCCAGAGATCCTTTGACCCCTTTACATGCCCACTCTCAGATGTTCTAGAATATCTGACTGATCTCTCAATACAAAACCTAGGGTATTCTTCCATTAAGGTTCATGTGTCAGCCATATTGGCATTCCATGAACCAATAGGCCAGAAGACAATAGCTCAGCTAGAGCTGACAGAAATGTTTCTGAAAGGAATTCTCCTTATGAAACTTCCTATAAGATGCCCAATACCACCTTGGGACCTGAATTTTGTCATTGAACAGCTCACTAAGGTGCAGTTTGAACCTGCTGCCCTGACAGATCTATGCTATCTGACAAGGAACACACTATTTCTAGTAGCTATCACATCATCTCAGAGCTACAGACGCTAATGTGTAAAGAATCTTTCTTCATTTTCCACAATGACAGGGTTTCTCTGTGCACCAACCCTACTTTCTTACTTAAAGTGGTCTCAGGCTGAATCAGACCATAGACCTACCAGTATACTTCCCTAACTATACCAGTCCAGGAGAAGAACTGCTCCATACACTAGACATCCACCGTATTCTCAAAATATACCTCTCTAGGTCCCAACCTACTAGAAAATTAGATCAACTCTTTGTGGCCTATGCCCCTCAGAAGGAAGATTCTCCAGTAATGAAACAAACATTGTCACATTGGTTGGCAAATTGTATTACATACTGCTATATAAAAGCACAAAAACCATTGCCAAGAACTGTACAGGCACATTCCAACAGAGCCCTCTCGACCTCAGCAGCCTGCTTCAGGGGAGTGTCTATATCAGATATATGTAATGCGGCCACATGGTTCATAATTCACACCTTTACTAAGCATTATAGCTTAGGCATCACCTCCAGGCGCAGGACCTCATTTAACCGAGCAGTATTGCATGGGCTCCTATCATGGTATCCTCCCTTCCTTACAGTGACTGCTTGGGAATCATCCCAAGAGTAGTACCTGCTGCAAGAGATACCCTCGATGAAGGTAGTACAGTTTCGTACTTACTGTAACAGTAGATCTTCGAGAGGATCTCTTGCAGAAGTTGTCTGCCCTCCTTCCTCCTCTTGAGAGAGCAATTTCTACCTATAGCAAAGGGGCACCACTGGCCTTCTCAGTTCTCCTCTGAGCCATGCTCAGCAAACTGGTAGCTGGCGGCGAACTGAGTATACTGGGTGCCACCCACTTCCTTTATACCTGCCAGGTATGATGATATCACAGGTTGGCAGCCCCCACCAGGCACTGCTGGAAGAAAGCGACCATCTATAAGAGTGCCCTCTGGTAGGCTCCCAAAGGTAGTAGTATCTGCTGCAAGAGATCCTCTTGAAGAGCTACTGTTACAATAAGTATGAAACTGTACTTTATCTTTTACATCATCGATAATTTGCATCTCATGCATTTGTTTCACAACATTTTTTTAAGAATGACATCAGATATCCCAGTGAAGCCCAATAGATTTGTCTGACTACAATGTGGTAGTTGTTAAACCAATGCCCACATTTATCTTTCCCAAAGAAGAGGTTGCTAGTCAAGAAATTGTAGTACCAAAGTAGGCTGAAGTTACTGAACAAATAAAGTGAAACAAAAAATCTGAAAATGTGTATTTCCTGATAGCTCCAAACAGGCCACGGCACCTCTGGTATCTGGATGTCCTCAGTCTGAGCAGCAGACCTCTGTGGCGACTGCCTCTCTGTCTGTCTGTGATGACCAGATAACAGGTGAAGGTTCTGCACCTGGACCTTCATTCCATGCACCTCATGGCCTGGTTCCTGAGTGGCTCGAGTTCCAGGCCTTGGATCCCTCTGGAAATGTGCTCCATGCTGTGGAGGCTTCCAGCAAAGCATCAGTTTAGTGATACTATACCTTTAAATGGAAGAGATTTTCCGTTTGGTGTCAGGGCAAAGGACTTGATCCCTTGCCTGCCCTGTGGCTAACATCCTGGACTATTACTTGTCCTTTCCCAACTGGGACTGCGGGTGACAACCCTTAAGGTGCACCTGACAGCCATCTTTGCTTAGTGGTCGTGGGCTGGTATGCAGCTGGTGGCCCAAGAGAAGGTGGTTGGGCACTTTTTCAAGGACCTGGACCACCTGTCCCCTCTGGTGCATGAACCTCCTCCGTCGTGGGACTTACTGCTAGTATTAGCGGTGCTCATGGGCAAGCCTTTCGAGCTAGTGCACAGGTGTAAGATATAACACCTGTCATGGAAGATGGCCTTTCTGGTGGCCATTTCATCAGCCAAAAGGATTGGTGAGCTTTAGGCACTCTCAGTGGAGTCTCCTTACTTGGTCTTCCACAGGGACAAAGTTGTCCTTTGGCCCAACCCGGAGTTTCTCCCAATGGTGGCATTGGAGTATCACCTTAAGCAGGTGATTAACTTATCAATGTATTTTGCCAGCCCATCTTTGGAGGCTGGCATGATCTCCACACCCTGTACCTGCAGAGGGTGCTGTCTTAATATGTGGCATACAGCTGTTTGTCCTTACCTTCAAGCCTCCCTGGCAGACCAGCAGTTAAGCGGATGATTGTCTGGTGGATCACATCCTGCTTCAATTTCTGCTATAGACTGCTGGTAGGAGCCTCCCGCTGTGCTTAGGGCTCATTCCATCAGACATACTGCTGCCTCAGTGGCTGCTTCCAGGGACAACCCTATCCATTAAATCTGCAGAGCTGCTATTGGAGGTCAACACACAACTTCATTTCCACTTCCACATCAACCTTGAGTCATTCTGGGATGCTGGTTTTGGAACCTCATTTCTCCACTCTCTGTTCACCAAGTAGGGGTGAGCGCTTTCCCCTCCTCACAGAGAACTGCTAGGAGTCTGCCAGAGTGTGGATGGGGAAACATATCCATGCGCCTAGAAAAACAGATTACCTGCCTATAACCATAGTTCTAGGAGTGGTATATAGTTCACATCCACACAACCCACATGGCCTACCCTGGCAAGGGGCACATGAATTCCTGCTTCCAGGATGCAAGATCTGATGTTAGGAGATGGAGTTGAGGGATATATCACCCAGATGGTGGGAGAAGCTTAGCTTAAAGAGGTCCAGCTAATCAGACAGTTCCAGTGGATCGGCCACAATGTGTATGTGAACCATATACCATTTCTAGAACTTCGGTTATAGGTGAGTACCACCTGTTTTTTTGCAGGATTTAGTGGATCAGGTGGGGGAAAAGATAGGGCAAAAGTTGCAGAACATTATAAACAATGATCTGGCTACTAATCAAATCATTTATGTGTATAATGACAAACCCTGGATTACCCCCAAGTTTAAAAATTAGCAAGGAAGAAAGGGGATGCGAGAAATTAATGTCAGTAGAGCCAGCAAGCATTTGAGAAGGCAATTTTACAAAGAAAAGATGCAAAACCTCCTGGCAAGGGATAGTAAAAATTGGTGGCATGGGATTATGAAGTTCTTAGGTGAGAAAAAGGATAAGGCATGAAGATCATAGGCATAAAAAATGCTAATAACACAGATGAAATACAAAGGATTCTTCATGGTGCATACAGCTGCAGACAGCTTCGCATGTTGGCTCACTCAGCATACGGTATTGTTGCGGGCATGCTGGGTGTTTGGCTTTGCACCTGGCAGCAGATCTGTGGCCCAGTATTCAAAAGTTTGTACGCAGGGTGAACAGGTGTTTGCCCATGAAACTGGTTTTGTGTCAGAACACAATATTCAAAAGAGGCAGTTGCATCGTAACAGGGTTAGCCCTATGCAAACAGTAATGTATGCAGATGGACAAAGGAGAGGCGGACAGGAATACCCACATAACCCAATATTCAGTGCATTTGCACTGCACAAAAAGGGTTAGCATGGTCACTTTGCACAGCACAAATAGCACCAACCAACTTACTCAAGGCAAACTTAACGACCGCAACTGCAGCCAACATCTAAGCTGGCATATGGGAGAGCACACCTGCTCCCATGTGATCCATGGGCCCCCATTCTGCAATCGATAGCCTGTTAACAAAATACCCTGCTGCCTAGTGCCCTCCCCCACCAATCACCATCCCAGCATTAAGTAAATCTACCTCTTCAGTTGCCAGCCCAGTAATAAATAAGGTTATCCCAGGTGCCCAGTGAGCCCCACCTCACTCTGATTGCTGGCACGGTAGTGAATAAGGTTATCCTCGTGCCTAGTGGTCCCCTGTCCTTCCGATCGCCAGCCCGGTAATAAGTAGTTATCACTGGTGCACAGTGGTCCTCCCTTTCTCTGATCACCAGCCTGGTAGTGAATAAGTTTATCTCTGTTACCTAGTGGTCCCCTCCAATCACCAGTCCCATAATGAATACATTTATCCGTGGGTGCCTAGAGGTCCCCCTCCCTCTGATCACCTTCCTGTAGTGAATACTTTACCCCTGTTGCCTAGTGGTCCCTTCCCCGATCGATGGCCCTGTAATAAGTTTATCCCTGGTGCCCAGTGGTCCCCCGATCTCTGGCCCTGTAATAAGTTTATCCCTGGTTCCCAGTGGTCCCCCAATCGCTGGCCCTGTAATAATTTATCCCTGGTGCCCAGTGGTCCCCACTTCCTCTGATCACTGTTCTGGTACGAAATAAGTTTATCCCTGATGCCTGTTGATTCCCCCCTCCCACTCATCACCAGCCCAAGTAATTAAAATAAAAGTTTTTGGTGCCTAGAGGGCCCCCACCCTCTGATCACCAGCCCCAGTATCTATATGGAAGTTCCTGGTAGCTAGCTCCCCCCGACCGCTGTCCCACAGTGGTACACAAATTGCCCTGGTGGCCTGTGGTGTTCCCCCGAGCCCTCTGATTGTCATCCTGTAGTGGAACTATGTGATTGCTGGCGGTCCATGGTCCCTTCAGTCTCCAATCCCCAGCCCCATATGTCTAGGTAGAGTCCTTGATGCCTAGTGTCCCCTGCCCTCCAGTTGTCAATATGCGCATGCTCCATGTGGCTGTGCCGATCGCCATATGAGGCTTCCATGGCACTGGCTTAGATAATGGGGGGTTGGCAGGGTGGGTGGTCAGTGCCCGCAGTTGGAGGGGGGGCCACCAGCTGCCAGGGATTGTTTTCTGAAGTACCGGGATGGGGATGGGGGGGTGCCACTAAACACCAGGGACTGGGACTTTTTTCATTTAGATATCCTTTATATCCTGCACACTTTTTTCTTTGGTTATCTTCTGGAATGGCACAGGTCCAGCAATTGTAGGGCAGGGGGGGATACTAGGCATCAGTGACTCTACCTAGATGTATGGGGATCAGAGACCAGGGAAGGAACCACTGGCAATGAGCATTATTCATTTGTGTATGGGGCTGAGGATCAGAGATGGGGGGACCGCGAGGACAAGGAATAGTATTAATTTCAGGCAGGGGCTGGATTGGACAGTTGGGGCATGGGTATCAGTTACCTCATGGGTATCATAGTATAAAACCACTATTGGCAGGATGGGCCAGTAGGCTAATTGGTTGCAATGTCTTAGATTGTGAGACTCGGAAATCTTTACAGGATAGTATCTTCTTGTTATCAGATTCAAGTTTAAACGTTGCTCCTGCTGTGAATTCTGTATGTTACAGTGTTGGTAGAAGTTTATACACAAAGTCTGTGGCAGTGCAAAGAAGCTGCAGAGTTCTGATGACCATGTGACTGTAAAGGGAAGGTTGACTAGCTCGGCTGCTGATGGCATTGTCCAAAATAAGACAGTACTATGTTAACTTTCATCATTTGAATAAAGTTTAAATAGATCAAATCAAATCATATTTTATTTATAAAGCGCTTTTCAGGAGTTCAAAGCGCTTGTACACAGTAAACAACCAAACACACATAACAATCATTGAAACCATTATAAATAACACAGCAGTAAATCATTTAAATGACGCCATATTAAAATATCTGTGTCAACAACCTTACAAGACTGAGAGCAATCTGGATTAGCCAGACTAAATAAACAAGTTTTTAAGCTATCTTATGATGTTTTTGCTAAAGGGGCTCACCTGAAGACATGGATATTGGTACTTTATTTTATGTGTATTGTTTGGAAGTACTGTGTGACGAAATACAATTGCAGCAAAGACATGGCCAGATATTTTGCGATATTTCTAAAGAGAGTCTCTCTGGTGGCCTACAGCAGTAGTACTACAGGCAAACATGGAATTTCCACCGAGACCACATAAATGTTAGGAAATATCAGACCATGTCTTTTGCAGCATCTTTAAACTGAGCAACTGCTATAACTGCAAATGTTCGTGTCCTCAGGGGTTTATGCTGAGGTCACAGCATTTGACTGTTCCACTACTCCAGAGGGGTGCACATTGCCCATATGTAATAATTCTCCATTGATAATGTTGGAGCTAACAGAAAAGGAAATTATGGTAAGTATGAAGTAATTTTTATTTATTTATTTTTATTTTTATTTTTTTTTTATTTTAGTCTGTGGTAACCGGGTAAGGCCCACTAGGCACAAGTGCCTGTTTTCAGGGGCGACCTGGAAGCACAGGGTGGTTAAGTAACTTCTCCAGTTATGCAGAAGTGGGGATATCAACAGCGGGATTGGGCACCCATGACCAGTAAGTTTATCAGCGAATGACGAAAATTGTACTTTTGGTCACTCACTGTTAAATTTATCATTTTTGCAAAGTACACCTTAAATCCTGTTGTTGCAAAAATACCTTATAAACAGAATATTGAGAAAATATTCAGTGCATGTGTGACAGTGGGATTTTCTTTCTTAAATACTTGAAAGCTGAACTTTTTTTTTTTAAGGAAAACACCTATTAAAGACAGTTCCTTGGGTTATAAAGTTTCGTTTCAATGGTCTGCTGTGTTTGAGCTACAGGTTAGCAATAAAGGACTTAATTTGGATATTTATTTGTATTTTCAATCTTCTAGAATTTGTAACTCTTGCTCTGCCACGGACTGATACATGGTCAGTCCAGAATTCCAGTGCGTTCTCATTCTGTTGGCAGCTCAAATATTAAACTGCTGAACTGATCATTGCCATATTTACAGAATCCAGAGAGTCCTGCACCGACTATATGCTTGCCAAATTTAAGACAAAACAGTCAAAAGATGGGCAAGTTATTAATGTGCTGATATCAGGGTTAAACATTGAACTGTGTACTCAGCCCTGATACACCGGCACTGCCGTGCCTGTATAGTATATATTCATGGCTAAAAAACTACATTAATGCATTAGTTATCATCATCATTTTATTTGATATAGCGCTTTTTTCATTGTAATTAAGGTGCTATACAAGCGAGCAGAATTATCTATAACTATTAAAATACATAACATACGTATAATAAAGCCTAATTCTAATTCATTTGATATTTAGGTCGGCAAAATCTGACCAGGCGGGAAAGCCTGTCTAAACAAAAATGTCTTCGACTCCTTTTTAAAAGTTTCTAATGTTGAAATCTCTCTCCTGAAATGAGCGAGGGCGTTCCACAGGGTTGGTGCCATATAGGAAAAGACACGGGCACCTGATGTTTTCAGACACACCCTTGAAACCTCCAAAAGTCCCTCGTCTGCCGAACGGAGGGGACAGGAAGGGTGGTAGGGCCATAGGAGATCTTGCAGGTAGCTGGGCCCCAGACCATGCTGGACTTTATGAGTCAGTAAACCAACCTTGAAGATGATCCACCACCTGACAGGCAGCCAGTGCAGAGAGCGCAGCGCAGGTGTAATGTGACATGATCTCGACAGACCAGTTAACGACTTGGTGGCAGCATTCTGCACTAGCTGCAGGTGGAAAGATCAACCCCGATAGCCCCAGGTAAAGGACATTGCAGTAATCAAGCCACGACATCGAAGGCATGGCCCAGTGTTGGCAGATCAACTGAGGGTATCAGGTGTTTAATCCTGGCGATGTTTCTCAGATGGTAAAAAGCACTCTGGACCATGGCTGACACCTGAAATTTAAGTGTTAGGCCACAGTCCAGAACAACGCCAAGATTCCTCACCCTGACAGAAGTAAGCAACTGGGAGTCCCCAAGCCTAAGCCTGGAGACTCGACCAGGTTGTACACTTGCCCTGGGTGGCCAGGTTCCACCACTAGTACTTCAGTCTTATCCAGATTCGACCTCAACAAGTTGGCACTAATCCAGCCTTGGATCTCAGCAAGCCACTGATTAAACACCGAGACCACCTCCTGCTGTTCATGCATTAGACAGGTATAGCTGAGTATCATCCACTTAGCAGTGAAAACTCAGCTCATGCCATCTTATAATGTCACCTGTCGGTGCATATATACCCAAACAACATGGGGGACAAAATGGAGCCCTGTGGGACCCCACATGGCAGGGGCAGGGATGCCAAGGAAAAATTCCCAACACCACCTGCTGCATCCTACCAGTGAGGAATGATTAAAACCATTTATGGACTGTACCGCCAGTCCACAACAGACCCACAGGTGCTCCAACAGCATCCCATGTTCCATGGTGTCAAATGACGCTGAAAATCCCTAATATCAGATTTCCTTTCTGTTGATGCTTCAGAAACCTAGCTGATGCATTACCGCATTACCAAAGATCTTGCCATGTATCTCCTGTTAGGGTTTGTGAAATGTCAAAAATAAGTAAATCCAGTGGTAGGCATTTTTGAACCATAACTCTCCCATCCCCATGCACCACATCCATGAACTCCACCAAATTGAGTGCCACAGCACAGTCCTTATCCCCGTCATAAAGGCCCTTCCTGAACCAATTTAATATCCTTAGTTTTTGAAAAAGTATCGTCATAACTTGCTTCACGTAGGGCCCTTCATACCCTGCATGAAGCAGAACATGCAGGGCCCTTTGAGTCCTGCACATAGCAGGAACTGGGTCCTAACTTGCTTCACACTGAGTCCTTCAGTCCCTGTGCAGAAGAAATGAAGCAGGACCTGACTCTTGCTTCATGCATCATCCTTCGCCCTTCAAACCTGTGCAAAGCGAGAAACACACAGGGCCCAAACAGGACCTGACTCCAGCCCTTTGATCCCTGTTTGACGAGGAAATACATAGAGCCCTTTAGGGACCTGCATTAAACAGTACAAGATTACAGAGTTGCTTCACGCAGGAGCAGAATCCTAAGTTACTTCATGCAGAGCCATTTTGTCCCTGCACAGAACAGGGCCTGAGACCTAACTGGTTTCATGCAGGGTTTAGAAAGCAGGATGTGCTGGGGCCTTCGGGCATGATGCAAAACAAGACCTGACTTCTAACCTGCACAAAACAGGACCCACGTCTTAGTTTGCATTGCACAGGGCCCTTCAGAGTTGGAGTGTGTATTGTGTTTTGGTTTGTTGGGATTTACAGTGGGTGGTGCATGGGGTTGGAGGGAGTTCTGCTTCAAAAATCCCTAATATCAGATTTCTTCTTTGATGCTTTATAAACCTTAGCTGATGCATTACCGCAGATCTTGCCATGTATCTCCTATGTTTTTAGATAGCTAGCAGTATCTTAGCACGCATCACCTTGAGCCCTGAGCTTGACAGCTTGGAGCAAATACACAAATAAATAGATAAATCCTAACTTGTTTCACAAAGCACTGTTTGGTCCCAGTATTTCTCAAGATGTGGGGCCCTGCACAAATCATGAGGTAAGAAATAATTTGCTTTGTGCAGGGCTCGAAACAGAAGTTGTACCCTAACTTTATGGTGTTTTTTTGAGATTTTGACCAAAATTTTTCTGAACACACTTTTGGCTCTTCACCTTAGTAATGACAGCTCACATTTTTCAAATACATCTGAAAATGTTTTTTCACAGAATGGCTGTGAAATGACACTAAGGGTGGAATTTGAAAAACTACAACTGTTAGGATTATAAGGCTGGGTGAAAGAAGAACATGTTAAAAATGTGGTCAAAATATCAGTTAGAAAGGTATTTCACTGTTGGTAGTAGCCATTACATTTCGTGAGGGATTTGATAAGCAACAGCAGTCAGGCTTATGAGGCGGGGTGAAGAAAAATGTTGAAAATTTGAGGTCCTAATCTTAACAAACAATAAAGTTATGAGCAAAAGTTGAAGGAAAAAAACCCAACAACAGAAAATAAAACAACAAAGTCCAAACGTGTATTCAATGGTCGCTAATGGATTACAGGGGAATCCTATACAGGTAAGTGGGTTACTGTGGGTGGGTGGGGGATGGATGGGCTGGGGACACAACAATTAACCATTTTTTACAGGATATTATTTATTGAATTAAAAGAACAACTGTACATGAGAGGGTTTTATTTATTTCTGGTACTTCCATGAATAGGGGGTACTATGTCAAACAGCCGCCTGCAAACGGGTGCAGATAATAATAGCGAGAAAAACGGTGAACACAGAAACTGCTCTGAGTATAAGAGCATGGACCAAGAATGTGAAACCACCAACATGATTCAGTGTCTAGGTCTCCAGGTGAGTGAGGAGGGAACCAAACTCGGGAGGGGGCAGATTTGCTATTCTAAAATCCTGGGGGATTTCAGGAGCGGGAGATCGTTGTTGGGGGGATGTATTATTCAAACTCCTGTTGAGGAAACTCTGGGGGAGGAAAGTAGCTGGGGATTTATTATTTTAAACCGGGGATGCTAAAGAGAAAAAGAAAACAGTACCAAAAGGCAGATTTGAACCCACACAAGCCATGCAGACCCTACCTAACCCACACCCTACTCTACCCACTACGACACAACAACCACACAGCCTGCAGACAACCAAATCACACATATTACACAGTACAACACTTCAACACACATGCCAGTTCTCACAAACTGCAGGCAGATTGGGGGGGGGGGCTTTGGCCCCGCACCCTCTTTACTTAAATATACATCCTTGGGGACACACTATTCACCACACCAGCAGCGCTCACATGAACAGGTGCTGTTATAACAGGTGCATTTATAAGAGAATCATTGAATTTACACTTTCTCATTTTGGCTCGCTCTTTTCCGACACTCATTTTTTACGCTGTTTTGATGTAATACTGTGTAGAGGAGGTGGGTGGCATGGATGCTAAGAGACTGGTAGAGGGTGGGGTTAGGCACTGGCAATGGCCACCAGGATTCGCAAACTAGTGGTCACATTGATTAGCAATGAAAAAGTTACACACATCTGTACTGTAGCTTGAGGTGTATAAAATTACTTTTTTTAAAGAAGCAGCAAATCTTCACTACCAAATGTTTGGTAGCAAAGTTTTGCTGCTTTAACTTAAAATTAAAGTAAAATAATTCATACACCTCCAGGGTACAGTGTATGCGCCTCTGCTTTGTTTAATTTGCTGAGCTCAACCTCAATTATCCGAACTGTCTGGGGAACACCTGATCGGTTCAGATAATCGGGAGATCGGATAATTGAGAGTGCCTGTATCATCCCATACTAAGCTGCCATGTGATGTTCATCAGTTTAATACAGCGATGCTCCTCTATTTTTGAAACATACAGTAGTATGCAGTATCAATCTTAAGGATGTAGGAGGCACCAAAGATATGCAGAAACCATATAGCACTCACTATAGCATATTTATTTTTGGTCACTGGGTACACATCGGAAGAGGAGCTGCTGTACTGACAGCCTAATCAAGATGAGGGTGACTCCATGGCTTTTGGATTTAAAATTCTGTACATACTGTATGAACAAGGGTACAATCCATGCTATTTAGATTCCCAATAAATAGATGTCAAAAAGGTATCTTACTACCAATCAATCATTCTACCACAGGCACACATCAAACCCACTCCTGTAACTAGCAACCTTCCATTATTTGCAACCCCCAGTTTTATTTGCCTTGCATCTCCATCCTTCTTACTCTGGCTATTGTCCCTTTAGGGCAACTAGTGTATATCTTGAGGAAATACAGTACTGTGCTTTCCAGTACCCGTGATTCAGCTGTTGATCGTTATGACTGCAGGGAGCCACAATCACCCGTCAAGTACTGTACTTTCTCTCTCTCTGTCTCAGTTGCTCTGTAGTAGTGTCTTCAAGTTGTTTGTCAGCTGCAGCTGGTGATAACAGAGCTTGATTCAGTGGTTGATTGTTCCCATTGCGATCATAGGGAGCTGTGATCACCTGTTAAGAAGGTGAGAATAGCATCCAATAATTTCAATGGAAACACTGGGGGACAAGCAGACAGTTCTTTTGATAGGGAGGTTCAGTTAATGGGGGTGGGATAAATGGGGTTGAACTGTATCTGGTACTTGGTGGTGGAACCCTTGGTGACCGTTGGCTGTGCAGTTTCTGTGTTTTTGTAGTCACATTGATAGGGATGGGCATCAGGCTTTGGTCACCCACTGGCCAAATAAGCTATAAGGGTAGCCCCCGGGCTTGGGCATACATGTGGTCAAATAAGGAGTATTAATGGCCACCTGGGATCCCAGTGGCCAGATAAGCAATTCAGATGGAGACAGGGCTTGGGCAACCTGGTGGCCAGTTAAACTATATGAATGGCCACCAGGGTTGAGCATTCTGGAATCCAAATAAATAATGAAGGGGGTATGCTTAAGGGCTACCAGGCTTGGGCAGTCTAGTGGCTATACACTTTTTTATTATTCGTTATCATGAACTATAAAAGCAGATCTTCGGGGGTATCTCAGTCATCAGTCCGCACCATGGGAACTTCACCATCAGTGAAGCAGGAGCAACAGAGAAGATTTTCAGCAGTACAACTGGGGTTACCCACACCGTCAACGTCCGTTGACCTCACCAACCCTATAAAGGCATGAGCAGCCCCACTCCCTGCTCAGTTCTTTCCTGCCATTGACTCACTCATATGGGTCTCCGCTGAAGCTCCGATGCAGTATTCGTGCCTTTTTTACCTATGGCTTTTTCTTCAGCTATTTTTCAGAATCTTTTTTTATTAAAGCGATTCCTCCAATTTGTTTATGTCGAGAGTTAATCCTTCGACTTCTGTCTTCCATTGCTGCTGCTGCAGAAACAAGATTGCCTCCACAAACTTTCTCTCTGTGTCTGCTGTCTTGAGCCTGACCATGAAGTTTCTGACTGTGAGCTCTGCCAGAGGTTTAACCAGGCAACCCTCAGGCGATGCAGAAAGGCTCTCAGAAATTTACTAATGGATCAGAAGTAGCCAGTTCCGGACAGGGTCCTCTGGAGTCCCAGTCTCTCAGTTGCTGATGGGGTTGTCAACCTCCCAGGTCTCAAAGACCCAAGACAAATCCTTGAGGGAAAAGTCACACAAAGACCAAGATCGCGACCGCTCCCCTGGCATCGATCTCATTCCCTGATGGTCTCTTCTCCATCTTCTGAGTGATCCTCGTTGGCTGAAGCTGCACCAATGTGGAAAACTGTTGTCCAGGTCTCTGTACCCACCATACCCATACAACGGCACCCCCGCCTGATTCTCGGGGCAGCTGGCCATCAACCTCTGAGTCATCAGCCCCATCTTCATTGACAATGGGCTCGTCGTTGATAGCTTTCCCATTGAGGCCTGCCCCTTCTCCCTTCAGGGCTACAAGCTCTTTGGGCACACAGGACCCAGCAGGTGGGTCGACACCAGTGATGTCAACTCCCCTCCCCATTGACAAACTTTGTTGACTTGAACAAAATCCTGATGAAGTTCACTTCAGTGATTGTTCAACAGCTGGCCACTTACAGGACCTCCTTGCTAGTGCCTTAAACGGCAGCTTCATCATCAACACCTACTCATCGGCCACGGGAAGCTCCCCGCAAGCCGTTGTTGATGCACCTGATGCTGTACCTGGATTTGGAGGAGCGCGACGTCGAGAAAGAATACCATCCAGACCTCATTTTACCTGATGGTGAGGAGGAAGAAAAGGAAGAGATTTTGGTCTCTAACAGGTCCACAGCTTCCTCTGTCAATGAGGATTCAGTTAAATATACTCCTTGGTCTCCTCCTGAGTATTCCCCATTTTTAATGTGATGAAGCAGCTGTCCTCAACTATGGGCTTCCACACTGAGGAAGAGGATGTCACCAGGATAGAGCTGGTGAACCCTGGAGTTCCCAGAGTCTCCCCAAAATCATTCCTCAAATCTTGCCAACATTGAAGAATGCAGTCACAGCAGCCTGGCACATACCAGACATGGTGCCAGCTATGCCCGCAGGGTGGAGAATACATTTTACCATGCCTCCCCAGGGATTCCCTTGCTATGCTGCCCAGCCCAAAACAGATTTAGTGGTCATTAAGGCAACTTACAACAGGTCTAAGGTGCTTAAGCTTAAGCACCTTAGTTTCCTAGCCCCTGGATAAAGAGTCTTGAAGAATTGACCTGTGGGGTAAGAGGGTGTATGCCTCCACCACACTGGGTTTAAGGATTGCAAACTATTTGTCTCACATGGTAAAGTACCAAAATACAAATGGGAAGAAGGGCAAGGCCACTGCCCAGGCCCTCCCAGATAGCACACAAAAGTAGGAACTGCTCCAGTGCCTTCAGGCAGCTGAGGACATTAGCAAGCACCTCCTCAGATCCCTCTGTGACACAGCCAACACCGTTGCCAGGGCTGTGCCACAGGCATATACCTACGTAGGCACTCCAGGCTGAGGATATCTGGTTTTGCTGATGATGATCAGCAAAAGGCGATTAATGCCCCTTTTAACGGTACCAAGCTGTTTGGTCCTGATGTCCAGGACATTACCAATGACTTGCAAGCCTCAGGCAGGGCTCTTAAGTTTTTCCACTCCCTCTACCATACTCAACTGAGATGTAGAAGGCACCCTCCCTTTCACAAAGTGAACAATAGACCCGGTGCAGCCTCTCAGCCCCAAGGGAAGCGCAGAGCCCTGGCTGCCTTGACCACCCCCTCCAATGCTGGAGCTGCGGCCAAGTGCCCAGATGTGAAGGACCAGCCTCAGCAACTGGATCCGCCTCTGCTTGACTCCTTGCCAGGCTCTCCCCTTTTCTGGTCCCGGGCCAGGAGGTGGTGGTCGGAGGTTGGTTCTCCATCCATCTGAATCAGTGGAGAACCATAACTCTGGATGTATGGATTCTGCAGGTCATAGAGAGGGCACACCCTGGAGCTCATCGTGCAACCTCCAGAAACCCTTCCCCCACCCTCCAGCTACCCCCTGGCTCTTATGTCTATTCTCTGAGAGGAGGTACAGTCTCTTCTACACAAGCAGGCCATCAAGCCAGTACCCAGGCTCCAGAGAAACAAGTTTTATTCCAGGTTTTTCCTGGTCCCCAAAAGACCGGTGATTTGATGCCCATTCTAGACCTAAATGACCTGTCTGTACATCCAGTACAAAAAGTTCCAATGGTAACTTTGCCAAGCCTGATGCCTCTCCTTAAGACAGGGGATTGGCTATGGTCACTAGAAATGCGGGATGCTTGCCTGCACATATTGTCTTTCCTCTTCACAGGAAGTTCCTCTGTTTTGCCTTTCAGGGCGAGCATTATCAGTTCAAGGTGCTGCCCTTTGGCTTGTCCTCTGTGTCGTGAGTCTTTACCAAGTGCTTAGCAGCGGTAGAAGCAGCTCTCAGAAGGGAGGGACTGTATATTTTCCTGGTTCCACCCTCAGACACAGCCAACGGTGAATTGCCTGTCATTAGGGTGCCAGTCGGCAATTTCACTGAACACCTTTTATGCGGGTTGTCCCCCCAAATAAGGATTCTGACCTGGAAGGAGACAGTGAATCGGATTTGATACTTAATGAGGCAGCACACTAAAGACGGTGTCCTGAAGGTGTGCATTGGTTTTCACTTATCTGGACAATTGCTTCTCCTAAAGGCCCTGTCCAGGGAACAGCGTTTGCTGACTCTGGAGAAAACTCTCCAGTTATTCCACTCCCTGGGCATCACCGTCAATTTGCCCAGGCTGATCTTTGTTCCATCCTAAAGGCTGCAGTATATTGGGGCTGTTCTGGACTTGGAGCAGGGGAAAGCCTTTCTGCCCCAAAACAGGGCAGAGTGCCTTATAGCCCAAGCTCAGGAGGTCGCTCAAAGCCACTATTCGTAGGGACGTGGATATGATGTTCTAGTCACACTTTCTGACAGTGCCTTTCCCTTTAAGACTTCACCAGAATGTCTTCAAGCTGGCTCCTCCCACCCACCCAGGTGGTAACTCCCTCGGCTCTGCCCCATGATGCCAGATTTTCCTTTCGGAAGAAGCAGGTTCTCTCCTTTCTGCTCTCTCACTGACTAGGCCCTTTGCTACTAAATCTCGAGATTTACTTCCAAAACTTATTACAAGACTTTGCCTTCGGGCTCAATCTTGGATCGCGACCGCAGTGGATGACAAGTCCGCTTCAGGGTTCCTTCAGTGCCTTTGCGGGCAGAAGATATGCCAAACAGATTCCCACACCGCGTGGGTCTACTGCCTGGGTTATGGCCACAATCCCCAGGCCTGCGACATTTGTTGGTCTTTCCACCCTTCCGTTCTCGAGGACCGTCAGGCCTGACTTACTTTAGGCTGTCTGAGTGAACGGTACCCCCTGGTCAGATCTAAAGATGCGTGTCATGTGGTTTTTGCAGCTGTGGGGTCTGCCGAACAGCTAGCAGCGTTTGATGGAGGCAGCGGACCAGGCTGCAGCTCACACCTCCTTGGCTTTGGCCTTCATTACGCTTTCACTGGGTGCCTATTTACAGGGTCATTTAAGGAGTTGTGCCAGTCTCTACCAACTCTTGTTCAGAGCCCTTCTTCGGGGCACAAATCTAAGTAAAAAAAAAAGTGACCAAAAAATGGTCTCGCCATCAATAGTGGAATTGGGAATGCTCTCGATTAAGGGTTTCAGATTCCCGTGCTTCTCCTGATCCAACCTCAGTCAAATTTTCGTCCCAGGACGCCGGTTCCACGGTAACCCCATCAGACTCGTTGGCCGAGACACTGGTCGATATTCCAGCCAAGATTTTTCTCAAGCCAGTTGACCAGTTGTCAACTGAAGAGGCCGATACTTCACTTTTCAGGACTCCGGTCCTGAGTCAGACCTTTGGAGGGATGGAGCAGTCCACTGACCCGTTGCCTCAGGTCACCGACCAAGACCGGAGGTGCCTCGGCTTCACGGCTCCCTCCAAAGCTGCTAGTCCCCAGCAATCACGGTCAAGGTCTCACTCCTACTCCTGGGGTTGAGTGGTTCCCACCGACATTGGCATCCTGCACTCGACACCCTGGGAAGTGGCATCCTCATCCTCTGGTGAAGAGAGGTTCGGCACAAGTTGCGCCAATGCTATAAGGATCTTATGTGGCAACAGCTGGTGTTCTCTGGTATGAAGCCGGTCCTGGCCCCTGCATCAGCCATCACTTGGCTTTTGCCTCAATGGCGACACTTTCTACCCTCAGGAGCTGACCGACGGTCGCGGCTCGGCCGACCATGGCATCTCCATTGATTCCCTATGGATTCGCAACTTGCAGCCAAAACTGATGTTCAACAAGGAGTCTCAGCTGGCCAAGGGGTTTCCCCATTAGCCATTGGTCATCTTCACTCCTGACCATCCATGGAGGGTCAGCAGGGACTCTGGCAGTCGAGCCTTCTTTAATGACTCCTCAGAGTCAGAGGGTTCCTCCTTGCAATCCCGTCTGGTTGACATGGAGTTTGTTGGGGTTTCTAATGGATGAAGGCCCTACTTCCTTTATGGGCCTTCTCATCTTGATCTTGGCATCAGCTGGTATGAAAATGGAGCCTGTTCAGAAACAGACTCAATACCCCTTGACTGAGATCCTGAACTGGGGAGATGCTCCTGGGAGGCCTTCCTGGTGGCAGAGGCCATCCTTGGTCCTGCCTTGGAGCTTTGGCAGTGCCCTGCTTCTTGCCCAGCACTGTCTGCCGAGATGGCCTTTCAAGTATGCAGTCCCTACAGTTCCCTGTTGGGATTCACAGAACACCCTTCGGCTGAGGGCTTGGTGGCCGATTTTGTGTTCAGGCACTCTGGCAACACCGGGGACATTGACAAGCAACCTGTTGAAGAGTCCAAGAAACTGGACCATGTGACTAAAAAAATCTACACTGCCTCTTTGCTTGGCCTTTGCCAGGCAAGCTCGTCCATTCTCATGGCCCCCTTCTCCTGTGCCCTGCTGGGCAACCTAGATGAGGTGCTTCCTCATCTGCCAGTGGACCTTCAGATCATGATCAAGCAGGTCCAGGACCAGGGCCAGGCTGTAGCAAAGCAGCAGCTCCAGAAAGCCATGGACATTGGGAACCCCTGTGCTGCTTTGTAGTGGTTTCAGTGACCATGCGGACAGGGCTTGGCTGCGGATCTCTACCTTCACAGCAGATACCCAGCACAAGCTGGCGGATGTCCCTTTCTTGGCACTGACTTGTTCGGGAAGGGAGTTGAGGGCCACCTCACCTGCATTGAGAAGTCCAATGCTATCATGGACTCAGTGACATCCACTCAGAGGGACCCCAAGGGCTCCAAGCAGCAGAAAAAGAAGCTCTATTGGTCCACCTCCACTCCTGCAGCCAAACCAGCTCAGCCCCAAGCTGGGCAGCAGATTCAGGCCTGGTGACCTCAGCCCAAGTTGGTGGCCTTAGTTGTCCGCAAGTCTGGAGGGAGAGGCTCTGGTGGCACCTCAGCCGGGCTCTCCTCCTCCTCCAAGCCTGCCCAGTTACGGGATGAGAGGTGCCTCCTCATGTCCATCACACCTACCCTGGGTCCTCCCATGGGGCCAACTCTGCCACTTCCTTTTCACCTGGTCTGCTGTTACCATGGACAGGTTGATTCTTAAGGTGGTTGGTCAGGGTCTGCCTCTGGAGTTCGAGCAGTACCCTCCTTGCCGAGCCTGCATCCCACAGGAGGACTTGGTGTCTGCAGATATTCTGTCTGCTCTTCGGGCTGGACGTTGCCAAGCTCCTCCATAAGGAGGTCGTGGTTCCTGTCACGGATCCTCCGAACACCTAGATTTGTCTCCAGATACTTCCTGGTGCCAAAACAGATAGAGGACTAGCACCCCAGTCTAGATCTGCACGACCTGAACAAGTTTCTCAAGTCATGCACCTTCAGGATGGTAACTCTGTCACAGATCATACCATCTCTAGAGCAGAACATGTGGTTTTGCTCCCTGGACCCTTAAGGATGCATTCTTTTATGTCCCGATCCATCTGTCTCACAGAAGGTTCCTCCACTTCTGAGCAGAGGAAGCCCTCTGTGTGTTCCAGGCCATGCCATTTGGCCTGTTCTTGGCCCCCAGGGTCTTCACTAAGTGCATTGCAGTGGTGGCAGCCTACATGAGGCGTGATAAGTCCAAGTGTACCCCTATCTGGATGACTGGCTGATCACAGGTTCCTCCAGGCAGAAGCTGAAGCGGTCCAGGGATATGGCCCTCCAGACCTGCGTCTCCCTTGGCCTCTCAGTCAGTGAGGCCAAATTGAAACTCACGCCTTTGCAGGAGATCAACTTCACTGGGGCAGAGCTCAACTATTGCAGAGCCAGAACCCTGCTCCTGGCGGACAGGGCAGAGCTCCCTCCTTGCCCTGTCAATTTGGGTTGGTCAATTGTGCCCTTCCTGGGACTTCCCTGCGCCTGCTGAGTTACATGGTGGCCTGCACCTGCATTGTCCATTACTTCCACTGGAGAATGCGCTTTTGCAGTGGGAGCTGGCCAGCCAGTGGTCTCAGCACAAGGGTTACTTTGACCAGCTGGTCACTGTGACCCAGCGGATGTGGGATGCCCTCCAGCGGTGGTTAGTCCCAGAACATCTGCATAAAGGGATCCTTTTGTCCACCCAGAGCCAGTGGTCATACTGGCGACCAGTGCCTCTCTCATGGGCTGGGATGCCCACCTGGAGAACACAGAGTTCACGGGCTCTAGACCCCGAGGAAGTTCCGGTGCCACATCCACCTGCAGGAGCTCTGAGCAGTTTGGCTAGCACTGACTGCCTTTGCTCCTCACATTCAGGGTCAGGTGGTCCAGGTCCAGACGGATAGTACCACAACCATGTACTACCTCAAAACAGGTTGGGATGCACTCACTACCATTGTGCAAGGAAGCTCTTCATGTGGACCTGTGCACAGCCTGGAGGCTGATCTCCCAGCCATCCATGTGTCAGAGGCTCCAACCAGCTGGTGGACGCTCTCAGCCATGTGGGCAAGGCATCTCACAAGTGGTCTGTCCACCCAGAGGTTGTACGCAGTCTATTCTTCCAGTGGGGCTCCCTTCAGGTGGACCTGTTTGCTTCCAGGGACAATGCAAAGCTGAGGCTGCATTGTGCCTGCCCCCCTCAGCAGGGAACGCTGCAAGGGGTATGCCGTATCAAGGCCCTGGACCCCGGGCCTCTTCTATGCATTCCCTCCACTTCTCTTGATTCACAAAGTGTTGCTCAAGGCCAGGAGGGACAAAGCACAGGTGATCTTGGTGGCTTCGGACTGGCCCCACCAGTTCTGGTACCCCGATCTCCTCAGCCTCAGCCTCAGCAGCAGGCTCCTGAGGCATCTTCCTCTCCGCCCGGACCTGCTGTCCATCAGCCGGGGGAAGGTACTCCATCTGGACCTTCAATCTCTGCACCTGACAGCCTGGGTCCTGAGCAGCTAGAGTTCCAGGCTTCAGGTCTCTCTGAAGATGTCCTCACTGTTCTGGAGGCATCTCTGAATGAGTCGACCAGGAAATGCTACCCCTTGAAATGGAAGTGGTTCTCCATTTGGTGTCAGGACAAGGGATGGACTCTTTGTCCTGTCCAGTGGCTAGCATCCTGATTTCCTGTGGTCCCTCTCTCAGTCAGTCCTTCGAGTGATGACTGTGAAGGTACACCTGGCAGCCATCTCTGCTTACTGGGCGGGCCAGTCAGCAGTCAGTGTAGGCAAATGTGATCTGGTGCTTTTTAAAGACCTCAACCACATTTCCCTCTGGTGTGTGAACCCACCACCTTGGGATCTGTTGATGGTTTGGCAAATCTCATGGGCAAACCATTCAAACAAATACTGGTATGTCATGTCTCACCTGTCATGGAAGACCGCCTTCTTGGTAGCTAACCAGAATTATCAGTGTACTTTTGCCACTTTTTGGTGGAGTTTCCTACCTGATCTTCCACAGGGAGAAGGCTGTCCTGTGCCCCAACTCAAGTTCCTCCAGAAGATTGTGTCAGAGTTTCATCTTAACCAAGTGATTAATCTCCTGGTGTACTTCACCAATCACGCCTCAGAGGCCGAGCACAGGCCCCATTCTCTGGACCTGAGGTGAGCACTCACTTGTTCAAAAGAGCACATGGCTGGAGTTCGGGGAGAGGTTCACCAGCTGTCACCTACGCTGAAGCCGCACCTGGCAGACTAACAGCCAAGTGGACGGTTGGCAGGTGGATTATATCCTGCATTGATCTCTGCTATTGGTTGGCAGGTAGGGAGCCTCCAGTAGGGCTAAGGACTCATTCCACCAACCATACCACTGTCTCAGTGGCTGCTTCCAGGGATGTCCCTATTCAGGAAATCTGCAGGGCTGCTACCTGGCAGTCGGCACACACCTTCATTTCTCACTACCACATCAACCTTGATTCAAGTAGATGTTGGTTTTGGGTCCTCAGTTCTCCAATCTCTGTTCCCTAAGTAGGGGATGTGCACCTTGCCTCCCTCTTCCGAGAGAACTACTAGGAGTCTGCCAGAAGTGTGGATAGAACATCATATCCACGTCCCTTGAAAAACAGGTTACTCACCTGTAATAGTAGTTCTAGGAGTGGTATATGATGTTCATCCACATGGACCCACCCGACCTCCCCTGGCTTTGGCGCACACATCTGCTTCCAGCAGGCAAGATCTGGCATCATGGGGCACAGCCGAGAGAGTTATCACCCAGGTGGGTGGGAGGAGCCAACTTGAAGACATTCCTGTGAAGTCTTACAGGGAAATGCACTGCCAGAAAGTGTGGATGAACATCATATACCACTCCTAGAACTACTGTTACAGGTGAGTAACCTGTTTATTCCTGCCAGGGTGTACCTGAGATTGTTAGGCCTGATGGCAGCTGTCATACCCACTGTTCCACTGGCAAGACTTCATATGCACATTCTCCAATGGACCCTCCAGATACAGTGAGACCAGTGCATGGATGAATTAGATCGCTCGGTCCTGATCTCTTCCCCAGTCCATAAGGTACTGCAGTGGTGGATGGACCTCTTGAATCTGCTTCAAGGCATCCCATTCCAGATCTCCTCCCTGCAGCAGATCCTCACCACGGATGCCCCAGGTTTGGGCTAGAGAGTGCACCTGGTCCCTTCCAGACCCAAGGCTCTGGTCCCAGTTGGAAACCTCCCTACATATCAATGTCCTGGAGATGAGGGTGGTGCTCTACGCCATCCCTTTCAGAAACATCTTACTCTGGATCAGCTGCTGGTGCAGTCAGACAACCTAAGTGTAGTATACTACATCAGCAAGCAGGGGACTAATTTGTACCCCTATGCAGTGAGGCCATGAGAGTGTAGTACTGGGCACTGGATCATGGTCTGACACTTCCGGCGTCCATGTGCTAGGCATGTTAAACACCCTGCTGGACAGCTTCAGCCAGACTCAGTCCGCATGCATGAATGGGAGCTCTCTCATCCATTGCAGAAGACTTGTTCGACAGATGGGTTTGTCCAGAGTTTGACCTTTTTAGTCCCCACTCAATGCAAAACTGCCAAATTTTTGCTTGCTACATCCAGGGTCTGGAGTTTTCTGGTGAGACCTGGCCTCTCCTGGAGCGGGAGGTTCCTTTATGCCTTCACTCTGTTTCCTCTTATTCAGAGGGTGCAAATCATGCTACAGACGAAGGAGGCCAGCATGATTCTGGTGGCTCCATTCTGGCCTCGGCAGATTTGGTTTCCTCTGCTACAGAAGCTGATGGAGGAACCTCCAGTCCCTCTTCCCCTTTGCAGGAACCTGCTGACCCAGGATCAGGGGACCCTGGTCCATCCCAAACTCAGGTCCCTCTACCTGCATGCTTAGCTCCTGAGGACATAGCCATAGCCAGATTTGAGGTCTCTAGCAGAGTGGTGGAAATCCTAGTGGTCGCTCAGAAGACATCCACTCAGGCCACATATGCCATGAAGTGGAAGCGGTTTGCCATCTGGGTTGCCAAACATAATCTGAACCCTTTCACCTGTCCAGTGAAATATATCCTGGACTACCTGATCTCTCTGTCTGACTCAGGTCTCCAGTACTCCTCCCTCAAGGTACACCTTTTGGCTATCTCTGCCTTTCATGAGCCCATGGGTAACTGCATGATTCCTGAGCTGGATGTCTCCCATACATTCTTAAGGGGCATCCTGCATCTGAAACCCCCAGTCCATTTTCCTGTCCCGGTTTGGGATTTGATATTTGTTTTGGAGAAGTTGACCCTGTCTCATTTTGAGCTGATCGCAACTTGCAAGTTGAGCTTTCTCTCTTGGGAAGCATTATGTTTAGTTGCCGTTACTTCTGCTTGAAGAAGTTCAGAGCTTCAGTCCCTCTGGTGCAAGGAGCCTAATTTGATTTTTCACAGAGACAGGGTGTCTTTATGCACAAATCCTAAGTTTCTTCCGAAGGTGGTCTCTGAGTTTACACTCAACCAGTTAATCCATCTTCTTGTTTATTTCCCCGAGTGTGGCAATCCAGGGGAAGCACTGCTCTATTACTTACACGCTTTAAACTACTACCTGCTTCACACCAAGGAATGTAGAAAGTCAAAGCAGTTGTTTGTTTCCTTCACCCCAGGTAGAGAGGGCGCTTCAGTTTCTAAGCAATGTTTATCCAAATGGTTGGCTAATTGCATTGTGTTCTGCTACAAGTACGGCAAAGAATTGCCTGGTACAGTTAAAGCACATTCCACAAGAGGCAAGGCTAACCTTTGTGGCTTGTTTAGCCACCTGGAGTACTGTCCATACTTTCACCAAGCACTACAGTCTGGACATTGCCTCAAGAACCCATGCAGGTTTTGACAGTGCTGTGCTGCAGGGCCTCCTGTCTTAAGTTTATGGTGAGCCCCTCCAAGAATGACTGTTTGCACCTGTAACTGCTTGGGACCTGTTCCTATGTGTGACCTGATGACTAAGTTACCCTGAAGAAGATAGAACAATTACATAAGAACAAAACACCATCGTACTTGAATTAAATTCTGTCACTTCTACTGTGGTGATTGTCCAGGCACTCTTAGGCTCCTTCGGCCAATGCTGTCGATGACAGCTTTGTTATCGACACCTTCTCTTTGGCCCCGGAGGTTTCATGGGCCGTCATTGGTGCATCCAATGCCAGACCCAGAAGTTGAAAAGGTAAACGTTGAGGAGGAGTACCACCCTGACCTCATTCTTCCTGATGATGAGGAGGAGGAGATCCTGCTCTCTGACAGCTCTACCACCTCTTCTGTCAGTGAGGGCTCAGTGAAGCCTACTTCCAGGTTTTGTCCTGAGGACCCCACATTTTTCAATGTGGTGAAGCAGCTGTCCTCAGCCATGGGCTTCCACACAGAGGAAGAGGATGCCACCAGAAAAGAACTGGTGGACTTCCTGGAGATTCCAGAATCTCCCTCAAAGATCATTCCTCCAGTGTTACCAGCCTTGAGGAATGCAGCCACGGCAGCCTGGCACAGACCAGGCATAGTGCCAGCTATGCCTCACAGGGCAGACAAACGTTATCATGCCCCCCCCCGGGACTTCCATGTTATGCTACTCGGCCCAAGACGGATTTAGTGGTCATCAAGGGAGCTCATGACAGGTCTAAGGCACCTAAGCACCTTAGTTCCCTTCCTCCAGATGAAGATTCTCACAGAAGCAAATTCTGGGGTAAAAGGGTTTATGCCTCCTCTACTCTAGGTTTGAGGATTGCAAACTATGTGTCGCTCATGGTGAAACACCAGAATGCCAATTGGAAAAAGGGCAAAGCTGCTGCCCAGGCCGTTCCAGAGGGCACTCAAAAGCAGGAACTGCTTCAGTGCCTCCAAGTCACTGAGGGTGTTAGTAAGCATCTCCTTAGAGCCCTGTATGACATGGCTGAAACCATTGCCAGGGCAGCTGCCATGGGCATATGCCTCTGTAGGCACTCCTGGCTCAGAGTATCTGGGTTTGCGACTGATGCGCAACAAAAAGTGCTTAATGCCACCTTTATTGGCACAAAGCTGTTTGGCCCTGATGTTCAGGACATCATTAATAATCTGCAAGCATCGGGCAGGGTCATCAAGTCTGTCCACTCCCTCTACCACACCCAACCAAAGGGTAGAGGATGGTATCTTTTTCATAAAATGAGCAACAGGCCCGGGACAGCACCCGGCCCCAAGGAAAACACAGAGTCCAGGCTCTCTTACCTCCCCCTTCTGGCGCTGGAGCGATGGCCAAGCACCCCAGAAGTAAGGGACCAGCCCCTGCAGCTGGCTCCACCTCAGCTTGGCACCTTGCCAGACCCCCCTTCTGGTCCCAGACCAGGAGGTGGTGGTCGGAGGTCAGTTCTTCCTCCATCTGAATCAATGGAGAACCATAGCTTCAGATGCATGGATTCTGTAGATCATAGAAAGGGGTCACACCTTGGAGCTCATCGAGCAGCCTCCAGAAAACCCACCTCCACCCTCCTGTTATCCCCCGGCTCACCTGTTTGTTCTCCAGGAGGAAGTGCAGTCCCTTCTATGCAAGTAGGTCATCGAGCCAGTGTCCAGGTGCCAGAGAAACAAGGAGTTTTTCTCCAGGTTTTTCCTGGTCCCCAAAAAGACCGGAGATATGAGGCCTATTCTGCACCTAAAGGACCTCAATCTGTATGTCCAGTACAAAAAGGTTCCGGATGGTAACTTTGCCAGACATGATGCCCCTTCTCAAGACAGGGGACTGGCTCTGTTCACTGGACATGCAGGACGCTTACCAGCACACCTCAGTCTTTCCTCCTCACAGGAAGTTTCTCTGTTTCACCTTTCAGGATGAGCATTATCAGGTCAAAGTGCTGCCTTTGGCTTGTCCTCTGCACCGTGAGTCTTTACCAAGTGTTTAGCAGTGGTCGCAGAAACTCTCAGAAGGGAGGGACTGTATGTTGTCCCTTTTCTGGACAGTTATCTCCTAAAGGCCCCATCCAGGGAGTGGCTTTTGCTGACTCTGAAGCGAATTCCCCAGCTGTTTCACTCCTTGGACATCACTGTCAGTCCGCCCAAGTTGGTTCTGATACCGTCCCAAAGGTTGCAGTATATAGGGACGGTTCTAGACACGGCAAAGGTGAAGGCCTTCCTGCCCCAAAACAGGGCAGAGTGCCTCATAGCTCAAGCTCAGGAAGTCACCCAGAGTAAATACATTCCTGCCAGGGCATATCTCAGATTGCTGGGCCTGATGCCAGCTGCTATATCCACTGTTCCACTGGCCAGACTCCATATGCGCATCCTCAAGTGGACCCTCTGGGTACAGTGGGACCAGTGCATGGACAAGTTAAACCAACCAGTCCTGGTCTCTTCCCCAGTACACAAGGTGCTGCAGTAGTGGATGGACCCCTTGAATCTGCTTCAAGGCATCCCATTTCAGATCTCCTCTCTGCATCAGATCTTAACCACGGATGCCTTAGATCTGGGCTGGGGAGCGGACCTGGGTCCCTTGGTCCCAGTGGGAAGTCTCCCTGCATATTAGTGTCCTGGAAATGAGAGTGATGCTCTATGCCATACTGGCTTTTCAGGAACACCTCGGTCCAGGTCAACTGCTGGTACAGTCAGACAATCTAAGCATAGTATACTACATCAACAAGAAGGGGGAACTAATTCATACCCCCTTTGCAGGGAGGCCATGAGAATGTGGTACTGGGCATTGGGTCACAGTCTGACGCTCTCTGCAGTCCACGTACCAGGCATGCTAAACACTCTGGTGGACAGTCTCAACAGGACTCAGTCCAGCATGCACGAATGGGAGCTTCTCTCACCCATCGCAGAAGACTTGTTCGATAGATGGGGTCATCCAGAGTCGGACCTTTTTGCATCCTGACTCAACATAAAACTGCCCAATTTCTGCTCGCTAGATCCAGGGCCTGGAGTTTTCTGGCGAGATGCGTTGTCCCTCTTTTGGAGCGGGAGGTTTCTTTATGCCATCCCTCCATTTCCTCTGATTCAGAGAGTGCTCATCAAATTGCAGATGTAGGGGCCAGCATGATCCTGGTAGCTTTGTTCTGGCCTCGACAGATTTTGTTCCTCTGTTTCAGCAGGTGGCAGAGGAACCTCCTCCGGTCCCTCTTACCCTTTGTAGGAATCTGCTGACCAAACTCAAGGGACCCTGGTCCATCCCAATCTCATATTCCTCCATCAGCATGTTTGGCTCCTGAGGACATAGCCATCACCAGGTTCGGGTTCTCTAACAGGGTGGCGGATGTCCTAGTGGCTACTTAGAAGCCTTCCACTTGAGCCACATATGCCATGAAGTGGAAGCTGTTTACCATCTGGGCTGCCAAACATAGTTTAGACCCTTTCACCTGCCCTGTGAAATATATCCTGGACCACTTGATCTCACTGTCCGACTCAGGTCTCCAGTACTCATCCCTCAAGGTCCACCTTTCAGCTATTTCTGCATTTCATGAGCCCATGGGGACCACACTGTTGCTTAGCTGGATGTCTCCTGTACCTTTCTAAGGGGCATCCTGTATCTGAAGCCTCCAATCCATTCTCCTGTCCCGGCTTGGGACTTGAATTTTGTTTTGGAGAAACTTACTCTGCCTCTTTTTGAGCCAATCATGATTTGCAATTTACGCTTTCTCTCATAGAAAGTGTTGTTTATATTTGCCATTACTTCTGCTCAAAGATTTTCAGAGCTTCAGGCCATCTGGTGCGAGGTTTGTTTTTTCACAAAGACAGGTGTATTTGTGCACAAATCCTAAATTTCTTCCTAAGGTGGTTTCAGAGTTTACACTCAATCAATCTATCTACCTTCATGTTTATTTCTCTGAGCGTGGCAATCGAGGGGAAGTACTGCTCCATACATTAGATGTGCGCAGAACTTTGAAGTACTACCTGCTTATGACCAAGGAGTCTAGAAAGTCAAAGTGGCTGTTTGTTTCTTTCACCCCGGATAGAGAGGACATTTCAGTTTCTAATCAATGTTTATCCAAATGGTTGGCAAATTGCATTGTGTTCTGTTACAAGAAATATGGCAAAGAATTGCCCGGTGCTGTCAAAGCTCATTCCACCAGAGTGGGCTTGTTTCCGAGGGTCTCAGCTGCTGACATTTGTGTGGCTGCCACCTGGAGCCCAGTCCATACTTTCACCAAGCACTACAGTCTGAACATTGCCTCAAGAGCCTGTGCAGGTCTTGGCAGGCCTATGTTACAAGGGCTCCTGTCTTAAATTTATGGAGAACCCTCCTCCCAGACTGTTTGTTTTCGCTTGTAACTTCTTGGAACTCATTCCAGCTGTGTTTACCTGATGACTGAGATACTCCTGAAGAAGATAGAGCAGTTATGTAAGAACTTACTGTAATAGTAGATCTTAAGGGATCTCAGTCATCAGGTATTCTTTCCTACCACCATCCCCCTTCTTGGTGCTCCTGTTTAGGAAATGGCTGTCTGGTATATCCAGCCTTTTATTTAGGTCTTGGCACCTCTGTCTCTCTCCTCAGTCCCCCATGCAAGAGCCTAGCTCCCTTCATCTCCAGGGGAAAGAATTGAGGAGGGAGTGGGTCCGCTCATACCTTAATAGAGTTGATGACGTCAACAGATGTTGATGGTGTGGGCGGCCCCAGTTGTACTGCTAAAAATCTTCCATGTGGATTCCCCTTCACCAGTGGGGAAGGTTCCTACAGTGTTACCTGATGGCTGAGATCCCCTCGAAGATCTACTGTTATGATAAGTTCTTATGTAACTGTTCTTTCCCTTGGGTACTCTAAAGTTTCAATGTGTCAGTATTTGAGCAGGGCTGATGTAGTTTAACAATTCCTCAAGCAAATCCAAAAAGCATCAGCCAAACTCCAAAACTAAATTTTCAAAGTCTCAAAAATCTTTAATTGTATTTAGCATCAGGTTGTGACCATGTTCATACAGTGATGCCTAACATTTCACCCTTATATAAAAGGCTTCTTCAAGGAGATCACGGTCCTCATTCAGAATAGTTCTAGCTCCTGTCATCTTTTTCATTAATATATCCAGATATTCTTTTTTCATGGTATAGTGCCTTATTCAAAAGTTTATATTGTTGTCGGTCAGCATGTCCTGCCTGTCAGTTTGGCACGCTAGGAAATGCCAGACTGGGAAGCTGATATGATTATTGAATGAGGATGGTGCTCTCTGCCTTCCTGTACACTGAGGTCCTCTGGCCTCTTGCTCCAGCCAGAGCTGTTTCCTTCCTCTCAACTTCCTGTTGAAGTGGCTAAGATAGTACTGTCTCTTACACTCACTACCCCTGTGCCACTTAGGCCCAACCCTCAGTTCTACTAAGTTGGTAGTGAAGTTTTATAATGTTTATTGTTTTATCCTGTATTCTTTTTCTAGCCCATTGGGCTAGGAGTGTATAGCCATCTCTGTCTTTTCCTCTCCTACTTGTTTTCTCTCCTGGCAAACAGAACTGAGGAAGAGAGGCAACTGGCATTGGTTGCTGGTCAACCCACACGCACAACGTCACTACGTCTGCCTCATGTGCAGTGTCAGCACTGACGTTGATCCCATCCTAGGCTGAAAAAGACCTTGCTCCCATGGGGTCCTAACGCCTCCTGCTTAGACCCATCAGTGTGACTGAATGATGAAGATATTCTGGATGATCAAGAATTAAGCTGAGCACTCCATTTTCATTTCTTCACTAAGCATACCTCTCAACCTCATGCCTCATAAATCAGGGACAAGGCTTAAAAAAATCAGGGACAAAAGACCAAAATCAGGGACACATCTTCAAAATTAGAGTTATCCACCCAGAAAGCTGGTAGAATATGGGGCTTAGTGCAAAATGCATTTTCTAAAGAAGAACAAGTCTGTAACTTTAATGCTTGACATTGTTTTGTGCTTATAGTCTCCCACTGTTTTTGCCATAAAACACAAATTTTAGGAGGGACAGAGTCAAATTTTGAGGCAAATCAGGGACAACTCTGAAAATCAGGGACACTTGAGAGGTATGTCACTAAGTGCTCTGTGAGTTCAAGTCTGCATTAGACTCTGGCTTGGGAATTTTCAAGAGAATGCTCTTTGGCTTTAGTCAGAGATGAATATAGTCTGTAAAGCTGCCATTTAATCCAGACTGATTTGTAGGTCTTAGTATGATTTGTAGATGCCAGTAGCTCCAATAAATGTTACCAGTTCTCAGTGTGCTTGTGAGCTCGTCTGGATTCACTATTTCAGAGCCAGAATAATTCTTCAACAGACATGCCTTGTGATCTTGTCTGGATTCATTGTTTCAGTTTCATAGGTTTTTACAAGATACATAGACTTTCATCCTTTATGCTTGTCACTATTGTTTAGTCCAGACTGTATTTGTTAGGGTATAAATTATCTAACCTTTGTTTGAGTACTTCCACTGTTCCACTAGTAACCACCTCTGATGGAAGGCTGTTCCATAATGGCATCTCTCTCTGGCTGAACCAGTGCCTTCTCTTTATTCTCTTTAAAAGGTTCCATTTGCCCATAGTTAATTGGAGCGTATGCCCCCTAGACTCATGCTTACAGTTCTTTCACATTAGTCCTAGGTCCTCCCATAGTGATTTGTCTAGCAGGGCTGTCTATACCATGCACATGTCCCCACTTATTCTTCTGTAGTGCAGTGTATGCAGTTTTAATCTATCCAACCTCTCTGAATATGCGGCCTCCTCAAGACCTGCCATTGCTCTTGTGGCCCTTCACTGTATATTCTCTAGTTTCTTAATGTCCCCCTTTTTATATGGTGACCATACCAGCGCACAATACTCCAGATGAGGTCTTACCAATGCCTAATATAAAGGGAGCAGTACTTTGCTGTCCCTACTCCCTATGTGTTGCAGAATATAGTTTAAGGTGTAATTTGCCCATTTAGCAATGATGTTACAGTGCGGGCTGGCAGAATAGCCTAGAGGTTAGAGGAATGAGGTGTGAATGAGCTTGATACATCCAGCAGACCACACCTGAGTTTGATTCTCACAACCTCCACTTGCATGCTGTGCGACTCGAGCAAGTCACTTAACTGCCCAGTGCTCCCAGGTCACCCTGAAACAGGCACTTGTGCCTAGTGGGCCTTATCCGGTTACCAAAGACTAAAATAAAAAAATAAATTGTAAATCATTGGTGACCCTGACTCCCAAATCCCTTTCCTCAGTTGTTTGTGGCAAGTTGTTGTTTCCCATACTATACTTAAGTTTTAAATTATGTTTCCCCAGTCGCATAATTATACACTTTCCCACAGTTTCAGAATAACAATTGTCCATCAGACGTGCCTTTTTGGTTACGCTTTATACAAAGAGACAAGTCAGTGGGCTTTTGACTTTTGACTAGAAGAGCATTATCACATTTTCTTCAGGATAAGGTTGTTCTTTTTACTGAACTGTTCTTTCTCCAGAAGATCCCTACTTTTTTTTTCATGTCAATTCAATTAATCAATCTTTATTTATCCAGGCGAAACACCTTTGAGACAATTAATTTACAAGGTGGACCTGGGTCAGGTACTGGTACAAACACAAGACAAGAATAGCAAATATGATACAAGACACACAAGGCAAGAGATACAGTGCTGCAGTTGGGTTACAGACTACACATGCTATACATTAGAACACAAGAGAATAATGTATGTACAGTATATAAATAATACACAATAAAATATACAATTTCTGCAGTGGATAAGATCATAAGGAAATGGTAGCTTAAATGACGGAAAGAGCACAATAAGTGATTAATTAGTGAAAACAGTTGCAAGATTCCTTAAAGGCCCTTGCAAAAGATTTTTAAAGAGGGTCATTTCACTGGTAATATCATTTTTAGTTTTTTTTGCGCGTTATTCCAGAGGACAGGTAGAGTGTGACCATGGCTGCTTTGCCAAGGCAGCGTTTTAACTAAAAGTGACTGTTTTTCTTTTGCTCCAAACCAGATACTAAGAAGGAGAAACAGCTTTGTAAGTTAATGTCCAAATAGTGGTTAAAACATACATAATTAATGGTTTCCTCTGTTTTCCATAAGGAAACCATGGTGTAATTTGCCATTATAAAGGAGCGTTTATAATGGCAAACATGCGCACAGTTTCCCCTCTCTGCACATGTGCCTGCTCGAACTCCTCGATCGCTGTCCTTCCCGAACCGCAAACCCAAATGTGAAGAGAAACTGCCATGGACACCGGCAGTAAGTAAAATACAATTTAAATTAAATGTACCATATCACTACCAGATCGATCCTCCCTCATAATACTGTGGAAAAAAAATGTTTTAAATAAGAGAAAGCTGACTGCTCGCCATGACGGAATCGGACTGCGGGAGCACAGCAGCCTTTTTTATTTTATATAATTGCTGAGGCGAAAAAGAGAAACCTAACAATCATATAAAATAAAATATGGGACTGGGTGTGTGTATACTCGAATTTACACACACCCTCGGGGTTAGATGCTTCATATAAACCCCTCGGGTTTGTGTAAATTCTCGTTACACACCCAGACCCATACTTTATTCTCTATATAATAATACTTTACCATTTTGCCAGTTTGGTAACCAATTCCTTCTGTATAGCATAGTAAAGAAAGGTCAAAAAAATGAACAAGGCCTCCTTAGCTAGATGTTGTGCAGTGAAGGCTCATGTAACAGCCAAAGAGAATCCACCAGCATTTGTTAAAGCACTTTCAAACAGGACTCTGGCATCATCCTAGGAAGACAGTAGAACCTTAGTTTCTGAGCTGTGACAACAACTTTTGGAATGGCTCAGAAAGAAGAAATTCTATCAAATTTGCCATCATTTCTTTTTCTGTCAGTTCCAACGTTGTCACTGGGGCCCATTAGAGGGTGTTTCTCTTCAGGAGACTATTTTATCAGCTGCAAGAAAATCAACACAGTTCTGCTATAGGCATACTATGCCAAATTTATTGTTTCATTACAAACTGATTTTACCCTAGTTAGCAGTCTGTCAGATTCTGCTCATGCAGATAATGCTGATAATTTTCTCTCAGTATAGAAATGTTTATGAAATATCAAAGTTGCTTTGATTACTTTTTGGATGTATTCACCATTACAGTTTCTTTTTTTTGCCTTGTGCTGTATATTTTAGCCTGTTTGTAACTATTCCTGCTGAACTGTGTTAATCTGTTGACTTCTACTTTCCTCCATGGAACACCAGTGAAAATGAGATGCTGTATCTCATGTGGTTATCCCTGTTGGAGTAATTTTAAATAAATAAATCAATAAATAAATAGCCGTGCTGTGACAGGGTTAAGTAGGACACTGTCTATTTGTTATGCAGAGAGAGTTAAAAGTAAGGATTTATTTTGTCCTCTCCTATTCTGCTACTTGTCTGTCTGATTGTGCAGTCACATTTTCTTGTGGCACCTAGGAATTGGCCACACTCTGAAGGTCCAACAAATTCACCTGCCATCTGCTTTCCTTCATTTGCTGTTTTTATTCTTTCTTTTTGCCCTTTCTGCTCTGTGGTTAAAATTGTATGTGAAACTGGGATCGCTTGATTTGCAAATGTATACAATTATATCATTTAAATGATTGCAGAACGCTTTTTTTTTTTTGAAAAGATAACCATCTGAAACACAGAGGGTTGACTATGAGATGCATTTTTTTTTTGGTATTTTGTTTTTATTAAGTTTTCCAATGAGAAAACATTGAATACACATATAGTAAACAGTCCACATGTATAATATCTGCTAGGACATTGTTCCTTAATATTAGGCAGCATGCATTTACTATATAGTGGTGCCACACTGAGGGAATTACAAAAATTGCTAGCCTAAAGAAAAAGTCCATCAGATAAGCTGCTTTACTGAGTCCATGAGCAGTACGACTATAACTAAAATATTGAAATGTCCAGCATCAGTGCCAATAAAGGCCTCACCCATAGCACGTATATGGCGCCCTGTAGTATATCTAAAGTGAAAATATCCTTCAGTATATATTGGAGCAAGTTGCCCAATTAGGGCAAACATAGTATAAGTAAAGCCTGCCAAACTCTCCATCCTCCTCCACCTTACTCAATATGAACAAACATTAAACTTTTGATAAAACTCACAGATCATTGGAACATTAGAACATATGGCATGCAAGGCAACTTCAACTTGAGGCTAAAACCACCTTGTGGGTAGATCAGTAACAAAAGTGTAAGACAGTCAGTCTCTGTGTAGATGGTAAACAGGGATCACTGATCCAAACACTCTTTTTCAAGTGTCTGGCTCTGTTGCATCAAGTTCTGCCACCTCGGGGGTACTTACAGATACCACATGCAGCCTGGTCGCCTATTTTCCAGTCTCCACCAGATCGTCAAACAGGTAGACTTTCCCTTCAAAGATGATGCGTAGGTGGGTCGGGTAGATGATTGCATGCACAATGCTGTTTCCCAGAGGGTACAGCAGATCCCTTCAAATTTCTTGCGGCATTGCCACGTAGCATAACTGTTGTCTGGGAATGCATAGATTTGCTGGTTATCCAGCATTATTGGACCTGTGTGACGTACCAGCTGCAAAGTGTAGTCCCTTTCCCCAACCCCCATTGTAACAACCATGAGGGTATGGGGCTCCTCCGCCATTTGTCGTCCACGTGGTGTCACTCTGTAGACTTTTTATATGCCAGCAATAGGGTCTCCTCCTGATGGAACCAGCTTCTCATTCAGGAATTCTTGTATGTTCATAACTGAGTGATCCCCCTCAAATCCCTCCGGTATACCCAGTAAACGAATATTTGCATTCCGAACCTGGTTTTCCATGGACTCGAGCTGGGTTCTTAAATGCTGTAGCTCTTTGGACATCAGCGTGGTTGCTCCTGTAACAGAGTCGGCCCTTTTAGAGACCTCCAGGAAATTGGTTTTTAGTCCATCGACCGCGCTTTCCAGAACTACCACCCGACTATTGAAAGTGTCCACTTTGAGAAAGTCCAGGCACAGAGTTGATCAGTGTCTGAAGTTTAAGACCCAACATTGCAAGGGATTCATCAGTGCCTGAGGCAGGCACGGCTGAGTCTTCCAGGCCCGACCATGAGGTCTGAGCCCCACCAGTGCTTTTCCCTTTTTCTGCACCTCCCATTGCCTTGTCTCGCCCATAATTCCCTGTCTTTACTAATTTTCAGGTCAGAATCTGTTCCAACTGTCCAAAGTAGCCAAAACCTTTCCAAAGGTAGATTTTGGTGGATTTAGATGGAGATGTTGCAGAGCAGTTAAACTTGCTTCCACCTAGCTTGGACTCCACAGCACCCCCCTCGAGATGCATTTTAACCTCCACAAGTTTGTTTACATAATTGTTAACAGGAAACCAACTGTGAGACAAAATGTACTATGTTGTTGTACCTGTCAAGATTAAATGTGCTCTTCAGGCTAGCCACAGTAAGGAAACTGACAGAGTTTGATACATTTTGTGAAGAACAGGAGATGTAACTTACAACAACAGGATGCAGAGTTTGAACTGTCAGGCAAAAACATCTTATATAGTCTGAGCAATGTTTTTTCAGGAGGAAGACTCAGGTGGATGATATTTGTTTGTACTGCCTGTATGAAAAGCTATCCTGTACAATTTTATTTTTTCTGTTTTATTGTTATTGATAATAATAAAACGCCTACTTGCAAATTGTATAACTTCTCCTGGTCTGCCTGTGGTTCTTGGATCTATGCCACTATGACAGTTGCAAAGCATGACAGTTGAAGGTTGCGACCAATTCTTGAATCAGGAGTTGATTTTCTTTATAATAAGAATACATTATGTTACAGTAACTTTATGTGGTATTTCCCTCTGAAGCTTTGTCAATAGAATGCTGAAGCAGGCAGAATTATGTGAAGATGCTGCAGATATGTATCATCTACCCTAGTTGGATGATGTAGTTACCCATCAGGCGACAGCGTTTATGGCCTAGCGGTTAAGGATGCAGTATCTTTGACCAGATGGAGGGTCTCAGCCTTGTGGTATCCCCTGATGGCAGGTAAGGAGAGTCAGGAATTAGGTAGGACTATTAGAGGGAGAAAAAAGAATAAAGAAAATCTTAAAAAAGTAAACAACCCAGCAGTTATGACTAGGCCTGTGATTACCTTGGAACTAACGCAAAAATAAATTATGGCAAGTTTGGTAGAATTTCTTCTTTTCTATGCTCTATCCAGTTAATAACCTGGTCTATTCAAACTTGGTACAAATACATTTTTACATGATTCCAAACAAAAAATATTAAGGAAATGTCTTTGACCTCTGACATAGTCAGAGGGGTCAAATGTTGAGGTTTCCCTGTTGTGTGTATCAGACATTTCTTTTAAAGTACAGGGTGGGCATACACACCATAAAAAAAATCTTCCAGTTTAATACTTGTGGCAACTGAAAAACTTATGTTTTGCACCCACAGTATTTGGGACAGATGTTAGATTTGCATGGTACCATGTTATTCGTATCAGTTTTAACCAGTAGTTGTTCATCTAGTTCAACAAAACTTGGCATTAGGGATTCAGATTGCAGTCCTCAATAAAGAGGTTGACCCACTGGCACAAGCAGTATGTTAATTTAAACTGGTAAATTATTTTATTTATTTATTTATTTATTGAAATGTTTGACTAGGAGGGACGCTGAGCAACAAGTTGCTCATCTCACGTGCGACCTGGGGTGAGGTACATGAGATGTCTACAGAGATAGAAACAATATTACAAAATTCACATTTGGAATAGCATAAACTAAGGAACACGTAGTCAGTATGATTGTACAGTGACGTTCAAGGGAAGGTAAGCATAGGGAGTGTAGATGATTAGAAGGTGAAGGAAACAAAGTAGCTAGGTACTGAGAGAATAAATCAGTGGTATGCTGATGATTCTTTTTCAGTTCAGGTAGACTGCAGTATTTAATTACTGACTTGCTTGTACAGTATGTTGATAAATACAAATGCATTTCATGTAACTATCATTTTCAGAAACTTAAATGTTTAATTTATGCTGGTCTCATCTTCTAGCAGTGAAGACTATATTTCGTGAAAATGATATTGCACACAACAGCAGTGGAAGTCATATTCAATAATCATATTTGTAAATGGGTAGAGGAATCCTGCATCCTGATTGGTTGTTACTAGATCTGTCTAATGCACAGGTAAAACAAACAATTCAGAAGTAGACATAGTACAACATAAATTAATGTGCCATTAGAATGTTCATTTTTTGAAATGCTGCCATTTTTTTCTGTCTTAGCGAGGAAAGCTTGATATGCAACTGTCACATACAAATGCAAACAACTAAACATGCTTGACAACTTATTACAGTAAAGCAAAGCCATACACGTGTATCACAAGTGAAATGTAAAATAAAAAGTTATCGTCTTGACATCGCAAGGTCTCCCAAGTCCCTGGTCGCTCCCACAGTCTTTGCAGTTAATTACATTGCTGCTCAACCTCTCAGAGTTGCAAGCTACTCCCGCAGTCATCATAAAACACATTATTACAGTTACCTGCATTTCTCTTGCTTTTTTTTTTTAAATCTACATAGAGCTCGTTCTTCCCATTCTTGTACCACTCTCACACAGATTCACACATGCTGGCGGGGGAGAGGGAGTACAGCTGCTCAGTACAACATATACATTGTGTGCAGGAGGGGGCTGGAGGTACGGCTGCTTGGTAAACTAAACAGAAATACCATTACACTATGCGGGAAGGAGAGGGGGTTGGGCATGCTGGGACATTATTGGGGGGTAGAGCTGCTTGCTCAGGCTATCACTATCAGAGTTTGCATCTTCTGCTACAATTCTGTAGCTTTGCTTCACCCGATCCTTCACTTACTCATCTGTATTTCACCCACCCTCCTGCATGCTCATTCACTTGCCTGCTCTGACCTTGGGAACCAAGTTTCCAATTTGCAACGTACAGCAAAGGTACAGGAATGAAGTGTAACCTCAAGGTTTTTATTTTAAATCTTATTATCATTGGGGGCAGGGACCATGACAACCTTATTCAAGCTCAGCTATGGTGGCCACAATGGATCAAGATTCCTTTGGCAAAAATTTTTTTAAAACCTAATGCAGGTGGAGGAACTATTTGATATCTGTATATGGTAAATATTTTAATTATTTTAGTATTGAATCCAATCAATTTTTATTTTTATGTTCATTTAAAATACCCAGCCCCACTTTATAGGGGCAATAAGACACTCTGAGCATATGCATTAGACATTTCTAATGCATGGCCAGGGTCTGAAAACACTTGGCCTGCAGCCTCATGCCTCACTATGCCCCTGGCTGTGGGTTAGAAATGTCTAATGCACACCCCTCATGTCGTAATGCTTACTAATACCACTAACCAGGCATAACTGATAAGAGTGGCAGCATAGCATTATGTTTGCCCTGAACCATCTAGATTCCAACAGAGCCCCCCAATGATGATAACAATGGAAAAAGTCTGGCTGTGGCAGTGGGATGTTAAGAGGTCTTTAGATGATGAAGTCCCTATAAATGTGCATGTCTGGAATTTTATTTGTGTGTGTCTTGCACACTTTGGAACTGGTCAGCTCTTTCAAGTTCACGTCAGATGGAAGCTGGGAGTAGATCAGCCCCTCCCAGAGATTCTCTGAGGTACGTTAAGCAGAAATTTCTGATCCCCATTGTCTGTTCTGATGAGGATTTTTTCTGTGTCTTGGGTCAGCTGACCAGTCAGAGAAAACTCATCTTAAGAGAAGACAGATTTAACTAGTGGTTCAAGCACAGAGCTGGAACATAGAGGCACAGGTTTGAATCCCTGCATGTTTGACCATAACCAAGTCACAAACCCTGCTTGAGCTTAATTTCCTCTCGTCTTTGTCTGCCTTAGCTCTCTTTAATCTTGCTTAACCCAGTGGCTGAAGAAACTGGTCATAGCTTCTAAAAGACTTTGAAATACTGTGTGTGTAAAAGGTTCTACATAAAGCCAGATTCTTTTCCTTACCTTGAAGCTCATATTGAAGCTGACACCTTTGGGAAAACTTTGGAATATATAATATTTAGACAAAATTCAGCTTGCATTTAGTATCGTTCAATTGATTTTGCTTCTTTGTTATTTATTACTGAAGAAATTCCCACAGAAACAAGGTCTTTGTCATTTAAAGTTCATCTGCCTCTATAGTTTACTCCTACTTGAAATCATAATGCTGTGTTGTGACATCACAGTCCATTGCCATGGGAATAACCATGATGTCACAAGCAGAGTGTTGTGACCTCAGATTGGGAAGAAGCAGTAGAGTTGATGAACCATCAGGAGCAACTATCCTGTTCTCATGTATATAACCTCAATAATAAATTATGGAGCTTGGAAATACAGAGCTAATGAGAAATATAAGTTTCCTGTGTCCAAATATTAAGTTTTTTCAAAGTTCTACTCTAGGCATCAGTGGCTGTTTAAAAGTAAGTCATAGTTGGAATTGTCACCCATGATAGTTCAATCCAGATACAGCACCTGTATGTTGACTGCCACCGTTTATGGTAGGTAGGTGGTAGATATGTGAATCTCCATTGCAAGATGGATATTTTGCAATATGCTGATGTTGGCAAAGTAGAGCTTTGAATTTTAGAATGCCTTGTATAAATGTTATTTTTTTTTTGTATGTTGCATGTTTGTTTTATGGAATTTTGATACTTCAAAATAAAATGTAAATGAACATTGGAAAGTTAAACATGCATCAAAATTAAAAGTGAAATATGTTTCTTTTTTTTATTTATTTCAGGAAATTCAACAGCAGAGGGCTGCCCAAAAGCTCATATATAGGTTTAATAAAATAAAACCACATACCATTCCATATACCCCAAGGTAAGAAAGACCAAAGGGAAGGGACTTCTGGTTAGATAACTAGTTATAATTTGGTTTATAAAAGGGTAGTACCGCTACCAGAGGAGTTAGTGAACAGAAAACTGTTGGGAGCTTCAAGAGGTGATGAAATACAGTCAAGGGGAGGGTAAGCGGGAGTGAGATATGAAAAAAGATACATGAGCTCTGCGTCAGGCAGACTCGATACACCATGAGGTCTTCTTCTGGGCTATTTCATGTGTTTGTAATTTCTGTCTACAGTACCTGGATTTCATCATGTATTCACACTACTGCAGTGTCCACTGAGCATGAGTGAAGTATGTCCTCTAAACACAGTTGATTGGAACCATTTGAGACTCACTCTAGTACCCTAGTATATTAAAGCTCCACCTGTACTCCACCACTAGCAAATGGGCAAGAAGGAGGGGTGGATGAACAATGAGGAAAATCAAAACAGCCATCACAGAGGCAACAAGCCTCTGTGTAAAGCAAAATCAACAAAGCAAAATGAAGAAAAAAACCACTATGGTTCTCAAAGCGGTGGCGGGGAAGGTTAAGGAGAAAAATGTATCATTCAGGAAGTATAAGGAAACACAGAAGGAGCAGGACAGAGAACTGTACCAGTTAAAGCAGAAGGAAGCGGGGAAGGCAGTCAGAATAGCAAAAGCCCACACTGAGGAAAAGATAGCCAACTCAGTTAAGAAGGGGGATAAAACCGTTTATAGGTACATTAGGGAGTGAAGAAAGACCAAGGCAGGGATAGATCCAGAAGCAAATGATTTGATACCTTTTAATGGACCAACATAGATGTAACAACAAGAACAAAGTGCTCTAGCTTTCGGACCAACCAGTCCTTCTTCAGAAGCAAGGGAGGGATAGTGAGGCTTAATAAAGGGAAGGGAGGGTGGGCAGAGGGTGACAGTGAAAAAGCAGGGATACTGAATGAGTACTTCTGCTCAGTATTCACAAAACAAGAGGAGAGGGAGGTACCCAAATCAAAGAGTAGAAGCACTCTGGATAGGGAGGTCGATACCAGTCCATTCACAGAAGAAAGGGTGCTGAAAGAACTCTTAAAACTGAAGGTGGGCAAAGCAATGGAGCCTGACGGGATTCACTCAAGAAGTCTAAAAGAACTAAGGGTAGAACTAGTGACACCACTGACTACCCTTTTTAACAAATCATGGGAGGATGGTGTGGTACCAGAGGACTGGAGAAGGGTGGACGTGGTTCCCCTTCACAAAAGTGGGAGCGAGACAGAGGCAGGAAACTACAGACTTGTTAGTTTGACCTCAGTAGTAGGGAAAATGATGGAATCACTTCTAAAGGAAAGAATTGTTGAGTTCCTAGAGGCCAGTGGGGCACAGGACCCAAGGCAGCATGGATTCACAGCAGGACGGTCATGTCAGACGAATCTAATAGATTTCTGTGACTGGGTGACCAATGTAGTTGACCAGAGAGGGGCTGTGGACATGGCCTACCTAGACTTTAGCAAGGCATTTGACACAGTCCCACATAAAATATTAATATACAAGTTAGCCAGCCTTGGACTGGGTCCCAAAGTGGTAGCCTGGGTAAAAAAAATTGGCTGGACAACAGGATACAGAGGGTAATAGTAAACAGAGTTCACTCTGAAGAAAGGGAGTTACTAGTGGGTACCACAAGGTTCAGTATTGGACCAGTCCTCTTTAATGTCTTTATAAGACATTGCAGAGGGACTGGAAGGAAAAGTATGTCTCTTTGCAGACGACACAAAGATCTACAACAGGGTTGATACAGAAGATGGGGTGGAAAGGATGCAAATGGACTTGGCATGGTTGGAGGAATGGGCAAAATATATGGCAGCTTAGATTCAGTGCAAAGAAGTGCAAGTAATGCACCTGGGAAACAAAACCCAGGGAAGAGTACACAGTGGGAGGTGAGATACTAACAACAAAATGGAAAGGGACCTGGGGGTAGTCATATCAGATGACCTTAAGGTGGGCAAGCAATGTGAGAAGGCAGTAATGAGGGCTGGTGAGATACTGGGATGCATAGGGAGAGGCATCACCAGTAGAAAACATAAAGTTGTTATCCCTCTGTGCAGACAGTTGCCATCTGGAGTACTGCATCCAGCTCTGGAGACCCCATCTCTGCAAGGACATAGACAGAATGGAGGCTGTCCAGAGGAGGACAACTAAAATTGTGCAGGTCTGCACCAGAAGACATATGAAGAGAGATTAAAGGAGCTTAATATGTATACCCTTGAGGAGAGGAGAGGAGGGAGAGGGACACGATAGAAACTTTCAAGTACATCAAGGGAATCAACAGAGTCCAAGAAGGTAGCATCTTTCAGAAAAAGAGATGTGCAAGAACAAGGGGGCACAATTTGAAGATAGAGGGGCACAGCTCAAAGGTAATGTGAGGAAGTATTTTTTCATGGAGAGGGTTGTGGATACATGGAACAGCCTTCTGAGCAAGTAGTGGAGTCAAAAACAGTGGGGAATTCAAGAATGCATGGGACAGACATAAGGCAATTCTAGTAGGGGTTACGAGGAAGTAGGCTGTAGGTTAACTAGGATCTGCAGTTTATCCATTAGGTAGGAAATGGGCAGACTAGGTGGGCCAAGTGGTCCTTATCTGTTGTCAAATTCTATGTTCTAGGTTTCTATAGTTCTCTCCTGCTCTATATCTTTCTTATAACTGAATGAAGCAAGTTGCCTTTTTCCAGCCTGCTTTGTCATTATTGAGATCTGAAGCTAGCACAGGTTGTTGTATGAGACATTAGGACACAAACATTGATTTCAAGCATCTAGTTCTCAAGCTACCCCTACCCACCACTCTTTTTCTCACCTACATACTGTACCTGGTTCATAAATCTGTGTATTAACGCATTTGCTCCAATAGCATTTTCCGAAGTCCATGGATTCCATTGCTTAACTGTCATTCAAATGGCATCACACAGCCAATGAGTTAACTCCCGGGTTTTCACATTGCGTCATCCTACTTGTGCAAGCAACCAATTCTGGTGTGGTGGGAGGACCATTTGGTCAAGGATTGCTCGCACTGGGATGAGTTTTCATAGTAACAGGCAGTGGCACCTTGCCTTTATCAGTTTGGGCTTCCTTGTATTTACATGGGTGGTATGGACAGTGCTGAAGTCAGGCATCAAAAGGTATATTTCTTACCACTGTACAGTGTAACAGGCAGGTTCAGAGCACAATGTGGAAGATTGTGATATATGCCAGGTCATGTGTCTGACATTCCTATGGATGTTATTATTTGAGTTATCACAGGTTTTTCAGTAAATTCCATGGTTGTCTGATTTGTGTCTCAATAGTGATGACCATTTGATAATTCCATGGTATTAACAAGTGCATATTTACTATCATAGTATCTTCCATCGAGGGTATCTCTTGCAGTAGGTACTACCTTTGGGAGCCCGCCTAGAGGACACTCTTGCAGACAGTCATTGTCTTCCAGCAGTCATCATACCTGGCAGGTGTAAAGGAAGTTGGTGGTCTCCAGTATCCTCAGTTCTAACTCCACCATCTGCTAGCTCTCAGCAGAGAAGCTTTACAGTCTGAAGTGCCCAATGACATCAACGATGACTAGAACTACCATAACGGTATGCTGTTTCTCTTCTTTTCTTTCTTTTTACTGAATGTCTCAGTCCGAACCATTATTTAGAAAGTGTCCTTGTGGCAGGAAGATCTACCAATACAATGAGCACCTGGTCTGTGTGCGGTGTTTGGGGGCTGCCCATGGTTTCCTTAAGTGTGAGATCTTCAGGGAATTTAACCAGGCGACTCATCGTCAGCGGCTCCAAGAAACAAAGTCCTATTTGGTGGAGCAGAAAATTGCTGTACTCAAGAAGAAGGGGTCTCACCCTCATGCGTCATCCTCTTCTTCACAAACATCCCATAAAAGCTCTAAACATAACCACAGGAACAAAACACTTTCTCGTGAAGGAACGCACTCCCACTGCTTGAGCATCTTCCTCTCATCGGTGGCGGTGGTCCAGAAGTCTTCATCACACAAACAGAAATCCTCATCAACGGTGACCCTTCAGGTTTATCGTCGACATCGCTCGATGCTGCTCTTGCGGTGGTTACCTCCCCAGTCTCACTCACTGCCTGAGCCGCCATTGACAGCAGTGCACTCCATGAGACAGGCGCACTCTCCTCACAACAGTCCAGCTCCAGACAGGAGCTCTGCCTCTCCATCAGCGCGCATTTAGACACTCCAATATGTCACCCTTTCAATCTCCATCAACAAGACCATCGACAGAGCAGGGATCTGTAATAAAAGGAAAGGGTTTCTCCTACCATATTACCTAAACTGCCCTCTGCTATGCAGGTGGCATCTTACTGAGGCCCATTCATGGACCAATAAGGGGTCCAAGTCCAGGCCTTTCCAGGGGCTCAACTGGTTCCTCAACCTTGCCCCATTTCCCTATTCTACCCCAGAGCTCAGACCTCTGGCTTCAGGGACCCTTGCATTGCAGCAACCCACCACCCATCTGTAGATGTGGCCACTGTGGTGCAAACTGTGTTACAGGTTATGCAGGGTTTACAGACCTCCGCCACTAACGAGGCTAGATCTGCATTCTTCCTCCCCTTCACCTCCACCTAAGCACTTTTGCCCAGAGGCTACATATGTACCCAAGGGACCTCCAGGTCCCTCTCTTCTGCATCAGTTACTAGAGGAGGAATCTCTGCATGTGAGGAGAATATAGAATATGAAGAAGACTTTGAGGAGGACGATGGCTTACACCTCCATTGATTAACTCCACTATTATCTTCAGTGGAAGGGGACCAAGACTGTCTTACCCCACCCCGAATGACCAAATGTTTCTTGACATCATGTCCCAAATACAAAGGTCATGGGCTTCATGACAAAACAGCCCGACAAACAAAGACAAACCTTGCAGATTATTTGGAATTACCAGGACCCAGCTACTATTGTTTCTCCTCTTATTCCATCCTATCAAGATGCAGTATTAGCTGCATGGCAAAAGCCTGCTGATATTCCCTTGGTGCCTCATAAGGCAGATCGGTATACCAGGCTCCAATGGACCACTTATATTTTATAGCAACACAACAGGCGTATTCAGTAGTAATTAACGCTGTACATGACAGGACTGGAAACCAAACATCTAAGCTCCGTACCCCAGATAAAGAGTCCAGAAACTGGACCACATGGGAAAAAGGTGTACCAAGAGCCACCTTGAATATTAGAGCCATTAACTATATAGGACATAACGTGTGTTGAAGTATCGGAAAATCCTCTGGTGGCTGCCACGAGGTAGCTAATAAACTTCTGACTTGGAGACAAAGAAAAAACTACTAGCCACTTTTAACATGGGAGTTTGTCTTTCCAGACACTTACTAAGGGCAGCACATGATGTGGCTGACACCTTGGCCAGATCTTCTGCCACTGGGGTAAGTCTTAGATACCGTGCATGGCAAAAGAGTGCCAGGCTTCACTCCAGACGCTCAATATAAAATATTGAATGTACCCTTTGATGGGGAACAATTGTTTGGCACAGCCACAAAGGCTATTCTCGATGACCTACAAGACTCGAAATGTACCATACTCCCTAAAACATAGGACAATCAAGGTACTATCAGCAGTACCAATTTCATCTTACTGGAGCGACCAGCCTGACTCGGGCAGGCAGTCATATAGAGGCAAATGTGGTCTACAAGCATCCAGTAGACCAAACTCTACAACCTCCCATGGTGGTGGCTCACCCCTACCTCTAGGGGTGGCACCACAACATCAAATTAACTCAGCTTTGCGCCCCCCAGTGCCTCCTCCGCAGGCCTCAGAGACTGTTGGAAGTTGCTTTTCCAATCATCAAGAAGCCTGGAAAGCCATTGCTGTGGACGAGTGGGTCTTACAGATAATTCAATTGGGACACACCCTAGAACTTACAGATTGTCCCCTGAGTCTCCCACCTCTGCAAGTCATCTATCAACTCGACTACATCCCCATACTGCTGGAAAAGTTGCACGCTTACAACTGGTTGCTCTAAATCAACACAATCCCATTTTTCCTCATCCCCAAATAAAAGGGTATCTCTGTCCAGTATTGATTAAGCTCTCCAAACAAATACATACAGTACAAGCAATTCTGCATGGTCACTCTTATGACCATACTTTCCCTCTTACATCAGGGAGGCTGGTTTTGTGCCTGATATGAAGGACGCATACCTTCACATTCTCATTCACCTGCCCATTGAAAGTACCTACGCTCTAAATTCCTAGGACAACACTACCAGTTCAGAGCACTCCCATTTGGCCTCTCATCAGTACCCAGAGTTTTCACTAAGTGCCTTGCAGTAGTGGCTGCAGCACCCAGGCATCAGGGACACTTTGTCTTCCCATATCTTGCTGATTGGCTCATAAAAGCCTCCATGAAGGAAGGGCTCACCCACTACCTTCAGGCCACCTTGCAAATCTTCCCCCAGTTAGGCATTATGGTTGACCTCTCAAAGTCTCAGTTAGATCCATCACAGAGACTCCAGTATATTGTAGCAATTGTTGGACACCACAGCAGAAAAAGCCTACCTGCCAGAAGACAGAAATCAGACTATAACAAATCTGGCAATCCTATACAGAACAGTACCAGGTGTCACAGCCAGACAACTCATGAAACTCCTGGGACACATGGCAGCCACCATATCTATGGTCCCATTTGCCCATCTACACAAGAGACCAATTCAGTGGGTCTTCAGACAACAGTGGCACCAATGAACAGGGGACTCAGAGGATGTTGTCATGCTCCCCCCCCTGAGCGCAGCATTAAACTGGTGGGCAAACCCAACCAACTTAACTCATTCTCTCCCGTTAGCCATTTTGGGTCGGGTTCAGCAATGCATAGTTCAATGCCATATGGTGGCTACAGGACCGAATGCACAAAGGTGTGCCATTTCAAATGCCCATCCCAGTACAAACCCTAAGAAAGACACCTTCAACTACAGGTTAGGACACATTTGGATCGCAGATACCAACACAAGCAGTTTGGGATGTACGCATCAAGACACCATATCAACATATATAGAGATGTGAGCTATAAGACTCTCCCTATGCACATTCCAGCCATATTTCATACCTGGCCCACTCCTGGTACATTCCAACAACACTGCGGTGGTATACATTAATAAACAAGTGGGTATCAAATCCCTGCCCCTGTGTCTGAAGCATCCAAAGTATGATACACTGCCATCCAACAAAACCTGACACTAATAGCAGTACATGTACCAGGGGCACAGAACACCCTAGCAGACCACCTGAACAGACAGACCCACAATCACGAATGGTTAGTAAACATATCACTCCTACAGAGCATATTCAAGATGTGGGGTACTCCAGCAGAGGATCTTTTTGCTTCACCAGAGAACCACAAACTGCCACGTTACTGTTCCATTGTGCCGGACAGGGAGGGTCATTCTACAGATGCCCAGTCCCTGTCCTGGATGGGAAAATTCTTCTACACCTTTCCCCCCACTCCACTTCTTCAGAGAGTCCTGCTAAAACTCCAAAAAGAGCCAGCAAAAATGATCATAATAGCACCTTTCTGGCCAAGACAGATATGGTTCCCATTACTACAGCAAATGGCAATCAGAGATCCTCTTCCCCTCCCAATCACCCCGGACCTTCTGACTCAACAACAAGGTACCATCCTTCGCCCCAACCTCAGGTTACTATATCTACATGCCTGGTTCCTGAACACACGTTCATAATTAGGCATAATATCTCCGACAAAGTGACACAAATCCTATTAGCCACTAGGAAATCTTCCACCAGAAAATGCTATAATGATAAGTGGACGTGATTCCATTATGGGCAACCCAGAGATCCTTTGACCCTTTACATGCCCACTCTCAGATGTTCTAGAATATCTGACTGATCTCTCAATACAAAACCTAGGGTATTCTTCCATTAAGGTTCATGTGTCAGCCATATTGGCATTCCATGAACCAATAGGCCAGAAGACAATAGCTCAGCTAGAGCTGACAGAAATGTTTCTGAAAGGAATTCTCCTTATGAAACTTCCTATAAGATGCCCAATACCACCTTGGGACCTGAATTTTGTCATTGAACAGCTCACTAAGGTGCAGTTTAACCTGCTGCCCTGACAGATCTATGCTATCTGACAAGGAACACACTATTTCTAGTAGCTATCACATCATCTCAGAGCTACAGACGCTAATGTATAAAGAATCTTTCTTCATTTTCCACAATGACAGGGTTTCTGTGCAACCAACCCTACTTTCTTACTTAAAGTGGTCTCAGGCTGAATCAGACCATAGACCTACCAGTATACTTCCCTAACTATACCAGTCCAGGAGAAGAACTGCTCCATACACTTGACATCCACCGTATTCTCAAAATATACCTCTCTAGGTCCCAACCTACTAGAAAATTAGATCAACTCTTTGTGGCCTATGCCCCTCAGAAGGAAGATTCTCCAGTAATGAAACAAACATTGTCACATTGGTTGGCAAATTGTATTACATACTGCTATATAAAAGCACAAAAACCATTGCCAAGAACTGTACAGGCACATTCCAACAGAGCCCTCTCGACCTCAGCAGCCTGCTTCAGGGGAGTGTCTATATCAGATATATGTAATGCGCCACATGGTTCTACAATTCACCTTTACTAAGCATTATAGCTTAGGCATCACCTCAGGCGCAGGACCTCATTTAACTGAGCAGTATTGCATGGGCTCCTATCATGGTATCCTCCCTTCCTTACAGTGACTGCTTGGGAATCATCCCAAGAGTAGTACCTGCTGCAAGAGATACCCTCGATGAAGGTAGTACAGTTTCGTACTTACTGTAACAGTAGATCTTCGAGAGGATCTCTTGCAGAAGTTGTGTCCCTGCCCTCCTTCCCCCTCCTTCTGAGGGAGAGCAATTTCTACCATAGCAAAAGGGGCACCACTGGCCTTCTCAGTTCTCCCTCTGAGCCATGCTCAGCAAACTGGTAGCTGGCGGCGAACTGAGTATACTGGGTGCCACCCACTTCCTTTATACCTGCCAGGTATGATGATATCACAGGTTGGCAGCCCCCACCAGGCACTGCTGGAAGAAAGCGACCATCTATAAGAGTGCCCTCTGGTAGGCTCCCAAAGGTAGTAGTATCTGCTGCAAGAGATCCTCTTGAAGAGCTACTGTTACAATAAGTATGAAACTGTACTTTATCTTTTACATCATCGATAATTTGCATCTCATGCATTTGTTTCACAACATTTTTTTAAGAATGACATCAGATATCCCAGTGAAGCCCAATAGATTTGTCTGACTACAATGTGGTAGTTGTTAAACCAATGCCCACATTTATCTTTCCCAAAGAAGAGGTTGCTAGTCAAGAAATTGTAGTCTAAAGTAGGCTGAAGTTACTGAACAAATAAAGTGAAACAAAAATCTGAAAATGTGTATTTCCTGATAGCTCCAAACAGGCCACAGCACCTCTGGTATCTGGATGTCCTCAGTCTGAGCAGCAGACCTCTGTGGCGACTGCCTCTCTGTCTGTCTGTGATGACCAGATAACAGGTGAAGGTTCTGCACCTGGACCTTCATTCCATGCACCTCATGGCCTGGTTCCTGAGTGGCTCGAGTTCCAGGCCTTGGATCCCTCTGGAAATGTGCTCCATGCTGTGGAGGCTTCCAGCAAAGCATCAGTTTAGTGATACTATACCTTTAAATGGAAGAGATTTTCCGTTTGGTGTCAGGGCAAAGGACTTGATCCCTTGCCTGCCCTGTGGCTAACATCCTGGACTATTACTTGTCCCTTTCCCAACTGGGACTGCGGGTGACAACCCTTAAGGTGCACCTGACAGCCATCTTTGCTTAGTGGTCGTGGGCTGGTATGCAGCTGGTGGCCCAAGAGAAGGTGGTTGGGCACTTTTTCAAGGACCTGGACCACCTGTCCCCTCTGGTGCATGAACCTCCTCCGTCGTGGGACTTACTGGCTAGTATTAGTGTGCTCATGGGCAAGCTCTTCGAGCTAGTGCACAGGTGTAAGATATACACCTGGTCATGGAAGATGGCCTTTCTGGTGGCCATTTCATCAGCCAAAAGGATTGGTGAGCTTTAGGCACTCTCAGTGGAGTCTCCTTACTTGGTCTTCCACAGGGACAAAGTTGTCCTTTGCCCCAACCCGAAGTTTCTCCCAATGGTGGCATTGGAGTATCACCTTAAGCAGGTGATTAACTTATCAATGTATTTTGCCAGCCCATCTTTGGAGGCTGGCCGCAGTCTCCACACCCTGTACCTGCAGAGGGTGCTGTCTTAATATGTAGCGCATACAGCTGTTTGTCCCTTACCTTCAAGCCTCCCCTGGCAGACCAGCAGTTAAGCGGATGATTGTCTGGTGGATCACATCCTGCTTCAATTTCTGCTATAGACTGGCTGGTAGGGAGCCTCCCGTTGTGCTTAGGGCTCATTCCATCAGACATACTGCTGCCTCAGTGGCTGCTTCCAGGGACAACCCTATCCATTAAATCTGCAGAGCTGCTATTTGGAGGTCAACACACAACTTCATTTCCCACTTCCACATCAACCTTGAGTCATTCTGGGATGCTGGTTTTGGAACCTCATTTCTCCACTCTCTGTTCACCAAGTAGGGGTGAGCGCCTTTCCCCCTCCTCACAGAGAACTGCTAGGAGTCTGCCAGAGTGTGGATGGGGAAACATATCCATGCGCCTAGAAAAACAGATTACCTGCCTATAACCATAGTTCTAGGAGTGGTATATAGTTCACATCCACACAACCCACATGGCCTACCCTGGCAAGGGGCACATGAATTCCTGCTTCCAGGATGCAAGATCTGATGTTAGGAGATGGAGTTGAGGGATATATCACCCAGATGGTGGGAGAAGCTTAGCTTAAAGAGGTCCAGCTAATCAGACAGTTCCAGTGGATCGGCCACAATGTGTATGTGAACCATATACCATTTCTAGAACTTCGGTTATAGGTGAGTACCACCTGTTTTTTTGCAGGATTTAGTGGATCAGGTGGGGAAAAGATAGGGCAAAGTTGCAGAACATTATAAACAATGATCTGGCTACTAATCAAATCATTTATGTGTATAATGACAAACCCTGGATTACCCCAAGTTTAAAAATTAGCAAGGAAGAAAGGGATGCGAGAATTAATGTCAGTAGAGCCAGCAAGCATTTGAGAAGGCAATTTTACAAAGAAAAGATGCAAAACCTCCTGGCAAGGGATAGTAAAAATTGGTGGCATGGGATTATGAAGTTCTTAGGTGAGAAAAAGGATAAGGCATGAAGATCATAGGCATAAAAAATGCTAATAACACAGATGAAATACAAAGGATTCTTCATGGTGCATACAGCTGCAGACAGCTTGCGCATGTTGGCTCACTCAGCATACGGTATTGTTGCGGGCATGCTGGGTGTTTGGCTTTGCACCTGGCAGCAGATCTGTGGCCCAGTATTCAAAAGTTTGCACGTGCGTGAACAGGTGTTTGCCCATGCAAACCGGGTTTTGTGTCAGAACACAATATTCAAAAGAGGCAGTTGCACGTACTAACAGGGTTAGCCCCTATGCAAACAGTAATGTATGCAGATGGACAAAGGGAGGGCCGGGGACAGGAATACCCACATAACCCAATATTCAGTGCATTTGCACTGCACAAAAAGGGTTAGCATGGTCACTTTGCACAGCACAAATAGCACCAACCAACTTACTCAAGGCAAACTTAACGACCGCAACTGCAGCCAACATCTGTGCTGGTATATGGAGAGCACACCTGCTCCCATGTGATCCATGGGCCCCCATTCTGCAATCGATAGCCTGTTAACAAAATACCCTGCTGCCTAGTGCCCTCCCCACCAATCACCATCCCAGCATTAAGTAAATCTACCTCTTCAGTTGCCAGCCCAGTAATAAATAAGGTTATCCCAGGTGCCCAGTGAGCCCAACCTCACTCTGATTGCTGGCACGGTAGTGAATAAGGTTATCCCTCGTGCCTAGTGGTCCCCTGTCCTTCCGATCGCCAGCCCGGTAATAAGTAATGTTATCACTGGTGCACAGTGGTCCTCCCTTTCTCTGATCACCAGCCTGGTAGTGAATAAGTTTATCTCTGTTACCTAGTGGTCCCCCCCTCCAATCACCAGTCCCATAATGAATACATTTATCCGTGGTGCCCAGAGGTCCCCCCTCCCTCTGATCACCTTCCCGGTAGTGAATACTTTACCCCTGTTGCCTAGTGGTCCCTTCCCCCGATCGATGGCCCTGTAATAAGTTTATCCCTGGTGCCCAGTGGTCCCCCCGATCTCTGGCCCTGTAATAAGTTTATCCCTGGTTCCCAGTGGTCCCCCCCCCAATCGCTGGCCCTGTAATAATTTATCCCTGGTGCCCAGTGGTCCCCACTTCCTCTGATCACTGTTCTGGTACGAAATAAGTTTATCCCTGATGCCTGTTGATTCCCCCCTCCCACTCATCACCAGCCCAAGTAATTAAAATAAAAGTTTTTGGTGCCTAGAGGGCCCCCACCCTCTGATCACCAGCCCCAGTATCTATATGGAAGTTCCTGGTAGCTAGCTCCCCCCGACCGCTGTCCCACAGTGGTACACAAATTGCCCTGGTGGCCTGTGGTGTTCCCCCGAGCCCTCTGATTGTCATCCTGTAGTGGAACTATGTGATTGCTGGCGGTCCATGGTCCCTTCAGTCTCCAATCCCCAGCCCCATATGTCTAGGTAGAGTCCTTGATGCCTAGTGTCCCCCCTGCCCTCCAGTTGTCAATATCGCATGCTCCATGTGGCTGTGCCGATCGCCATATGGGCTTCCATGGCACTGGCTTAAGATAATGGGGGGGGTTGGCAGGGTGGGTGGTCAGTGCCCGCAGTTGGAGGGGGGGCCACCAGCTGCCAGGGATTGTTTTCTGAAGTACCGGGATGGGGATGGGGGTGCCACTAAACACCAGGGACTGGGACTTTTTCATTTAGATATCCTTTATATCCTGCACACTTTTTTCTTTGGTTATCTTCTGAATGGCACAGGTCCAGCAATTGTAGGGCAGGGGGATACTAGGCATCAGTGACTCTACCTAGATGTATGGGGATCAGAGACCAGGGAAGGAACCACTGGCAATGAGCATTATTCATTTGTGTATGGGGCTGAGGATCAGAGATGGGGGGACCGCGAGGACAAGGAATAGTATTAATTTGCAGTCAGGGGCTGGATTGGACAGTTGGGGCATGGGTATCAGTTACCTCATGGGTATCATAGTATAAAACCACTATTGGCAGGATGGGCCAGTAGGCTAATTGGTTGCAATGTCTTAGATTGTGAGACTCGGAAATCTTACAGGATAGTATCTTCTTGTTATCAGATTCAAGTTTAAACGTTGCTCCTGCTGTGAATTCTGTATGTTACAGTGTTGGTAGAAGTTTATACACAAAGTCTGTGGCAGTGCAAAGAAGCTGCAGAGTTCTGATGACCATGTGACTGTAAAGGGAAGGTTGACTAGCTCGGCTGCTGATGGCATTGTCCAAAATAAGACAGTACTATGTTAACTTTCATCATTTGAATAAAGTTTAAATAGATCAAATCAAATCATATTTTATTTATAAAAAGCGCTTTTCCAGGAGTTCAAAGCGCTTGTACACAGTAAACAACCAAACACACATAACAATCATTGAAACCATTATAAATAACACAGCAGTAAATCATTTAAATGACGCCATATTAAAATATCTGTGTCAACAACCTTACAAGACTGAGAGCAATCTGGATTAGCCAGACTAAATAAACAAGTTTTTAAAGCTATCTTATGATGTTTTTGCTAAAGGGGCTCACCTGAAGACATGGATATTGGTACTTTATTTTATGTGTATTGTTTGGAAGTACTGTGTGGACGAAAGTACAATTGCAGCAAAAGACATGGCCAGATATTTTGCGATATTTCTAAAGAGAGTCTCTCTGGTGGCCTACAGCAGTAGTACTACAGGCAAACATGGAATTTCCACCGAGAGACCACATAAATGTTAGGAAATATCAGACCATGTCTTTTGCAGCATCTTTAAACTGAGCAACTGCTATAACTGCAATGTTCGTGTCCTCAGGGGTTTATGCTGAGGTCACAGCATTTGGACTGTTCCACTACCCCAGAGGGGTAGCACATTGCCCATATGTAATAATTCTCCATTGATAATGTTGGAGCTAACAGAAAAGGAAATTATGGTAAGTATGAAGTAATTTTTATTTATTTATTTTTATTTTTATTTTTTTTTTATTTTAGTCTGTGGTAACCGGGTAAGGCCCACTAGGCACAAGTGCCTGTTTTCAGGGCACCTGGAAGCACTGGGGTGGTTAAGTAACTTCTCCAGTTATGCAGAAGTGGGATATCAACAGCGGGATTGGGCACCCATGACCAGTAAGTTTATCAGCGAATGACGAAAATTGTACTTTTGGTCACTCACTGTTAAATTTATCATTTTTGCAAAGTACACCTTAAATCCTGTTGTTGCAAAAATACCTTATAAACAGAATATTGAGAAAATATTCAGTGCATGTGTGACAGTGGGATTTTCTTTCTTAAATACTTGAAAGCTGAACTTTTTTTTTATAGGGAAAACACCTATTAAAGACAGTTCCTTGGGTTATAAAGTTTCGTTTCAATGGTCTGCTGTGTTTGAGCTACAGGTTAGCAATAAAGGACTTAATTTGGATATTTATTTGTATTTTCAATCTTCTAGAATTTGTAACTCTTGCTCTGCCACGGACTGATACACGGTCAGTCCAGAATTCCAGTGCGTTCTCATTCTGTTGGCAGCTCAAATATTAAACTGCTGAACTGATCATTGCCATATTTACAGAATCCAGAGAGTCCTGCACCGACTATATGCTTGCCAAATTTAAGACAAAACAGTCAAAAGATGGGCAAGTTATTAATGTGCTGATATCAGGGTTAAACATTGAACTGTGTACTCAGCCCTGATACACCGGCACTGCCGTGCCTGTATAGTATATATTCATGGCTAAAAAACTACATTAATGCATTAGTTATCATCATCATTTTTATTTGATATAGCGCTCTTTTTCATTGTAATTCAAGGTGCTATACAAGCGAGCAGAATTATCTATAACTATTAAAATACATAACATACGTACAATAAAGCCTAATTCTAATTCATTTGATATTTAGGTCGGCAAAATCTGACCAGGCGGGAAAGCCTGTCTAAACAAAAATGTCTTCGACTCCTTTTTAAAAGTTTCTAATGTTGAAATCTCTCTCCTGAAATGAGCGAGGGCGTTCCACAGGGTTGGTGCCATATAGGAAAAGACACGGGCACCTGATGTTTTCAGACACACCCTTGAAACCTCAAAAGTCCCCTCGTCTGCCGAACGGAGGGGACAGGAAGGGTGGTAGGGCCATAGGAGATCTTGCAGGTAGCTGGGCCCCAGACCATGCTGGACTTTATGAGTCAGTAAACCAACCTTGAAGATGATCCACCACCTGACAGGCAGCCAGTGCAGAGAGCGCAGCGCAGGTGTAATGTGACATGATCTCGACAGACCAGTTAACGACTTGGTGGCAGCATTCTGCACTAGCTGCAGGTGGAGAAGATCAACCCCCGATAGCCCCAGGTAAAGGACATTGCAGTAATCAAGCCACGACATCACGAAGGCATGGCCCAGTGTTGGCAGATCAACTGAGGGTATCAGGTGTTTAATCCTGGCGATGTTTCTCAGATGGTAAAAAGCACTCTGGACCATGGCTGACACCTGAAATTTAAGTGTTAGGCCACAGTCCAGAACAACGTCAAGATTCCTCACCCTGACAGAAGTAAGCAACTGGGAGTCCCCAAGCCTAAGCCTGGAGACTCGACCAGGTTGTACACTTGCCCCTGGGTGGCCAGGTTCCACCACTAGTACTTCAGTCTTATCCAGATTCGACCTCAACAAGTTGGCACTAATCCAGCCTTGGATCTCAGCAAGCCACTGATTAAACACCGAGACCACCTCCTGCTGTTCATGTGCATTAGACAGGTATAGCTGAGTATCATCCACTTAGCAGTGAAAACTCAGCTCATGCCATCTTATAATGTCACCTGTCGGTAGCATATATACCGCAAACAACATGGGGGACAAAATGGAGCCCTGTGGGACCCCACATGGCAGGGGCAGGGATGCCAAGGAAAAAATTCCCAACACCACCTGCTGCATCCTACCAGTGAGGAATGATTAAAACCATTTGCGGACTGTACCGCCAGTCCACAACAGACCCACAGGTGCTCCAACAGCATCCCATGTTCCATGGTGTCAAATGACGCTGAAAATCCCTAATATCAGATTTCCTTTCTGTTGATGCTTCAGAAACCCTAGCTGATGCATTACCGCATTACCAAAGATCTTTGCCATGTATCTCCTGTTAGGGTTTGTGAAATGTCAAAAATAAGTAAATCCAGTGGTAGGCATTTTTGAACCATAACTCTCCCATCCCCATGCACCACATCCATGAACTCCACCAAATTGAGTGCCACAGCACAGTCCTTATCCCGTCATAAGGCCCTTCCTAGACAATTTAATATCCTTAGTTTTGAAAAAGTATCGTCTGCTTGCTTCGTAGGCTACTTCATACCTGCATGAAGCAGAACATGCAGGGCCCTTTAGTCCTGCACATAGCAGGAACTGGGTCCTAACTTGCTTCACACTGAGTCCTTCAGTCCCTGTGCAGAAGAAATGAAGCAGGACCTGACTCTTGCTTCATGCATCATCCTTCGCCCTTCAAACCTGTGCAAAGCGAGAAACACACAGGGCCCAAACAGGACCTGACTCCTAGCCCTTTGATCCCTGTTTGACGTAGGAAATACATAGAGCCCTTTGGGACCTGCATTAAACAGTACAAGATTACAGAGTTGCTTCACGCAGGAGCAGAATCCTAAGTTACTTCATGCAGAGCCATTTTGTCCCTGCACAGAACAGGGCCTGAGACCTAACTGGTTTCATGCAGGGTTTAGAAAGCAGGATGTGCTGGGGCCTTCGGGCATGATGCAAAACAAGACCTGACTTCTAACCTGCACAAAACAGGACCCACGTCTTAGTTTGCATTGCACAGGGCCCTTCAGAGTTGGAGTGTGTATTGTGTTTTGGTTTGTTGGGATTTACAGTGGGTGGTGCATGGGGTTGGAGGGAGTTCTGCTTCAAAAAATCCCTAATATCAGATTTCCTTCCTTTTGATGCTTTATAAACCTTAGCTGATGCATTACCGCAGATCTTTGCCATGTATCTCCTATGTTTTTTAGATAGCCATAGTATCTTGCCGAATGCATCACCCGAGCCCTGAGCTTGACAGCTTGGAGCAAATACACAAATAAATAGATAAATCCTAACTTGTTTCACAAAGCACTGTTTGTTCCCAGTATTTCTCAAGATGTGGGGCCCTGCACAAATCATGAGGTAAGAAATAATTTGCTTTGTGCAGGGCTCGAAACAGAAGTTGTACCCTAACTTTATGGTGTTTTTTTGAGATTTTGACCAAAATTTTCTGAACACACTTTTGGCTCTTCACCTTAGTAATGATAGCTCACATTTTCAAATACATCTGAAAATGTTTTTCACAGAATGGCTGTGAAATGACACTAAGGGTGGAATTTGAAAACTACAACTGTTAGGATTATAAGGCTGGGTGAAAGAAGAACATGTTAAAAATGTGGTCAAAATATCAGTTAGAAAGGTATTTCACTGTTGGTAGTAGCCATTACATTTCGTGAGGGATTTGATAAGCAACAGCAGTCAGGCTTATGAGGCGGGTGAAGAAAATGTTGAAAATTTGAGGTCCTAATCTTAACAAACAATAAAGTTATGAGCAAAAGTTGAAGGAAAACCCAACAACAGAAAATAAAACAACAAAGTCCAAACGTGTATTCAATGGTCGCTAATGGATTACAGTGGAATCCTATACAGGTAAGTGGGTTACTGGGTGGTGGGTGGGGGATGGATGGGCTGGGGGGACACAACAATTAACCATTTTCTTTTTTACAGGATATTATTTATTGAATTAAAAGAACAACTGTACATGAGAGGGTTTTATTTATTTCTGGTACTTCCATGAATAGGGGGGTACTATGTCAAAACAGCGCCTGCAAAACGGTGCAGATAATAATAGCGAGAAAAAAAAACGGTGAACACAGAAACTGCTCTGAGTAATAGAGCATGGACCAAGAATGTGAAACCACCAACATGATTCAGTGTCTAGGTCTCCAGGTGAGTGAGGGAGGGAACCAAACTCGGGAGGGGGCAGATTTGCTATTCTAAAATCCTGGGGATTCAGGGGCCGGAGATCGTTGTTGGGGGGATGTATTATTCCAAACTCCTGTTGGAGGAAACTCTGGGGGAGGAAAGTAGCTGGGGATTTATTATTTTAAACCGGGGATGCTAAAGAGAAAAAGAAAACAGTACCAAAAGGCAGATTTGAACCCACACAAGCCATGCAGACCCTACCTAACCCACACCCTACTTACCCACTACGGCACAACAACCACACAGCCTGCAGACAACCAAATCACACATATTACACAGTACAACACTTCAACACACATGCTAGTTCTCAAACTGCAGGCAGATTGGGGGCGGGGGCTTTGCCCCCGCACCCTCTTTACTTAAATATACATCCTTGGGGACACACTATTCACCACACCAGCAGCGCTCACATGAACAGGTGCTGTTATAACAGGTGCATTTATAAGAGAATCACTGAATTTACACTTTCTCATTTTGGCTCGCTCTTTTTCCGACACTCATTTTTACTCGCTGTTTTGACGCAATACTGTGTAGAGGAGGTGGGTGGCATGGATGCTAAGAGACTGGTAGAGGGTGGGGGTTAAGTAATCTGGCAATGGCCACCAGGATTCGGCAAACTAGTGGTCACATTGATTAGCAAATGAAAAAGTCATACACACACTGTACTGTAGCTGGAGGTGTATAAATTACTTTTTTTAAAGTTAAAGCAGCAAATCTTCACTACCAAATGTTTGGTAGCAAAGTTTTGCTGCTTTAACTTAAAATTAAAGTAAAATAATTCATACACCTCCAGGGTACAGTGTATGCGCCTCTGCTTTGTTTAATTTGCTGAGCTCAACCTCAATTATCCGAACTGTCTGGGGAACACCTGATCGGTTCAGATAATCGGGAGATCGGATAATTGAGAGTGCCTGTATCATCCCATACTAAGCTGCCATGTGATGTTCATCAGTTTAATACAGCGATGCTCCTCTATTTTTGAAACATACAGTAGTATGCAGTATCAATCTTAAGGATGTAGAGGCACCAAAGATATGCAGAAACCATATAGCACTCACTATAGCATATTTATTTTGGTCACTGGGTACACATCGGAAGAGGAGCTGCTGTACTGACAGCCTAATCAAGATGAGGGTGACTCCATGGCTTTTGATTTAAAATTCTGTACATACTGTATGAACAAGGGTACAATCCATGCTATTTAGATTCCCAATAAATAGATGTCAAAAAGGTATCTTACTACCAATCAATCATTCTACCACAGGCACACATCAAACCCACTCCTGTAACTAGCAACCTTCCATTATTTGCAACCCCCAGTTTTATTTGCCTTGCATCTCCATCCTTCTTACTCTGGCTATTGTCCCTTTAGGGCAACTAGTGTATATCTTGAGGAAATACAGTACTGTGCTTTCCAGTACCCCGTGATTCAGCTGTTGATCGTTATGACTGCAGGGAGCCACAATCACCCGTCAAGTACTGTACTTTCTCTCTCTCTGTCTCAGTTGCTCTGTAGTAGTGTCTTCAAGTTGTTTGTCAGCTGCAGCTGGTGATAACAGAGCTTGATTCAGCGGTTGATTGTTCCCATTGCGATCATAGGGAGCTGTGATCACCTGTTAAGAAGGTGAGAATAGCATCCAATAATTTCAATGGAAACACTGGGGGACAAGCAGACAGTTCTTTGATAGGGAGGTTCAGTTAATGGGGGTGGGATAAATGGGGTTGAACTGTATCTGGTACTTGGTGGTGGAACCCTTGGTGACCGTTGGCTGTGCAGTTTCTGTGTTTTGTAGTCACATTGATAGGGATGGGCATCAGGCTTTGGTCACCCACTGGCCAAATAAGCTATAAGGGTAGCCCCGGCTTGGGCATACATGTGGTCAAATAAGGAGTATTAATGGCCACCTGGGATCCCAGTGGCCAGATAAGCAATTCAGATGGAGACAGGGCTTGGGCAACCTGGTGGCCAGTTAAACTATATGAATGGCCACCAGGGTTGAGCATTCTGGAATCCAAATAAATAATGAAGGGGGTATGCTTAAGGGCTACCAGGCTTGGGCAGTCTAGTGGCTATACACTTTTTTATTATTCGTTATCATGAACTATAAAAGCAGATCTTCGGGGTATCTCAGTCATCAGTCCAAGACTATGGGAACTTCACCATCAGTGAAGCAGGAGCAACAGAGAAGATTTTCAGCAGTACAACTGAGTTGTACACACCGTCAACGTCCGTTGACCTCACCAACCCTATAAAGGCATGAGCAGCCCCACTCCTGCTCAGTTCTTTTCCTGCCATTGACTCACTCATATGGGTCTCCGCTGAAGTCTGATGCAGTATTCGTGGCCTTTTTACCTATGGCTTTTTTCTTCAGCTATTTTTCAGAATCTTTTTATTAAAGCGATTCCTCCAATTTGTTTATGTCGAGAGTTAATCCTTCGACTTTGTCTTCCATTGCTGCTGCTGCAGGAAACAAGATTGCCTCCACAAACTTTCTCTCTGTGTCTGCTGTCTTGAGCCTGACCATGAAGTTTCTGACTGTGAGCTCTGCCAGAGGTTTAACCAGGCAACCCTCAGGCGATGCAGAAAGGCTCTCAGAAATTTACTAATGGATCAGAAGTAGCCAGTTCCGGACAGGGGTCCTCTGGAGTCCCAGTCTCTCAGTTGCTGATGGGGTTGTCAACCTCCCAGGTCTCAAAGACCCAAGACAAATCCTTGGGGAAAAGTCACACAAAAGACCAAGATCGCGACCGCTCCCCCTGGCATCGATCTCATTCCCTGATGGTCTCTTCTCCATCTTCTGAGTGATCCTCGTTGGCTGAAGCTGCACCAATGTGGAAAACTGTTGTCCAGGTCTCTGTACCCACCATACCCATACAACGGCACCCCCGCCTGATTCTCGGGGCAGCTGGCCATCAACCTCTGAGTCATCAGCCCCATCTTCATTGACAATGGCCTGTCGATAGCTTTCCCATTGAGGCCTGCCCTTCTCCTTCAGGGCTACAAGCTCTTTGGGCACACAGGACCCAGCAGGTGGGTCGACACCAGTGATGTCAACTCCCTCCCCATTGACAAACTTTGTTGACTTGAACAAAATCCTGATGAAGTTCACTTCAGTGATTGTTCAACAGCTGGCCACTTACAGGACCTCCTTGCTAGTGCATAGCAAGCGGCAGCTTCATCATCAACACCTACTCATCGGCCACGGAAGCCCCAGTTTGTTGATGCACCTGATGCTGTACCTGGATTTGGAGGAGCCGACGTCAAGAAAGAATACCATCCAGACCTCATTTTACCTGATGGTGAGGAGGAAGAAAAGGAAGAGATTTTGGTCTCTAACAGGTCCACAGCTTCCTCTGTCAATGAGGATTCAGTTAAATATACTCCTTGGTCTCCTCCTGAGTATTCCCCACATTTTTTAATGTGATGAAGCAGCTGTCCTCAACTATGGGCTTCCACACTGAGGAAGAGGATGTCACCAGGATAGAGCTGGTGAACTCCTGGAGTTCCCAGAGTCTCCCCCAAAAATCATTCCTCAAATCTTGCCAACATTGAAGAATGCAGTCACAGCAGCCTGGCACATACCAGACATGGTGCCAGCTATGCCCCGCAGGGTGGAGAATACATTTTACCATGCCTCCCCAGGGATTCCCTTGCTATGCTGCCCAGCCCAAAACAGATTTAGTGGTCATTAAGGCAACTTACAACAGGTCTAAGGTGCTTAAGCTTAAGCACCTTAGTTTCCTAGCCCCTGGATAAAGAGTCTTGAAGAATTGACCTGTGGGGTAAGAGGGTGTATGCCTCCACCACACTGGGTTTAAGGATTGCAAACTATTTGTCTCACATGGTAAAGTACCAAAATACAAATGGGAAGAAGGGCAAGGCCACTGCCCAGGCCCTCCAGATAGCACACAAAAGTAGGAACTGCTCCAGTGCCTTCAGGCAGCTGAGGACATTAGCAAGCACCTCCTCAGATCCCTCTGTGACACAGCCAACACCGTTGCTAGCTGTGCCACAGGCATATACCTACGTAGGCACTCCAGGCTGAGGATATCTGGTTTTGCTGATGATGATCAGCAAAAGGCGATTAATGCCCTTTAACGGTACTGCTGTTTGGTCCTGATGTCCAGGACATTACCAATGACTTGCAAGCCTCAGGCAGGGCTCTTAAGTTTTTCCACTCCTCTACCATACTCAACTGGAGATGTAGAGGCACCCTCCTTTCACAAAGTGAACAATAGACCCGGTGCAGCCTCTCAGCCCCAAGGGAAGCGTAGAGCCCTGGCTGCCTTGACCACCCCCTCCAATGCTGGAGCTGCGGCCAAGTGCCCAGATGTGAAGGACCAGCCTCAGCAACTGGATCCGCCTCTGCTTGACTCCTTGCCAGGCTCTCCCCTTTTCTGGTCCCGGGCCAGGAGGTGGTGGTCGGAGGTTGGTTCTCCATCCATCTGAATCAGTGGAGAACCATAACTCTGGATGTATGGATTCTGCAGGTCATAGAGAGGGCACACCCTGGAGCTCATCGTGCAACCTCCAGAAACCCTTCCCCCACCCTCCAGCTACCCCCTGGCTCTTATGTCTATTCTCTGAGAGGAGGTACAGTCTCTTCTACACAAGCAGGCCATCAAGCCAGTACCCAGGCTCCAGAGAAACAAGTTTTATTCCAGGTTTTTCCTGGTCCCCCAAAAGACCGGTGATTTGATGCCCATTCTAGACCTAAATGACCTGTCTGTACATCCAGTACAAAAAGTTCCAATGGTAACTTTGCCAAGCCTGATGCCTCTCCTTAAGACAGGGGATTGGCTATGGTCACTAGAAATGCGGGATGCTTGCCTGCACATATTGGTCTTTCCTCTTCACAGGAAGTTCCTCTGTTTTTGCCTTTCAGGGCGAGCATTATCAGTTCAAGGTGCTGCCCTTTGGCTTGTCCTCTGTGTCGTGAGTCTTTACCAAGTGCTTAGCAGCGGTAGAAGCAGCTCTCAGAAGGGAGGGACTGTATATTTTCCCTGGTTCCACCCTCAGAACGCGCCAACGGTAGTGCGCCTGTCATTAGGGTGCCAGTCGGCAATTTCGCTGAACACCTTTTATGCGGGTTGTCCCCCCCCCCCCCAAATAAGGATTCTGACTCTGGAAGGAGACAGTGAATTCCGGATTTGATACCCTAATGATGCAGCACACTAAAGACGGTGTCCTGAAGGTGTGCATTGGTTTTCACTTATCTGGACAATTGCCTCCTAAAGGCCCTGTCCAGGGAACAGCGTTTGCTGACTCTGGAGAAAACTCTCCAGTTATTCCACTCCCTGGGCATCACCGTCAATTTGCCCAGGCTGATCTTTGTTCCATCCTAAAGGCTGCAGTATATTGGGGCTGTTCTGGACTTGGAGCAGGGGAAAGCCTTTCTGCCCCAAAACAGGGCAGAGTGCCTTATAGCCCAAGCTCAGGAGGTCGCTCAAAGCCACTATTCGTAGGGACGTGGATATGATGTTCTAGTCACACTTTCTGACAGTGCCTTTCCCTTTAAGACTTCACCAGAATGTCTTCAAGCTGGCTCCTCCCACCCACCCAGGTGGTAACTCCCTCGGCTCTGCCCCATGATGCCAGATTTTCCTTTCCGCTGGAAGAAGCAGGTTCTCTCCTTTCTGCTCTCTCACTGACTAGGCCCTTTGCTACTAAATCTCGAGATTTACTTCCAAAACTTATTACAAGACTTTGCCTTCGGGCTCAATCTTGGATCGCGACCGCAGTGGATGACAAGTCCGCTTCAGGGTTCCTTCAGTGCCTTTAGCGGGCAGAAGATATGCCAAACAGATTCCCCACGCGTGGGTCTATTGCCTGGGTTATGCCACAATCCCCAGGCCTGCGACATTTGTTGGTCTTTCCACCCTTCCGTTTCGAGGACCGCCAGGCCTGACTTACTTTAGGCTGTCTGAGTGAACGGTACCCCTGGTCAGATCTAAAGATGCGTGTCATGTGGTTTTGCAGCTGTGGGTCTGCCGAACAGCTAGCAGCGCTTGATGGAGGCAGCGGACCAGGCTGCAGCTCACACCTCCTTGGCTTTGGCCTTCATTACGCTTTCACTGGGTGCCTATTTACAGGGTCATTTAAGGAGTTGTGCCAGTCTCTACCAACTCTTGTTCAGAGCCCTTCTTCGGGGCACAAATCTAAGTAAAAAAAAAAGTGACCAAAAAATGGTCTCGCCATCAATAGTGGAATTGGGAATGCTCTCGATTAAGGGTTTCAGATTCCGTGCTTCTCCTGATCCAACCTCAGTCAAATTTTCGTCCCAGGACGCCGGTTCCACGGTAACCCCATCAGACTCGTTGGCCGAGACACTGGTCGATATTCCAGCCAAGATTTTTCTCAAGCCAGTTGACCAGTTGTCAACTGAAGAGGCCGATACTTCACTTTTCAGGACTCCGGTCCTGAGTCAGACCTTTGGAGGGATGGAGCAGTCCACTGACCCGTTGCCTCAGGTCACCGACCAAGACCCGGAGGTGCCTCGGCTTTCACCGGCTCCCTCCAAAGCTGCTGCTAGTCCCCCCAGCAATCACGGTCAAGGTCTCACTCCTACTCCTGGGGGTTGAGTGGTTCCCACCGACATTGGCATCCTGCACTCGACACCCTGGGAAGTGGCATCCTCATCCTCTGGTGAAGAGAGGCTTTGGCACAAGTTGCGTCAATGCTATAAGGATCTTATGTGGCAACAGCTGGTGTTCTCTGGTATGAAGCCGGTCCTGGCCCCTGCATCAGCCATCACTTGGCTTTTGCCTCAATGGCCGACACTTTCTCTCCCTCAGGAGCTGACCAAGACGGTCACGGCTCGGCCGACCATGGCATCTCCATTGATTCCCATGGATTCGCAACTTGTGCAGCCAAAATCCGATGCTCCGAACAAGGAGTCTCAGCTGGCCAAGGGGTTTCCCCATTAGCCATTGGTCATCTTCACTCCTGACCATCCATGGAGGGTCAGCAGGGACTCTGGCAGTCGAGCCTTCTTTAATGACTCCTCAGAGTCAGAGGGTTCCTCCTTGCAATCCCGTCTGGTTGACATGGAGTTTGTTGGGGGTTTCTCAATGGATGAAGGCCCTACTTCCTTTATGGGCCTTCTCATCTTGATCTTGGCATCAGCTGGTATGAAAATGGAGCCTGTTCAGAAACAGACTCAATACCCCTTGACTGAGATCCTGAACTGGGGAGATGCTCCTGGGAGGCCTTCCTGGTGGCAGAGGCCATCCTTGGTCCTGCCTTGGAGCTTTGGCAGTGCCCTGCTTCGCCCAGCACTGTCTGCCGAGATGGCCTTTCAAGTATGCAGTCCCTACAGTTCCCTGTTGGGATTCACAGAACACCCTTCGGCTGAGGGCTTGGTGGCGATTTTGTGTTCAGGCACTCTGGCAACACCGGGGACATTGACAAGCAACCTGTTGAAGAGTCCAAGAAACTGGACCATGTGACTAAAAAATCTACACTGCCTCTTTGCTTGGCCTTTGCCAGGCAAGCTCAATCCATTCTCATGGCCCCTTCTCCTGTGCCCTGCTGGGCAACCTAGATGAGGTGCTTCCTGTCTCCCAGTGGACCTTCAGATCATGATCAAGCAGGTCCAGGACCAGGGCCAGGGTTGTAGCAAAGCAGCAGCTCCAGAAAGCCATGGACATTGGGAACCCCTGTGCTGCTTTGTAGTGGTTTCAGTGACCATGCGACAGGGCTTGGCTATGGATCTCTACCTTCAGCAGATACCCAGCACAAGCTGGCGGATGTCCCTTTCTTGGCACTGACTTGTTCGGGAAGGGAGTTGAGGCCACCTCACCTGCATTGAGAAGTCCAATGCTATCATGGACTCAGTGACATCCACTCAGAGGGACCCCAAGGGCTCCAAGCAGCAGAAAAGAAGCTCTATTGGTCCACCTCCACTCCTGCAGCCAAACCAGCTCAGCCCCAAGCTGGGCAGCAGATTCAGGCCTGGTGACCTCAGCCCAAGTTGGTGGCCTTGGTTGTCCGCAAGTCTGGAGGGAGAGGCTCTGGTGGCACCTCAGCCGGGCTCTCCTCCTCCTCCAAGCCTGCCCAGTTACGGGATGAGAGGTGCCTCCCTCATGTCCATCACACCTACCCTGGGTCCTCCCATGGGGGGCCAACTCTGCCACTTCCTTTTCACCTGGTCTGCTGTTACCATGGACAGGTTGATTCTTAAGGTGGTTGGTCAGGGTCTGCCTCTGGAGTTCGAGCAGTACCCTCCTTGCCGAGCCTGCATCCCACAGGAGGACTTGGTGTCTGCAGATATTCTGTCTGCTCTTCGGGCTGACGTTGCCAAGCTCCTCCATAAGGAGGTCGTGGTTCCTGTCACGGATCCTCCGGAACACCTAGGATTTGTCTCCAGATACTTCCTGGTGCCAAAACAGATAGAGGACTAGCACCCCAGTCTAGATCTGCACGACCTGAACAAGTTTCTCAAGTCATGCACCTTCAGGATGGTAACTCTGTCACAGATCATACCATCTCTAGAGCAGAACATGTGGTTTTGCTCCCTGGACCTTAAGGATGCATTCTTTTATGTCCCGATCCATCTGTCTCACAGAAGGTTCCTCCACTTCTGAGCAGAGGAAGCCCTCTGTGTGTTCCAGGCCATGCCATTTGGCCTGTTCTTGGCCCCCAGGGTCTTCACTAAGTGCATTGCAGTGGTGGCAGCCTACATGAGGCGTGATAAGTCCAAGTGTACCCCTATCTGGATGACTGGCTGATCACAGGTTCCTCCAGGCAGAAGCTGAAGCGGTCCAGGGATATGGCCCTCCAGACCTGGGTCTCCCTTGGCCTCTCAGTCAGTGAGGCCAAATTGAAACTCACGCCTTTGCAGGAGATCAACTTCACTGGGGCAGAGCTCAACTATTGCAGAGCCAGAACCCTGCTCCTGGCGGACAGGGCAGAGGCGCTCTCCTCCTTTGCCCTGTCAATTTGGGTTGGTCAATTGTGCCCTTCCTGGGACTTCCTGCGCCTGCTGAGTTACATGGTGGCCTGCACCTGCATTGTCCATTACTTCCACTGGAGAATGCGCTTTCTGCAGTGGGAGCTGGCCAGCCAGTGGTCTCAGCACAAGGGTTACTTTGACCAGCTGGTCACTGTGACCCAGCGGATGTGGGATGCCCTCCAGCGGTGGTTAGTCCCAGAACATCTGCATAAAGGGATCCCTTTTGTCCACCCAGAGCCAGTGGTCATACTGACGACCAGTGCCTCTCTCATGGGCTGGGATGCCCACCTGGAGGAACACAGAGTTCACGGGCTCTAGACCCCCGAGAAGTTCCGGTGCCACATCAACCTGCAGGAGCTCTGAGCAGTTTGGCTAGCACTGACTGCCTTTGCTCCTCACATTCAGGGTCAGGTGGTCCAGGTCCAGACGGATAGTACCACAACCATGTACTACCTCAAAAAACAGGTTGGGATGCACTCACTACCATTGTGCAAGGAAGCTCTTCATGTGTGGACCCTCGTGCACAGCCTGGAGGCTGATCTCCTAGCCATCCATGTGTCAGAGGCCTCCAACCAGCTGGTGGACGCTCTCAGCCATGTGGGCAAGGCATCTCACAAGTGGTCTGTCCACCCAGAGGTTGTACGCAGTCTATTCTTCCAGTGGGGCTCCCTTCAGGTGGACCTGTTTGCTTCCAGGGACAATGCAAAGCTGAGGCTGCATTGTGCCTGCCCCCTCGTGCAGGGAACGCTGCAAGGGTATGCTGTATCAAGGCCCTGGACCCCGGCCTCTTCTATGCATTCCTCCACTTCTCTTGATTCACAAAGTGTTGCTCAAGGCCAGGAGGACAAAGCACAGGTGATCTTGGTGGCTTGGACTGGCCCCACCAGTTCTGGTACCCCGATCTCCTCAGCCTCAGCCTCAGCAGCAGGCTCCTGAGGCATCTTCCTCTCCGCCCGGACCTGCTGTCCATCAGCCGGGGGAAGGTACTCCATCTGGACCTTCAATCTCTGCACCTGACAGCCTGGGTCCTGAGCAGCTAGAGTTCCAGGCTTCAGGTCTCTCTGAAGATGTCCTCACTGTTCTGGAGGCATCTCTGAATGAGTCGACCAGGAAATGCTACCCCTTGAAATGGAAGTGGTTCTCCATTTGGTGTCAGGACAAGGGGATGGACTCTTTGTCCTGTCCAGTGGCTAGCATCCTTGATTTCCTGTGGTCCCTCTCTCAGTCAGTCCTTCGAGTGATGACTGTGAAGGTACACCTGGCAGCCATCTCTGCTTACTGGGCGTGGGCCAGTCAGCAGTCAGTGTAGGCAAATGTGATCTGGTGCTTTTTTAAAGACCTCAACCACATTTCCCCTCTGGTGTGTGAACCGCCACCACCTTGGGATCTGTTGATGGTTTTGGCAAATCTCATGGGCAAACCATTCAAACAAATGCACAGGTATGTCATGTCTCACCTGTCATGGAAGACCGCCTTCTTGGTAGCTAACCAGAATTATCAGTGTACTTTTGCCACTTTTGGTGGAGTTTCCTTACCTGATCTTCCACAGGGAGAAGGCTGTCCTGTGCCCCAACTCGAAGTTCCTCCAGAAGATTGTGTCAGAGTTTCATCTTAACCAAGTGATTAATCTCCTGGTGTACTTCACCAATCACGCCTCAGAGGCCGAGCACAGGCCCCATTCTCTGGACCTGAGGTGAGCACTCACTTGTTCAAAAGAGCACATGGCTGGAGTTCGGGAGAGGTTCACCAGCTGTCACCCTACGCTGAAGCCGCACCTGGCAGACTAACAGCCAGAGTGGACGGTTGTGAGTGGATTATATCCTGCATTGATCTCTGCTATTGGTTGGCAGTGAGGAGCCTCCAGTAGGGCTAAGGACTCATTCCACCAACCAACTACCACTGTCCATGTGGCTGCTTCCAGGGATGTCCCTATTCAGGAAATCTGCAGGGCTGCTACCTGGCAGTCGGCACACCTTCATTTCTCACTACCACATCAACCTTGATTCAAGTAGATGTTGGTTTTGGGTCCTCAGTTCTCCAATCTCTGTTCCCTAAGTAGGGGATGTGCACCTTGCCTCCCTCTTCCGAGAGAACTACTAGGAGTCTGCCAGAAGTGTGGATAGAACATCATATCCACGTCCCTTGAAAAACAGGTTACTCACCTGTAATAGTAGTTCTAGGAGTGGTATATGATGTTCATCCACATGGACCCACCCGACCTCCCCTGGCTTTGGCGCACACATCTGCTTCCAGCAGGCAAGATCTGGCATCATGGGGCACAGCCGAGAGAGTTATCACCCAGGTGGGTGGGAGGAGCCAACTTGAAGACATTCCTGTGAAGTCTTACAGGGAAATGCACTGCCAGAAAGTGTGGATGAACATCATAGACCACTCCTAGAACTACTGTTACAGGTGAGTAACCTGTTTATTCCTGCCAGGGTGTACCTGAGATTGTTAGGCCTGATGGCAGCTGTCATACCCACTGTTCCACTGGCAAGACTTCATATGCACATTCTCCAATGGACCCTCCAGATACAGTGAGACCAGTGCATGGATGAATTAGATCGCTCGGTCCTGATCTCTTCCCCAGTCCATAAGGTACTGCAGTGGTGGATGGACCTCTTGAATCTGCTTCAAGGCATCCCATTCCAGATCTCCTCCCTGCAGCAGATCCTCACCACGGATGCCTCAGGTTTGGGCTAGAGAGTGCACCTGGGTCCCTTCCAGACCCAAGGCTCTTGGTCCCAGTTGGAAACCTCCCTACATATCAATGTCCTGGAGATGAGGGTGGTGCTCTACGCCATCCCTTTCAGAAACATCTTACTCTGGATCAGCTGCTGGTGCAGTCAGACAACCTAAGTGTAGTATACTACATCAGCAAGCAGGGGGGGACTAATTTGTACCCCCTATGCAGTGAGGCCATGAGAGTGTAGTACTGGGCACTGGATCATGGTCTGACACTCTCGGCGGTCCATGTGCTAGGCATGTTAAACACCCTGGCGGACAGCTTCAGCCAGACTCAGTCCGGCATGCATGAATGGGAGCTCCTCTCATCCATTGCAGAAGACTTGTTCGACAGATGGGTTTGTCCAGAGTTTGACCTTTTTTAGTCCCCACTCAATGCAAAACTGCCAAATTTTTGCTTGCTACATCCAGGGTCTGGAGTTTTTCTGGTGAGACGCACTGGCCCTCTCCTGGAGCGGGAGGTTCCTTTATGCCTTCACTCTGTTTCCTCTTATTCAGAGGGTGCAAATCAAGCTACAGACGAAGGAGGCCAGCATGATTCTGGTGGCTCCATTCTGGCCTCGGCAGATTTGGTTTCCTCTGCTACAGAAGCTGATGGAGGAACCTCCAGTCCCTCTTCCCCTTTGCAGGAACCTGCTGACCCAGGATCAGGGACCCGGTCCATCCCAAACCCAGGTCCTCTACCTGCATGCTTAGCTCCTGAGGACATAGCCATAGCCAGATTTGAGGTCTCTAGCAGAGTGGTGGAAATCCTAGTGGTCGCTAGAAGACATCCACCAGGCCACATATGCTATGAAGTGGAAGCGGTTTGCCATCTGGGTTGCAAACATAATCTGAACCCTTTCACCTGTCCAGTGAAATATATCCTGGACTACCTGACTCTCTGTCTGACTCAGGTCTCCAGTACTCCTCCTCAAGGTACACCTTTGGCTATTCTGCCTTTCATGAGCCCATGGTAACTGCATGATTCCTGAGCTGGATGTCTCCTATACATTCTTAAGGGCATCCTGCATCTGAAACCCCAGTCCATTTTCCTGTCCCGGTTTGGGATTTGATATTTGTTTTGAGAAGTTGACCCTGTCTCATTTTGAGCTGATCGCAACTTGTGTTGAGTTTCTCTCTTGGGAAGCATTATGTTTAGTTGTCAAGTATTTCTGCTTGAAGAAGTTCAGAGCTTCAGTCCCTCTGGTGCAAGGAGCCTAATTTGATTTTTCACAGAGACAGGGTGTCTTTATGCACAAATCCTAAGTTTCTTCCGAAGGTGGTCTCTGAGTTTACACTCAACCAGTTAATCCATCTTCTTGTTTATTTCCCAGTGTGGCAATCCAGGGAAGCACTGCTCTAATACTTACACGCTTTAAACTACTACCACCCGCTTCCTGAATGTAGAAAGTCAAAGCAGTTGTTTGTTTTCCTTCACCCAGGTAGAGAGGGCTTCAGTTTCTAAGCAATGTTTATCCAAATGGTTGGCTAATTGCATTGTGTTCTGCTACAAGTACGGCAAAGAATTGCCTGGTACAGTTAAAGCACATTCCACAAGAGGCAAGGCTAACCTTTGTGGCTTGTTTAGCCACCTGGAGTACTGTCCATACTTTCACCAAGCACTACAGTCTGGACATTGCCTCAAGAACCCATGCAGGTTTTGACAGTGCTGTGCTGCAGGGCCTCCTGTCTTAAGTTTATGGTGAGCCCTCCTCCAAGAATGACTGTTTGCACCTGTAACTGCTTGGGACTCGTTCCTATGATGTGACCTGATGACTAAGTTACCCCTGAAGAAGATAGAACAATTACATAAGAACAAACCATAACAGTAGCTCTTCGAGGGGATCTCAGTCATCAGGTCTGCTTTCCCTTCCACCATTCCCCTTCTTGGGGCTCTCATCTATGATTTGGCTGTCTGGTGTATCCAGCCTTTCATGTAGGACTGGGCACGGCTCTCTCTTTTCGGTCCTCCATGGCTACAGCTATGCTCCCTTTGACTCAAAGGGAAAGAACTGAGGAGGGAGCAGGACTGCTCATGCCTTTATAGGGGTGGTGACGTAGACGGATGTCGACAGTGTGGGCGTCCCCAGTTTTACTGTTGAAAATTTTCCGTGTGGATCCTGCTTCACCGACGCTGATGTTCCTGTGGTGTGACCTGATGACTGAGACCCCGTCGAAGATCTACTTTTATGATAATTTTGTACGTAACTGTTCTTTTCAATTCATGAAAACAAACAGTCGTAAAAAAATAATTTTCTTGCTTTTTGCTTTTTCTTTGTAACTTTTGGCCATAACTTGGCCATTTGGGGTCCAGCTGACATCAAATATCTAAATAGGCATATAGCCACCTCACCTCACATCATGCACATATACATAAGTGTCTTTTCAGTAATTTGCCCCATTATAAGTTTTGGGGGTTGGGGCATTACAAAGACAAATCGTAGGTTCCTGCATGTGGTTCCTGAAGGTGGTTCTAGTGGCAGGGTTGTGCTCTCGCCGCTGATCTTACATTGATGGATGAGGCATGAGGGTGGGATGGGGGTACTAGCGACAGGGTTTGGCACCTGTCGCTGGTGTTAGATTCATGGATTGGGCTGTCAGGACGGAGGGAGGGGAGTATCAGCAGCAGGTTTGGGAACCCACCATCAGAAGCTGCGGAGAGTGGGTGTGTGGCTGTTGTTATGATCAGTAAGTGTCACAAAAATGGGACATGTAAATATTTTGAGTGATGAAGACAAATGCTGTTGTTGACGTGAAAAACACCTCATGAAGAAAATTGGGATTTTGTTTTCACAAAAATTTAAAAGCTAAACACTTTCCAATAAAACCACCTATCAAAGAAGCATCATTAGATCAAACTGTAAGAAACCTAAAAGTTTTAGGTTTCAACTGTGAACCTTTTTTATGAGCTATGTGGGGCAAAAAAGTCTTTTAAAAGGATATTGTTATATAATTTCCCCATTTTCCAACTTTTACTTTTATATCATTGAACTGATTGTTACACAATTTTCAGGATCCAAAGATCCTGCCACTCAGAAAACGCATTGCAGATTCCAGGGTATTGCATCCAAGAATAACTATGTCATTAAGGTAGAAAAAAAGGGGGTTAACATAGAACTGCATTTGCAGCCCTAATAATTGGAGCACTACCATTCTCCTGTAACATTCATTTGTGTTTTATGGTAATTTTTGGACAAATCTAGACATACTTAACTAGTCACAAAGCAGTTTTGACAATAATTAATGACATCACAATGGCTTCATACTGCATTCCAACTTTAGCAACTAATCTCGGACAGAAGCAGCTAAATCTTCAGTAAAGATTAAATTGTGATATCTTTGAAAAATGTTTGACATGGAAACGTGCAAAGATAGATGCAAGCTGTATTGTATGTAACTGTCCTTCAAAGTCAGTGAGGGGCATCTAAATGACAGTATGTGTTATGTATTTTCGGTGATACTGACTACAGTAACAGTGACAGTGGTCTGGGGCATGCAGTGGCAGCAAAAGAACTATAATAAAGGAAATGTGAAGAGGCATCACATAGCGACAGCTTAGAACAGAAAGAGTAACAGTGGTCTGGGGCATACAGTGACAGCAACAAAATTATGATGAGCACAGTAGTCACATAGGGACAGTTTACATGAGCAAGAGTGACAGTATGGAGTGTGCAGTGGCAGCAACAGAATTATGATGATGCAAAAGAGTATGATGGATGGAGTCACACAGGGACAGCTTAAATGGCATAGTGGTGGCTTCAATAGAGAAACAAGACTCGGAGTAATATGTATTGTTAGACTGTAGGTATGGATCTGCTCCCTGAAAGTGTGAACCAGTGGCATCATTTCTTCCTCCATCTGTTCTAGCCCTCCCACCCTGCTCCACTGGTACGGTCTCATACAGGTGCAATATTTTGGTCTGGCCAGCGCAACGGAATTTAGTCCTTAAGAGAGGAATGGAAGACCTGCATAGATAGATAGATACAAGCTACACTATATTTAACTTTTTTTTTTCAACATCAGTAAAGGCATGGCATCTAACTGCCAGTATTTGTATGATGAATATTGAATTATGGCTTTCAGTGATCGTTACAGCAGCAAGAGTGACAGTCATCTGGGACATGCAGTGGAAGTAACAAAATAATGAAAGATGACAAGTCAGAAGCATGTAGGACTGGCTGTGACTCGATTCTGTCACACCAGGTTGGGCCGGTTAATACCCAGCTGACCCAAAACTCCAACTTGGCCTGCTGCACACCACTTCTAGCAGCTCATCCCAGGGTCAGCGGCACTGCAGCGCACCACCACAGTGACCCGTTATGTACCTATGTACTGAACCAGCAGGAGGAGAAAGGGACAACATGCAGGAACCTGCTGCTCTTGTGTGATAATGTGGGATTCAGATCATCAGTACAATAAAGCAAACAAGATGTTAGGATGTCTGAGACGTTTTATCTCCCAAAAACAAAATTACAGTTTAAAGATCATTCACACAATGTCAGAGGTCACCCTTTACAATTAAAAAAGGAATTCATTTAGACATAAAAGTCGACAATATTTTTTCACATTAAGAACTGCGGGTCTCTGGAATAATCTGCCTATTAATGTCATTATTAGTGAAAATAAGAAAATGTTTAAATATAGGCTTGATCAACTAATTGGTACTGGATTTGTTTTATCATATTATCCTTTGGCTTAGTATGAGTGTTATGGGCTAACGTCCTCTTGCTCTTTCCACAACCTTAGTACCTTAGTATGAAATGTAATGTTACCACTGCATAGGTCCTTTGTGAGACCAACATTGGACTACTGTTCACAGTTTAGTTACCCTCTCTTAATCAAGGACAGATACAGGCTTGTGCGGATCCAGAGAGGAGCAACCAAATACATGGTATGCAAACAGTAGTACATGGGGAAAGACTTGAGAGACTTAAATTGCTGAGTCTGGACATCAGGATGAGAAGTGGAAACCTCTTACTAATGTACAAGGTCAGGACAGCCCAAGATCTGATGGGTCAGCCAGACTTAGATCTGAAAACATTAGATAGAATGATAAGAAATAATGAGGTTGCGTTACAGCAAAACTATTTAAAACTTATCAAAGGCAGTTCTTAACTAAGAGAGTAGTGGCCCTTTAAAACTACTTGCAAAGTAGTAGTAAACAGAAAGAATTTCAGTTCTTTTGGGCCTGGATGCATTTGTAAGGAAGAGTAGTGAACTGGCATACAACCACTGAAATAGTGGGAGGGTGGACTTGCTGGGCATCAGCCTTTTTCACCCTTAAACACCTCAGTATATCAAGGTAACAAAACACTTTGGGGGTAGATATGTCCCACCCATCCCCCCACCCCTGTAGTTGCACCTTTGCTACAGCAATAATGTAAAGGAAGGTACAGATTCAGATTGCTGGAACATATCAAACTCAGCTAAAACTGCTGTGGGGTTAAACTCAAGATGATCGGCAGACACACTGATAGGGTTTGCCAGATGTAGGTACAGTAACTGATTCCTCCCTGCCTGTGGTTTAGAACTTGATAGTATTTGGATTAATGCCAAGTAGCAGACTAGGAAATCCTTTTACTTCCAAACACTCACTGATAATGTTTGTTGCCTAGGTTTCTAAATGTATTCCTACTGTACTGCCATTCTGTAGACCAGTGGTTGACCATAGAAAAGTATATGCATGGAGAATTCAGAAAGTACAATAACAACAATGGGGATGAAATCAGCCCAAGTAATCTTCTGGAGGAGACGCTGTTGGCTTTTTCGCACTGGACCTATGAATATACAAGAGGAGAGCTCCTGGTGCTTGATTTACAAGGTAGGCACAAAACCTAAGTAACTCTTAACTACATATCTTAATTATCCCTTAATTAAGAGACTTTAAGCAATACATCATGCAAAATATTTATCCATTTTACTAGTTTTGTAGATGGCTCTGTTAACGTGGTTTGTATCACCGAGTCATGGATCAGTGAAAATGCTGGACCAGTATTCGCTGATGTGGTCCTACCAGGTTACATGATTTTATTCTGATCAAGACTGGGGTGTCGGGGAGGTGGTGTTGCACTTATTTTTAGATCCAGCTAGAAGTGGAATCAGTTTAACCCAGAAAGAGTTCAGAGTCCTTTGAGCATGCGGCAGTCTACTTTGTGACAGGGGATGACTTTGGTTTCAGGATTCTTCTGGTGTATCGGCAATTCTTTGTTGAGTTCTCTGAGTTTAAATTGGCTTAGTTTTGGATTCTTCAAGATTTTTGGTCCATGGGTTTTTGTTACTATGCCAAGATTGACTTAAATTTAAAGAATTGTCACTTAATGGATTCCATGGAGTCCATAAATGTGGGGCATCATATTAACCAACACCTAAGAAAGGAGACCTTCTAGGGCTCTCTCACTTGACATCAGGAAGGAATGGGAAGATATGATGGGCCAAAGGGCCATTTTATGCCAATATATTCTGTGTTTCTTTGACACATATTGAAACTGAGTATTGCAAATATTGTCTCAAATGTGTGCCATTGTCAGATCACTGATTTGCATGCTTCAACCTAAAGATAACCCTGGTAGCCTCTTATCCTACAAAGACTGGGCACTGTATACCTACAGTAAGCAATTTCTGGATCTGTTGGTTTCAAAGATGGACTTGAAATCTCCACTTTTAAAGATGCCTGCATCTACATCTTGGATTGTCCAGAAAGGATAATGAGGTATCCTAGTCATTAACCGGATGAATTATCTATAACTAACCCTAGTCAGAAGTATCAGTTATCTGCACTTCTACAGGATAGGCTAGTAACAGTGAGGATCAACTCTGGAAATAAGAATCCGGGATACCACGGTGAGGAGCTCACATCCACATTACCCGGTTCGGCCAATAATCATGAAATCCAGCGGTATCTGGATATGACAATGGATTATCCAAGCAACTGTAATAGTAATGTGACTTTGTGAATAAATTAACTAAACCTGGATTCTTCAGACTAATGAACATGTTGATTTGTTTTAGTTTTATCTGGGTTAAGTGGGTTAGCTTTGTTAATTAAAAGACCTGAATAAAAAAAAAAATACTGAACACAGTTACTGAATAGTTAATCTCTGGTGTTAACATTTTTCATTACCTTTCTTCACAGGTGTAGGAGAAAATCTCACTGATCCCTCTGTCATTAAACCTGAAGACAAGCAGTAAGTTCTGGTCATGTGTGCATGTTGTTGCTTATTACAGTGTATAAGATTTATAGAATAATGTATGAATAACAGTACACAAGAGTGTAGCTTGAGATGTCACTGATGTCATCATGGCACCAAAAAGGAATGATGTGCCTTCTTATGTATGTTTTACCCTACTTTATTTTTTACATTATTTGATTTTAACAAATTTAAAAAATAAACATTGATCTGCTTCAGGGGTATCTCAGTCATCAAGTTACACCGTAGGAACTTCACCGTCGGTGAATGGGGAATCCACAGGGAAGATTTCAGCAGTACAACTGGGCCCACTCACGCTGTGGACATCAGCTGATGTCGCCAACTCTGTAAAGACAGGCGGGCCTGCACTCTCCTCAGTTCTTTCCCGCTGTCGACTTGCAAGCACAGTCTCCGTGCAAGAGCTGTTGTAGTGTTCGTGCCTTTTTGCAGCCTACGGACTTTTTTTTTTCTACACAACCATGTCAAATTTCTTTTCAGAGATTTATTTTTTGGTTTTTTCTTTTATGTCAAGAGTTAAACCTTCAGCTTCTCTCTTCCTTTGCTGCTGATGTGGAAAGAAGATTGCCTCTGATGAGCGCTCTTTGTGTGTTTGTTGTCTTGGGCCTGATCACGACACCTCAGATTGTGAGCTCTGCCAACAGTTTAACAAAACCACACTTAGGTGATGCAGAAAGGCTGTCTGTACCTTCATGGAACCAGCAGGTAGCCATCTCTGAGCTGGGGTCCTCTGTGGTGCCGGCCAACCAGTTGCCCTCTGGGTCCAAGAGCTCCAAGGCCTCCCAGGCCAAAGACAGGTCCTCAGGGAAAAAGTGATAAAAAAGACCAGGATTGTGACCGCTCCCTCACAGTGGCCATCTCATTACCAATTGGCCTCTCCTTCTTTGGGGGCTCTTCATCGTCGACAGCTGCCTCGTGAAGAGACCTGCTATCAAGGTCCTGGTTCTCCAGACCCCATACCGAGAGTTTCTCCTCCGCCTGACTCTAGGGTGCCTCGGTCATTGGCCCCTCCTCCATCAACAATGGGCTCATTGTCAACAACGGCCTCTTCAAGACCTGACCCTTCCCCGTCGAAGGCTATGGGCTCATCAGGTGTGCAGTTGGGTCCAATGATATCCATGCCGTCGACCCCTCCTTGGGCAACTATGGACTTGAATGAAGTTCTAGTCTGCCTTACTAAAGGTTCCACTAGCCAGACTCCACATGCGCACCCTGCAGTGGACCCTCAGGGTGCAGTGGGACCAGCAAACAGATGAGTTGGACCAACTAGTACTGGTCTCCTCCCCAGTACACAAGGTACTTCAGTGGTGGATGGTCCCCTCAAACCTCCTTCAAGGGGTCCCTTTCCAGCTTTCCTCCCCAAGTCAGATCCTAACTATGGATGCCTCGGGTCTGGGCTGGGGAGCCCACTTGGGTCCCTTCTAAACTCAGGGGTCCTGCTCCCAGTAGGAAGCCACCCTGCATATCAATGTCCTGGCGATGGGAGTGGTGCTCTATGCCCTGCAGGCCTTCCAGGATCATCTGGCCCCAGACCAGCTGTTGTTGCAGTCAGACAGTCTGAGTGTTGTCTGCTATATCAACAAGCAGGGTGGACACACTCATACCCCCTTTGCATGGAGGCCATGAGAGTGTGGTATTGGGCACTGGACCACAGTCTGACACTGTCTGCCATACATGTGCCAGGCGTTCTAAACACCCTGGTGGACAGCCTCAGCAGAACTCAGTCCAGCATGCATGATTGGGAGCTTCTCTCATCTGTAGCAGAAGATCTGTTCAACAGATGGGATCACCCAGAGTTGGACCTTTTTGCATCCCCACACAATGCAAAACTGCTCAATTTCTGCTTGCTAGATCATGGGCCTGGGGTTTTCTGGTGAGACACGTTGTCCCTCTCTTGGAGCGGGAGATTTCTGTACTCATTCCTTCTGTTCCCACTAATACCAATGGCGCTGATCAAATTGCAGATAGATGGGGCCAGCATGATCCTGGTGGCTACATTCTGACCTCGCCAGATATGGTTTCCTCTGCTTCATCAGCAGGCAGAGGAATCTCTGGTCCCTCTGCCCCTTGCAGGAATCTGCTGATCCAGGATTGGAGGACCCTGGTCCATCCCAATCTAAGGTACCTCCATCTGCATGCGTGGCTCCTGAGAACGTAGCCATCGCCTGGGTTGGCATCTCCAGCAGGATGACAGATGTCCTAGTGGCTGCTGGCAAGCCCTTCACTCGTGCCACTTATGCCATGAAGTGGAAACGGTTTGCCATCTGGGCTACCAAACATTCCCTTGAACCCTTCACCTGCCCACTGAAGCATGTCCTGGGCTACCTGATCTCTTTGTCTGATTCCAGTATTCCTCCCTCAAGGTCTACCTTTCAGCTGTTTCTGCCTTCCACTTGCCTGTGGGTGACCGCACTGTTGCTCAACTGGATGTCTCCCCTACCTTCCTCTGGGGCATCCTACATCTGAATCCCCCAATCTGTTCTCCTGTCCCAGCTTGGGACTTGAATTTTATTTTGGAATAGTTGACCCTGTGTCCTTTTGAGCCAATAGCAACATGCAATTTGCGCTTTCTCTCTCTTGGAAAGTGCTCTTTATATTTGCAGTTACTTCTGCTCAAAGAATTTCAGAGCTTCAGGCCCACTAGTGCGAGGAGCCTTATTTGATTTTTCACAAAGACAGGGTGTCTTTGTGCACAAATCCTAAGTTTCTTCCTAAGGTGGTTTCTGAGTTTACACTCAGTCAGTCCACCTTCCTATTTATTTTCTGGAGCGTGCCAATCCAGGGGAAGTACTGCTCCATACTTTAAATGTGCTCAGAACTTTGAAGTATTACCTGCTCAGGACTAAGGAGTCCAGAAAGTCTTAACAGTTGTTTGTTTCTTTCACCCCCAAGTAGAGATTTAATCTGAGTGTGTTTGGATACTTTTCAAAAAAATAAGAAGAAATTTACAAATACAGACCCATTTCTCTCCAAAAAATGGAAACCAACGAGAAATAATAATCCCTAGTTATTGGGCATGCTTTTCCTTTTCAAAATGTTATAATCAGACAGATCAAGTTAATTGATTTTTTTATTCTTTTTGTATTCTTTCTTTCTTTTGTACTTCGTATCACTGTGTAAATTAACAATTTTGTTCACATATATAAATATAAAAAATAAAAAAGCTTTAAAGGAGTCTAGAAAAGCTAACAATTCAAAATTTGGTAAAGTTATATAAATATGTACATATGTGATTTAATGAAATGTGCAAAGATCCTTTAAGACAAAGTAATTCCTGATAATTGAGTATTATAATGAACTTGTGATGTCACAGTATTGCACCATATATAAGTGTGTACCCTTTGTTTTTTCCCCCACCTTACTTGCCCCCTGGCCTGCCTCTCCTTCCGGCTGTTCATGCCCCCGATCTCGCTCAGCCCCCTTCCCTCACCTCAAATTGCAGCCGACCCAGGGGTGGCCTGGTGTATCCGCCGCGGATGGGTCCCTCTCCTCCGGGGAAGGCCAGGAGAGAAACCAACACACTAGTCCAATCAGTCCCAGGGCGCTGCTGAGGAGGATTCCGCGTCAAGAGCATGGAGTCGGCAGGAGCCGGCAGCCATCATCCAGCCAACCAAGAGGCTAGGGTTTCTGCTTATCTCCCGGAGGGCGTGGCGTGCCACGGACGTCTAGGCCAGGCAAACGTTCACCACGCCCCTTGTGCAGTGGGGCTCACTTAAGCTGTTGCTCTCCCGACCTCCGCCAGGAGGCAGCAGACAGCGAGCTATGTCCCGTCCCTCTCCCTGGAGAAGGTGAGCAGCCGCGGGACGCTCAAGCCTCCCCTTCCCCCCCGGCCAGCTCTCCAGTGACCCGAGTCCTTCCCAAACCTGGTCGCCGGCATCGCAAGCGGAAATCCAACCGCTGCGCCGACGAGCTGGCTCATGTGTACCCTTTCAATCTGATTTGCCACGCCTTCTGAAGAAGGGTTGTTTGAACCCAAAGCGCCGAGGCTAGTGTGGTGCTAAACTGTTTTGACTCAGCAATAAAGCTGTTTAAATCAATATTGTGAATGTCGACCTGATTTTCTTTGGTGTGCAAGTTGTCTGGATTTGTAAATTTCTACTGAGGGCTGGCAACCCTGTTCTTGCACCCACCTGTTATTAGAGTGTTCGTGGTCTCCTCTGTGGACTTGTCCTGGTAGAGAGGGCGCTTCAGTTTCTAAGCAATGTTTATCCAAATGGTTGGCAAATTGCAATGTGTTCTGCTACAGTAAGTACGGCAAAGAATTTCTGGGTGTAGGCAAAGCTCATTTCACCAGAGGCATGACTACCTTTGTGGCTTGTTTCAAAGGGGTCTCAGCCACTGACATTTGCGCTGCTGCCACCTGGAGAACAGTCCACACCTTCACCAAGCATTACAATCTGGACATCACTTCTAGAGCCTGTTCAGGATTTGGCAGGGCTGGTCTGCAAGGACCCCTGTCTTAAGTTTATGGAGTTCCTTGACCAGTTCAGTTTTAAAGGTTTTCTGTCTTAAGTTTAAGAAGTTCCTTGACCAGGCAGGTTGTTCCTGCTCTCCTGTCTTAAGTTTAAGGAGATCCAGCCTCCCAGGCTATCCATATACTGTACTCTTGTCACTGCTTGGGACTCGTTCCTACAGTGTTAACTGATGACTGAGATACCCCCAAAGAAGATGGAAGAGTTACGTAAGAACTTACCATAACGGTAGATCGTTTGGACTTTAAGCTAATTTTATTTACTGATTCTGGTACTGGTTAAGTTTCTTCAAACTGTCCTGTGAATGCTAACTTAAATGTGAATCTAAGCCTGTTTACAGCAATTTTGCACTCAAGGGTTGTTTGCAGTGCAGGTTTTCAGGTTTTAAAGTATTAACAGCTCTCTTTGTTTTAAGGTCCAGTGGTATTTTACCCTGGATCAGAAACTAAGCTTAAAGTGATACAGCGTTTTGTGAACACTTCTTTGTGTAGACCAGGTTTCATTTGTGTCACAGTTGTAGCTATGCCTCTCAAATAACCCCATTTCTGTTTCACTTTCTCTCCTTCCTGCTTAAATTGTTTGCCCACCTGCCCTCCCCCTTCCCCTCCCCCAGTCTTTATTAAATACTCTCCTTCCCCCAGCGGCACCGCCCCTAGGCATTCTTCATCCTCCCCTCTCACTAAGATTGCAACTCACCTTAAAGATACAGAATGCAATTATAGGGCCCAACATTTGTCGGTGTTAATCTTAACTCTTTAAGTCTCATTTACTGTGTTGCACCCCCTGCCCCTGAACTAAGTTCTCATCATAGTATTTGGGTGGTATTTCTGCCATACGTATTAGTCTTCCAATCTGCCTAATTCCAAACCTAACCCTTGACAATAACAAACAACATGAGCTGCACTACTCTCCTACTCATTGCTATCACATTTGGATTAGTGGTCCCAGGCGCCCTTCAGATCACCTGTCCCTCTTCAGTCTGCCCAAAACACTGCCTCAGAATGGACCACTGGATAACAGTACCAGGAGCAACCTCCACAGAGGGAGCATACCAGCAGTCCTACTACAGTGGGACCACAACAAGGGAGAATGCATCCGACACACACCACGGCTCCGCCAGGCTACTACCTCTCACATACACCCCTCAGAAAGTGAAGAAGCCTCTCCAAGGTAAAATAAGGAAACACAAGTCACAAATCTCTAGAACCCTCTGCACCACAGTGAGGAAACATATTGTAATGCTCCTCCTGTTATCTGGGAATGTGCACCCAAACCCTGGCCCTCCACTGCCACCTGAATCTGTGGGTATCAAGACAAAGGGCCTGACAATAGCTGCAATGAATATTTGCAGCCTAACAGCAAAGTTTACACAATTACAGGCCTGGATGGCCCAGCACAGACCAGACATAGCATGCCTAACTGAGGCTTGGCTAACAGGCAATATAAAAAACAGTGAAATAGCGCTACCTGGATACCAGGTATTCAGGAGCGACAGGCATGGCAAGAAGGGTGGGGGCTGTCTTATCTACACAAAAGACTCCCTCCACGGCTTCATCCTCCCTGTCTCCAGGATAGCCACAGACCACGAGTTCCTTGTCGTGAAAATACAAGTTGGACAGCTGGGTAAGACTCTGACCATTGCAACAGCCTACCTGCCCCCAAAAAATCATGGGATGGTGTGCCCAAGGTCCTGGACACAGTGGCCTCCCTACCCAAGGATAGTGATTTACTTATCACAGGGGATTTCAATATAAACTGGGAAAGCGACAACTCCACGCCACTCAAGGATATTGTGGCAAGCGCATTCCTGACACAACTAGTCACGGAACCAACCACAAGGAATCACAAGACAGGCAAGAGCTCGCTCATTGACTGAATCCTCACAAACTCCCCATCATGAATATCTGAGGTCAAGGTGCTACCAAATATGCTGAGTGACCACTCTTCTATCACCATCAGATGGTCAAATAAGTTCAAAAACAGCCCCCCCGCCATCACTATACAGAGCAGAATCCTGAAAGAGGTCAGTTAGGATTGTTTAAAAATGCCCTATCCGGGGGCTGCTGAGCAGCTGAGAGGAAGCAGCAAACTCCTGAAGCTTCCAGAGAAGTATTTTGAAAACTATTAAAACTCAAACCTATTCTTTTCTAAAATACCAGAAACTGCTATAGAGTGCTTGGAGTACCTGTAATTGACAAAATGGGCAAAACTAAAGGGGCTGGGGCTCCAGCTGGCAACTTTTTTGCTCCTAAAAAGCAGAACAAGGAGGAGAGGCCCGATCAGCATGGAGAAGCAGGGGACTCGACTGATAAGATACTGGAGGAGGCCTCACTAGCTTTCGTACTTTCCATGCTCCATCAGCTCATGAAAACAGTGCAGGACTTAGATAAAAAGTTCGATACTCTCACTCCGAGAGTCTCTACTCTGGAAACCAAAATGGAGCAGTGTGAATCTATTGTTCAACGCTCTGAATCTTCCATCCTTAAATCAACAGATGCCACTACTAAATTAATAAAAGAAAACTCACACCCTCGTCAAAGGCTGGAGACAGTAGAGAGCCAGGCAAGAGAGCGTAATTTATGAGTTATCGGACTGCCAGAAAATGCTGAAGGGGAGGACAGCTTGATCTTTGCCAGAATGTTTTTGCCGGCCATACTGGGGCTTGACGAAGCTGAATCTACTCTATCATTGGAAAAGGCTTATAGAATTACCCCTAGAAGAGCTGCAGCGGATTCATCGACTCCAAGAACCTTCCTAATAGTGTGCACAGGATTTGGGGACAGAGATCGGACTCTTGCAATTGCCCGGCACTGTAGGGTCCTGAAATATGGCGAAAAGGAAGTCCTGCTGTTTCCGGACCTCTCGTTCAGCACCCGTCAACGTCGCAAGGCCTTCGATGGGCTGAGGAGCTGGCTGCGTCAACTTAAAGTGCAGCACCAGCTACTTCTCCTGGCTAACCTCCAGTTAATGTGGAATGGGCAACAGTATTTATTCAATGAACCGCAGGATGCTGGCAAGATGGTACGGAAAATTGAATTGGAGCCAGAGGGGTTAGAAGAAGAAGGAACCTCGTTTGACGGCAACTGATCATCTGGGGTATCGGGGTAAAGTAGACTCATGCTACGGGGACTGGGTCTGTGGTAGTTAATGGCCTGTTTTGGGAACTGAGAGCATCGTGTATAGACTGTTTATTTTGGACTGTAATCCGGATCCCGCTTTGTGATAAATGCAACTGTTAAGCTAATTTTGATTAGTTTTACTATTTAACATAACTCCACTGGTCTTCACTCCTCTGGGGAAAATATCTGTGGAGCCGTTATTACAACAGGTTAAGTTTAGTTCAACTTGCATTTGTAATACATCATAAGAAAATGAGGGAGTTGTTATAACTAGTTCTTCTATTGCTGTTCTTTCCATGTTGGGAGTAAAAGGGGTCACTTGAGGGTTAAAACAAATATTCTCCTTAACTCCAGTTAAGTGCTGCTGGTGCTTTATAATGACTCGGGATCTGTCTAGTAAAGGGGAAATGATAATTAAATTTCTCTGGGAGTTTTGGGTATAAGATTGGAATATATATATAAGTAGATTGAATTGGGGGAATCAGTAAGACTTTATAGTCACTTTTGTAATAGGGAAAATCTATTTGTTCAATCTGTTAAGATTCCCTGTTGGTCTTCCTAGCTGCATGCAATGGGTGAATTTATTCAGTATATGTTTTTATTTTGGAATTCTCCCCCCATCTTGTACTGCAAAAGGGGGTGTCGTACACAAGATCTATATAAGAATATATTGTCTGTACTGTAAACTTTTATGCTATCTTCCTATGTACAATTTTGCTTTGTTAGTTTTACTTGCAAATTCAATAAATAATAATAATAATAAAAAAGCCCTATCCCACCATGACTGGTTGCCCATTGACACACTGCCAGACCTGGACCAGGCCCTGAAGTGTTTCACAGATGGAGTCAACAATATTTACGACCGATATGCGCTGTTAAAAAGGAGGAAAGTGTGGGGGACCACTAATGGTTGGATCACAGGTGAGCTCCTAGCCATGATGAAGGAGAGGGACAACCTGTGGTTAAAAGCCAGGGCCTCAGGTAAAGGCCATGACCACCAGCTGTACCAGGCAGCTAGAAACTGCTGCACGCATGTAATATGGTGGGCTAAAGCAGATCACCACAAGGAACTGCTCGATAAAAGCTGGAGTGACAGCAAAAGGTTCTGGGGAAACATAAAGAATATCTTGGGAGAAAAAGAAAAGAGAAACCCACAGCTGCTCCACATTAAAGGCTCTACTACCACGGACCCACACCTCATCGTGGAGTCCTTCAACTCTGCCTTCACAGATTTAAGCACAATACTCCTTCCTGACTACCTACACCCCGCCAAGGTTCCCTCAGATGACAAAACACCCAGTACCTCTCACCCTACCTTCTACCTCAAGAGAGGTACTATAAAGGAGGCACCATTCTACATAAAAAAAGTGCTCGGGAAGACCAGAATGGGTAGCGATGGAGTAGACATGAAGCTGGTGTCTCAAACTCTTGATGTGTTCATCAAGCCTGTTACAAAACTATTCAACAAATCCCTGACCCTGGCGCAATTCCTGGCAAGCATTGGTCACTCCTGTCCACAAAAGTGGGGACAGGACCAATGTGTCCAGTTACAGGCAGATCTCAATCCACTCCCCCCATCCTAGGCCCCTGAGAAGATTGTGGCGGACCAACTAACAGATTACATCAGCAAATACCAACTGCAATGCCCCAACCAGCATGGGTTCAGGCAGGGGCATAGTACCATGACTGCCCTTGTAGAGTTCACTTGACTATGCTCACAAAGCTATGGATGAAGGCAAACTAGTAGGGGCGGTGTTCACTCTGGTTCCAAGACTACCTGTCCCTCAGGTCACAACAGGTAAAAATAGGATAAACAGTATCTGACTCCAGGGAAGTCATGCCGGGGGTCCCCAAGGGATCCATCTTGGAACCATTGCTCTTCAGCCTGTTCCTGAATAATCTCCCTCAAGTCTGTGACACCAAGATAATCATATATGCGGATGACACGGTCATCCTCAACAGCAACTCTTGAACTGAGCCACTCCAAGCAGCGCTTCAGCACTCCTTGAGTAAAACAGAAGACTGGTTCTGCAAGCACAAACTTCTGCTCAATTACAAAAAAAACAAGACCATGCTCCTATCCAGCCCCCAGCTCAAGAAAGGGTTCCCCACCATAAACATCACCAACAATGTACTCGTCCCCTTGGAACAGGTACACTCCTTCAAATACCTTGGAGTCACCCTGGACGACACTTTATCCTGTGCTCAACATGTCGACCAGGTGGTCAAGACAGTCAACACCAAGCTTGGTGTGCTATACAGGCACAGAAAACACCTTACCATGGCAGCCATCCACCTACAAGTCCCGAGCTCCATCCTCTCTACCATTGACTACGGCCTGGTTGTCTACAGTGCAGCATCAAACTCTGTGCTCAAGAGGGTGCATGTAGCTCTTAACAAGGCCTACAGGCTCATCCTGAATTGTGATCGAATGACCCACACCTGTTCCCTCTATGAACAGACACACCTGCTGTCTCTTGGGTGCAGGACTAAATTCCTCACATGCTTCCTAGGCAAAAAAGCATTACTGGGGAATGCCTCCCACCCCATGCATAGCCGGCATCTTCTCCCTTCCAGGTTCAGAATATATAACCAGAAATAGAATGCAGGGGGCCCTTGCGGTGCCATTCCGATGCACAGCTCTTGGACAGTGTGCCTTCTCCTGTAGAGCCCCTCTTTGGCTTAACGAGGTACCCGAGTCCATTCAGAACTCCACTAGCCTGTATGGCTTCAAATCAGACCGTAAGCACCACCTGACCGCCAGCTCTGTGTGCACCTGCTTCTCAAACAGCTGATAGACTCTGGATGACCAGGCCTGGCTCTGCTAACAGCAACTATTCTCAGCACAAGACAGAAGCCACCTTCCCACATGCTCCTTGACAATGCCTCTGAATCACTCTAAGGGGCTGCCTCTGTACACTCCTCCCCCGTCTCCACACTAGAATGGGTCTCTGCCTCCCGGCTTCAGCCCTGCCTCCTTGACCACTTTTATTAGAGGACCCCCCCCTACCTAAATCCTGTCCTTACTGACCCTCTGCCCAACATAACCTAACCTCTAGTGCCTCTGCACCTTACCTGCACTTGTAATCAACTAAAGTTGATGTCCATATGCTGTATAGTGTTTTAAATGACTAAGAAACTCTGTAACCTGTTCCTGATTGTTGTGCTGTTTAGTATCTAAAATGTGCTAAAACTCTGTAACCTTCTTGATTGAATGTCTATACTCTGTTCACATGACGTGGAACCTTTTAAAAAGAGCCTTGGCTCAAAGGTTATTTTCCGAATACCAAATGAATAAATAAATAAAATAAATTGAGGGGATCTCAGTCATCAGATCTATTCCTGCCAACCATCCTCCTTTATGGGGCTTCTCCTGTTCAGGACCTGGATGTTTGCTGTTTCCATCATTTCTCTAAGTGCCAGGTCCCTCGCTCCCCTCAGATCCCCAGGGCATCAGCCTTGCTCCCTTCATCTCCAGAGGGAACGAACTAAGGAGGACGCGAGCCCGCCTATGCCTTTATAGGGTTGGTGATGTCGGCTGACGTCAATGGTCTGGACGGGCCCAGTTGTACTGCTGAAAATATTCCATGTGGATTCCAAGTTCACCGATGGTGAAGTTCCCACAGTGTAACCTGATGATTAAGATCCCCTCGAAGATCTACTGTTACGGTAAGTTCTTACGTAACTGTTCTTTCCCTTTCCTGCCCCCAACCAGAAACTTGTCATTTTTTTTAATCTGTAAACAAATAAATCCAACCACACCCTTCTGCATAGTGGCCACTCACCCAGTGCTAGAAACACTGTTTGTTTATAGAAATCATAAATGTCATGAATGGATGAAATGAATCCTTAAAAGAAAAAATAAACAATAGTGACTAGTAAATACAAAAGGATCCAGTAAGTTGCAAGTGAAAATTAGGATTGCAACCCACTCACTAAAATTGATTTAAGACGCTTTATTAATTTAGCATATCATAACTTTTTATCGACATACATCAGTCAGTGTTTTATGGAACTGACACTTCATCATGACCAGTGGGTGGATTCTTAATTATTTTTTATTGCCCAGTTATTAATGTACTTATTTGAATGGATGTCTGATCCAAAATAACTATTTACACAGTAGAAGCCACTGTCAACCTGTTTTTCATCATATTATTTCTAGTTAAAAACCTACATTTTATGATTGCTTACCGTCTCTAAAATTCATTGATGTTGCTGTTTGTTTTCTCTGTCTCCTTGTTTAGTAGAACTGAAATGCATGCTAATGTATATTTGTAAACAACTTTGTTTTGTTTACAATCCTGAATATGTTCTTACTGCATACTTCCTGAGCATTAGAAACTCCCCCAAACAGTGCAGTCACTCATGATGCAATAGCCTTCTAAACTCCCACTGCATCATGAGTGGTTAGACTGTGTTGTGGGTGTTCCCAGTTCCGAAAAAGATGCAGTTGGAGCTGATCAAAGAATGTAAACAAACCTGTGTTTGTGTGGTAGTTTTCTGTCAAGACACGTTATCCCTCTCTTGGAAAGGGAAGTTTCTATATGCCATCCCTCCCTTCACGCTAATTCAGAGAGTGCTACTCAAGCTGATGATGGAAGGGGCAACTCTAATACTCATTGCTTTCCTATGGCCTTGGCAGATATGGTATCCTCAGCTGCAACAGCTGGCACTGGAATCTCCACTACACCTACCCCTGTGCAAGGGTCTATTGTCATAGGACCAGGGAACCCTAGTCCATCCGGACTTGAAGTCCCTACATGTACATGCATGGCTCCTGATAGCATAGCTCACTTTGGGGTATCACAGAAAGTGGTGGATGTTCTGGGGGCTGCTAGGAAACTGTATACCAGATAGATTTATTCCATAAAATGGAAGCGGTTTGCTTTATGGGCTGCTTCACATAACCTGGATCCATTTACCAGTCCAGTCAGTCATATCCTAGAGTATCTGCTGTCCTTATTGGATTCAGGCCTGCAGTATTCCTCAATCAAAGTACACCTGGCTTCTAACTTGGCCTTCCATGTGCCTGTGGATGGCCATGTGGTTGCACAACTTGAGGTAGCCCCATATTTTTCCCCCTTGACTGGCTGTCCCTCTGTCCACCATCCCTACTACCTTGCCCCATCCCCCAGGGCTTACCTGCTGTCACCAGAGTGCTCCCTGGATTAACCCCCAGGGTGGAGCCATTGGGGGGCCCCCTGCGTTACTCCCTGAGTGTTGCCACATGGAGGTCCAGTGACACAGTGCCTCAGACAGCTGTGTGGGGCTTGGTGTGGCACGCAGACCTCCTCCATGCTACAGCTGGTACTTTTTCCCCCCGTTGTTAGGAGGTGTGGCATGCAGTGATATGAGGTGTGTAAATCGCTGATGTCTGGCACACCTTCTGGAATCTGCAAGCTCCAGCCATGACACGTCAGCCAGGGGTCAGTCATGTACCGAGTACTAGCTCACCCTCCCCCCTGGAGGAGGAGGAGAGCAGTCCATTGGATGCTCCATCATCCTCCCCCCCGGCTTGTCCTCAAACTCCCAGGCTCATATCCGAAACCTGGGGTGTCAGCATCGCAGGTGGAAATCCAACCGCTGCGCTGGTGGGCAGGCTAGCTCGTACATTTTTGATGGGCATTTTACACATACAGCCTCCAATCTGAAATCCAGTACTGGCTTGGGACTTGAATTTTGTTTTGGAAAAGCTGACTTTCATTCCTTTTGAGCCAGCCGTGAATTGTGGCTTACACTTTCTCTGTTGGAAATAGTTATTTTTAGTTGCAATCACTTCTATTCAAAGGATTTCAGGGCTGCAGACTCTAATGTGTGAGCCTCTTTATTTCATCTTCCACAGAAACAAAGGGCCCAATTCACGTACCTTGATGCAGGGATTGCGTCAGCCCTGCGTCAAACCTATTTTTTGGTGCAGCTGTGCCAAACACATTGCTGCAACTTGCGCCCGATTCAAGAAGATTGGGTGCATTTGTGACACTTTCCCACTTTACGGTAGCTTGCACCAAATATTTGGCACAAGCCCTGTAAATAGGGTCCCAAGATTGACGCAAGTTACACCAGCAAAAACCTGGTCTGACTTGCGGCAATTGGCGCATGGGATTGAGAATCCCCATGCATTATATATTCGGCGTGCCCAAGGCTTAGGCATTCCTGACATGTTTGTGAATTGGACCCAGGGTGTCTTTACTTTACTACTAATCCTAAGTTTCTACCAAAGGTGATGTCTGAGTTTACTTTAAATCAAACCATTCACCTACCAGTGTATTATCCAGAGCACGTCAATCCGGTGAAGCATTGCTCCATACCTTTGATGTACATAGAATGCTCAGGTATTATATGCACCGGTATGCCGACAGTGCAGCCAACGGCATTACACCGAATTCAGTGCAGTGACACAATCAGTTCGACACCCACAGTGTCGAACAGGTTGTCGGAGTGCTGCACAGTTACAGCACCATGCCGGTGTTGCTCTCTCTCCCCGGTAACCCCTCCCAGAGTTGATTATATAAAAGTCTGGAGGGTATGGGAGGCAGAGCCCCCCCACAGTCTAAATGTGCCCTGGTACTTAGGGCACCACAGTGGTCGGTCGACACATTTGCCAGGAGACGTGGTCGCCATCAGCAAATTACTGTTGCTGTACTGTTCTTCGACAACTTTGTTGTCGAACTGGCTTGGTGATACCATATGCACCATACCAAAGACTGCAGAAAGTCCTCACAGCTTTCTGTTTTGTTTCCCCCCTAGGAAAAAGTGCACCCCAGTTTCTAAATGGTGGTTGTCCAAATGGCTAGCACACTGTATTATGTTCTGTTACAGGAAGTGTGGTAAGGAACTTCCTGGTGTGATTCACAGTAGGTAGCATTTATTTATATGGCTCCCAATCCCAGAGGCTCTGGGCGCCTTACGTAGAAACAAGCAGGGTAATACAGAATGACTTGTGGTCATTCCACAAGAGGCATGGCCACTTCTGTAGCTTGTTTTTGGAGTGTTTCTGCTGCTGAGATCTGTGAAGGTGCCACATGGAGTACTGTCCACACCTTCACTAAGCACTGCAATTGGGGCATTGTCTCTTGCAGACGAGCTGGCTTTAGCCTAGCTGTTCTGCAAGACCTACCGTCATAAGCCTGTGGGCTCTAGCCACCCAGATTGTTAGCTTTTGGTACTGCTTTGGACTCATTCCAAAGGTGTGGCCTGATGAAAGATGCCCTCAAAGATAGAACAAATCTTCATTGAGGGTATCTCTTGCATCAGGCCACACCTATAGAACCATAGCGACCAGGTACTAGGACCACACAGAAACTTATATAGCTAGCAGTCTACAAGGTGCCGCCCATGACTGTCGTCAGCCAATGATGTCCTTCCTATATAAATTTGGGCATCCCCATGCCCTCCTCAGTTTATTTCCCACCATCGACCATCGCATGTCGGACTCTACAGAGATACCTCCACTTCAGTCAACCACTGAATTTCTGATTTCTACTTTTATTTTCTTTATTTTCTTTTCTTACCCTAGTTCATCAATCACTTTAATTTTTAAAGTGATTTTCACCTTCATTTATATCGACTGACCCTGAGAAACTCTTCAGATACCGTGGGTGCAGTAAAAAGAACTACGATAAGGATGACCACAACACCTGTGTCCATTGTCTCGCTGCTGACCATGACTTTAAGGCCTGTGAGGTCTGCCATGGATTCAACCGGGCTACCCGGTGGCACCATCAGAAGGCCCTAGAGTCCATCCTCTTGGAACAGAAGGTTGCATGAATAGAGAGGGAGCTCCTGAAAAGAAGCTCCTCTGAGTCACCTGCTCTGTCCACAGGCTCCCACTCCTCCAAAGCCCGGGACAAATCGGGTGGTAAACACAAGTACTAGGAGAAGGATAGGCCCAAGGAGAAATTCTCACTGGCGCACTCTCGGCTGCCTCTTTGAGCACCGGCCATGGCTGAGTCATCGGTCACCTCGGTGATGACCCTTTCTGCAGCCCACACCCTCTCCTGCACAGGGTCGGCTCTAGCAGTGCTGCCCACTGGTCTTTCTTTGGCTGGCGCTGGCTCATCAATGTCTGGAATACGTTCACCCTTGCCGACTTTCCAACCCTTGTCATTCACTCATTCATACCCCTTTTTTTCTCAGGGGCAGCGGTCAGACTTGCTTCAACCATCGACGGGCCGTTGATGTCGGGATTTCTGCCTCCTCCGTTGACACATTCTGCCATTTCATCAACGCCGGGGATTCAGCCTCCCCCGCTGACGCCACTGACCATCATATCATCACCAGGGCCTCAGGCTTCCCCCCATTGACACCTCTGACCATCATGTTGACACCAGGACCTCAGTCTCCCCCACCAATGCCTCAGGCCATACCGCCAACACCAGGGATCCAGCCCCCCCCCCATTGGCGTCACATGGTGCTCTGGCAATGGTGATCACCATCAACATCCAGGCTATGCTGTCCTCCTTCTGGGAATTCATGCACCGCATTGCTCCTCCACCAGTCCTGTCGATCCCGGGGGCTACTAGACCAGTTCTTGCGCCAACACCCTCCATGTCAACGTGACTTGCTCGTTCTCGGTCATCAATAGTAGTTGTAGTAATAAAAATCTTTATTTTTATACAGAAAGATGGAAATACAACCATTAGGACCGAAGTCCTGTTTTCAATGTGGTCCTGTTTACATAGTTAATATTTCAGTTTGATCATATACCACATTTAAACACACTTTCTATACAAATATACTTTTGCACCACATCAACTTAACAGATCTACAGTTTGACAAAACACATTTCCATGCACCACATTTCCTTGTTCCTAAACAGAGATTGTTATTTACTGCATTAAACCCAATGCATTTAGGAAATTTAATTTTTAGTTACAGGTTGTTTCATATTTCTTAGTTTTTATGTATGCTTAACAGGTTTTTATTTTGGGGCCCTTATTTAAAGTAAAAAAGAGAAGAGATCATATTTAATATTTTCTGGTATTACACTTTATCCTTTCCTATAATTTCTGTTAGTAGCACCTGCATTCTGAAATCAAATCCTTTTTGAAATTAGCATGAAATAATTTAGGATGTTTCCTTAATTCTTCTTCTTGGTTTTTAACAATGTGCCAGTATTTATTTAAATGAAATGAAAGGGTTACATTTCCATATTTCTTTTTGACCTTTTGAGTTGAAAATACATACTCTTTATTATCTATAAGATTATATTTATTTTGTCTTTTGTTTAGTTTTTCAACAAGATAATCTGGCTTTCCGGATTTTAGTGCTTTGTGAATCAGACATGTCTATTTTAACTTTCTTTTGTTTTCTAAATCTAACCAATTTAATCTTTTATACATTGTGCAATGATGTGTTGCATAATTACATTTCAGGACAAACCTTGCCATTCTATTGTTTAATCTGTCTAGTTTTAGTAAATGTGTTGTATTTGCTAAACTATATATATATATATATATATATGTATGTATGTATATGATCCCCATGATCTAGAATAGGAATTAGAATTAATTTACAACAGACTCTCTCATCTTATAGTTTAGGCAGTGTCTAGTTCTCCTAAAATCCCCATATCTTATATCAGATGTTTTTATCATCTCATTTATATGGTGTTCATAGCTCAGGGTCACATCCACCCAGACCCCCAGGTATTTATGTTCACTAACTTGAGTTAATACCTCATTGTCCTTTATTTTTATTGTAATTGTCTTCTTTTTCTCCGCTGAGGAGCCAAATACCATTATCTGGGACTTTTTCCCGTTTCAGACCAATCTGGAGCCTGCGAACCAGGCACACAGCACACTGAAGTCATTTTGGAGATGTTTTCCCACTTCTTGCAAGGTCCTGCCTGTTGCTAGCAGCACCGTGTCATCCGCGTGCAAGCGCAAGCTTGTCTCCTTCATATGCTGTGCATCCTGGTTCACATACACCAAAAGCAGTGTAGGCCCCAGAATTGATCCTTGTGGGATTCCCCCACTTATATGTTCTTTCTTTGATAAAACACTACCTACTAGAACCTGCTGAGACCGATTACATAAATATGAATCAAACCATTGTGAGGTATCCTCTGCTATCCCAATTTCCAGGAGCCTATCTTTCATAATTACATGGTTTGCCATGTCAAAAGCCTTGGATAAGTCCACAAACATTGCACCTACCTCCCGACCGCCATTCAAAGAAGTTGCAATCATGTCAACCAGGTCTGTGTGTGCGGTGTCCGTGGAGTACCCATGCCTAAATCCAGACTGAAATTTAGATTTTAGTGAATGTTGGTCCAGATATTCTCGCAGCTGCTCTTGGACCAAAGCCTCCAAGATTTTTGAAACAACAGACAAAAGCGCTATTGGTCTGTAATTAAAGTGATCTGTTTTTTTGTCCACCTTTATATACGGGGATGATTTTTGCTAGCTTCCAAGAGCTGGGGAAATGCCTCTCTGTTAAGCTCCAATTTAGTAGTTTAGTTAATACTGGGGCTATGACCTCTATTGAGTCCTTTATGAATCTGGATTCCATTCCATCCAGGTCACAGGCTTTCTTTACATTTAACTTTCTTATTTGCTTTTTCACTTGATTACAAGTAATTTTCCTAAATCTAAACCTAGGAATTTCCAGGTTTGTTCTTTCCTCATTAATTTTAAAATTTCCAGTAGTTGTTTGCTTTGGTATACTTGCATCTGGTAAGGTTGTAAAACAGTTATTTAACAAATCAGCAGAAGATTTAGAGTTTTGTAATAATCCATTTTGAATCATTTGTATAATGGGCTTATTATTTGCTGGGGATTCAAAAGTTCTAATTAGTTCCCAGTATTGGCTAGGGTTTGAAGCTACTTCGATCTTATTTTTATAATAGTTTCATTTAGTGTTTCTTAGGTGTTGTTTTAACCTGTTCCTGGCAATTTTATATGTATTCCATATTTCCAGATCTAAACCTTTATTTGCAAGTTTCCATGAATGATTTTTGACTCAAATTTCTTTTTTCAATTGCTCTGTTATCCATGGGGCTTGCCGTTTTTGTTGAATTTTCTTTGTGTATGGTGCAACTTTATTACATGCCAGTAAAAAGTTTTGCATAAAGTATTCTATAGTGTATGGTCGAACATGGTTCTGTATAGAAAACCATACACCATAAAAAGTTGTTCTGCTGCAGTAGTGACATAGCTACTAATGCAGAATGACTTCTCATTCTGCATTAGTAGCTGCGTCACAATGCAAGCATCCTTATAGGAGCTGTTTGGCACTGGCTGGCAATTGAATGGTCGCACGGTGGCTGGCGTCTAGCCGTGAATTGCTGGAGAAGGACGGCAGACACTGATGGTTCCCATAAAAGAAAGTAGTCAATTTGTTTATTTGGGACTATTCTATACAGTGTATGGTAGCCCAAATACACAATATCGCTACTCTCACACCTTGTATTTTCCCTGATGACAGAGGGACCTCTTGAGCTTCGCTCTTGAGGTCCTTGTCATCAGGGAAAACACTCAGTGTTAGAATAGCGGTGTTGTGTATGGGCAACCATACACAATCCTATATGTTACCATGTCAAAGTTTGGTATTAAAAAGAGTCTACCCCAATTTATTTTAGCTAGTTCAGTTATCAACTGTTCTTTAGTATCATTTTTAAAGGATCTTGTTTTTCTAGCTGTAATGCCTGGGCCAACCTGCCAATTTGTTTTGTCTTTTGTTTGGAATATGCCCTTTATTGTGCCATGATCTCCTAATATAGGCTTATCTGTTGTATTAATAATGGTTTAATCTTTGGAGAAATAAAAATAAGATCCACTATATTTCCCTTACTTGTAAGTGAACTTTTTGTGGTAGGACTTATAACAATTTATTTTACATTCAGGGGCCTAAAACTTTTGTCTAATGCACTACCTCATATCTGTCCCCATGTTGCATTGTAGTCCCCATTTAACATCAGGTCTTTCACCATAGTTTTACTCATAATGGTTTGTGAAAGAATATTAAAGGACTTTATATTAACCTTAGGGGGAGAGTATATTACACCCAAGACCAAATCCAACCCCTGAACCTCCACTAGCAGACATTCTATTTTTATGTTGTTTTGCACGCACAGTGCAGACAACATATTGTGGTTGCTTTGGTGGAGAAGTGGGTTTTGGAGGAGCGGCCCTGCTGCAGCCAATGGCGCCACTGCTCTTTGAGGCCAGGCTCTGTGGTGCCAATGGCACAGTACGCTGTCTATGACAGCAGTTGAAAAAATGTGCCACCACTTTGAAAGAAATTAGCTGCTGCAATCAGGGAGTGCCATGAGGTGGTCCCTGATTGCAGCAGCCAATTACTGCAGGTGTCCTCTGTCATGCCGGTGGTGACGGGGAAGCTGATGGACAGCCGCTGCCTCACGCAGTCCCTTAGAAAGCCGACGGGGGTGCCCAATCCCCTGTCGGCATGCCCCCTCATAACTTAATTTGCCAACGGGGTGCCCAATCCCCTCGGCTCATGCGACCCCCCAGTATGTGCCGGCTGGGGGTGCCCAGTCCCGCCGGCTTCAGTCCCCCCACCTCAAAACACACAGGTGACATGCTGGAGCCCACCCCAGCATGCCAAAAGTGCATGTTGAAAGGAAAACCATCTTGCAATGTCTGTAACATTGTTTTTTTAAACCCTGAAAAGAAGAAAACGGTCCCTCGCTGTTTGCGCCCCCCCTCTCCCAGCCCGCGCCCACCCACTGCGTACTCCCACTTCCACCCACCCCATACTTACCTCCAGAGCCCGGCATGACGATCTTCGGTGGACCGGGAACACGTCTGCACTCTTCAAAGCCAACCGCAAACTGAAGAAATGCTGGTAAGCTATATAATGGCATAAATAGGGTTTTTTTCAACTTTGGTGCATACCTCTGGCATTTTTGGGAATTCTTTCACCAAATTTTCAACATGGGGTTATTGGGACCCCATCTCATGAATTCAGTTACTGTCATTGCGTTATTCAGTCCCAAAAGGTGATTTTGTGGTCACTGTGCAAAATCACCTTTCGGGACAGATTAATGAAACAACAGTGCTACTGTTCATGAGGTGGGCTCTCAAAAAGCCTATGTTGCAAATTTGGTTAAAATCAGAAAAATGACTGTTTTACGAGTGTGCATTGCGCAGTTACCATGCACGCTCGTAACCTCACAAATCTGCAATATTTTTCTCCAGATTTTCAACACTGGCATTTTTCCACACCTCCTTATGAACAGTACAGCTGTCATTTTACACAACCTGTCCGAAATGTGTTTTCGCACTACCAGTGCAGAATTGCGCGGACGCTGTGGGAAATCAGTGTTCGGGACAGAGTAAGAAAATCACAGTGATAATGTTCATGAGTAGAGGTCCTAAAATGCCTATGTTGAAAATTTGGTGACAAAAGTCCACAAAATGAGTATGTTACAAGTGTTGTGTTGTGCAGTTTCCATGTGCACTCGTAACTTTGAGATTTTGTAATATTTTCACTCAACATTTTCAGCATTGTCAGTTTTGCACACCTCCTTATGAACAGTACAGCTGTCATTTTTCACATCCTGTCCGAAATGTGTTTTCGCAAAACTGGCACACAGTGGCGCAGTCGCTGTGCGAAATCAACAAACAGGACAGATGAAGAAAATCATAGTGACAGTGTTCATGAGCAGAGGTCCCAAAATGCCTATGTTGAAAATTTGGTGAAATAATTCCACTAAATGACTGTTATGAGTGTGCATTGCACAGTTTGTACGTATGCGCATAAATTCGAGCATGTTTAATATTTGTACTCAAGATTTTCAACACTGCCATCTTTTCATACCTACCTATGAATGGTAATGCTGTCATTTTTCACATTCTGCCCGAATGGTGTTTTCCCACATCTGGTGCAGAATATCGAGGTCGCTCTGAGAAATCAACATTTGGGACAGATTAACAAAATCACAGTGCTACTATTCATGAGCAGAGGTCCCAAACACTTTCATGAGGTTGGGGTCACAAAAATGCCATGTTGCAAATTTTTAGTGCAAATACCAACAAACGGGTGGGGCACTAGGGTTTCTAACCATAATGTCCCACCCTGTACAGACTGACAGGTGTCAAGGGTGTGCCTTGCATTGCTGGCTGTCATGCTCATGCCATACAGACTGCTGTTTATGGGCGGTGTAGGGCTTTTGGGATAGCGAGAAAAAGGAGATGGAGGACCGGGGCTCCGAAACTTGGGGGAAGAGTGAGCGGGGGCCCGAATTGGGTTAGTTAAGTCCAGGAGATGCCCTGGGCCGAAATGGGTTGCAGATCGTGGACGTCCTATCTGGTCCCCATACCCAAGGGCTCCTGTAAGTCAGGGCCGGTAGCCCAGATGGCCCCGGAACCTCATCCATCTCGAGTGGTGTTGTGTAATGCCAGCTCTATAAAGAACAAGACAGCTATTATAGCTGACCTTGTTGGAACAGCAGACCTGGCATGTATCACCGAGACCTGGCTGGATGGAAACGCCAGTCCAATTTTGGAGACGGCTATTCCAGCTGGTTTCTCAGTGATACACCACTCGAGATTGGACTGCAGTGGCGGGGGTGTAGCTATCTGTCTTTGAATGGAATTGGGCTTTGCAGATGTTCCAGTTGAGGGTTACGGATTATTTGAGTATACTGTGGCTGCAGGTGTGAGGTGCAGGTTCATTCTCATTTACCGTCCACCGGGGGTGAGAGTGTGTTCCTGCAGGAAGTCGCAGACTTCATCACCGACATGGTGTTGGAGTTGCCCAGGTTGATGGTGCTGGGCGACTTCAACGCCTGGGTCGATGATGAACTCTCGCAATTTGGTCAGGACTTTCTCCAACTTATGAATATGTTGGGCCTCACACAGGTTGTTGCCTCTGCAACCCATGTTCATGGTCACTCACTTGATCTGGTTTTCCTCCTGGGAATGGAAGCCACTGACTTGGTGGTGGAACCGGTCGGTTGGTCTGACCATTGCACTGTAAGATTAAATTTCTAAGCACCCCCTATAGGCCTGCTCCTGTGAAGATGGTCAGATTCCACCCGTTGAGAGATATTACTCCCACTGGTCTCTCGGCGGTTCTTGATCTATCGGGATGTACGGATGCCAATGAGGGTCCGGAGTGCCTAGTTCAGGCCTATAATAAGGCTATGGGGGACACCCTGGATTCCATCACTCCCATCCGTGTTCGCCCCCTCACTCTCCGCCCTCGGTCCCCCTGGTTCGATGGGGTCTTGAGGGAGTTGAGGCATGCGGGGCAAAGGCTAGAGCGGTGCTGGCAGAGATCTGCACTGGATGCCGACCACCTTAGATTGATGGAACATTATCATGTCTATCAATCAACATCTCCCATAAGAAGGCAGAGTTCCTGTCCAGGGAGATTGCTGTGGCTCAGAATCGACTGGCTCAGCTTTTCCGAACTGTGGACAGACTGTGCAATCCAGCCTGTCTTCAGGTCCAGAGAGCATTTTCACAAGATAAGTGTGACAAGTTTGCTCAATTCTTTGCCAATAAAGTGGCCAACATCAGGGCTGAGATCCATTTGGCATGCTCTATGGTGGTCTGCGGTGATCTGTATAGGGTCACTACAACCCGGTCCTCCTGGGATCATTTTGACCATCTGGCAATCCGTGATGTTATGCGGATTGTCCAAAGTATGCGGCCTACTTGCTGTAGTCTTGACCTGGGCCCTACACGCTTCATTCTGGGGTGTGTAGATGTTATCGGCCTTGTCTTAGCAGAGATAGTTTGGTGCTTTTTAGAGTTAGGTGAGTTTCTGAATTCCCTAAAAGAGGCAGTAGTTACACCACTCCTTAAAAAAGCTTCTCTTGACCCAAACTGCCCTGCTAACTACAAGCCAATATCTAACCTTCCCTTTGTTGGGAAGTTGATAGAGAAAGTAGTTGCCCTTCAGTTGGATAACCATTTGACCATCCATGACATCTATGATTCCCTCCAGTCTGGTTTTTGGAAAAGGCACAGTACAGAGACTGGTTTGGTTCGGGTGCTCAATGATCTCCTGATTGCTAGAGATCGGAAGTGTTGCTCAATCTTGGTCCTTCTTGATTTCTCCTCAGCCTTTAACATCATGGACCATTCGGGGCTGCTTTAGTGCCTGAGAGACATCTGTGGCCATTTGGGTACAGTCCTCAGTTGGTTTAGATCTTTCCTCACTGGCAGAAGTCAGAGAGTTGTGGTGGGGATTTATTCCTCGGCTCCATTCTTACTGCCATGGGGGGTTCCTCTGGGCCCTGTGCTGTCCCCTATGTTGTTCACGGTGTATTTGTTGCCATTGGTAGACATTGTAAGATGGTATGGGCTGCAGTTTCATTGTTATGCAGATGATACGCAGCTCTACATGTCTTTGGCCCCTGACCAGGATAGTGTGGTCTCTGTCTTTAATAACTGCCTTGTAGAGCTCCCGACCTGGATGCGGGCTAGCTGGCTAAAGTTGAACCTTGATAAGACTGGGGTGTTGGTGGTGGATCCAGGTCGCGGGATAGAGAGGACAGGAGCACGGCTTGACTCCAGGCTTTTGCTCGGGGATCGGCAGCTCGTGTCCTCTGTTTAGGTGCGGAATCTGGGCATTATATTTGACGAAGGGCTGACACTTCATTCGCAGGTGTCGGCTGTCTTTTTTCCATCTGAGGAATATCTCCTGGATTAAGCACCTTGTTCCGTCCCGCGACCTTCTAACGTTGATCCACACCTTTGTGACCTCCTGCCTTGATTACTGCAACTCCCTATACATAGGGCTTCTGGGGATTGATATTCGCCGCTTGCAGCTGGTGCAGAACGCTGCAGCCAGGTTACTAACTGGGGGTTCTCGGATTAGTCATATCACCCCTGTGCTGCAAGAACTGCACTGGCTGCCTGTCCAGTGGCGAATCACCTTCAAGGTCGGTTTACTGATCTATAAGGCCCTGCACAGACTGGGTCCTGGCTACCTGCAAGAGCTCCTGGTTCCTTACCGCCCGCTTCGACCTTTCCATTCAGCCGACGAGGGATTGCTAGAGGTTCCCAGGGTCCGACTGAAAACTTCTGGTGTGAGAGCATTTATGTATACAGCCCTGTCCCTGTGGAATTCTCTACCTTGCCGGATTAGAGAGTGCCTGACCATGGAGAGCTTTAAGACGCCTTTAAAAACACACTTATTTAGCTATGCTTATGGGGATTGTTGAAGTTATGTTATGATAGTTTACTGGTTTTTAGCATTTAATGTTTATTTGTGTTTTAATTTTTTATACAGCACTTTGATGTATGTTTGAATTGTGCTATATAAATAAATTTTATTATTATTATACCACCGCCCACACACACCCTCAAGCCACTGACAGGCATCGAGGTGTGCCTTGGACTCTTCGGCCCCACAGTTCACCCCATTCTCCTATGCTGCACTCATTTCAGCGTATGTCCTTATGAAATGGGGTGACTGTAAAGCCGAACACTCCAAGGCACAACTTAGTACTTGTCAGTGTCTGCAGGATAGGGTGAGGTAAAATGCAATGAGCGATATGGCTGAATGGGGTGAGCGTAAGGCCTGAGGACCCCAAGGCATAACGTGATATTTGTTGCACTTTAGGGTAGGGTGATCTGAAATGCCATGAACGCTATGGCCGATGCCCAAAGGCACACCTCAGTGCCTGTCAGTCTCTGTAGGGTGATGTGGGGTTGACGTCACTTTCATACTTCACTGCCATTCCTATTATCTGTTCAACTCCTGCGCTATCGATGCCAATGTGAACAAGACAACATTCGGCATCGACAAATGCTTGTTTCCATATGGTTTGCATATATAGCCTCAGTTTGGCCTAGTTCCCATCTTGTGTATAACAACACTCCCCCCTCCCCCACTTCCCTTCTCTATCTAATCTGTGGGCATAATATCCTTCAGTGTTGATTTCTGGATCCGTTATGCTTTTATTTAACCAAGTTTCTGTTAAAGATATGATTTCTGGATTTTCTGTTGTTACCCTAGGTTTTAAATGGTCCATCTTGTTCTTTAATCTCCTAGCATTATCATACAGCAGTTTGATATTTTGAGGTTGGGGTCCTGGATTTGTTTCCATCTCCCAAGCTAATAGTATAATTAAGCATACATTAGTTTTTGTATTTTGTAATTTCAACATGGATGTAAAGTTCACTCTAATCAAGTTTAGTGCCTATACACGTACAAGATTAAATTTGTTTCTTTTGCTGTGCAAATTTACAGATTTCATTTTTCCATCTAGCATCCTTCCCCCATGTGACATTTTCTTCTGCAGTACCAGAGTATTCAGCCTCTCCAGCATATTTCCCCTTTCCGCTCTTCATAAAGCACAGCTTGAGCAAGGCCCAGAGAGTAATCAGCCTCATTTTCATTTTGCTCTACAAAAATTAAAAATAACCCAGATTTAAATATACGTGGTAAAGAGGGGTGCAAGAAATATTTGTTGTGGTGCCAATTCTCTTCAATAATTTATGTTAAAATAGCATTAAAACAAGGAATCAAATAGCACAAGTCCTGAATTAATTCCTACAAACCTTTCTCTAAAATCTCTATAGCTCTACATAACTTACGATACCTTCTATTTATTAGATAGAAATAGATTTCCACCCCTTTCGTATATATGTATTAGTAAAATATTTCTACCTAGTGGCGTGCCACTCATGCTCGCGCACACACTTGTGCAGTGCTGTGAACATGTGTTTTTAAAGGGGGACTTGAACCCCGCGCCTTGAAGCAACCCTACACTGTAACTGGCTCGCCACCAAGCCCCCTCATCTGGGGGTTATTCGAATGCTTCAGGCAGATGGAAATATTGCAGAACAACAGTTTAAAGATGTAACAGCCCCAAGATTTGCTCAGCCCTCTGATGTTCTGTGAAGCTGTGCAGCAAAATCTCTTTACCAGCTCCCCAAACGTTTCCAGAATAGCAGGCAGTATTTCAGTCACACTCGATTCTAAGGAGCGGCTGCTCTTCCCGGTATGTTCTGCAGTTATTTTAGAACAGTCAGTCACTAAGGCTCAGCTGCTCTTCAGGTAAGTTCAACAGTTATTTCAGAACAGTCAGGGACAGACAGGGCTGTTATTAACTGTGTGCAAATGACAAAGTGCAGAAAGGCAGGTTATAGAAAATGTGTGGCATAGACTTGGCGTTCCTTGGGGATGTTCCTGCTGCAGACTCTGTGCTGTGAGTGTATGGTTTTAAAGGGGGACTTGAACCCCACCCCTTGAAGCAACTCTGTACTGTAATTGGCTCGCCACCAAGCCCCCTCGTCTTGCGGTTATTCGAATGCTTCAGGCAGATGGAAATATTGCAGGACAACAGTTTAAAGATGTAATAGCCCTAAGATTTGCTCAGCCCTCTGGTGTTCTGTGAAGTCAGTGTCTCTGTGCCCTATTCAGAGCCAGTCGATGAGGATGAGTGCAATCCTGACCTTATCCCACATGAGGAGGTGGAGGAGGATGAGGAAGAAGGGTCTAGGAGCCCCTCCAGATCTACCTCCACTGTTTACTTAGGGGGAGAGGACTGCACTAAATATACCCCGAGGTACCCCCTGATGACCCCTCCTTCATCTCAGTGATGAAGCAGCTGCAAATAGCTTTGGGGTTTGATGTTGAGGAGCAGGATATTGCCAGGAGAAATCTGGCAGAATACCTGGAATTGCCAGATTTTCCCTCTCTGATTATTCCTCCCCTTCTGGCTGTATTGGAGGATGCCAACATGGCTGCCTGGTACAGACTACATATGATCCTTACAATGCCCATGAAGGCAGACAGATTGTACCAGGCTCCCTCAGGGAAGCCTTTTTTCACAGGGCAATCACAGGCAGATTCAGTGGTGATAAATGCTGCCCATGACAGGTCCAAGAGACTCTAGCACCTCAGCGCTCTTCCCTCAGATAAGGAGTCTAGAAAGCTGAATCTTATGGGCAAGAGGGCCTATGCCTCCACCACACTGGACCTCAGAATAATTAATTACATTGCCCATATGGTCAAATTCCAGAACACTCTCTGGAAAAAGGCCACAGCTGCAGCTCAGGCCCTTCCAGAGGGCCCCCAGAACCAGGAGCTGCTTAAAGCCTTCCTGTCCGGAGCAGATGTGGACAAGCACCTTTTGAGGTCTGCCTATGATGTCTCAGATGCCTCCGCTAGAGTGGCTGCAGTCAGCATCTGCCTTAGAAAACATTCTTAGCTCAAGGTGTCCAGCTTTGCTACTGATGTACAGCAGTCCATCCTGCATGCCCCCTTCAGAGGCTATAAGTTCTTTGGGGCGGACTTGCAAGATATCCTTTCTGACCTGCAGGCCTCAGGAAGGATCCTGCAATCAGTCCATTCGCTTTACCATGCCCAGCCAAGAAGTGAACAGAAGGTGCCTTTTCGTTGGGCCTTCCTCAAACCCAAGTCGAGTACCCAACAGCCAGGCAAGTGCAGAGCTGGAACAGCCCTGCCTGCCCCTACCTGCTCCACCGGGAAGGTCTCTAGAGGTGGAGGTGTGGCCTCAGCCTCTGGTCCTACTTTAGCATGATTCCTTGCCAGACCCCTACCCTTCTGTACTGCAGGAGGTGGTGGTAGGTGGTCACTTCTACTGTCCCTTCATCTGGACAGGTGGAGGGAGATAACAACAGATGCTTGGGTCTTGCAGCTCATAGAGCATGGCCACACTCTAGAACTGCTGGAGTGATCTCCAGATCTACCTCCTGTTTCTTCAAGTTATCCTCCAGACAACATTTCAGTGCTGCTGGGGGAAATTCATACACTGCTGCAGAAAAGGGCCATAGAGCCACTTCCCAAAGATCAGAGGAACAGAGGCTTCTAGTCCCACTTCTTTCTTGTTCCCAGATCAACAGGGGATCTGCAGCCTATCCTGGACCTGAGAAACCTGAACTTCTGCATCCAGTACAAGAAGTTCAGGATGGTAACTCTACAAGGCCTACTACGCAAGATAGACTAGACTAGACTAGACTAGACATGCAAGATGCATACTTGCACGTAAAGGTTTGTGCCTCCCACAGATAGTACGTCAGGCTCCTATTCCAGGGAGAGCACTATCAGTTCAGGGCATTGTCCTTTGGCTTATCTTCTGCACCAAGAGTCTTTACTAAATGCTTGGCAGTGCTGGCAGCAACCCTCAGGAGGGAGGGAGGAACTGTATGACTTCCCTTACTTGGACTGGTTGCTCAAAGCTCAGTCCAAGGAGCAACTGCTCCTCTCCCCAGCGTGTACCAAACAACTATTCCACACATTAGGGATCACAGTCAGCCTGCCCAAGTCAGTCTTGATTCCCTATCAGTGCCTTCAGTACATAGAGGCCATACTAGACTCTGCCCAGGGTGTGGCCGTTTGGCCCCAGGACAGAGCAGAACACCTGATAGACCAGGCCCAGCTGCTTTACAGCAACCGGTATGTCACAGTTATGACATTCCTGTGGCTGCTGGGTTTGATGGCTGTAGCCATTATCATGGCCCCCTGGTGAGGCTGCACAAGCAGATCCCCCAGTGGACTTTGAGTCCAGTGGGATCAACGCATTGAAAATCTAGAACAGAAGATTCTAGAAACTTCACCAGTAAAAACAGTGCTCTAGGGGCAGATGGAACCCAGCAATTTACTCAAAGGGGGTCCTTTCCTGATTGCCTCCCCTCATCAGATCCTCACCACCAATGCTTCAGGGATGGGCCAGCCCAGCTTGGCCCTCACCAGACCCAGGGTATTTGGACTACAGTGGAAAGTTCCCTCCACAGAAACATCCTAGAGATGAGGGCCATTCTATGTGGCCTGCAAGCCTTTCAGAACTATCTGTCCCCAGGGCCTTTGCTAGTGCAGATGGAAAGCATCAGTGTAGTGCACTACATCAGTAAACAAGAGGGGACCCATTCTTACCCCCTGTGCACAGAAGCGATGAGGATCTGGTACTAGGCTCTAGAACACGGTCTAGAACCATCGGCAGTCCATGTTCCAGGTGCCAAAAATACTACGGTTCATACTACGGTATGGAAAAGAGCAAGGAGGCCGGTGGCCCATATCACTCTTATACTAAGCCAAAGTATGATAGGATAAATTATATCCAAAGTTAATTAATCTATCAAGACAATATTTGAAAATTCTCTTAGTTTCAGTGATGACAACATCCAGAGGTAGTTTGTTCCAGGGACCAATGGTGCAAAGGGTGAAGAAATATTTTCTGCTAGTGTGTTTGAATGATTTCCCTACAAGTTGCAAGGGGTGACCTCTAATATCATGCGGATAAGTTTTAAAATCAAGTCCTAATTCCGACATGAGGTAGGGGTCTTGAATTACATCAAAAAGAAACATGAGGTCACCTCTAAGGCAATGAGTAGATAATGACATATGGTTTAATGATATCAATCTGTTATCATAGCATACTGATTTAAGGCCAGCAATGTGTTTTGTAAACTTTCTTTGTGTTTTTTCTAAAGAGTTGCTGTCTGATTTCTTATATGGGCACCAAAGTTGGGATGCATATTCCAGGTATGGCCTGGCATATGCCGTAAAGAGACGGGTCAATACCTTAGAGTCCCTAGATTTGATTTTACATAGAATGGACCACACAACTCTATTAGTTTTGCTAATTAACCTTGCAGGTGTATATTTTGAGAAAGATCGTGAGATATGGTAATACCAAGGTCCTTCTCATCTGAGGCCAGTACAAAGCATTGAACCTGCTAGCGTATGGGGGTGATTTAAATTCCTAGGATCCAAATGCATCACCTTGCATTTGGATGTATTGAGTTTCATCCCCCAAGTATTTACCCAGTCTGAGATGTTATCGTGGTTCTGTTGGATAATAGCAGCTTGTGCAGCGTTGATACACGGGCCCTCAATTTTAACATCGTCGGCATATTTAGTAGTAATACAAGCACAGTTGTTTGTTAACAATCAGCTATGAATGCTTAAAAAAGGCAATGGCCCAGAATAGAGCACTGAGGAACCCCACTGAGTTCTTTGCCCACATCAGATAAGGTCCCATTAATAATTACTGTTTGGGTTCTATCCTGTAACCTATTACAAATCCAGTTTGTTATATAAATATTGATATTAAGTTTCTGACGTTTGCTAATGAGAGCCCAGTGGGGCATGACATCAAATGCCTTACTGAAATCGATAAATATGATGTCACATGATGTCTGACTGTCCAGAAGTGTACTGATATGTTCCTAGAAGCATAGCAGGTTAGGCAGCTTCTTCCCTTCTCAAAACCGTGTTGTTCTGGGTCATCATAGTTATCGATTATTGGGGAAATTATATATTTGAGCAGGCTGTCTAGGATTTTACAAACAGATGACATCAAACTTATGGGCCTGTAATTCTCCCAATTATATTTTAGACCTTTTTTTGTGAACAGGGCCACCTTTGCCTCTTTCCAATCATCAGGGCTGGAGTTATCAGCCAAAAAGCATTTGAAGAGATTTTTAAGGGGAGGGCAAGATTATCAGCCAACAAAAATAATAGATGTCCTGCCAGATTGTCAGGACCGGGACAATATTTTCCCTTACAGTAAGTGTCAGCAGCTTGTTTCTAACAATCTCTTCTGAGAATCTAATCAGAGGGTCCTTAGACTGATTGGTGGGGGGAGTTATATTTTGATTAGTAAATGAAAGGATATTACAAAATTCCTTATTAAATAGGTCAGCCATAGTTTTAGGTTCATGTATCAGCCTGTTATTCATGGTTAAGAGTCCAACCTGACACGATGGTTTCTTTAAAGTGTTAATATAGGAGTAAAACTTTTAACTATTTGTTTATTAGCAGTGCATGCAAGATTATATTCCCATCTAGACTTGGCCTTTTTAATGCTCAATTTACATTTTTTTTGAGTTTTTATATAGGATTCCCAGTTAGAAGCGGATTTATTTTTGAGAAATTTATTATATTTTCTGTTCTTACATCTTATAAGTTTTTTTATTACATGATTCATCCATTTTGGTGACTGCTTACTACTAGTGAATTTTAAATCTTGCTGAAATAAATGAGTTCCTTAAGTCAGTTTTAGAAACATAGAAGTTGACGGCAGATAAAGACCGCAAGGCCCATCCAGTCTGCCCATTTCTTTTTCTACCTTATGAATGTGCCATCGGCATTTGCTCTGTCACTGGCCTATCTATTCATACTTATCTGTATTGCACACTTATGCCTATCCCATGCCTGTCTGAAGCCCTGCACTGTTTTCATATCCACCACTTCCTGAGGTAGGCCATTGCATGCATCCACCACCCTTTCTGTGAAAAAAGAACTTCCTCACATTACCCCTTAATCGGCCTCCCTCTAATCTCATGCTGTGTCCTCTTATCCTGCTATTTTTCTTATATTGAAACAGGTTAGCCTCTTTCACCTTGTTAATGCCCTTAAGGTGTTTGAATGTTTCAATCATATCACCTCTCTCCCTCCTTTGCTCCAAGGTAAACATATTGAGTTCTGTTAATCTGTCCTCACATGTTTTCTGATACAGTCACTGCACCATTTTTGTTACCCTTCTCTGGACTGCCTCAATTTGGTTGATGTCTTTGTGAAGGTGTGGCCTCTGGTACTGCATGCAGTACTCCAGATGGGGCCTAACCAGTGTCTTGTAAAGAGGGATAATTACCTCTCTCTTACGACTTGTGATACCCCTACTGATACACTCCAACATCCCCCTAGCCTTACCTACTGCTTTAGTGGTCTGCTTGGATGATTTCAGGTCATCTGTGATGATGATGCCCAAGTCTCCTTTCTTCCCTTGTGACTGCCAGCAACTCCCCTCCCAACCTATAGGTGGCTTCAGGGTTTCTCTTCCCTGTGTGCATGATCTTGCACTTCTTTGTGTTAAACCCTAGTTGCTACTCTTCCGACCATTTTGCCAGTTTATCCAGATCTCTTCCCATTCTGCCCACCCCATCTGGATCATCTACTCTGATGCAGATCTTGGTGTCATCTACAAACAGACAAACCTTACCCTCCAGTCCATCTGCAATGTCACTGATGAAGATATTGAAGAGGACTGGCTCCAGGACTGATCCCTGAGGTACCCCACTTGTGACTTGCATCCCTTCTGACTGTATACCGTTTACCACCACTCTCTGTTTTCTGCCCATCAACCAGTTTGACACCTAGTTGACCAACTTCTGACCCACCCTGAGCCTACCCAGCTTATTAATCAATCTCTATGTAAAACAGTATCGAAAGCTTTGCTGAAGTCAAGGTAGGCAACATCAACTGCTCCCCCTTGGTCCACCACTCTGGTTACCCAGTCAAAGAAATCTATGAGATTAGTTTGACAGGACCTTCCTGTTGTAAACCCATGCTGTCTTGGATCCTGTGCTCCTATGGATTCCAGGAGTTGCACTGTCCTTTCCTTAAGGAGTGCCTCCATAATCTTGCCCACTATTGGGGTAAGACTGACTGGTCTGTAGTTCCCTGTCTCCTCCCTGCTACCACTCTTGTGGAGTGGGATCACATGAGCCCTTCTCCAGTCTTCTGGGACCTCTCCTGTGCTCAGAGACTCATTAAACAGTTCTGATAATGGTTCTGCTGGTTCCACCCTTAGCTCCCTTAGTACCCTCGGATGTATGCCATCAGGTCCCATTGCCTTGTCCACCCTGAAGCTTATCGAGCTCTTGCAGGACCCTTTCTTTTGTGAAGGAACTAGTGCATACCTCCTTCCCCCGTGTTCATGGTGCTGAACAATGGGCCCTGCCCTACCTTCTCCTCAGTAAATACTGAGCAGAAGTATCTATTTAGGATAGATGCTTTTACATGGTCCTCCTCCCCACATGCCCCCTTATCCACTTTGATCTTAGCAATACCCCCTCTGGACTTTCTCCTTTCACCAATGTATCCAAAGAAAGTCTTGTCACCTTCTTTTTACTGCTCATGCTAGTGTTTCCTTGGTTTGGGCCTTTGCCTGCCTTACTGCCTTCCCTGCTTCCCTTAGGGAAGTTTGGTATGCCTCCCTATCTTCATCCCGCTGCATTCCATTATATTTCCTGAAGGCCAGCCTTTTGGCTCTGACCTTTACTGCTACTGTTTTTGAGAACCAAAGTGGTTTCCTTCTTCTTTTGCACTTTCTTTTCTCTCTAACACAATGGGATGTTGCTTCAAGTATTGCATCCTTAATACTTGCCCACTTTGCCTGTGCCCCCTCACCTGTATTTCTTCTTGCCAGGGCTAGCTTAGCTCTGTTGGCCATCTTATCAAAGTCAGCTACTCTGAAGTCCCATATTTTTGCCTTGGGATGGGATGATTTAGTTCTAGTGGCCAAATTGAAGCATACCATGTGATGGTCACTGGCCCCCAGGTGACCTTCTACCTGGAGATGTGTTATGATTTTTTTGAACTTAGACCATGTTTGTTGTGGGGTTAGGTTAGAAAAAATAGAGACCCAGTCAGTGTTAAGCGTGTTCTTGATCATTGCTAGATCAGCTCTGTCATATAGATAAATGATAGTAGAACTGTGATTGTGTATGAAATGTTTATGTAATGTAAACTTAATAGAATTGTGATCGCTGCTCCCGATCGGATCACAGATTATAACATTATTTATTTCCAGGTCAGTGTCACAAATAACGAGATCCAAGATGTTGTCTCCTCTTGTAGGGATGGAGACAATTTGTTTCAGATTTAGTTCAGAGCAGGCAGCCAGTAGCTTATTACCTTTGCTACTGGATGCAGTGAGAGTATTCCAATTAATGCCACTGATATTGAAATCCCCGGTGACAATACTATTATCTAACTCGCTAGCCTGTTCTATTTCCATAAGAATAGCATCTAAGATCCCTATAGAGGAGTTTGGAGGGGCGATAACATGCTCCAAGGATAAATAAATCGCTTTGTGTAATGTATAGGTTAATCCAAAGAGTTTCAGTTAATGTATCATGAGTTTTAATACAGCTCGTGATATCTACTGAATTCATTTTGTTGTTAACAAAGAGAGCTACCCCCCCCTTCCAGTTCTGTCTATTATGTTTGTAGGAAAGAAAACTTGGTAGTTGAACTTCCCATGAAGCTCTTTCATCGCCCCAAGTTTCACAGACAGAAATGACATCTAAATTGTCTTTACAGACTCTGAGTTGTAATTCATCATATTTATGGGTGAGATATCTAGCTTTAAAACTTAAGAAGTGAAGTTGATAACTTGAAAGTTTGCTAATACCAGATGAAGTCTTATGAGATGAAGGACGGTCTTTGCAAAATAATTCATTTCTATCAGCAGACTCTTCCCAGTGGGTGATACAGGTGATGTTTTGTCGTAAGCACCATTTGCGGAGTCATTCATTAATGATCTTTATTTTTTGGTTGTGAAGGGGGGAATATCTTGGTATAGAGAGGATTTCAGAAATACAGATGTCACTTCCCATTTCAACTAGTTTGTTAGTCATAGCAACAAAGGATGCTTTAATGTCCTATATAGAATCGTGAAGTACGTTGTTAGTTCCCACATGTACAACAGTGATGAGGTTAATACCATGTTCGCCCATGATATTATTAAGCATATGGGTAAGGTCAGAGATCTTAGCCCCACTAAAACTAGAACAAGTCCTGTTGTATTTGTCTGGGTTGCAAATAGTCCTTCCAGATATTTTGTAATGGAATTGCCTAATATGAAAACTTGTCTTGGACAGGGACTAACAGAAAGATGATTGTCATTAGTTAATGGTGCCACATAATCTGAATTTGGGCTAATAATGGTTGAAAGATCAATTAATGGTGGGCCAAAGGTCTCAGCATTACGTCGGTTTGAGGTAGTGGGGTTAGAACCAGGTGCACATTATAAGTCATTAGTCTGGATGCAAGAGGGGGAATCAACTGTAATGACACTTTGGTTATAAGAGAAGAGAAGGTTAAGGGGGTCAGATCTGTTATACAAGGGGATGTTATGAAGCTTGGCCTTTGTTCCCTTTTTACTAACTCTGGTACTTTGCACCTCGTACCAGGCGTCATCATTGTTACCTTTCTCGGTTGGGTAGTCTTCCTCCCTACCTGTCATTCTGGTTGTCTCTGGTTTAGAGATGCGTGGGATCAAAGTGCACACAGACTGTACTGAACCCATGGGGTTGTAGGCCCCAATTATTGATATATTCTCCACAACAGGTCTTGTTATGCCAGGATTTAATTGGGCGGTGTTTAAACCAACTATCTGGGGTGAATTATTGGCAGCATTAAACATTTCAGTCATATCAGTTTGACTTGTTTCTAGTGCTACTAGGCAAGAATTAAATAAACTTATTTCATGCCGTAGTTCTGTGTTTTCCAGACATTTATTACACTGATAGGGCTGAATAGGTATATCCCCTGACAGTATAATGTACGTATTTCATAATGTACATTTCAGCCGTATAGCTCCAGTAGAGGTTGTAATAGTTATATTTATGGGGTCCATTTGAACAGAAGTCTCCATTTTATTAACCTAATTTAGATGTGTGTTACAGGTACCCAGTAGGCCCAATGGCTTTTGAAAATGACAGAGAATGTATACTGCCCCAACTGGCCTGTATTGCATGCAGAATGTATGCAATAGCTTACCTTGCACAATATAAACAGATGCCCCTCATACCCTCAGGACACTATGGACACTCTAGACAAGTGCAGACACGAGTGTCTCTGCATGCGTTTCCATGCACGATGCTGTGCGCACACATCACTCACTAGAGGACTTGATTAAGTATCAGTCCGTGACCCGGAAGTGCTCGCTGAGGTCACGGGCTGATTGTAGCAGCAATTACACCTAAAATGTTATTAAAATAAAGTTTAATCACTCATTCGTGGCAAAGTACATAAAATAGTGCTGCCCAGATGGCAACAATACAATTAAGAGCTGCCCAATATGAGTTGTAGTTCCCCTATGTGAGCTCAGAGAACTACAGCTCGTCTTTCTGTTTCCTGGAACAGGGCTCAGTCATTCGCTCTAGCGAGTAGTCTTAGGTCACATAAAAGAAACCACAGAATATTGCAAAATAAAGTGTAGTTACGCCTCTGGGGACAGTAAAACACAACAGGCTGACAGATCGAGCAGGTCCCAGTTCAGGATGCCCAAGTGGGAATGGCTGAACTTGGGCATAGAAGACCGATTCGACAGGTGGGATCATCCAGAGTTGGACCTTTTTGCGTGCCCAACTCAATGCAAAACTGCCACGTTTCTGCTTGCTTGTTCCAGGGCCTGGAGTTTTCTGGTGAGACGCATTATCCCTCTCTTGGAAAGGGAGGTTCCTCTCTATGCCTTTCCTCCTTTCCCACTCATTCAGAGGGTGCTGATCAAGCTTGAGATGAAAGGAGCAACTGTGATACTCATTGCTCCCCTCTGGCCTTGTCAGATCTGGTTCCTTATACTGTAACAGTTGGCGGTGGAACCTCTAGTACCCTTGCCCATGTACAAATGCTTTCTCTCACAGGAATTGGGTATCCTGCTCCATCCATGTGGACCTTGAGTCACTACACCTCCATGCCTGGCTTCTGAAGACATAACCATGGTTAGATTTGGGGTATCCCAAAAGGTGGCTGATGTCCTGGTGGCTGTTAGGAAACCTTCCACCAGGGCCACTTATTCCATGAAGTGGAAGCGCTTTGCTCTGTGGGTGGCTTCCCATCATTTGGATCCTTTCACTTGCTCAGTGAATCATATTCTGGAGTACTTGCTGTCCCTCTCAGCCACTGGACTGCAATACTCTTCCATTACAGTGCACCTGGCTGCTATTTCAGCCTTCTGTGTGCCCATTGATGGCCGTATGGTGTCACGACTGGAAGTGTTCTGCACATTTTTGAGAGGCATTCTTCATCTGAAGCCTCCTATCAGCAATCCAGTCTCATCTTGGGACTTAAATTTTGTTATACAAACTTACTTTGGCTCCTTTTGAGCCGGCCGCAACATGCGAGCTACACTTTCTATCATGGAAAGCATTATTTTTAGTTGCTATTACTTTGGCTTAATGGATTTCTGAGCTTCAGGCTCTGATATGTGAGTCTCCTTATTTGGTTTTCCACAAAGACAGGGTGTCTTTGCGTACCAACCCTAAGTTTTTGCCAAAGGTGGTGTCTCTGTTTACCCTGAATCAAACCATCCACCTGCCTGTTTATTTCCCAGAGTATGCCAATCCAGGGGAAGCACTGCTCCATACTTTAGATGTAGATAGAATACTCAGATATTATGTTCCTCACATGAGGGACTGCGGGAAGTCCTCACAACTGTTTGTTTCTTTCATCCCTGGGAAAGAGGATGTACCAGTTTCTAAACAGTGCCTGGCCAAATGGTTTGCCATCTGTATTATTTTCTGTTATAGGAAGTAAGGTAAGGAACTTTCTGAGGTTGTGTGTGGCCACTCCCCCAGAGGCATGGCCACCTCTGTTGCCTGTTTCAGTAATGAATCAGCTGCTCAAATCTGAGCCGCTGCCACTTGGACTACTGTCCACACTTTTACTAAACACTACAGTCTGGACACTGCCTCTCAGAGAAGGGCAGGCTTTGGCCTGGCTGTGCTTTAAGGCCTCCTGTCTTAGGCATAAATCCTCCAGCCACCCAGACTGTCTCTCTATCAGTACTGCTTGGGACTTGTTCCATAGGTGTGGCCTGATGCAAGAGATGCTCTCAATGAAGATGGTACAGTTACGTAAGAACTTATCATAACAGTAGATCTTCAAGAGAATCTCTTGCATCAGGCCATCCCGTCTCACCCTCCATCCCCCTTGCCCATTGGGCTTCTCTCTCTTCCTGTCACTTTCTTTCTCCAGGACAGTTTACCTTCTGTTTCACCTTGCTTAGTGACAGGAACCTATGGCTCCCCTTCATTTCCCCTGGAGGAGGTCCTCTGTATATGGTCTCCAGTGGGGGAAATGAGGAGGGTGCAGGGCTGCCCATGTTTATATAGGAAGTACATCATTGGCTGATGTCGTTGTGGGAGGCCCCTAATAGACTGCTAGCTAAAAAAGTTTCTGTGTGGTCCTAGTGCCTGGCAGCAGTAATTCCATAGGTGTGGCCTGATGCAAGAGATCCTCTGGAAGATCTGCAGTTATGGTATGTTCTTATGTAATTGTACTTTACGTACTTACCATAACAATAGAGCTTTGAGAGAATATCTTCATTTATTTTATTTAAAAGTTTGGTGACCGGGGAAGGCACACTGAGCCAAGGCTCATCTCCAGGTGCGACCCAGGGAACAGGGAGCATGGGTACAAGGCATACAAATACAATAGTACACAATAGGCAGCATAATATACATAATACACCATTTGAAGCATGATTGTACATTTCAAGATAACTAACACAGCATACAGGCTAAGGTAAAAGGTAAGGTTAAGTTTCATACAGCAGGGTAGATACAGCATGGCACAAACATTTCAAGTGCTATGTGATGTTATGGGAGCAAGTAGGAAAGGGCAGGAGGAGCAGCAGTGATTCTTTCATCAGGCCATGCTGTCCCACCCTCCTTCCCGCTTTTTTGGGGGGTTGCAGCAATGGATTCTTGTGCTGCTGTCTCCATTGCTTCATTTTCCAATGCTCTGTCTCACCTGGTATGTTGAGTGCTGGGGTTTCTCCTGGTTCCCTATAGGGAGGTTTGTCATTGAGGCGCAGGTCAGGATGCATAGGAAAAAAAAGGGGCAGTTGTAGAATTCACCAAAAATTATTTATTTACACTAGCAGTATCATAAAATAATCTTGTCCAGTATAACTATTTACAAAGGCAAAATAAAAATAGTTTTCTTTCAGTCTCTGTGTCCCTTGTTCTCCAAATCTTACAGTACTTGCAGTTGCAGCTTAGCTCTTATGTAAGTCTTTTCAACCCCCATCCTTAGCAAGTATCCTGTATTTGTAAATATCAGCTAGGAGCTGCTGGAAAACAGTGTGCTTTGAGCTGAGGCCCCTTCTGCAGCTTTTGCAAAAGGCTGGAAGATTTGTAGTCAAGTAACCTCTGGAGTTTACAACAGCTTTCTGCAATCATCTCAAAATATAATTATATATATTTCAACAGTAACACTATTTATAACATGGGTTCCTAAAATATTGTCTTCTGATTGGTGCAAACAGGTCACCTGACCATGGATTAATGTCTAATATACCCACAGTTTCATGGTCACATGGCTTTATTTCACTGTTTTTTTTTTTTTTTTTTTAGGTAAAACTCAAAACATTCCCACGTTATAAGAGAATTAACCCACTCCACGGTATGGGTGTACTGAGCATTAATCCATGCCTGGGTAGCCAAAATCACTTGGCTTCGCCTCATGATTCCAGACCCCCCCAGGCGTGGATTAATACTCAGTAAACCCATACCCTGTAGTGGGTTAATCCCTCCATATTTTCTAAACAAAAGTGATCCCATTATCAGTTACATTTTCATATAATGATTTGCATATATTTTTATATCAGTAGATATGCATGGTAGGAAAAATAGACAGAAAGGGAAAACTGAGGGACAGTGAGAGACAAAGAACTGCGAGATTGTTGGGTGCTCAAATCTGAAGTCTCACAGGAAAATTGGGATGTGCAACCAGACAGAGAAGAGACAGAAAAAGAAAGATCTTTGCATTTTAAGCACTTTCTCTAACAACTGGGACAAGGTCCTATTCCACCCAGTCACATACACCACTCTCCTTAAGAGGGAACCTGTTTTATTAGACAGGTTTCCAAAACTTTTTATTAATTCTCTAACATTTGCTGCTTCCAGACATTAAGCACAGGTACATCATCAGTTTTTATATAACAGTACAGCAAACAGTAAAGTTCAGACCCAGACATTTGTTTTCAACCTTCAGAACCCTCAATTCCTGATCTATAGCTTGACAGAAAATGAACATTGCTATTCTCTTTACCAGATTTGTGTATGACAGTGAATTTAAATGACTGTAGTGCCAGGTACCACTGTGTGATTCTGGAATTTTTATCTTTCATCTGGTTAAGCCAACAGAGAGGACTGTAATCTGTTATAAGCACAAATTCAGTTCCGAGTAAATAAAAACTTAAGGGACTCCATGGCCCACTTTGCTGCTAGACATTCCTTTTCAAAAGTGGAGTACATTTTCTCTCTGTTATGTAACTTCCTGCTTATGTACAGAATAGGATGTTCTGTCCCATCTACATTTTGACTTAGGACTGCACCTAGGCCTACCTCGGGTGCATCTGTTTGTAGCAAAAATGGTTTCTCAAAGTCTGGGCATCTTAAAACAGGTGCTGAACATAATGCAGCCTTTATGGCTTGAAAAGCTTCATCACACTCTGGGGTCTATTTCACATTATTTGGGTTCCATTTCTTTCTGAGTTCAGTGAGGGGAGTAGCTAACTGTGCAAAGTTGGGAACAAATCTCCGTTAACCAGCCAGCCCTAAAGATTATCTGACATGTTTCTTTGTTTTAGGGACAGGGCTGTTAGCTACAGCTTCTGTCTTAGAAACCTCTGGCTTAACTTCTCCATTTTCCAACGCATAGCCAAAATATCTGGTTTCCTGCATGCCCAATGCACATTTGGTAGGTTTAATAGTCAGACATGCATTTTTGATAGCTTGGATAACTGCTCATTGGTGTTCCAGGTGGCTTTTTCAGTCTGGACTGTACACCACGATATCATCCAGGTATGCAGCACAATAATCAGTGTGAGGGGATAAAATGACATCCATGTACCACTGGAATGTAGCTGGCGCACCATGTAAACAAAATGACATGGCGGTGAACTAATAAAATCCTACGGGGTGGCAAATGCAGTTTTATCTCTGGATTCTTTAGCTAAAGGTATTTGCCAGTAACTTTTGGTGAGATCGAGGGTACCGATGTACTTTGCACTCCCCAGTCTGTCCACCAAATCATCTATTCTGAGCATAGGATAACTGTCAAATTCTGACACTTGATTAAGTTTCCTGAAATCAAGGCAGATTCTAACACCCCTTCTCTTTTGTTTACAGTTACCATTGGAGATTACCAAGCACTCCTCGACTCCTCTGATACCCAATTCTATAATTTTTTGTATTTCCTTAACCACATCCGCTCTTAACCGCTCTGGTAACCTGTATGTCTTTTGCCTAATAGGGTGAGCATTCCTTGTCACTATTATGTGCGCAATCCCTTTTGCTCAGCCTGGTACCATGATAAACGTACTGTAAATGTCTTTAGCACATTACAAATTTCTGCAATTTGTTCTGAGGTTAAGGAAACATTCACCTTTACAGCATCAGCATTTACAGTTTGTTCCAGTCTATCATAAGCTACATCAATATCTTCCTTATCAGTTTCTAGTAAAACATTTTCTGCATCTGGTGAATTGCCTCGAATACTAGCACCACATGTTTCCTGGTGCTCCTATTTCTTCAGTTCTTCTGTTAAAACTAGCAAAGCAGCTTCAGGCATTTTTTCAACCCATTTCTTGAGGAGGTTTGCATGGTATATCTTAGATGGATTTCTCTTGTCGAGGGTCTCAATCTCATAGTTAACAGTGCCAGTACGTCTAAGAACCTTATAAGGCCCTTGCCGCTTCATTAACAGCTTATTTTCTGATGTGGGTAACAGCAGCAAAACCTTTTCACCTGGCTTGAAAACTTTTCTTTTACCCCATGGTCATAATATACCTTCTGCTGATTTTGGGCCTCTTCCTGATTACTACGGGAAATTTCAACGTATTTTTGCCAGCTTCTTTCTTAGGGCACACATATAAGAAGTTATAGATTGTTTCTGAGTGGGGTTGTCTTCCCATGTTTCTTTTATCACATCCAGTGGCCCTCTTGGCTGCCTACCATACAGCATTTCAGATGGTGAAAACCCTGTTGATGCCTGTAGCACTTCTCTGTAGGCAAAAAGTAGGTAAGGCAAGTATTGGTGCCAGTCTTTCCCTTCCCCTTTTACAGACCTTTTTAACATGCGTTTTAGGGTTTGGTTAAAATGCTCAACAAGACCATCTGTCTGAGGGTGATAGGGGGGTGGTTCTTATGGCAGTGATATCTAGTAGTCTGTATAGCTCCTTAAGCAATGCAGCACCAAAATTACTATCCTGATCAGTAATAATTTCTTTAGGTATGCCCACTCTGCTGAAAATTTTGGCAAGTTCTGCTGCAACTTTTGGGGCTGTAACAGTACACATTGGAACTGCTTCTGGGTATTGAGTAGCATAGTCGCATACTATCAGGATAAATCTATTACCCTTTTTGCTTTTCTCTAAAGGACCAACCACATCCATTGCAATTCGCTCAAAATGCACATTTATTAAGGGTAGGGGCACCAGGGGACCTTGTCTTTTCTAGTGACTGGGGCTACTTTATGACACTCAGCACAGGAATTACAATAGGTAGCAACATCTTCATGAATTCCAGGCCAGTAAAATCTATACAGCAATCTGGCAAGGGTGCGATCCCTCCCTGAGTGACCAGCCGTAGGACTATCATGTGCTATCTGTAATAACTCTCTTCTATACTTCTTAACTTAACTTAGACACCAAAAAAAGCACAGGGGATGATGGCTTAGAACCCTTTTTCCTAAGGTCAGGCTACGCCCATCTCACTGCCCCAATTCTCCACATCTTCAGTCTTTCCATTACATCTGCTACTGTGCCGTCCTGCTGGAAATCAGCACATATCCTCCCTCTATTTAAATCTGGTGACCCATGCGATGTAAACAACTATAGGCCTATCTCCATATTGCCTATCCTTTCTAAAGTTCTCGAAAAACTGATCCATATTCAGTTAAAATCTCACTTGGAAACCTTCTCTCTCATTAACCCAGCTCTATCTGGCTTCCGAGCTAATCATAGCACAATCACTGCACTAGCAAAAGTAACTAATGATTGGATCTCTGCTATAGATGCTAAGAAGGTAACTTGCACAGTCTTTTTGGACCTCAGCAAAGCTTTTGATACTGTTGATCACAAACTATTAGTCAATTGCCTTGCAAAGTTGGGTGCCACATATCATACCACCCAGTGGTTCTCTAGCTACCTAACTGGAAGATTCCAAAAAGTAAAGGCGGAAGGCTTTTTTTCTGCTGCCTTGCCAGTTGCAAAAGGAGTCCCCCAAGGATCCATCTTAGGCCCTATCTTGTTTTCTTTGTACATTAATGACTTAGATGCTAACATATCTACATCCAATCTGCACTTTTTTGCAGATGATACTGTGTTGTATACTTCTGGCTCATCGTTATCTGAAGTCAAAGGAGTGCTTCAAGCGGACTTCGCACAACTTGAGCATAATCTAATAAAGGCAAAGCTTCTGCTCAATGCTAAGAAGACTAAAGCGATGATATCCTCCCGCAGTGCTGTCACAGGCCCCCCCAATACCCTTGCCCAAGACTTCATTGTCACCACGCTAAACAAGCCTCTGGAAGTTGTAACCAAATTTAAATATCTGGGTATCTGGATCGACAATAAATTGTCTTTCAATGACCACATTGAAGATGTCTCTAGAAGGTTAAAAGCAAGGTTAGGTTTCTTCTACAGAAATAGGCCCCTTTTCCCCCTTGAAACTCGAAACAAGCTTGTACAGGCCACTTTTCTCCCCCTACTCGACTATGGCGATGTAATCTATTCCTCCACCACTCTTGCAAATCTAAGTAAACTGGACATCCTTTATCACCGTGCGTTATGGTTCATTACCAACTCCCCTTATCGTTCGCACCACTGTGACTTATATGCAGCTGTTGGTTGGACATCCCTTACTACTAGACGCCTGCTCCATGCTGGGCTATGGACTCTTAAACTGCTCCTGCAGAAATTGCCAAGCTATCTCTCTTCCCTTATTAGTATCTCACATAGTGCATACTCGTTAAGAAAATCTGACTTTATTATGCTTGACATACCAAGGACGTGGACCTCCTTTGGTAAACGTGCTATTGCATATGCCCTTCCCTCCATTTGGAACCAATTACAAACCGTACTGAAACTAACTAGCACAGTTTCAATAAACTTCTACAAATCACTAAGTTCAGCCAAAATAAAAGACACCTGTAACTGTCATTAAGTCTCTTCCTTCCCCATGTGTGCCATATTTATCCACTGGTAAGGTATAATTGTTTTGTCATATTAACTGCTTTCCCTTCCCCTTCTACTCCTGGCTTTATCTATGCTTACGCTCCACTGCTACTCTATCAAATCACTCCTCCCCCATATCAGTTGTAGTCTGTTGTTTGTTCTAGCTGTCAAAATATATGTATTGCACACACCAGTCATCATGTTTCATTTATCAGTATGCAACCTGTAAGTCGCTTCCCTGTCTCATATTAATGTTTACCACCTGCGGTCACCCTATGTGGTACCCTTGTATGTATATCCAGCCTGTATCATGTAACGTGCATTTCATGTATATACTGTTATTACCTATCTATGTTTGTACTTTAAGTGTTTATGTCACAGGACCTCCTTGTGAATGAGCTTGCTCAATGGAGTTTTCCTGCAATAAACTTGAAACTTGAACTTCTGTGGTATAACCAATTGTTCTGTATGTTCCTGTGGCTGAGGTTTAACCCAAACTCTGCACAGTAACCCATTAAATTTTTTAAACATTAGTCCAGCCTGTATTGTTTTCATCCCCAGCTGCTTGAAATAACATAGAAACATAGAGGCTGATGGCAGATAAGGACTGCAAGGCCCATCCAGTCTGCTCATTTTTTCTAACTTATGAATGTGCAGTAGGCCTGTACTCTGTCAATGGCCTATCTATTCATACTCACCTGTATTGCTCCCATATGCCTATCCCATGCCTGTTTGAAGCCCTGCACTGTATTCACATCCACCACTTCCTGAGGTAGGCCATTCCATGCATCCACCACCCTTTCTGTGAAAAAGAACTTCCTCACATTACCCCTTAATCAGCCTCCCTCTAATCTCATGCTGTGTCATCTTGTCCTGCTATTTTTGTTATATTGAAACATGTTAGACTCTTTCATCTTGTTAATGCCCTTAAGATGTTTGAAATGTTTGAAGGTTTGGCTCATACTACCTCGCTCCATTGTTTGCTCAAGGGCATACATATTGAGCTCCATTAATATGTCCTCATATGTTTTCTGATGCAGTCCCTGCATCATCTTGGTTGCCCTTCTCTGGACTGCCACCATTTTGTTAATGTCCTTGTGAAGGTGTGGCCTCCAGTACTGCACGCAGTACTCCAGATGGGGCCTAATCAGTCTCTTATAAAGAGAGATTATTACCTCAGTCTTATGACTTACGATACCCCTACTTATACACCCCAGTATCCCTCTAGCCTTACCTACTGCTACAGTAGTCTGCTTGGATGATTTCAGGTCATCTGTGTTGATGATGCCCAAGACTCTTTCTTCCCTTGTGATTGCCAGCAACTCCCCTCCCAACCTATAGGTGGCTTCAGGGTTTCTCTTCCCTATGTGCATGATCTTGCACTTCTTTGTGTTAAATCCCATTTGTCACTCTTCTGACCATTTTGACAGTTTATCCAGATCTCTTCTTATTCTGCCCACCCCCATCTGGATCATCTGCTCTGTTGCAGATCTTGGTGTCATCTGTAAACAGACAAACCTTACCCTCTAGTCCATCTGCAATGTCCCTGATGAAAATATTGAAAAGGACTGGCCCCAGGACTGATCCCTGAGGTACCCCACTTGTGACTTGCATCTCTTCTGATTGTTTACCGTTTATCACCACTCTCTGTTTTCTGCCCGCCAACCAGTTTGCCACTCAGTTGACCAACTTCTGACCCACCCTGAGCCTACCCAGCTTATTAATCAATCTTCTATGTGAAACAGTATTGAAAGCTTTGCTGAAGTCAAGGTAGGTGACATCAACTGCTCCCCCTTGGTCCACCACTCTGGTTACCCAGTCAAAGAAATCTTTGAGATTAGTTTGACAGGACCTTCCTGTTGTAAATCCATGCTGTCTTGGATCTTGTGCTCCTTTGGATTCCAGGTGATACACTATCCTTTCCTTAAGGAGTGCCTCCATAATCTTGCCCACTACTGAGATAAGACTGACTGGTCTGTAGTTTCCTGCCTCCACCCTGCTACCACTCTTATGGAGCGGGATCACATGCACTCTTCTCCAATCTTCTGGGACCTCTCCTGTGCTCAGAGACTCATTAACAGTTTTGATAATGGCTCTGCTAGTTCCACCCTTAGCTCCTTTAGTTCCCTGGGATGTATGCCATCAGGTCAAATTGCCTTGTCCACCCTGAGCTTAGTGAGCTCTTGTAGGACCCTTTCTTTTGTGAAGGGACTAGTGCACACCTACCTCCCCCCTGTGTCCATGGTGCTGAGCTGTGGGCCATGCCCTACCTTCTTCTCAGTAAATACTGAGCAGAAGTATCTATTTAGAATAGGTACTTTTCCTTGGTCCTCCTCCACACACTCCCCCTTATCCCCTTTAATCTTAGCAATACCCCTCCTGGACTTTTTCCTTTCACTAATGTATGTATAGAAAGTCTTGTCTCATTCTTTCACTGTTCGTGGTAGTGTTTTCTCGGTGTGGGCCTTTGCCTGCCTTACTGCCTTCCCTGCTTCCCTTTGGGACATTTGGTATGCCTCCATATCTTCATCCCGCTGCATTCCTTTATATTTCCTGAAAGCCAGCCTTTTGGCTCTCACCTTTTCTGCTATTGTTTTTGAGAACCAAAGTGGTATCCTTTTGCTCTTGCTTTTTTCTCTAACACAGTGGGATGTTGCTTCAAGTAATGCATCCTTAATGCTTGCCCACTTTGCCTGTACCCCCTCACCAGTATTTCTTCTTTCCAGGGCTAGCTGAACTCTGTTGGCCATCTTATCAAAGTCAGCTCCTCTGACCCATATTTTTGCCTTGAAATGGGATGATTTAGCTCTGGTAGCCAAATTGAACCATACCATGTGATGGCCACTGTCCCCAGGTGACCTTCTACCTGGAGATCTGTGATCCTTTCCCCATTAGTCAGTACTAGATCTAGGATAGCCCTGTCTCTTGTGGGCTGTTCTACCACTTGTTTGAGGCCCGCTTCCTGCAGGGAATCCTCTATGTGTCTAGTTCTGGTGGATGTTCTTGCTGGTATAGACCAGTCTGTATCTGGCATGTTGAAGTCTCCCATTATCAGAACCTTCCCTTTAGCTGTCATGTTTTGTATATCTTCTAACAGTAATGGTGTCTATGTCCTCCCCTTGGTCTGGAGGCCTGTAAACAACCCCAGTTTGTATGGCTGTTCCATTTCCTGTTTCCAGGGTGACCCATAGTTCTTCTGGCTCCTTATGTGTATTCTGAATTTCTATAGCTTTGATATTTTTATTGACATAAAGGGCCACTCCACCCCATCCCCTTTTTGCACCTCAGTCTCTTCTGAACATTACATAGCCGAGTACTGAAGTCTCCCAAATGTGGTTACTGGTGAACCATGTCTCGCTAATGGCTACTATGTCCAGTTTAGCCTTTGTCTTTGTTGCCTGCAGGTCTGAGCTCTTGTTTCCCAGACTGCAAGCATTTGTGTACATGATTTTCCATTGGCCAGATTTCAGTGTGTTACTGGGCGAGGTCCGGCATTTCTTCTGTGCATCGTATGGGGAGCTGGATCTATTTCCTTACCTGGTGAAGTAAATGAACTACAAACATGCTGAACTCCTGTTTGATCAGTAGCTGAGGAGGGGAGGTGTGTTCTTCCAGTTAGATGTATCAGGTGCTACACCACTCTCCCCATTTGCTAATTTAAATATTCTGCAACAACATCAAACTTCTGCCTCAATACACTAACTCCCTCTTTAGTCAGATGCAGTCCATCAAATTTAAAGAACTTTCGCTCCCAAAACTGTTGCCAGTTACCTACAAATTTGTGTCATTTTTCCTGGCACCAGCCCTTGAGCCACATGTTTAGCTCCATTATTTCCCCTTCTCTGACCTTCCCTCCATCTGCCCCCCTGTCCCAGACTGGCAGGATCTCAAAGAAGGAGATGCCAGACGAAATGGATGATAGTTTGTGTCCCAGCCTGGTCAGGTGTTCCTTGGTCTCCACAACTGACCAGCTGGCGAGATCATTAGTCCCTATGTGTACAAGGACGTGTATGTTTTCTCCTGCTTCCTGCACCATTTTAGTAATGCGGTCAATGTGTCTCCATGCTGATGTACTTGGGAGACATCTGACCATTACCCCCAGCTGGAGGTAGTTATCAACTCCCTGAATCGTGGAGTCTCCTTTGATCAGAAGTGTTTTGGATTTTCTTTTTGCTTTTTTTTTTTGTTTTGGTCCCTGTTTTGGGTGAGTTTTGTTGCACTAGCTCCTGTGCTGCAGTGTCCTGCTCTGTAGTGTCTTCTGCCCCTTTGTTTGATTTCGGAGATAGAGGCAGATACCTTTTTGTAGTTTTGATATGGTTTGTGGAGGTGATACGTTGGAGAGCACTGGGTGATGGGGCACCCGATTTGCCCCTCCTAACCACCTGCCAACCTCCCGGACCAACTACCCTTTGTGGTCGAGGTGCTTCTCTTGGACGTTGGGGAAATGGCGGACAGTTCTTATAATATATTTCCTCCTGAATATGCGATTTGAGGCTCACAATCTCTTACCATACTGCCTGGAGCTGAGCCCTTAGATCTCCAGTGGTCCAGCATGTAGGACAGTGTCCTAAATCCTGTATAACTGCCCTCTTGAAAAGAGTCCCACAGTATCTGCAGTTAATAATATCCATTCCAGGTGAGTTGCTGGGTTTCTAACCTGGTCCGAGTAATTAGAAGGAGGAAAATGAATGCAAAGGTTTGATTTTGTGTTTTGTTTGTTTGTTTTTGTATAACTTGTTATAACAAATTAAATTATTTGTGCCCCTGTAAGTGAGGTCACTGTGTGGATTCCCCCCCCCTGATCCTCCCCTTCCTGCTTTGCTACAGGAAATGTCATGACTGTACTACCCTATAAAAGGAGTGTAGCATGGGTTGGTTGGGGATGGGGGCAGGTGGCTGGGCCCTTCCCCTGCCAAAAAAGAACAACCTCGGATGAAAGAAATGAGGAGGTAAGAGCAGAAACAGTCAACCAACAACAAATGTAGTAGCCCTGAAAGCTTAGCCTAATGACAGATAAAACTGTAAAGCCTGTAAAGCACCACCTGTAATAATTTCACATAAGATATACCCTGTAAAAAAACACTTTGGTACAGAGAAAAATAAAGCAGGAACAGAAGATATACCTTGCAGAAAACCATTTGAATCAGAGAAGATTACAGCAGTAATCTGTAAGCACACACCTGTAGGCACACTCTGTAAAAATGCAGCAGAAAAAAATACCCTGCAACAGCAATTTGAATCAGAGAACAATAAAGCAATAAAATGTTAGCAACAAACAGTAACAATTTCTGAGTACAAAAGAAAATAACACACAGTAAATCTGCCTAGCCAAAAGACGTCTTAATCTTTTTCCTTGTCCTGATAATGTTCCTTGCTCTGTCCTTACAAGCAAACCTGGAAGAAAAGAGCTCAGGTGAAGCTAGATGCCATTGCCAGCAAACCCTGGAGAGAAACATTGTTAGCTTGTTCTGAAAGAAAATCACAAGATATCAATTTAGTTTCAGCATTTTCATTTTTCAAACCCTTCATGTCCATCAGTCATTTGCTGCCACAGTTTCTTCAGGCATTGTATTTCTTTCCTGGATTTTCAGATCTTGGAGCTGTGCTCAAACAAGTCCAAATTAAAATCTTTGAAAGGAAAAGTGTCCACACCATCTGAAATATTCTTTGCCTGAGCTCTTGTCACCACTGCTGCTGAAACATCAGGATTTACTCCCTCTTTGATCAACTCAGTAAATCCTGGAAAGTAATTTCCAATAATCACAGGCACAGGTAACTTAGGTACTACCCCCACTGTCATTTGGTGCAACACACCCTTAACGGTCAGAGTCACTTGGGTGGTGGGATAGTATTGTGTGTCCCCATGGATGCAGATGTCACTAGTACCTGGTCCCTTTGCACAGTGTTTTCCCAGCACTTTTAACATACACTAGGGTCTGTCTGCTTCCCGAATCAGTGAGTCCCTTCACAGTCTTATCCCTCACCTTCACATCTGTTAAGTACTTGCCCCAATTTGCCAAGGACAAATCTGCTCCAGTACCACTCTCCTTATGATGGCAGTTTCTTGCAAAATGGCCTGGCTTATTATAGTTAAAGCAGATAACGTCTTTGGGCATAGATTTGTTACCCCCACCAGAGTTCTTATCAGGCTTGGAGTTTAAATGGGAAAAAGAGTGTCTTACCAGTGCTTGGCTGTTACCTCATTGCTGTGGCATCTCTTTGGCCATTTGGTAGTCCTTGGCCAGATAAACAGCCTTTTCCCCACTCTCTGGTCGGTGTTCCTTTACCCACAGCTGCACATCTGTAGGCAAGATGTTGATGAATTACTTCATGGAAAATGTATCAATGATCTGTGGGACTGTTTTGCTCTCTGGTTGGATCTACTTCATCAGGAGTTCTCTGAGTCGGGTGAAGACTTCTCGAGGATTGTCAACCGACTTGTACCTCAGAGATCAAAATCTCTGCCTGTAGGTCTCTTCTGAGATGTCATACCTTTTCAGGATTTCACTTTTTACCAGGTCATAGTTTTCTGACTGTGCAGTGTCCATATTGCTGTGGGCAAGTTGGGCTTTCCCTGTCAGGTAGGGTACCAGTCTGATTGTCCATTGTTGGTTGGGCCATTGGCAGGCTGTGGCAACTCTTTCGAAAATTGTCAGGTATGTCTCAGTATCATGGGGTGGTTGGGGATGGGGTTGGGTGATGGGCCCTTCCCCTGCTGAAAAAGAAACACCATGGATGAAACAAACAAGGAGGTAAGTGCAGAAACAATCAACCAACAACAAATGCAGTAGCCCTGAAAGCTTAGCCTAATGATAAATAAAATTGTAAACCCTATAAGCACCACCTGTAACAATTTCACATAAGATATACCCTGCAAAAAACACTTTGCTACAGAGAAAAATTAAATATTAACAGAAGATATAGCTTGCAAAAAAAATTTGAATCAGAGGAGATTACAGCAGTAATCTGTAGGCACAAAACAGTAACAACCCTATAGGCACACTCTGTAACAATGCAGCAGAAGGTATACCCTGCAACAGTAGTTTGAATCAGAAAAGATTACAGCTTCAAGGTTTTGCACCATCACAAGGGCAGCCAGTGCAGTGCATGCAGGACCAGCTGTCAAGAAGTTCCCAGGTTCCCACCACTAGTTGAGCTGCAGCATTCTGGACCAGTTGCAAGCTTCACATTAAACCTCCAGATAGCTCTAAGTACAGAGCGTTGCAGTGGTCCAACCTTGAAGTAATAAAAGCATGAACACTCATTGCCAGGTCAGCAGGAGCCAGACATTCTTTGATCCTGGTAGTGTTTCAAAGATGGTAAAAGCCAGATAGAACCACCACCAGCACCAACTAGTCCACTGTCAGCCTGCAGTCCAAAATGACCCCAAGATTCTAAACCACATCAACAGCAACAAGAGGTCAGCCACCCATCATAGAAAGGGCTACCGCATCTCCCATTGCTGAGGCACTGTTTTTTTTTTTTTCATAGTTTATATCTCCTGAGCCGCCCCATTCCTACCAGTTCCCCTCCAACCCTGTCACCCAGCTTCTTCAGAACTTATCTTCCTACTGTTGTCCTCTTCCACAGGGTTGTGGGGGTTGCCCAGTCACCAGTGTGGGCCCTGTGAGGGAACATCATAATCCTGTAACTGGGGTTCTTTTCCACCGATTTTCTCCCTGGGCCCACAGGACATGCTGTGGGCGCAGTGTGCAAGCTCTGCCTCCATGGAGATGCCCCCAGTACCGCAAACGTGGGTTCCCTTCCCTCTCCTGGTGATGTGTGTGCTGCCAACCAGCTGCCACAGGGTGGCAGTCAGACAGCAAGCCACAGCAACTCCCCTTCCCCGAGGTAGGAGAGCAGTTCTACGGACACTCCATCTTCCCGCACCAGACCAGCCCCCAAGTGACCCATGTCCATTTCCAAACCCAGGTTGACAGCGTAGCAGGAGGTGAGGCACACAACGCCTCAGCACTGCACACCACTGGGCCAGTCACTACTATTTATGAGTGTGTATTAGTAAATCGGGAATATATATGTTAGGGTAGTTCAGTTTTCTATTTAATTGCTTAACTTATGAATATACTTTAATGTTGCAATTACATTCCTTAAACCACAACCAATTTATTTATAATTATGAACCGCATTATTTTTTAAAAGTGTTCAGCACCAGGCAATGATCCTCACTCCATGGATCAGTAATTGCAGTGCTCCATGAAATGGATTTACCTATACTGTGAGGATTGTTGCTCAGTGCTGAATGTTTTTACAAAGTACAGTAATGTGATTCATGATTACTAATAAATTAAATAGTATCCCTGGTACCTGGATGGTGGGTACTAAGCAGCTGGGTGTATCTTTTTTTTTTAACAGGCAGTTATTGTTGGAGGTAAGACAGATGACATGGGAAGCTATAATTTGAGAAGGTGTTATGCCATAGTATGGTAGTTACATTGCTACAATTGTACAGCTGTTTTTTTCTTTATTTCTTATTGTTTTTCTCGCCGTCACTGAGTTACTGGCCCCCATCCAGCTGCTCCCACCAGCCCACTCACCCACCATCTCGGGGATTTACCTCTATTATCCCAATGACTTATTCGTCATGGCAGAGTTGAAGGGGTGTGCCTTTGCCCCTCAATTTTAGGATCCAGTCAGTTACCCAGTCAGTGTTGCCAGCCCTGCGTGAAGGGCCATCTTTTATCCTGCCTGGCAAGGGTTTTGTTTCATCATGTTTTCTTTCCCTGAGATGTCTTGACGTGCAAGGATGCAGTGTGTCCATCAGTGTACAGCACTTTTCTGGACTTTCTAACTGTCTTGATGCACAGCTTCCGCTAGATGTCAGGTGCATTGTTGGAGATGCACCCCCCCCAACCGTGAGAGAACAGTCCCTCAGACTCTTCACCTTTCCACCTCCGGCCAGACCCTGGTGACTCGAGTTGGTGGTTCCTAAAGTCCGGTCTCGGGCATAGCAAATCGTAGTCCTACCACTGTGCCACTGGTCCATCTTTGTACAAAATCCTTTTGATCTTTGAACTGTGATACAACACCTTTTGAGATTGTATGGAAAGTCATACATAACAAGGACTAACCATATGCTATAAAGTAAATTGATTTGTACATGTATTGATTTGTCATTTTGTGAAACAAAAAAGACAGTTTGCTGCAAGGGACACTGCCCTCCTCTATGGACCACTTTTGGCACTATTAAACTAAAATGCGTGTGTTTGGGGGGAGGGCTGTGTTCTAAACACAGAATTCATACCTATGTTAAGAAGCTAATGGAGCCAAGACAAGCAGACAGGAAAATAATACAAAAATTAAGAAGTAGTCAGTTGTAATTTTCTATTTCTGAAGTATTTTTTATTTTTTCTTTTGCTCATTAGAAAGTCTTCTGTGTGATAATATTGTGCTGGTTGTATGGAACAGCTCTTAGCCTGGCAGCTGGCATATCTATCTCTCATCTCCCCCACTACGTCTTCAGCATTATGATCTCACTGACATCACAGGAGACTGACCTGACAGTTACTGAGGGGCTGTTCCTAAGCAGCAGTGGTGTCACAGTCAGTGAGGTCATAATTAAGCAATAATGCACAACAGGGTGTGGTATATCATGGGATAGTGTCATGTTTCGGGTGTGTTATGAGGCACGAGGCCACAGTCTGAGTTCTTCATGTACCCCTTAAGTGACAATATTCCAGATATACCACACTTTGGAGTGTAGTATTGCTATTATGAACTGGCTTAAAAGCTTTATCAGTAAAAAAAAAAACCACAAAAAACCATTTAAAATCTTTTGAAAATGCGTCTTTTGGGGGCGGCCTGCCGGCGCCAATGGTTGGATTTCAGCTTGCGGCGCCAGCGACCCGAGGTTCGGGAACAGACTTCGGGTAGCTGGAGAGCGGGGGAAGATCGAGCGTAGCGGCTGCTCTCCTCTTCCAGGGGTGGGTGGGGATGCAGATCCCGCTGCCGCGCGCCGCCTGGGTGACCACAGGTGGAGGTGAGCGGGACTGCGAATAGGGAGGAAGGGCGTCTGCCGGGGAGCGGGCGTCAAGCACGTCATGGCGTGCTCCGCCCTAAACTCCCCTAATGCGTGGCGTCCGGAGGCGGGGAAAAACAGGAAAATACCCCACAGACTCTGGTGAAGCGGAGCTCCTGGCCACGATCCTCAACGCCCCTGCCGGTGCCAGTACCAGCACCCCCCGATGAAACTCAAGACACGTCGGGGTGAAAAGGGCCCCACCCCGTACCCGCCTGGGGGGTATAACCAAGGCTCCGTGGGAGGGATGGACTGCACTGGCTACCGGTAGCAGGAGTGAGGACGCATCAGGCCATTGGAGACTCCAGAAGGTACAGGAGCCTGGTGGTGAGAAGGGGGGAAGAAAAAAAAAAAGAAAATGCGTCTTTTGGGATGTTGGAGGTGCATCTTTTAACAAAATAGCTCCTGCAGGACTCTGGCAACAGGTGGCTCTGTTGTAAGTGGTCTGAGTAAGACTCTGTCTCACTCTGCCAGCACTACTCCTGGATGTTAACTTTGTTCTCCCTGTGTTTGACCTGGTCCGCTGCCTGTTCTGGGACCTGGTGAAGATGTGTGTTCCTGTTTATTTTTGGTAGTCGGTGGTTGGAAGTTGCTGGCACTGTGACTGTGATCATTACAGGTCACATCTCCAAACAAGCTTTCAGCTTAGTGCATCTCTCCTGGTTTAAAAAAAAATTGTGTCAGACCTCTTTTCCTATGGCCTACCTTGGAGGAAGCAGACCCTGTGCTCGACTGGCCAAGGTAGGCCATAGGAAAAGAAGGCCTCAGTGGTCATGGGATCAGCAGCACAGCATCAATCTATGGAGAGGGAGTCAGCGGTGGCCTTGTAGGCGTTGGGTTTGATGGCAGTGGGGGCAACCGTGGAGCCGATTCTCTTCCAGGAGCATCCGGAGTTTGGAGGACTTTTCCTGTCTATGCAATATAAATTTGATGATGATAGCATTCCCCCATCTTTTTAAAATCGGCCCTCCTAAAGTCCGGGACCCTTGTCTTCGTGTGGTTCAACTCTGTCCCAGTACTTATACTGGACCACACAGTACAGTGACCACTGGTCCCCAGGTGGCCATTCACTATGACGTCTGCAACACTGTCCTTGTTAGTTAGTACAGGGTCCATTATTGCCTTCTCACGAGTGGACTCCCTAACTAGTTACACTTGTAAGAGTGGTTTTGCATGCATTTGTAGGGTATAAGAACTGTGAACCAAAGGTGAGTGGTTTTGATACCCTAAGAATGTAAGTGAGACCACTTTTACAAGTGTAAGCGTGGTCTCCACAGTGGATTTAATATATTATCAATCAAGCACAATCAATAATATGTTTTTTAACTGTCTCAGAACGTGCTAATTTCCAGGGCATCTGCACGTGAGACGCTCTTCACAGAATAAGAGTGTCTCATGCACAGGGGCAAGGAGCACTCTGATTGGTCAAATGCCCTCCCTCAATCTATAATTCTAATTAAAAATGCTTACAAGTTTGAGTAAACTGTGCATTAATTTAGTATGTATCTAAGAACACATGTATGTCACTTTAAAAGAGCAAGTCTGTATAAAAATACATAATTCATTGCACTGGGACAGGTTAGTGACATGCATACATTGCAGTAGAATATATTTAGTATTTTTGGCACCTTTGCATTGAATGTCTGCTTTTTTCTCAGAGTGCACAACCTTGTGTACCTTTTTTAAATTCACAAGCTAGACCCTTTGTTTCAGAATAAGCTTTTTACGGAGACTGTTTCCTAATTCTCCTGAAAATGAGCACTAAAGCAGAAGATAACATGTTTGTCTGTGAGAAGAATTAAGTGAAATCAGTGGGGTTTTTTTTCTAGTGATGCTGATGTCTGAGAACTGTCACAGAATGTTGTGCGTACAGATGTAACGTTTTCTGACACTGCTAGGCCTCATAGCTTTGAGAGGTTCACTTTGGTTATTAATTATGTTGCACGCTAACCTGCTAATCACAGAAATCAGACAGAACAGCAGTATTCTGAGAAGGAAATCTCCTTTTAGGTACTGTTTTTTTTAATTTTTCAGATATTAGTATTTCTGTTTTCTTTGTTTGTTTAGGTCAGGAGGGGTGGCTTTTGGACCAGCTAATTTAGGTGAAGATGCAATCAAAAACTTCAGTGACAAACATTACTGTAATTCAAGCTGCAAGAAACTCAAGCTTCCAGGTGGGTCTGTGTGTTTTTTCCCTAGTCTCTACTTTGCCCAGGTCCAGCCTACTCAGTCTTTCCAAATAGTCCAACCTGTTCATGTCCCAAATTATCTTGGTTGCCGTTCTCTGTACTCATTCCAACCTGTCATTGTACCCCTGCTATTAAGGTCCCCAGAATGGAGAGCAGTAGTCCAGGTATGGTCTCACAAGTGATCAACACAAGGAGATATCACCCTTTCTACTTCTTTAAAATATACAGATGCTCCTTTAAAAATCATTGTAAAAATATGGAGTGTGATGTATCATGAAATATCACCACTTCTGGGGTACTTAAGGCACTCTGCTTTGTACCTGTGGTGTGGTAATATCCCTTCATATACCATACCCTGTCATATATTATTCTTCCTTAAAGGAGTAGTCCACCCAGAAATTGCAAAAACATATGTTGTGCAGAGTGTGTCAAGCAAAATCAATATGAAACTACCTGAGAAACCATGGTAGTGGACGTTGCACCTTGTGTTCATTACATGTATTCAACCCTCTTGTCACTACATTGCTATTTTGAGCATGGGTAGGGTAACTAATTACAAGATCAGTGGTATGGCTTAATGAACTGTTTAACATCAGACATTTCCAGTATTTTGCAACAAGTCTCTGCAGTTGTTAGAAACAAACAGCAGAGAAATTGGTGTTATAACATGCTTTAATTTGATATGGCCTGAATACACTCATGTAAGGCTTAAGATGCTACCTCCGACTGCCAGCATAGTCCTGTATCATGCTACACTGGATCTGAATCCCAGGGAATTTCTGGATCTATTAGACACCTGGAGCCAGACTGAGATCTGTACTGGGAAGTGCAGTGCAACATTGGAGGCCTTTAAAAGGGCTTTGTCTGCTAGACTGGATGCCCTGGTACATACTAATTCATGCCTGATGATCTCACGTTGAAGTGCCCCATGGTTTTACAATGAATTTCAGTTATGACAGTCACAGGATCAGACTAGAGTGCAAGTGGAGCAAATGACAGGTAGATGCAGACAGTCTTGACTTGGAGAAATATTTGAGTCTGCCAGAAGGCAGTCAGGGTGGGGAAGAAAATAGTCACCTCTGCAGTGATTAGAGCAAACAGGAACCAACCTTTTCTATGCAGTTTACAATGTATTACTGTACATCCCAGTTGTCTACAGTGCAGTAAGCCAGTCTCCTTAGAGAGTTGTGACCGGTTTCTTGAGTTATTTAGTCCAAGACTGTCAGCATCTGGTCATGTCCCTTGAGTTTCATAGCTTTACTTGCCCATAAGTTGTCATCTTTCATTAATTTATGTATAAGGAGGAGGTCACCCCTGATCCTCCTAGTCTTCACTTTGACAAGGTCCAACCTACTCAGTCTTTCCTCATAGTCCAACCTGTTCATGTCCCAAATCATCTTGGTTGCCCTTCTTGGCACTCAGTCCAACCTGTCATTGTTCCCCTGCTAATAAGGTCCCCAGAATGGAGAGCAGTAGTTCAGATATGGTCTCACAAGTGATCAACACAGGAAGAGATCACCCTTTCTGCTTCTTTAAAATATGCAGATGCTCCTTTAAAAATCATTGTGAAAATATGGAGTGTGCTATATCATGAAATATCATCACTTCTGGGGTACTTGAGGCATTCTGCTTTGTACCTGTAGTGTGGTAATATCCCCTTCATATACCATACCCTGTCATTTATTATTCTTCCTTAAAGGAGTAGTCCACCCAGAAATTGCAAAAACATATGTTGTGCAGGGTGTTTTGATTTGTGTGTGAAGTTCTAGTGTGCTCTTCCCTCTGTCTGCTATTAAGAGTTTTTCCTAAATTAGCCTGCTAGCTTTATGGTAGTTTTATGATACCTGTGGATCTCAATCTAAGCTAAGTTTATTGCTTTTCTTGTACCTACAAAGCATTCTGTCTTATGTTACAGTGATGTAGCAGAGACCATAGATTCAGCACACACATGCCAAACAAACCTAGATATCTTGGAAACTTTACAGGCTACACAAAAATAACCAGCAGCAAAGTTATTCAGGACAAAACAACCTTTACAATGAGGGTAGTCGCTAAGTTGAACTCTGTATAGTTTTTAAAATATAGCCATCTCTACTGTTGTGCACTGATTGTAAAGCAGTGTTTGCTGTGAATCTATGGTCCTAGCGACATTATTGTCATGTGAGACAGGATGCATTGTAGGTACAAGAAAAGCAATAAACTTAGCTCAGATAGAGATACCCAGGGGTCGTAAAACTACCATAAAGCTAGCAAGCTAATTTAGGAAAATCTCCTCACAGCAGGCAGAAGGAAGGACACACTAGGACTTCACACACAAATCAAAACACTCGGCACAATATATGTTTTTGCAAATTCTGGGAGGACTACTCCTTTAATTAAAAAAAAAAATGGTTGGAAATGTCCTGCTTTCTGATTGGCTAAATGTGTTCTGAGACCAGTATGTTGCTGTTCAGTTGAAACATGTTCAGCTTGTTGAACTTTGAATTAGGACAAATCGAATAAAGATTTCATAAGCCACTTCACTCATCCTGTGTTGCCATTGCAAACATAGCTGCCACATTGACTCACTGAAAACTTTGGCCTGGTGAGCCACAGCCGATGAACACATCTAGCCTGCAGCGCAAGACAGCCTGGAGAGTAAAAAAGCACAATTAGGGAAATTTTTTATCACAAAGTGTGAAATATTAAAGACACATAAAATCAAATTGCTTTTTATGAGTGTAACACTAATGGGACACTAATGAGTTGACATAAGGCTTAAGAACATTTTGAATAAAAAGATCAACTTAAGAATTCATGGTACCCTAATGCAGTGAAACAGGTCACAAAATATTTAATAAATCCACAAATCTGTCATCTTTTTATATGTTTGAATAAAAACAAACTGAAAGTGGTGGTGCTCCCCAAGCAACGACAAAGACAGGCTAGTTATGGTCCAGCATAAGGTAATCAAAAGGATTCAGGGCCAGCAAAGCAGATCCTACCTTACCTGCTGTACACCAGAAGGGAGCGGGGAGGTATGGTGGAGATCTTCAACTTCCTGAATGGAATAGCCAAGGTAGATTGTGAGGAAATATTCATCAGGACTGGCGAATTAAGAAAATGGCATGAGTTGAAGCTGGCAGGAGGGAGATTCAGAAGGATGTGAGACAGTTTTATTTTGCAGAGAGTGGTTGAGCTGTGGAACTGCCTACTTGCAGTGGTGGTGGGTACAAGAACCACTGAAGGTTTTAAACATGACTGGGACTGAGTAATAGGCTCAATGGTTACACACCTGGGTCAAGATTTCCTCTGTCCCCTTGGCCTGATGGTATTCACGACCTTTGTTATCTAGTTGGTTCAACTTTAGGTGTGTTGTTCCATTGGGAGCTAAAAGTACAGTGGTCACAGAGGTCGGATACCTTGTCCCAGCCAGTCATGGTAACTCATGCCAAAACTGGTGGCTGGCTCCTGAGCACCTGTCAGAAAGAGTGCCTTTCATCTGGCTGAACTTGTCACTAGGCCTGACTATGGATGCCTCCCTCGTGGGTTTGTCAGCACATCTGGGGACTTGCAGTCACTGGACTCCACAGGAGCAATGACTGCACATCAGTGTGCTTGAGTTGAGAGCAATCTGGCACTACAGAGATTCTGCTCAATGGTAGCAAGTCACTGAAACACAGAAATATAGAATTTAACAGCAGAAAACGAGAGTTTGGCCCACCCAGTCTGCCCATTTTCCTTACCTACAGTCACACCGCAGACCATACTTGATCTCCAGCATTACCCTCCCCCTTCCCTTACTGCTAACGTTCTCTTATACCTATCCCATGCCTTTTTAAATCCCATTACAGTTTTTGCTCCCACCACCTCATCAGGGAGGCTGTTCCAGGCACCTACCACCCTTTCGGTGAAGAAGTACTTCCTTACATTACCCCGAGTCTACCCCCTCCAGCTTCATAGCATGACCTCCTGTTTTTGAGCATCCTTTTCTCTGAAAAAGGCTTCCCTCTTGAACCTTGTTTATGCCCTTGAGGTATTTGAAAGTCTCTGTCATATCTCCCCTCTCCCACCTTTTCCCCAGATACATATTTAGGTCTTTCAGGCTCTCCTTATAGGGCCTTTGATGCCGATCCCACACCAGTTTGGTTGCCCTCCTCTGGACCACCTCAACGTTGTCTATGTCCTTCAGGAGATGAGGACTCAAAAACTGGAAACAGTACTCTAGGTGGGGTCTCACCAGAGATTTATACAAAGGTATCACCACCTCCCTCTTTCTGCTGGTGATACCCCTCCCTATGCACCCTGGCATCCCACTGGATCTCCCCACTGCCTTGACATCCAATACATATTTATATGGACTAGACCATGGCTATGTTCTATGTGAACTGGGGGGGGGTGCATTCCTCCAGACTATGCAAGGAAGCTATTGAGACATGGTCAGTGGCATATAGTCTCAATACCTATTTGCTAGCAAAACATCAGGCATGCCGCCTGTCCTACCAGTAGAGAATGTAAGAATTCAGGGAGGATCACTACCCAGTGTTTGCAATCTGTTTCACACAGTCCCAAGGCCATCCTCATACCAAATAAACTATTTCTAGATGGATTGTTTCTTGTATAGAAATATGTTGTGTTTTGGCTTCAAATATGCCCACTTAGGGCATCTATGGTCCCTCTACCCAGCATATGGTCACTTCTGTTGCAGCATCCAGGCACATTTTAATCAGTTATATATGCAAGTCTACCATCTGGTTATCCACACATGTTTCACAGGTCCCTGCATCCTGGACCTCCAGACCAGAAGGGATGCTGCTTATTTGTCCTCTAAGGCATGAACTTGTCCAGAAGGTGATCCTACTTTTCTTTGACTACTGCAGTGTAGTCTACAGTGCTGCTCCCAAGTCTTCCCTAGCCAGATTAGACATTCTATTCAACTCCTTCTGTCATTTTGCTCATAACTCCCCTTCTTGTACCCACCACTGTAACCTCTATCAATCACTCACTAGCCTTTACTTCCCTAGAAAATCGCCGACTTCTCCACTGTGCCAAATTTGTGTCAAAATTTTGATTTGGGTCTCTCCTCCCTTATCTTTCTACCCTTCATCCTCACTTCCTCCACCGGACCATTGTCTTAGATCATATGACTCTTGTCAATTGGTAATTCCTTGACGTTCGACTACAATATGCCAGTCGGCCTTCTTGTATCTATTCCCTAAGCTATGGAATACCCTCCCCCCCAATTTTCTTATCCCCCCCCATCTCTAGCCCTAAATAACTTCCTTTTGGTAAAGTGTACCTGCAGTTAACCCCACTGTCATTCCCCCTCCCTGCTCAGCTGCATCTACCCTATACTACCCTCTGTTCTTTTATCTTGCACCATCAATAGTTGTCCCAACTATTGTACTGCACTAATGCACTTAATTGACCTGTTCTTCACGTTCAGTGCTTTTGTATCCAGCTATGTTGTTACAATGTTTTGCTTTCTCTGTTTAAACTGTGTTAATGGCAAGTCTGGATGTATGTACCTTGTAGATTTTGTACATTGCTATTATACAGTATCGAAGCAACCTGTTCTGCTGCTGAGTCCCATATCTCTGTTAAATTGTCTAAACTATTATGTCAGCTGATTGTATATATTGTTGATGTATGAATGTTATTCAGCCTGTTACCCTTCCCCCAGGACGCACCATGAGATGAGCAACTTATTGTTCAATGTGCCTTCCTGGTGAAACATTTCAATAAATAAAATAATGAAATAAATAGATAAAGTTACTCTTCAGTTGAGTTATGGGGCTTAGCCCCCTCCAGGCTGGGTTCTGCTAGCAGTCTGTATACGTGTGATGACACAGAAGGAATCCTGGAAGTTGTAAGACAGTGCTACTCACCTGTAAGTATTGGTCACTATTTGTATTCCTTCTACAGTCACATTAACCCACCCTTCCTTTCTTGGCTACTAACCCTCATTGGTTACCTGTTGACAAGATGCCACATTTCCTGTGAAAAATCTAAGACATGGGGAGGTGAGGGCACAACACTTTACCCAGTGGATTTTCTGAGGACTTGGGCATGCTCAGATACTGCATGAATGTGACTGTGGAAGGAATACCAGTAGTGAAACAATAGCTACAGATGAGTCACTTTGCCTGTCTTATTGATGGCAGCCAAATGCACTCCAGGATGTGTTGCTGTGGGATAATGGCTCTTCTCAGCTGGTTGAAGGCATTTGGTGATGCCTCACAGCACACCTGAAGCATGTTGATATCCTACAGCATCGCACACCCTCTCATACCGTATTGCTTAATTTTTTTATTAAAGCCATTGACATTCTATTTATGCAATAACAGTTTACAAGTTATAGCTTAAACTAGCTGTTTGAATGAAGATTTTACTGATTATCTTAAATTCAGCTGCTGGTTTTAGGGCAGCACATGGCTAATGTGATGCCATCAAATTTGTGAAAGCCAATTTCTGATCTGGTTTTGTTCTCAGTCTAAGGTCGAGGATAGTGATTTTAACATATGTAATGTCTAGATAAAATGTTTTTGTGGAAGTTAATGCAATAAATTTATCAGGGTAAATTCATCACCACTGGTGTAAAAATATCTGCCTGCCTGTGTGTCAGTCAGTCTGTCTCTCTATATGTATGTCCAGATATACCTAAGAGATATTACAAATGCTGGCTGAAAATATTCTATTTACAATAGAATGTTTCCCTTGGTGCTGCCTAGCAGTGAGTGGCAGAGTATAGTGGAGCCATGGGTGCTAGAGTGGCATTGAGGGAGGCACACTACTATAAATACATAGCTTATTTTCAGTCAGCCTAGCCAGTGTCCTTTTTATACCATACGTGCCACTGTATTGTGTGGTGTCACAATGTGCAAAAAATAAATGTGGTATTTTCTCTGTTGTGGCATCATAGATTCAAATACATGTTTTATTTTTAAATTATTCATTTACAATAGTCCACTTATAGGATCAAAGCAACACTAAGTTACATGTTCATTCAGATGTACACAAAAATACATGCAATAGTATGGGTACAGATTACGTAAGTCGGCAAAATCAGCTTTATAGATCAAGAATGTTTGCTTTTTCCCTTACTTGGTATAAATATATATTTATTTCTATGAGCATTAATTACTGCAAGTATTACAGACTCTCACAGCAAGGTATACACCCCATAAAAAATGTAAAACCTTGCACTACACACACACACATTTAAGGTTTTGTGAGCATGGTTCTTGGGTTACACTTTAGGTGTCAGTTAACTACAGTGTAGTTACAGTGCAGCTACATTGCAAATGCAATGTACTTTCATGCAACAGATTTGTAACTACAGGGTAATTACCCTGTTGCATGTAATTAATGATTAGTTACGTTGAAACCGACACTTAAAATAAAGTGTAACCAGTTCTTGTACAGTCTTTTTTTTATATAATTACAGTATCTAAACCTTACTTAAAGGCATTAGTTTGAATAAATACTGATTTCTTGATGGTTTTCTTAGATTTGCAATCTTATTGCCACATTCATGTGGTGTGGGATGTCAGAAGTGTCAGTAGTTTTTTTAAGGGGGGGGTTAGCATTCAAGTATGTCTAATACATTGGTGGTCTGTTTGCAGATCTGAGAAGAAATGACTACACTCCTGGAAAAATCGACACCGCTTCCGAAGAGGAGTATTCAGAAGGGGATACAAGGCTGTAACTATAGAGTAAATGAAGGAACCTAGCATTACTGCCAACAGTTTCTTCAATCATGGGGCAGAGTTTCACTGAAGTGGTGTTTTTATGTCATGATGGAGAAGATACATTTGAGGTAGTGGGGTCCAGCAGTTCAAGTAAAGACCTCTAGAACAAGAGATCTGTGTTGGAATCCCAGCTTAGTTTGTGAATCATAGTGGTGCCCTGTATTAGTTCCTTATCTTTAATATGTTTTTAGTGCACATAGATGTAAAATTGATAGGAGCCGGACACCCCCGGCCCCATTGTAAATGAAATGTTGACACTGTCCTTTAATCATTGTGCTGAATAGTATCAGCTTATGAATTCTTCTGTTCTCCAGTGCTTGTCACACATAAATTCATCAGGAAAATGAGAATAAATCTTGGGTTGGCTAATATTGCAAAACTAAAGGGATTCTGGTAGAAGGTGAGCAGGTATTTTAATTCATCCTGTTTGTACTTCATGTCATGAAGTATTAAGCAGTGCACTGCCAAATTGTCAGCCAGTGTTTGATTTGCTGACGTTTGCTGCTCAGCAGGCAACCAGCAGAGCAAATACTGATTCTGTAATGACATTCTTTATACTCCAAATGGCAAGTAGTAAAATTTAATTTAAAATGTTAGATGGTTTCATTTTACTCAAGCTCTGCAATGATATACATAATCAATCAGAAGTGCATCAGGGAAGAGAAAACAAATATTCCTCAGGTCTGCAGCATTTGGTTCTGAAAAACATAGATCTAAATATATCCATATCTAAATTTTATCTGTGCCAAGATATGGCCTTGCAACTGTAGATTGCCTTTTATTGTTCAAGATATGATGTAGTTCAGCTTGAGCAAAATAAGTGAAAGTTTCTAAGGGAAGAGATTACTTATGAGATCGATATGTACTTTATATTATAAAACTGGGCAGGTGTTGTATCGTACAAGTAGCGTCATTTGGTCAGAGTTTCTTACTACTGATAATCATGAGTACAAATAGGAGATTGTTGATGTCTGACTGTTTTAAAATGATAATAAAACTGTTACCATTTTCATTAAAAAATGAAAGAAAAAATTGGGTGGTTTAGCACAGCAAAAATGACCCCTAAGACCGTTTTTCACCTCATGAAATACTACTATAGCTTTGAGCATTGTTAGTGCCCTTGGCTTTGCCTCTATCCCTTAGCAGTTCCAGACAGTTCCTGGCTACAAGCATAGTACAATATGAGCTGATCAATCACCTTCACCTAATTATCTAACATCCTGTTTGGTAGAGTTCTAAATTATATTCACCTTAAATTATTTTTTCCAAGAGTTAAACTTCCAAAGTCACTGTAATACAACCTTCTGTTAAAAAAATTGCTGTTCCTCTAATGATTATGATTGTATTGGCCTTAAAGTACAATTTTCTTGTATTCTTTTAACATCTGTTTACTGCTCTTCTGTTTACTGAATATCCTTATGAAGCTTTGCTGTACTAGATCAGGTCACCACCCACCATGTCGTTGATAATTTTTATTATTAAATATGGTATCTGGTCCGGGATTAGCAAGAAATGTCACCTTCTTGGGTATCTACAGTAAGTGTTCAATTGAAACCAAAATGCTGTCTTCTTAATGCAGTGTTAAAGGCAGGTCTCCTTTTACTCCCTTCCACCCTGTAGCATGCAGTTAACTTGCAGTTTCAGACTGGTACTCACTGTTCACATAATTTCATTTGTCAGACCATACGTTATTACTTGTCCAACCATTCCAGATCACACTACACACCAATTCTTTCCTGCCCTGACCACACCATTCACTGAATCTGTGCTACTAAGAGTGTACTCTGCACCAGGTATATCCTTTCCAGAGCACAACCCACACTGTGCCTGTCCTTCCCATACCACACCCTACACTGCATCTGTGCTTTACAACAACATTTCACACTGGATTAATTTCCCAGGCCACTCTCTGCGCTGTGTGTCTGTCCTTCCCATACTACATTCTACACTTGATTCATCCATTCCAGACCACACCCTACACTGCATCTGTTCTTTACAACAACATTTCACACTGGATTAATTTCCCAGGCCACTCTCTGCGCTGTGTGTCTGTCCTTCCCATACTACATTCTACACTTGATTCATCCATTCCAGACCACACCCTACACTGCATCTGTTCTTTACAACAACATTTCACACTGGATTAATTTCCAAGGCCACTCTCTGCGCTGTGTGTCTGTCCTTCCCATACTACATTCTACACTTGATTCATCCATTCCAGACCACACTCTACACTGGAAAACCCAAGCAGGAGATGCACTTCAACAATATCCCTTGTGCTGTAACCTGAAGGTAGGAGTGCATACTTGCATATACTACATCCAAAAAGGCAATGCACTCAGGGCTGTGCTTTGAACACTAGTTTTAATCCAAGGGCAGAGATGTGCAAAATAACACAAAATTTAATTTATGCACACTGGTTTTGAGAAGGGGGCTGCGGAAGGACAGACTGTGCCTGACTTTTTCTCTGATTCAGTTAAAATGTTTCAGCTCCAGTTCCCTAGTGAGCTCATTATAATACATCTGCCTGGGCATTACCACTGCATTTTGACCTACATCGGATGGTTTGATATTATTCTCAGTAGTTCCACAGTGGAAATGTGGTGATGTTTTCCCTGGTCCCCTTTCTTAAGTAGCTGTTCTCTGGAGCAATGATTTATATGTACTAAAATTGGGCTTCTTGATGTGTGTTGGACAAAAGTTTGATTTGGGTGTGAAAAGGCTTCCATTGTTCGTAGCCCTCTACCTTCTGATATGGATTGATCATGTTCTTCCCTTCTCTCTCTCTTTGGTTTTGGGGATTCTGAATCACAGGCCATCAGTTTCAATGTGTGGTCCAGGTTTCATTCTGTACTTAGTGATGCTAGTGATAGTTCCAGATTCTCATCTGTTAGTGTTTCCTGGGGTAGGGTACCTGACAGGCCCATGGCTGTTGAGATGAAATCAGAATAATTTTACATGGCTCTGGGAGCTTCCCTGAGAATGTATTGCTAGGTTAATTTTGGATATGAAGGAGGGTCTTTTGTACTTTAATCTGAGAATGTGTCAGATACAATATAATTTAAATCAGTTCCTAATACTGATTGTGCAGTTTATTCTGTTCCTATCCAATGGTGCTTCCATTTACATGCAATCCATGATTGGAAAATCCCGTTCTATTTCTAAAGTGGGACATCTGCTTTTAACAGCATTTATTTAACATCGCTCCTTTTTCTATTTTTTTTTTTTTTGCACTTTAAGTGCTTGTGTTGGCAGTATAGTTGTAACACTTTTTGTACCTACTATTGCACTTTCATGCACTTCTGAGAACTTTACTTGATAATTTTATTATTTATTTATTTGCAATTTCTGTTTATCCCCCATTTCTCCAGCCTCTCCTAAGTCCCTCAGACCCATGAACAATCCCCTCCAAGCCTCCCTGGTCACCATCACCTACCCCCATGGAGATCTGGCCCCCCAGGCTGGGTCAGAATGGAGGGGAGAACGCCTGAATGTATGCACTTCATCGGGCAGGTGACACAATCTGGAAAGAGAAGGAGGCCCAGGGAGCTCCCATGGGCCATCATCACAGAGGTGCTGCGACCATTTTTCCTTTTCTCCCTACCCCCGAGATGTCACATGCAAGGACAGTAAGCTGACCCTGCCCATGCAATGCGTGCATCCAGCCACTGGTGTTGGTAACTGTCTACCCTCCCACTGCCCGGCTCTCCGTACTGCCACCTGTGGTCACCCAAGTGGCAGTATTATGGTGTAAGATGGCACCTTCCCACCCCAGAGAAGGAGAGCATCCTCTAGAAAGCTCAGTCCTCCTCCTCGGGCTGGCCCCTGACAACCCAAGTTTGTTCCTGAACCCGGGTCACCGATGTTGTAGGTGGTAGCACTACCGCTGCACTGGTGGACAAGCTCTTACTTGCCCATTTTAATTTCAAAATTACATCTTCAGTTTATGGATGATTCAATTTAAATGATATGATGTAAAGGTGATTCTGTTACTTTAAAGGCAGAGTATAAATGGGCACTATTCCAACCAACTCTGTCCCAAGTCAGAATGTTGAATCAACATGAAATGTCGGAAGATCAGTCTGTCTCCATTTCCATAGTTCTCTTTATGGCACCTGAGTATGTAAATTACATTTTGTGTTTTAATGCACATCTCTACACTTAATTTAAAATTAGTCTACAAAACATAGGCCTGACTGCATTGCCTTTTGTGACACACTCTACACTGGGTCTGTCCTTCACAGACCACATTTTACACTAGGTTTATTCTTCTCAGACCACACTACATGCTGGTTCTATACTTCCCAGCTCACACTCCACATGGGGCCCATCTTCACTACACCACATGTTGGGGCCATCTTTCTTAAAGCATACTTTATACTAGGTCTTTATTTCTCAGATTGGACTTCACACCAGCTCCATCTTCCCAGACCAGACACTACACTGAATCCAACCTCTTTGGATCACACTTCACATTGAAGACTTTCTTTCCAAATCATACATCTCTCCGGGGTGTCTCCAGCCTGGTCTGCCCTTCCTAAACCACCATATACCCTAGATTACACAATGGCAAGAAAGAATGCTGGACTGTGATTGGTCAGTCTGTGACTGGACCCATGATGTTATCCTGGCATAACAACACAGATCTAGTCCCAGCACACTCTTGACTGCATTAAATGTAGAAATAAAAAATCAGTCCACAGCCATCCCTGCCATCGGCTTCATCACTCCCTGCTCCCAGTCGAAGTGAAAGCCACATTTCCGATCGGCTTTACACTACTTTAACCCAAAACTCTCACACATTCCACCCAAAACAAATTTTCCATCTTTTAGTTAAAAACAAAACAAAAAAAGCCAAATGAAAGCCGCCTTTGCGATTGGGTTCAAAGCAGTCCCCCGCTCCTTCCCCACTGCCATCCTTCCCTCCCACTGCTACAAACCAGCACAAAACAATACAGCACACATCTTATGTGTCCCTTATTGTTCTCATTCTTGTTTTATTTTTTCTTAGTCACAAATGAAATAAGTAAACAAGCCGAGACGTGATCAGCTTCTCCACAGCCCTCCTCACCAACAGCACGATCGGCTTCACATCCCGGTCCCAGCTGCCCATACTAGGAACCTGAGGGACAGCATGCAGCTGTCCCTTTCAGTTAATGGCTTTTTTTTTCCAGTTCGCATTCTGTATCTCCTGATACAAATAGTAAATGCAAGAAGCTGTACCTGGAGAATGAACAAAGGACAAGCCACACACATCACCAGCGAGACACAAACGAAACATCACCTATTTAAAAAAAAACACAGAGCATGCTATTCTTACGCATCGTTTGGGGGGGGGGGGGAGCTGGCACTGGCTTAATTCTATGAGTTTTCATTCTCCCACCAGGCTAGCTTCTTTTTCTACTTACACTTTAAGTGAAAAGTAGCTTTGGTGGTGGTGGTGGGGTTGTTAATAAAAAGTCGGGGAGCAGGGAGACAAATGAAAGAGACGCTAGGGAACAAGTTTTCTAGCAGTAGCTCCACCTGCAGGACAAAACAGTAAATCCACACTATTTTTTTCAGTGTACACCTACCCATTAAAAAAACTACTAAAAATCTACTTTTAAATATATTTTTTAATCTTTTTTTATGTTATTTACACAAACGAGCCATTGTATAATAGGAGGAGTAATGCACTCCAGGGTGTGTGTCATGTTGGGATAACATCACTTCTGGAACATTGGAAGCATTTAGCCTGCGGTCTTGTGCCCAGCCACTCAAGGCATGATGCTATCCCAGCATGACACACACCCTGTCATGCATTATTTCTTTATTAGAACTCTTCAGGCAGCACAATACCACTGATGTGTTTTTCTAAATCCATTCTCCATCCTAAATCCTTCCTTTTTAAGCATTGTACACCTTGTGTCTGTCCCTTCTACCTCATCCTAGCTGCTAGTATGTAATTAATGTAAAAACAGACTGATAAACTCATGGTATAAATTCCATATTAAAACCATACTCAGCTCCTAGTTCATCTCTTTCAGATTACTTCACATCCTGCTTCATCTTTCTCAAACTGCCCTCAGGCTCAAGTGAGTCCCTCTCAAATCACAGACCCTCTAGGTCTGCTTTTCTCAATAGACATTTTACCACAGGTCCTTCCTTCTGAGAGTTCACTGCACCATGGTCTTTCTTCTCAAACCACAGTTCCATCCAGTTCTATCTTCTGATCACACTCTAGCCATCTAGTCCATCTTCTTACTCCACAGTTGACCCTGGTTTGTCCTTCCCACCTTGCTAGACCACACTGTATCCTGGTCTCTCTTCAATGTGCACTTCGCCCCTTATCTGCCCCTTCTCAAGCCATTGTTCATGTTGGGTCTATCCTTCTGAAGCCACACTCCAGCTCATCTCCTTCCCTCCCAAACCACACAACAACTCGGGTCCATCATTCTGAGACCACACTCCAAGCCAGGTTCGTCCTTCTCAAACCACAGTTCACCCTGAGCTAAACTTTTCAATCAACACTCAAACCTGGATGTTGCCTTCTGAAGCTACACTTTGGTCTTGGTCTGTCCCTCACACACCACACTTTATCCAAGGTCCATACTTCTTAAATCACCTTACCCCAGGTCCATCCTTCAGAAACTGCACTTAACTTCATCAAACACAATTGAAAATGACCCAATAGTGACCCAAGGTTGATTTGCTGAGAGACTGCCAAGTAGTAAGAAAAGAAAGCTAATATGCAAACATTTCATAGTAACATATAAGTTAAGGTTGGATGTGACTCTTCAAAATCGAGCCCTCCCCATGCTTCATAAGTACGAATGAATAAGCATGCTAAGCAAACATATACTAATGTATAATGATTCCCCTCCCACTCTGCTACTCAAATTATCCTTTGTTTCACATGGTACACAGCAATTTTACTGGGATTACCTTGAAGCCCAGTACTGTCTTCATATCCACAGTCTCTGCTGGTGTTCTGTTCACCACCCCAGATAAGTGCCTCTTATGGTTATCCCTGAATTTACTAACCCTGAGCTTCTGGGTATGTCACACATTCTGCTGGAGGGCACCAGATCAAACATCTCCATCTGTTTGATCCGTCAGTACCCTTGAGTATGCAGAAAATAGGTTATATCTCCTTTAAGCCTCCTTTTCTCCATGATGTTAATGGCAACCAGCTTTCCCTCATATCTTTTGACCCCCAAACCCCAGATCCTTTTGATGGCTGTGCACTGCACTGTCAGAACAGCCTTAATGTCCTTTTTGTTTTGGTGAACCCAGAACTATAACCAGTACTTCGGGGGGGGGGGGGAGGCTGACCAGTGCCTTGTGGAGTGACAGAATTACTTTCCTGGCTCATTGGCCACTATCGTTTTAGTACACCCTAACATTCTGCTGGCTGTCTTAACAGCAGCCACACAAATTTTATTATGCATTAGCTCCGGGTCTGTTATGAACCTATGTCCTTTTTCTTCTCCACTGCAACCCAAACAAAAGACCACTGCACTTTGAAGTAAGTTCCAGTACAGCTTCAGACACAGATGTTGCAGTTCTTATTTTTATTCTTTCAGTGGCCAGCACCATATGCAGTTCTCAGATTCTCATCCAACATGAAGTTAGTAAGTGCACAGTGCTAAAAAGTGTTTGAGACAGAGATGCCTGGAGTATCTTTTCCTACTCCATTGCAACAAGAGAAGCCCCACACAGTCTGTAGGTCTTACTTTTTGGCTATGTTGAATCAAGATTACAGGAGTCTTGCCAATATCTAGCTTATTCAGGTCTTTCTGAAGTTCCTTTCATCATTTGAGGGAGTCGAAGACCCTGTCCAGTTTAATGTCATCACCAAATGTAAGCAGCCTACTGATGACATCAGCTTCCGGATCGTTGATGAAACTGTAGAGAAGCCATGACCCCAGCACTGATATCCCTAAAGGGCATCACTGAGAACCCTTCTCCATTCCACATCTTGCTTGTCCATCACCACCTTCTGCTTTCTGCCCCCAAACCAGTTAGCAATCTGCCTTGTTTATACATTGTGTATGCCACACTTGCGTACTTTGTCCAGACGGTTGTCAAGTACCACTGTGTCAAAGGCCTTGATGATGTCCCAGTAGACTACATCTTTGGCCCTGCCCCATCCACATCCCTGGTCAACCTACAAAGGAGGTAATTGGATTGGATTGGATTAGCATGACCTGCCCCTTATAAAGCCATGCTGAGAGGGGGAATGAACCTTGAACTCAGCCAAGTGCTCGATTATTCTGTCCTTGGTAATGGATTCCAGAGCCTTTCCTGACACTGATGTAAGTCTGACTAGCCTGCAGTTGCCTAGGTCTGACTTTACTCTCTACTTAAAGATGACAACTACAATGACCACTTTCCTGCCCTCCAGTACCACAGCTGCCTGTATGGATAGACTCCTTGCTGCATGCATCCCAGCCAATTGTTTCTTTAGCTCCACTATGATCCAGAAGAGTATCTCATCTGCTCCTTGGGACTTACCTGTCTTGATCTTCATTAGATAGTCAGCTATCAAGGCAGGATTGATATTCACATGCTGTATCCTGGCTATCAGATATGCCACAGACTGCTCTCCCTACCCCCCCAGGTCTATTTTTGGTGAACACAGAAGCAAAGCATTCAGTACTTGAGGAAGATGGTGCTGTCCACAGCTCCCACTTCTATCTGAGCTTTCAACTCCTCATTGACTCCCTTAATTCTGTTTTTCTAGCCCCTCACTGCTGCTTTGTATTGTTCTTGCCTTGAGGCAGCTTGGCTGTTTCCAGTGGGCATATTATGAAAAAACAGCGTCAATATATCAGCTATTTTTCTGCTACTTGGCAGTCTCCCTTCAAGTCATATTTGCGTCACTCTTGGGTAGTTTCAAATTCTGTTTTTTACTACACTGCCATTACAACTTACCCTTCTTTGTGGACTTTACCCCATTATGTCCTTCTCAAACCACATTCCACCCAGTTCTACTCTTCCACAAACCACACTCAACCTTATGTATGTTGTATGTCTTCCTCAATGCATACTCAACTCCTGGTCAGTTCTTTTCAAGACACAATCCATACTAGGGTTGTCCTTCTCATATCATACTCCTCTTTTTGCCTGTCCTTCACAATTTATACTCCACTACCAGTCAATTTTTCCAAAACGACACTCCACACATTATGTTGCCTTCTGAATCCACATTCCATCTTCTGGTCTATGTTTTCTAAACCACGCTTAAACCCAGGTGAGTCCTCCTCAATTGATACTCCACTCCTGGTTCATCCTTGTCAATCCTCAGTCTACTTTGGAGTTGCCTTTCTCAGTTCACAATCCTGGAATATTGCTATCAGTTCATATTCCAGCCCAGGTCAAGCCATCTGAAAGTCTATCCCTTTAAAAGAACATGCTTTACTCTTGGTTCTTCATGAACCAAACACCAGCTTGCTTATCAGTCCCCATTCTGCTTGGATCTATCCATCTCAAACTTCACTATGTCTGTGCTCTTTACTGCAACCTTGCCTGTCCTCCCCAATCTCCACTCTTTCGCAGGTCTCACCCTTCTGTCATTGTATACTTGTGGTCTGTACAAAACCCTATTAAGTAGCTACCAGGGCATACTTACAACCAAAAGGCAAATCGGAGTCCCCATAAATTGTCAAGGTGATGAGCGGTGGCATTCAGAGGTGAACTGGGCTCCCCATACAACCACTCACCAAAACTGCCATACACAAAAAAGTCACTGTCTGCAAGGGATAGAATGCCCCTGGGACAGTGGCACTGCATATGCTTATGCAGGTTGCAGTTCCAAAAGTTAGTGTTTTCACATACTTTATGTGACCAGTACAATTCAGCAACTGTGGCTACCACAGTGGTCAGCCCATAGCATAGCAACAGACACATGGTGCCATGCCATGCCCCAGGCATTAAATGGTAACACTGATGTCCCACTGTCTCCACACCCTGTACCTTAAGGCCCACTTGTGGGATGGGTTTAGTTTAATTAATTTGGTCCCCCATTTTGATCCAGTGGCACCCAACCCCCTCAACATGTCAAAAGTTAATCCATGTTATCAAGTGGATTCCCCTTCCTAGCAGTTCTCTACCAGTGGGGTCACTGCACCTTGTGACTGGTGAAGTGTGTAAAGGTGCTGGGGAACCGAAGTGCATTGCATAGCACCTTCTCACATACTGGCACCCTCATAATTGGGGCTTCCCCACCCCTTTCCCCGTACTAGTGCACTAACCTGTGCACTAGCACAGGGATGTCCTTGCAACCCTGTATGTATAGTGTTAAGAAGTGCAAGGCAATAATGTGGTGCCAAGTGATCCTTGTGACACTTTGCACCACATTAGTGACTGTGCATGGGTCCCCAAGTGTCCATTGTTCATTCACAGAAACCAAAATGAACATATTAGAAAACTGGTGTCCAACAGGATTTTACTAAATTTGCACCAGAATACAAAGTTTTAAAGATGACCCTGATAATTCTTTTTAGAAATGCTGCTTCTTAAACAGATGAGGAGACTTGTTTTCAACTACACTGTCTCCTTGGGAAAGGAAATCAGTTTGTAGTGGAATCTATATTTAATTATTATCCAAAGTAGGTTAAAATACTTGATGCTGTGTATTCCTTAGCATGCAACAGACTGAAATAAAACATTGGATTTTGCAAAATGCAAGTGGAGCACGCCATCTAGCCAAGAAAAAAGATTGTTTGAAAGTAATGTTATTGAAACTGTGAACATTCCCCAGTAGACTACACTTTATATGTTATGCTAAGTTAATGAGGGTGTGACAGTCCTGGTTATTTCATGCATTGTGCTATTCAATCAGCACGGACCTTTTGGCTACATTTCTTGTAAAATTATGCAAATACATTGAATGCATTGTATACAAATAGCACAAGAAATCATTCATTGAACTGTTGAGCTATGCTGTTCTGTAATATTCCTTCTATGTTTGTAACTTATGGTATTAATGTAAATAATTAAATAGTAGTAATTTGTTTTGTATTTAATAATAAATTCTATATTGTGTAAATTGTTTTTCTAAAAGAGATATATTCTGCCAGTCTGAGAAGTGATTTATATACCTCACGGTTATTGTGCCTTAAATTACAGTATTCAGTATTCTTCTCTCCCTCTTGTTTTAGGAGTGGGGATGTTATCAATTAGTATCCATTATATCTGAATGACTTGCTACAGTATCTGCTGCTCAGGATTGCTGTAGCACCACAACTGCAGTCGCTGCTTTCATGTCACTATACAGTAGCTGTAATTGTATATATTTTGGTGGCGGTGGGGGGGGGGGGGACATCATGTTCTCATTTGTGGATTGATAGCAACATAGACATAATGTATCTTTTGTTGCGTTCCTCTTGACTGCCAAAACTTTTACAAAGGTTTTTGTTAAAGTCATTCATTTGTGTTGAAGTTTTTTCAATGTACAGTATTAATGCATTGCAAGATTTTCCAGTTTATATGAAATCAGTGCTATGTAGCATACATAAACCTAGAACAAGCTGATGAAGAGTTATTCAGTGTTCTGAGATAAGAATTCATTTAAAAAATTTGAAATAGTTTTTTTTTAATTAAGATAGAATGTATTTAATTAAATCGAAATTAACATAAAAAGTGCTACAAGACAGACAGTAGTATTGGAATGATAGCTGACTTTAAAATAATAACAGGATACAAATATCTTTAGTGTTGACATTTTAATTTTCGGATTGATTCTTCATCCATTGTGTATTGATATCTGTATATCCATCTCATAGTGATGATGACAATGACACACTAGTAAAGCATCGTAATAGCAGTTTCTAGGAACGTGGATATGGTGTTTGATTCACATTTCAGGCAGTGTTCCTTTCCCCTTTAAGGCTTGCTGGAATGTCTTCAAGCTGTCTCCTCCCACCCACCCAGGTGGTAACTCCCTCGGCACCACCCCGTGACATCAGATCTTCCTTTCCACTGGAAGAAGAAGGTTCCCTCCTTACCGCTCTGGCGCTGAGAAGGCCCTTTGTGTATTAAACTTGATTCTTTCAAAACTTTGTCTTCAGGCTTACTCCTTCAGGTCTCTGGTATGGATGACGCGAAGTCAGCACCAGGATTCTGAAAATGTGCCTGCAGGCAAAAGATGTCGCAGATGGATCTGCACACCATGTGCGTGTACTGCCTGGGCCTCGAGCATGACCCCTATGCATGCAGTGTGTGCCGCACCTTTCATCCATCTGCTTTAGTGGATCGCCATGCCCGCTTGGTTTTGGGTCATCTGGATGATCAGGATCTGCCAATCAAATTAAAGGACACCCGCCGGGTGGTCTCCACTGTCGTGGGGGCCCCCCAAATAGCTTGCGGCATTTGAGGAGGCACATCTCATGCTTCCTCAGCTTTGGCTTTTGTGCTGCTCTCCTTGAGGTGCCTCCTTCACAGGGGCATTCAGAGATTTGTGCCAGGCCCTTCTTACCCATGGGCAGGATCTCTCGGGTGCTAAGGCTAAATCCAAGTCTAAAAAAAGAGTCCAAGAAATGGTCTCGTCAACGTTCATGGGATCGGGAGTGCTCTTGGGCCTCCAGTTCCCATGCTTCTCTGGAGGTTTCAACTTTGGTCGGTTCTTCGGCTGAGGCCACCAGCCCCATGGTCTCCCTGTTGGGGCAGTTGGTTGAGACTCAGGTCGATCTTCCAGCCGAGATTTTTCTCGAGCCGGTTGACCCATTGTCACCGGAAGACGCTGACACCTCCCTTTGCAGGACCCTAGTCCTACCACTCACTCAGGGAGGAACGGACCAGTCTGCTGATCCGCCTCCTCTCGACCCAGAGCCTCCAGACCAGGAGGAGCTCTAGCTCTTGCCGGCCCTCTTTGAGACCTACTGTCAGCAGCCCCCGACGATCAAGGTTGTGGTCCCGCTCTCAGAGCCCCAAGTCAAGCAGCCCACACTGAAGTTGGTGCTCATGCTCTCGATGCTCGGGTAAGCGGCAACGCCACTATTGCTCTTCCTCCTTGTCCTCTTTGGGCAAAGAGAGGCACTGGTGCAAGCTGTGTCAGCACTGCGAGGACTTAATGTGTCAACAGCTACTCTTCACTGGGGTAAAGCCCATTTCTGCTTCGACCCTGGTCTTCACATGGCTTTTGCCACCAAGGTCACAACCTTCCCCACCTCAGCAGGAGCTGACCCATCAGGTCCCATCCCAGCCTGTCTGCTGATTTTGGTGAAGCCATCACCAAAACAGCCGAAGACCAGTGCTCTAACTAAGGAGGCCCACTTGGCCTCAGGTCTTTCCCATTAGCTGTCGGTTACCATTACCCCTGACTGTCCCCGGAGGGTCAGTGGGGATTCTGGCAGGCAACCTCTTTTCCATGACTCCTCAGAATTGGAGGGCTCCTCCTTGCACTCCCGTCCAGTGAACTTGGAATCAGCCAAGGACCTGTCGATGGAGCAGGGCCCTATGTCCATCATGGGTCTTCTCCATTTCATCTCGGAGTCTACGGGTCGCCCGTTGGAGCCCATTCAAAAGCGGGCCTGGTACCCACTCACTGAGATCCTTGACTGGGGAAACTCCCCTGGAGAGGCCTTCCTGATGACAGATGCCATTCTTGGTCCTGCCTTGGAGCTGTGGCAGCACCTGGACTCTTGCCCTGTGCCATCGGCCCTGATGGCCCGTAAGTATGCGGCCCCTACTGGTTCCCTTTTCGGATTCACACAGCATCCCGCAGCTGAGGGGCTTGTGGCCAGTTCTGTTTTCAGGTGCTCTGGCAATGTTGGTGACATTGAAAAGGCACCCGATAAGGAGTCCAAGAAGTTAGATCATATGGCAAAAGGGTGTATGCAGCCTTCTCTCTCTTGGCTTTCAGCAAAGCAACTTTGGCTCTTGTGATGGCCCACTTCTCGTATGCCTTCCTGGGCTCTCTTGATGAGGTGCTCCCTTATCTCCCTGCAAACCTACAGACCATGGTCAAGCAGATCTAGGATCAAAGCAGAGCAGTGGCCAAGCAACAGCTCCAGACAGTCATGGACTTTGGTGACTCTTGCACTCGGTCCATGGTGGCAGCGGTGGCTGTTTGCCACAGAGCCTAGCTGAGGATCTTGATGTTTGTGGCAGATATCCAGCACAAGCTGGCAGATGTCCCCTTCTTAGGCACTGACTTGTTACGGCCCGGGGTTGAGGGGCATCTCACCCGTATTGAGAAGTCCAGTGCCACCTTGGACTTGGTGACATCCACTTAGAGAGACCCCAAGGGCACTAAGCAACAGAAAAAGAAGCAGACCCTCCCTACCCCCGCAACAAAACCAGCCCAGACTCAGGCTGGTCAGCAGACTCAGGCCTGGTGACTGCGACCAAAGTCGGAGGCCACAGTCGTCCATATGCCAGGAGGTCAAGGCCCCCGGCGATCCTTTAGCCGATCCCTGTGCCGCCTCCAAGCCTGCCCTATGAGGGGATGAGGGGCACCCCCCTCATGCCCATCCTCACTCCGCTGGGTCCTCCCATGGGGAGCCGGCTCTGCCACTTCATTTCCATCTGGTCCACTGTCACCATGGGTAGGTGGGTTCTCGAAGTGGTTGGCCAGGGCCTGCTTCTGGAATTCAAGGAGTACCTGCCTTGCCAAGCCCTTGCCCCACGAGAGGGCATAGTGTCTGCAGATATCCTGTCAGCCCTTCAGGTCGACATCACCCAGCTCCTCTGCAAGGAGGTCGTGGCTCCTGTTGCAGACCCTCCAGAACACCCAGGGTTTGTCACCAGGTATTTTTTGGTGCCAAAACAGAAGGGGAGGCTGGCGCCTCATCTTAGATCTGCATGACCTGAACAAGTTTCTCAGGCTGCACACCTTCAAGATGGTCACTCTGTCTCAGATCATACCATCTCTTGAGCAAAACATGTGGTTCTGCTCCCTGGATCTTCAGGACGTATTCTTTCATGTCCCAATCCATCTGTCCCACTGCCAGTTCCTTCAGTTCTGAGCAGAGGGGATCCTCTATGAGTTCCATGCCATGCCATTCGGCCTGTACTCGGCCCCCAGGGTCTTCACCAATTGCATCGCAGTGGTGGCAGCTTATCTGAGGCATTAAGGAGTCCAGGTTTACCCCTACCTGGATGACTGGCTGTTTGCAGGTCCCTCCAGGCAGGAGGTGGAGCAGTCCAGGGACCTGGCCTTCCAGACCTGCATCATCCTTGGCCTCCTGGTCAGCGAGGCCAAGTGGGAACTCGTGCAGATGATCAGCTTCATTGGGGTGGGGCTCAACTCCCAGTAGACAGGGCAGAGGCTATCTCTTCCTTTGCCTGATCATTTTGGGTTGGGCAGTTGCGTCCTGCTCGGGACTTCCTGTGCTTACTGGGATACATGGCAGCTTGCACCAGTGTGGTCTGTTGGGCCCACTGAAGAATGCACTCTCTGCAATGGGAGCTGGCCCACCACTGGTCTCAGAGCAAGGACTACTTCAGCCTGCCAGTCGTGGTGACTCCGCTGGTGTGGGATGCCCTCCAGTGGTGGTTAGTCCCAGAACATCTGCAGAAAGGGATCCTGTTTGTCTGCCCAGAGCCAATGGTCATCCTGATGACCGATGCCTTTCTCATGGGCTGGGGTGCCCACCTGGGGAAACAGAGAGTACATGGACTGTGGACCCCCGAGGAGTCCCAGTGCCATATCAACCTGCTGGAACTGCAGGCAGTGCAACTGGCACTGACAGCCTTTGCTCCATATGTTCGGGGTCAGGTCATTCAGGTGCAGACAGACAACACCACGACCATGTACTACCTCAAAAATCAGGGTAGAACTCACTCCCTTCCTCTGTGCAGGGAAGCTCTCTGCATTTGGACCCCCATGCACAGCTTAGAGACTGATCTCCAGACCGTTCAAGTAGCCGGTGCCTCCAGCCAGCTGGCGGACACTCTCAGCTATGTGAGCGAGGCGTCTCACGCATGGTCTCTTCACCCAGAGGTAGTACACAACCTGTTCTCCCAGTGGGCACCCCTCTGGTGGATCTGTTTGTCTCCAAGGAGAACGCAAAGCTGAAGCTGTACTGTGCCTGCCCCCCCTCAGCAGGGAGCGCTGCAGGGGGATGCCTTTTCCAGGCCCTGGATCCCACACCTTCTCTATGCCTTCCCCTCCATTCCCCTTGATCCACAAGGTGCTGCTCAAGGTCAGGAGGGATAAGGTATGGATGATCCTGATGGCACCAGACTGGCCTCACCAGTTCTGGTACCCCAGTCTCCTCAGCCTCAGTAGCAGGCTCCCAAGGCATCTTCCTCTATGCCTGGACATGCTCTCAATCCATCAGGGAAAGGTACTCCAGCTGAATCTTTAATACCTGCACCTTACAGCCTGGTTCCTGAGTGGTTAGAACTCCAGGCATTGGGTCTCTCCGAAGATGTGCTCACCGTGTTCGAGGCTTCTTGGAAGGAGTTGACCCAAAAATGCTATGCATTCAAATGGAAGAGGTTCTCCATCTAGTGCCAGGGCAGGGGATTGGACCCCTTATCTTGCCCAGTGGCTAACATTCTCTACTGCCTTTGGTCCCTTTCTTAGTTGGGCCTTCAATCAACGACCCTTAAGGTGCATCTGGCAGCCATTTCTACCTACCGGGCATGGGCCAGTATGCAGTCAGTGGCACAGGAAAAGGTGGTCTGGTGCTTTTTTAAAGGCCTTGACCACATTTCCCCTCCAGTGTGTGAACCACCACCACCTTGGGACCTGTTGCTAGTATTGGCAAAGCTCATGAACAAGCTATTCGAACTGATGCACAGGTGTGAGACGTCAGCCAGAAGGATCAGTGAGCTCCAGGTGCTGTCGATGGAGTCTCCTTACATGGTCTTCCACAGGGACAAGGTTGTCCTTCGCCCCAACCTGAAGTTCCTCCCAAAGGTTTTGTCAGATTTTCACCTTAACCAGGTGATTAATGTTCCCGTGTACTTCACCAACAACACCTCGGAGGCCAAGCACAGGCTCCATATGTTGGACCTGCGGTGAGCGCTAGCCTAGTACAAGGAGTGCATGGCTGGAGTTCGAGGAGGGGTTCGCCAGTTGTTTGTCACCTATGCTGAAGCCACACCAGGCAGATCTGCAGCTAGGCAGATGATTGGCAGCTGGATTGTATCCTGCATTGACCTCTGCTATTGGATGGCAGGCAGGGAGCCTCTCATAGGGCTAAGGGCTCATTCTACCGGTCATATTGCTGCCTCGGTGGCTGCTTCCAGGGACATCCCTATCCAAGAAATCTGCAGGGCTGCTACCTGGAAGTCAGCACACACCTTCATTTCCCACTACCACATCAACCTCGAGTCACACCGGGATGCTGGTCTTGGGGCCTCAAGTTCTCCATCTCTTTTCCCTAAGTAGGGGGGGTGTACACGTTGCCTCCCTCCTCCTGGAGAACTGCTAGGAGTCTGCCTGAAGTGTGAACAAAACACCATAGCCACATCCCTAGAAAAACAGGTTACTCACCTGTAACAGTAGTTGTAGGAGTGGCGTATGGTGTTCATCCACACTGGCCCACCTGACCTCCCCTGGCAAGCAGCACACTGATTTTGCTTCCAGTGGGCAAGATCTGACATCACAGAGTGGTGCCGAGGGAGTTACCACCCAGGTGGGTGGGAGGAGCCACCTTGAAGACATCCTGGCAAGCCTTAAAGGGGAAAGGAACACTGCCTGAAGTGTGGATGAACACCATATACCACTCCTAGAACGACTATTACAGGTGAATAACCTGTTTTTATGATGTTCCGTAACCCTTTGACAGCTGTGTGTCTGCGGTTCAGTGTATGCATGTCAAAGTATCAGTTGTTCTTAGCTTCTAGGAATATTTTGATAGTGACAATTCACATATGCTGATTTTTTATTTTAAACAATTTTTATTTTTGCTGTGCAAATGTTGACAATCTGTTTTAAATGTGTGTATTAGTAAAATGCTAACATTATCTATCTGTTTTTGTATTTATTGATTTATTAGAAACAGGATGGATCCTTGAGCCAGGGCTCACTTACAGTGATATCCTGGCAAATGGCAGCACCATCACGCAGAACACTTGGGTTTTACATCAATATATTACAGCTAATATTCATATAGTAGTGTCATTATTAGATTATAAGTTCAGCTGTTGACCAAGTCACACTAGTAAAAGAGATTATAATCTCCTTGGGACAGTTTACCTGGAAATATTATCATCATCATCAGTATAATGGCATTACCAAATCTGCAATAATACATAAATAAAGAAAGTACTTTTAAATCTGCTTACAGTAGATATTGCTTTGCTGCAAGGCCCAAAAATGCAGGAAGTAGGGGTGTGCAAATACCTCATTTCGAATATTTGGCCAAGTATTTGTATTTGGAGGCCCCAGTATTCGTTATTCATGCTTTATCTGTCTGCTGGAACAGTGAGTGAGTGAGCGAGACTTCCTGTGCAATCCGAGGCCACTTTGAAAGATCACTAATGGCAACCCATGTGACCCAGCACTCCCAGAAGTTACAGTCAAGAGGGACAGAACTTTGAACTGCTGCGAAAGAGCAAAATCCACTTTCATTCACATATTCAAATTAGCCAAAAAGCAGAAATCGTGACTGTTTTTGTCCCCTTTCTAAGTCTCAAGCTAGAGAGGGTCATATGCTTCACACTTCTGTATGATAATGTTTAGTGTTTCTCAGGAGAACTACTAGGAGTGTTTTTCCCCCCTTAAAGTGACAACAAAATAGCTCGAATACTAGACCTGTTTCTGCTCTGTAAGCAGTCACAGGTGCACATTTAAAGAACACAGATTGTGACAGTTTTGTGCACTGAGCACTGCAAGCAGTCACTCACCAGTGCACATAAAAAAGCACAGGCCGGGCTGGTGGTGTAGAGGTCTCAGGTGCTACTGGTGACCTATGTTCAGGAATGAGCACAGGGGGCTGGGGTGGGAAAGGATCAAGCTCCCAACAGGATGCTTTCTTCCCTTGGGGGGGGACTGCATCCTTTGCCAAATGACTGTCACCAGGTGGAGGCCAGGTGACAGTGCATGTCAAGGACAAAAGGAGGTGCTGCGTGACTCCGTAGCATGCATGTGCCTCCACATGCACTCTTACGAGTTCACCCTGGCATGGGAAAGGGACTTAAAAGTATGGAGGGAAGAAATAGCAGGACAAGGCAGGAATGACACCTGCTCGGCGATCTCTGCCTTCCACATCACCGGACCCTGGAGCCGAAGACTTGTGTGTGATTTGGGGGAAGAAGGATGGCTCTCCCCCACCTGACCCTGCCATGGGTGGGAATCAGTGGGAATACTTGGGCTCTTGGGGTTCTAGGGAGATGTAGGATGGTTTGATCAGCAGGGCAATGCTGAGGGGGATCCCATCCTATACTGCCTCTGGGAGGATAAAAGTACAGATGCCTTCTATGCACTTTCCTAGTAAGTGCCAAGTGCGCCAGAGTTGGGATAAGACCCTGTCCCATTTGTTATGCAGAGAGAGAGAGAGTTAAAAGCAAGGATCTGTCCTGTCCTCTCCTATTCTGTCACGTGTCTGTATCTTGCCTGCCTGATTGTTCAATCACATTTTCCTTGTGGAATCCAGGAATTGGCCACTCTGATGATCCCACAGTTTCCCCCTGTTACCTCCCTTCTTTCATTTGCCATTTCTATTCTTTATTTCTCCCTTTGTTTCTTTGTGGTTAAAAAAGATATATATGACTCTGTACGTGAAACTGGGATCCCCTAGTTTGTAAATATATATAATTAGATTATAATAACTGGGGAGCATTTTTTTCCATAGGAAACCCAGGTTATAATGTGCTGTTATAAGCCGTGGGTTACAACGGCGAACATGTGCCGGGTTTCCAACACTCCATATATGTGCCTATGTCTGCTTTCTCCTCTCCACATATGGGGCACCAGATACACTTTGCCACAGGATACCGCCAGTATAATTCGGCGGTGAGTTAATGAAAAAAAAAAGAAAACTGCCTCTCAGCTGCTCACTTTGCTCCCTCAGCCAACTTAAAAAAAAAAAAAACATAGAAAAAAGGTTATGGCAGCCACTCGGCCACAGACAGACCACGGACTACCACTTCATCCACACCGGACCACGGTTCTTTTATTTTATATACTGTAATTGCTGTGGTGAGAAAATGCTTCCCAGCAATTATATAAAATAAAACATGGGATGGTGTGTTTAACTCGAGATTTATTTACAGAAGTTGGATGCTTAATAAACCCCTCAAGCTTCGCTCTCGGGGTTTATGTAGCATCCAACACCTCGGGGTGTGCGTAAAATCTAATTAAACACACCACCCCATGCATTACTCTATATGTAATTACTGGCTTCCATTTTTTTCATAGAGAAAGCCAGTAAAAATTTGCTGTGATAACCAGCTGAGCTGGTTATAACGGCAAACACGCACTGGATTTCCCTATGACCACGCACGCGCCAGTTACTGGTCTTCTGCAACCATAGAGCCGCATACCTCCATGCCCCTCGCTATCGGCACTAACTTAATTTTTTTTTATTGAAAAAAAAAAGAAAAGAATGTCCAGGATCAAAAACCAAAAGAGAAACATTACCAGCATGCGAGTTTCCCTGTCTGCAAACATGCGCCGCTGCTAGCAGATCTCCAGACTTCTTCAAGCTGGAAGGATGCCACAGAAGCCACTCAGCAGTAAGTTTGATGAAGAAAACTAAGACAAATACACCAACAAAATATTTTTTCCCTGAACAAGTGGGGCACTGTTAACTTAGCAGACTACGGAGAATGCAGAATGTCCGCGGCTGCCTGAAAACCAGTCTATTTGCTTATTTTCTATAATTGCCAAGGCGTAAAAATGTACGCCAGCAATTATAAAATTATAATATGGGTGGCCTGTAAATTGATTACATATATCATTGTGGGATGCTTTTTACAATGTAGCATCCCACAACTCGGGTGTGTGTAAAATCTCATTGCACATGCCACCCCATATATTATTCTCTATATAATGTATGATAGAACATTGTTATATGGTGAAATCCATCTTTTTATAATGTTATACTATCAATGTGACATCACTATGTTGTTAACTCATCGATGGTATAACAACGGGGACTGCCCTGCGCATGTGCGCTACATGGTCCGACTGTCTTCTGAAACTGCCACGGCGGTGAGAGGTGGTGACTAAAACAACAATAATAAGGATCCTGCTTCATTTTTTTTAATCGCTATCGGGATCATACACTGTAAATTATCATTTCAAGGGACGTGGATATGATGTTCTATCCACACTTCTGGCAGTTGCTTTTCCCCTTTAATTCTTGCTGGAATTGTCTTCAAGCTGGCCCCTCCCTACCACCCGGGTGGTAACTCCCTCGGCTCTGCGCCATGACACCAGATCTTCCTTTCCGCTGGAAGAAGCAGGTTTCCTCCTTACTGTTCCCGCATTGAGTAGGCCCTCATGCTTAAATCTTTGGATTTTCTTCCAAATTTTCATAACTGCAAGTTTTGTTGTCTTCAGCTTGATCTCCGATCACGACCATAATGGACAGCAAGTCTGCTCCTGGGTTCTGCTGGTGCTCTTGTTGGCAGAAGATGTCCCAAATCAACCCACCCTCCACATATGTCTACTGCCTGGGACATGAGCGCGATCCCCAGGAATGCCACTTTTGTTGCTCATTTCACCTGACCGTTCTCGAGGACCATCTCATCCAACTTAAGCTGGGCCAACAGAACCCACCAGTCAAATTCAAGGATGCCTGTTGGGTGGTCTCTGCGGCTGTGGTGTCCGTTGAACAGCTTGCTGCACTTGAAGAGGAGGCAGCCCAAGCTGCATCCTTCTCCTCTTCGGCTTCTGCCTTCATGCTGCTCCAGCTGGGCTCAGTTTTTACGGGGTCCTTCAAGGAATTGTGCCAGTCTCTGCTGACCCTCAGCTAGGGGCCCTCTGGGCACAAATTGAAATCTAAACAGATTCCAAAAAAGAAAAAGAAAGGACTCGCCAATGTTTGTGGGATCGGAAGCACTCTCGGTCAAGAGCTTCAGATTCCTGCACTTCTCTGGATCCGACTTTGGTCGAATCCTTGGCCCAGGCCACTGGCTCCATGGTAACCCCATTACGCCAGTTGGCCGAGACACTGGTTGAAGTCCTGGCCAAGATTTTTCTCGAACCGACTGACCAGTTGTTGACTGAAGAGGCCGACAATTCTTTGTCTAAGACTCCAGTCCTGAGTCAGACCATCGGAGGGACAGATCAGTCCACTGACCCGCTGCCTCTGGTCAGTGACCAAGACCCGGAGGAGCCTCAATGGTCACCGATTCCCTCCGAGCCCCGCCGCTGGTGCCCCCAGTGGTCGAGGTCTCAGTGCTGTTCCCATGGGTCAAAAGATGCTGCCACTTTCAACACCATGGGAAGTGGTGCTGCTGCTGCTCTTCGTCCTCATCCTCCTCGGGTGAGGAAAGGCTTTGTGACAAATTGTGTCGATGCTACGAGGACCTTATGTGGCAACAGCTGGTGTTCACCAGTTTGAAGCTGACCCCGGCTCCTACACCAGCCATCACCTCACTTTTGCCCAACCGGCTGATGCCTTCTCCGCCAATGGAGCCAACCAAGATGGTCCCAACTTGATCAACCCTGGTGTCTCCACTGATTCCAGTGGAGCCACCACCTGAACAGCCAATGTCTGGCACTCCAACTAAGGAGTCTCGGCTGGTCAAGGGGCTTCCCCATCGGCTGTCGGTCACCATCACCCCTGACCATCCTCGGAGGGTCAGTGGGGACTCCGGTGGTTGACTGTGGTAGAATGGCACCCCTTCCTTAGAAACAGGCTAAAGCTTCTATTCTTCTCCCCTAAAGTCTACTGCAGTAGCGCACTCGTCTTTATTTCTGTCTCTAATTAAATTTATTTACTACTATCATGGGTAGGCCACCCATTATAGTATCTCTTCTCTCTTGTCTAAACCCCCTTTATAGTCCTTTTCCTATTCCCTTGCTTTATGCCTGTACAGTAATTCTAAATAAAGATTTATGAGCAGAAAAAAACGCTTGCTTTCCATTTATAATGATCCTGCATTCATACTGGGGAAAGAAGTAAAATCCCGGTAATAGACAGGACAAGGTATTTTAACACTGTTGTGCTACATGTATGTCTATTAGGAAATAGCTGTGCCCCGTAATGCGTGTTTGCACTAAGATGCCGCTGTGGTGAAAACCGGGTGGAGCAGTGAAATGCTTACCGCATCTGCGACAGAGAAAAGCTGTTCTCAGCTTCAAAATTAGTATAATTGCAGCCGAGTAGTTTTTCGCTTTTCCTGAGCCACTAAAAGCTGCAGCAGTAAGTGCTATGTATGCGCTTCTTAGAAATAATCATGCAAGGACTGTTTTAACAGTCGGGGGGCACTTCACGGCACAGCTGGGTCTAAAAAGGGAAAGTTGCAACTTCCCTTGACTCGCACCTCTGTGTTGGTGTTAAAAAGGGGAGGAACTGTTGTATGTCAGTAAAGCAGATCCCCACAGTATGGGGGAGGGCTGATATAGAAATTGTCATATTATAGCAATAAAAGCAATGAAATCGAATACTGAAGTATTTTCCGATGGCTTGCGATTTCAGCCATCATGTGTGTAATTCGTTATACCTAGAATGAGTAGGAAGCCTTTACATCCTGTGTTAGGTTGTTACAAATGAAATACTACAGCAAATGGTATAGAGTCCTCCTAAATGGTTGCATTAATACAGACATTGAGTGTAGCCCTTACCTGAGTGCAGATTAATTTAAAATGGTTTCTTAGGAGCCTGCAGCCCCAAGCAGAGGCTGTTTTATAGTGAAGGACAGCTGTCACTCAGGATGAGTTAAGGGTCGAAGTTTCTGTACATATTTCAATTGGTCAATCTTTTTTGATTTTGTCTTCTGCTTTATTGTTCTTGTATGGTAGGAGTGTTGCATCTGAAACCCTGATGTGTTATCTGTATACACAGTCAAGCTGATCCTCCCATCTGCTTGTATTAGAGGAGGAATGATTGTTTTTAAAAATAGGGGCAGATCAGCTGACACAGTGTCGTAGGAGGACTGCACTATAAAAGCTGCCACTGTGCTAAGGTTAGGCAGATCATCCTGGGAGAGTGTCTGGAGAGGTTGATGTGGGAGCACAGAAGTTTGTAGAGATTGTACTGTTTAAAAGTATTCTACACTGTGGCAGAATCACTGGAGGGAAGTGATACTGGAGCTCGAGGATAACTTATTTTTCTTTACTTTTTCATTTACAGTCTGATGTTTAAGACATACTAACTTTATTATTGGTTTTATTTTTGTAGTTTGCTATTGAAACCTATTATTCTACAAAAATAAACATCACACAAACTTTGTGTGTTGAACAAATCTTGGAGTACCATGTATGCTTTGATTGCCATACCACGGAAATTGGTATCAGAAGTGGGATCATTGGTTGTCTTACGTGGTGGGAGAAACCAGTAGCCAGTACCAGACCTGGTACTAAGGGTGATAATAATGCATGTCAGATGAGGACAAGATGAGTGATACGGGGGCAGGAGGAGTGAAGACCTGGACTCAGGTGTTGAAATCCAGAGAGATACTGATGACTGGGGTACAGTCTGTGGTGCGGACTCAAAGATCAAAGGACCAGATCAAGGAGTTACCAGAAGAGGAGAAGAGGATGGAAGAGGAACAATGGAGCCACTTGGAGGAACCACCCGAAGGGCTTCCAGAATTGATGTGCTGGTTAGCAATATGACAGTTGGAGATGGAAAGAGAGAGAGAGAGAACAGGAGCAGCGGAGACAAGACACCAGGTGGGCAGAAACTCTAAGGGCATTTCGTGATTTGGGGACTGGTCAGGGGCAAGATGGGGATAGATCGGGCCAAAACCGGAAAGATATAAAATTAACAAAAATTATGGCATCAGATGATATCGAGGGTTATTTGAACACCTTTGAGAGAGTGGCAGAGGCATGTGGGTGGCCCAGGACTCAATGGGTAATGCGCTTGGCCCATACTTAGCAGGAAAAGCACAGCTGGCTTACACAAATATGGATACTAGATCTGCCCGTACCTATGATTTAGTTGAAAAGGAGATCCACAAAAGGGACAATATTGACACTGAGACATACAGACAGGTTCAGAACCCTCAAATATCAGAGTAATGATGCCCCTAGAGAAGTCTTTGCATGCCTCAGGGAGTTGTGTATAAAATGGATACAGCCTGAAGGAAAGACTGTTGGAGATGTGATAGAGACTATAGTAGTTGAGCAATTCCTACAAATTTTGCCCCAAGAAGTCCAGATATGGGTACGTGAACATAAGCCTGAGTCAGCAGAAATAGCAATCACTTTGGCTGACAACTATCTTTCTGCCCACCAGAATACCAAGAGGATAGCCAATAGACCCCCAGAAAATACTACTGCCAGAGTTAATACCCCCGCATGACAAACCTATGAACCAAGGTATGGGTGGTATGATGGCAGGAATGATAATAGAGGAGGGACTGAGAGGACATTCCCACCTAACATAGTATGCAGAAATTGCAAAGGACTGGGCCATGTTGCCAGGTTCTGCTCCACCAAAAGAAGTGACTCTGTACATCTGGCTTTATTGAACCCTGGATACTTTTTCACCGATGTCCAGATTGAAGACAGAACTATTGCAGCTCTCATTGACTCTGGGAGTAAGCAATACCTGACAAGGCCAGAATATCTTAAAAATGAGGAAAGGGGACCCTGTATGAGCGTGGAGTGTGTACATGGAGATACACACCATTATCCAACAGCAATTTTGGAACTGGTTATAAAAGAACGCCCTACCTTGATAACTACTGGGTTAGTACCACATTTGCCAGTACCCCTGGTCGTTGGTCATGATTACCCGGAATTTACTTCTCTCATTCCAGAAAAAGGAACTATTGTTGCAGTAACGACATGGGTGCAGGAGAAGAAACAGAGAGAACTTGGGGACATTTTTCCTTTTCAGGAGGACATGGTTGGAGAACCGGGGAAACCAAAACTCACTTATAATGCCAAAAAGAAACAACAGAGGCAATGACATTTTGAACAAAAAGGGTTAACCCTAGAGACTGTCTGGTATTTTTAAAAAGGCAAATGTGATTATTGAACAAAAAGCTGATGAAAGTTTAGAACCTTTCTTTTTGCAGGTGGGACAGGTGCCAACACCAGGTAATCCTGAGATTATAGACCAGAATGGGTTATTGTACCTTATATGTAAGAATTCTGCATCTCAAGAGTGTATTGAGCAATTACTGGTGCACCAATGTCTTAGAGATGATCTTTTATATCTTGGCCATGACCTCCCTTGGGCGGGCCATGCGAGGAGAGACAGAACCCTAGGCCGGTTAACACAACACTTCTTTTGTCCGGGGATTCAGAAGGATATGGCTAATTATTGCAGGGCATGTTAAAGCTGCCAGTTAGTAGCGCAGGTGGGAAAAAAGAATGTGGTTCGCTTAATGACCTTACCATTGGTTACAGCCCCTTTTGAGAGGATAGGAATTGATGTGGTGGGACCCCTGGAAAAACGTAAAAAAGGCAACTGATTCATCCTGGTCATTTGTGACTATGCCAGCAAATACCCAGAGGCCATTCCCATGAGGTCAGTCACCACTCCCAAGATAGCAGAGGAGATGATTAAAGTGTTTAGCCAGGTAGGAATACCCAAAGAGATAATAACGGAACGAGGTAGTAATTTTAATGCCGCTTAATTGAGAGAGCTGTAGCGACACCTGGGAATTGTAGCATTGAGAACTTCCCCTTACCATCTCCAGACAGATGGACTCACCGAGCATTTCAACCAAACCCTCAAAAGAATGCTGTGGAAGTTTGTACATGACGAGGGCAATGAATGGGACAAGTAGCTCCCTTTCGTGTTATTTGCCTATCGTGAAGTCCCTGAGGCTTCCACTGGATATTCCCCCTTCGCGCTACTCTATGGTAAAAATCCCAGAGGACCCTTAGAAGTGGTGAAGGAATGTTGGGAGGAGGGCAAAGATCTAAAACACATGGGGATAGCCACGTATATGAAGGAGCTACACCAGAGACTCATGAGATATATCCGTAATGCACATGAGATGGGACTACAGGCACAAGGGAAACAGAAACAGACCTATGATCAGGGGACACACGAAAAGAACTTTCTTCCTGGGAAGCGGATATTTCTACTGCTACCTACATCTAGTAATAAAATGCTAATGAAGTGGCAGGGACCTTTTATTATATTAAGATGCACAGGGCCAGTGACATATGAGACTGGGACCCCAGAAAAGAAACACAAAAAGAAAATATACCATGCAAATTTACTTAAAAAATGGCATGAGAGAGATACACCTACAGCAGGTCTGTTGGTGATTCCTGAGAAAGAGGACACAAAGATGGACATAGCATATAGCCATCTAGAAAAGCCTAGAGAGGGACAGCAAATCCAGATAAACCTTTCCCTGGAACCAGAGAAACAAGAGGAGTTAAAAACATTAATGAGAGAGTACCCCCAACCCTTTACCAGTACACCAGGTCTTGCCAAGAGGGTGGAACATACGATTAGAATTGATTCCCCCTCTATTCATAAAAAGCCATACAGACTGCCTGAATGGGTGTGGGGTGAAGTGCAGAAGGAACTGGACAAACTGCGGAAATTGAATATCATTGAGCCATCAAATAGTGCTTGGGGATCCCTGATTGTAGTGGTTCCAAAGAAGGAGGAAGGGATTCGCCTGTGTCTTGATTTTAGAGCATTGAACCAGATCTTCCATTTTGATGCCTACTCCATTCTTAGGATAGATGACATCCTGGACAGAGTAGGAAATGCCCGATATATCTCGACCCTAGATCTCACCAAGGGCTACTGACAGATCGTTTTAGAAGAAACATCAAAACTGAAAAACGCCTTTAGTACGCCAGTGGGGTTATTTCAATTTAGGACTATGCCATTTGGTTTGCATGGAGTGCCAGCCACATTCCAAAGATACATGAACCAAATACCAGCACCTCACCCAAATTTTTGTGCAGCTTATCTGGATTATGTTATTGTCTATAGTCCTGATTGGAATACCCACTTGAGGGCGGTAATAGAATCTATAAAGGAAGCAGGTGTGATCATCAACCCGGCCAAATGTGCCCTAGCAATGTTTGAAACCCAATATCTAGGGTTCATATTGGGAAATGGAGTGGTGCAGCCCAAGATTAACAAGGTAGAGGCCGTAGCTAACTGTTCCCAGCCAGAAACCAAGAAACATGTAAGATCTTTTCTAGGCCTGGCCGGTTACTACTGGAGGTTTATACCCCAGTTTGCCACAATTGCTACACCCCTTACAAAACTGACAAAAAAAAGGTGTGGGAATAAGGTAAAATGGTCAGAGGAATGCGAAAAAGCTTTTAGAGAAATAAATGCAGCATTATGCTCCTCACGAGTGTTAAAGATTCCTGATTTTTCTCACCTCTTTGAAGTCCATACGGATGCATCAGGCACTGGACTTGGGGCAGTATTAAGCCAGACAATTGATGGAGTTGAGCATCCTATTTTGTACATCTCCCAAAAACTACATGACCAAGAGCAGAAGTATGCTGCAGTTGAGCAAGAGTGTTTGGCCGCCAAATGGGCGATTGAAGCCCTGAAGTTTTACTTGTGGGGCGCTCCTTTTACACTGATTACCAACCATAACCTGTTATGCTTTCACCACCAGATGAAGGATGGGAATAACAGGATTATGAGATAGTACCTGGCATTGCAGCTCTACAAGTTTGTAGTTAAACATAGAGCTGGAACCCAACATGTGAACGCTGATTTTTTGTCACGATATGGGGCAGCTGTTACTAATGTAAATGAAAATGTGTGTTCTTGAGCGACATCTGTTGTTTCAGAGTGACTTGACATTGTTTACTAATGTTTAGACACCCCAGGGTAGAATTTGAGTATATCAGGTATACTTATTGTAAGGTATTACCTGTGTGTTTATGTTTATAAGGGACCCTGGGGCAGAGCTACCAAGTGAGGGTGGGTGGTAGTTCCATCCTACCCAGACATATTTGGGTACGTTGTCTTGGAAACAAGACTGGTGAAACCTCTAGTTTCTGCTTGTCCATGGGGGTGTGTGGTAGAATGCCCCCCCCCCCAGAAACAGGCTAAAGCTCCTATTCTTCTCCCTTAAAGTCTACTGCAGTAGCATACTCATCTTTATTTCTGTCTCTAATTAAATCTATTTTCTACTATCATGGGTAGGCCACCCATTATAGTGTCTCTTCTGTCTTGTCTAAACCCCCTTTATATTCCTTTTCCCATCCCTTGCTTTATGCCTGTACAGTAATTCTAAATAAAGATTTATGAGCAGAAAAAACGCTTGCTTACTGTTTATAATGATCCTGAATTCATACTGGGGAAAGGAGTAAAATCCGAGTAACAGACAGGGCAAGGTATTTTAACACTGTTGTGCTACATCTGTGTTTATTAGGAAATAGCTGTGCCCCCCATAGTGCATGTTTGCACTAAGATGCTGCTGTGGTGAAAATCGGGTGGAGCAGTGAAATGCTTACTGCATCTGCCACAGAGAAAAGCTGCTGTCAGCTTCAAAATTAGTATAGTTGCAGCCGAGTAGTTTTTTGCTCTCCCTGAGCCACTAAAAGCTGCAACAGTTCTTCCAATATGCGTCTCTAGATCGATTATCATATCTTTCACATGACCGACTCAATGTTTATGATAGTTGTTGGCAGGATTATTTCAAGTACATCAATCTCTCTATTGCTCCTAAGCCCTAATATATACAGTAGTTGCCCAGATTTCCCTTTCATCTTTTTATCTTTGATTTGGGGCTACAACGTAACCATGCACAGATATCCTTCACTGTTATGTCTCTCTCTCTCTCCTTTCTTCTTTCCTATCTTTATTCCTCTCTCCTTTTTGCTCTCTCTTACCCTTTTCTTAATGTTATATTCCTTTTCCCACACATATCCTCCCTCTACAGCTTATTAATTGTACCCTTTCTTGAATCATCCTTTTACTATTATTATCAGGCTAAACCTTAGATATTGCCTTGTATTGGCCTCATATAACACACATCTAACACAGTATTTATATAGTTCTGTATTAATTCCTTACTACCCATTGGTATCATTGTCTCTTTTCTCCTTTTTTTGGTAATAGCCTGAACTTAGATTAATCACTGGGACCCTTCTGTTTTAAAGCACGTATATTGTCATGTACAATTTTTATTTTCCTTTTTCTTTTGCCCACCATATGGAGTATGCTTTAGATATATATATTATGTATGTTTTATCTTTTTGAAAACTTTAATAAAAAGATAAAGTGAAAAAAAAAGCTGCAACAGTGAGCTCTGTGTATGCACTTCCTAGAAATAAGCAAGCAAGGACTGTTTTAAAAGTTGGGGGAACTTCACAGCACAGCTGGGTCTAAAAAGGGAAAGTTTTTTTTTTTTTTTTCAAATTCTATTTATGCACCACTCACCTCTGAACTCTCTCCAGCAACCTCCTGGATCACAGTCTCTACCTCCCCACGTGGTTCGGAAGTCACAGGCTCCTCTCTGGCACCGGGCATCCCCTGGGTCTACCCTCCGGGGAAGGGCCACCCCCGCCCAGGGTGCTCTTTCTCCTAGTATTGAGACATCGGGCCAGAGAGGAGGGGGATAGCCTAAGGACTGAGCCCATGATTGGGAGTGTGGTCCATGAAGGGAGGTGCTTTTGCCTATCAAAGGCGAGGTTTTTTTTTTCCTTTTTTGCGCTACGTCCCCTGTGGAGCCCAGCTACCTAGGCAACACATGCCATGGCCCCACCCCTGGCATATGCCTGCAATGCTGCATTCAGCTACCCCCCAGTCTCCACCAGAGGGCGCTCGTTGAGCGAGTCGCTACCCTAACCCTCCCCGGGAAGAGAGAGCAGTCCTCCGGATGCTCAATCTCTTCCCTCCCCTGCCAACCCCCGGCCACCCAGGGCCGTTCCCAAACCCAGGTCGCCGGTGTGACGTGAGGTGTGGCATCCAGCACCTCAACCCTCAGCACCACCGGGCTGGACGTAAAAAGGGAAAGTTGCTACGTCACTTGATTCTCACCTCCATGTTGGTGTTAAAAAGGGGAGGAACTGTTGTATGTCAGCAAAACAGAACCCCACAGTATGGGGGAGAGCTGATATAAAAATTGTCATATTATAGCAATAAAAGCAATGAAATCGAATACTGAAATATTTTCCGACGGCACCCTGGATGAGGTGTTTCCTCATCTCCTGGCAGACCTCCAGACTATGGTCAAATTGGTCCAGGACCAGGGCCGGGCTGTAGCAAAACAACAGCTCCAGACTGCTATGTACATGGGGGACACTTGTGGCCGCTCCGTGGTGGCCTCAGTGGTCATGCACTGCAGGGCTTGACTGAGGATCTTGACCTTCACAGCAGACACTCAGCACAAGTTGACAGATGTTCCTTTCCTGGGCACCAACTCATTCAGGCCTGGAGTTGAAGGCCACCTCACCTGCATCGAAAAGTCCAATGCCACCTTGGACTCTGTGACATCTGTCCAGAAGGACCCCAAGGGCTCCATGCAGCAGCAGAAACAGAAGCCCTTTTGGTCCACCTCTACTCCTGCGGCCAAACCAGCCCAGCCCCAAGCTGGTCAGCAGGTCCAGGCCTGGTGACCTCGGCTGAAGTCAGTGGCCTTGGTCATCCATAAAGCTGGGGGGGGGGCAAGTCACACACCTTCAGGATGGTAACTCTGTCTCAGATCATACCACCTCTAGAGCAGAATGTGGTTTTGCTCCTTGGACCTTCAGGATGCTTTCTTCCACATCTCGATCTGTCCGGCACACTGAAGGTTCTTCCACTTCCGAGCCGAGGGAACCCTCTACGAGTTCCAGGCCATGCCATTCAGCTTCTCCTCAACCTCCAGGGTCTTCACCAAGTGCATTGCAGTGGTGGCAGCTTACCTGAGATGCCGAGAGGTCCAGGTTTACCCCTACCTGGATGACTGGCTGATCACAGGTCCCTCCAGGCAGGAGGTGGAGCAATCCAGGGACCTTGTCTTTTAGACCTGTGTCAACCTTAGCCTCCTGGTCAGTGAGACAAAGTCAGAAGTCATGCCTTCACAGGTGATCAACTTAATTGGGGCGGAGCTCAACTCTTGCAGAGCCAGAGCCCAGCTCCCGGCAGATAGGATGGAGCTTCTTTCCTCCTTTGCCTGATCAGTTCAGGTTGGGCAATTGCGCCCTGTCTGGGACTTCCTGCACCAGTTGGGTTGCATGGTGGCCTGCACCAGTGTGGTCTGATGGGCCCGCTGGAGAGTGCACTATCTGCAGTGGGAGCTGGCCAGCCAGTGGTCTGAGTGCAAGGGTCACTTTGACCAGCTGGTCACTGTGACGCAGTGGATGTGGGACACCCTCCAGTGGTGGTTAGTCCCAGAGCATCTGAAGAAAGGGATCTTGTTTGTCTGCCCAGAGCCGATGATCATCCTGATGACCAATGTCACTCTCATGGGCTGGGGTGCCCACCTGGGGGAACACAGAGTTCACGTGCTCTGGACTCCCAAGGAGTCCTGATGCTACATCAACTTGCTGGAGCTCCAAGCAGTTTGGCTGATGTGGACTGCATTCACTCCTCACATCTGGAGTCAGGTGGTTCAGGTCCAGACAGACAACACCATGATCATGTACTACCTCAACAAACAGGGTGGGATGCACTCCCTGCCTCTGTGCAAGGAAGCTCTCTGCATATGGGTCCTTGTGCATAGCCTGGAGGCCGATCTCCTTGCCATCCATGTGACAGGAACTTCCAACCAGCTGGTGGACACTCTTAGCCGTGTCGGTGAGGCGTCTCACAAGTGGTCTCTCCACCTGGATGTAGTACACAGTCTGTTCTCCTAGTGGGGCACTCCTCAGGTGGACCTGTTCACCTCCAGGGAGAATGCAAAGCTGAGGCAGTTTTGTGCCCACCCCCCCTCAGCAGGGAACGCTGCAGGGGATGCCTTCTCAAGGCCCTGGACCCCAGGCCTTTTCTATGGCTTCCCCCCACTTCCCTTGATCTATAAGGTGCTCCTCAAGGCCAAGAGGGACAAGGCACAGGTGATCCTGGTGGCTCTGGACTGGCCGTGCAAGTTTTGGTACCCAGATCTCCTCAGCCTCAGCAGCAGGCTCCCGAGGTGTCTTCCTCTATGCCTGGACCTGCTCTCCATCAATCAGGGGAAGGTTTTCCATCCAGACCTTCAATCCATGCACCTGACAGCCTGGTTCCTGAGCAGCTTGAGTTGCAGGCTTTGGGTCCTTCCAAAGATTCACTGTCATGGAGGCATCTCGGAAGGAATCGACCAGGAAATGCTATGCCTTCAAGTGGAAGAGATTCTCCATTTGGTGTCAGGGCAAGGGGTTGGACCCTTTGTCCAGTCCAGTGGCTAACATACTTGATTACCTATGGTCCCTCAATTGGGCCTTCGGTCAACAACCCTTAAGGTGCACCTGGCAGCCATCTCTGCTTACCAGGAGAAGGTGGTCTGGTGCTTGTTTAAGTGCCTTGACCACATTTGCCCTCCAGTGCATGAACCACCACCACCACCACCTTGGGATTTGCTGCTGGTTTTGGCAAAGCTCATGGGCATACCATTTGAACTTATGCACAGGTGTGATATGTCTCACCTGTCATAGAAGACCACCTTCTTGGTGGCTGTCATGTCAATCAGAAGGATCAGTGAGATCCAGGTGCTTTCAGTGGAGTCTCCTTACCTGGTTTTCTACAGGGACAAGGTTGTCCTGCACCCCAACCCGAAGTTCCTTCCGAAGGTTGTGTCAGATTTTCACCTTAACCAGGTGATTAATTTGCCAATGTACTTCACCAACCACACCTTGGAGGCCAAGCACAGGCTCCATACTCTGCACCTGAGGCAAGTGCTTGCTTACTACTAAGAGCACATGGCTGGATTTCGGGGAGAGGTTCGCCAGCTGTTTGTCACCCATGCTGAAGCCACACCTGGCAGACCTGCAGCCAAGTGGACGATTGGTAGGTGGATTGTATCCTGCATTGATCTCTGCTTTAGCTTGGTGGGTAGGGAGCCTCCCGTAGGGCTAGGGCTCATTCCACCCATCATACCACTGCATTGGTGGCTGCTTCCAGGGATGTCCCTATCCAGGAAATCTGCAGGGCTACTACCTGGAGGTCAGCACACACCTTCATTTTCCATTACCACATTGACCTTGAATCATGCCGGGATGCTGGTTTTGGGGCCTCAGTTCTCCAGTGTCTGTTCCCTAAGTAGGGGGTGTGCACCTTACCTCCTTCCTCCCAGAGAAATGCTAGGAGTCTGCCAGAAATGTGGATAGAACATCATATCCACATCCCTAGAAAAACAGGTTACTCACTTGTAAAAGTAGTTCTAGGAGTGATATATGATGTTCATCCACACAGACCCCCCCCCCCGACCTCCCTTTGCTTTGGCGCACAACTCTGCTTCCAGCGGGCAAGATCTGGTGTCATGTGGCAGAGCCAAGGGAGTTGCCACCTTGGTGGGTGGGAGGAGCCAGCTTGAAGACATTGCTGGCAAGATTTAAAGGGGAAAGGCTACTGCCAGGAGTGTGGATGAACATCATATGCCACTCCTAGAACTACTGTTACAGGTGAGTAACCTGTTAGTATGGTTCATATATTGACAACCAGTTTGTTTAACCACCTCAAGGTTGCCATGGCAACTTAAACCTCTTGAGCTTTGCTCTCAAGGTTTACATGGTCACCATGACAATCTCTTGATGGTTAACAAACCGGTTACCAATATATGACCATACATTATCCTATGTGTTGAAATGAATGCAGGCAGCTTCTTGAGTTTGTTAGAAAAGTTAACAATTTGGACCAGAGGAGGGTTGACCTTGAGAAACCTTCTGACCTTCACAAGCTTGTTGACAGAGTTGTCAGCAGGAAGCCAGCTCTGGACAGAATGTATTAACTGGTGGCATCTGTGAAGAAGTCTAGATGTAGTCTTCAGGTTGGTCACAGGAAGGGCAATGACAAAGTTTTGTTACATTGTGTAAAAACAGGAGATGTAGCTTAACGAGAACAGGATGCGGAACTGCTGGGGGGAATCTTATAAAAAGAGAGCAAAGTTTTATTTGGGGAGCTAGAGGGAGAGAGACTGAGATTTAAATTAAAAAGAGACTTTCAGAGAAAGGACTTTTTAGTTTGTACTGCCTTTGTGAAGAGCTATCCAGTATAATTTGTATTTTTTTATTTTATTGTTGTAATAATAAAACTCTACTTGCGAATTTTGTAACTTTTCCTGGTTTGCCTATGCTTCCTGACTTATTCCTCTACCACAACAAACTAGAGTTTAGAAATACAGTCTAACTGTATTTATTTGACCCCCTTAAATCTGAACCTCCCTATCTACCGAACTAGCTTTGTGTCCCTTGTTGCAAGTGCTGACAGCTGTTAACAGTTGATTACACTGAATGAGTTTTAATCACCACATTTCATCTTGCCCCATTAGGGAAGGAAGTCCTTAAACAGGGGATGGCTGACTACATACAAGAAAGGTGGGGTTTAAACTTGTGAGGGGGGGAAGGGAGAAGGGAGGGCTGACCAGAAGCCCTCTCCTCCAGATGAGGGGAGTAGCCTTCAAGCTCAAGGGGGGGAAACAGATTGGGGGTGGAGGTTTCAGGAGGAGCAGAGGGAGGATGGAAGTATAAGGAATCTGGGTGGGGTTCGACAAAGAGGATCAGGGATAAGGGGTGGGGTTGGTGTTAGTAAATGCCAGGAGCTTGGGAAACAAGTTGCCAGAGTTCAGGCCATGCTGTTGAGGGGTGGATGGGGCGGTCACAGAAATGTGGGCCAACAAAAACATGACTGGGACCTAAACGTACGGGGTACACTATGCTTAGGAAGGATAGAAAGGAGGGCAGAGGGTGGAATGGCTATGTTCATTAGAGATGACATAGAAATTGCTAGGGTAGAAGAGGCAGAGGAAACGTGGAGGCCTTATGGGTCACCTACGATCCCCAGCAGGAGATAAGGTCAAGCTGGGTGTAGTATAGGCCCCGGGATGAGTGATGTTCTAGAGGATGGTTTGCTGGACAACATCATTGCCCAGTGTGGACCAAAAGGGAAGGAGTGGTGTTGATGGGGACCTTAATATGCCAGGTACAAACTGGGGAACCATGTCCTCTAAGGTGGCCAAGGAGCAGAGGCTGCTGGATGGCTTCCAGGATGTGTTCTTAACACAGCATGTGATGGAGCCCACAAGGGAGGGGCATGTCCTGGATGTGGTTCTGGCAGATGGGGATCTGGTAAGGGACATGGTTGTACAAGATCCCCTGACTGGGAGCGACCACAATACTGTCTGGTTTCAAATAAGCATGGGGGAGGAGATCTAGGACACTGGCAGTGGACTTCAGGGGCAGACTTTATGGGCATGGTAAATATTCTCAAGGATCACTTGATGGGGATTACCTCAATGACAAGTGTGGAAAGGAGATGGGAGGTCATAAAGCGGAGACTTCATGAGGCAGTCAGGATCTGCTAAGTTGAAAAGTAAGGAGCAAGGTCACATAAACCATGCTGGTGGTCCAGTGAGGTACAGGTAGCAGTCAGAGAAAGAAGGCCTACAAAAATATAAAACAACAAGAGGGATAGGGATAAGGAAATGTACCAGCTTGCATGTAGAAAAGTCACCCGTATGGTGAGGGCAAAGTCCAGTAAAGAGCAGTGGCTGGCACAGGGATACATGGAGGAAAAGGGTTCTTCGGTACATTGGGAGGCGGAGAAAACTAAGGGCCATCTCAGCAGATTGAGATCAGAAGGAGGGTGGGTGGAAGAGGTGAGGGACCAGGCAGAGGTATTTACGAGTACTTTGCCTCTGTGTTCACTAGGGAGGGATGGGATATCTACAAAGCAAGGCATGAAGGGATAGAAACATCAGTAAGTGGGATCGGGGAGCAACAGAAATGGAGCAAGAGGAGAGAGAGTTACCCAGGGTGTCACATCTGGGTAAGGATAAAAGGCCAGTAAGGTGGAGGACGGATGATGCTGTCTCCGCCAAAGGGTGTGGTTAGCCCTCAAGGCCCTAAAGAAGACAAATCTCCTGGGCGGATGGCATTCATCGAGAGTACTATGGGAATTGGTGGACATACTGGCTGCATCCTGGCTGGAGCTTTTCAGCAGGTCACTTGAGACAGGAGGGCACCTAGGGATTGGCGAGGCACATGTGGTACCAATCCAAAAGGGGTCGAGGAAGTACCAGGTAACTATAGACCCATCAGTTTGACCTCGGTGGTGGGAAAATTAATGGAGAGTATACTAAAGGAACGATTGGGGGTGTACTTGGAGGAGGTGGGAGGTCTGGATAGTCGGCAACATGGGTTTGTGCCAGGTAGATCATGTCAAACCAACCTTGTGGAGTTCTATGAATGGGTAACATCAGAAATGGACAGGGGTAAGCCTGTGGATGTATTATTCTTGGACTTCAGCAAGGTGTTTGACTCTGTCCCCCACAATGGTCTGGTGGAGAAACTGATGGGGTTAGGAGTAGGCCCTTTGATGGTCAGATGGATTGAAAACTGGCTAGCTGGACACACTCAGAGAGTAGTGGTCTGTGGGGAGCTCTTGAACCCTAGAGAGGTTGGTAGTGGGGTACCGCAGGGCTCGGTCCTGGGTCCAATCCTGTTTAATGCATACATATCGGACATCAGGGAGGGTATAGGGTGCGAAATGAGTCTCTTCACGGATGACTCCAAGATGGGAGCAGTAGTTGAGGGAGAAGAGGGGAGGTTGGCCCTGCAAGGGGACCTGGACACCCTGGAAAGCTGGGCTCACACATGGAAATTAAATTTCAATATCACCAAGTGCAAGGTGTTGCATCTTGGTGGAAACTCTAAACACAGGTACAACCTGGGAGGGGCGCTGGAGGCCTCAATGGGGAAAAAGACCTAGGGATCATGGTGGATGCATGTTGAATAACTCTGAGCAGTGCAGGAGGCTAGGCAAGGTAAACAGGATGTTGGGATGCATGCAAGAGGATCACCTCTAGGAGCAAGGAAGTGATTCTGCCACTGTACAATGGACTGGTTAGACCACACCTTGAGTACTGTGTACAGTACTGGAGACCACACTTGAAAAGGGACATACAGCTCCTGGAGAGGGTACAGAGGAGGGCAACAAAATGATACGAGGGCTGGGGATTTGACTATGAGGACAGACTTAAGGAGCTCTGCCTGTTTTCATTGGAGGAGAGGAGAGACAGAGGGGACATGATTGAGGTCTTCAAGTACCTCAAGGGAATAAATAGAGTAAACATGGAGGATCTTTAGACTAAAGCAGGAGGTATCACCAGAGGCATGGTTTGAAGTTGGAAGGTGGAAGGGTGAGGAGGAAAGAGGAGGTTTTCACTGAGAGGGTGGTGGACCCTTGGAATGCACTGCCTGGTGAGCTGGTTCAGAGATCCACAGTGGAGGCTTCAGAGAGAGTGGGACAGACACAGAAAGTGGATGTATCAGATGATGGCCTGTCCCAGGGGGTGGGGACGGATGATACGGGTTTCTGGAGCACAAAGGATGGGAGGGTCTCGGCACCCAACTAAGGATCTAAGGTTCGAGCAGACTCGATAGACCGTAAGGCCTAATCTGCTGGCAAATAGTATGTTAGTATTTACAGTTGTCAGCAATCACAATTAGAGTGATCAGCAAAACAATCAAACATCAAAGCCAGAAGACAGAGGGTGTCTTTGTGATTTCTGATGCCGTGTTTTGGAGGAGACCCCTGGCAACTATGGGGAAATCAGATCACTATCAGAAGCTGAGTCCTCAGTTAACTTGTGGTGTCTGAGCCGGTTTTGCAGATTTTAGACGTGTAGGTGGAAACACAGCAAAGTCCAAAGATGTCTCAAGTAATGCAATTCTTTATTACTACCAGATAGCACAAATACAAACAGGTGTTACCTGTCTGGGAGCAGTGGGACGCACTTCTGCACATGAGTACTCAGTTTCTACTCAAATTGGAAAAGTTTGCAATTTGTATATCTACTCCACAAACATGTTGTTATCACAGATAAAAGTTATTCTCTCAAATAAGGCAATAATACATGATCTCATATGCTCCAAATGGTAGGATCATTCTCGGTATTTCTTTATGCTCTGCCTAAAAGGTTGGGCCCAGTGTGTCCACAGCAGGTTAGTTTGGGCTGCCAACTCAGCAGTTAGTTTGTACAGAATAACAGAGTTGTCATGTCTCTCTGTTTCAGGGTCAGAGGGAACAGAGAACAAAGAAATGTGTGTGTACGAACATATGATCATATGAAATTTGCCAGCAGGTAAAGGCATAGAGGTCTATCAAGTCTGCTCGAATGTGCAGCTAGCACACCTTATTCTGCAGCTGCCCTTCCCTTCCACCCTTCCCCTTCATTAACCTCCCCTTGTCCTGTCCCATCCCTTTTGAAGCAGTCCACTGTTACTGGATACCACTTCTGCAGGTACACGATTCCACCCAGCCACCACCTCTCTGTAAAAAAAAGTGTCTCCTCATCTCCCTCCTGAACCTTCCTCCTCCAGTCTCATATCATGGCCCCTGGTGGCCCTCCCCTCCCTTACTCTGAACAGCCCCTCTGTACCTGTCTTGTTTATTCCTTTCATGTATTTAAAGGTTTCAATCATGTCACCACTGTCCCTCCTCTCCTCCAGTGAGAACATGTTTAACTCCTTCAACCTGCTCTTGTATGATAAGTCCCCCAGCCCCTTGATCATCTTTGTCGCCCTGCGCTGCACCCCCTCCAGTAACTTAATGTCCCTCTTCAGATACGGGTGCCAGTACTGCACACAGTACTCCAGGTGTGGTCTAACTAATGACCTATACAGTGGCAGAATCACCTCCTCCCTCCTCGAGGATATACCCCTTTCAATACAACCCAGCATTTTGTTGGCCTTTGCAGCTGCCTTCCTACATTGTGCCGAGTTGTTCATTGACCTCGTAATGAGCACACCCAGATCCTTCTCCTCCTCTGTCTGGGCTAGCTGCATTCCCCCAAGCTGGTAACTCCTCCTTGGGTTCTTCATCCCAAAATGCAGCACCTTGCACTTTTTGGCATTAAACCCCAGTTGCCAGGTGTCTGACTAGGTTTCAAGCTTTGCCAGATCATCCTGCAACCCCTGCCATCCCCCTAGGTCATCCACCACCACGCCTACCTTGGTATCATCAGCAAACAGACTGATCTTGCTCTTGATGTCCCATGATATGTCTGCAATGAATATCCCAAACAACACTGGTCCCAACACCGAGCCCTGTGGAACACCGCTCGTCACTGCCCTTGGGTATGAGAGCTCCCCACCCACCACCACCCTTTGTTGCCTTCCCTGAAGCCAGTTTCCTACCCATCTCACCAGCTTTGCACCTGCCCCTGTGCCTACTAACTTCCTTCCCAGCCTTCCATGCGGCACACAGTCGAATGCCTTACTGAAGTCCAGATACAGGACATCCACTGCATGGCCCCTGTCCAGTTGCCTAGTTACCCAGTCATAGAACTCCACCAGGTTGGTTTGGCAGGATCTGCCATGTATGAAGCCATGCTGTCTGCTGTCCTGTAGTCCTTTGGCCTCTAGGAGAGCCACTAGCCTCTCCTTCAGGATAGTCTCCATTAGCTTACCCACGATGGATGTGAGGCTCACTGGTGTGTAGTTTCCCGGTTCATCCTTGGGGCCACTCTTGTGGAGGGGCACCACATGAGCCATCCTCCAGTCCTGAGGTACACACCCCGAATGTAGTGAGGCATTAAATAGGTCTGCCAAAGGTCCTGCAAGGACCTCTGCCAGCTCCTTCAGTACCCTGGGGTATGCCATCTGGGCCTGGTGCCTTGTCCACCCTCAGTGCCTTCAAACTCTCTCGAACTCTGCCCTCCATGATTTCCCTATCTGTCACCCCTTCCCCCCCTGTTTCTGCCATTTCTCCTGCCTTGGGTGTCACCCCACTCTTCTCTTTAGTAAATACTGAGCAGAAGTACTCATTTAGTGCTTCTGCCTTATCGCCCCTGCTTCCACCCAACCCACTCCTTCCTAATCCTTACTATGTGGTCCTTACAGCTCCTTTTCTCCCTGATGTACTTAAAGAAGTCCTTCTCCCCCTTCTTAATGCCTTGTGCCAGCCTGAGTTCCGTAGATGCTTTGGCTCCCCTTACTGCCCTTGTCACCTCCTTCGATTCTGTCAAGTACCTCCTGTCCTCCCCTCCCTGTTTCTTTGTACTTCCTAAAGGCAGCTCTTTTCTTCCTTACCTTTTCCATGACCTCCTTGCTCAACCAGCTCGGTTTCTTAGCCCTAGCCTTCTTGCTCTGGGCTTTGCAGCAGAGTTTTGGTTGCCCACTATCCCCAGCTTTATGAGCTCCCACCTCTGGTTAGTGTCCATACTAGATTGAATTCTCGCCAGGTACCCTTTTACCACTTCCCCCATCCTCCCAAAGTCAGCCCTCCTGAAGTCCAACACTCTTGTGCCAGATTCCACTCCTTCCTTGCCAATATCCAATGTGAGCCATACTGAGTGGTGGTCACTCCCTGGCAGTGGTTCCTCCACTGTAAGTTCTCTCACAAAGTCCCCATTTGCCAGCACAAGGTCAAGGGTATTCCCTAACCTGGTTGGTTCACTGACCATTTGCAGCAGGAAGCTGTCCTGGAAGGCATCCAGCAGTACCTGCTCCCTTCTGTTCCTGGTTGTTGGGGTACTCCAGTCCACTCCTGGCACGTTGAAGTCCCCCACAATCACCACACTACCCTTCTCACAGGTCCTGCTGATCTGTCCCGCTAGTTCCCTGTCTAACTCCTCCGTCTGAAATGGTGGCCTGTACACCACTCCCATTCTAAGAATCCTATTCTTGGAATCCTGGATTTGCATCCAAAGTGACTCCGTACTACCCTCCTCCCTTACACACTTCAGTCCTTCCTTCACATATAGTGCCACCCCCCTCCTTTCCCAATCACCCTGTCCCTACGAAATAACCTGTATACCTGTGTACCTGCATGTCATGCTCTGCTGACGTCATACTAGGCACAATGCCATGTGCTAGAGAAAGAAATGCATTAGTGTGTGGCACTGTGTTCCAGCCCTGCTGGATATTACACCATATGTTGGTGTAATATAGTGCTCATAATATATATAACCAAATACATGAAAAATGCCATATTTGGCAGTACGTGTATCACAACAATTATAAAAAATTTGAAAGTGCAGTTATGTGGCTCAGTGGTTAGTGCAGTACAGTTTAGTAGTCTACACTGGCTGCCCGCTGTCATTGTCAGAGTGGGTGGCTTCTCTCAGCGACTCTTCAAATGGAGAGCAGACAGTCTCGGTGAGCACTTTTTGACTCAACAGGATTATGAAGAACTGCAGAGTTAGTAATGGAAACCGACATACCGGTACTCTTTGACTGACTGCTGTTCAATCCAGAATGGCTGCTCCTCAGCTGATTCCACTGTCAGTCATGTCCCTGCATCTCCATAGCAATGCAGCCTGGGGCCAGAAGAGGGTGAGGACAGTTGTCAATTCTGTCATCTGCTGTCAGGGCTTACAAGGACAGCAAGTCGCTCCCTCTCCCTCTCCCTCTGGCTCTGCAGTGTTCAAGTCAGCTGTTTGGTGACAGCTGTTTCCCATTGGCTAAGTGCTTACTAATGCTGTTCAGTGATGGTTGGGATTATAAGACACAGGAGAGTTTGATACTGTACTCAGACAACAGGTAAAAAAGGGAAAACTAACAAAAAATAATTAAAAGTCTACGACTAAAGTCTGCAAAAACTAGAAGTCAGAGTATTACACAGTACCACCCCTAGTGACACCAACCAATGAAGGGACTAGCTAGTTGTTCTAAAAAAAGTAGTACAGTGTTTCCAGTGCTATACTCCTATTTATCCAACCTCCCATTTATCCAACCTGATTGGATGTCCCCCAAGCAGTTCAGATAAATGAGGTTGTACTGTAAATGAAATAGGCTCTTATAGTTAGTCTGATACACTCAGCAGCTTAAAGGGGAGTGTTTTTTTTGCGTTAGAGATTTTTCTCCCCTTGGTGATGTCCTGGTGGCTTCCCACCACTCACCCCAGTCATTGACCTTCTCACAGACTTATAGGTTATTTGCCACAGCTATCCAGGACCACTATGGGGTTGGATACCTGCTGGGGTGGTGCTAGTTTTCCTCAGAAGTCCTGCATCTTCCAATAATCAGTCTTTACCATTTATTCCCACTTACGGGTCTGGGCTGGAAGCACTAGGATCCCCCGAAGAAAAGCTTTTGGTAGGGGCCCAGCTATGGCTACTAGGTGTGATGTCTTTGCACCTCCCACATGGTGCCATGTGCCAGTCATTAATCATTGCTGGCTCCCTCATTCAGTTCTGTTCTTCCCGTCGTTGAGTGTACACTCTGGGAGTGCAGCGTTTCAGTTTGATTCTCTCCACTTTTATGTTCACCGTGCGCATGTGCATGCAGTGAACATTTTGTTATGAGAGTGGGTTTTGAGAGGTGTGACACTGTCGGTCCAATGAAGAGCAGTCTGCAAGGGGGTGCATCAGTAAGACACCAATCATCAGCCAGGCTGGTCATGACACTATTCTGGCGTTCTGGGTGGAAACATCCTGTACTTGAAAAGAAAAAGCTGACCCAATCATGGGTCAGCTCTTTCCTTTGAGCTATGCCGCCCAGCAAGCAGAGCCGATCTATCATGATCAGCCTGCTGAGGAATTTCAAACATCCAAGAAGAGTCCCTTGTTCTTGCGGACACCAGCTGTAACAGAAAACCATCCATCAATGTCTGTTATTTTATTTGAACTTGTGTTAACTAGGTAAATGTAATGAGCCAAGGCCCTTTTTCATACCTGACCCAGGGCAATTACAACAGCCAAAATGTTATATGCAGGTACAAATACAGAAAAGAAAAATACCAACATATCAAAAGCATACAGTTAAATAAAACAATTGCAGGAAGTTGATTGCAGTAATATTTCTAAAGACACAATTTAAAGGCTATATGGCTTAGTCCATCATATAGACAGTTTGGTAATGAATTCCCATTGTTGGTTGCACACACAGTATAAGCTCTTCCACCCATACTTGTAGAGATTCTGGGAGCAACATATTTAATGCTACAGTATAATCTTAAAGTCCTAACTTCCTTTTTGAATTCAAATAAAGGAAAAAGGGGGGAAAGTTTTCCTTGATGAAGTACATTGGCAGTTAAACAATTCAAATTATATAAGCTACTAAATTTTGGAGGTAGCCAGCCTAGACTCTCATATAAAGTACATTGATGGGTATGAAATGGTAACCTTAGCACAAACCTACATATTGTGTTGAAGGTAGTATTTAAAAGGGATAATTCTGCCTTTGCTAGGTTAGAAAACAAAAAAGAATTGTAATTCAGTGTTGATAGAAGTACATGTTTACCAAGTGATATCCTAGCAGGTAGAGTCAGACAGTTTAGCAGTTTAAAGAGAACCACCTACAGTATTTTTTGATTAACCTGTCAACAGGATGATTTTATAATGTAAGGAGAAGTTTAAATTTGGGTCCAATAATATTCCCAAGTATTTAAAATAGTCAACTTGTTCCGTTGAACACCAGAGTTATTAAAAATAGCTAAAGGTGCACATTTAGCAATTTGGGGTTTTGAACCAAAAATCATACACTTAGTTTTCTTACTGTTAAGCAAGAGTCTATGCTTTTTTAACGAGTTATCAAGAGCAGAAAAGTCCATACCCAGTGACCTGTTTATTATAACTGCTGAGGGAGATCTATCATAAAGTATAATGCCATCTGCGTACATTAGTATTTGTATATTGTTAACTGCTATAGGTCATGGATCAATAAATAAAGAAAACAGTTGTGGCCCCAGGATAGAGCCCTGGGGAACACCATGTTCCATCATTTTAACATTTGATAACACTCCTCCATAGCTCACCCTCAGTGGACGCTCTGACAAGTAACTGGCAACCCAATCACAAGGAGAATCTGCCAGTCCAATACTCCCCAGTCTCCCGAGCAGCAGCTGATGATTCACCAGGTCAGAAGCCTTGGACAGGTCCACAAACACAGCACCAGTAAGCATTCCACTGCCCATTGTCTTACTGAAGTGGTCTGTGAACACTGCCAAAGCAGTACCCATGCCATGGTACTTTAGAAATCCATGCTGCTTGGGAGACTGGAGATCCCCAGAGTGGACATATTCAGTCAACTGATTGTTGACTATTTTCTCCAACATCTCCCCCAAAGTAAGCAATAAGAATATAGGACAAAATTGTCCACATCCTCCATCTATCTGCTTTTAAAAATAGTTTTTATTATGGTTTGCTTCCACTGGGACGGAAACTGACCAGAAATCAGTGAAAGAATAAAAATTTAGGTTAATGGAACATATATATATATATATATATATATAATCTGCAGTTAATTTTAGAAACCTAGGCTCTAAATCATCTCCACCTAAACTTTTATGTATTGACATGATTTTCAACATTTTTAAAACTTGCCTGTACTTAACTGTATGAAAGTAAAAAGGCCAGGATTCACTACCAGTTTTCCTTTTGTCAAAAAAATGGCTGTTTGCAGTTTGACTGAAACCTTTTGTATGTTCAGAAAAATCAGTAAATTTATTTAATAATATTTCACTTATCAAAGATTAATCCGTTAGTGTTTTGCCTTTATTGATTAAAGATGCAGAGAATTGTTTAACAGAAGGATCAGTAAGAGGCTTTATTACAGTACTCAGTTTTCTAGGGTTACTTAAGTCTCCATTTTGCTTATTGAGGTGATACTCTGATTTACATTGCCTTATTTTTATCTTACATTGATTTCTGAGTCTGGGGTAGTCATTCAAATCTGATGTTCTGCCTGATTTTTTTAAATTTATCCAGAAGCTGTCTCTCAGTTTCATTAACCTGAACAACTCAGGAGTCATCCAGTTATTAATCTCTCCTCTAACCCTTCTAATAACTTTGGGGAAGTATTTATTTGGTAATTCAAGCAATACAGAGTTAAAATAGTCATCAGCTGTAGGTATGGCATCTAGAAAACCCCAACCACTTAATCCTAGGTCCTCTTTTAGATAATTTCCAACCATATTGGTGAATCTCCTAAAGGAAATGTATGTGGGGGCTGGGTTCATTCTTTTAGCCTTCCAGATGCAGGAAGTAGCTAAATGATCACTCACAGTGTCTGTGAGGGTACCTCAACGCTTTACACTACTTGTATTACTGGTAAGAATCTAGTCTAAGATTGTATATCGACTGCTGATCAGATTCAAGTGGGTGTAGGTGTTTATGAATTGACAGAGGCCAGCACTATTTACACGAGACAGTATCAGGGTTCCAGTTTATGTTAAAGTCTCCCACTGCCAGTATATCACCCCTAGATTGTAGAGATCCCATTGGCCACAACAAATCTGTTAACTCTTTATTACCCATTTTAGGTGGGGTATAAACAGTACAATATTTCACCCTATGGCACCCACCAAGTTTTAACTCCAAAAGCATCCGCTAAATGCCAGAAGCAGGATTCTAATTAGAATTTGGTTCCTTTATTTCTAAATGATCTCTGTAGAAAACTAGAATACCCCCACATACACACACACTTTTGTTTACCTGAGCAATCTTTTCTAAATGTTGTATATCCATTTAATATGCATTAATTGTCCTTAACAGAAGGCTTCAACCAAATTTCTGTAAAACTTACTACATCTGGGTCAAGCGAAAACATCCATGCCTCAAGTTCAGATTTTTTTGGAATATAACTACAAACGTTTAGGTGAACAAATCTCAGGCTGCCAGACTCCAATAGAAATTTTTGAGTTTCACCTTCTTGTGCTATGTATGGGGCCAGGATTTATCTTAACATTCTCAGATAAGAAAAGCATTAACCAAATTAATGGAGATAATATAGACACAGAGAAACAACCATTGTGAGGTAATGCACTTGACTGCAGCCCCTCGTAAGATCTGACCAAGGCATCTGGTGTTACTAGGGCAAGGTAAGAGAGCAGGGAACTAATCTGTAAAAGTAAAAGGGATATTAAGCCCTGTTAATCTTTGGAGTTCCAAGTGCACTGCCTGCCAGAATCACAGGAGTTTGGGACAAGCCCAAAATATATGGCAGTGGGTTCCTATATTACCAGAAGATATGTCAACAAAGATCTGTGTGGGCTGTATTAAAATGTTTAGTTATAACTGGTGTGTGAAAGAATCTAACAAGCACTTTCCAATTAAATTTGCACCAAGAAGAGGAGGCCGCTACTTGCCCCCCCAACTTTAGTCTCTTCGCCCATTGCTCTGGGTCTATCCGGGAGCCCTCCTCCTGTTCCCACCTCTCCCTTTGGGTCACCAAGAGGGGGGTCCTTGGATTGTGTTAGTATTAAGTAGAGCTCAGACAGATAATGGAAATTTTCTTTGAGAATGATAGCATAGTAAAAGAATGATTCTAGTTCAGTGCACTGTCTGCGGATCTGGGAAAGAGCGCCAGGTGTCATGATATAATAATGTACCTGTAGAAACCTGTAGTGATCTTCCTTCCTTAGGGAGTATTTAGTTTGTAGTTGGGCAAATGCAAGGCACCCATGCTCATCACTACATTACAAAATGTGGTTAATTTGTGATCTGCCCAATAAATAAAGCCGAATCCAATCGGGGAGGAAAGCAATTCTCATGGCTGAATAAGGGTGGGCAAGACCATTAGGGGTGTTAGTGATTTTCCAAAGACACAGGAGAATACGCAACAAATGTTTAACCCATGGGTTATCTGTACAGGTCTATATTTGTGGGGGAATGCCATTTGTTGGTATGGTCCATAGAGTCCAGCCCAGCATCGTGGCCTCTTCCATTTGGTACCAACCTGAGTTGGTCTGTTTCTTAGCCCAAGTACAGAGCTGAGCTCCTTGAGCAGCCACTTAATAACGGTATAGGTTTGGAAGGGCTAAGCCTCCTTCAATGTGGGGTTCCTGGAGTATTTTTCTGGTGAGCTGGGGGTAGGTATTAGACCAAATAAAGCACTGGATTTCTTTGTGCAAGTTATTACAGTAGAATTTAGGTACATAGATTGGTAGAGTCTGAAACAAAAACAGCAGGTGTGGTAAAACGTTCATTTTAATGGTTTGGATTCTACCATATAGAGTGAGAGGTGATATATTCCACCAGGCCAAATCAGCTTGTAACTCCTGAAAGAGTTTAATATAGTTGTTGTTGTACAATAAAGACATCAGTGGAGATACAGATCCCTAAATATTGAAAGGTATTTTTCAAGGCCCAAATAAAAGGGAAGGACCATTTAAAAGTATGAGAGGGGGAACTGCTCAGTATTAACGATTCTGATTTTTAGAAATTAGTTTTGTACCCTGCCAGGGAATCAAATTCCTGCAATGTCTGCAGGAGATGAGGAAGGGAGGTAGATGTGTCTGCAAAGAAGAAGAGCTGTAGAGGGTCAAAGTCTGCTCTACACCTCCAGCTATCACTCCCTTAATATGTTTTTTTGGCTCTAATTGAGATTGCAGGGTTCCAACATCGATATCTGTTACTGGTGCCCCTGTAACTGTGTTCCCCCCACCCTCCCCTCAGCACCCCCCCCCCCAAAAACATAACACTGACATTGGGGTGCCCAATCGATGGAAATTGCTCATTTCTTGTTTGACCGTGGAAGTCATGGCTGATCACGGAAGTTCCTGCTGTCAGTTTGCCGGAGTAGGAATGAGCTTACAAAAGCCATGTAATATGTTCTATTGTATATGATAAAAAGAAGTACACATATTACCTTTACGTTATGTCCACATGGCTGCTGTTTTCCGTGTCATGTCATTGCCTCCTGACGTAAATTGACAGTGGCTGTCGGGATGACTGAGTAACACTTGGCCACCGTGCAGTGGACTCACGCAGCTTGGATGATGAAGGTGAACTGGAGAAAAGTGATGATTTATGTGTACTCTGGTCCACATCGAGAGTTGCTGTGCCTTGCCAGTGGGAGCCACTTGCAGATAGGGGAAGATGTTGGATGCCTTTGGTACAGAGACACGAGCGGTTGTAGAGGACAGTTTGGGGGATGGGTGTCATGGAAATTGATTGCAGCTTGTCTGTGTCTTCTCATGGGAGCAGTCAGAGTCTGAAAGCAGTTCAGTGATACATTCTCAATTTTTGCTAGATCTAATATTGTAAATTTCTAACATAATTAAAGTCCCAAAATACCAAATCCAAATCTTGGCTGCTACACAGCCAGTAGTCTCCAAGGCAGTCAGCAGCCACGGAAAGTCTAAAGATTGCAACACTGTAACACAGTGCTGGGCTGAATGGTCCAGGCGACTAAAAGTGATTGTGCTGAATTCTTACTCAGCAACTGATTGCAATGTTTTGTAAACCCCATTCATTTACAGTATGCACTATTGAAATAGTAACATTACTACATTACAACATTTTACATTCATAAATGACTGTCATTAACTTTCATACTGCCTTCTTCCTGCACAAATGCAACCTAATGTAACAAAGTTTGCATGCTTGGGTTGTAGTGGGGAGGAGCTGCCAGCAACTGACTGCAGTGGATGCTGTACTGAAATATAAATATATTCACAGTACACAAACATTAACTCTTCTCCTACAGGTACTTTGGTGGACAAGACAGGGTAGTACGATCATGTAGCACACAAGACCCTTCATAACAGGAAAGGGTCAGTATTCAGAAAAAAAAAATTCCTTATCACACTTCATACAGTTTGGTTTACTTTATTAGTTCTCTTCGGTGAACTAGCATCCCATACATCAATGAGCAGCTGTTTAGTGTAGCCTTCTGTGCTACTGTGGGACATGACAAACCAGATTCAATGGGTGTCTCCCCACAAATAATATGTGCTGCATTCAGTGTTTTCTTTGGTGTGTTTTTAATGCATGTCAGTTTCTGTTTTTCAACTCAATGAACATTTGATAGGGGTCTACATACCTTCACTTCCAGCATCTCATCTTCCACAAAATTGGTGTATTAGCAAACTGCTAAACTCACACAGGAGAAAAGATAGTTCATAACAAAGCACATCAAAATTAAACTAACACCATTAATTACTTTGGTGCATACAACATTACACACATTTGCAGGCAAAATTAGATTCAGTTCAAATAAATAAATCAGATCCCTGGCTACGAACTCGCCCAGCAGCAAGAAAGCCTGAAATGCTACATAGCATGCAGGAAGCTGAGGGTCCAATGACGCACGAAGAGACTGTGAGTAGTAAGTTAAACATGCTAACATCTAAACATTGTTAGCTCCAGACAATATGAAAAATATGCTTCCTTAATCCTTACAAACTTGTTCTAGTACCTTATTTAAATATGAACACAGAGCTTGTGATCACTCAAAACGAGGTGAACAAAGAGTGAAAAAAGCAAGAGTAAACTGCAGTTCTCAAAGGTGTGCCTTGCGGGGTAGTAACAGGTGGGATTTGGTTTTGTGATTTAACATAATAGCTAGTTTGCCAGATTTTCTTCTGTGGATGGAACAGTTGATTTTTTTTAATCCAGTTCCATTTTTCGCAGCAGCCATTTTGTCTGCATATGAACCTTACATGTATTAGTCCAGACAGTCCCATCGTCCATGCTTGTAGTTCAGCTTAGGCACATCTCTGTAACTATTTTCATTATTTTGTATGACTGATCTCTTGCCTATTTTCTGTTAATATATCATAATTGTCTGTTCTAATAATATATGGTTCCTATGCAGAAAACCAGTTGTGTGTAGGTTATAGTACAGTCTCTAATGAATGAACATTTTTTTTGTAAGTTGCTGCAGTATTTATTCTTTGGAGGAGGGCGATACTTTGAAACTGGAGTTTTGTGAGAAAATCTCAGGCATTTCCTTATTTCCCCCATAACTGTTAATTTGAGAATGTTTTACAATTGTTCATGTTGTTTTGTTACCATGCCCTCATGTTACAATAGATTCTCATCATGTAATATTAGTACAAATTGAATAATAATTTGCAAAATCACTGTAATATTTGATATCTTTAGAACTTATGCTACCATGTACTATACATCAATATATAAGTCTAAAAAATATAAAGGTATATCAGCTTGTTTGGGACATGTTAAATGTATTGTCAAGTTTCATAATCTGAATAGTAACAAGTTCGTAAAGAGAAAAAGTGCTAATCATAATGTCACAACATGCATCCTCAATGTATAATAAAATAATTCCCATTGTAATATCTTTAACAATGGACTATTGAAATCATAACAAAAAAATTGAAGATAATATTACTCTGGACTCAGGTTCGATTCCTGCTTCATCAGACTGAGTACAGCATCAGTTTGTTCAATGCAGTGACTTGCAATTTTTTTGTTTGATTGTTCTCTATTGTGCACATAAGGGCTCCGATATTCAGAATTGCGCATGGCAATGGCGCAAGTGGTGGTGCAGCGCAACAGAGATGCGCTGGTGCAACTATGGGATATATTCAAAGAAGATGAGTCAAGGCGAATCTCCTCTGAATATAGCAGGTCATGCGCATGGTGCAAATAGGATGCTCTGGCGCATCGTCCCCCGACAGGGCTGAATACCAGGAATGGGAATTGCGCCAGTGCAACAGAGTTACACTATGTGCAAATTCCTGATATTCAGCCAGCAGTATGCAAATGGGGCCATAATGTATTCAAGGTGCAAATGGGGCCATTTGCATGTCATTATGGCCCCATTTGCTGGCCAGTGAAATGTGCATGGCGCCCTACACAGCATGTGGTGCTTCCAGAGGGGGTCTAGAAGTATCCCCTTCCACCCCATAACCACAATCACCATACAATTGTGTGACATAGTACCTGGTAGTTTAGTGGCACCCGGTCCCCCCCGCCATACAAATGTGTGCTATAGTCCCTGGTAGTCTTGTGGTCTCCTCACCCCACCCATAGCCCAAATTGCCAAACTCTATGTAAAATATATCCCTGTTAGTCTAGTGGTACCACCCCATCCCGCCCATAACTCAATCACTAGAAAACCCTTACGAAAACATCCTGGTGGTCAGTGGCACCCCACCTTCCTGCCCACCCCAGCTCCCCCGGTCATGGTGGGCAGCACAGACCTACCATGACATGCTCCTGGCTGCCCGTCAATGACAGCTTACAATAACAACTGTAAGCCTAGTGGTCCACTGTGGACCAATAGGCTTGTAAGTGCATATTGTATTAGTCATTCAAAACTGTGAATGAAGTCATTCATTCACAGTTTTGTGAATGACTATTACAGTATGAACTGCAAGCCCATTGGTCCACAGTGTGGACCAATAGGCTTACAACTGCTACTGTGAGCTGTCATTCAGCAAGCAGCTGGGTGGTATGTAGGTGGTTCTGTGCTGCCTGCCGATGGTGGGGAGCTGGGTGGGCAGGTGATCATGTGTGGGTGGGGGGTGCCACTGGACCACCAGGGATGTCTTTACTTAGGGTTTAACAGTGATCGGGGTTATGGGCGGGGTGGGGGGTTCCCATTAGACTACTAGGGATATATTTTACATATATTTTTGGCAATCATGGCTACAGTTGGGGGGGTCCCACTAGACTACCAGGGATAGTTATAATTTACTTTTATTTTCGGTGATTGTAGCTATGGTGTGGGAGAGGGGTACCACTAGATTACCAGGGATATATTTTACATATATGTTCAGTGATTGTGGCTACAGGCAAGGTGGGGGGTACCTCTAGCCTACCAGGGACATCTGTAGGTGCTTATGCATGGTGTTGGGGGGTTTTTCCACCTATGGCTGGTGGCTGCTGTGTTGTGCATTGCAGTACAGCAACACACCTGTGGGTGCCTGGAACTTGAGCCTTTTATTTTGGGTTCAACTTTGAGCCCAGGTGTGTGGCACACCTCAGGGTTGTGCCAGCATATGTGTGCACATCCTGGGCTGAATATCGGGATGCACTGCATATGCATGGGCACACCCTCTGGAGATGTGCCGCATACAATTATCAATCCATCCTGGTGCACTGCGCAAGTCCCTCTTTTGAATATTCCACTGAGGCAACCCTTTTGAATATCTGGGCCATAATTTAAACAGTATACAAAATACAGTTATACATAGACTGTCTGCCTGGAAATTCACTTCCAAATTTGTTTCAGTAGACAATTGCACAGCAATACCAGCTGCGAACATTCAGCATTGATAAATGCTTGTTTCTATATGTGTCACTGCTATCTTCCCTCATTTGTAGAAGTCCAGTAAGAAAGGGTAAAATCATCAAATAATTTTGAAAGCTGCTCATTATGCATCACTGTTCCTGTGGTAAAAAGATGGCTGTTCCAGACTGGCATCAGATCTCAGCATCCTGTCTTGGACCTGAGCACTACGTGTATATGTACATGCAATGCCTGCTTCTCCAGAAAATTGTAGTACCCTTGAGAACCACACATGCACAATGAAGTGGGGTCCTTCAATCACCACCCTTGGAGGTAGGCATCATATGCATGCATCCAAGATTAGACCATTAGACTTTTCCCCAGGCCTCTTCCAGGGACCTTTGGTTCCATGGAAGTACGAAGTTCTCCTCAACCTTACTGCACTGAGACATTGGAGACCCTGGTGGATGGGTCTGGTGGGCAGTCAACTCCTTCTTGGTGCTCGACTACAAACCCTCCACAGTCTGCCTGACCTAAGCAAAAGACATCCCTGGTGGCAAGGCCACAGCTATATGCTTGGTCTATACTGGTGGACACCACAATGTCATCCTCTGGCATCACCTGTGCTGTTATCACCTTTTGTGGGGACGATGTGATGGACGGCACTGTGGACAATGCTGGAACCCTTCCTGACATTGTTCAGTGTCAGGAGAGGGTCCGGCACTGAGGATGTCATCTGTACTGTTGCCAATTCAGATGTTGTCACCACTGATGGTGTTGCTAGTGACACAGAGGAAGGTGATGACTCTGAATATGGTGATGAAAGCAACAGTAGCCATGGTGTTGGTCCTGACTCCAGCTGCAGGTGAGGCACTGACGATGATATCCCAAAGCTGTTCCTGATTCTTGTGTCATTAAAGACACCAAGAAGGGTGATGGCTCTGGGCACAGTGTTGAAGTCGGCACAGAACACAGTGCTGAAGGTGGTGCCAGCCATGGTGACAGGAATGACCCTGTCTCTGAGGCTGTCACCAGTCCTGTGCCAGAAGAAACACTGACTCAGGATCAGATGGCAGCCTGGAGATGGAGTTTCTTCTGGAGTCGCTAGTAGTCACCATCGCTGGTGAGGACTGGGGCCACCCTGTGGGACCTGTGCAGCTTTACTCTCCTCACTGGTGTTCTCCCCATGAGCAGTGATCAGGTCATTCCTCAGATGGAGGAGGACATCCTTTGGATAAATCTGCTAGGTTCTCCCCTCAGGTGAGGACCCCTATGCAGTTCAGCAGCCCAGACTGCGGTCCTCGAGACCAGGTGTCGCAACCCCCCTCCAGCAGGGATTTGCCATTTCCTGGAGAGGTTTATCTCATTCATAGGCTCTAAGGGGCTGCTAATTTGGGAACAGCACCCGGATTTCATGGGTGCCTTAAAGAGCTGGCATAAGGGGTCTGACAGGGTCCAATACAGGCCCTTCTCCCTGGCACCAACAGTTTCCTGAGCTGGCACTTTGTCTACAGTGATGACTTCCTCAGAGGACAATCATCTGTCCACCTTCCTTCAGCTGCTGAGTAAGCTTTGTAGCAGCGATTATTGGTGGAGGTGCTTCAGGCACCCAACGTACATGGCTTTATAAACCATGATCCAGCAGTCCTGCTATTGGGACTCCTAAGAGTTTCAGTCTCAATACTTTTATCCTTCCTCCCTGGCCTAAAGCTGCCTTTGAGGAGGCACCCAGGGCAGTGTTGAGGCATCCCTTCTCCAATCTGCTCATCCCCAGGGACCTCCTTATGCAGTATCATGCAAATCTCAGGGTCCACAAGTGAGGTACTTCACCCCGTCTTGGGACTTAAACTACTGCAGACCACATTTAGGCAATGACACCTCATGCATGAACAACCGCAAGAAGCAGATTCTGCTCAGATGGCTGCCCTTGGCAGGAAGGCTTTTTCCTTGGCACACACCCCAATGTGCATTCTAAGGGCATGGTTACAATTCACTATCCGCTGTTAGGCAGTTCCACTGGAAGAGACTGATTCATCAGATGTCTTCAAGCTAAGCTCCTCCCACCACCCAGGTGGTATATCCTCTGGCTCTGCCTCGTGACATCAAATCTTTCTTTCCGCTAGAAGGGACAGGTCTCCTCCTTTGCAGACCTGCAGCATTCAAAGATATTGTAGTTTAGCACTTTTGGCAAACATTTTCAATTCCTTTACAAGTGGTATTGCTTTTTCGGCTTGATCCAGCTCTGCCTTTGACAATCGTCAAGCTCCCCTGTGGAAGAGAAGAAGCCATGTGGATTCAAATTCTGCATCCACTGCTGGCAGAAGATGTGGGTCACTGACCCCCATGTGTTCTGCCTATAGTGCTTTTGAGGGCAGCATGACATTATGAGTTGTGGCCTTTGTGAGGTGATGCTACCAGCATTGCAGGAAGATCAGTAAGCCAGACTTGCCCTTGGTCGACCCTCAGAGAGGGGCCACAAGGATTGACTTAACGGTCAGGGGATCAGGAGAGATAGAGATCCTCCTGCTCCCTCAACTCCTCTGACAACTTAGCCTTGATCAGATGCTTGACTTTGGATGAGTTACCTTCGGTCAAAGGCCAGCTCAAGAGTGCCACAGTACCCCTGTTGTGCTTGTCTAACTCAACTTGGTCAAGCAGGCAGGGTCAAGATTTTTCTTGAGCCTCTTGACCAGTTGTTGGAGGAGCTCAATGAGGGGTTGATCTCTCAGACCCCAGTGCTGCTATCCTCATGCAGGAGGACGTGGGTTGGTTGATGTCCCCAACTGGGTCACTCTGGGACCAGCCTTAGTCAGTGGCTGTGCTTCCAAAGCTGGGGCTCCTGAATTTGGCCTGGCATGTGATCTATCATGAACTTCCAGAGGACCCTTCTCGATGCTGGTCCATGGGTCAATGGTTAAGGATGAGGTGCCGTTCACACACTCTATCATGCTCAACAGGGATGCACCACTGTTGACACTCATCAGCCTCCTTGGGCGAGGAGACTCACTACTGCAAGATGCAGTGGCATTATGAGGAGCTTCTCTGGCAGCAATGAACCATTGCGGGGCAGGGTACAACTCTACCCTCAGGACTTTTAGTAGCTTGGCAACCACCAGTCATTTCCAGCCAAGACGGATGTCTCTTGAGTGCTGTTCTCTTGGTCATCAGTGTGAGAGCATAATTCCCCCATGGCGGCATTGAGGTTATTACGGTCTCACCCCACATTTTTTTACTGTTTCTTTGAACACACTGTTTTCGGGTTCTTCAATGATGGAGGCATGCACAGCTGTTGTCTCTGACAGGCCAGTTACAGTGCCTTGGATGTGACTGATCTGGGCAGACAGATTAGTGAATATGGTCTTTATTTTGTTATGCATGTTTGCCAGATTTGCTGGGATTCCAGTAAGCAATAATACCTGACATGGTGGGCGGTATTGTGCTATACTGGACTGCCCAGGGGTGTAATGAGGCCCAACACCACAGGCAGAGGGCCTTATAGCCCCTGGAAGGTCCAGTATAGCACAATATGGCCCACCCAGGAGGATATTATTATGCTTAGAAAATGGGCACTGTAAAAAAAAATAAGTTTAATAAAAAATATTAATAAGTCATTTAAAAGTAAATTTTATGATAAAATAGTTCCTCCACCTGCATAAGAATGATTTCTTTTTAAAGCAGATTGAAAAGGCTAGTTTAAATACTGATGCTGGACCACTGCCTCCATTAGTAAGTTGTCATTCCTTGCTCCCCAGCAGAAACACATAGCCTTCAAGACCATTGATTGTATTTGTTTTCCTGTCGTTCCAACCCCAACCCCCCATGCTGTGCTCCATTTTTTTTTATCCTTTTTTCCTCCTTGGTGATGGAGCTCAGTTTTTCAAACTGCGACTTGTCATCCCTAGTGCCCCAACAGAAACACACAAGCAGAGACCATCAGTTTTGTTTTCCTGCAGAGCTTCCTGTAGCCCGAGTCATCCCCCCACTCCACAAGTTGTGCTCCATTTTTTCCCCTTTAGCGATGAGTCTCCATGTTTGTTTGTTTTTTTTTTTTACAAACTGTTGGGGCAGGAGAGGTAACGGGCAAGCAGCCGTGTTATGGAGCTTAACAGAGAGGATCACAAACTACCTAGCAGTGGAAAAAAAAGGATGTGTGTCTGGGAATAGTGGACCTGGAGTCTGGCGTGAATAGTAAGCGCTGATAACACAGCATAGTGTCAGTTACCCTCTCCCTCCCTGGAGTTGCTGTTAGTGTTTTTTTTTTTTGTTACCTGTTACATGGATTGTGAGCACGATCCGAAAAGTACTGCTGCTTGCATTGAAGTGTAGACTAAATATCCAGTGCTGAGGTATGAAAATTAATTGTTTGTGGTGGTGTGGTGAGAGAAGCAGTTATAAGGGGAAAAAAGGCAGTTTGTGCTTTCACACCCTCTGCCCATCAGTTTGTAGGCAGAAGTAAGGTAACCCACAGTGCTGTATTCGCGCTGTGGTACAGGAAACAAAGAAAATGCCCCTGCTGCTGTCATAGGCAGCAGCACTACCAGAGGCAGTGATCTTTCTGTCTCTCTCCCTAAGCCAGACTCAGAAAGGTAGGGGGTTTTGTGTCGGCCAACTCGCTCGGTATGTGAGAGGGAAAATTGGGGGCAGACTGAAAATTCAAACTGGCCCTTTGATTTTCATTATGTGGTTGGTTGGCACTGGCACTTGTTGTCACCTGGGCTCTGTTGTCTGATACATGCCCAGCTTGCCAAGGGTATCAGCCAATCAGAGCCCAGGGATTTATAAGCCCATTTTCTAAGTCAAGGACTGCTCATGCTCAGACACTGCAGATGCTTCTTGCGTGGTTGATGCCCAAGAGTGAGTCTGTGCCTCATGTTGTGGGCGCTGTTCTGTTTATGCTCCTGCCAGCTTGAAGGGAAGTTTAAGCTGCTGTTTCTGCTGTGTGGGAGTCTGGAGGTAATTTTCATCAGTTAACTCACAGATTACATATCTGTTTTTGCTGTTACAGTTTGTGCCTTGAAGAGATCGGCTAGAGCTTGTCTGCCATGTTGCTCGGCTGGCCCAGGTGCAGTCCCTTGCCTGTAATTGAAGAGCCATTTAGGAAAGTTACTGTGGACATTGTGGGGCACTCAGTACACCAAGTTACACAGGCAAGAGGTACATTTTTTTGGTCATGGATTATACCACAAGGTACCTGGAGGCTGTGCCTTTGTTCTCCATTGAGGCAGGAAAATGTGGTTGATGACCTGCAGGGGATATTTAGCCAGGTGTGTTTTCCCCCAGGAAATTCTGTCAGACCTGGGCATCAATTTCATGTTTGCCCTAATGGGAAGTCTTTGGGAGAAGTGTGGGGTGAGGCAGCTCAGGGCTTCCCCTATACCATCCACCCCTAGACTAACGGTCTGGTCAACTGATTTAATGCATTGCTTAAGACTATGTTAAGTACATTCACTGACCAGCATGTAAGAGATTGGGACAAGTACTTACTCCATCTCTTATTCCCCAGGTATTTGCAGAGTTATCACCCTGTGTGCTCCTGTTTGGCAATAGAGTAAGGCATCTCCTTGATTTAATTAAGGATGAAAGGAGGGTGAGCTTGCTCCTGAAGGAGAATCTGTTGTGAAGTATGTCCTGAATTGCAGGCCATGGCTCAATGAGCTCATGGAGTTGACTCATGAGCACCTAGCCACTGCACAACAGAGACAGAAGATGTGGTATGACCGTGGGGCCAGAGTCTGGGAGTATGAAGTCTGGCAACGGGCGATGATACTCATCCTTGTCCAACAGAATGAATTACAGGTGGCTTGGGAGGGTCCTTACTTGGTGGTCAGGAGGGTGACTAATGTTAATTACATGATGGATCTACCTCACAGGAGGCTCAAGCAGTGAAGCTACCACATAAACATGATGAAGCCCTACCATGATCAGGATGAGATGGTCCTGGCTCTGTGCAGCTATGCAGAGGAGAAGGCAGAAGCAGACCATCTGGTGGCTCTACTAGGAGAGGTAAAGAGAGACTCGGTAGTGGATGCTGTCATGCTCTCAGAGTGGTTGACACTGTCCAAAGCTTCTGAAATGTGTAGGGTGCTGCACACATTTGGGGAAAGGTTTACAGGGAAACTGGGGTATACCATGCTGGCAGATCATCACTTGGATACAGGGTCCTAAGCCCTACTGAGGAAGTCACCCTACAGAGTTTCTGAGGAAGTGAAACATGCCGTTAAGGGGGAGATTAAGGAAATGCTTACTGTTAGGGTATTGCAGGAGTCCAGTAGTCCCTGGACCTCTGTGGTGGCACTGCTCCCAAAAAAGGATGGCACCATGGTATTCTGCATCAATTACCAGAAGCTCAACAGCTGTACAGAGCTGGATGCATACCCCATGCCCAGGACAGATGATGTCGTAGAGAGGTTAGGGGGGAGCCATGAACCTATCCACCATAGTCCAAACAAAGGGCTATTGTCAGGTACCCCTGACCCCTGAAGCAAGAGAGAGGTCAACCTTCATCACTCTATTTGGCTTGTTTGTGTTTCAAGTAATGCCATTCATATGAAGAATGCACCAGCCATCATTCAATGGCTTGTGGACTTCATTCTGCCTGGGTGCAGGAGACTTTGCTCTGGCATTCATGGATGACATCACCATCTACAGCCAGACATCAGAGAATCATGTCAGGCATTTGACCAAAGTGCTCCACCAACCAAAGGCTGCTGGGACAGTAGTCACAGTGGAGAAGTGCCATATAGGGATGGCAGAGGCATTATACCTTGGGCACACAGTAAAGAGTGGACACATCTTGCCTGAGCCAATAAAACTTGAGGCCATACAGGAATGGATGATGCCCACAACAAAGAGAAAAGTATGGGCCTTCCTAGAGATAGCAGAGTACTATTAAAAGTCTGTGCCAAACTTCAGTAACATGGTCAAACCGCTATCTGCACTCACAAAGAAGAAAATACCACAAATATTTTTCATTGGATGAATTACTATGAAACAGCATTCCAACAGATGATGGAGGCATTGAATCGAACACCTGTGCTCGTGAGCTCTGACTGTTCTGTGAAGATCATTTTGCATGTGGATCCATCTTAGCATAGGCTAGGTGTGGTTCTGAGTCAGGGCACACAGACCGGAGAGGAACACCCTGTCATGTACCTGAGTAGAAAGCTGCTACCCAGAGAGGAGGCCTACACCATAATTGAGAAAGTGTCTGGGTATCATCTGGGCTATGCAGAAGCTCCAACCATATTTGTATAGAATGATGTTCATGTTGGTCACCAACCATAACCCCCTCACATGGCTCCATAGGACCAGTGGGCAAAACTCCAGCTTGTTAAAGGAGTAGTACACCTTCATATGTTGTAAATGTTGTTTGTTTCCTTGTCAGTAGGCAACTCTTTTCTTGTAGCTGCTGGGGCTATATGTGTTTGCCTTAGTTTATTTTCACTGTTTATATAAGTCCCTGTATTTCTCCTGTGGGGTCTCCATTTTATGACTGCTGAAATCTCATTGTGCCTGAGAGCTGCATTAGCATATGAGAACATGATGTGTCAGCAGCCTTTAGACTCCACAGTGTGCCTGTCTGCTTACTTAGAAATCAGTAAAACAAGTTGCAGCAAGGTGTGAAAAACCACATTTACCTTCAACTAGCTTTACAAACTGTCTTAGATACAATGCAGGTTTTTTTCCCTTTAACCCTTAGGCTGCCAGAAGATTTAGAACATACAGGTTTTTAGGATGTGTATACATGCCAGTGGCACAGCAAGGGTTAAATTGTATTCAATGCATGTCTAGAGATTTTTTTCAGGCTATGTGTACTTTCAGCATACAGAAACATGGTGTAAATGGGTGCTGTGCATCATGTTCTCATATGCTAATGCATCTCTCAGGGACAATGAGATTTCAACAACTAGAAAATTGAGACCCCCAGGCTAGTTACAGGGGCTAGTATGAACAATAAAAACAAATTAAAGCAAGCATGTATATCCCCAACAGCTGCATAAAAAGAGTTATCTGTTGACAAGGAAATGAACATCATTTACAAGATATGAGGGTGCACTGCTCCTTTAAGATGGAGCTGTTTTTTTTAATTTATTGCTATCTCGGAATTACAACCTTTGAGTCAGTGACTCCTTTACAAAGGCTCCATGTCAGGTACAACATCATCAAGAGAGTACCGTTCCAGGTAAAATATATGTAAAAAGTGCAAACAGCAGATACAATAAACAAACACTGGAATTAACTCATAAACAACACTCCACCTAGGGACAGGCCACAGGTTGAGGCATAAATTGAACATTGGCATAAAAACATGGGAGGCAATGAATAACAAGAATAAGAGAGGGATGAGATGTGTAAGTGAACAATCTGAGATAGACCTTTGTCAATGGGAAAAGGTAAGAAATAAGGAAGGGGTGCAACGAGATGAGATGGGGTGTAGAAAGGTGGGAGAGAGTGGATGCAAGGAATGGGCAGTCCAGGGGACCTTGTCGTACTTTAGGGGGGAGAAGGCATTATGGGGGGGGCAGGGGACAGACAATGAACACCATGTCCAGACTAAGCTGGGTTAAAGGGAGAATAAGTGAGCACCCACAAGTGCCAAAGATGGGAGCTTCAGCTGGTGCTGAAGTCCTGTAAGATGCACATCAGCCACCACACTGGGTTACAGCATGGCAATGCAGATGATTTGTTTAGGCAATAACCAGTGGCCTAGTAAAGAAAGGGATGTGCTTTAAAGAATTAACAATTTGTTAAAACAGAGAGAAAACTGAGGGGATAGCAGGTAGAGCAAACCTGGAATAATGAAAAAAAAACATCATTTAGGGTCGGTCGCTAAAGGATCTGTTTTTCATTATTCAAGAAGATTGGAGATGTGACAGATGTAACACCCAGAAGATTTTTTTTTAATGTTATTTGTTATGTTGTCTTTAAACTATTTTAGTTGGAAGAAGTGAAAGCTAACTCATATTGCAAGTCCATGCCTAGGGGCACTCAGCTCAGAGAGGCCTTTGTGTAAGCAATCCTTTTCATGTCATGCAAATGGCTTGTGTTCTGGCTAAACTTAAAAGAGCTGAATCCCTTTTGTAACAAAAATACATGTTTTGACCATAAATAGGGCCATGGTGGAAGAGATGGTTTTCTGCTGAGTAGCCAGCCAGGATAATAATAGGCAATCCACAAAACCAGTTTTGATGTGTTCTCAAAAAAGGGGTCTCCAGAGATCAAAGAAATGGTCCAATATGTGATGTCAGAAGAGCATGTAGGATGATGCAGGTGTAGTGGGCTGGCCAGCCAGAGATCTCTCTGTGTTTGTTTACTTTCAGGCGCTGTCCACACTACACTGCTCTGGCCCAGTAGCGGATGCAATCCATTATGGCTGGGGAGCAGTGCAGTGCGTCCACATCGCGGCAGTGTCCGTTACGGGACCGGCACCGCCAGTCCACACTTCGGGAGCTGGGCGACCATTACGGCAGCGTCCGATCCCACAATGCAGCTCGCGCTGCACTTCGGGCCCTGCAGGGGTCCGTTACCGCCCATCTACACTACCACCGGTAACGTTACCAAGGTGGGACCGGTTTCATAACCGTTGTTGAAACCACCTCATATGTGGTTTCAACAATGGTTACGAAAACGCCCTCTGTAATGTTACAGGTATAAACGCAAACAGTTGCGGTAATGGTTTGGCCACTCTGTAACATTACAGAGGTGTAGTGTGGACAGGGCCTTAGAGTTTCAGTTATGGTTTGAGACTGTGAACTAGCAACATCACAGATTCAAGTCTGTCATAACTCTCCAAGTTTCTAATGGGAGTAAGCTTCTATTCTACGTAGAATTTAGATAGTTTTGAGTAAGGTGCTTTCTGTGTGATCCCTGTGTTTTCATCTGTGTTTCTTTTCATCTTTGTAGTAATACTGTGTTACACATAGTCTTTAGTGTGCATTATCCTGTAGTGTACATAAATATTGCGGAGTGTTAAATGTTATTTATATACTTAATGCTTTCTGTGACTGAACCATTTCAAGTATAGATAACAGTGTCAGAGTTGGGACCCCCACCTTTTTTTTTTGTTTATTATATTTAGTGACATCACAAGGCATTTCTTTCTCTGTCCCTTTATTCTGAAAAAACTACTGCACTAGTGCTTATTTCTTGTCTTTTTTCTACTTTTACCTTTCTATCATGATGGAGTGGCCTCCCATTATGATATCTTAATCTAACTGCCCCACATTATATTCCTCCCCCTGTCTCAGTGATGTGATTTTTTTGTTTTTATTTTAGTTTGGGTAATGCAGCTGTAAGAAGGCTCAGAAGCATGCGAGCTGTGCTGCATTCAATAATAAAGTGCACAAGCTGTGTAATGCCTGAAAGGCAGCTAGAAAGTCCTATCTGCACATTTGAAACAGGCATTGAAGTAATAAGTACAGGGATGCCTGCACAGACAGAAATAAAAGGAAATCACTAGGCTTTCAAGTGATTGAAAGAAAAAGGGCTCCATTAGGTTTTAGTTGGCCTAGACCATAATAGTTTTAAAGCAGCCCATAATATCTAGAACACTCTGATGAACTACTCAGTTTGCAGCTCACAATGAGGAGTAGTTCTAAGAACAAGGTAGCAAAGTTCCAAATGAGAATAATTACCTGTAAAACATAATCATTATTTAATAAATAGAACTTGTGCAAGGGAAACATGTTCTTTTTGGGTTAAAACTTCCTTTTTCTTTGGTACTAACACATTCTCTTGCCATATTGTTTGTGTATCTTATAGTTATATTCTTACCTCTCCCAGGTTGGTCATGTCATGGACAGCACTGAATCTCTAAGGGCCAGTAGCCCACATCTGAAGCTTATTTATAATGAGCAGAGGAATGAGGACAACACCTCGTGGAAGGGGACTAAAATCACTAATTGCCAATTAAACCTTTTCTTGCTTTCAGAATAGGTTTATGAGATGGACATAACAGTAGATAAATGTTATTACTGAATAAAATAATTTGTGGTCATGCATTTCCACCTACATGATGTATTAGTGTAGAAATCTGATATATTAGAATAGAGGGTGGATCAGCTGACCTATGATGTCAGAGCATACAGCTATATAAGGTGACTGTTTAGTTGAAGGAATCTGATAGTCTTTGAGCACAGAGGATAGTAGAGGTGCTGAAGGCAAGTGCTTCTGCTCTTTGGCAGTACTTTAAAGTACTGAAGTGTTTCAGGTTGAGAAAGCCAATGGTGCTTAGTTTATTTTACTTTTGTTTTGGTCTCCAAGTCATTTATTTTGAATTTCTATGATAATAAATTTCACACACTCTGTGTGTTCTTCAAGAATCTGGTGTCATTGACTTATCACTTCCTACGCACACTCACAAACAGTGGTAAATTGCACGTCTGTGATCTGTTTCCAAAGAGAGAGGCTACAAAGTTAACATATATAAAGCAAAGTGTTCTGAACTGTAACAGAAGGAGTGGGTCATTTGCCCTTTGTTAAGGACACTGTACTAAGTGAGCAGTGACTCTGGTGGGATTTGGACCTAGAGATACCCTGAGTGAGGTTTCAGCTGAGCGGTGGTAGTATATCAAAGTAACCTTTTCAGGCATCTGAAGGGTTGTGCAAAACAAGTAACAGTACAGACCGAGTTCTGGAAGAGAACCAGTCTTGTGATAACACACCATAATGAAAACTTGCTCTGTGCCTCCAGTTTTAGTTCAGTCAAAACTAGAGCGTGGTCTGACTGCAATATTTGGCCTATTCCTGTTTTAGTTTTGCTTATCTTCTCACCTTCATTCCTTTGTGTTAAGAGCATATCAGTTCCAGAGTATAAACTTTGGACAAGCAAATAAAATGAAAAATCTGATTTCCTTCTATAATATTATCTCTAGATATCAATCATGCCTATTTCTGTGGACAGAGACCCAGTATTCAGATGTGGCTATGTGCACCGTTCACCCTCCACTGCTGCACATGAGATAATGCAAGGCTCGCTCTGGGGCAGTTTTCAGTTAATTAACATTAATTAGCATGATCCAACTGGAGCATGCCTACTGTCTGAATATGGAGCTGTGTCAGTGCAGCATGTAATAACTAAGCACCCTGCTGAAACAGCTCCCACTGGAATATGGCCCACAGGAGCTGAATGGAGATAGCATATTCCAAATGGGAAAGTGCCAGTGCTCCTGTAGACTATATTCAGCCCTAGCATGCTTATAAGTCCATGGGGAATGCGAGGTGCTAACGACCATTTGCATGCCCATTATGGACTCATTAGCATGCCGCACAATGTCACTGCACATGACTGCCATAGCCCTTGATTATATCACTGCACCCTGTATGCAAGGAGAATCCCCTCATTTGCATGGGCACAGTGGTATATTCCAGCTGTGTTTTTGAAAACATTTTGAATAAAGGTTCTGCATTACTGTTTGGTGCTCTTTTTGCATTATATCTGTCATTCTATTATAACTAGGCTGCCCTTCATTCCTGTGTCCAAATTACTAATCATGAATGGTAGACACCTTTTTAAATTGCTGTTCCTGTCTTTTTGGCATTAGGATGTGAAGCTGTAACTACAGTTCCCACCCAATCTCCTTGTGATTTGTCATGTTCCAAGTCAAAGAGATGTGACTGTTATGAAACCAGTATCAGAGTTTCTTTTCAGAAGTTCTCCCAAGGTGTTTGCCCTTTCAACTACAGAACTTAGACCTTTGACACTGTAAGAGATAATGTTTAGTTCGTTCATAGCAGAATTCTAACATAAAGCTATTTACACCTGGTCCATCTACTCGCCATGTCTCTGAAGTCTAAGAGTACAGATATTTCTGAATAAAAAAAACCTGTCCATCCTGATATTTCCCATTTAATTTCTTTATGTGCATTTCATGCATTGACCTGTTTCTGAGGTTGGTTCATGTAGCCTGATTATTGTTAGACCTTGTATGGGTATGCAAAAGAAGTGAAAATGAAAGAATACATAGACCTATAGCAACAGTCAATTAGGAAATGCTTAACCTTGTTTTGCCTACTTCAACGTGACTGCTAGGTTGTAAGGCAGGACATGTGGAGCCCCAGCCTGCATTGGAAATCATGTGATTCCAATGGCCATTCAGAGCATGACAATACTGTAGGTCCTCCCTACCTCCATAGTAGCCAAGTAAATGCATCAATCATACACAAGAGATGGTTTATCTCCTCTCCTACCTGCTTTGCCTGCAAGGGTATGCTTGCTCCCTCTCAAATTATTCTGGATAACACACATCTTGTATACAAACTTCAGCCTGTTTTCAGATATGGAAATAAAACTTCATGCTGTAACTTTCTGAGCGAGTACTGTATTTACAGCCTTGCTACACACCTTTGCTCTGTAAATGTTTTTAAAAAAGAGTGGACTTTGTGGTATTAACTTTTTAATGACCGGTGGTTGGGTTTCCTCAAACATGATGGGGTGTTAAATGTTAATCCAGCAGGGTATTACTGTGATGTCCTGGTATCTCAAAATAAGTAATGTGAATTCAGATAAAAGCAGTGCTGTGTACCAGCTTCTCCCTTACACCAGTAGTTTAAATCTGGTGTGTCTAGAATGCATGGGATAGACACAAGGGAGCACTGACTACAGAGGGCAACTAAAGTGTCAATACAGGTCTAAAATAAATAGGCAGACTAGATGGACCTAGCAGTCTCCTTCTGCCATCAACTTCTATGTTTCTATGTCTAGTTAAATCCCTATCTTATATCCATGATCTTGCTTTAGGGACGGCCCATCTTCTGCCTTGCTTCATGGCAGTTTGAGTCTGGCAAAACATGGATGGTTATGATAAGAGAAAGGGTCTATACGATGTGCCACCTGCCACTCTATATCATTCACTGGATTTGTACGCTGCTTGTTCCAATAAAGTAGGCCTGTGTTGTTCAGTATTCCTGGTTGTTCTGTGAGTGGTCTCCATTGGCTGTCTCAGATCCTCAAGACTTCAGGAATGGGCATCTCCCAACCCTCCTCAGTGCTTTTGCAATGATAATAGTCATAGTCCAGCTGGTCTGTCAGGCTAGATTGAGAGTAGGTAGATAATTAAGTACTCGGAGCTTACATAGATGGTAAAGGAAAGCAAAAGATGAGTCTGCCCTGTTGTTCCTACTCATGATAGTGAAATATCCCAGGCACACCTGCCCACAGACAGCTACAGTGTACTAATTATACAAGAAAGCTCTTGCCGATACTCTTTTGTCCTTAGAAGTCACATGTCTTTATTCTCTCCGGTTTTGGAAGTAATCATGCAGTCAAGTACAGCAAAGTAGAAGAGGGTGAAGTAGCTGATACAGAGCAAAACTGAACTGGCATTTCACCCTCACTCATGAGGATGTTTGGAAATTGGAGAGCATGATGGTGTAGTTTACAGTATGGTGAGGCTCAGATTTCTTTATATCCAGATCTGTCATACTATATAAGGATGAGGAGGAAATCTTTTGATAGGGTAAGAAGTCATTTTAGGGTGGTGAAAATACAGCATCAGCTATTGCTGCTGTCGAAGCTGAGGGTCATATGGGAACAATCTAACATACATATAAAATGAAGTAAGGGGGAGCTGAAAAACTTTTGGGTACAAAAGAAACATTGCTGGGCAGCTGTGACCAAGAAGATTATTCTCCAGAGAATATTTAATTTACATTGGTACCAGTCTGTGAATACTTGAATTATTTTGGTTGTAGGGATGCCTCTCCCCTCCGAGACTTAGTTTTTCCCTTTTTCCCCTAACTGAGCTGAACTTTAATTTAAGGTTCTGGGATTAATGCGTATTTAACTCAGTTAAGTGATATAGTTTCAGATCTTGCTATGACTTAGCATTGTGAGAGATTTTGTGTATTTAAATTACTTATTGGGGGTTATTTTTATGAAGGTTTCCATGTGTGTTGTTCTTGGGTTTCTACTCTACCTAGTGTCTCCTTGGGTTTGCCTTATTTTGATTTCCCAGTGTTTCCCTTTAGTATGTGAATGTGCCTGCTTAGCCTGCAATATACAGATTTATTATATTTATATTTATTGCAGCGAAAGAGTGAGAATTGGTTGAGTAGATGGCGGCTGAGTTGGGTATCTATGCCAGAAACACCATTTAACAGCATTTTTTTACTTGGATAAAGGTGCTGAGAAGATGTCATTCTAACATCCAAGTTACAAACCCTGCATGTTAACTGCCAGAACTGGAGGCTGGAGGAGTCAGTGGTTTCTGGACAGCCACTGTTAAAGACAGGACCTGAGGTCAGGAGCTTGAGATCTGGGCCAGAGGTCATGCTATGTGTAGGAGCAGCTTCTCAGTTCATGCTGTAGTTTGTGAGGGAGTGTGAGAGCAGCTTGAGAGTTTGTGTGCATATGTTTGTGTTTCTGAGTCACTGGAAGCCCTGAGCCGAATGTGGAGACAAGGAACTGAGTGTTGGTGGGGCTGATGAGAAAGGTCTACTGAGTGGGGTATGGAGACTGGGAAGAGGTTGGTTTGTGCCTGTAGCAGCAAGTAAGGTATGCTGCTCTTCTGACTCTATTCATAGTTGGTAAGCAAGCAATAATGCCCAACAGGGTGAGTGGTATTGGACAATACCAGACTGCCCAGGGGCGTAATGAGGCCTGATACCGCAGGCGGAGGGCCTTATAGCCCCTGGAAGGTCTGGTATTGCCCATACTACCCACCCTGGAGGGCATTATTGCGCTTAGAAAATGGGAGCTGTCTCAATTTTATGTTGGATTCAAAAAGTTATAAAAAAAATAGTTGATGAATGTATTAATTATTATGTTGAAATGTTAGTGTCATAAAGTAGTTCCTGTCTTTATGCTGTTGCATGTTTCTGGATTTGTCGTCTCCCCCCCAAAAACACACACACACACACACATATTCTCTTAACCCCAAACAGCACTCTCCAGATGACAAAACTGAGATTTTCCTGTGCTAGTGTGAACAAAATACTGCTGGACTGTACCTGCACAGGGTGTTAGAGGAGAGGTAGACCAGTAGTTTACGAGATAGGAGCCCCGAATACACCACTCGCTCCCAAAATGAAACTGTCTTCACAGCTCCACGACATACTTGTAGATGTCCGTTATATGATTCAGGTGTCAGATGAGAGCACAACTGCATGATACGGTAAATAAAGTAAATACATTTCTTGATAAAACACTTCACGGCCGGTTTACTGGCGTTCAGTGATGTCACACCTGGAAGTATGCGACAAATGTAGCATATCGAGAAATTCTTTTTTTTTTTTTCAAAGTATGGTGGTTGGTTTGAGTATTTTTGACGGTGTCGAGAGGTTTCTCACTGGGACTTGTACAAGTATTTTGTGGAGCTGTGCAGGCAGTTTCATTTCGGGAACGAGTGATGTATTCGGGGCTCCTATCTCGCTAAATGATACAATAAAATGGCGGGGATTTAAAAAGAAATCTGGTTGTTTTGTCCAATAGGGAAACAAGCTGGGAACAAGGATAAGGTGTGTGGGTGAATGGTCACTGGGGCCGGTGCTTTTTATTTCCCGGGCGTCTATCATAACTTAATGTACCCCCCTGTTATAGCTCTGAGCCAATCAGAGAGCTGATAGTGTTTGTCCCATTTTCTAAATGGTTATAATCTGTGGCCCAGCTTACTGGAAGAGGTGTGGTCCAGGCGATTTTCTTTCTTTTGCTGACTGGGTGAGAGCAAGAGGAGTCATTTTGCAAAATCCTCTGTTGTGTTGAATATTTGGATTATTCCAGAGGGTGACTAGAGCTCTGCATTAAGGACTTTCTCCCTGGGTGAGAGCTAGGGGGTTAAAAACTGTTTGAGCATACTCATGGATGTGAACTTTCCTCAGAGCTTTGTCGCTGGGTGTTGGACAAATCTGAACTATATTTTTAGACTGATTCATTTAAATATGCTTTAAACCACATTTTCTCCCCCCTTATTTTATGTTGTCTGTATTAGTCTGATATTGCTGTGTTTTTATATTTCATAGTTGGAGTGTGTTGGGCTGTGCATGTGTAATGTTATCTGTAAGGGATGACTAGAGTGTGATTGTTTTAAAGGGTGAAGGGAAAGTGAAGGGTGTTTTTGAGGAGGTTCGGTGGTTTTAGGGGTTTTAATTAGCTTATTAGTTATTGATTAATTTTATTTTTAGCATGTATTGTGTTGTACTGCTTATGTGATGGAATATGCAGCCCATAGGTTCAGCTACTCCCTGGTCCTGCTTCATGACCTACTTTCCTTCTGTAACCCACCCCCTTCCAAAGGTGGTGTTGCACCAGTGCAGGGAGGTGAGGATCAGTAGGAGACATGGAGGGGGGCAGTGGAGCTGGGGAGAGCTGATGTGGAGGATGTCATTAGGATCATGAGGACCAGGAGATGTCTTGGGGCAAAATGGGAACTTGGGAGAGGTCAGATATGTTTAATCCCCATACCCAGGGAACCCATCGGACTGAGTGGGCAGGTAGCTAAGAAATCAGCCACAACTGTTCATCCTCTGTGGGCAGTGCTATGCAATGCCAGATCAATGAGAAAAAAAGAGCACTATTATAGTGGACTTTATATCTCATTCCTCTGTCGATCTGGTTTACTTCATGGAGACCTGGCTTGGTAACAATGCTGGTGAGGTATTGGAGTCAGCTGTCCCAGCGGAGTTCTCTGTGGTGCACTGCCCAAGGAAGGACTGAAGGGGGAGGGAGGCCCTCTGTTTTAGATCTGACCTGAACTTGATGGTACACACAGTAGGGATACCTTGTCATTTGAATGCAGGACTGTATTTTAGGGTTTAAGTGCATGTTTCGGAATCCCCCCCATATACCAGCCTCCAGGGCACAAGGGGAGTTCTCTGCAGGAAATCATAGACTTTGTGGCCGACAGAGTGTTGGATTCACCTATATGGTTATTCTGGGTGACTTCAATACCTGTGTTGATGACAAACCCTCGCATTTTATGTCCTCTGGGGCATGGTAGCTCTGTGCCTTGCTTAAGCCGTTGTGTCTGTGATTCACCAACATGGCCATGCCTAGGACTTGGTATTGTCTCTGGGGCTCGAGATCATGAATCTCAAGATTGATCTGCTCAATTGGTTGGATTGCTGTGCTGTCAAGTTCCCCTGCAGGGATCCTCTCCTTTTAGTCCACCCTCTGTGGGGGTAGTCCAGTACCACCCATTACAAGGAATATGGACAGAAGGACTCTTGGTGGTGCTGGATACCTCATATGTTTTGGCAGTATGTGACATGGGACCAGAGAAAACACTGTCGGCCTATAACAGGCCCATAGAGGTGGCCTTTGATCTCGTGGCGCCAGCCCATGTTCGCCTGTTGGTTTCATGTCTTGGCCCGCTGTAGTTTGAAGATGAGCTGAGGGAAATGAAAGCAAATGGGTGGAGGCTGGAGTGCTGTTAAAATAGGTCTGAGACCCAGGAGGACAGACTGACTTTTATTACGTACCGTGGTAGTATCAAAGGGTAATCACCTGTAAGAGGGTAGGATTTCTGTCCAGGGAAATTGCTGCTGGGAAGAATCAACCAGCTCAGCTCTTCCAGATTGTGGACAGGCTTTATCCAGCCTGTCTGGAGCCCATGAGAGTTTTTTCATCCTCTACATGTGAGGAGTTTGCTAATTTCTTCTCAGACATTGTGCCCTCTATTTGGACTGAGATCTCGCCAAGTGGGCCATCACCACCCAACAGTGGCATTCAGTGGGCATGGAGAGAATTTGAACTAGTGACAATAGATAAGGTAGGTGAGGTGACTTCTGAGCTGTGGCCAATATTTTATGATCTGTGTTACTGCTGTTACTACTGGGACTGCTCTTGGATGCATTGGCCCAGCTGCTTTAAAGGTCTTAGACCTGGCTTGCCATGGACACACCCGCACTGCACTTCAGGACTCTGGCTAGATCTGTTATGGATTCTCCTCATTGCTGTTTGGTCCCTCTAAGAACTTTCAGTCTGGTTTTTATTTGGACGAGGGATGGGGTTGTTAGGGTTTTGGTGAAGCAATTTGGGAGGGGAGTTACTGGATGGGAAGTTATTGTGGGGGAGGGAGATTTTAAGATGAAAAACAGTAGATGTGCTGTTTTGTCCCCTTACGGTTGTACTACTCCCTTTCCCAGCTTAGAAACCTATGCCCCTTCAACTCCCTCCCCCGCAGCCAGTGGAAATATACCACCAATACAGGGAGGAGGGAATTGTGTGGATGGGCAGAAGGAAAACCTGTGTAGTGGGGAGTAATAAGGGAGTGGTTTCTATCAGGATTCTGTGGACCAGGAGACACCCTGGGGTTAGGAAAGGATTAGAGAGGGGTTCTTCCTGTCTAGTTCCTGTGGGCAGGCAGGCATTGGGCCCACTGGCTCGGTCCATCCACTTTGGGAAGGGCTGTGCAATGCCAGATGGATAAGGAATAAGACCGCAATTATGGCAGATCTTATTTCCTCCCTCGATCTGGCGTGCATTACTGAGACCTGGCTGGGGGATGAAGCTGGCCCAGTTCTGGAGGCGTCAGTCCCGACTGGGTTCTCGGTGGTGCACTGTCCGAGGAGGAATCTCAGGGAAGGGGGATGGCCATATGTTTTAGAACTGAACTGAATCTGGTGGCACACCCAGTGGGGGATGCTGGGTCTTTTGCTTGCATGGCCGTGCATGGGAATCCGGGTGCGGGCTACAGAATCCTTCTCATGTACCAGCCTTCAGATCACAAGGGGGAGTTTCTGCAGGAAATTACATCCTTTGTCGTGGACCTGGTCTTGGAGTCACCTAGGTGGCTTATACTGGGTGACTTCAATGCCTGGGATGACAATGAAAGTTCATGCTTTGGTAGAGAGTTCTTCTAGACTATGGATACTCTGGACCTAGCACAGGTTATTACCACCACGACTCATCAATTTGGCCACACATTGGACCAGATTTTTTCCCTGGGGCTCGAAGTGAATAGCCTCCAGGTGGATCCAGTCAATTGGTTAGATTATTGTGTCATCAGGTTCTGTTTCATGGCCTCTCCTTGTAGGCCATCCCCTATGGAGGTGGTTCAGTACTGACCTTTGAGAGGGTTAGGACCTGAAGGACTGATGTGGGTACTGGACACCTCAGAAATGTTAGCAGCATGCACAGGGGGTGCGGAGCCTGCAGTGTTGGCCTATAAAAGGTTTATCACTGGGGCTTTTAACCTAGCGCTGATCTGTGTACGTCCCCTGGTATCGTGTCTAGGCTTGCCATGGTTTGACGATGAGTTGAGAGCACTTAAAACCAGGGCTGGAGGTTGGAGCATCATAGGAGGAAGTCTAAGGCTTTGGAGGACAAACTAGTTCTGAATTCTCATTGTGAGGAATATCAGAAGGCCAATCACTCAGAAGAAGGCAGAATTTCTGTCAAGAGAGTTTGCCACTGGGAGGAACCGACTGGCTCAGCTCTTTCGGACTGTAGACAGACTGTTCGACCCTGCCTGTCTGGAGCCCAGGAGAGCAGTTACACTCGCGAAGTGCAAGGAGTTTGCTCGGTTCTTCTCAGATAGGGTGTCCTTCATTAGGGCCGGTATCACTCCAGTGGGGCCTTATGATCCCAGCAGTCATCTGCTTTTGGGCTAGGAGTGCATTAGGTGTTCCTCAGACAAAATTTGGCCAGTAACAGTGGAAGAGATCTGCCAGGTCATCTTGGCACTGCAGTTGACTTTCTGTAATTTGAACCTAGGCCCAACATGACTCTTAACGAGTTGTGTAGTCCACTTGGACCCGGTGTTTGCTGAAATCATCAGGTGTTCTTTGAGGAAGGGGCTGGTTCTAGTAGAATTTAAATGTGCTCTGGTAAAGCCCCTTCTGAAAAAAACATCTTTGGGCCCAGATGTCTTAGCAAACTGTCATCCAGTCTCTAACCTTCCCTTTCTAGGGAAGGTTATTGAGAAAGTGGTTGTACTGTAGTTTGAGGAACACTTGGTGGCTTCTAACATCTACGAACCATTCCAGTCGGATTTCAGAGCTAGGCACAGCACAGAGATAGCTCTGGTCATGGTGCTCAATGACCTGCTCAGAGCAAGGGATAAAGGCGAGTGATCGATTCTTGTCCTCCTTGATCTCTCTGCAGCATTTGATACCATGGACCACAGTGCACTATTGAATCATCTCAGGGGATTCGTGGGACTCACTGGCACTGTGATCCAATTGAGTCCTTTCTATAGGATAGAACACATAGGGTAGTTCTAGGAAATTATTCTTTGAACCCGGTGGTTCTGTCCCGTGGTGTGCCTCAGGGTTCGGTCCTATCGCCAATGCTGTTCGCATTGTATATGCTACACCTGGGCATGGTCATTAGAAGTTTTGGGCTGGGTTTTCACTGCCATGCAGATGATGCCCAGCTCCACATGTCTTTTGCTCCCAGGACTCAGTGTGCTGTTGATGTCTTTAAGAAGTGTTTGACCGAGATCCAGAACTGGATGGCTTCTAGCTGGCTGAGATTGAACCTCAAGAAAACTGAGGTGTTAGTGGTTGAGCCGGGCCAAAAGGGGGGATTTCAGCTAGTGCAGGAGTGATTGGCTTTGACTTGGTGATTCTGGATTGCTAGCCTGCCCCAGGTGAAGAATCTGGGAGTCATACTGGATGAAGGCCTGACAATGGAGGCTCAGGTGTCAGCCGTAGTCCAGAATGGCTTTTTCCATCTTCTTAATACCCACCAGATCATATTCCTCATGCCTCCCAAGACCTGGCCACACTGATCCATGTGTTCATGACCTCAAGGCTAGACTATTGTAATGCTTTGTACCTAGGGTTAATGGGGGTATGCTATGATGCCTACAGTTGTTGCTGAATGTAGCTGCCTGGTTACTTATGGGCTTATCAAGATCATACCATATTTCTCTGGCACTACATTACCTGTACTGGCTGCTGATGAAGTGGTGTATCTCATTTAAAATAGGTTTGCTAACCTATAAAACCCTACACAGACTGGGCCCAACCTACCTGGTGGAGCTTCTGCACCTGCACACCCCAGTTCCTCCACTTCAATCTTCTAGGGAGGGCTTCCTGGAAGTCCTGAGGGCAAGATTGAAGACCTCGGATGATTGGACCTTCAAAGTAGCTGGCCTGTCCCTTTGGAATTCCTTGCCCAGGACCTTGAGGGAGTCCCCCTTGGTAAACGTTTTTAAAAAGGGACTCAAAACCTATTTATTTCAGCAAGCTTTTGAAGAAGCTCTATGATGTGTATCTACAGCACATCTCATAGTTTTATTGAGCTTTAGTGTACTTATATCATTTTATTGGATTAAGGTTGTTATTGTATGTATTTGGAATTGTCATGGTTTATTGATGGTACTGTTCTTTTATTTTTGTATGTTTTTTATTGCAATGGTATCTTGGGCCTCCTGGGAAGGGTGCCAGATAGAAATAAAATCTACTACTACTACTGTCTGGGCCAGACACATACTGTATGCTAGTGAGCTGTGTTGGGTATCTGGGCCCGGTGTTGGCCAAGATTGTGGTGTTCCTTGTCAGAATTAGTTGTTCCTGGCTGCACTGAAAAATGCACCGGTGAAGCCCCTTCTGAAAAAGCCATCTTTGGACCTGGATGTCCTGTTGAATTACTGTCCTTTCTCTAACCTGCCTTTTTTGGGTAAGGCTTTGAGAAGGTGGTTGTGCTACAGCTCGAGGCACACCTCACTGTCTTTGACATCTATGAGCCTCTCCAGCCTGGTTTTAGGTCAAGGCATAACACAGAGACTGCACTGGTCAGGGTGCACAGTGACCTACCGAGGTCAAGGGATAAAGGAGAATGGTCAGTTCTTGTTCTGGATCTCTCTTCAGCATTTGACACACTGGATCATGGATTGTTAATGGATTGGCTCAGGGAGTATGTAGAACTCACCAGCAAGGTCATCTGCTAGTTTGAGTCCCATCTCAGTGGCAGGACACAGAGTGTAGTGTTCAGTAATTTCTGTTCACTCCTGATGGCCCAGCCATATGGTGTGTCCTAGGGTTTGGTTCTTTTGCTCGTGTTGTTTGTGGTGTACACAATGCCACAGGAAGAATCATTAGACAGTATAGACCTGGGTTTCATTGCTGTACAGATGATACCCAGCTCTGTCTGCCTTTTGCACCCAGGATGCCGGATGCAGTCGATGTGCTGAATAAATGCCTGGCCGAGATCTAAGAGTAGATGTCATTTTGCTGGTTAATACTTAACCCCAACAAAACTGAAGTGCTGGTAGTGGAGCTGGGTTGGGCAGGGTCGGGGGTAGCAGTTACTGAGAGGGAGACCGGGCTTCAGCTTGGTTCCTTTGAGCTTTTGGCTGCTATGAAAGTGAGAAATCTGGGAGTCATTCCAGACAGGGGGCTGACATTTGAGGCTCAGGTGTAAACAGTAGTTCAGAATGTCTTTTACCATCTAAGGAGCATCAGTTGGATTAAATCTCTTCAACCTCCTGGAGACCTGGCCTCACAGATGCACGCTTTTGTAACCTAGAGGCTCAACTACTATAATGCTCTGTACCGTGAGGTAAGTGGAAATACACTGTGTGACACTTCCAGCTAGTGCAGAAATCAATGACTAGGCTGCTGACCGGCCTTTTGAGGGCGAGTCATGTCTCCCAGGCACTGTGTGATCTGCACTGGCTGCTGATAAAGTGGAGTATATCCTGTAAAGTTGGTTTACTAACTTATAAGGCCCTGCATGGATTGGGTTTGGGTTACTTGTCTGATCTCCTGCACTCTTGTGTCCTCACAAACTCTTCGCCCCACTGAGAAGGGCCTCCTTGTTGTCCCAGGGCCAGGCTTAAAACATCAGGGGACCGGAAGTGGCAGGTACAGTCCTATGGAACTCCTTGCTGAGGGCCCTGAGGGAGGCCCCCCTTGGTGGAGGCCTTTAAAAGTGGTCTTTAAGGACCTCACATTATCATAGTTTAAAAACATTATGATGGGTCAAATTCTGTAGAGACTGATGATGTAGGTGGTATTTTGATTATGGTTCCTTTTTTATTTTAAAAAGTGAAAAATAGGCTTCCCACCATCTGGTGTTACCACACAAAAACATGTTTGTTTACATTCCTTAATCAACTACCACTGCATCTTCCCTGAACTTGGGAACCCCCCAACACAGACTAGTCACTCATTATACAGTGGGAGGAGAGGAGACTACTGCATCATGAATGGCAGCACTGTTTGGGGGTGTTCCTAATGTTCAGATAGTATGAGAGTAGATCAAAGATTTGAAACAAATAATGATTCTCTGACATCGGATTATAAATTTAGAATCCTCAGATTCTGAGCTTTTTTCCAGAATTCGTATTTTAAATGTTCAGTGCCAAAAATTCAAATTATGAAAAATCCATTACAAATGTAAAATTAGGATCGGATTAATTGAAATCTTATCCCAAATCCACATCCTAGTATAGTGAAGCTCATCTCCCTCTCCTTAACTGCAGTTGCTCGCATCCAATTTGTTCCTGGAGGAGGCCTGGCTCATCTGGCTATAGTGGCAGCAGCAGTCCCAGTTCAAATATCAGACTCTGGAGTCGGACTATGGGGCTGGGCTAAGGGTGTCAAAGAGGGACCAGGTGGTGCCTGGAGGGGTGAGCTCTTGGAGTTGGACCTGCCAGTGGGGACACTGAGTCAGGGGACATTAGTCATTTGCCTGGGTCAACAATGAAGACTTTTGGGATTCTTGCTGGATTTTCCCATCATCCTCTAACTGAAGCCACCACCAGTCACCAGATGACCCGACCTGTTGCCTCACTAGTGCTGCTACTACTACTAGTACACACACACACACACACACACACACACACAGACACACACACACTCACTCACACACAAAGGTAAGAGGGAGGAGGGCAGGAGACATACTTTGTGTTGGCAACCTGGCATTTTCTAGGGTCAGGGAGGAGTCCTGTATCCAATTCCATTCCTGTGCCTCAGTTGGAGATGGAATGAAATCAGTACCCAGAATCAGAATTGCTGAAATCTGATGAGATTCAGATGGAATGGATGCCAGAGAATCTGAGCAACTCTAGAAACAATACAAGGTTGGGTATAATAACACCATTCACACACATTTCAGTTTATACTAAGATTCATACTAAGAACTAGGAGCTAAAGAAAGGCTTTTGGCCCATATATGCTCCTTGGTTGTACCTAATGTGCTAGACCCTCTCCATAAAGTAAGTAATGATCTAATTTATTTTTAAATTGAAACTTATCATTACATGAAACTATTTCCTCTGGAAGATCATTCCAGGGGTTAACCACCCTTTGAGTAAAAAAGGCTCTACATCTTTCAGTATTAAATGTAATGCTTTCTAGTTGAACTTATGACCTCTTGTACCCTTGTTATGTGTTTTGAAGCTAAGATTTAGTTCCAAAAAGGGTTCAGGGTATTTCACTAGGTTGTAACATAAGAGCATATCTCCCCTGATCCTTCTAGTATGGAGGGACATGAGAGTCAGTCTAAGCAATCTATCTTTGTAAGATAAGTTTTTCTAGTCATAGAGCATTTTAGTAGCATATCTCTGGACTTTTTTCTATTACGTTCCTATTAGAACTCTTGATTGGCCCCCACAGAGGGCTCCCATAACCTAAGAGAGGTCTAATGTAAGCTCTATATAGGGCCACAATTACATTTGCCTCTCTACTTGAAAAATTTAGTTTAATTGTCCAAAGGATGCGTTTAGCCTTTACTACTAATACCTGGCAATGCTTATCATGCTATTCATTGGCCAGAGCACACTGTAAGTAATGAAGCCAGGAGAGTGATCTCTTCAAGAACACAGCGGAAGCAAGGAGACCTCAGCTCTGTTAAGGCAAGTTAAAATGTGATGCTTTTTACCTGACCGATGGAGGTGGTCACTTTGCCAAAGTGGTCAGGCTTAATCATGGTTCAGCTGGATGATGAGAACCAAGAGCCCCTCCAAAAAATATGAAAAGTAAGAACATTGGAGTTAATTTGAAAAAAGTGCAGGCTTTGATGCAGCAAAATGGGGTGGGGGTAGTGCACCCTGGTACCTTAACCAAATGCTTATCATAGGTCAATTTATTAGATGTATTTATCCCTCCTCATAGGTCTTCCTTAATGGGACAGTATTCACATAGTAGGTTGCTTCCCTGTTATGTTTGCCTATGTGCATCACACTGCACTTGTCAGAGCTAAATGACATTTTTGATTATGACATTATTGATCATTTATTGCAGCTTGTAGTTTTGATTGATCATTATTATTCAAAACTACACATGACAGTTTTGTATCATTGGCATATTTGCTAACCCAGACTTCCTTGTTTTGTCCTAGCTTAGACATGAAAAGTTGAAATAGAAAAGGGCTTAGCATTGTCCCCTGAGGAACACCGCTAGTGATTTGGATTGTAGATGATAGGTATCCATTAATACTGACTTGCTGTGTTCTGTCTTTGAGCCAGCTATTTGTCCACCTTATTAACCAATTGCCAATATTGAAATCTATCAAAGCTTCAATAATTTTGCTGTGTGGTACCCTGTCAAAAGCCTTTGACAGGTCCAGATAGATACAGTCAACTGGGAGTCCCTGATCCAAAGCGTACGAGATTTTCTCATAGAAACTTAATTGATTGGTAACACTTGATGTACCAGGTCTAAATCCGTGTTGAGCTGGATCCAAATAGCCCTTGTCACTTATATACTTATACATAACATCTTGAGGAACTGACCAAAGCTTATTAGCAGCTGACTGCATTCTTACATGCAGCAATGTAACCTGCATTCTGACTGACCTTATAGAAGTCTCCTCTCCAGTTCCCACCACCTCCCAAATCTTCAAAGTGCCCAGGACCTGGGACACGATAGACCCCCTACTGTACTCCAGTATTCTTTCTCAACCAGTAGCTCCTGTCTGCATCTTATGGGGCTGTGAACTGAATACAAGCAACAGGAGGTTTGTGTTCGAGGTTCTGGATGATTATCTGGAGCACCAGCTTTCTCTGAGAACTGTCTGCTTGGGCGCAGAAACCAGTGATGAACTGAATGTTGTAGCGGTAGATTTCATGTACACACACAATGCAAAACCTGTCCCCATCACACCACTCTGGTCTTCAGTCTTACCAATGGTTACTATCTATGGCATTGATCTGCTCCCTCCTGCCACCTTTAAACTGAAATCTGGATCGGGTCCTGTTTATATCTCTGGGCAGCACCTAGTTCTGGAGGAGATCGTAGAAGAGGAACACATCCCAGATGAGGAGTTGAGTATTGAGGACCTTCACGGCAGCCCGGTCTGAGGAATATAGTCCCTGAAGAAGAAAATGCACATTGTACACTCCAATTTTTAACATTTTAAATGTATAATAATAAACTATTGTTTACAAATAAAAAATGTAAACAGTGGTGGCAAGATGGCTGTTGCCTTGTGAAATAATTGGTGCATTGGTGTGCCACATGCACAGCTGGGACTCTCGGTCGGCTAATTGGTGGGTGGGGCAGCAAGATGGCTGCACTGCTGCTCTGCTCCGTTCTGCTCTCTGCTGCTTGAGGTTTTTTTTTGGCGCTGGCACATTTCATAGAAATTTTAATTCAACTTTGCTGCTAATTATAGAATCACAAGATAGTGATTCGGCGATATATTAATTTTGCCTGGTTTCTGGAAGCCTTCTGAAATCCTTCTGTCTATACAGGCAGCTGGTTCTGTTTGGTGGTTGGCGTTCGGTTCGAGCCGAGAAGGAGTAAGCTGTTCCGTTTCCTTTTTTCCCACTTTATGCTGAATATAGGAGCAGGAGCTCTAAGTTTTCATGGCCGATGGGGGAGTTCAAAAGCTGCAAACAAAGCACCCAAAAGAACAAGAACTTATGTTGGAATGACCCACACTATAAGCACAATGAGTGCTGAAATGCTCATTTTTCTTTATTACCAGGTATGCCATCCTCGGCTGGGGGAAAGAGGGCTAGTGTCAATTGTGAATTTGTTTGAAATACTAGGCTCAGTAGAGCGATTCTGTTCTTTTTTCCTAGGTTGGCCATGGACTTAAATCATGAATAAAAAACAAAGGTGGATGTGGTCTCCTGGGGCATAGAGTCATAAAGAAGGTGTTGGGAGAGCAGATCTGTGCTGCAGATGAGGTGAAATTGGAGCACGGCCTATAGGCCAGATGAGAGCAAACACTGAGACATTAAGACATGTAGGATGACAGACTTAGTTTCATTCACTGTTTGGACTTACAGTATCTACTATTTGGACGGTTTTTAATTATTGTAAGAAATAGTTTGGAAACTAAAGCGTCTTATTGCCAGGTAGTGCTGCCCCCACCTTCTCCCTTTTAACATAAATGCTGAATTAGTGACTTCAAAAAGAGTAGCTATGCAATTTTATTTTAACTATAGTTCTACTTGGAGTTTGGAGATAAGTGTGTGTGGAAATTTAACAAGATAAGAACGAGATTAACAGGGGCGATCTCAGTATGTAACTGGAGCTCTTTAGTTTTTATTTGGCTCCATAAGATTTCTTATTTCTCGTAAAGAGCTAGAAAGTTTAAGGCAGATGAATGTCCCAAGCTTAATTGGCCTATTTTCTGACTACTTGTATAACTGTGGCACCTAACTGGTGTCTGGCTGAGGAAGACAGGTTCACCTCAAAGTTGTTCTTTTGTCACCGAAGGGCTAGGTGGGGCACATCTGCATACACACTTTGTGTTATAGACATGCACACCAAAACTGAGAGTATGGAATAAAGAAATGCCTAGTAACCAAGTTTGCATATAAAGGGACAGAACCTTTCTCAGTTTTCTGTATATTGTTAGCACTGAGCATCCTTGAGTCTTTATTTCTGAAAACTGGTAGCTAGAATCTTTAATAGATAATCAGGTAGGTAGTCAGGGAGTAAACTTATAGAGCAATTTGGTGACATGTCAGAGGACTTAGGATTGGGTGGTGTCCCTGGAAATGCAAAGGTTTACTGGACAAAGTATTTAATTACAAAAATCCGATTGTTTGTGTGTGTGTAAAAACATAATGTGGGTATTGTGGCGGGGCCTTGTCCCGTCCCTCAGGGATATTTTTGAAGCTGCCCTGTTGTTGGCCTGGTTGGACAGCTTTGCAACACGATGGGATACAGGATGGCAATGATTGGAAAAGGGCCTCATGTTATAGTGATAGTACATGGCTAGTTTACAGCTACCTCTTTAGATTACAACTCAAAATAAAGAATTTTATATAAAATCTATTCCATTTAGGACGGCATTACTTTTATTGTGATGAATTTATTATTGACAGTTTGTGCTAGTCGGAAAGTGAATGTTTAAAGTGAATATTTATATTTATATGTATAGAATGTATAGACTGCTAGATGTAGATTACTTGACTGTAATATTGTTTTATTATGTGTATGTATGTATTTTGTTTTAAGAATATTGCAATGGCTTAAACAGCCGAATAATAAATCAACTTGACATTACATAATATAAGACCTATTTATTCAATTGGAAGGCTCCGCCTGTGGTTCTGTGGACAAGGAGCCAGCCACTCCCACTTCCCGAGCTATATAAGCAGTTCCCTTCAGCCTCCTTCTGAAGCACTTTTTCTTTGATGGCCAGAGGCTCTGTCCGTTTGCTCTGTGCTAGGATGGGGCCTACCCTAACCCCCACCTTGCTGCTTCTTTCTGCTGGACTCTGCATTTTGTTCTTCTGCTTCTGGTTTGTATTTTTGCCTCCAGCCGTGTGCTTCCTTTTATTTCTTCACTGTTTATTCTGGGCCAGATATTCAGACTGTGCCTGGCAGTGGCTCAAGTGGGGGCGCAGAGCAACTGAGATGTGCTGGGGCCAGGACAGGGCGATATTCAAAGGTGATATGCAATGGCGCATCTCCGTTGAATATGGCACAGAATGTGCTTAGTGCAAGAACAATGCGCCAGTGCAGTCCCCAGTCAGGGAGGACTGGGAATGCTCCAGCGTAAATGCCGTTGTGCTGTGCGCATCATCCGTGATATTCAGAGTTGGGCATGCAAATGGGGCCACAATATATGCATGTGAACATGGGGCCATTAGCATGCCATCATGGGCCCATTTGCATGCGATGTGCAGGGCAGCCTGGTGAAATGCACCTGGCGCCCCTCTTGAGTTGCTGGCAGAGGTGGCACAGATACCTGGCAGGTCAATTCCCCCTGTGCCGATCGTGGGCAGTGGTACAATAACAACCCTACCTGGTGGTCTTGTGGTCCCCTCCTCCGTGTCATCTGATGCGTGGGCGGTAGTACCAGAGCACCTCATACCTGGTGGCTAGTGATGCTCCCCTCCCTCTGTTATGCCTGATCGTGGGCATTCATAGTACAAACCCATCACCTGGTGGTCTAGTGCTCCCCTCCCATCCCACCCATGGAGGACCCGTCCACCAAGCTCCCCCCCATCATTGGAGGGTGGCTGCACCCCACCTGCATACCGCCCAGCCGCCCCTGAATGACAGCTTACAGTATGACCTGTAAGCCTATTGTCTCACAGTGTGGACCAATGGGCTTGCAGACCATACTGCACTACACAGGCACAAATATGTGAATGAATGTGGGGTTTGTACTACGGATGCCTGCGATCGGGTGTAAAGGAGGGGGGGGCACCACTAGACCACCAGGTATGGGGTTCTCTGACTCTACTGCCCGCGGTCAGACTTAACGGAGGAAGGGGAACCACTGGATCACTGGATGGTGGGTTTATAATACTGCTGCCCACGATCGGGCACACAGGAGGGTGGGGAGCACATTGGGCAATGGGAAGGGTGTGGGTGCTTGTAGACTGTGTCCCTGCTGGGTGGGTGGCCACCCACGGCTGGCAAGTGCTCTGTTGTGCCCTGCAATATAGCAGCCCAACTGTGGGTGGCCTGGCTTTGAGCCTTTTTCTTCTGGCTTAACACTGAGCCCCCATATGCGGTGCAACTCAGGATTGTACCTGCATATGCGCCGTATATCCTGGGTTGAATATCGGGATGTGCCACATATGCATGGGCACACCCCTGTATTCTTGACATATACAATAGTGCACCCATGTGCATTGGCACTTGTGCTACACCAAGCGACCTTTTGAATATCACACTGGGTGCATTGCGGGTTATGCTGCACAACTCTTAACACGAGGCACAACCCCTTTGACTATCTGGGCCTCTGTGCTTGTGCTTTGGTTTTGTTTTCTTTTTTGGGGGGGGATTTAGTTTCTTAGCTCTTACCATTTGTCCTACCATTTGCTTGCTCCTGCCGTTTGGCTTTTTTTTTTTTTTGTGCAGCCCCTGCTACTGCTTTATTTACTCCCATTGCTATTGTACCCAGTACTTGTGTTTTTATTTATTTATTTATTTTATTTATTAGAACATCAGTTTAACAACCTTTGAGCCAGAGGCTCATTTACAAAGGTACCTCGTCACAGTAAGGACAAAACAATGCAAGAAACAAACATCAAGGCAGACGAAAAATCAGAGTACATTTAGGAATCAGCCAAAAATACAGGCATATGTCAAACACAGTATACAACAGGCTTACATGTGCGCTTTACAGAGTAGACAATATACAGTAGTTACATGGAGATTGATACAGTGGGCAGATAAAGGTAAGGCTGGATGGAAGACATCAGAAGAGGAGTGTGGGGAAGATAGTAGCAAGTAAAGGTAGAGCTGGACAGAAGGTCAGAGAGCGGCTCAGTGAACTTTGTCAGGAAGGATAGGAGGAGGCTTAGAGGCAGGTACAGCTGCGTATTGCGAGCAGGTGATTTCTAAGGCTAGTTCTAAAATAAGAAAACGAGGCGGCATCAGTGATTCCGCCGGGGAGGGCATTATACCAACAGGGGGCTCTGTAGGGGTAAGCCCTTTGACCTTGCGAGGTTCTCGCCCTCGGTATAACCAGTGCAGTTTTGCAGGATATATGGGTATGCACTGTAGGGTTTGCTCGGTGGATAGTGGTTGACGGACCCGGTGGGGATAGCCCAAGGAGTGATTTTTGTTAGGAGGCAGGTTTGGTATTTGAGGCGCTCATCTAGGTTGAGTAGATTAGCCATGGTGTAAAGAAGGCAAGTGTGGGTTAGACTAGGAGCCCCAGTTATGAGCCTGCAGGCCTTGTTTAAGGTGAGGCAGATCTTGTGCAGGGCAGTCTGGTCTGCTGCACCATACACAGGTAGGCCATAGTCTACCAGAGATAGAACAGGGGATGTGACTGCAAGTCGGAGGGCATCCGTGGAGAGGCAGTTTTTATGATGATACAGGATACCCAGCCGAGTGTTAGAGGCTGAGGCAAGGGCAGAGATGTGGGCATGAAAAGAGAGGGCAGGGTCAAAGGTTATACCTAGGTATTTATAAGAGTGAACTAGCTCAATAGGGAGTTTAGAGGTGGAGTGGACTGCGAGAGGATAGTTACTGGATTTATTTTGGGGGTGGGCAAAGAGCATGGTTTTGGTTTTCTTTAGATTAATTACGAGTCTGTGCTCAGTAAACCAGGCTTCTGTGTCATTGTAGGCTTCCTGCAGAGAATCCTGAAGTGAGATGGGATTACGGTCGGAGGCAAAGAGTACAGCATCATCTGCGTAAAGAAGGATTTTACCAGTACATACACTGGGCAGGGAGTTAAGAAAAAGGAAAAAGAGTAAGGGCCCAAGAATGGAGCCCTGAGGGACTCTGGAGTGGATAGGGCAGGTGCTGGAAAGTTTCCCGTTGATTTTCACACGTTGTGAGTGGGCCGACATGTAGCTGGAGCACCAGGAAACAGGCTCAGTGGCAAAGCCTAAGTGACTAAGGGTAGCTAGCAGGAGGGGGTGGGAGACAGTATCAAAGGCTTTTGATAAGTCAATGAACACTGCACCTGCTAGGGAGCCAGAGTCCAGTGAGGTGTGAAGAAAGTTAGAGAACTCCAGGAGGGCAGTATTGGTGCTGTGGCCTGCTCTGAAACCATGTTGTTCTGGGCAGAGGATGCTATATTTATCGAGGTATTCAGAGAATTGGGTGGGCTCAATTTTTTCTAAGGCCTTAGAGAGAGGAGAGAGGATTGAGATAGGTAGATAATTGCTAGGGAGGGTCCTATCACCACCCTTGTGTATTGGGATGACAGTAGCTACCTTCCAGGCAGAGGGGAATTGCCCTAGGCAGAGAGATTTGCTAAAGAGACTGGTGATTGGTGAGATAACCAGATCCAGAACCTGATAGAGAAGACTGGGATCAAGGGAGTCATTGCCAATTGTGTTACTCTTTAAGGCCTTGAGTAGGTAAGGTCTGACTTCCTGGGCAGTGACTCGGTGCAGGTAGAACAAGGGGCGTGGGAGAATAGGGACAGACCTGGAGGGAGGGGGAGCGAAGAAATTATCTGGGAGCACCGGGCTAAGGTCTGTGAAAGATTTGTTGAGGTGGTTGGCAATAAGGACAGGGTCTGAGGAGACCGAATCATTAATGTTGATAAGCGTTAAGGGGGGAATGCGCCACCATTCAGCTACTTAATGTTGTCCCAGAAGGTCCCAGCGTTCTCATGAGGAAGTGAGGGAGGCTTGATAGTGCTCAGCCTTCGCTTTGCGGATGGCCCATGTACATTTGCACCCGCCAGCATAGACAGCCTGTCAGCTGGGCGGCCTGTTTCCGTGGCAATGTGCCATAGATTATCCCTGTGCTTAAGAAGTTATGAGGGTGGGGGTAACTAGGGGCATGCCTTACTTTGGACCGCTGCAGTTATGGGAAGGTGCAAAATGTCACAAGCAGAGTTGAAGGTGTGGATAAAGAAGGTAAGGGCCGTGTCAATATCCGGGCGCTAGTATAGGGGACCAGTCTATGAGGACTAGGAGTTGCTTAAGGCCTTTCAGCCCACCAGGCCTAAGACGTCACCAAAGGGTAGTTTGTGCTGTGGGTTTGGGCAGGAGATTGACCAATAGAAGAGAACCGGCAGTGGTCGCTAAGGCAGTCTGGGAGGATTTGGATTTTAGGATGCGGTTAGGGGCGTTTGTAGAGACCACACATCCAGGAGTGTGCTAGAGCCCATTCTAGGATTCACTCTAGTGGGTTGGAGACTAGTTGGTTAGGTCGATGGATGCAAAGCGCCACGTGAGGAAGTGGATGAAGGCTAAGCCAATTGATGTTCAAGTCCCCACAAGGATTTGGTCGGAGGAGTGGGGTAGGGAGGTAAGATAATCAATTAGTGGGCCTAGTGCTTGTGCTTGATTTTTGGAGGTATGTACGCTGTAGTCAGGTAGATGGGACCCCTAGAGGGATCAGGAGATAGTTTTAGGGTTAGGGCCTGAGCCCTGAAGTCAAGGACCGGGGCTGGGAGGGCTAGTCCAACGAGAGGGTCTTTGACATAAATGGCACAACCCACACCTCGCCTACCAACACGGTCCTCCCGATAGAGGGAGTAGCCAGGGAGTGAGACCAGGGAGTCAGGGGTAGAGTCTGACAGCCAAGTTTCAACGATTGAGATAACGTCAGGTTTATGAACCGCAACCCAGCAATTGAGAGAGTCAAATTTTTAAGGAGGCTACATATGTTCATGGAAGCAATATGAAGTCCGGTGGATTCCTTTGAGGAGCCTTTGCAAGCTGGACTGGGATTGGGATGTATGTTACCAGTCAGGAGCAGAAGGAGGAGAGCCACCTGGACAGAGGGTGGCAGAAGGAGAGTTTACACGGGAGCGTATAGGAAGAGAAGGGGGTTTCTACAGCCAGGGTGGGTAGGGGCACAGGCTGGGAAGGCTTGAGTGATAAGATGCCCAGGAGCAAAGGGGGAGGAAAGGTAGTGTCTAGATGGGGGTGAGGTGAGAGGAGCATATGGGGTGAGTGGAGGAGGAGGGAGGGGGAGGGGCAGTGGCATAGAAGGAGGGAAGGGCAGGAGGGCAGGTAGGAGCACTAGAGTAGTGATGATGAGGGTTAACAGGGACATTAGGGTTAGCGGAAGGCAACAGGAGGAGGAGGAGGAGGAGAGAGAGAGGCAGGTAGGCAGGAGATGTGCATGCATGATTGGTAAGGGTGTGAGAGCTGAAGTGAAGAAAAAATGGAGGAACTTAGATGATGGAGGGGAAGATGGTAGGGACTGGATTTGGATGGGAGAGGTGAGAAGAGGGGAAGGGGGGACAATTTGATAGGTTTGCAGATAGCAGTAATGAGATGGGTAGAAGAGGGTGAAAGGTCTACCCATAAGTGTAGTTGCCACCTTGGTACAGTGGCAGAGCCCCTGCCTTAAGCACACAGGGCACCAGGTTCAAGGCTCCCCTAGGGTGACAGAAAAGGTCCCAAGACAGTAGCTGCAGCAGCAGGGAGCAGGGCTCAAAGCCTGCAGTAACACTCAGAAAATATTTTAGCAGACTATGAGGGTTAGAGGCTTTTAGAGTCTTAAAACCTATCACAAACAGTAGTCTGATGTGATAGCTGAGTGGTGGAGCTGCTGAGTGACATAGTCAGGGTGCAGGGTTCAATGCCTGCAGTGGCAGCAAGAGAGAAATGGTGAAATATTTTGGCAGACTGGGGAGGTAGGAGACTATGAAAGTCTTGGAAAGTAAGAAAAAGATAGCCAGATACAATGGTTAAGAGGTAGAGCTGCTGACTCTGATAGCAAGGGTACTGGGTTTGAGAAGAGCTATAGGACAGAGGACAGAAATTTTTGTTTCTAAGAAGGAAGAAGGAAGGGTTAAAAGCTTGAAAGTAGAGGTAGATATTGGCCTGGTTCGTTGGCTTGGTGGTTAGGCTGCAGACTTTGGAGTAAGGGGTGCAAGGTTTGAGGCTTGCAGACGGCCTAGTGGTGGGCTGAAGGGAAAGAGAGAGGGAGGAAAGAAGATAGCAGAAAGGATTAGAAGGGAACTGCAGAGACCTCTAGTGGACAGAGATTGCAATAGTTGCTAGGAAGGAGTACAGAGTGGATAGAGGTGCCAGAGTGGAAAGTGCAGTAACCCCTAGTGGTTGGAGTGTATAAGCTGCAAATGGGAAAGTGGACACTTAGTAAAAAAAATGAAGGGTAGATCACGTGACCTGCCAGCAGCAATAAATGAAGCGCCACCGCTGGGTGGGGGAGTGGTTGGGGCGGGTGGGCAGGAAGAGCTACACAACAGGCAGGCTGTAGTGCAGGAGGCTTTACCTCTTAAAGGCTCTGGCAATCCCCAAGTTCAGGCTCCGCTGCTGGGCAGAGTTATGAGGGGAGAGGGCTGCTTCACACAACCCAATGCTGCTTCCCATGCTACAGGACTACTTGCTCCACATGTTATCAAGTCTGATTGTTTTTCACCTAATTCAGGCTCCCTCTGAACCTTGCTGTGCAGTTCAATCATGTTTTCCCTGCTCGATTTACTTCCCCTGCAGTCATAGCTGTTTTCACAGCATTGTGCATTTCTCCTTCCATGCTTAAAGACTACAACCACTTATAGCTGATGCTATTCCCTGTTTGTACACTGCTGTTCTACTCTGAGGTCAGCTAAAGCTCTTGCTGATGCGTTAACTAGCTTTAATACCTGCATGTGGTTCTCGACCTTCCATTACTTTCTTGTTTGTCCTATGGCGGGGACAGGGAAGTGTTTGGGGAGTCATGGCCCCTATGTGGCTAATTATTTATGTTCTACATCCTGCCTTCACCGCTGAAAATCCTCAGAATATTTGTCACCTTGATTTGGCTTTTTCAGTGCCTGGCTGGCTTGCCCCACTATCATGCTGCCCCCATTTACGTTCATGTCCCAACAATGCTATGTTTTGCAGACCTATGTGTTGGTCTGACTATTCCTATTGCTTACTGACCTATGAGCAAATCTGACTATTGTTATGCTTCCCTGAACAACTACCCTGCTTTACTGAACTATGTCCAGATCAACCTCTGATTATGCCATCATTGCTCACTGCTCCCTGCCATTTGCCCCCTGCAAGGTCTCAGCACTCAGCCATAGCATTCTGGTGTGGGTTTCTTCTGCAGCCAATGGTCTCACTCTGCACCTAGAGTCTGCAGCTTGGGCATGCGAAGCTTGGAGCGGGGTCCTTCTCACCTGGCCCATAGCTGGGAATGTCCTCGTTCTGGGTGGACTTTTAGTCATCAACCATATCAATGGCACCCCAAGTTGTAGAATTTATGACTCAGCTGTGAATGGAGGTTACAGCGATTCCTTTAGTTCTTGTGTTTCCACTATAATGGTTGTCCATTGGCTTTAGTGGTTCCCTGGCAAGGCACTTTCACCGCATTCTCCCGACGACCACCTCTGGTTCACCTAGTTTGTTTTCTAGATCGATAGGCTAGGTGAATGCCTCGGTGGTCGTTACTCTCCTCCTCCTCCCGCCTTGGAGCGGTAGTTGCAGAGCTACCATCTCGCAACCCTCTACAGCTTTCTTGTTAGAAGGATAGAGTGAGAGTTTCCCTCTAAATTAGAATATTTTCCATTCTTATTCATTGGGGCTTCCAAATTGCAGTAGCAGAGCTGTCACTAGTGAAATTATCCCACGCCTGGAGGGAAGGCGACCTAGGCCTTGGATCCCCAGAGATTTCCTCCTCAAAGGTTTTTTTTCTCTCCTCCGTGCCGAAGGTCATAATATCTAGTTAGTATTTCCTAGTTCCATTAGATAGGATCCGCTGTTGGATGGAGGGGAATGGTGTCCTTACTTGCTGTTCCCTCTCTCTTTAGGAAGTCCCCACCTCCCCTTTTACAGCCCATCAGACTCATGCCATGGCTACCCTGCTATCCCATTACGTGATCAAGCACACTCATGTGTATTTATTACCATGGCTCACAACTTCTGATTGTTTATACGTTTCTTACTACTTCCTTTTGGGTTGCCCATATGCTTCATAATATTACTTTCTTTTGGGGATTCTTCCTAAGGTACTTTTAGCCAAGGGAAGTGTCCCATGGCACCTCTAGGGGTGGAATCCTCTAGAGGGTTCCTTGCCTGTGGTACCCCTACAGGGTGGTATTTTCTCCTGATTAGAGAGTGTGAACAGCCAACACCTGAGTAACACAGTTGCACAAGCATTAACAAATACCGGCTGCATAGGCCATTCAATTGGAAGGCTCCACCTATGGTTCGATGGACAAGTAGCCAGCCACTTCCACTTGCTGAGCTATATAAGCAGTTCCCCCTCAGCCTCCTTCTGAAGCACTTTTTCTTTGCCCCGCCATCCTTCCCTCCTCCTCCAGCAGTGGCGCCTCTCTCCTGGGGATTCTTCTTAAGGTACATTTAGCAAAGGGAAGTGTCCCATGGCACCTCTAGGGGTGGAGCCCTCTGGAGGGTTCCTTGCCTGTGGCACCCCTACAGGGTGGTAATTCCTCCTGCTTAGAGAGTGCAACGGCCAAAACCTAAGTAACACAGCTGCACAAGCATTACACTTACTGGCTGCGTAGGCCATTGAATCAAACATTTGGGGAATGGTTATCTCAGTAAGTTGCTACCCCCGGTATGCTGTCTGTATTTATTCATTTACTTGTATGTGATTATTGAATCAAGAACTAATTTAATGTATTTAAGTAATGTATTGATTGTTATTTATGCTATTTATCTGCTGTCTTGTTATGGTGTCTTGAGCCTGTGGGAAAGGGTGGCAGAAAGAAATAAAGGCACTGCTACTACTACTTTACTACTACTGCTACTACCGCTACTGCTACAACTACTGTGCTTAATTGAGTTTTTTGGGGGGTTTGGGAATTCTTCCTGTAACTCCCTACCACAAAATGGGGGCTTACCTGCCACCCTGTAGCTTTATCCTCCTACTCCTCTACCGGGTGTCTCCCAATCCAGCCAGCAATTTTTTTTTCTGTTCCCCCAGGTTCTGTTCCTGCCCCGATGCCCCCGCCAAGCAGCCCAAATAAAAATCCAGCCTGGCTGGGCTCAAAAATGACAACTGCGATCTCTTGCAATATTGTCTGTCCTTGGGGTAGTGGAAATCATGCAGACGCAACTGGTGCCTTTGATCTGTGACCAGATGATTTTGCGGTCAAACCAGATAGTGTTCTATGGGTCCCGGGATCCTCATCAGCTAAATGGGACCCAGTGACCATGGACAGGCTGCTGAGAGGCCGCTACCCGGAAAATTAAAGGAGTTCTGCAAAGTGTGTTTGATTGGGGCTCATTTAAATATTTATGAGCAGAGCCCTGATCATTTAAATATTCATAGAGCCTGTCTGCCCTCGGGGCAGCTGTATCTCGGCTACGGCCAAAAAAAGAGAAAGAAATATGTTTAAATAAAATAGTGTGACTGCATGTATGTTGGGGAAAGTATGTCAGAAGGGGGGACAAGTATTTAAAAAATAAATGCTTTACTCCTGGCTACATCAGATAAATAATGGGACTCAAAAGTAACAACCTGTCTGCTGCTGCATGTCAGGGAGCTTAAATATCAGCAGCAGCAACAGGAAAACGGACTGAGCAAATCCCTTCATCTGTGAAGTGACAGCAAGTACACTACCAGGGCTAAAGAACTGTGGGGCATTGGGGCAAATATTTACTATTTTCTGGCTGTACCAGGACATTATTCAGGACTGTATCTAATTTGCTAAAAGGACAGTGGATTAAGCAGCTATTGCAAGCAGCCACAGTCAATCAGGAAGTCAAGAAAACCAAGCCAGAACTTGTGGGACATTCACCAAACCTCATGGGTAAACGTCAGGTGCTCATGGGGACTTATAGGTACCTAATTCTAGGCGCCAAAACAGCAGACCAACAGTGCATTGAGTGAGGTTCATGTATTATTCATTTCTGTGATTGACAGGTCCTCCAGCCAATCGGAGGCACTACAGCCTGAAACCACAGCCAATCAGGAGCCTTGGGAAAGCCTTATAAGAGACAGTGTTTCCCAGCATTTTACCAGATTTGCGATCCAGATTCCTGTCTAGAGATTCAAGCAGGGTGCCCCGCCCTGGGGCGGGGGGCTCAGGCCCCAGTCATGCTGTTGAGCCTGGAGTTCCAGTTGATTCTCTCCAACCTGGAGAGGATTTGCCTTTATTTAAAGTTAAAGTAATTTCAGTTACGTTGTTAAACTGCTAGTTTGGAGGTTGCCAGATTGTCTTCCAGGTGCCAGCTTCCCCCCCAAGTCGGGGAAAGATATGGACCAGAACCAGATGACATCAAGCAGCAGTGAGAGTGGTGACCAAGAACCTCAGTCGTGAGAGGACTGAAGATGCCAGGAGCCTTCTATAGCGGGGATCAACCATGGATGACCTGCATGAGTACCCTTGTACCCCCCAGTGCAAGGGAGAGAAAGTTACTGCAAGCTAAACTTATGGGCCTGCCTGCCCTTGTAATTGTTCTATGCTAAGAAAGAGAAAATAAGTAACCCTGGGCCAACATGTCCTCTGTCTACTTAATTGACAGAAAGCCAAAAGTAATTATTCTGGACTGCTTTGCTCAAAGTGACTGTTTAAAACCTAGTAGTTCTTCAGCTCACCTTGCCTGCTGCCCAACTGGCCCAGTGCAGGTGGATCTGGAACTGTATTATGCAGATTGCAGCTGTTGCTTGGGGTACCCAAGAGAGCCCACACAGTGTGCAATCAGGTAAAATCATATAAATGTGCTGATTCATCTGTACCCTCTATTTGGTCAAGATTGTCCTGTGGAGCCACCAGCCATAGCCGCCTTGCCACTTCAAGGGACATAAGACCCTAGAGTTCAATTTCAGACTATGCTTAAATTCTGGAAATGACAGCTTTCCACCTTGTTGAATTATGTCTGAGACTACAGATGTGTTAGCAAAGTATTGGCATATGAATGTACTGGATGTGACTACAATATATATGTGCTGAATATTCAGGATTTGCGAATCCAAGATCTAGTCAAGGTAACCCGGACCAGTTGCGTTTTCTGAAATGTTCAGTCTGTGACATGCAGAGCAATCCCTGCTGCGACCAGCAGGGCAACCCCTGCCATACTGCCAAAAGCAGGGCGACCCCGGCCCCTCTGATAAGGATCGACAGCCATTGTTGTTTTAGTTGTCTTCCAAGTTGGCCCCTTCCTTTTAAATCAAAGCCGACCACCACAGCTAGCTGCAACATCCACCAGGCCTGCAACATACGGGACTTTGGTATCTGAGTCCCCAGGTTATGGTGTGAGATTGCAGGGTTTTATACATATCTGGGACTGGTGCCAGTGGTGGGGAAAAATTGTTGTGTAACATCTGAATTAGTCAGCAGCTTAGATAGCCAGGGCTCTGGGTACCATTGTCTGGTCGTTGAACTGTGATTGCCTTTTCTGTTAATTTAGTAGCCACCCAGCTGGAGGGTTCACCAGCACAAACCAAAACATGTGTACCTTTTGTAAATAGTAATCAGCATAACTTTTACTCCTCCTGTTTCCCCATCCTAACTCCATGTCCCCCAAATAAATCTTGTTATTACTGTTTTTGCAAATCATCGCATGTGAGCATATTATTAGAGAGAGTCTTTAATTTACTGAAATGCTGAATTGTGGGGAATTAAATATTGGGTCATGTCTGGGAGTGGCAAATGGTATTTATGGGTGGTATAACATCTCAGGGGGTTATACCAGGTAATAGCTAGCCCACGTAAAGGTGAACTCTGAGTGGAGGCACTGTGTAATTGTTTTAAACTTGATATAAGTTAATGAACCCAAACCCCTCAGCCTAGCTCGTAGGTAGTAGGCAGGGGGGTAACTCTAGGAGTAGCACTACCTAGGGGTTACATTCTTGTTACGTTTTCTTTCTTGTATTTCAAGTTAGAGAGCCTGTTGACATCAAGTCTTAAAGATCTAGTGGATCCAAAACAGGCAGACAGGACAATAATGCACATTTTAAGTAGCAGTCAGTTGTAACTTTTTATTTCTTTTTCCTTTTGCTCAGCAGAAAGTATTCCATAAGATAATATTGTGCTGAATGTGTGGAACAGCTCTTAGCCTGGCAGCTCACATATCTAACTCTACTGCCCCACACTGTATAATCAGCATTATGATCTCACTGCCTGTGACATCACAGGTGAATGACCTGGCAGTCACTCACTTGCTGTTCCTAAGTAGCAGTGATGTCACAGTCAGTGAGGTCACAATGCTGATGATGTAGTGTGTGGCAGTAGAACAAGATATGTCAGCTGCTAGGCTAAGAGCTGTTCCACACCTCACACCTACTAGCATCAGGTAAATCTTCTAATTAAACAAAGGGAAAATAAAAAGTACCTCAGATATAAAAGATAATGGATGGCTTCTTTTAAAATCTAAAATTAGTTTTAGGCAGTACACTAGCTCTTTAATGGCAGGCTGAATTGTCTTATTTCCTTTGATAATTGATCCCATTAGAATTCATGGGTAGTTTGCCATTGTAAGAATATCTTAACTTTTGCATTTTGTATGTTACTCTCCCCCCTATTACGTATCTATTGGGGGGGAGGGTGTTTACAAATCATCCTTTGCAAGTGTGTGGATTTTTTGATAATTGCTAATACTGTTAGCCTCTTGTGAATATCTTGTGTTTTCTTTTGTTTTTTGTGTAAAATTGTGTAACTAAACAGTTAAAAAAATGGACATGGAGAAAATTGCTCCTAAGTCCAATTTGCAAAGCTATGATATAGCTAAAGTCTAAGGGCCTGATTCTAGAAGCATTTTGCCTGGTGTAACAGCACTTACGCCAAGTAGAATGGTGCAAGTAGCAACTTACACCAGCAGTTGTGACATGCGTGATTCTACAATGTGGCCTGCAACATGTCGCAGGCCACTTGTGCCTAAGAGCAGTTACGACAGCAGTTGCACCATAAACCCCCTGTGACATGGTGCTAGGGGGTTTACAGCAGCTGTTGCACCCTATTCCAGTAGGGCAGCAGCAAAGTCCCCATTGTTGGGATTCTACAAGAACCCCCAGAGGAGAACTGGCAACGTAAGTTTCATTTAGCAAGTGTAACTGTACATATGTCCTCTGAGGGTCCTGTAGAACTGCCAGCTGCCCAGCACCCAGTCCATGTGCCTTCCCCCATGCCAAGAACACCTCTGCTGTTGCCCCAATGGGTATCACACCCCCACCCCATCCCGCATACTGTACATGCCCTGTAACCCCATTCAGTAAATGCCCCACAGGGCTGCCCATACACTCCATGCCCCCGAACCCCCCACCGCTAGATGCCCCAAAGGGTGGTGCTGTCAACCCCCACCCGTGCTCAGACCCTGAGACAGTGCCACAAACGGTATGTTGGAACTGACAAGATACCTGTTCAGTGACTTCCACTCTCAGCCAGCCTCCATCACTTCTCAGGCGACTGACAATAACCTTCTTCACTACTGTCAGCCAAGTCTGACTGAGTCTCCATCTGAGCGCTTATTGTAGAGACACACTCAGAAATAAATGTACTCATTCATATCTGAGTGCATCTGTACAGTACGCGCTCAGGAGGAGCTCAGTCAGCTGCTGGATGTGGTGGTGAGAGGAGGGTTGTGCCAGTCGCCAGCTGGGGATGGGTGGTGGGGTGCTGGGTGGAGTGGCACAGCTGGGTGGTAGGGTGGGGGGCCACTCGACTACCAGGTACTATTTTCTATATGTTTTGCACACACATCGGACTGCGTGTACTGTATAAACTGTACAGTACACCAGTCGCATGGGGATCAGGATAGGTGTTGGGGGACCTTTGGTGGCACGACAGTGGGTGGGGGGCCTCTAGCCCGGGGATTGGGCATGGGGGGAGGCACTTGCAACTTGCGAAATACCTGTTATGGCTTTCGACTTTCTCATCAGGTGCACCCTCTGTTCTGCGTACCTGACTGTATGTCACAAGTCGCAGGACTTAGCTGTGGGGACTGCCTCTTCTAGAATAGGGTGTAGGGTCAATGTCACAGCTGCGTTTAGCACAAGTCATGTTTGGCGGCGACTTGCGCCAAGCTTCTAGAATCGAGCCCTAATCTAATTTTTTGATGTCTGACTTAGCTGTGTCCAGTTTAGAAAGTTCAGATCTAATGTACTGTACCTAGACCCAACAGTTGGATCAAGTGTAACATGTCTATAATAAAACGTGAAAACATGGAGTAGTGCTAGAGAGCCGTGCACACGACAGGATATGAGTTTTAATAACTCCATCACAGTTCCATTTCAAACTTGTTTTTAGCAAATTAAAGTCAAAATACAAGGTTCTAGGGGCATGGATATGTTATTCTATCCACATTTATTGGCAGCGTCCTTTCTTTTTAAGTCTTGCCGGAAAGTCTTCAAGCTGGCTTCTCCCACCCACCCCGGTAGTATGACCCTCAGTTCTATCCCATGATGCCAGATCTTCCTTTCCTCTGGAAGAAGCAGGTTCCCTCCTTACCACTCCCGCATTGAGTAGTCCCTGGCACTCAAATCTTCAGATTTGCTTCCAAAACTTAAATTCGTTACAGTTCCATCTTCAGCACAATCTTCAATCAGGATCGTAATGGAGGAAAAGTTCTCACCTGGATTTCATCGGTGCCCATACAGGCAGAAGATGTTGTGCACGACCTGCATGCCATGTGCATTTACTGCCTGGACCACGAGCATGTTACCCAGGCCTGTGACATTTGTCGATCGTTTCAGCCGTCGGTCCTTCAGGACTGCCTTGCCCACCTGAAGTTGGGCCACCAGGAGAAACGGAATCTGCCAGTCAAATCCAAGGACACCCATTGGGTGATCTCCATGGCCGTGGGGTCTGCTGAGCAGTTGGAGCAACCTAAGGCCTTCGAGGAGGAGGCGGCTCAGGTCGCCGCATAGTCCTCTGCAGCTTTGGCATTTTTTTCACTCAAATTGGGCTCCTCTTTTTCAGGCTTCTTTAAGGAGCTATGCCAGTCTCTCCCAACCAAGGGAGAGGACCCTTCGGGTTCACACAGCTTGTGCTCCCGCAAGAAGGAGTCTAGACATGACAAGGAGAAAACTCATCATCGACATTCTTGGAATTGAGAGTGATCCCGGTTTCAGGACTCCTCGGTTTTGATGGTTTCGACAGTCCCTGGTGACGTTTCCTTCGTGCTTTCCGGGCAGAGAAGTGGAGAAGTGAAGAAGTGGAGCCCGGTCGCTTGCTGAAGCCCAGTCATTTACTGGAGCTGTGGTGCCTTTGGTAATAAAGCAGCGGGGGTCAGTGGTACTCCCGGAGTGGCTATTGCGCCAACTAAGGGGAGCATTCTTTGTCTATTTGACATTTAGTCTATGGCTTGGGAGTCGAAGGGCGGACCTCTTCCTTGAGGGAATTGCTTTTTGAACTGTGCTTGGTGGATCGTTTTCTGGGTGTGTTATGGAGTGTTACGGCCCACGGAAGTCTGAACTCTGGAGTTGTGGCCCTACTGATTTTCAACACGCTTTTGCCTTATGGATTTATTTTTTATTCTGAACAAGTGGATATACTTCTTCAGTGTTGGATAAAGAAGAACTTGGTCTGGGACTTTCTACTGTGAACTAACTTTTGGAAATTGGCCGAAGGGTTTGCCTGTGGTGCTTGGAATACTGTGAGCGGGGGCCTAATTCATTGATCAGTGCTCCTTTTGTAATTTTATACTCCTTTTAGTCCAGAAGTAGGGCCTTAATAGTGGTCTGACTGCGGGTTGCTTTGTCTTCCCCCCCATATTTGTGCCTGGGTAATCTTGGGTGCTACCTGGGACCGAGTGGGAGCCACCTCACTCTTCTCTGGGGAGCTGGGGATCAGTGGGGGAGCTCCTGATTTATCCCTGGGTTGGTCCTTTTGGTGTGGCCTTGGGGTATTTGTAGCTGCAGGTCCTGGGGGTATAATTGGGCCTGATAAGGCAGTTTAGGGGGTGAGGTGGGGGAGCCCCCACTCTCCAGTGGCTTGGCCTGCACATACTCCTGTTTTTTTCTGGAGACTTTTTGGTCCCTTTTTGGATTTTCACCGAGACATTGCTGCATATTGGAAATTTTTATTCTGTTTCATTGGACTTGACATTTGGCTTATTTACGTTGGATTACATTGGATTATTATGGCTCCTCCTACTATTTGATGCCTTTTTTCCCTGTTTTTTTTTATTTGTTTTATGGTTTCCTGGTGGTGAGAGAACCAGGGTGCCTTCTTATTATTTTTCTTCCTTCCTCGGCTGTGTGAGGGCTGTGGGATTGGGGAATTCTTTGTTATTGTTTGTTTTTGAACATTCTGTGAGAGGGTATTGTTTTATTATTTATTATCCCCCCCCCCCGTCTGTGAGAGGGCTGTGGGAGAGGGAGAATTTTATATTTGTAAGTTTATTTTATCCAGTGAGAGGGGACTGTGTTATTGTATTATTTTTATTTTATTTTGGGGTTTGAAAGCCATCTTATAGTGGGAGTGGAGTAGTTTATATGTTTTATTAGGGTAAGGATAGTTGTTTAAGTTATTTTAAGTTATTTTTTGGGGTTTTTTGCTTTGTCTGAAGCATCGTCTTGTGATTTAGGAAATTTGGTGTTTTATGTGCTCTCTCCATTGTTTTAATATTGTTAGTGAAATGTGCCTGCTTGCCCCTTCTGTCCTGTGCTATTCGGCCTCCGCCCTCCATGCCATCTGCCCTTTCTCCCCCCCCCACCTGCTTGTACCTATCAACGCTGTCGAGCTTTGGGGATTGCTCATAGGGAGGGGAGTCAGGGATGGTTGGGGGTTGCGGCCAGCGGAGCCCGAATGAGTGGTGCTCTCCCATAGGGGTGGTTAGGACCAGAAGATGCCCTGGGGCGAAATGGTATCTGGAACGTGGCGATTCCGTTCTGGTTCCCATACCCAAGGGCACCTCTGTTTTGGGAGGGCAAGTAGTCGGGACAGTTCGCCAACCTTGCCCAACTCAGGCACTGTTATGCAATGCCAGATCTGTCTGCAACAAGGCTGGTCTTACTGCAGACTTTGTTGCTAGGGCAGATCTGGTTTGCATTACTGAGACCTGGTTGGATGGGAATGCTGTCCCTTTTTTAGAGGTGGCTGTTCCCACTGGGTACTCGGTTGTACATCGCCCAAGACTGGACCGTGAGGGGGGGGTTGTGGTCTGTTTCAAGACCAAATTGGGCCTAACTAGTATACCAGTTGAGGAGGCTGGGTCATTTGAGTGTACTGTGGTAGCTGGTGTGGGGTGCAGGATAGCTCTCATCTACCGTCCACCAGGTGATGAGAAGCTGTTCCTGCAGGAAATAGCAGACTTCATTGCCGACATGGCTTTGGAGTCGCCCAGACTGATGGTTCTGGGTGACTTCAATGCCTGGGTCGATGACGAATCCTTGCTTTTTGATCAACATTTCCTCCAGGTGATGACATCTCTGGGCTGCACACAGGTTGTTTCCTCAGCTACGCACAAGGGTGGTCACTCTCTTGATTTGGTTTTCCTCCTGGGGATCGAGGCCTCTGACTTAGTGGTGGAACCAGTTGGTTGGTCTGACTATTACTCAGTTGGGTTCAATTTTTCCTGCCCCCTTGGTTGGTTGGCCCCTGTGGAGTTGGTCGGGTACCGTCATTTGCGGGATGTGGTCCCTGAAGACCTGATGGTGGTTATTGATCTCTCGTTGTTGGATGAGACTTGCACAGATCCCTAACAGTTGGTTGTGGCCTATAATGGGGCCGTATCTTCAGCTCTCGACCTGATTGCTCCTATCTGTGTTTGCCCCCTCCCGCATCGCCCTGGGGCCCCTTGGTTTGATGGGACTCTAAGGGAATTGCGGAGATTGGGGCATAGGTTAGAGCGTCTTTGGAGGAAGACTGCCTCTGATGCTGACCGCCTTATTTTGTTAGAGCATTATAAACTCTACCAAACAGAAATTTCCCATAAAAAGGCAGAATTCCTGTCCAGGGAAATTTCTGTCACATGGAACCGACCCGCTCAACTCTTCAGAACTGTTGACAGGCTGTGCAACCCAGTCTATCAGCAGTTCCGTCGAGTCTTTTCACAAATTGATTGTGATGAGATCGCTTGCTTCTTTGCGAATAAGGTGGCTGACATCAGGCGGGAGTGCCACCAACTTCACTCTAAGGGGGTTGCTGTTGATCGGTGCCTTGTCGCAGAGCTCGGAGTTTCCTGGAGTACCTTTGACCTGCTGGATTTCATAGATATTATGCAGATTGTCCAGGAAATGCATCCCATGTGCTGTAGTTTAGACCCAGGACCTACTTCCCTGATTTTGGGTTGTAGTGATATTATCGACCCGGTCTTAGCTCGGATTGTCCGGTGTTCTCTGGATTTGGGTGAGTTCCCTAGCTCCCTGAAGGAGGGGGTGGTGACCTCCCCTTCTGAAGAAAGCTTCTTTAGACCCAGAGAACCTTGCAAACTACAGGCCTATCTCTAACCTCCCTTTTGTGGGGAAGGTTATTGAGAAAGTTGTGGCTGCTCAACTGGATAACCATTTAACCATCCATAATTTATACGAACCCTTCCAATTGGGTTTTCATAAGAGGCATAGTACTGAGACTGCTCTGGTTCGGGTGCTCAATGATCTCCTGATGGTGAGAGATTGGAGACACTGTTCTATCTTGGTTCTCCTGGATTTATCATCAGCTTTTGATACTGTGGATCATGGGGTTCTGCTCAAACGTCTGAAGTTTATCTGCGGGCTGTCTGGTACATTCCTCAGATGATTTTCATCTTTTCTTGCTGGCAGAATGAGGGGGTTGTCTCGGGTTTATTTTCATCCGGGGCTTTCTCACTGCCCTGTGGGGTACCTCAGGGTTCGGTGCTGTCTCCCATGTTATTCGCAGTATATATGCTACCCATCGGAGACATTGTAAGACGGTATGGGCTGAGGTTTCATTACTATGCTGATGATACCCAGCTCTACCTGTCTTTTGCTCCCGACCAGGTTAGTGCTACCTCAGTACTGAACAGCTGCCTCATAGAAATCCAAGATTGGATGAATACCAGTGGTCTAAAGTTGAACCCAGGAAAGGCTGAGGTTTTGGTTGTGGACTCGGGTCATAGGGCAGAGGGGTTGAGGACTGGGTTCCCTTCCGGTTTAGTCCTGGGGGAGGCCCAGATTCTCATTTCTGAATGGGTGCATAATCTGGGAGTGGTGCTTGACGATGGCCTGATTCTTCGTCATCAGGTATCGGCAGTCATCAAGCTGGCCTTTTACCATCTTAGGAACATTGCTAGGATTAGGCATCTTGTTCCGTCCAGTGACCTACCTGTCTTGGTCCATGCCTTTGTGACACCGCGCCTTGATTTTTGCAACTCCCTTTACCTAGGGCTTTCTGGGGTTGATATCCACGGCTTGCAGCTAGTGCAGAACGGGGCAGCACGTTTGTTGACTGGGGCATCTAGAAGATCTCATATCACCCTTGTGCTGCATGATCTGCACTGGTTGCCTATACAGTAGAGGATCACCTTTAAAGTTGGTCTTTTGACTTACAAAGCCCTACACGGATCAGGCCCCGATTACTTGAAAGAGCTCCTGGTTCCTTACACCCCTTTGTGACAGCTCCGCTCAGCTGACGAGGGGTTGCTAGAGATTCCGAGGGTTAACCTAAAGTCATCTGGTGTGCATGCATTTGGGTTTGTGGGCACCTACCCTCTGGAATTCTCTGCCCCGTCAGCTTCGGGAGTGCAGGACGGTGGGGAGTTTTAAGCAGGCACTTAAGACTTTTTTATGGGGGAAAGCATTTTTTGTACTTTCTTGATTTTATACTGTATGTACTGTGTTTTGTTTTTATGTGAATTGTACAGTGCCTTGAAATTTGAAAGGCGCTTATACAAATAAATGTTATTATTATTATATTAGCTGCTGACTTCACAGTGCCCCCATCAGGTCAATGGGCCGATGATGTGGCCGACCCGTTGTCACTAGATGAGGCTGATAGTTCTCTATTCAGGACTCTGGTCCAACTGGTGACCACTGAAGGGGCAAATCAGCCCACTGAGCTGGACTCTCCGGTCACCGACCCAGACCAGGAGGAGCCATGGCACTCCCTAGCTCCCTCCAAGATCCCCTGTCAGCACCATCAGTGGCCAAGGTCAAAGTCTAGGTCTTCCTCATCCAGTGGGTCGAGCAGATCCCGCCATCGGCAGTCCTGCTCTCGATGCCACGGAAGCGGTGCTGCCGTTGTTCATCGTCTTTGTCCTTCTCAGCTGAGGAGAGGCTTCGGCGCAAGTTGTGTCAATGCTATGAAGACATCATGTGGTAACAGTTGTTAGTGTTGTCTGATCCAAAGCTAACCCTGGCACCTACACTAGCCATGACATGGCTGTCACCCAACAGGCCGATACCAACACCCCAGGAGGGGCCGGTCGACACCGTTCCTCGGCCTGCAGAGCCGGTTCAGGCCACCTAGGTTCGGCTAAAGTTGGCCTCTCCACTGATTGTGGTGGAGCTGTCTCCCCAGCAGCCACTGACTGGGACTCCAATCAAGGAGTCTTGGTCAGCGAGGGGTCTTCCCCATCAGCTGTCAGTTACTCTTACGCCCGACTGTCTGCGGCGGGTCAAGAGTGACTTGGGTGGTCAGTCACTTTATGTGGACTCTTCTGAGTCTGAGGACTCCTCACTGCACTCCCTTCTGGTTGACATGGAGTCAGTGGGGGGGTCTCTCGACAGAGGAAGGACCCATGTCCTTCATGGGCATCCTCTGTCTCAGCTCCGAGTCTAAGGGGATGCCTCTGCAGCCCATTCAGAAGCGGGCTCGCTGTCCCCTCACAGAGATTCTGGATAAAGGGGCCTCTCTGATGGAGGCCTTCCCGATGGCTGAAGTCATTGTCAGCCCAGCCTTGGAGCTTTGGCAGCACCCTGCCTCCTGCCCGGTGCCCTCGGCCTGGCTGGCCCGCAACTATGTGGTACCCACCGCTTCCTTCTCGGGGTTCATGGAACATCCCTTGGCTGAGGGGTTGATGGCTGATTCCATGTTTTGACTCTCAGACAATACAGGTGATGTTGACAGGCCACTGGACAAGGAATCCAAGAAATTGGACCACTCGGTCAAAAAGGTCTATGTTGCCTCCTCGCTTGGCCTCCACCAGGTGAGCTTGGCCATTCTGATGGCACACTTCTCCCATGCCCTGTTGGGCTCCCTGGATGAGGTGATTCCTCATCTCCCTGTGGCCCTCCAGACCATGATTAAGCAGGTCCGAGACCAGGGCCGGGCTGTGTCCAAACAGCAACTCCAGATGACTCTGGACATTGCGGATTCCTGAGCCTGCTCAGTGGCAGCTGCAGTCACCATGCACCATAGGGCTTGGCTGAGGATCTCAACCTTCATGGCAGACACTCAGTACAAGCTGGCGGACGTTCCCTTCTTAGGCACTGAGCTGTTCAGTCCAGGTGTCTAGTGCCACCTTATGCTCTGTTACATCCACCCAGAAGGATCCCAAGGGCTCCAAGCAGCAGAAGCGCAAGCCCTTTCTGTCCCCCACTCCTGTGGCAAAACCATCCCAGCACCAGCCTGGCTAGCAGGCTCAGCCTTGGTGCCATAGGCCCAAGTTAGTGGCTACAGCAGTCTGAAGGCCAGGAGGGAAGGGACCCGGTGGCTCCTCAGCCAGGTCCTCCTCCTCCAAGCCTGCCCAGTGACGGGATGGGGGCTGCCACCCTCATGCCGCCATGCCTCCCCTGGGTCCTCCTGTGGGGGTACAGCTCCACCACTTCCTTTCCACCTGGTCCACTATTACCATGGACAGGAGGGTTCTGGAAGTGGTCAGCCAGGGTCTGTCTCTGGAGCCTCTGGAGTTCGAGCAGTACCCTCCCAGCTGAGCCTGCACCCCACGGGAGGACTTGGTATCCGCAGACACTCGGTCAGCTCTTCGAGACGACATAGCCCAGCTCCTCCACAAGGAGGTCGTGATCAGGGTAGCAGATCCTCTGGAACACCCAGAGTTTGTCTCCAGGTACTTCCCGGTGCCAAAGCGGATGGGGGCTGGTGCCCCATTCTAGATCTACATAACCTGAACAAATTCCTCAGGTCTCGCACCTTCTGTCCAAGATAATACCACCTCTCAAGCAGGACATGTGGTTTTGCTCTCTGGATCTGCAGGATGCGTTCTTTCATGTCCCGATCCATCAATTCCACTGAAGGTTCCACCACTTCCGAGCTGATGGAACCCTCTATGAGTTCCAAGCCATGCCATTTGGCCTCTCCTTGGCCCCTAGGGTCTTCACCAAATGCATAGCAGTGGTGACAGCTTACCTGAGGCATTGAGGGGTCTGGGTGTACCCCTACCTGGATGACTGGCTGATAGCAGATCCCTCCAGGCAGGAGGTGGAGTGGTCAAGGGATCTGGCCCTCCAGACCTGCATCCAACTTGGTCTCCTAGTCAGTGAGGCCAAGTTGAAACTTGTGCCCTCACAGGTGATCAGCCTCATCATGGCAGAGCTCAACTCTTGCCGAACCAGAGCCAGGCTCCCAGTGGGCAGGGCAGAGGTTCTCTCCTCCTTTGTCCGATCATTTCAGGTTGGGCACTTGCGCCCTGCCTGGGACTTCCTGCACCTTCTGGGTTATATGGCAACCTGCACCACTGTGGTCCACTTAGCCAGTTGGCATATGCACTCCCTGCAATGGGAGCTGGCCAGCCAGTGGTCCCAGTGCAATGGTCACTTCGATCAGCTGGTCACTGTGAGCCAGAGGATGTGGGATGCCCTCCAGTGGTGGCTTGTCCCAAAGCATCTGCAGGAAGGGATTCCATTTGACTGCCCAAGCCGATAGTCATCCTGATGACCGATGCCTCTGTCATGGGCTGGGGTGCCCATATGGGGGAATACAGAGTCCACGGGCTCTGCACCCCTGAGGAATCCCGATGCCACATCAACCTGCTGGAGCTCTGAGCAGTCGGCTGGTGCTGACTGCATTCACTCCGTTTGATCAGGGTCAAGTGGTTCAAGTCCAGATGGACAACACCATGACCATGTACTATCTCAACAAGCAGGGCAGGACGCACTCCCTGGCTTTGTGCAAGGAAGCTCTCCGAGTATGGACCCTCGTGCGCAGCCTGGAGGTGGATCTCCTAGCCATCCATGTGGCAGGAGCCTCCAATCGGCTGGCGGACACCCTCAGTCAGTTGGGTGAGGCATCTTTTGAGTGGTCTCTCCATCTGGAGGTAGTACACAGTCTGTTCTCTCAGTGGGGCACCCCTCAGGTGGACCTGTTCACCTCCAGGGAGAATGCAAAGCTGAGGCTGTTTTGTGCCCACCCCCTCAGCAAGGCTGTCTGCAGGGGATGCTTTCTTGAGGCTGTGGACTCCAGGCCTCTTCTATGCCTTTCCTCTACTTCCTTTGATCCACAAGGTGCTGCTCAATGTCAGGAGGAACAAGGCACAGGTGATCCTGGTGGCCCCGGACTGGCCCCACTAAGTGTTGTCATGTCACCCCGGTACTGCGTGAACTGCACTGGCTGCCAGTCAGGTGGAGGGTCCTCTTCAAGGTGGGCTTGCTCACCTTTAAGGCCCTACATGGCCTGGGCCCTGGTTACCTGCCAGACCTTCTCACACCTGCTACCTCATTCCACTCCCTCTGGTCCCCCTCGAGGGGCCTCCTTGCGAAGCCCAGGATGAAGCTAAAAACTGCCGGTGACAGAGCCTTTAGTGTCACCGGCCCCGTCCTGTGGAATTCACTCCCTCCAGCTGTAAAGGAGGTCCCCTTGATGGAGGTATTCAAGGCATGCCTCAAGGCCTTCCTGTTTGCGCAGGCTTTTCCTGACCCTGTTTTGTAAATATTGCCCTGTTCTGACTTGTTATATTGACTTTTTCATTTTTTATTTATTTATTGAATTCTTATTTATTATCACTGTAGTTTTTATCATGATTGGTATTTATGGATGTGTTTCTTTGTTGGTTTTTGTGTACGGTGCACAGAGCCTCTGGGATTGGGCGTCTTTTAAATAAAATTTGCCTTGCCTTGCCACTGGAACCCAGATCTCCTCAGTCTCAGCAACAGGATCCCAATGCATCTTCCCTTATGCCCGGACCTGGTCTCCATCAACCAGTGGAAGGCACTCCACCCAGACCTTCAATCCCTTCACCTGATAGCCTGATTTCTGAGTGGCTAGAGTTCCAGGCTTTGGGTCTCTCTAAAGATGTCCTCACTGTAGTGGAGGCATCTAGAAAGGAATCGACCAGGAAGTGCTATGCCTTCAAATGGAAGAGATTCTCGATTTGGTGTCAGGGCAAGGGGCTGGACCCCTTGTCCCGTCCAGTGGCCAGCATTTTGGATTACCTGTTGTCTCTCTCCAAAGGGGGACTTCGGTCGACAACCATTAAGGTGCACCTAGCAGCCATCTCTGCTTACTGGGCGCGGGCCGGTCAGTGGTCGGTGGCACAGGAGACAGTGGTCTGGCACTTTTTCAAAGGCTTAGATCACATTTCACCTCTGGTGCATGAACCACCACCATCATGGGATTTGCTGCTGGTTTAGGCAAACCTCATGGGCAAGCCATTCGAACCGATGTCACACCTGTCATGGAAGACTGCCTTCCTGGTGGCTATCACATCAGCCAGAAGGATCTGTGAGCTCCGGGTGCTCCAGGTGCTCTCAGTGGAGTCTCCTTACCTAGTCTTCCACAGGGACAAGGTTGTCCTGTGCCCCAACTCGAAGTTTCTTACGAAGGTTGTGCCGGAGTTTCTCCTGAATCAGGTGATGACTCTTCCGGTGATCTTCCTGAATCACACCTCGGAGGCTGAACACAGGCTCCATACTCTGGACCTGAGGCGAGCGCTTGCTTACTACAAAGAGTGCATGGCTGGCATTCAGGGAGAGGTTCACCAGCTGTTTGTCACCTACACTGAAGCCGCACTTGGCAGACCTACAGCCAAGCAGTTGATTGGCAAGTGGATCACTTCTTACATTGATCTCTGCTATAGGTTGGCAGGTAGTGAGCCTCCTGGAGGGCTTAGGGCTCATTCCACTCACCATACCGCTGTGTCAGTGGCTGCTTCTAGGGGCATCCCTATTCAGGAAACCTGCAGGGCTGCTACCTGGAAGTCAGCACACATCTTCATTTCCCATTATCACATTGGCCTAGAGTCATGCCAGGATGCTGGTTTTGGGGCCTCAGCTCTCCAATCCTTATTTCCTAAGTAGGGGGTGTGCGCCTTGCCGCCCTTCTCCCAGAGAACTGCTAGGAGTCTACCAATAAGTGTGGATAGAACAGCATATCCACATCCCTAGAAACACAGGTTACTCACCTGTAACAGTAGTTCTAGGAGTGGTATATGTTGTTCATCCACACTGACCCACCCAACCTTCCCTGGCTTCGGCGCACAGTACTGCTTCCAGCGGGCAAGATCTGGCATCATGGGGCAGAGCCAAGGGTTATACCACCCGGGTAGGTGGGAGGAGCCAGCTTGAAGACTTTCCGGCAAGACTTAAAGGGAAAGAACACTGCTAATAAGTGTAGATGAACAACATATACCACTCCTAGAACTACTGTTACAGGTGAGTAACCTGTGTTTCTTACCAGCACCAGTCAATAGCTCCAGATTAACTGAAGCTCCTGATACCTATTTTGACCATGGGGAGACCTCCAGAAGCAACACATGGTCAAGGACAGAAACAGACACAGCCACCACTGCAGACTCGGTAGACAATGCAGGAAGAAGTGGGCACTACAGGTTTGAGCGGGATGGGTGAACCCCAACCCTGGCACTTAGTGCTGCAGGTGGTGTGATCTATGGATAAAAAAATTTGAAAAGATTCTGGAGCATATCGGGGCACAAGATACTAAGATATAAGGGGCAGTGGCGACATCTAAAGAGGCACACCTTCACGCCAGATTGGAGACCCTGGAGAATACACAGTGGGCTATTAATACCCAGGTAGTAGGCCTCCCCGAAGGAGTAGAGGTGGAGGATACACTGTCCTTTATTAGGACATAGTTACAATCTTCTCTGCCCATAGACCTGCAAATCAACCCAGAATCCATTACAAAAGTATATAGGGTCAACTCTCACCAGGCGCAAGGTGCCAGACACTCTCCCAGGACTCTTCTTATTGTTTCTGCTGGACCCAAGGTTAGACATGTTATTCTGTCTTGGGTCAAATCAAACTACCCACTAACACTAGCTTAGACTGAAATAGAACTCCTTTCCGACTGGTCTTATGCTACGTGGACCTGTTGGAAACTCTTTGATCCCCTCTGCCAGCAGTTAAGGAGTCTGAGTCGTGAACACTTTGTGCCACCCCAGCATGACTCCAAGTCACATACAACAATAAAACGCTCTAATTTAATGATCCAGCAGAGGCTAAAAAGAGGGTACAAAGATATCAGAGGAATTTTGTCAAGGTGAGATCACAAGAGCAGAGGAGGATGGAGATTCAGACATCAGGGAGTGAGGGAATATTCATCTATTGCTAGGACAGTTTCAGAGATAATCAAGGTACCACAGAGTTTTGTTTGGAAGCACTGTGATCAGCTCTGGGGTACTAGTTGACTTCCCATTTACCTGTTTATTATAAGACTATAATAACTTGGTCTTATTTTTTCCCTAAGGGAAACCTGGTTATAACTCAATGTTATAGCCCGCGGGATATGACCACAAACAACGTGCCTGGTTTCTCTTGTTCTCTACATGTGCTAGCTGCTGATTTCCCATTTATTAGCACTTGCTGCCTTCCTTACATCAGAGACTGACTTCGCCACCACTTGGATTCAGCAGTAAGTCTTTTTAACAATATCACTGGGCTAAATGGTTTGACAATGGAAATCTATTCCAAAAATATCACCAGTGTAAAAATAAAGCTACTTTCCCGGCAGCGCCACCGTCGCGATGAGCGGCGCTCCCGACTGGACTGCCGTGGCACAGGAATGTCTTAATTCTTCCATTTTATATAACTGCTGTTGTGGAAAAACAATACCCAGCAATTATATAAAATAAAACATGGGGCTGTGTGTAAAACTCAAATTTTACACACACCCTCAGTGTTGGATGCCTAAATAAAACCCCTCGAGCTTCGCTCTCAGGGTTTATGTGGCATCCAACACCTTGGGTGTGTGTAAAATTCTCATTAAGCACACAGCCCCATGCATTATTCTATATGAACTTTTAGACTATGGCCACTACATAGAGAACTGATGCACTAATTGAAACGCATGATTGCAAAAAAATGGTGTTTGCCACATGGTGATGCAAGCACATGGATGGTCTGCACCTCTGACCTGAGTCATGGGTATTTTTCTGTATTCAGTAATAATACAAATCCTTAGAAAAGTGCTTAGAATTGCTTCAAAATGTTTTGTACTGTTTAAACATCCTAATGTAGTACAACCTGACGTTCTCTATCATATCCCCCCCCCACACTTACATGATCTCCAGTGAGTATATGTTCCGTGCCTTCAGGCGTTCTTCATAAGATCTGCCCAAATAACCTTAGTTACCCTGCACTGCACTGTCTCCAGCCTGTGCCTGTACTTCCTTATGTGAGGACTCCAGAACTGAGCGCAGTATTCCAGACGTGGCCTCACCAGTGACCAATAGAGAGGTAGTACTGTAATACCTCCTTTTTTGTGTTGTCAGTACTCCTTCCAATACACCCCCAGCATCCTATTAACCTTACTATAGGCCTTGTTACATGGGCTTGATTGTTTTGAGGAAGTCACTGATGATGACTCCCAGGTCCCTTTCCTCTGTCGTAGTGCTCAGTTTAACCCCCGCCCCCATCCAGCACTCCGTTCTGTATTTTTTCCCTAAGTGCATAACCTTGCATTTTTTCCATTGAATTTCAACTGCCAAACCTTAGACTACCTCTGTAGCCTTCACAGATCCCTCTGCATCTCCCTGCTCCCTTTGTTACTATCTACCCTACCACAGAGCTCTGTGTCATCAGTGAACAGACACGACTTGCCCCTGACACCCTCTCCAATGTTGCTGATCAACATACTGAAGAGGACAGTACCCAGGACAGATCCTTGCAGCACCCCACCTGTAACCTCCTTCTCTTCTGATTTGACTCCATTTATCACCACCCTCTGCTGTCCCTCTTTGAACCAGTTTTCTACCTATATAACTATGACCCTAGCCACGCCCAGGTCCTCCAACTTCTTCTGCAATCTTCTGTGGGGCACAGAGTAGAAAGCCTTGCTGAAATCAAAATAGAGTCCACAGCATGGTCCTTATCTACTACCTTTGTTACCCAGTCAAAGAAAACTAACAGGTTGGTCTGACAAGACTCCCTTGCCACAAACCTTCGCTGTCTACTATCTTGTAGACCTTGTTCTCTAGGTAGTCCACAAGGTCCTCTTCTGATCAGTGACACCATCAATATACCCACTTCAGAGGTAAGGCTAATAGGTCTATAATTGCTCCTTGTCCTCCCCCTTGTGTAGCAGGACAACATCCACTAGCCTCCAATCTTTTGGAATTACCTGTAACTGAACAGCCCTACTAAGGGTTCAGACAATTCTGCAGCCAATTCCTTGAACACCCTTGAGTGTATCCCATCTGGCCCTAGGACTTGATCTACCATTAGGGCTTCAAGCCCATCTGGATCCTTTCTGTGGTAAATACTGTCTGCCTAATTTCAGGAATGTTCCTGACAGCTGCTTTGATGCCACCTTCAGGCAGGGGCTGATTGTCTTCTGTTGTAAATACAGAACAGAAGTAATCATTAAGGATGGCTGCTTTTTGTTCATCTTTCTCTAGTAACCCCTGTAGCCTTCCAGTTCCCCCTTCCTTCTTCCTTTTTCCCTTAATATGTCTGAATTGTTTTTCCCCACCCATGACCCCCCTCCACAATATGTATCTCTGTGACTGTCTTTGCCTCCCTCGCCGTCCTCTTTGCTTCCCAAGTTTTATTTGGTACTCTCCCTATTCCTCCCCCCCTGCTTTTCCTTGTACCTTGTTAAAGCCTTTATGTTGGCCCTCACTGCTTCTCTCTCCCTTCCCAAGTTTTATTTGGTACTTTCCCTATTCCTCCTCCCCTGCTTTTCCTTGAACCTTGTTAAAGCCTTTATGTTGGCCCTCACTGCTTCTCTCTCCCTTCCCAAGTTTTATTTGGTACTCTCCCTATTCCTCCCCTGCTTTTCCTTGTACCTTGTTAAAGCCTTTATGTTGGCCCTCACTGCTTCTCTCTCCCTTCCCAAGTTTTATTTGGTACTCTCCCTATTCCTCCCCCTGCTTTTCCTTGTACCTTGTTAAAGCCTTTATGTTGGCCCTCACTGCTTCTCTCCCCCTCCTCCTCCCCCCGCTTTTCCTTGTACCTTGTTAAAGCCTTTATGTTGGCCCTCACTGCTTCTCTCCCCCCCTCCTCCCCCGCTTTTCCTTGAACCTTGTTAAAGCCTTTATGTTGGCGCTCACTGCTTCTCTCCCCCTTTCCAAGAACCATATTGGTCTCTTGTACCAGTTTCATTTTGCAACAATTTGCATGCTTGACTTTGTTGTCTTCAGAATGGTCCCCTTAATTGCCCCCATCTTTCTTCTACACCTCCAGTGCTGTCCAGCCTGGTCAATGTGTCTTGGACCAGCTCCCTCATCCAGTTGAAGTCTATTTGTCTGAAATGTAGAACTTCAGTTTTTGATAGGGATATTCTGGTCCCGAGGGCCAGCCTGAACCAAATGGAGTTATGGTTGCTGGATCCCAGCAGCTCCCATCCCCTCACTCCACTCACCATCTCTGAGTTGGTATGCACCAACATGAGAATGGCCTCCTGTCTAGTGTGTTTCTTAACCAGCTGCACCAGCAGGCAGACCTGTATCCAACAGAGCCTGACTTCTGGTGCACCCAACCACTGGAATGTCCCAGTAGATATCTGGCAGATTCAAATCACTCACCACTACCACATCCCCCATTCACTCCTCTTGCCAGCTTTTCCCAAAGCTCCCTAGCTCTCTCTTCCCCTTGTTCTGGAGGTCTATAATCACCCCAACCATATTTTCTTGCTTGGAGGCACTATGAGATGAACACACAGTGACTCTGTTTCCCCTTTGCTTCCCCTGATATTTCCGTTCGCCGATGCCTCTTTGTCTCCCTGACTTACTGTATAGGGCTACACTCCTCTTTGTCTTTCCCTCAGTCCAGTCTACACATTGTGTAAACAGGGACTGACAAGTCCCAGTCATTATTCTGTAGGGTCCAAGTTACCATGATAGCTACCAGGTCCACCTCAGTGTCTGCCACCAATGCCTAGAGCTCACAGATTTTATTATCCAGACTCATGCCATTAAGGCAGACCCCTTCCAAATAGCTTCAGATCCTCTTTTGCTGTGTTGTTATTTTACACCTGCATTCCTTCCCATTCTCCTTACCTTCTTATTTTATCTATTGTTTGCAGACCCTGGAGCTTCCTCCTTGCCTGTTACACTGCTGCTTTTTTAACTTCCACCTTATTTTTACCCACCTTACTGCTACCAATCTCCAGTATAGTGGCAGCACTAGCTAGGTTTCCCTCTCTCATTCCCTCTACTGTAGTTTCCATAGCCTCAGTGTCCTCTGCAGTCAGTTTAACTGTCTAATGTCGACATCAAACTTCTGCCCTGGCGTGCTGGTTCCCTCTCTTGTCAGGAGAAGGCTATAATCTTTGAAGAGCCTTCTGTCCTACAAGCCCCCCCAGTCCACAAGAAGACAAGGTGGTACCTTTTCTCTTGACACCATCTCTTTAACCACCCATTTAATTCCTGTATCACTTCCCTACATACTCTGTCTCACCCACCCTCCACTCCACACAGGGAGGACATCGGAAAAGGACTGTAATCTATCTCCCAGCCTCTGAAAGTTCTGCTTCACTTGCTCCACAGGCTGGTTTGCTGCATCATTGGTACCCAAGTGTACCAACACCCCCAGCCCGCTCTCGGATATCCTCCCTATTTTGTCAAGGACCCAATGGCTGACGCCCCAGAAGGCACCTGACCATCCGCCACCACTCCACCCACCACCCTCTCTAGTCACCTGATCATAGAATCTTAGATCATTGTCATTTACATATATGTCAAGGTTTTTTTTTTTTTTTATCAAAAATCGGATGTAAAGTACCATGAAACAGCTTGAAATGCTACAGGTAAGTCCAGATTTTGAAAATAGGTCCAATAAGACAGAACATCATTTAGACATACCAGGACAGTTCCTGACATTGACTTAACTGGGAATTGCATCCATTTTTTGGCTTTTGAAAATATCCCCCATTATCTTTAGAAAAGGCTAACTCTGGAACTGTTAGGTCAAGAAACGTCATTGTTTTTTAAAGGAAAGCTTGGAATTTGGGTGACTTAAAACATATCGATCTTGTTTTCATGTAGTGTATCAACAAATAGTATCAATACAGATTAAAGTATAGCAATAACATTATAAGGTGCTGTATATTGATAACATTTAAAAGTGTTATTGACAACTTTGGAAGCATTAGGACTACACACTTTTTTTCTAAATGGAAGTCTAAAGTCAGCTCGATATAGATATGCTCTGTTGGTACTGTTCTAATGTATTGCTATATTATAAATACTGTTGATACACTGGAAAGTAAAAATTCCCGAAACGGCTGGTGTCAGTTATGTAGAACATGCTAGCAGTATTCCATCAAGGAGAACTACAGCCTTTTTCTGATATTTGTTATTAGATTCACACAGATAACACAAATAGGAAATTCAAAACATATTCAGTATATTTCTTTTTTTTGTACTCTTTTTTTTTCCTCCCCTTTCTGACTGCACCCCTTCTTCCAGTCTGCCCAGCACTTTCACCCCGGCATCCTCCAAGGCATACCTTTGTCCTGCACCTGCCCTCAGGGTTTGCCATCCCCCCACCCTTTGAGGCTGGTAGTGTTCCCCAACCCTGCCATTGATCTGGAATTGGTTCCGCTAGGACAAGGCCTGGATAGTTGGGTGCAGGGCCTGCAGGGGATGGGTGCCATCCTGCCGGTCGGATGTTTTTTCACTGTTCTCTGGAAGGGGTATGAACATGCAGTGCTGTCATGACACGTTGCATGTTCCCACATGATGTATGTTGACAGCTGCTGCACCTCCATGCCCATCTGCCGGCCCTGGACTGCCTTCTCCCTAGCCTCCGCTAGGGGTCAGGCTCATGCCGAACTCTGCATCTCCCAACCTCCATAGGCGGAGAGCAGTCCCTCAGACACTTGCTCCTCCTCCCCCTGGCTCACCCTCTGATGCCCTGAGTTCACTTCCAAACCCAGGTCACAGGCGCTGCATGCAGTAGCACTACCACTGTGCCGGCAGGCCGACTACACAGTACGTTTCTAAACTTTGACTTACAACATTTCTCAATAACTGAAAATTGTTTTTTCATTTAAGAAGAATGGCAAAACTTAAGAATGTTCTTGATGTAGAGTTAAGTAAAATGCTAATCAATGCATTCATAATTTAAGGAACTGGTTATTGTAATGCTGTCTGGACTACACAGTAAGTCCCTGTGTAAACTGCAAAACATCATTAATTCAGCACCGTGACTTGTAACTGGTACTTCTCTTCATGGCCATATTTCTTCTATTCTTCATAGTCTACATTACAGTAGTTACCTATCAACTTTAGATGTGAGTTTAAGGTGCCCATCATCCTCTTGACATGTAAAAAACTTCATATGTTGTCTCTTAATTATTTGTCTGATTTGATCTTTATATACTCTCCACCTAGACCATTTTTTTTTGTCAACTTTTTTTTACTCCTGGTCACCAGACACTAGGGCCCCTTCAGGCGAGAACTGCACGACAGGTGCTACTGTGCTGCCTGAATCCTACCCGTCAAGGAATTGGGGACAGAGTCCTCACCTTCAAGGCTCCAGAGAGAGGAGCATAACCGGGACAGTTGACCGGGTAAGGACTGGTGGTGGACTTGTGTGTCTGCCCCCTGGGGACCGCTGTCCACCTCCTGGTGCCAGGGTTTTCCACCTTGGATGGTTACCCTTGAGGCGGTGGACATGCAATGATGTTGGCATGGTGAGGGAATGGACCGCCCCTTCCCACAGACATCTACCACTGCTTCCCCCGACTTGTGTCCCCGCCTTGTGCAGTAACCCCGATCTCCACCGGGAGCTGCTGCAAGGCAGGGAATCCCCTAGATCCCACCCTAGGAGAGGAGAGCAGTCCTCCGAATGCTCAATCCTCTCCTTACCCGCTGACCCCCACTGGCCTGAGTCCGCTCCCAAACCCAGGTCGCCAGCGTGGCATGAGGTGTGGCATCCAGTGCCTCAACCCTCAGCACCACTGGGCCAGCTCCACCTAGATCATTGAGATCATACAATGCTTCTATACTGACAGTACCAAATTTTAATTTAGAAGTAGATGATGTGCTATTTCCATTAGGGCACCTACTCTTTAGAATGCCTTACCTCCGTCGATCCACAGGCTGGGTTTGCTCCTTTAAATCATCTGTGGACTACTTTAAATCATTACAAAAAGTGAATCGCTTTCCATTGTCCTTTGTAACCACTTGAATGTAATTGCTGCTTGTATTTGCACTGTATTCAAGGTATTATAACCATGAGCTTGATCCGGTCACTTGGTTGGATCATTGTGTCATCAGGTTCTGTTTCAGGGCCCCTCCTTGTAGTCCATCCCCCTATGCAGGTGGTTCAATACTGACCTTTGAAAGGTTTAGGACCAGAAGGACTGTTGTCAATGTGGAACACCTCAGAGGTGTTGGCAGCTTGTGCGGAGGGTGCAGAGGCCACAGTGTTGCCCTATATTATGGTCATAACCGGGATCATCGACCTTCAAGCACCGGTCCGTGTATGCCCCCTGGTATCGCACTTTGGCTTCCCATAGTTTGACAGGGAGCTGAGGGCTCTTAAATCCAGGGGATGGAGATTGGAGCATCATTGGAGGAAGTCTGAGGCTGTGGAGTACAAGCTAATTCTGATTTCCCCACTATAAGGAATATCAGAAGGCATTCTTTCAGAAGAAGGCAAATTTTCTGTCAAGAGAGATTGCTACTGGGAAGAAATGCCCTGCTCAGCTCTTTTGAACTGTGGACAGGCTGCTCCACCTGGCCTATCTAGAGCCCATTAGAGAGATTACACACACAAAATACAAGGCGTATGCTCGGTTCTTCTCAGATAGGGTGTCCTCTATTAGGGCCAGTATTACTCTAACAGAGGTCTTTTGTGCCAGACAATGGTCCGCACCAGGATCAGGAATGCAGTAAGTGTTATTGGGGTGAATTTTGTCCAGTAAAGGTGGAAAAGATTTGTTGGATTATCCTACCACTGCGGCTGACCTGCTGTAGTCTGGACCTATGTCAAACGTGACTCCTAGTGAGTTGTGTTGACCAACTGGGCCCTATGTTCACTGAAAGTATCCGGTGTTCTTTGTGGGAGGGGCTGGTTCCAGTGGCACTTATATGTGCTCTTGTTAAACCCCTCCTGAGAAAACCACCATTGGACCCAGATGTTTTGCCAAACTACCATTCAGTTTTTAATCTTCCCCTTTCAGGGAAGGTTCTTGAGAAAGTGGTAGCGCTGCAGGTCAGGGAGCATCTGGAGGTCTCGGACATCTATGAGACATTCCAGTCAGGTCGAAGGAGAGGACTGGCAGGTAGTGGGGAAGTCAGTGGTCTTTGGCTTGGTGACTCACACATGCCAACCTGCCCTAGGGCGAAGAATCTGGGAGTCATCCTGGATGACGGCCTGACAATGGAGGCCCAGGTGTCAGCCATTGTCTGGAGTGGCTTTTTTCATCTTCGAAACATCCACCGGATCAGATCCCTGACTCCCCACCCCCAAAAAAACCTAGCCACACTGGTACATGCATTCATGACCTTGAAGTTGGACTATTGCAACACTGTATACCCAAGAGGAACAAAGGAAAAAAGCTACACTGAGAAAATGACTGGTGCTCTACCAAACTCAAGTAACAATAACAAACAAAGTGAGCACCCAGTCAGGACTGATGAAGACTAGTTAATACTGGTGAAATGTAAGATGTTTTTTTTGCTGTCGGCCCACATCATACTGGTGTGGAGCCACATTTTGCACTTCTGCACCTTTTGATAAATAAAGTCGAATATATTTGAAGTCCTGACTGGGTGCTCACTTTGTTTGTTATTAACTCTGTATCCTCAGGGCTACTGGAGGTACGCTGTGATGTTTGCAGTTACTGCAGAACGCAGCTGCTTGGCTAATAACGGGCTTGTCTAGATCTAGCCATACATCTCTGGCACTGCGTGATCTGCATTGGCTGCCAATAAAGTGGTGTATCTTGTTTAAATTAGGTTTGATAACCTATAAAGCCCTGTACAGAATGGGCAGAGCCTACCTGAATGTCCTCCTGCATCCATACACTCCAGCTCTATCACTCCATTACTCTGGGGAGGGCCTCCTGATGGTACCAAGGGCAAGGCTAAAATGTACAGATGACCGAACCTTTGAAGTGACAGGCCTGGTGTTCTGTAATTCCTTGCCCAGGGCCCTGGAGGGAGACCCCCTCAGTGGAGGTTTTTAAGAAGCGGCTTAAAACCTCACTTATTTAGCAAGCTTTTGAGTAATCGAGCACATCTATTTATAGCCTGAGTTTCAATATGGATATGTTAGTAGGTATTGTTATAATGTTTATCTGTTTAATAGCACAGTGCTTATTATATGTAAGCAATTATTGTGCTGTAATGTGTATTTTATGTTATTTTATTGTAATGGTACCCTGGACCTCTGGGGAAGGGCACCATACTGTATATAAATAAAATATATCTATCTGTCTGTCTGTCTTTTCAATATGAAATTTGAATGATAATTTTATATTTGTATATTAAAAGAATAATGCAAAACATGGTGTGCGTCATGCTGGGATAACGTCATGCCTCTAATGGTCGGGCACAAGGCAGCAGGCTGAGTACTTTACATCCAACACCTGAGAAGTGATGTTCTCCCAGCATGACACACACCCTGTCATGCATTATTCCAATTATACAATGGCTCATTTGTAAAAAATAAAAAAAAACCAATTAAAAAGTGTAATTTAAAACTAAATTTTACTAATTTTTTTGAATGGGTAGGTATACTTACACATAAAGCAGTGCTGATTTATGTTGACCAGTAGGTGGCACTGCTGTAGTGTAACTGTGTGTCTGCCACCTGCCCCAACACCTCCTTCTCTGTATTTGCACTGAATGCGTCTCTGTGTTCAGTCCCCTTCCTGTAATCCTGTTTTCTCCCCCTCATACACATTTTTTCAGCATTCTCTCTGTCCTGTCTAGAAGCTTTTTTTTTTTCTTTTCGATCACGTATGGGCAATACAAGCAGATGACCGAGGAATAGAGATTACCCCCTCTGCACTCCCTTGTCAGTTTGCAGATTTCTCTTCTCCCCACACAAACTCTATTTAGTCTCTGCTTCTCCTGGCATAGACAGTGTGTTTACAGTTTGTTCTGGGAGAAGATGCCAGGAAAGAGTGAAGCCGCAGGCACCGGTCCATTAGTATAGCTCGCAGTGCTGTTTAAAAACACACACACATATAATGCAGAGCAGGGACTGTGCCTTCTCTGAAGCCGATCACAGTGATGGCTTCTGTCTGGTATTTAGAGAACTCAGATTACTACTTTGGCAGTACTGTTCCTCAGCTTGAATTAGAAACCGCCAGTGAGGAGCTTATGAGCTACCAAGCTGGAGGACACTGATGCTGGCTGCCGAGTGGGGGACATTGAGGCTGATTGCATTGACGGCTTCACTTTTTTATTTGGGTGTAAATCTTGAGAATATGCAGAAGGCTTGAATACAATAGTTGGGTAGGAAAATAATACAGGGGTTGGTAGCTGTTTGGCATTGCGGGAGGGAAGGATTTACTGTACATTGTTTTTCATAATTCAGCAAGTACTGGCAAACTCCATGGCAGACATGTTAAGTGTGGCCGGTGGAGTGATTTTTTTTAACATTTTGATGCGGTCATGTGTGTTCTGGGACTAGATCTGTGATGTTGGGCTGGGATAACATCACGGGAAGGACTGAATAGAATTGCTGGGTATGGAAATAATACAGGGGTTGGTAGTTTGGCATTGTGGGAGGGAATGATTTACTTTTTTTTTAGACATGGCCTGTGGAGTGATTTTTTTTTTAACATTTTGATGTGGTCATTTGTGTGTTGGGACTAGATCCGCGATGTTGTGCTGGGATAACATCACTGGTCTAGTCTCAAACTGACCAGTCAGAGCCCAGGGATTTTTTCTTGCCATTGCATAATTGCTTTTAATGTAATCTGTATACTTCTTGTGACTGTTCAGTGCTACGAGTCTTTTGGGAGTGGTACTTAGTAAATAAACTTGGACTGAAACTGTACTTTCCTATCATTTAAGTTCAAAGTCTGGACTGAGCACTTCAGAAGATGCGACTGGTTTTCTGCTCGAGAGAACCACAAATCTCTTTTTAGCTATAACCCCTACAGGTAGGTCCCTTTTCTCCTTTAAGTGATCCACTTTGACCCCATTGATGCAATATTCTGTCTGCAGATTTTTGTTTCCAGTGTGCAGCATTTTACATTTTATAACACTGAACATTAGTCATCATATTTTAGACCACTGCTCCAGTTTTCTACATCTTTTTTCATATTGCTGATCCCCTCTTCATTCTCTACCTCCCACAGACTTTAGTATCATCTGCAAACAGGCTTACTTTACCCAGTATCCCTAACTGATGTCACTGTTATACAACCTGATGTCACTGTTATACATGTTAAAGAGTACTGACACAAATTATGCTGCCACTGTGTGCCTTTGATCCCCTCACAGTTTGTGGAATCTTCTCGAAGTGGAACTGCTAACCAATATCCTCTACGTGGTCCTATACCCTATCCATTCAAACTAGGTATGGCTTGATGCTATTCTGCATGGATCCTAAGATTTGTACTGTAGGTCAGCACAATAAGATGATTCGGTCTTTGGACCCATGTACTCAAACCTATACCAGATGTAGAAAGACTCGTGCCTTTAAACTTCTCCTTGCTGCCCTGAGGAAAATTGTGCTCCTTCTACTCCTATGCTCAGGTGACGTCGAACTTAACCCTGGCCCTACGAAAGTGCTCTCATCTCCTTCTGAACTCACAACTTTGAAAGGAATTAGCTTCTTGCATACTAATGTGTGTAGTCTTTTAAAGAAGCTCGATTCAGTCCAGGCTTGGATTATTCATACTGCACCAGACGTACTAGTGCTTTCAGAAACATAGCTCCGGGCATCCACCCCAGACAGAGAGGTAAACATCCCTAACTACCTCCTTTTCAGAACCGACAGGCAGACCAGGGGTGGAGGAGTAGCCATTTTTGTTAAAAACAAATTCTCAGTATCTATATTAGATGCTACCTCCTTTGCCTGTGGATTTGAATGCCTGTCTCTTAAAGTCGAGCTTTCCCCATCAGTGGCGTTCCACATCATAGGCTGCTATAGACCTCCAGCAGCAGGACCGCAACTTCTGACACACCTGTTATCCCACCTGGATACTACCCCAATGGAAACAATCATACTAGGCAACCCTAACTATGATTGGCTGACTAAGGTCTCATTACTCCTGAAACAATTCTGTGACTCTCATGGGCTCACTCAACTTATTACTGAGCCTACTCGTATCAACAAAAAAAATCCAATGAGAAGCACCCTCTTGGATGTTCTCCTTGTTAACAGACCTCATTCCTTTTCCCATGCTGGTATCCTCTTAGCGGACATTAGTGACCACTGCTTTATTGGTGGCATAAGAACTGTTACCAAACTTCTATCTACATCAAAGTTTTCCACTGAAAGATCCAGATGGAACTTTGATCCTATTGCATACTTCAGTGATCTAAAAAACTCTTTGCTATGGCACAGTTTCTACCTGGCTAAGTCAGTGAGCGATGCCTATGATGTTCTCTATGAAATCATATCCAGCGCTCTAAACAGCTATGCTCCCCTGGTTAAAGCACGAATAAAAGCCAGAACCTGTCGTTGGTACTCACCAGATCTGGAGGCTGCCTTACTCAAAAGAGATTACCTCTGGAAAAAGGCTCATAAATCTCGTGCCGATGCAGACTGGTGTCTCTTCAGGGCATCTAGAAACGTCTGTACTAAGTTGGTTAGAGAGGCCAAAGCCAACTTTTATCAAACCGAGCTACTCTCTGCGTCAAACTGCCCTACCAAGTTCTGGTCCACCATAAAAGAGCTATCTGGCCACTCTCCAGGAAGTGCGCTTCCTTCCAAAATTACCACTGATAATTTTATCATTATTGATAAATTAGAGATACTGCAGGCTTTCACCAATCACTTTGCCTCTGCTGGCCTGGCATTTGATAACGCACCTGTAAGTAGCCTTCTTCCTCAGACCAACACCCAGCCTTCAGAACCAGGTAGCAATAACATGGACTTCTCCTTTTCACCTACCACCATAAAAGAAGTTGAAGATCTTCTTCTACGACTAGATACTAAAAAAAGTGCTGGGGCCAACTCCTTCGACCCATATTTCTTGAAAATAGCATACCATATACTTGCTATACCTATAACACACCTATTCAATCTGTCCCTAGCACAAGGCTCCATCCCCAAGGCATGGAAAACTGCTCACGTCATTCCCCTGTTTAAAGCAGGGGACCCCTGTGACCTAATTAACTATAGACCAATCTCCCTTCTTCCCATACTTTCAAAACTTCTGGAAAAAATTGTGGCTATGCAGCTGAGATCTTTCTTAGACAATGCTAGACTACTCAACCCAATGCAGTCTGACTTTAGAGCTAAGCATAGTACAATTACGGCACTGGCAAAAGTTACTAATGATTGGCAATAGGACCTAGACAACAAAAAATTTGTTTGTGCCGTGTTTCTGGACCTCAGTAAGACTTTCGACACTATCGACAACTGCCTGCTCCTCTCCACCTTAAAGTCTATAGGCATTGGCTCAACCGCACTGGGATGGTTCCAAGACTACCTTTCTGATAGACAGCAACAAATTAAGGTTGATGGAGAGATTTCTCCACTTAAACCGATAAAAAGAGGTGTCCCCCAGGGCTCCATATTGGACCCATTACTGTTTGTCATTTATATCAACAGCTTGGACATAGGCATCAAAGATGCCAGTATTCACTTGTTTGCTAACGACACGGTGCTCTACTTAAGCCGGGAATCTCCTGAAGCTGCCTGCGCTGAGTTACAAGCTGACTTTAATACTCTGCAGTACCAGCTCCTTAGCAAAAAGTTACTACTAAATGCAAAAAAAAAACAAGACCATTCTTTTCTCACCAACAAGCCCAGGGGCAAACTCTGCTGTCGCTAGTCCATTACCATCAATCTCTACTTTATTAGGAGAAAATCTTGAATGTGTGACTAAATTCAAATACCTTGGTATTTGGCTAGATAACAAACTCTCTTTTGTGGAACGCACAGAAGAACTGCTGAAAAAACTGAGGCAGAGGCTTAATCTTTTTTTCAGAATTAAACACCTCTTGACCGCAGACGCAAAAAGACAGCTTGTCCAATCTATGTTCCTTTCTTTAATTGAATACGCCGACTTCATTTATGGCCATTGCTCTGCCTCATATCTTGCAAAACTGGATGTATTATATCATAGAGCACTGAGATTTATAACTGGCCTCCCGTACTCCACACATCACTGCTCTTTATACGCAGCCGTAGGGTGGCCCTCCCTTCAATACAGACGATATAGAAATGCAGCCCTATGGATGCTCTGAGCCCTTACCAACAAACTCCCACAATACGTTGTTGACTGTCTCCCCCTTAGTCCTATTAGGAACTATGCCTTAAGAAGTCAATCGATGATTTCTTTGAATGTCCCAAGGGCCAACACTCGCTTTGGAAGGGCCGCCATAAGCTATGCCCTGCCTACTCTCTGGAATAGGATACAAAACTCGTTGAGACTTAGCTCACCTGTCAGTCCTGCCTTCTTTAAGACCCTCTATGACAAAACGTTTGCTGAAATCTGTAATTGCTTTTATCACTCCTAGAAGCTTGACTATTGTTCCTCTCTTCTTCAACACTAGTCCCAGCTGCTTATCCAAATCAGCCCTTGCCACTACTACTCCCCCCTCCTCTGCCTCACTTGCCCTTAGCACCCTCTGCATCCCTCTTATTCACCACCCCCCTTCTGCCGCATTTACCTAAGGCTTACACACTGTTATGCTCACCTCCATAGCTTAGGAATTTCCATCCAGGCCTGTAACGTGTTTCTGCTGTACAGGAATATAAATAATCTTTCTTTTTTTCTTCTATGGTTTGTATATGACATCCATACACATCCTGCTCCTGTGGGAACTGTACACATATATTACGTTTGGGTTGTGTTATGTATATCTTTCTTGTACATGTGACTTGGAATGTAAATACTCCGTTCCTATCAGTATTGTAAACATGTTGTTCCTTTTGTATCATGTATATTTATATGTAACTGTACAATTTTCCCTGCCAACAGCAGGGCCACCTTGTAAATGAGCTTGCTCAATGGTGATCGCCTGGATAAATAAAGATTTGATTGATTGATTGACAGACCTCTGTGGCACCCCCTTGTGACATTTCTTACATCACTAAATTTACCATTCATGACCACGCTCGTTTTTTTATATGACAACCAGTTGCCAATCAATTAGTTGGTTCTCCCTGCAGTCCTGGTCCTCCCAACTTCTGAATAAGCACCCTGAGTGGCACTGAACCAAAAGCCACACTGCAGACTAGGTACAGAATGTCGACTGTCTGACCTTTGCCTACTATGTGTCATTGAGCTGAAAAGGTCAGTCAAGTTCATTCGACAGAACCTGCCACTCGTGAACCCATGCTGATTCCTATCCTTTATGCTGTTTTCCCCTAGGAAGTCAACTATCTTACTTAATGATTAACTCTAACAGCATGCCCATTACTGATGTCAAACTCACCGGCCCGTGGTTCCCTGAGTTTTCCATATCCCCACACATGTGCAGAGGGACCCCATTGGCTACCTCCAGTCTTTTGGCACCTCTCCCATAGTTAGTGTTTCATTAAATAAGTTAATCGGCCTCCCTCTAATCTCATGCTGTGTCATCTTGTCCTTCTATTTTTCTTATATTGAAACATGTTAGACTCTTTCACCTTGTTAATGCCCTTAAGGTGTTTGAATGTTTTGATCATATCACCTATCTCCCTTCTTTGCTCTAGGGTATACATATTGAGCTCCATTAATCTGTCCTCATATGTTTTCTGATGCAGTCCCTGCACCATTTTGGTTGTCCTTCTCTGGACTGCCTCAATTTGGTTAATGTCCTTGTGAAGGTGTGGCCTCCAGTACTGCATGCAGTACTCCAGATGGGGCCTAACCAGTGTCTTGTAAAGAGGGATTATTACCTCCCACTTCCAACTTGTGATACTCCTACTAATACACCCCAACATCCCTCTAGCCTTACCTACTGTTTTAATGGTCTGCTTGGATGATTTCAGGTCATCGGTGATGATGACACCCAAGTCTCTTTCTTCCCTTGTGACTGCCAGCAACTCCCTTCCCAGCCTATAGGTGGCTTCTGGGTTTCTCTTCTCTATGTGCATGATCCTGCACTTCTTTGTGTTAAACTCCAGTTGCCACTCCTCCGACCATTTTGCTAGTTTATCCAGATCTCTTCTCATTCTGCCCATCCCATCTGGATCATCTACTCTGTTGCAGATCTTGGTGTCATCTGCAAACAGACAAACTTTACCCTCCAGTCCATCTGCAATGTCAGTGATGAAGATATTGAAGAGGACTGGCCCCAGGACTGATCCCTAAGGTACCCCACTTGTGACTTGCATATCTTCTGACTGTATACCATTTACCACCACTCTCTGTTTTCTGCCCGTCAACCAGTTTGCCACACAGTTGACCAACTTCTGACCAACCCCAAGCCTGCCCAGCTTATTAATCAATCTTCTATGTGCAACAGTATCGAAAGCTTTGTTGAAGTCAAGGCAGGCAACATCAACTGCTCCCCCTTGGTCCACCACTCTGGTTATCCAGTCAAAGAAATCTATGAAATTAGTTTGACAGGACCTTCCTTTTGTAAACCCATGCTGTATTGGATCCTGTGCTCCTATGGATTCCAGGTGTTACACTATCCTTTCCTTAAGAGTGCCTCATAATTTTGCCCACTACTGAGGTAAGACTGACTGGTCTGTGGTTCCTGCCTCCTCCTGCTACCACTCTTATGGGCGGGATCATAAACTCTCCTCCAGTCTTCTGGGATCTCTCCTGTGCTCAGAGACTCACTAAACAGTTCTGATAATGGCTTTGCTAGTTCCACTCTTAGCTCCTTTAGTACCCCGGGATGTATGCCATCAGGTCCCATTGCCTTGTCCACCCTGAGCTTATCGAGCTCTTGTAGGACCCTTTCTTTTGTGAAGGGACTAGTGCACACCTCCCTCCCCCCTGTGTCCATGGTGCTGAGCTGTGGGCCCTGCCCTACCATCTATGGGTGTGGGCAGGACAGTAGTGTGGTGGGTAGGTAACTGGCTGGGTGGCAGGACACAGAGGGTGGTGGTAAATGGCTGTCACTCCACAGAGGGAAGAGTGACCAGTGGGGTACCACAGGGATCAGTGCTGGGACCGGTCCTATTCAACATCTTCATCAGTGACATTGCACAGGATCTAGAAGGCAGAATTTCACTGTTCGCTGATGACACAAAGCTCTGTAACAGAGTAGACACACCAGAGGTGTAGAGAGAATGAGAAGGACCTGCAGAAACTTGAAGAATGGTCAAGGGTTTGGCAGTTGAAATTCAATGCAAAAGTGCAAGATAATGCATATGGGGCACAAAAACCCTGGCACAATATATCAGTTGGGGGTGAGGATATAGCATGCACCAAGCAGGAAGGGATCTTGGGGTTGTCATCTCTGATGACCTCAAGGTAGGAAACAGTGTGACAAGGCATCAGGTAAAGCAAATAGGATGCTGGGATGTATAGGCAGGGCATCACCAGCAGGAAAAGGAGGTCATAATTCGCTTATACAAGACACTAGTGAGGCCCCACCTGGAGTACAGTGTACAGTTCTGGAGACCATACCTACGTAGGGACATAGACAGGGTAGAAGGTTCAGAGGAGGCAACAAAGATTGTGCATGGGTTGCATCACAAGTCCTATGAAGACAGGTTGAAGGAACTGAACATGTACTCCCTGGAGGAGAGGAGAGAGGGATATGATAGAGACATACAAGTATCTTACAGGGAGGAACAGGGTGCAGGAAAACACTATTTTAAGCGAAAAAGATGTTTCAGGACTAGAGGGCATGGGATGAAGTTGGAGGAGGGACGATTCAGAGGAAACATGAGAAAGAATTTCTTCACAGAGCGGGTGGTGGACAAGTGGAACACCCTGCCAGAGGAAGTGGTGGGAGCTGAAACAATCACGGGATTTAAGAATGCATGGGATAGACATAAAGGAATTCTAGAGGTCAGGGGTAAGGGGAAATAGACTTCTAGGAAAACAAACTGAACTTACAAGCTCAAATGGGCAGACTAGGTGGGCCATAGGCCCTTATCTGCCGACACTGTCTATGTATCTATGTATCTCTTCAGTAAATACTGAGCAGAAGTATCTATTTAGGATAGATGCTTTTACATGGTCCTCCTCCTCACACACCCACTTATCCCCTTTGATCTTAGAAATACCCCCTCTGGACTTTCTCCTTTCAGTAATGTATCTATAGAAAGTCTTGTCACCTTCTTTTACTTTTTGTGCTAGTGTTTCTTCGGTTTGGGCCTTTGCCTGCCTTACTGCCTTCCTTGCTTCCCTTAGGGAAATTTGGTATGCCTCCCTATCTTCATCCTGCTACATTCCCTTATATTTCCTGAAGGCCAGCCTTTTGGCTCTGACCTTTTCTGTTTTTGAGAACCAAAGTGGTTTCCTTCATCTTTTGTACTTCCTTTTCTCTCTAACACAAAGGGATGTTGCTTCAAATATTGCATCTTTAATGCTTGTCCACTTTGCCTGTACCCTCTCACCTGTACTTCTTTTTGCCAGGGCTAGCTTAACTCTGTTGGCCATCTTATCAAAGTCAGTTCCTCTGAAGTCCCATATTTTTGCCTTGGAATGGGATGACTTAGTCCACTCTCCTTAGTTTTGTGCTCACTTCCCCCTCCTAAGAATGTCCTTGCTTTTTTTCTAATTTAACTTTATATATTGCTCTGCTAGTCTCATTCTAGTCTCCCTCATATAACTTAAAAGCTTTTTCCCTCTGGTATTACACCCATCATATGCTTGCTTAGCTAAAGAGGTTCCCTTTGTTTCCTGAGTTTACTAACAAATTGTTTGCATGCCTGGGAAGCCCCCATTATTGCCTTTTGAATCACTGCCCACTTTTTCTCTACCCCCCTCAATTTGCATAGTCCCTCTAGCTGTTCTTCTGTTATTGTCTTCAATAGTGAGGGTACAGGCACTGGCTGGATTGGTGTGTCGGGGCATGGAAATGTACCATGGGTGTTCCCAAGGGCAGTGCACACTGGAGTGAACATGGGGGCATAAAATTAAGTTGTAAAAGGTGTCCTCCTCCAAATATCCTTTATACTGCAGCCAACTACTTCTCATCTTGTAGAACTGTATGCAGCCATAACACGTAGGCATGACCTTTTGCTTCTTTTTCCGTTTTCAGATCATCCATGTAAATGTGCTGGTTCCCCTTTTTCTGCTTTTCCTATGTGCTTCACCCAGAGGTAGCATTACTATAGTATGAATGCCCAATGGAGCTGGATCAGGTTGCCATCACTCCCCTCCATCCACTGCTCTTGGTGCCAAAACTTGATGAGCCAGCTGCATCTGGAATAAAATGGTGAGGGGGTTGAGAAACCTGCCACTGATTAGTTCAAACTCCTCTCCTCAGAAAAGTTACTAACTAAACTATAGATGCATGGCATGCACAGTACCACACACTAGTAGTTAATTTTGTTGACTGTGGAAAGAGGGATGGAAAATACTTGCTGTAGTTACTGCATTACATAAAGTCAATCACTAGTATGAATGAGTATAATGCAGGTCAAAAGAAAAAACAAGTGTTACCCTTTGAGAACAAACATTTTGCTTCCCAACTCTCATGTGCTTTCTGCAAAGTAGCCAAATTTTGCAGCCCTGTCTGCTTTTGCTCATTGCCAAGATATTCTGCATTTCTGCACTCAGTAGGACATCATCTGTTCTTTGTCACTTTCTGCCTGAGGTTACCTTGGAATGCTTTATTTTATTTAGCTGCAGCTCGAGCACTAGCATTTCTGCAAACAGGAACTGAATCCTCCACTTTCTGAAAGCTGGCCCTGCTTTATGTAGTTTTCATACACTTGAGGCCAATGTCAGAAAACAGTTTTATCTTGGAGGGAAAGTCAAGCTGACTCTTCACAGTGTTTTCCTCAAGTCTGTGCACTACTGCTCAAACCAGTTGCTGTTTTGTTGCAGGGCAGCAGAGAAGTCTTGGCTGAAAAATTCTGCTGGTGTCATAGGTAAATGAAAGTGGTGAATCAGATGGGGATGGGTTTTTATAGGGGAAGAAGAGTTGGAAGAAATCTCACTACATGCACCCCCAGCCCCACAGAGGAGCCAGGGGCAGAACAAGTACAGTTTTGGAATAGAATATGGACACACAGAGGAGAGGTTGGAAGAGGAAGAACTACTCAAGGAAGACCATGGAGCGGGAGACCATGGAGAGGTAAGAATCCACGCCCCACATGAATATTATTCACTCATTGAATATGTCTTACAGTAAATAAAACTGTAATCGCAGTACTGAACAGGGGCGTTTCTTTTACCCCACCAGCAGGTTTAACCCCTTTTAGACTATCATTGGCTTGAATAAAATGGTCCGTCACCTAGGTTTAAAATCATTATTTTCCAGGAAGGATCAGGAGAACCCAGAAAATGCACCTGGGACAGGTAAGACAAATACAGTAATGATGTTACTGTGGGTTTGAATAATTTTAAACCTAAATCGTCGTTTTACCCCGTCCCCCATCACTAGCACTACAAATGTTTCTTAAATGTTGTGAAGAATGATATTAGAAAATTAGAAGATGAAAAAAATAGAGTTTATTTAACTTAAGTAAAAGGGAACAATTAGCACTTAAAAGCTTAAGCAGTAACACAGAAATGATGATCAGGTCTGTTGACAAGGGTGGGGTAATAGTTATTGAAGACAGCATGAGGTAAGAAAACGAGGCATTAAGACAACTCAGTGACAATGTGTACTATTAGAAGTTGAAATCAGACAAAGCAAATTATTTTAAGCAGGTCATTGATAAATATTTCGCTTTTGCCAAAGAAAAAAACTGGTTATTGTCCCAGGTTATTGATTTTTTCACTGTCAAATATCCTGTGAGAGCAGTATTCTGTTGCTTGCTGAAAGTCCATAAATAGTGAACCCACCCAGAAGACCTTTAGTCTCTGCGATAAATTCCAGTACTGAACCTCTAGCCAAGTTTGTTGATTTCCATAATGCTGATTTGGTAATAAGAACTGCCCTTGTACATAAAGGATACTGAGGAAATTCTCCATGTTTTGGAGGATGTGGCTATAGAGAAAGAGAGTAGGTTGATGATTCTGGTTGTTGTATCACTTTACTCCAACATTCCACATGTACATGGCTTACAGGCTATGGAGTTTTTCTTGAGTCATCATCCTACCTTGGACCCCCACTGAAGTATTAATCCAGCTATCTGAATTTGTTTTCAACTACAATACCTTTTGCTATAAAGATGATTTTTACTTGCAGAAATAGGGCACTGCGATGGGTGTGAGTTTTGCACCCAATTACACAAACCTTTACATGGGGAAGTGGGGATATGACGTCATCAGGAATGAAGATATTTTTTATTTGTTTGTTGAAATGTTTCACCAGGAAAAGGCACACTGAGCAACAAGTTGCTTGTCTCCCGTTGCGTCCTGGGGGAAGGGGGAGGTGGGAGAAGCAATACAAATTTAATTTACAATTTAACATCAATAGGTACAGAAGATAATACATTTTGGTAACAACAGATGAGTTCATAGTAGTACACAAATTCAATTTACAAATCAAAATCGGTAGATGCAGGACAATGCATTATGGTAAAATTGATATGAGTCCGTTCCTCCACAAAATTGACCTTTAGAGTAGATAAATTAATGATGTCATAATGATTTGGAATGGTATAGAGGGGGAACTCTTTGAGTTTGCTAAGTTTTTTAGAGAATAGTAACCCTAACTTGAGATTCACCGTTAATTTTAGTAAATCACAAATTAACTTTCTAGACCTAATAATACAAAGGGATGGAGATGGTGGAATCAGTACTGATTTGTACAGAAAGTCTACTGGAAGGAGTACGCTCCTTTTAGCTAGTAGTAGTCATCCATAGCATGTTACTTTGGCACTACCTAAGAGGCAGTTCATAAGAGCCAAAAGAAACTGCAGTATTGAGGAACAACTATAAATTGAGAGCAGATGAATTAGAAACCAGACTCAGGGATAGGGGCTACAGGAGGGAGGTGGTTTTAAAGGCAAGAACTACAGTAGATGCTATACCAAGAGATGAGCTGTTACGGGAGAAGACTATAATTAACAATCATGAGCCCCCAGCTGGCTTTTGTGTGTGCATATACTCCCCTCTCACAGCACATTGTATCAGTTTTGAGAGCACACTGGCACCTTTTTAAAAAGGATCCTGGACTAAGAGACTTGGAATTAGACAGTCCTAAAATGGTTTCTCATGGGGGGTCCAATCTCCACAGGGAAAACCCAAGAATGTGGCTGCCTAACAGAAAATATGGTTGCTATAGGTGTGGAAACTGTATGTTTTGCAGTAATGTGAAAACAGTGCATCATTTTCAAAATCCTGCAACCGGTAGAGATGTAATGTGAAGGGATTTATCACATGTAACATGTGTGGAGTTATGTATTTAATACAGTGTACTTGTGGATGTTTTTACATTGGTAAAACCAAAAGAAATTTCAAATTGAGAATAGGGTGACATCTACGAGCTATAGATAAAGGGGCTATCACAAATGACCTGGCTGTCCATGTTTTGAAATCTGTCATGCTTTATGATGTCACTGTACATACGAGGTGTGAGAACCAGATTGTTCTTCACACTTGGGGGGGGGGGTTAATCTCCATATTCTGTCATGAATCACCATCGTGTCTGTCAGTGCTCCCACTTTCTTATCTGTATCTGCTACTTATTTTTATACTAGAGCAGGGTATTAAATAAGCCAAAAAAAATTATTAGCAGTTTTAAACATGAAAGTGCTAATCAGCTGTAAAATGCACAGCACTTGGCACAGAATGGTTAGCAAAATTAAAAAATCTATATATATTATAAATTTTGCCTACTGTGCAATAGACTCACTGAAAAAAATGGTTAGCAATCTATTGCTATGCATTTTTGGAAATGGTTAGCATTATTTCCTGTTTTGCATAGCATTTTGCTATGCTACACCAGCTATTTAATACCCTGTAGAGTTATTAAGTTTGTTGTTAAGTCTGCAAAAATAGACTCTATAGTGTTTACCATTTTGAAGATGTTTTGTATCATTTGCCCTATGGAGGACTGGCTTTTCTCATCATCTGCCTCCAAGTCGATTGCTGAAATTGAGGAGGGGGAGCATTGGTGGGAAGAGTTACCTTGCGGCAAGCTGTCTCATAGCTGCCGTTACCCATCAGAGCTCTTGGGTTTGATGCAGGCTTCTATCATAGCTGGGTTTGCTTTTCTAACATGCCGTTGCACAGAATGTTTGAGTTTTGAGGGCTTTAAATTTATTGGCCTCGATTTTCAAAGGTCAGAGAATGCTACAAGGTGCTTGTGCCAGAAAGAAATGATAGAAAAAGCAAGCTGCATCACAACTTGTGGCAATTCCAATCTTCTAATGTTGCTTGCATCAAAAGTGGAACTGCCTGCACCAAAGTGGCTTGTGCCAAAAACATGGGTGCACCATGTTGCATCAGGGCTTTTGCAAAAAAAAAAAAAAAAAATTATGCACCATCCCTTTTTAATTTTTTTTATTTTATATGTTCTGAGGTGGAAGCTGCTGACACTTTGTCAAAGATGCATGTCACTGTTAGATCAGCCAGAGCTGGTCTAATTGACACCAGAGCACATACAGAGGCCCACAGCAGGTGGGCAGACTTGACTATAGTTCTACGAATGGCATTGTGCTGCAGGAGCCCTGCATTGTAGACATCATAATGCTGTCTCAAAGACTGCAGCATGTAAAATATTGCTTTCAGAGGCCATTTCATCCATTGTAATTTTTTACTCAAGTTGCATCATTTTTGCTACATCACAGTCGCGCATTATGTTTTTGACTCAACTTGCATCATTTTTGCTCCATCTTACTCCATGCATCGTATTTTTGACTCAGTTTGCGTCATTCTCACACCATGTGTCATATTTCTGATGCAGTTGTCCTCTTGTGTCATTTTGGGGGACATTGCCACAGAGAATGCTTTTTTTGCAAAATACAGCACACAGTATTTGGCACACCTTTTGACACAAAGTGGTTATTTGATACACCTAGCGTTGGTCTAAGGGCCCTTTGAAAATCCAGCCCATTGTATCTGACCAGATATAGAGTCCAATAGATTCAGTTGAGGAAGGTTGGACCTCATAAACTATCCAGCCATCAGTACCATGGCATCACTGCAAGTCATGCAAGTCATACCAATAGTTTTAAATTCTCTGTTTTTACTTGCAACAGTCATCATGTCCACTCATTAGATACAGTACTTAAAGACGAGTGGAGTAACCACTTATCTTAACATGTTTTTCCATGGATTGAAACAGGCACCGGAGAGAAAATGACTCATACTGTTCACCAGCTTTTATTTTCTAGTATTTATAAAATTTGAATAGAGGTCTTTATTTTATTCTTTAGCTGGTATAGTCAACAACTCTCTTTTTGATAACATTTCTATAACACAGTTAAATAAATTTATTTTTGTTTTGCAGTGTCAAAAACTCTTATACTGCATCTATAATAGGGCTTCATCTACAGACTGAGGACCAGGTATTTCAGTATTTTCCTCATGTGGTTTCTCATTTAGGTCTGGGGTTTGTATTATGTTTTGATCAAGGATGTTGTCTTAGCCTCTTTCTAACATGTTTATCACTTCTTCTGTTTCGTTTACTGTCATTAAAAATAATCCTTTGTTTTATCTTTTTTTTTGTTTCATGTTCTCTCTCAGCACCTCTATCAGTCTGATCAGCAATTGTGTTGATTTCTGTGTCTGCTCCTACAGTAGTAGCCACAGACATTGCCAGCTATTTCCAGATATTTCACAAAATTTCTGAAGAGTTTCTCTCTGCTGCCCCTACTGTGGAAATGCAGAAAGCAGTAGATATTTCTGGAAATATCACAGAATTTTCGGGAAATAGCTGGCAGTGTCTGTGGCTGCCACTGTACTTTCATGGCTTCTAATAGCTCTATATCTAATTCACAGGCATACAAAAGCTCCCCGTGTTGAGTATGAAACTTAGATCCCATTTTCAATTTTTAGTGTTACCACTATTACTGTACAAGTATAGTATGACTGAAGGATGAGCAAATAAAAAAATAGCATTTGGTGAATGTGCTGAAATTTGGCACTTTTACCTTCTATTTGGCCCAGTTTGGATCATGTCAACCGTCAGCAAAAGAATTGAAAAATACATTATTCTAGCCCTTCATACAGTGGGTTGTCATGGCTAGTTTTATGGCCACTTCTTTTCCCTCCCACTCACTTTCCACCCTCAATTCCCTCCCCAGACATTAAAAATCAAAATTTCCAGCTCCTGGTACCGTGCCAGGTTCTGACTGAGCTATTTATTTTAAGGCTGACTGGATGAATTGGGAAGAGTGAAAAAGGCTGGAATTGACTGGAGGGGGAGAGTGGTGGTGGAGGAAAGTCTCATACCCCTATTTGTAGCCTGCTAGACCCCATACCATGGACCTGTAAGTGTCTGGCCAAAATCTTGAAGCTAAACTGAAGACAGAAGGTCCCAGTTGAAATCAAAGTAAAGTTTCCAATTTTCACATTTGCTCACCCTTGGTAGAAACCAGCAGCATATGTGAGAAGAGGAAAAAAAAAAAACATGCTGAGAGTGGAAACTGCTCTCCCGTGCTAAGCCTGCTAACAGAATGTTCACCTCTGCAATCGTATCACAGCTGTTCTGAAGCATAGCATACTCCAAGATATCAACTGCACTGTCCTTAAGCTTTGTTTTCTTGGTAGTTTCTCTTCAGGATATCACTTTTTATCAGGGAGTGGTTATCTGCACTATTGCTGTATACACATTCTAGATATATCTAGGTATGTACTGGGACATATACTGGCTACCACTGTACAATCAGTATAACTGTTCTACTAGAACTGTTAATTTTGACACTTTATATCAGACCTGCACCATAAAGTAATTGGTGATTGCATTGATTAAATAGCAAGAGACATGCATCTTAAATGCTACACCTGGTATTTAAAGCTGTACTGGAATCTTTAACACTGAAGTGGGTGGGATGAGCAGTAAAGTAGCCCTTAAATGTAAGCCATAGTAACACAGTGTTGTAGTACCAGACTTGACATAGGGTCTATCTTGTTCACACATTGCCGCATGGCAGTTACAGTACTACACCAAATTTGAGTATGATAAGCATCTTTACATTTAACCTTTAATGCCATTCTCCTACAGGATCAGTCTAGTCCTGCTATGAAAGTCTGAATGGTGCTAGCTTCCACCATCTCTTGTGTTCTCCATTCCACATTTTAATCACATTCTATGTGATATAATTAATCTTTTCTAATGTTTCCCCTTATCCAGCCTCCCACTCAGTGTGTGTTTTTGCCCTCTAGTTCTGCTTGCACTCACCAATTCAAACATAACAATGCAATACTTTAAAAAGCAAAAACTGTGCTCATTTTGAAAAAGGTACCCATGCCCCCCCCCCCACACTGGTGCCTTACCTGAAATGGACTTAAAAAGTCCACGTTTACAATTTTTTCTGCTTACAGCATCTGAAGGGGAAGGCATTGTAATTCCTGGCTCAGAGGAGGAAGACGCTAGAGCCCTTGCCCTACCTGGTCCCAGTTTTCAGACGCCCTACCCCTACGTTCCAACATTGTGTTATGTAGTTGTTTTTAGAATGCATGAGTGCACTCATTGATATTAAAGGGGGTGGATTTTGAATTGCATTTCTATATGTTTTAGAGGTTCCCTGGGGTGAAATCAAAGTCACCGCTCAACTAACTTGGCTCTTCTTAGCTGAGCAGTGGCTGACCCCAGTGCACCTCTAAAACATGTAGAAATGTAATTAAAAACCTGCCCCTATTAATGACAATGGCACATGCCCTCATGCTCAATGAACAACTATGTCACAAAATGTCAGGGGGGGGGTTGGCAGGGGGACAGGGCTTCAGAATATTAGGACCAGGAAGCAGAAGGAATCTAGTGGCCAGCCCTCCGAGCCAGGAATTATGTTCCCTTCCACTTCAAATATTGCAAGCAGAAAAATGTCTAAATATGGACTGTTTAAATTCAGTTGCAGTAAGATATCAGTGGGGGCCTTAATGTAACACCAAAACTGATGCTCTTCAAAGGTCAGAAAAGACACTAGGTCTGTCAATGTATGGAACAGCCTTCCTGAGGAGGTCGTAGAGTCAAAAACAGTAGGGGAATTCAAGAATGCATGGGACAGACATAAGGCAATTCTAGTGGGGGATAGGTGGAAGTAGGCTGTTGGTTAACTTGGATCTGCAGCTTATCCATTAGGTAGAGAAATGGGCAGACTAGGTGGGCCAAGCGGTCCTTATCTGCCATTAACTTCTATGTTTCTATGTTTCTATGTAATGTCCTTCCCTTCACACACATTTATACAGGGATACATGTTTACTGTATGCTGTCCAAACATGTAGGCTTCCCTACATCTGTGCATACTCCACCCTATCTACCCCCTTAGTACTGCATTTGGAACACAGTACTTATTAAATCATCATGTCTCCTAGTTTAATGTAATATGTAACCTCTCAAAGCACAACTTTGCCAAATAGGGTTCTTTGAGTTCTAAAGTTATTTCCTGTTAAAAAAATTATATTTTTATGTCTGTCTATCTATCTATCTTGTCAGCCTTAACTTCACTTCACTAGGCTGAATAATGTCAGTATTGTAAACCAAAAGAAAAAGCCCAGATATGAAGTGCAGATGTGCAGAAGCAGGAATCTGAACAAGGCCTTATATATGGAAAATGTAAAGTTCCCTTGAAAGCCCTCTGCTTCTGCAAACTACCTACATTAACACATAAAATATTAAAACACATTATACACACATGAGCAACCACACCAGAATGCACACACGAAGAATATATGATAAAAATGACACCACACTTTCATGGACAGCTTTGTTGTTCAACACACTGAATCACATGAGCCTCCGAAACATTTGATAAATGACAGTAGATTTACCCTATTAATGTGCATACTGCAGAACTACTGTATGCGCTTGGCATTTAGTATATTCAAAATTGTTCTTAGCACCAAAGTAGAGCACTGGAAATCAGACAATGGTTGTGATTTGTGTGTGCATGAAATGTGTTCAGCAATCAGCTATGGCAAGAGATCAACATAACCTAATCAGTGATGCACATTTTATTTTCCTTTTTTCATAAATTAATTTTAACAATAAATGTTGCTGCTCCATCAGGAATCAACAAGCAATATTTATTTTACAATAACTATTTTTTTAGTGTCATGAAAGAGGTTCCAGAATGATAGCAATAGAGACTGTGTACTATTTATTAGTTTATGACAATCAGTACTGAAATGATCTGCATGCAATAAGGGGTTAAGGTAAATAAAAATGTATTTTAGTTAAGGAACAAAACTCATTCTCTTAAAATTGGCACTTACGATGACTGAGGCAAATTTCTTTCTCTCTCTCTCTCTCTCTCTCTCTCTCTCTGTCAGTACTGTACAGAAACATAAGTGGAAGGTCATATAAAACAGCAGAATGTTCTTTTTTTTATTGTTTGGTAACTGGGTAAGGACCACTAGGCATAAGTGCTTGTTTTCAGGGCAACTCCGAAACACCAGGTGGTTAAGTGTTTTGCTAAGAGTCACAAAGTATGCAAAATGAAGCTGTGAGAATCAAAGCCAGGTTGGCTGGACGTACCATGCTCATTCATAGCTTGTTACTATAACATAGAAACATATAAATTTATGGCAGATGGGGTCCAAAAAGCTATCTAGTCCGCCCTGAGCCCTACCCCCCTCCTTAGGATTTCTGTGAGACAATCCCCTTGTGTCTGTCCCACGCTTCTTTGAATTCCCCTACTGCTTTGGAGTCAATGACTCCAGCCGGTAGACCATTCTATGGGTCAACCACCCTCTCTGTGAAGAAAAACTTTTGCATGTTGCCCCTGAATCTTCCTCCTCTGAATTTCATCTCATGTCCTCTTGCCCTACTGGTGCTATTGACCATAAAGAGCTCCTGGGTGGTGACTCTGCTTATACCCTTCAGAAACTTGAATGTCTCAATCATGTCCCCTCTATCCCTGTGCTGTTCCAGGGAGTACATGTTGAGTTCCTGTAACCTGCTTTAGTATGGCAACTTATGAAGACCGTGCATGATTTTTGTTGCCCTCCTCTGTACTGTCTCCAATCTATCTATGTCCTTCCTGAGGTAAAGTCTCCAGAACTGGATGCGGTACTCAAGGTGGGGTCTCACCGGGGACCTATACAGTGGCAGAATCACCTCCTTTCTTCTACTTGTGATGCCCCTTCCTATGCATCCCAGCATCCTGCAAGCCTTCTTTGCTGCCCTTTTACATTGTCTGCATACTTTCAAAATATCTGATATGATAACCCCTCGATCCCTCTACTGATGGGTGGTTGCTAGTTTCTCCCCTTCCAGGTAGTAGTCTGTCTCTGGGTTGCTTCTGCCCAGATGCATAACTGCACTTTTTTGTGTTAAATTTTAACTGCCACAAGTTGAACCAATGTGACAGCCTGAGTAGGTCACTTTTCATTTGCTGTACCCCCTGTGCAGTGTCCACCCTGTTGCAAAGCTTTGTGTCATCTACAAACAGGCACACCTTCCTGCTCAACTCCTCTGTGATATCTCTGATGAAGATATTAAAGAGTAATTGTCTGAGGACAGACCCCTGTGGCATCCTGCTTGTCACCACCTTATTCCCTGATGCTGCCCCATTTACTGTCACAGACTGAGTTCTCTGTTCAAGACAGCTACTCACCCATGCTACCAATTCCTGCCCCACTCCTGTATGGTCAAGTTTGTTTAGCAGCCTTCTGTGTGGTACAGAGTTGAAGGCCTTGCTAAAGTCAAGGTAGATAACATCAACGTCTCCCTCCGGACCACAGCCCTAGTAACCGAGTCAAAGAACTCAATCAGGTTAGTCTGGCAGGACCTTCCTATTGTGAAACCCTGCTGCTTGGTGTCCAGTTGTACAGGTTCCTCCAGGAATGCTAGTATCCTTTCTTTGAGCAGCAACTCCATCATGTTATCCACCACCGAGGTGAGGCTGACCGGGCGGTAGTTTCCTGTCTCCTCGCTGCTACCACTCTTGTGCATCAGGACCACTATTGTTTCTTTCCAGTCCTGGAACTGTCCGTTCTCTCAAGGATCTGCTAAGAAGGTCCACTAGTGGTGCTGCCAATTCATCATTAAGTTCCCTCAATATGTGTGGGTGGACTCCATCCAGCCCCATGGCTTTATCTACCTTTAGTTTTTGTAAATCTATCCTTTCCCTCTCTATTATGAACATACAAAATTGCCAGCAGATAAAGGCCGTATGGTCTATCAAGTCTGCTCAATTGTGCAGCTAGCAGCCCTTATACTGCAGCTGCCCCTACCTCCCCCCCCTCCAGTGACCTTCCCCGTTACCCAGTTCCATCCCCTTTTGAGGCAGCGCACTGTTCTACAGGATACCACTTCCTCTGGCAATGCGTTCCACCCAGACACCACCCTCTCTGTAAAAAAAGTCCAATTTCCCTCCTGAACTTTCCCCTTTCCAATCTCAGATTGTGCCCTTGAGTGTCCCTCCCCCTCCTTAACTTGAAAAGCTCCTCCATGCCAGTCTTATTTACTCCCTTCATTTACTTGAAGGTTTCAATCATGTCCCCCCAATCCCTCCTCTCCTCCAGGGAGTACATTTTCAGCTCCCTCAGCCTGCTCTCGTAGGGCAAGTACCCTAGCCCCTGGATCATTTTTGTTGCCCTGCACTGCACCCCCTCCAGTAACCTAATGTCCTTCAGGTACGGTCACCAGAACTGCACACAGTACTCCAGGTGTGGTCCACCGAGTGACCTGTATAGCGGCAGGATCACCTCCCCTCCCCTCCCCCCCGGAGGGCATAGCTCTGGCAATACAACCCAGTGTCCTGTTGGCCTTTGCAGCTGCCTTTCTACACTGTGCTGAGTTGTCCATTACTCCCGTTATGATCACCCCCATATCCTTCTCCTCTTCAGTCTTGGCTAGTTGAATCCCCCCAGCTGGCAGCTCCTTTTTTTTGTGCCTAAATGTAGCACACCTCGTATTTCTTGGCATTCAACCCCAGCTGCCAAGTGTCCAACCAGGCCTCCAATTTTGCCAGATCTTGCAGCCCCTGCCACCCTACCAAGTCATACACTACTGCTTCCATCTTAGTGTCGTCTGCAAACAGACTGATCTCGCTTGATGCCTTTTGAGATGTCTGCTGTGAAGATACCAAACATCACCAGCCCCAGTTCAGAGCCCTGTGGCAACCCGCAAGATGAGAGCTTCCCTCCCACCACCACGCTCTACTGTCTCCCTTGCAGACAGTTCACTACCCATCCAACCATCTTCGCCACCCCACCCTATGCCTTCCAGCTTACTTCCTAGCCTCCCATGCGGCACCGAATCAAATGCCTTACTCAAGTCCAGGTACAGGATATCCACTGCATGGCCCCAGTCCAATTGCCTGGTTACCCAGTCATGCTACTCCACCAGGTCGGTCTGACACGATCTGCCCGAGACAAACCCATGCATGATACATATTAAGAAACAAAGGAGTGCTGCATGAGTTAATACTCTGTTGCTACCCCTTTGTGGATAATCCAAGTTTCCTCCGTAGTGTAGGGGATGTAGGCTTCTCTCAGTGGCAGGAGAGATACGCTGTTTGGGAGACCTGTTGAACAAAACAATCATGTACACCCTTTGAGGAAATTAAGTTGGCTCTGGGTGTTCCCAATTCACAGCTGTTTAGGGTTTTTCAGCTCCAGAGTTATTGTCAGAAACTAAATAGGATGGCTTGGGGGAACCTGCCCCTAGTATGTGTCGAGAGGGAGATACTGGGAGCCAAGAAAGATGAAAAGGGCCTGACAGGTAGAGTGGCCAAACTTGACAGAGTGTTTTTCTCTAGCAATACTTCTAAGATGATAGACTGGTGGGAAAGAAATCTAGGACTGTAAACATCTGAATCACTGGTAGTTGTTGCGGGGCTCCCATATGGGACTCCTGCTTTGCAATAAATATAAAAAAACTGCAGTATAAATGTATCCATTGCTTATATCTGCAACCATATGTGGTGTGTAAATTTTATCCAGGGGTGCCAACAAATTGTGGTCAGTGTGAAACGTAAAGAGGTATCTTTTTTCATTACTACTGGGAATGCCCTTGGGTGGTCCCTTACTGGAAGGGAATTGCTCAAGAGTTGTCAGCAATGAAGGGAACTGTGGGGGTCTCCCTCATCACTCCTATCTGGGGTGGAGGGCTTGGACGCGGATCAGTGGACCTTACACCCCGGGTGATCAGGGTTCTATTTGTAGTGGCTCATCAGGGAATTCAGAATCACTGGGTAGCTGGTACAGTGCCAACCCTGGATCAGTGGAAAAGATTGATTATGCAAGTTTTAGCGGTAGACAGGCAGACTTACATACTAAAGGATAAAGAAAAAAAAATTTACTGAATGGGGTAAATTCTTGAACACCCCGATGGCTGGGGAAGCACTGCTGTTTAGAGAAGGTGTTGGAGGATGAACCTCTTCCTGCTTGGGATAAGATGGGATGGCATAGTAATTGTGATATAGAGCATAGGAGTGAAACCTTTTTCTTTATTTTTCTTTTCATTTCTTGTACTCTCATCACTGACAACTTTATTCTGGAGTAGCGACTCCTCTATAAACTAACACGGGGGTTCTGTGTCTATAATTATGTTTTGAGACATAACTAAGTGAGTAAGTTAACACATGTATCTGAAATGAGCAAGTAGTGGTGGCACAGGTATGTGGACTTTCAATTTAATTATTGTATAAATAAATTAACTATTGTGAACAGGCTTGTGACCATTCCCCCTAGGTGACTTCTATCCCCCTTTGGGGTGGGTCCATTCCCAGGTGCCTCCTTAGTAAAGACTGAGCAGAAGTACTCATTTAAGACTTCTGCCTTTTTACTGTCTTCTTCTACCCTCCTCTCATCCCTGCTTATGAGCCTGATAATGCCCCCTTTGTTTTTCCTTTTGTCACTTATGTACCTAAAGAAGGTATTATTACTGTGCTATGTCTTCCTCAGTTTGTGCCTTTGCTTTTCTGATCACCCTTCCTGCCTCTTCAAGCTGCACTTGTGTGCCTCCCTATCTATTTCTCTGTTTGAGCCCTTGTATCTTTGGAATACTAGTCTCTTTTCTCTCACTGCAGCTGCCACCTCCTTTGTGAACCATAGTAGATTTCTTTTTTTTCTTCTTCTTACTGACTAGCCTGCAGTATTTTGCAGTAACCTCTGCTGGTGTTTCTCTTAGGTTTATCCAACATTTCTCTACCCCTTGTTTTGCCTTCCTCTTGAGGATATCCCTAAGGCATATGCTCATCTGATCGAAGTCTGTTCTTCTGAGGTCTATGACCCGTGTCTTAGTGTGGCGTGTTTCCTTGATCTTTTTGACCTTGAACCAGACAGATTTGTGGTCACTGACCCCAGGTGACACCCCAACTCCATGTCCTGGACCTTGCCAATGCTTGTGAGCACCAGGTCGAGGACTGTGTTTTCTCTAGTGGGGCTGCGATGAGCTGATTAAATCCAGGCCCTTCCAAGGTGTTTAAGAAATTTCTGCTCCTAGCTGTGGATGCTGTGCAGGAGTTCCAGTCCATGTCTGGGAGGTTGAAGTCCCCCATCAGCACGACTTCTCCTTTTTGGGCCATCTTTAGTATGTTTTCAAGCATTGCTTTGTCTCCTTCTGCCCCTTGTGAGGGAGGCCTGTATATCATTCCTAGTCTGAGCGCTGAGCATGAGCCCATTTTGAGAGTGACCCACAGTACCTCAGGTTTGTCTTGGGTCCTTTGGACAGCCATAGCTTTTATGTCCTCCCTTATATATAACGCAACCCCCCCCACCCTATGTCCTTTTCTGTCTTTCCTGAATAATTTGTAACCTGGGATTGCAACATCCCATTCATGGCTCTCATTTAGCAATATTTCTATGACTGCAACCCAGTCCAATCCTGCATCTGCTATTGTGGCTGAGAGTTCTGGGATTTTGCTAGCCAGACTCCAGACATTGGTCATCATTGCCTTCCAGAGACAGGCATCGTTGATCCTTTTTTTCCTTGTACTTTGTTTATCTTGTAAGACCTCCATGTGTGCCTGTTGTTTATGTCTATGTGATTGACAATAGGTGCTGTTACATGGCTCGGGGGTGGAGACTGGGGTTCTATATTCCTGCTCCCATCTGGTCACCACCAACCCATTCTGTAGTTTAAACTCGCAGCAAATACATCAAGTTTTTGTCCTAATGCCCTTACCCCCTCCCTGTTGAGGTGAAGGCTGTTGAATTTAAAGTAAGTCCTTTCCCAGAAATCTTTCCAGTCGCCGATGAAGGTGTGGCCCTCTTCTGAGCACCAAGTGTGGAGTCAAGAGTTCAGTTCTGTGATTTCAGCTTCCCTAACCATTCCTTGGCCTTTTCCCTTCTCCCATACTGGGAGTACCTCAGAGAAGGCCAAGGTGGATGAAAAAGAGGTGAGTCTATCCCCTAGATTTGAGATATGCACCTTGGTCTGTTCGATGGAATGGTTCGCAATATTGTTAGTTCCTATGTGAACGACGATGGCCTTGATGTCTCACTCCTTTCTGATGCAGTTTCCTATGCAACCTGCATCCATTTTTGCTGTGGTCTCAGGGAGACATCTGACCAAGATCTCCATTTGGTTGGTCCCACTTAACTGTAATTTGACCCCAAGTATCATGGAGTCCCCCACAATGATCAGTTTCTTCTTTCCTTTGGTGGGAGGGTTTGCCCTAGTAGTTATGTCCTGATGAAGTGTTTGGTGCCACTGCACCCCTTCCCCCTGCCCAAGTCAGAGTGCTCATCCTTCCCTGGCTCAATCACATGTGGTGCCCCACTTTGTGATCCCCTATTGTTTTTTAGGGTGATGCCAGGTTGGTGCTGCTGAGCCCTAGCTCTCTGGCTTGAGCAGTCACCTGGTTCATTATGCATCCTTGCCAGTTGGGCAAATCTGTTATGCAGCCGCATAACTGCCTCTTGAGAGTTGCCCACTTGGTGATCCTTGCTGTGGTATGCTTTGCCCCTTTGCACTACCTGCCAACCCCTGGATAGCCTGTCCTCTGTGGTAGAGGGTCAGTGCCAGGGTATTGGTGGTGCCGGGGCTGTTTCTAAGTCCTTGTGACCTGGTGTAGTTTCTGGTTGAGGTGGGATATTATTGCCCATGCCTCCTGGAGTTGGGCTTGGAGGTCATTTATGGCCCAGCATTAGGGGCAATATCCTATGTCCTAGATCCAGGTCCTGTAAAAGAGTGCTCCACAGTGGTTACAGGGTATGATATTCATTCCTGTTGGCTTGGTATTCTTTGCTAGGGAAATAACAAGTGTTAGTCTGGCCTGTAGATAGTTACTGGAGAGAATCGAAAGGTAGGAAAAAGTTTTTTTTTTATTTGTTGAAGTTTTTTATTTATTTTTTTGCTTTCTAGTCAGTTCAGGTAGGAATTGGGTTGTGATATACAGAACCTATGTAGGAAGAGGACCTGGGGTGGGCGGGATTGGGGGTAGGGTGGGAGGCAGAACCTTTGTTTCTCTTTCCTGCTGGAAAAAATAATCAGTTTGTTAAGGTCTGCCACTTAGTAGTACAACTAGAGACTAGAGGAGAGGAAGTCTCTTTCCTAGTCAGTGAAGATCAGTGAAGCGCAGCAGATAGTAAGGCTAGGGGCTGGACCGCACTTGGCGTATGCCTCCTAGGGTTGCTATTTGTGTCTGAGCTGTTGCTTCTGGTTGTTCCTGGCTGAGAGCTTTTTTCATTTAGCCAACCACTATTTCAGTAGTGGGTACAGCACACAGGAAGGCTAGGGGCTGGACTGCTCTTGGCGTATGCCTCCTAGGGGTGCCTTTTGTGTCTGAGCTGTTGCTTCTGGCTGAAAGCTTTCTATTAGCTGACCACTATTTCAGTAGTGGGTACAGCAATACAAATGATGATTTACATACAACAGCCAGGAATTCTGGGTAAGTGTTCCAACTGCTTCTTATGCTGAGAGAGAGCAGTCGCTGGCTGGGTCTGAGCAGAGCGATCGAGGAGAGAAGTCACCTCAGTGGAGATAGGAGCCTGGACTGTGCATGCCAAGGGGGATTCACCCAGGTAGAACTGCTGTCAAGGAATCCCTGCTTCTGCACCTGTCAGAGTCTGCCTTTCCTTCGTGACTAGTCTCTCTCTCTGTCAGTGAAAATCAGTGAAGCTCAGCAGACAGTAAGGCTAGGGGCTGGACCGCACTTGACATATGCCTCCTGGGGTTGCCCTTTGTGTCTGAGTTGTTGCTTCTGGCTAACCCTCTAGGCTATACTTCCAGCCCCATGTTCTTAATAAAAAAGCAAAACAAAAGGACATTCAACTCATAGCAGGCAAGTGCCTTATTTTTCTCATTGATTTGTTTTCTTCTCCAACAGTCAATCAATCAATCACTTTATTTTAACCAGGCATAAACACCATTGAGCAAGCTCATTTTCAAGGTGGTCCCAGGCATTAATACAATATAGTACACTTCATAAGATTACAGTTATGGTGGACAGCGTTGCAAAAGGAAAAAAAAAACTTTGTGAAGGTGCCGGTCAATATGGGCCTATACATACCGGTCAACATAATTGACATGCAAAGGTACATAATGATACGCTTTACTGGAATGAGAAGAGACAACAATCCCATATAGTCTCCGCTAAGTAAGAGCTCATACCTAAATGATAATAAATAAGGAGGTATTAAGGAATAGGGTAGAAACTGGGGTGAAAGAGTAGGCAGCCAAGAGGGAGGCCAGAATAGGTAAAAGGTAGAGAATAGGTAGGGCCATCTCAGATTAAGGGAACTAGGCTTGCAGGTCCTAGGTTTCTGTTGTTAGGAATGTGGGGTGGATGAGATACTTGGGCGTAGGATTTGATAGTGGCAACTGGGGCTTAGGGGTCATAGGCATCTGAAACAGTTGCATGATTCCTTCAGATAATCTGTTAATAGAGCTTTGAATGTGAAAATGCTTGGAAGTGAGGATAGTTTTAATGAGTCTTCCCTAGTGTTTCCAAAGTGATGGAAGTGAGAAGTTGATTGCTGCTGAGCCAAGGGTAGTTTTACCATCTACCCTTAGAATCGACGAGACATATATATATATATATATATATATATATATATATATATATATCCAGAATCTGAATATGTACCAAATATACAGTACTTAGCACTCAAAGGAGTTTTAATCACAACACTGAACCCCTCCCACTATTACCTTATTACTGTGACAGGGTTGAATAAGACACTGTACCATTTGTTATGCTGAAAGAGTTAAAAGCAAGGATCTATTGTATCCTTTCCATTTCTGTCTCTTGTCTCTCTGATTGCATAATCAACTTTTCTTGTGAGACAGAGGAACTGATTAATCTGACGGTCTTGCGATTCTCACCCCTCGCTTTCTCACCACCTTCGCTTGCTGTTTCATGCTGTTTCTATCTTTTCTTCTCCCTTGCATATCTGTGGTTATAAAAATATATGTGAATCTTTGTGTGAAACTGTTTATGTGAAACTGGAATCCCTTTTTTTGCCAAAGTATATAACTGTATTGCCAAAATGACTGCAAAAAGCTATTTGGAACTCAGGGGGCTTAACCTTGAGATGCAGCACAAGCTCATTTGCAGAGTTGTCAACAGGAGATTAGTTTTAGGGCAGCATGTTCTATTTTGTTCACTTGCAGGGAAGAAACTGACAAGAACTCTGATGCATTTGGTGTGAAAACAGGATGTCTCAATGAGCTCAGGATGTAGAAATTAATTGACAGGCAAAGACTTCTTATAAAAATAACAGCAATGTTTGTTAGAGAGAGAGAGACTGAAACTTAAAAATAAAGGTACACTCAGAGGAAGGACTTTGCTTTGTTTGCACTGTGCAGTTTTTTTTTATTTTATTGTTTTTGGAAATAATAAAATGCTACTTGTGAATTTTACAACTGCTCCTGGTTTTCCTATGCTTCCTGACCTGCGCCTCAATGACAGATGGTGTCAGAATAAATGGGACTCATGCCACACATACTCTAAACCAGGAGTTTTGTGCATGGGCACTAGACCTGGTACCAGGGAAGCACAGAAGAAAGATATGGATCCTGCAACAGCAAGCCCAGAAGTGATTACCAGATGAATGGCAGCCAAACTATCCGATACAAAAGTCCAAACTGAGACTGTACAGCCAGAATCAGTGATGGAAGAAGAACAGGCAGGGACAGAACCCAAAAGCCTGTCTGTCTTCTTCAGATGGTGGGTTATACAACAAAGAGAGACAGAGAAACAGAAAAAAGAAGAGATGCAGTGACAAAAGTGACAATGGCTGGATGCCTTGCAAACTATCAAAGCTGGAGGATCTGTCACAGGTCCAGCAGAGCAATAAAACACAAACAACTTAAAAGACATTAAACTTACAAAGTTGTGTCCCTTGGATGTTATTGAAGCATACCTGACAACTTTTGAAAGGGTTACCACAGCCTGCCAGTGACCAAAGCAGCAATGGGCAATCAGGCTGGTATCTTATCTGAAGGGTAAAGCCCAATTTGCCTACAGCAATATGGACACCACACAGTCAGAAAACTATGACCTTGTGAAAAGTGAAAGCCTGAAAAGATATGACATCTGAGGAGAGACCTACAGGCAAAGATTCTGGTCCCTGAAGTACCACTCAGTCGATGGTCCTTGAGAAGCCTTCACCCAGCTCAGAAAACTCCTTATTAAATGGCTCCAACCAGAGGGTAAAACAGTCCCACAGATCATCAATATATTTGCAATGGAGCAATTAATCAACATCCTTCCCACAGGCATGCAGCTTTGGGCAAAAGAACATTAACCATAAAGTGGGGAAAAGACCATTTCTTTGGCCATGGACCATCAGATGACCAGACACACACCACAGCAATGAAGTAACAACCAAGGACTGGTAAGACCCTCTTTTTCCCAATTTAGCTGTGGGTGTCAGACAGAAACTCGGGTGAGGGTAACAAATCTGCACCCAAAGACTTTATTTGCTATAGCTGGAGCAGATTTGGCCTTAGCAAATTTGAGCAAGTCTTTAACAAACATCAAGGTGGGAGATAAGACTGTAAAGGGCTTATTGATTTGTGAAGCAGACAGACCCTCGTGCATGCAGAAGTATTGGGAAAACACTGTGCAAAAGGACCAGGTACTGGTGTCATCTGCCTCCATGGGGACATTCGATACTATCCCACCACTCAAGTGACTCTGAATATTAATGGGGTGTCACAACAAATGAAAGTGGGGGTAGTACCAAAGTTACCTCTACCTGTGATTATTGAAAGTGACTTTCCAGGATTTACTGAGTTAATCACAGAAGGAGCAAAACCTTCAGTTTCAGCAGCTGTGATGACAAGAGCCCAGGCAAAGAAAATCTCAGATGGTGGGGACTCTTTCCCTTTCAGTGATTTTGATTCAGACTCGTCGGAGCATAGCTCCAAGATCCAGAAGTCCAGGAAAGAAAGAAGACTCCAGAAGAACCAGTGGCAACAAAAGACTGATGGATATAAGGGGTTAAGATATGAAAAAACTGAAACTAAACTGATAACTGATTGTGATTTTATTTCAGAGCAAACTAACAATGTTTCTCTCCAAGGTTATTTTAAGCAGCTGGGGGACAAAAAACAGTGTGGACCACTGTTTAAAAATTTTAATGGGTTACATAGGCGTCAGGTTATGTGGGCCCGTGGGTTATGGGCTCCATCAATATTTTTTGAAGCAGGCCCAGTCCCACCAATAATTTAAGGCATTTTTCCCTTTTTTCCCCCTTAATACTATGACCTGATCTGGGCATGTACACGCCCTCCGTGACCTGCTGTGTGCCCCCCAGAGAGCGATCCCACGCGCTCATTGGTAGCATTTTGAAACTGGCACCTTGTGCGCATCACAATGCACATACACCCAGAGTGAGCAGGAGTGGGGGAATGTTATCGGGTGATAATCCGGGCTGATGAAGGGTGAGAGATGTATGAGCAAACAAGTTGTGTGGTGTGACCTTGGCCTGATGGATCAGACTCGGTAATAGGCCATGAGTGGCCCGGCATGTCGTCCAGTCAGGCAGGTGATGGTGAGACAGGGCAACTGTATCTTGCTGAAAGGTCAGAGACTACCTGAAGACCCAGACCCACTGGATGCGACGGAGGAGGACTGAGAACCCTCAACCAGCAGCAGGCCAGGTAAATAAAGTCGGGGCGACACACAGGGTCATGTTAGATTGTGTGTTTTTTTTTCTTTTTACCCTGGTGGCCTGCCAATTGATTGCATCTGCAGTACCTGCAGGAAAGGTCTAAAAGTCACTGCCACAATGCGGCATGCCAGACTGCTACAGAGTGTGGCCTGTGGCAGCGGCGGGTGTGCGGTCGGATAGGTTGTCTGTTCTGACCCCTGCTGCTGTGGTGGACATTGAAAGTCATATGGAGGAGTCTACTGTTGGAGCCCTGAGTGAGCAAGCAACTGTTGGTGCTGGCGGCGAGTCGGCGACTGAGCAAACATTAACAAGTAAGTACTGAGCTGCTCAAGTCATGAAGAGTGGACTGTCTGGGGTGCCGGGATGGGCCGGGTCTGTAACTGCCTGGCCACTATCCTGCTCCAGTCCATTATCATTCTTTCTGCTGCACATCATATCTCCTCCTCATCCTCAGAGGCTCTGTAGTACACTAGTAGGCAGGTTCAGGAATATTACTCAATTGACTTGGAACGGCGGGGGGGGGGGGCACTGATTCTGAATGGGAGAGAGAGCCAGAGAGTGCACTGTCTGGAGAGTCAGAGACTGAATAGGGATCAGTGCAAACTTGCACACTGCTACTGCAGGGGGAACTGAATGGCAGGGAGAGCCAGAGAGGAGAGGATTGAGGGAGGGACTGAATGGGAATCTGTGCACTGCTGCTGCTACTGCAAGAGGGGACTGAATGGCAGTGAGAGCCAGAGAGTGTACTGGGGAGTTGGGGGAGGGACTGAATGGGAATCAGTGCACTGCTGCTGTAGGGGGGACTAAATGGTAAGAAGAGCTGGGGAATGCACTGGGGAGTTGGGGACTGAAAGGTAATCGGTGTGCTGCTGCTGCTGCAGGGGGGTACTGAATGGGAGGAAGAGCCAGAGAGTGCACTGGGGAGTCAGGGACTTATTGGTATCAGTGTACTGCTGCTGCAGAGGGTATTGAATGGGATGGAGAGGTAAAAGTGGCGGGGGAGGACAAGGTGGGGTGCAGGGACAGGGCAAGGGGTGTGGTAAGGGGCAGGGGTGCGGTCACTTATTTTTGAAATCCAATATTGGCAACCCTAACCAGAAAGTAAACAGATATGTCAGCATAATGTACAACAGGCTGCACTCAAATCAGCATATTTATGACTATTTAGAGAGTATGATTATATTTTGATAATAATTACTGCACCAGTCTCCTGCAGACAGATCCACGTAGCCATGTAGTGGCGAAAGAGAGACCAAGGATTCGCTCTGCTGGTTATCACTGTGCCACAAAGCTTGAAAGATTATGAGTACTCTGTCACTTTACTTTCATTACTGCTGGTATTAGGACTGGGACAACACACAGCTCACAGGGAGGTTAAATGGAGAAGAACTGAAGATTGCTGTGCTATGCTTTATTTGTTTCTCGCTTGCCCACTCTATTATTTCGGGGCCACACACAGCTTACAGGAAGGTAGGCAATCAATCCGCTACAGATCAGCTAAAGTACAAGGGAATTGGGAATGGGGAGGTACAAGGAAACAGGGAATGGGCAGGCAGCCGGAAGAAAATTACATAGAATTAGACAGCAGGAGAGTTTTAAAAGAGTAGTACAAAAACAAGAGGTGTATAGGAAGAGGAAAATTATTCCAAGAGTTAGAAGGCAGACAGAGAAGGTAGAGGTTTTACAGTGAGTGACGTGGAAAGATCTAGTGTTAGTAGAACAAAGGAAGTACAGAAACAGACAGTGATGACAGATAAAGGCCTCATGGCTCATCCAGTCTGTCAAATCTTCCCTATTGTACAGGATGTTGTGGGTACCCTAGAGGTCATTCACACTGCCATCCATCGTACAGTCATCCCCAACTACTTGTATTATTGCCATATGACTATGCCACCTGTACACAAACCTTACTACAAGTTTGGTACAGACCACTTTCCTTGCAACTTTGTCCACTTCATGCTCCTTGCTCTCTTTAAAGAAATACTTCTGAACATGCTTTCTAAATCTCCCTCCTGCCAATTTTTCTTTTAGAGTTCCCCCCTTGTGCCCATGTCTGTAATCACTGTGAACAGATTATTGCTTCCCACCCTGCTTATTCCATGTAGAAATGTACAGGTTTCTGTCATGTGACCCCTCTCCCTCCTGGCCTCTAGCATGTACATGTACAGGCTCTTCAGCCTTTCCTGACAGGGCTTCCCATGCTGACCTTGAATCATCTTGGCATTCCTCCTCTGTACTTGCTTTACCCTGTCCCTTTCCTTCCTCAAGTGTGGACTCCAGAACAATGTACAGTACTCGAGGTGTGTCTTTACCAGGGATCTGTACAGGGGTAGGATCACCTCTTGTCTACTGCTGCTGATGTCTCTGTGTACCTTAACATTCTGTTTGCCCTTTCCACTACTGTAATACACTGCACTGATTGTTTCAGGTTGTCTGTAATTATCACTCTATGGTCCCTCTCCTCACCTGGTAGCCTCTTCTAACTTTACCCCTCCCCCCCATTCTGTAATCTTTTCTCAGGTTTCTGGCCCCTGTATGCATGATCTTACACTTTACTGCATTCAATTTCAGCAGCCAGAGCCTGGACCCAGATCCTCCCTCATTGTGCTTACACCCTTCCCAGTGTTCACTCTGTCGCAGATTTTGATATCTTCTGCAGAGGCATATCTTTTCATGAATCTCCTTCCCAGTGTTGCACATCAAGACATTAGAAAGGACTGGACCAAAGTACAGATTCTTGAGGAACCCCACTTGTGACCTCCCTGACCTCAGAGAATTCCCCATTTAAACAACCCCACATTCTTCTACTCAGTCATTTTCTGATCACCCCTGTAACTCTTTCTCCCATACCCAGGTCACTCATTTTTTTTTACCAGTCACTCATGTGGGACTGAGTCAAAATCTGTGCCAAAGTTCTAGAATAATGCATCTATTGTCTGACCTTTATAAGCTCAGCCCAGTTCAATAAGTCTTGTCAGATTCGTCTAATAGGACCTCCCCTGATGAAACTTTACTGCTTTTGTTTCTGTAGTCCATAAGCCTCCAGAATCCACCAGCCTTTCCTTTATAATGGCCTTCAGCATCTTGCACACAATGGACATTAGGCTTTCTGGCCTGTACAGTAATACCTTGGCTCGGGCTGGCCCCTTTCCCACTATTATGCAAAGGCATGATATTTGCTGTCTTCCAGTACCCTACTGTGACCGTGTCATTATTCAGAAAGCCCGATTAGGATAGTGCGAGTTGTTTGTACAATCAAGGCAGCACCATGGAGCCTTCACAGAATCACAACCTTGCAAGTAGTCATAAACTCAGTACAATGCTATGCAGTCATGGGGGCTCAGGTTCTATAGTCCGGGTGTATTTTCAGTGGTCGTTCAGGTGATCATGTTTGTGTTCTGAGGGATTCCAGGTCTGGTTCCTTCCTGGTGATTGGTGTTGTGTTCAGATGATTTGCTTGCATTTGGATGGGATTTGTTTGATGGCTGTGTTCTTACTGGTTTCTTCCAAACTTGCACTTAGTTTTTCAGATCCTGTTCCTGGTAGTTCCAGCTTGCATTCCAGTTCAGAGATCATTCTCCCTTCTTGATCCTTGGCAAAAACCCAACACCAGAATACCAGAACAGCACAGAGCTTCCAGAACCCAACTCAAAACAAAGTGGAATGCTGCAGGTAACCACAGCTGGGCTATGCAGTCATAAGTTCCTTCCCTCAGGTTTTGCAGTTACTTGTAATCCATGGATACAGCTGTCATATACACTTCTGGGCACTTATTTTTAAAATGTACTATGCAACAGAGATCTCCTGACTTAGGACCCCAGCCCTCTATGGCATAGAGGGAGTCGGGCACAGGTCAGCAGCAGGGGTTGCAAGACTAGAGAGTAAGCAACAGTTATAGCACTTACTCTAGTTGGGATATAAAACCAGACTATAAGGTCATTTTAAAACGGTTCATTACATAACAGTGTACCAGCCATTTGTTGTTTTCCTTGTTTGTATGAGGTTTGGATAGACAAATCACAAAAATAGAACATTTGCAGTTAGTGTAGTGCTTTGCTGTGCTGTGCTTTGTATTATACAAGTGCTGGTTCAAGTGGAAGTATATGTCAAGTTTCAGCTGGGAAGAAGTTTGAAAATAGATTTTTGAATACTGTTGAAACTGTTTTTACAGATGCTGCTTCTCTTGCCATTTTTTTCAGTCTCGGATTAGTCTCACGCACTTTTTGCTCTATGCAACCTATTACAATGATTTTGTGCGAGCCTCGCCTAGGAGTTCTACTGGTAGTTCTGTTTTGTCTCTGTACTTGATGTTGCAGGTAAAAATGTGCAAACTACTCATGTGTTTACAAGTATAAAAAATAAAACAAACAAATATTGCTGAACTGGTCCAAAATGGCAAGATCAAGAGATCCATTTGTTTTTTTCTTTCCTTGCAATCTTTTGCTGACCTTCTGCTATGCAGAATATCACACTACTGCTACAGTATTAGTATAGTGCAAAGCTACAGGGAATACAGCGTAATTTCATTGTGTGCTTTCTGCAATGTACTGTAGCTGCACAAGGCCACTTTCATGATGTGCTTGCTGTTGATTAAGGTTTTGACAGTTTATTTGAGTTGGGGGGCTCTACATTCACACCCCCTTGTTTTTCTTTAACATAGGGGCGAGGGGGCAAAGCCCCCCATCTCAAGTAAACGAATAAAAAAATAACCAACACGCTGACATGATGTAGAGCATGCCTTAATTGGGCAAATAGCGTAACTTGAGTGCCATGCTAATAGCAGAGGTCAGGTGGTGGTCTGGCTTAACCCCCCAATTACCACATATAGGGGGCACTGCTCCCATAGAGCCTGCTGGAGGGGTCTGACCCCGACCTCTGGGTCAGGGGCAGGGCTTTGACCCTTGGGTCCCACCAAAAATTTACAAACCCAGCTCCTATGATGGGTTACTGTACAGAGTTTATATTTTTTTTTTATTTATTCAGTACTAGGATTACAAAATACCTTTGAACCAGAGGTTCATTTACAAAGGTTCCACATCACATAACATAAAGGTGTAACACAGCAAAAGTAAACAGAGACAATCAGTAGGGAATAACAAAATTAAATGGTGCATGACAGTAATAATTAGGCAGTAACATGCATTAAGGATAAAAGGAGGGGTTGACACAAAAGGGGACGAGTAAGGAAACAAAGAACAAAATTGTCAGGTAAGGGGTAGGAAAGGAAAGGTGTCAAGGGTGATTGCGGTCTTGAATGAGACTTTGTCATAGTGCTGTGGGGGTGGAAGAAGGGCTAGGGGAACCGAGGGCAGGATGGCGGGAGAGGCATGAAGATAGGGTGGGGAAAGAGGTGGCTGAGGCCACGGGAAGGGGAAAGAATGATAGGATTGTATGTAAGGTGGAAGAGGGGTTGGGGAGGGGTGGCAGGTGAGGCAGGGAAGATAGAGTGGGGGTCATGAGCAGGAGAAGATAGGTTAGGAGTGAAGGTAGGGAGGAAGAGAGGTAATGGAGGGGTGGCTGGAGAGGCAGGTAAGATAGTGTGGGGGAAGTGATGTGGGGGTCACGAGCGAGAGAAAGGAAGATTTGGAGTGCAGGTGAGGAGGAGGAGGAGAGGTAAGGGTGGGGTGGATGGTAATGAGCATGACAGTGGGGGAGCAGGGCTGATAAGAGGAGGAGGTTATAGTGATGAGATAAGGAAGGGGGAGAGGAGATTATGGTGGGGAATAACGGAGGAGGAAAAACAGGGAAGGGGAAGGAGGGGAAGGGAGAAGGGGAGAGGAGAACTAGAAGGGAGAGGGTTGAGGTTAAACCTCAGACACAGGAAAAGATAGAACAATTGATTATACAACAATAGTATAGAACTGAGTTGTTACAGACAGCACATGATAGTCCTATGGCTGGTCACTCAGGGAGAGACCGTACCCTTGCCAGATTGCTGTACAGATTTTACTGGCCTGGAATTCATGAAAATGTTGCTACCTATTGCAGTTCTTGTGCTGAATGTCAGAAACTAGCCCCAGTGACTAAAAAGACAAAGTGCCCCTGGTGCCCCTGCCCCTGATAGATGTGCCTTTTGAGAGAACTGCAATGGATGTGGTTGGCCTCTTAGACAAAAGTAAAAAAAGTAATTAATTCATTCTGGTGGTATGTGACTATGCTACTCAATACCCAGAGGCAGTTCCAATGTGTACTCACAGCCCCAAAAGTGTCAGCAGAGCCTGCCAAAATTTTCAGCAAGGCGGGCATGCCTAAAGAGATTATTACTAATCAGGGTAGTAATTTTGGTGCTACTTTACTGAAGGAGCTGTACTGATTACTAGAAATCACTGCCATAAGAACCTCCCCTTATCACCCTCAGACAGATGGTCTTGTTGAACATTTTAATCAAACCCAAAAATACATGTTAAAAAGGTTTGTAAAAGGGGAAGGGAAAGATTGGAACTGATACTTACCTTACCTGCTTTTTACTTACAGAGAAGTGCCACAAATCTCAACACGTTTTTCACCATTTAAAATGTTGCATGGTAGACAACCTAGAAGGCCAATAGATGTAATAAAAGAAACATGGGAAGATAACCCCACTCAGCAAAAAAACTGTTACATCTTATATGTGTGCCCTGAGAAAGAAGCTGGCAAAAATATGTTGAAATTGCCCATAGTAATCAGGAAGAGGCCCAAAACCAGCTGAAGGTGTACTATGACTATGGGGTAAAGGGTGAAAAGGTCTTGCTACTGATACCCACTATGGAAGATAAACTGTTAATGAAGTCACAAGGGCCTTATAAGGTGCTTTGACACACTGGCACAGTAAGCTATGAGACTGAGAACCATGACAGGAAAAATCCTACCAAGATATACCATGCTAACCTCCTGAAGAAATGGGTTGAAAAAACACCAATGGCTACTTTGTTAGTTTTACCAGAAACTTCTACAGAAGATATTGATATAGCTTATGACAGACTGGAACAAGCTATAATTGCTGATGCTATAAAGGTGAACATTTCCTTAACCTGCAAACAAACCACAGAAATATGTAACTTGGTAAAGATATTTAACAGTACTTTTACCACAGTGCCAGGCCAAGCAAAAGGGGTTGAGCACGTAACAGTGACAGGGAATGCTCACCCTATTAGACAAAAGACATACAGATACCCAGAATGGTTAAGAGCAGATGTGGTTAAGGTCACTGGTGAGGCCTCATCTAGAGTGGGGAGTTCAGTACTGGTCCCACAGCTAAAAAACAACATTAACCTGCAGGAAACAGTCCAGAGGAGGGCTACAAAGATGATAGTGGGTCAGCAGGGTAAGGCATATGAGAAGAGGTTGGGGGCACTGCACATGTACTCCCTGGAGGAAAGGAGAGAGAGAGGGGACATGACTGGGACCTTCAAGTACCTAAAAGGGATAAATAAGGTGGATAAGGAGGGTCTCTTTAAGCTGCATGGCAACCATAACATGAGGGGGCACAGTCTTAAGCTGGAGGGGGGGAACATTTAGGAAGGAGGTCAGGAAGCACTTCTTCACAGAGAGTGTGGTGGACACTTGGAATACACTGCCAGAAGAGGTGGTCTTGTTGAAGACAGTGGGCAGCTTCAACAGAGGCTGGGCTAGGCATAGGGGGAAGGTAAGGATCATGGGTAGGGAGGATGGGAGGAGTGGGAAGGGGGACAGAGAGATTAACTCATGCTGTGCACCCTGCAATACGAGCAGACTAGATAGACAAAATGGCATTCTTCTTCTGGCTTCTTCATATGTTCATATGAAATACAAAACACAAAAGAGTTGGGTATCATAGAAGAGTCAAGAAGTGACTGGTCATCACTAATGGTGATTGTAAATAAAAAAAGAAAGGGGTGTAAGAATCTGTCTTGATTTTAGAAAATGTAATCAAGTGTCCGAATTGGACAGTTATCCTATGCCTAGGATAGGTGATTTTTGGTGGACATATTGGGAAGTCCTAAATACATCAGTACCATTGATCTCACCAAGGGTTAGTGCGAAATTCCCCTAGCTAAAGAATCCAGAGACAAAGCTGCATTTGTCACTCCTATAGGATTCTATCAGTTCACCACCATGCTGTTTGGTTTACATGGCACACCTGCTACATTCCAGCGGTACATGGATGGACTTTCAGCTACTCACACTGGTTATTGTGCTGCTTACCTGGATGATGCCATGGTGTACAGTTCAAACTGGAAAAAACACCTGGAACACCTACAAGCAGTTATCCAATTTATCAAAAAGGCAGGTCTGACAATTATTCCTACCAAATGTGCATTGGGCATGCAGGAAACCAGATATTTGGGATATGTTTTGGGAAATGGAGAAGTAAAGCCAGAGGTTCCTAAGATAGAAGCTGTAGCTAATAGTCCTATCCCTAAAACAAAGAAACATGTCAGGTAATTTTTAGGGCTGGCTGGTAATTATCGAAGATTTGTTCCCAACTTTGCCCAGTTAGCTACTCCCCTCGCTGAACTCACAAATAAATGATTCCTGAATAACGTGAAATGGTCCCCAGAGTCTGATGAAGCTTTTCCAGCCATCAAGGCTGCATTATGTTCAGCCCCTGTTTCAGGAAGCCCAGATTTTGAGAAACAATTTCTCTTACAGACTGATTCATCAGAGGTAGGCCTAGGTGCAATCTTGAGTCAGAATATAGATGGTAAGGAACATCCCATTCTATATATCAGTAGGAAATTGCACGACAGAGAGAAAAGGTATTCCACCATTGAAAAGGAATGCCTTGCAGCAAAGCAGCCATGGAGTCCCTTAAGTTTTATCTGCTGGAAGCTGACTTTGTACTCATAACTGATTACAGTCCTCTCCGTTGGCTCAACCAAATGAAGGATAAAAATTCCAGAATCACAAGATGGTACCTGGCACTACAGCCATTTAAATTCAAAGTGATGCACAAATCTGGAAAAGAGAATGTGAATGCTGATTTTCTGTCAAGTTATGGATCAGGAATTGAGAATTCTGAAGGTTAAAAACAATTGTGGGTTTAAACTTCACTGATTGGTGTACTGGTTGTTTTGGAAAAAGGGATACTGCATATGCACAGAACTGTAAAGGGTATACTGTAATGTTAGAAGGGAATTAAAGAAAGTTTTGGAAACCTTTTTTTTCAGAAACAGGTTCCCTCTTAAAGAGGGGTATGTGACAGGGTTGAATAAGACCCTGTTCCATTGTTAGGCAAAAAGAGTTAAAAGCAAGGATCTGTTCCATCCTCTTTTTTATGGAGGCAGTATAGTGCAGTGAGTTAAGGCTCTGAGCTGCAGATCTGGAGACCTGGTTTGAATCCCACAGCCACCTAGGTGCATACTGTGTGATCCTGAGCAAGTCACTTAACTTCCTTGTGCTCCCAGGTCGCATCTGGAAACAAGTTTCAGCTAGGTGTGCTACTCCTGGTTAAACAATGTTCCCCCTTTCCCTTATCTCCTTTCTCTCTGATTGTGCAATCAAATTTTCTTGTGAGACCTAGGAACTGATCAATCTGATGGTCTCATGATTCTCCCCCCCCCGCTGACTCCCTGCTTCACTTGCTGTTTCTTGCTGTTTCTCGCTGTTGAATAAGACCCTGTCCCATGTGCTATGCAGAAAGAGTTAAAAACAGGGATGTGTTCTATCCTTTCCTTTTGTATCTCCTGTCTGTCTGATTGTACAATCAAATTTTCTTGTGAGACCTAGGAAATAATCAATCTGATGGTCTTATGATCCCCCCCACTATCTCTCTGCTTCACTTGCTGTTTCTATCTTTTCGCCCCCCCTTGTGTATCTGTGGTTATAAAAATATAGGTGAATCTTTGTGTGAAACTGTTTATGTAAAACTGGGATCCCTTTGTTTGCCAGTGTAGATAATTGTATTGTTGAAATTACTGCAAAAAGCTATTTAGAACTTGGGTTTAACTTTGAGATGCAGTACAAGCTCATTTGCAGAGTTGTCAACAGGAGATTAGTTTTAGGATACCATGTTCTATTTTGTTCACCGTCAGGAAGGAAACTGACAAGAACTCTGATACATTTTGTGTGAAAACAGGATGCCTCTTAATGAGCTCAGGATGTAGAAATTAATTGCCAGGCAAAGACTTCCTATAAAAACAGCAGCAATGTTTGTTAGTGAGAGAGAGACTGGAACTCAAAAATAGAGGCACCCTCAGAGGAAGGACTTTGTTTTATTTGAACTGCCTATGTTTAGAAACTATTCTGTGCAATGTTTTTATTTTATTGTTAATGGAAATATTAAAATGCTACTTGCAAATTTAAGAGCTGCTCCTGGTTTTCCTATGCTTCCTGACCTGCGTCTTGACAGCAATCACTATCTGAAATGTACGACAGTATGTTTAAAGCACATACTGCAGAGGCAGTTTATCCTACAATGTATTAGAATTACCCTTCATATTTGGTGACCAGAATGTGTAGTGGCCAAGGCTCTTGTAATTATTTTAATTTTTGTTAACCTGGTAAGTATACTAGACAAACAATGTATATGTTCAGGTATGACCCAGAGGAATTACACAATACATTTCATACCAGGTGAATTACATATATTGGAATACAATTGTGCTACAGTAGGCAGAATGGGGAGGAGACATGGCAGCATAGAAGGGGAATACATGTAAGGCAATACGATTAATCAAATTCAACAATACAAGTAATGCAAAAAAGAGGCTGTGAAGAGGTAGAATAACTTAACAAAAACTGCTGTACAGTGAACAAGGAAAGGAAGAAATAAACATCAAGTCATTGGACAGAAAATATAGGAGCGGTATCCATCTATGTGAAGCAACATGAGGGATATATAGGAATCTTGAAAATTGATCAACACTGACTATAGCCATAAACATATGTGAGTGCCATACAGAGATTGCTCAAATTCAGCGGCAAGCACAGCATGCCAGGCTAAGGAAATATCACAGTATCTGAGACAAAAACTAGGCACTGAGGGACAGAGACGAATGTCAGGGGGTATGGAGTTTCATAGCTTAGGGACAGCACAGGCAAGGGTTGATCTCCCAGCGCATGTTCCAATCTTAGAAACAGCCAACCGTGCATTTTTCACATGCCATAAGGGGTAGGCACTGTTCACAGGTTTGAGTAGCATAGTAAGGGATATGGGCAGTCCACTATTCATAATGTTAAAGAGAACAGGCCCGATTTTAAAAAGGGATATGCCAAATGTAATGCAGATGCACCAATATGAATGCCGTAAATGCAAGATGCACCAAAATGTTGCGACATGCGGGATTCTAGAAAGCGCCATGTCAGAGACCAATACGCCAAAGACCACTTATGCCGTATATGCGCCAAACTCCCAGATACGCATTTGCGTAAATAGACATACACCAAAAACAGCGGCAAGATCTGCACTGGTGGGATTCTGGAAACATCCAAGATGCAAGGAACACCAATTGCAAATGGTGTAACTTACACCAGGGGGGAGCAGGTGTAATTTACATAGCATAAAAGGTGTCTGTGGGAGACAGTCAGCAGAGTCACTGTTGAGCAAGCAGAGTGAAGACACCCAGCTGAGAGAAAGAGAGAGAGAGAGATATCAGCACCAGCTGCTGTACTGGGAGCAGTGCTACTACACAGGTGGCAGAGGCATAGCGCAGGCGGTGCAATAGCTGGAACCAGGGGAACAGGCAGCAGCCAGTGCAGCACATAGGAGACAGAGACATGCACCACATTTGTACAGGGCCAGGACATCATACTGATACCTCACGGAGGAGCAATGCATCATATACTACCACCTGCCAAAGGCCCCTATGGGATGAACTACAGAGTGACACCCACAGGCGTCACCCAGTACCAGTGGATGTCAAGGTGAGTGCGGTTCTGTGCTTCCTTGCAACTAGAACCTTCCAGAGACCCACTGGTGACACCGTAGGAATCTCACAGCTTACAATGTCCAGGTGCCTCCACCAGTTCCTGGATGCAATGATGTACCGAATAGGGGGGTACATCACCTTCCCCAGAGCTGCATGTCAACAGCAGGAAGTAAAGCAGGCCCTCTATGACAATGCACAGTTTCCCTGTGTGCTTGTTGCCAATTATTGTTCACATGTGGCTATCAGAGCACCACCAGGGGAGCCAGATGTGTATGTCAATAGAAAAGGCTATCACTCCATTAACATGCAAGTGGTGTGTGACAGCCAGTGCCGCATACTGGATGTGGTAGCACAGTACCCTGGTTCCAGCCATGATGCATACATCCTCCACAACTATGGCCTGCATGAGGCATTCCAGAGGGGAGAGATCACTGGTGGCTGGCTCCTTGGTGTGTGCCTGTGACATACAGAGACACTGCCCATGACCACTGTGCACAATGCCCACATGGCCAACATGTGACATGCACACTGAACATGTACCTTACATCCCACAGGTGAGAGTGGATACCCACAACTGCCATGAGTCATGACACCTCTACAGCACCCATGCACCCCTGGTGAGGTCCGATACAATGATGCCCACGCCACCACCAGAGGTGTCATCGAGCGGACATTTGGTGTCCTGAAAGCATGGTTCAGGTGCCTGGATACATCAGGAGGGACACTGCAGTACAATCCGGATACAGTATGCAAGATCTTCATGGTGTGTTGTATGCTGCACAACATTGCAGTCCAGAACTGATTTCCAACCCCCCACATGGAGGCACAGGAGGAGGTGGGGGAGGAAGACGAGGAGGAGGAGGAGGAGGAACCTGGTGACTATGGCAGACTGCAACAAGATCAAGCAGCATGTGCCCCAGCAGGGCAATGTGCATGACATGAGCTTATAGTGCAACATTTCACCTAATGCACTGTGGCACACCATCAGGAAGCACCACTGGCAATAATCCACCTGGCCATGTGTAGCATAGCAGCACACAGCCATGCCGCCTGGTGCTATACACCCAACACGGTGGCACTGTACAATGTGAACAGTGGCCATGTGTGGTGGCAGCAACTGGTGGTAATAGACATACGCTGCAGCGTATGAAGCACCCAAGTATGTTACTAAGGAAGGAAAAACAGCACACAGCTTATCCAGCCACAGCGCCATGTGCTGCAAGGGAGGTATGTGTGAACACAACCATGTACAGCACACCAGCCATGGCCACTGTGATGTACGCACTGCAGCAAGGTATGGTGTGTTGCATAGGGGAGACATTATGTGCTGCAAGGACCCTGCAGTGCAACAATCACATAGTGGGGGATATTGCTGTGTGTGTATGTGATGGGTATTAGATGTTGCACTAAGGGCAACAGCAGGCTAAATAGGATGTAAGCAGCTGACAACAGCCTGCCATAGTTCTGAGCACTGTGGCCTGGTGCAGTGGGAGAAGTAAATAACACGCAATAGCATGCAGAACATCAGAAATGCAACTGAGTTTAAAACAACTCGCAACAATCACTGTCAGTGTGAGAGTAGCAGGCAGCATTAAAATGTATGCGTATGCATGTACAACACAGGGCAATTGCATAGAAAATGGCATGCATTAGCAGCATGCAAGAAGAACAACGTACCTGCGGCCTGCACATGTTACATTCCCAGCACATGCGGTACACACGTGCGGCCGAATCCTAACGACGCCACAGGGCTCGCAATAGGCCTGGAAGCTGTACACACCTCACAGAGGCCACTGCCAACTGTTTACTGTATGTACCTCTGCATTCCACAAACAATATCCACCCTAAGTGGAAGGGCACCCAATTTTCAGCCCTTAGGAGACTGCACAATTGGTCAACCTTGTGCAACAGTGGCACAACAAACTGCTGCCACCAGGGTGCAGGAGGCACACACCACAGGAGAGGGAGAGGGTGTGGAGGAACATAGGTGCTCTGCTGCAGGAGATGACAGGCATCAAGAATACCATGAAGCAGCTGAAACATAAGTGGCAGGATGTGTACAGGAGGGACAGGGACATACTTCTCCATCTGATGGACATGTCTGCACATATGGATGCTGATGCGATGGGTGGAGGCAGGCCCATGGAAGATGAGTAGTCAACCCTGTAGCAGCACTGTTAGACAGCACTGCAGCTGCATGCACAATCATGTGCAAGCTAAACTAGCATATGTTACATTTCTTGTGCTACAGGTCAGAGAGATCCCATACATGTGGCCATGAGAGGATGGGCAGCAGCGGAACAGGTAGGGACAACACTGGCAGGGTAAGAATGTGCCAGTGGACCATGATGAATGTGCACACGGCATGACAGCCATACACACTGCATGCACATATGTGATGTTACATGGTGAGCACTGACATGTCACTGACCTGTGTCACATTCCTCTGCAACAGGTGTGCATACACCAGTAGCCCCGAGACACAGGGCCCTCCTCAGGGCTATGGCAGAGCAGAAGCACAGGGATGCCAGTGCATACCGCCAATGGGCCAGGCGTATGCGACATAGAGTGTGACCGCTCCCACCAAAGATAGATGAGGAGAATGAGGAGGAGGCTATGGAGGGCGCTGTGGGTGAGCTGGGGGAACAGCAGCTGAGAGAAGAGGCCCAACACCAAACAGAGGTGGAAGGTGCACAGCAGCCACCTCAGGAGGGATCAGAGGCACAGCAGGTACAGGAGGCACAGCAGGCAGAGGCTGCACCAGAGGACTGTGGCAGTCCTGCATCCATGGTGACAGTGGACATGCAGGTACCGCAGATGGAGGACCTACAGCCACCACAACCAGATGTGGACCTGGGCCAGGCACACAATGATGTAGTGGTGGACATGGGGCAGCCGGCCAACCAGCCACAGGCACTGCCCATGGACCGTGACAGGCAACTTGCAGACCTCATTGAGGTCATCTTGGGAGACATTGCCAGACTGCATGGGTCCCTCAGGGCCATGCTGGCTGCCTTGAGGGACTGTTAACTGTGCTGGTCACACCCGTCTGGACAATGTTATACTGGGGATGCATGCCTGTTGAACTTTAGCGGCTATGTATGTTGTTCATCTGGGTTGGGGGTGGACAGATCTGTAAATATGTTTAACAAAGGTTTGTAGTCCGGAGGGGGGGTATATGTACATCTCATAGTGCTACAGGACTATTTACCTCCACCCCCCAATGGCAAGCATGTGCTGTTACACAGTGTGCTACAGCACTATTTACCTCCACCTCCCCAAGGCAAGCATGTGCTGTTACACAGTGTGCTATGGTACACTGTAGTGTCTCCCCCCCACCCACCTGTGTGTGCCACTGAACATTTGTCCTTCCACCCATGGGTTGCTGCTGTGTGGGGCTGCTAGCGGATTGTACATGCTGCCTTGATTGTCCTGTTTTCATTATCTTCTGGCATGTTTTTTCAGTTCCCCAGATGTCCACATACCTGTGCCACTCTGCAGCCTGAAGGTATCCATGTCGACACCCCCACTGATGCTGTGCTGGCTCAGCAGTGCAGCTAGCTTCCGCTCTAGGGATGTCAGTGTCTGCTGCTGGCTTGGTCCTCACTGGTGGCCTGGGCACAGTGGCAGTTGTGGGTGAGCTTCTGCTTTATAAGCCTCTTTAGGTTTCTGTATGTTTTCTGGAGGTCATGTATGGTCCTCCTCTGGGTGGCCACTGCATTAACTTTCCTGGCCACTCTGTCCCAGGTTGCCTTTCTGCTGGCTCTTTTGGCTGTTTCACCTCCACGGCTCAGCAGCAGACCTGAGTTGTTTTGTACTTATTGGACCAGTATGTCCACCTCATCATTGCTGAAGTTGAGTTTTCTCCTGGCTCTCCCAGTAGCTGGCCTGCTCGAGTTGCGTTCTGCTTCCCTATTTTGAGACATGCTTGTTTGGCATTGTGTACACTGCTGTTGCGCTTTGCACCACCTTATATTGCGCATGTCGTACTTGCAGCATGTGTAGCGTATGTTCAGAGTGTTCTAGAATGCCATGTATCGCGCATGTCAGAACTGCTTTGCCTTACTGTGCGCATTGGCATACTTTGTGCATGTCATATCCGGCCTTTCTAGAATCGAGGCCAACACCTCCAAGGCTATGATCCCATAGGAAGGATGGAGGGGTAACCAACCTAGTATGTCGTGAAGAAGACAGTGATGAGTAAGCTGGTGAAATGCTAAATCATAGTGACAAATATTATTCTATGTAACATCCCACCTAAGGAGAGTTGACTTAGAGGCGGACAAGAACACAGGGGCACCATAGAGCAGCTTGGGGAGGAGCATACCATGGGCAATAGCATGGCAGGCTTTTTTTTTTTATTTAGTTCTAGGATTACAATTACTTTTGAGCCAAGGCTCTTTTACAAAGGTTCCATGACAGTTAAAAGTTATTACAGAAGATACAGTTGAAAAAACAACAGATCAATAGAAAATACAACAATGTGGTGATTACAGACAATTGGGCTAATGGTCAGTGGGAATAACAATTGCGGGTGGGTACAGTTAGACAGCAAGAGACCAAGTTATGGCCTAGGTTTATAACACAGGAGAAAGCACAGAGATGGGGGAGAGGAGAGTAGGGGGACAATGAAGCAGCCAGAGGCATTTGTCAGATGATGATAGAGGAGAAGTGCTGGTAATGGGGGGCAGGGGGTGAGGGGGAAAAGGGAGGGATGGGAGAAAAAAGGGGGGTAGTAGGAATCAGAGGGAGGGAAGGCTAGGGGATAGGACAGATAGGAGGAAGAGCAGAACTGAAGTTGCGACCCAGGTTATAGGAGATGGCCAGCTTGGAGTTAACTGATTGCAGATGCCAATCATATGAGATGAGTAGTCCAGTGGAGAGTCAAGTGTGTGACTTCAAGATATGTGAACTAGAAAGTGAGGGGACTAAGGTACCATCATAGTAAGCTATAGATAGAGGGGACGGGCATACTCTTAATCTGGCTGATGTACTGAACAGCGTAGACTGCGTTTTAGATATGTTCATAATCAGCTTGTTTGCAGACAAGCAAGAATGCACAGACTATACAGGTCAGATGTTAAGTTTTGGTTAATTTGATCAATATTATTGGCGCAGGTATAAAGTACCAAGTCATCAGCATAGAGAATTGCATTAGGATGGGCATTAGTTTATGTTGTTTACGTGTAAGACAAACAGAAGTGGAAATAAAATAGAACCTTGTTGAACACCTACCATGGTCAGAGCTGCTTCTGAGAGGGAGGTGCTATACCTGAGTTTCTGGGATCTGTTTACCTGATAGTTATAGAACCAGGAGAGCTCTTGGTGAGATTCCCAGGTTAGCCAGCTTGCCAATGAGTAAGGAGTGATCAACAAGATCAAACACCTTCAACAGGTCGATAAAGACAGTGTCAGTGAGGTCACCAGTATCTGTCGCTAGGGCAATACTGTTTGTTAGGGAGAGGAGGGAAGAGCAGGTGCTATGACATTTCTAAAAGCCATGTTGTGTGGGGGAATAGGAGGTCATAGATGGAGAGGTAATATATGAGTTGTGAGGCCAACACCTTTTCAAGTATTTTATTCAGGGAAGAGAGGATGGCAATGGGTCTATAGTTATGTAATAATTTGCAATCTCCTTTCTTAAAAACAGGAACAGCACAAGAGGTTTTCCTTAAGTCAGGCACAACACTATTCATAATGGATACGTTGATTAATTTAATGACAGGGGATGCTAACTCCTTGGCAGCAATCTTAAGGAGTTTGGGCTCAATACCATCTGAGCCTACTGACTTGGAGACAGGAATCTGCAAAAGAAGTCCATAAGTCTCTGCAAAGCTGACACATTTAAAATAAAAAGGAGGCTGCACTGTGTTGTCGGGGGCCTTGAGAGGGTCTTACTACTAGATGTGGATGATAGCTACCAAAAGTAAAACCCAGCAGGTATATGGACAAGGAGACACCATTCCTTTCAATAGCAAGTGTTGATTTCTTAGTTACTCATTTATATTTCTTTTTACCATATTGTTAAACATTAATCATGGTGAGGGTAACACTGCAGAGGCAAAAGAAGAAACATTGGTGGATTTAAACATGTACACTCTGGACATGGAGAGGGAGAGCAAGAGAGACAGCGAGAGAGAGAGAACATGACTGAAATATTCAAATACCTAGAATGGGGTACAATAGGAGACAGCAGTGAGTTGTTCAGATTGTGTGGAACACAAGTACAAGGGGTAGCACCATCAAGCTAGAAGAGGGGAAATTTAAGAGAGATACCAGAAATACTTTTTCATGGAAAGAGTGGTGTAATGCACTGCCAAAAGAGGTAGATGTGGTGGATTTAAGCATGGGTAGGTCAATTACATGGATTTGGTAAAGACAGTACTATGAGGGGTGGTGGAGTGAAGCCACTAGGACTCTTGCATTCCATATCAAAGAGGCAGAACTGGGGCAGATACGATGACCAGGAGGCCTTTTTCTGCTGATGTTCTACATTCTGTGAGAGGAGGAGGATGAAGGAGGACCACTGTCATCCCCAGTAGCTCGAGGCCCTGGGGAGTCCATGGGAAAAAGAACATGAGGGCTTCAGGGGAGCAGCCATCCTAGTGGGAGGGGTTTAAAGTCCTGGTGCCACATTACAATTGGAGGTGGGTCATAACGGGGGAAGGGTGGTTTGCTTTTTTATAATCTTTTTTTTTACTTTCATATTTATTTTTACATAAAGTTATAGCATTCACACTTATATAATTTTAATTTATATATTTTTGGGCTGGAATTTAGTTTTTATTTTATGTCAGTTGGGATTCTTTTGTGTTTAATTTATAATAATACATGCTTTTACAGTATAATTAAATCATGCCTGTGGTGTATTGAAAGAGCTTCTGTGTCCATGTGGTCCTGACTACCCTCTCCGTTCCTTGGAGAAGAGTCTCCTCAAAGACCCTAGTTCCCTCCTTAAACTATCAGGAGACAGGCGTTCACTGTAGCTGCACCCATTTTGTGGACTCAGCTGCTATGGGGCCTGAGGAAGGCACCCTCTGTGGATACTTTTAAGTTGGGGTTGGAACATCATTTGTTCTCTCTGGCTTTTCCTGTTTTCTGAATTGCCCTGCTAACACTATTAATCATATTAGCTATTTATGACATTATGGCTATTTACAGTATTTTGTTGTAATCTGTAAATGAAAAACAATGTGCTGTGGCATGTGTATTTTGTTAAATGCCCAGAGCCTGTGGGATTGGACATGGTACAAATAAACTACTACTGCCACCACCGCTTTTGGGGCATGGATAGCCAAAAGGTTTTGGAACAGATTAGGCAGACCCTCAAATTTGGTGAAAAAAAATGGAAAAAAGTGACAACATTATGGGTGATTTAAAACACAGATGAGAAAAATAACTAAGTCAAAAAAAGAACAAACAGCTCTGTGCATGTGCTGGGACTTGGGTCGAGTTTGTTGTCCCCAAGAACATATTTCCCAACCAGTTTAAAAAGTGAAAATTAGGTGGTTATGGAGGGGGCAAGGGAAGGATGTGGTGGTAAGTAGACTGGTCTTCAATTGTGGTGATAAAATGTTAAAAAAATGACAAAGTTAGAAATGCTTGAAGAAACATCTGGAAAAAAGAGCCAAGTTGAAAAAGGAATGGATTGCACAGATGCTGGGACTTGGGTTGAATTTGTTGTCCTTCTCATGGAGATGATATGGCAGAGTAGTTAAGAGCACTGAACTGCAAACCTGGAGAACTGGATATGAATTCCATGGCTCACAGCTGCCTCTTGCATACTGTGTGACCATAAACAAGTCACTTATCTTCCTTGTTCTCCCAGGATGCATCTGGAAACAAGCCTTGGCTTTAGTTTGTCTTTTCTGGTCAAAAATTGTAAACAAACAAACAAAAAAATTAACCACCATATTTCCTGACTGATTTAAAAAGTGCAAATTGGGTGGTTGTGATGAGCTGGGACTTCATTTGACAGTACTATGAAGTGGCAGACAGACAATACCATTTAATTCAGAATATTATTTTACTTGTAACACAAAAAAATCAGAAAAAAGTAAAACAGTACAGTGGAATAGGATTGAAGAAAAGGATGGATAGAAAAGAGTAACAGGGTGGAGATTGGGGCTTGATTCATAAAGGTTGCAGCCAATTGCCAGTGGGCCAGGGACCCTGCACTTGATTCACTATCAGGTAGAATACCGGTGGCAAAGTCCCACAGCTTGTGGCAATTGCGGTCATGTGCCAAACAGACAGCACATCTGCCAGGTCAGCTGCAAGCTGTGGGGTGATCGGACGGAAGTTGTGCCTATGGACAGTGACTGGTGGTCTGGTGGACCCTCCCAATCCCCAATGTCCCCCATTAAAATTCATTTATCTTTCCTTAGTGGTCTAACGGACCACCCTCCCTATCCCTGATCTCCCTCATAACCACTTATATATTTCCCTGGTGGTTGAGCAGACCCCCCCCAATCCCAGATGTCCCTCATAACCATTTATATATGGTGGTCTAGTGACTACCCAATGCCCCCCGTAGATATTTATATATCATTCCCTGGTAGTCTAGTGGACTTCCCTCCTATTCGATCTCCCCATACTCATTGTACATATATCTTTCCCAGCTGGTCTGGGAATCCTACCTGAGAGTAGTGCCCCACCACCTCATCTCTGTCCCATCCCAGAGCACTGAGGCACAGTTCTCCACCTCCAACCATGGCCGCCACCAACTGAGCTGTGAGTGAGCACATATGATATACAGTACATGCTCCTTGACAGGTCAGTTGGCAGTGGGATGTGGTGGAGAGCAGAAGGCTGTGCCAGTTGCCAGCTCAGGGATGGGACAGGGGGGGCAGCGGGGTGGTGGGGCACTGTCTGTCAGGGTGGGAGAATTGGGGGTCCATTAGACCACCAGGGAAAGATATATAAATGGTTATGGGGGAGATTGGGGATAGGGAGGGGGCTCCACTAAACCACCAGGGAATGATACATAAATATATATGGGGTACATCAGGGAAAGGGGAGTCTGCTAGACCACCAGGGATGTGTGTACTGTTCCTAAACAGGGGATCAGGGCTGGGGGGACTAGGGCACAAGTTCCTCCTGTTCAGGGCGGGCCCCGGGGGCGGTTCTTAACTCTCCCAGAGGACACACTTCTAAGTACCCTTAGACCAGCCCTGGCAGGTCTACTGGTGCTTAGAAATTTGTCCTCTGGGAGGGTTTCATGAATCACAAATTAGGAGATATGGCAGCCTGTGTCTGCTGCAAGCCCCTAGCACAGTGTTGCAGTCCATTTTATGCTGCAAGGATGGCACAAGCCCTCTTTTTGTGAATTTGCGCCCAGCACATCTTTTGGCACAAGCCGCACCTTGCACCATTTCTTGTGGCACAAGCCCCTTGTGCCATTAAGGGGGGCTTTGTGAATCAGGCCCTAGGAGACCACAGGTTCAAATTCCACAACCGGACAGCCCCAGAGTCCACACCTGGTTGCCATTGTTATCCTTCTGAAAACAATTAATGTAGACGAAAGAAACAACATGATACTGTTGAATTTAATTTAATGTACAGAACAACACAGCACATACAAAATGTATTTATGTACAGTATGTATATATGTATTTATTTATTGATTGATTTATAGCCAGCAAAGGACCAGGCCCTGTTGAGGTCATCAGTATAGACTCCCCACCCAGGGCTAGAGTCTTCAATGATGGGTGGAGAGTCCCATCTGTAAGCACAGAATGATGCATGTGGGCACAGGGTTCTGAGCTCTGTGAAGCACCCTTCCCCCCATGCAGCTGATGTAAGGCCAACATTAGTCTGAGATTTTCCCCTTGTAATGGCACAAGAGTTCAGACAACAGGCCAGTAACCATAATGGCCAAGAAAGGAAATAGTAAACAGTAATAGACTGGTATTGAGCTGAAGTTTTATTTCACTTACAGTGTACAGCTGGGCTATCCACTTCACCCACATATCAGTCATGCAGTAAGTGTGCACCCAAGCATCAGATACATGGATATTATGACCTCATTAAGGCATAGCAAGAGGTGTAGGATGTCCATCTTCTGCCATTTTTGTGCAGAAAATGAGTTAAAGGGAAACACTGGCACGTGGTTACAATGCACGCTGAAGTTCAAGCAAGCAGGCCAACTGTGCTGTAAGATTATAGTAGATTTAAACATGCTGCTGACCCTCAATGTACACACTCTATACTGGTACATTATAGATGGAATAATGTATGGGCAACCATACACAACAGGGCTGTGTTTCCATTGAGAGGTTGTCATGACCAGTAAGTGACCTCAAGAGCGAAGCTTGAGAGTGCCCTGTCATTGTGAACAACCCTGAGATGAAAGCACAGCCTTGAAATGCTTGGCTGCCCATACCTTATTCTGTACAATGCATGGGCAGCAATACAAGTATCTCCAATTGCTGTTCACAGGTCTAAACTGCAAAAAACAGAACAAACTTGCTGATTCTCTTCTTTCACCAGCCACTCTGCCAGGCTACCTGCCCACTACTTTGGTTAACCCAACCATCACTTTTGTCTGCCCTCAAGCAGCTCATCTGCCCACCCTCCTGGCAGCTCAACCCCCATCCAGACAGGTTGCCCAGCACAGGTAAAATCTTGATTTAGGACTGCCTCAATGGTAACAATCCTGCTTTCTCTCTCTCTCTCTCCTCACTTATAATGGTGTGCGTTCAGTGGCTGATGCTTTGAATAGATCAGTGATGAAACTACTGCAACACAATGGAAAGTTGTAATCCGGCAGTAGTTACATCACTACTGCAACACATCTGTTTTTTTTCAGTGTATGGATTTCCATACACAACCACCAATACCCGTACTCTGTATACATAATATATGGCTACCCATTTTGTACACAATCTCTAACAGTTACACCCCCCCAATTAAAAAATGTACACATCCTCTCCAAATGGTACCCCCTTCCAAACAAATCAGATTGTTGTTAGAGGATTCTTCTAATTTCTAAAGAGATCATACATGTATCTGTCTCCTAAACAACAGAAGTTTAAACAGAGACACTCCCCAGTGGCCTACACTAACCCAAATACTACAGATTAGAATGAAAATGTTAACAGAAAAGCATATGGTTTGTGACAGGCACTCAACAAAACTGTACACAAATGTGTACAGTGAGTATGCCTGCCCACACCCTTGGTTTTTACAGTGTTTATGAAAACTCTATAGTGATACCTGATTTGCCACTTAGTTCAGCCAATCATTGTTAATATATAGCCACATGGGCTGATTGTAACATGCTGATAGTGGTGCCTTGGGTGCACTGATAGATGAAAATGCAAATGAATGATTGGATACCTTTGCTGGTAAAGATTATAACAGCAAACAGAGCAAGGCACTGATGCAGTGCATAGCTAAAAAAATGGCATTGGTTGCCAAGAAATTCAAGCTTATGCCATCAAGCAGCAACCAGCGAAGTCTCACATGATGGTGGCCTTCACTGTAGCTCTAGAACAAGTGAAGGGCATGAGCAGAAACTCCAAAAATCATCACGTTGGACAGGAGGATGTCATGGTCAACTTTTCATTAGTTAAGTCCACCAAAATGGCACCGGTTAAGCAACCATCATCCATGGCCCACAGTGCTGTGCACTTAATCAAGGCTGTTGTGGTGCTATGACCTTTATGGAAGTCATGTTGTTCAGGTGTCAGAAAATTGTACTGAGACATATTTGCTGAGTTGGGCAAACACAACCTTTTCCTATAATTTACTCAAGTGAGAGAGAATGGTGATTGGGCGATAGTTATAATCAGAAGTAGGGAACCCCACCCCCTTTAAAACTCAAACAACATGACCAGCCCACCTGCCCAGTGGTAGCAGTACCACTGAATGGAGTTCAGGAATGAACTTGGGACATCAGAGAGCTGGCCAAGGGAAGGGGGAGGAGGATCAAGCATCTGAAGAACTGCTCTCCTCCACCGGGGAGGAAGGGATACGGTGCCTGTTACAAGCCTGGCCCCTAGTGGTGGCCAGGGAACAGGATGCTCAGAACCACTGATTGGGGAATGGAGAAGAAGCAGCCTTTAACATACTACACAAGGGAGTAAGCACAGTGACATCACTGATGGCATTGCAGCCATGTTCCTCCGGGTGAAGAAAAACCAGAAAATCACACTGGCTATCAGGCTAATTCCCAACCCTTTGCAGGTGTTGTACCAATAAGCTAGGCACATCCCCATTTGGATCCAGTGAGTATGGGTTAAGTTGGCTCTTCACCACCCCACCATAGGGGTAACCTATGGGGGAAACAGAGGCTGGTAAGTCTGGGAGAAGCTGGGTGACAGGGCTGGGCAGTCAGGGGGGAAATGGTCCAGTCAGGGAGGAGAGAAAAAAAGAGAGGAAAAAAAAAACAGCAAAAACCTGGCATTACACTACTGTGTTTCCAGATCAAGGGCATTGTTGATGAGATCAGTGAGAGGTTAAAGATTTGGGAGAGGGCCAACAATTAGCTTAAGGAATCTTGGGTCCAGGTCTTCACTACCTGTACGACGACTGATGTGAACCTATAGACTTCAATGGGGAAGATGACCTTGACATAATGAGGAGTCAACCCTGTGGGGGCACTAAGCCATAAGCTGGAGGGTAGGAGCATGTAGCAGGACATTTGGGAGAGATGCCCAGAGTACCTAGATATACACTGAATAGGTCAGCAATGAATTTTGGGTGCCTAATTGCAGTATTACCCAAGTATAATTTTCCAGTCCTATTCTTTGAACCTGGGTTAATAATAAGAGTACACTGCTACCCAGTACATTTTAGGGTTTCTTAAGCATAGAGTCTGCTAGAATTAATAGTAATTGGATTTGTGGGACCTAATCTACTTTTTTAGTTTCTAGTTGCCCATGGCCCCCATTTTCAAACCATTTGCACAACCCCAACCGGCATAGTGCCACTCTAATGGGATACAGTGCAGCTAACAGTCTGTTAGCATGGCCGCTGCTGGATTAAAAAGTACACTTAGCTCTAGTGATTACCACGGTCCCACTAAATGCACTATAGTGCCCATAAAAATGAGATGCACCTCTTATATACAGGGTGCAGTGGTATATTGAAAGGGTTTTGGAAGTGCTAGCTATTTTACTCTTCCAAAACCCTACTCTTATCACCATGCACAGTGGTGCGTGTCCCCCCCCCCAACATCACTGTTGCCTGTAAAAGAAAAGGAAAATGTGCTCCCCTGCTTGATCCTCCTTGATATACAGTTAAATCCTTAGTAGTCCAGTGATACTCCCCTCCTACCCCAATCCCCAGTATAATATTATGAACTTCCCTAGAAGTCTTGTGATACCTTCCTCCTGACCAGGTGCAAAGGAGTATAGCCCATCTCAAAAAGGTTAGTTTCTTTGCTCCTGGGTATCATATTCAGAGGCCGGCATGCTAAATAATGACCATATAAGTCATGCAAGATGCTAAGGTACCATTTGCATGTAATTATGTGGCCATCAGCAGCTCTGCACAATGCCCTGTAGTCAACAGAAACATAGACTGTGATGGCAGATAAGGACCACTTGGCCCATCCAGTCTGTTCATTTTTCCCTACCTACACTATTACTGCAGATCATGCCCAATCCACATCGCTTTCTCCCTCTCCTCTTCCTTTTCACTATGATTCCCTTATGCTTATCCCATGCATTAATGAACCCACCACTGTTTTTGCCCCACTGCCACTGCTGGAAGACTTCCAGGAATCCACTTTTTCTGTGACGAAGTACTTCTTCACATCTCTCCTGAATCTTCCCCCTTCCAGCTTCATAGCATGTCCCCTTATTCTTGAGCACCTTTTCTTCCGAAAAATAATCCCCTCCTGTACCTTATTTACCCCTCGTGAGGTATTTAAAGGTCTCTATCATGTCTCACCTCTCCCTCCTCTGTTCCAGGGTGTACATGTTGAGGTCCTTTAGTCTCTCTTTATAGGGCTTTTTGATGCAGACCATGCGCCATTTTAGTTGCTCTCCTCTGGACTGCCTCCACTCTGTCTACATCCTTCCAGAGAGGTGGTCTCCAGAAGTGAACACAATACTCTAGATGGGGTCTTACTATAGATAAACAGAGGCAACATCACCGCCTTCTTTCTGTTGGTGATACCCCTTGAAACTCATTCTCTCAAACCTTTACATATTTTGCACTCTTCTGGAGTGATTTGTAATTGCTACTTATGATAACTGAGGCAAATTCATTTCCTTCCTTCCTTAATTCCTGTTTTCAGGGGTGACCCCATGTCAGGTGATTAAGTGACTTGCTCAAAATCATACAGTATACAACTTGAGGCTGTAACAATCAAACCCAGGTTGGCTGGATTCACCAAGCTCATTCACATCTTGTACTATAACCTCTGGGCTATACTGCCATCCAGTGGTATGCCCGCACCTGCCTGGATCCCTGTTAAAATAACAACAAGTAACAGCTCCCATTCACCAACTTAGCTCTTACGACTCTCCATTCCTTGCCTAGCACTGGACTCACCCTAAGCAGCCGGTCATCATCTGTAAGTGAGAGGAGAATGGCCTGGGACTGGCACAGACCCTCCTCTCACCACCTTGCCTGGCTGCGGTCTGAATGACAGGTACTGACTGTGTGTGTACTGTAGAAACAGCTGTTTCTACAGTCCATACATGCTTGGTTCCAGCTATTTAGTTGGCAGCTGCATGAGGTGGTGAGAGAAGGGTCTGTGCTGGTCACTGTCCTCTTACCCGCAAAAGATGACTCAATGCTTAGGGTAAGTCAGGTAACAGCTGGGGTGTGGGTGCTGAATTGGTGAGTGGGAGGAGTTACTTATGATCTGTATGGGGCAGATGAGGGTACCACTGGACTTATCAGGTTTTCCTTTATTTAAACAGGTATCAGGGCAGGTGGGGAGTGTATTACTGGACTACCAGGGCTTGCTTTTATTTCAAAGGGGATCAAGGTGGGTAGAAGGTACTGCTAGACTAGCAGGGGATTTCACAATATTGTATCAGGGGTTGGGGTGGTGGAGGGTACCATTAGACTGCCAAGAATTTCTTTGTTAGGGAACACGGCTCTTGTGAAGGCTGAAGTTCTGCACAGTACCTCTGTATATTTAAATGCACTGAGGCATTGTGCAAAGCTGCCAATGGCCACATGATGTCATACAAATGGCCCCTACATGCCTTCCTTGCATGCTAGATGTGATCATTAGCACGCCAGCTTCTGAATATGGCATCCAGGAGCTAAGACGCTAAACTGTTTGTGTTGTACCATCCCTTTGTTGTTCAGTGTCTGTTGTAAGCAGGCAGCTGGGGCAGTGCTGTGCATATGCACTTTGTGTAGCGCTGCTACTGCCTAATATTTATACAGGTAGTGCACTCCAGACAGGGCATGCTGACTGCATGACTATGGCTTCCTAACAGCTGCATGCTATGTCTTCTGTGGTGTAGATGGGTGCAGCTGAATAAGGGGTCTTTATCTGTTTCTGTTGTATACAGATTAGGGAAGTTTAAAAGTGCTCAAGTATTTATCGCTGAGTTTCATAAGGGTGAGTAGTTCCTGTGATATCCATCTATTGTTAGAATCCCTTAGATGCCTTGTGGTGATCGACAAGTGTTTGAGATGAGATTCAAACATGGTATATCCTGTTTCACAGCCCTGTACTGTAACCACTAGATCACACAAACTTCTCTACATTACAGTCTATAATATGACAGGTTTTCTACATTGTACTGAACATACTGGTGAATATTTAATACAAAATAATGCTTTCCTGTACTGCCTATCACCTTTTTCTTTATTTGCTTTTCCTGGAACCCCTTCCCATGTTTAAGTAATGCCCCCTCCCTTCCACTAGGAGTAGGAGGGTCATTACTAATCCTCTGGGCTGTAGATATTTCTTAAAGTAGTCTGTTAGCAAAGGGTTAAGCTAGCCAGGCTCCTCAGGTAAGGAGCTTAGGTGTATAAAATGTGGGGAGCAGCTGCCATTTTGGTGGTTGCTTCTCAGGAAGCCTATTGAGAGGGGGGTTTCCCAAGGGGCCCTGGATGCATGGACCAGGGAGCTGAGTGCTTGCTCCCATGTGAGAAATTTCCAGAGCTAGCAGAAGAGAGAGAGAGGGAGTGCAATGACATCCAACCAAGCACTCTGGTGCCAGATGTGAGACTTCAGAGTAATAGGGTGACTTACCTTGCCTATGGATCCAGAGAGGGCAGGTATAGGTTTGGGGGCTACATCCTGTTGTATCAGTGTCTGAGCGAGGGTGGTGAGTAGCCATCATGCTTCAGAGCATGAAAGAAGAAAATAATTTCCTGGTGGGGCACCCTGTCTAAGTTACTGAGTCTGAGGGCTTGCACAGATGATTTGGGACTACTGCTTGAGATGGGTGCTACTGCACCCCATCTGTAATATGATTCAGGACTGATCACTGTGACCAGTGCTATCACACATTACAATGAGAGGAATGTTCAAGTAAAAGATGAAGTTTGATGCACCTTAGCTATGTCTCGAGCCTTGTTTGTCAGCACTAAGCCAGTTTACTTCTAAGTAGTGCAGGAGGACTCAGCTGATGAGGCTGAGGAGCAGAAGACTTTTTGGAAACCAGTTATTTGCAAGGTACCCTCTAATAACCTGGCATGGGTCTAGTAAGGAATTGAGGTCCTCTCCACGTAAAGGCTAAAGCTGCAGTGTAGCACTCAGTATATCTCCCCACTCTGAAACCCAGCGATGCTGAAATGTAAATGTTTGTGAAGTGCATTTCTCCCCAAGACACAGTTACCATCATCAAAATCCCCTAGACCAGAGAAGGGGGCATACATTCAGTATCTGATGTCAGCTATGATGTCATATAGCATTCTAGCAGGGTCTGGATAGCAGCTTACCATAGAAATGAATCACTTGAGGTGCGGAGCTTAATGCTGATGTGCAACAGAGAACGAAGGGGCCATGATTATAATATATTCATTTTATATATACATATCTACAACTTATGTAAGTTTAAAGTCTAGGGGTGTGCAAATACATAAATTGTGTATTTGTTGAAGGTTTGACAAATACACTGGGAGTATTTGGGTATTTGACTATACTGGTATTCAACCATATTGTAGTACATTTATTACAAATGCTGTAGACATGAAAAAACACTCCAAAACAGAGAAATCAGAAGTTTTCTGTTCAGCATGGGTAGATGGTATTACTAGGTTTTGAAAACACACTATACTGATGCAGAGTCAGACAGTGTAAGCATAGTTTGAAGGAGAAAAAAAACATCAGCTACTTTTGTGCACTCTCCTGCCAGTGTAGGTTTATGCCCCTGATTAGCGTTTCTGTGTAAAAAAAAAAAAAAAGTATATTTTCTAACTGCATTTTGGTACTCAAACTTCAGTTTAAAAAAGTGCTCGAAAACTTCCATTTAGCTAGGCTGCCACCCACCAGCAGCCGTCTTGTGGGAGCCACTTGCTCCCTCATCTGGGATATGCTAATGTGCCCTGCCAACCAATGCGCTGATGGGCAGGGGTACATTAGCATATCCTGAGTGTGGGAGCAAGCGGCTCTCACGAAATGCCTGTCAGCAGCTTTGCAAATTGGAAGAATTGGAGCACTTTTTTAAATATAAGTTTCAATGCCAAAATAGAGAAGATGCAATTAGAAAACAATATATTGTTAATCAGAAACACTAATTGGGGACATATGCCCTGACAAGAGAGTGCACAAGGGTAACCGGTGTTTTCCTTCAACAGTGAAGTAGTTTTCTTTACATGTTCTGTTGTGTCTGACAAGTGTGCCACTGTGCCAGTGGGCCAGCCGTTCACAGTTTTTTTTTACTTTTTTTTATTTTTATGTTTTTTGTTTTTATTTTTTTATGAAGACAATAAAAAGCAGTCACTCACCATCTAAGAAAATAGTTAATGCTGCTCTTCAGGTTTACATCCAAGCCATTTATTCAGTGCTCACAACCACAGCACACTTGTAATGCCTGACATGTTTTGGAAGGAATTCCTTTTTCAAAGGCTTCTTTGAGATTTGGTTATTACTCTGAGATTTATATTTTTAATTTTTTTTTATACTATTACTTTTGCTTGCTGTCCAGCTTGAAAGTTAACAGCCTAATAAGAAGTACATTTTGTAATCCAGTGCCTGGATATACCAGGATAGGAGAAGCAACACTGGGAAAAAACAAACACATTTTCAGTAATTTCTCACGATCATTGTAATTTTGACAGCAGCAGTGGTCATAAAGCTATACGGTCAGTCAAAACGCCAAGCAGCAAGCGCCGCACTACATCTGAAATCATTTTTCCAGAATCTTTGTCAGTAAAATCAAGAACAGAGGTCCGAAATCCATAAGGTCAATTGAGTATTCACACACCAGGCATTCAGTAACAGCATATTGTCAGTCTGACTAGTACACCCTCACCCTATTCACTAAAAAGAATCAAGCAGATGCACAGTCAGCTTAATAAAAGTAAGTTGCTGCACATGTTCAGGCTGCAAATGGGAATGATGTGGCTGACCAGTATCAGCTGCAGTACTGAAGAGGCGCTCCAAGGATATGCTGGGGGGCGGACAAAAAATATTTACATGCTACCTGGGTCAAAGCAGGGCATGATTGCTTTTTGGCATTCCAGTACACAAGAGGGTCAACATTAAAGTCCACAATTGGCTCAGCAGAATGATTAGTGAGCATCTGCTCAGCAGAATGTGGCAACAAACGTGTCCTCTGCCACTGCTTTTTTAGTGGAGAACTCGTGAAAAACGACCATTCACAATGATGTGCTTTGGTAACCTGAGGAACAGTGTCATAGGCCTGTGTTGCTGACTCAGCCTGTCTTCCTGCATCAGCAGGCAACCTCATTGTTGATGGCATTTCACAGAAAGAAATGGTTTTCTCTCAGCTCGAGTGTCTCTGAGCACTGGCAAGGTCACATGGTTAAGCTCTTGAAAGCTCTCTGAGCAGCCTGGGGATTGGCTGAGGAGATCTTATAGGATCTCAAAGTCCTGTTGAATACAGGACTGTCGAATACCTTGAATACACCTCAGTATTTGGGTATTCATCGAATATGGCTGGTATGCAAGCTATTCGACGGCTAGTTTGAATTAGATGCATTCAAATAAACGTGTCATTTTCACTGTTGGGTACCTATGTGAAAAATAAACATTTATCTTTCACTTGGATATGTTATTTCCATTTATTTCATGTTTGTGTATGTAAACTGTGTAAATGGAACATACAACAGCCTACTTGAAAATATGCCATTTATTTCCATTCATGAGGGGACGGGATTTCAATAACTTACTCATGAGGTATAACCCTGACCCCTCACACATGGAAATAAATGGCATATTTTTAGTCAGGCTGTTGTGTATCCCAGATAGGTAGACAGACAGAAAGATATCACTATATAGGTACAGATATATAGATAGATACATATTGTAAACTTTAGGTGGTGGCAGAATGTCTATCAAAATACAAGCTGAACCATCCTCACAGACATTCCGCTTGACTCTGTTTCAGGTGTTTGATCATTCTGAACTTTTCCATCCTTTCTGGCATGTTGTATCATACTAGTGCCTCTAGTGGGGGACTGTGGGTAGGAGGTGTGCAGTGATGGGAAAGTGACATGCTTCTAAATTAGCCTTCCCTCGAAACAGTAATGGTTTCTTGATCAGGAAGATATACAAGATTCTTTATGTCCCCCCCCGCCACACTGGTCTTTAGCCTATTAATCCTCCATGCTGTGGATACTGTGTGTGTGTTTGTAATTGTGTCTGTGTTTGTGGGAGGCAGCAAAATGAAAAGAAGCATAGTCTAGGAAAAAGAGTAAAGAAAAATATCAACCCATAGGATAGCTTTAAGTTAGTAATATTTTACTCTTGCTCCATTAAAAAAGCTCAGGATCTGAAATAACAAGGAATAGTGTCCCTTTTTCAGGAAACAAACAAAAATTACATACAGGTACATTTTTTTTAAACTGATAAAATTTTCAACTACTGGTTGTACCAGGCTCATACAAATGTACAGAATATTATTCAACCTAGATGAAATTTGTTTCGTTCATATTTTACAGAAAACAGCATGCAAAGCAAAATTATTGTCAGCGAATATTGTCATATTGAGATGCCTGAATTATTGCTGCTTTATCTAATGCAATTTAAGTCTCTCTACCCACTGCCGAAGCCTTGGTTTTACAATACATGTACAAACATCACCAGCAATCATTATTAGCTGAATTCACTGGCTGTTAGGGATACCCGTGTTGCCAGGTTGTTGCTGTGCCATATATGCTGAACTGTAGTAAACTAGTAACAAAAATGCAATTTTGTAGTTTGTCGTTCTACTATGCAAACTAACAAGGGGGAACTATTCAGTGTAAGGGCTGCAGACAAAACAAAAATGAATTAGCTTGATTGCCCACTATAAATAGAAAACAAACATTAGAAACAACCCTTCACCAGGAGGCCATCCCAGTTATACTTGCTTTTTCTTTTACAGCTCAGTCCCAAAGAAAACCTCATGGCTGAAACATCATTTGACTTTATTTTCTGTTTTCAGTGAACCTTCATGATAACATTTTTTTAATAAAGCTCACTGTAGCTCTAAGAGACTCTGTATACGCTCCTGAATGCCAGATTATAATAATTATCATGTCGAGATTCAGATGATCTTGAAGATTTTCCCAAATGTAAAGGTTTGCTACAAAGCAATCAGGGGATCTTATTTTCAAGCCAAAGGAGACTGACATGTTGTCTTTTTCTAGCAAATTAGACCTCAAGGTGCACATGTTCACTTTTTAAGGCTGTGTTCTCCAACATGCCCAAACATTGTTCCATAGTATTTTCGTGAGGAAAAACTTGAAGTAGAAAAACAACAAAGCAGCGGGACTTTGATTTGTCAAGTGAAACAATTACATACTGTTCCTGCAGCCGTGTTGTCTTAATAACAAATTGTTTGTGCTTACAAAGAACTACAGTACACTTTTATGTACAGAAAACAAAGTTTAGCTCCCCTACAAAAAAAACAAAAACATTCTTAAGAACACTGGAGGAACAACCTGAATAACAGACATTGACATTTTTTATGAAGTTAAAATAGTTCACAGTGAATGGACACATTACATTTCTTACATTAGAATATTTGACCCATGCATTTATAGCTTATAAACTATTGTGCCATAATAATATATATCCTTATTTGTTTTGATGGCTGTACAGGGCTTGTGCGATATAAATATACATGCAGTATATGAGGTGAGCCATGGCCCTAATGAAAATATCACTGATATCATTTCTGAGTGCAGGTTGACCCTATGACATCACGAGTGCCAACACCACAAGAGATGTCAAAAGGTCAAACTGCACAAAGGAAAATATCAGTGATATTTTTATTAGGGCCATGGCACATTTTGATTTATGCAATGTCTTTTGTTATACTGTGGCAAGAAACAAATCCTGCATCCTGATTGTTCAGTGGCTACGTTCAGCAGGGATGTTATCACAGCAAAATATCACTGAATGAAAGAGTTCCATTATCACCCAATCTCGATCACAGCAAAACTTCACTGAATGAGGAAGATCCATTATCACCCAATCTCAATCCTGCACTGTACCTCCATTGCTACTATGGACCTACTGTGTGGAAAATGGCTAAATCCTCAATTGCTACTATGGAATAAAAGGGGCTAGAGTAAGGAGAAACACAATTTTCTCACTCTAGGTCTGAACACCCTCAAAATATCAAAAATATTTGCTAAAACATATCTTCATAAGCACTGAATGAATATATATATATATATATATATATATAGTTATGCAATAGGCATGGACACAAAAGCCATTGTATAAATCTGTTTATCTGAGCTACCATGTGTATAAATGTAAAATCTTACATTTATACATACAGTAAACTCATCATCACAGAATCATACATATAGTAAACTCATCATCAGACATGCTCCCCCACACCGCCGACCAGTACCATTTTTTTCGTTTCCTTTCTTGCAATACATTCAGCCATGCACACGCATCCTGCACAGTTTCATAAGATGCACCTGAACTTCAATGCCCAAAACAAAAACATTTCTTTTTAAGCACTTTCTAACTGTAGCACTCACAAATTATTAGTTTGTTGCCTTTTAAAAAGAACACCGTCCTCAACAACTAACACAATGCAGCATTTAATTCCCATCTTTCTGGCATCGTGCTGCCCATCCAGTCACCTGTCAACATATTACACACAGTTTTTTTTTGTGATACCTCATAACCTCTCTGCTTTTATCTGGCAGTTTGTAGCACCTCAGCCCCAACAAACTCCATGGCCCCTGGCTCTTTCATTCCCCAGAAATAGAAACCTGGAGAAAAAAAGTGTTGTTCTTTTTCTCCACCTTCTGAACTACTGAACTGCAGTCCTGATTATTCTCGTCACTCTGACTCTTTCCTGGTTGACTTCACTGCACAACACAGGGTACCACAAACCCCGAGCACATTTTTAAAGAAAAAAAACAAGACCATCAAATAAAGCTCCTAAAAACGTATGCAGTAGTACTGTGTCCGTTCAACTAAATGGTCTCACTTAGACCCGATGCTCTTTCCTGAACCTTTTTTAGTTTTTGGCAAAGCTGGTAGCTGCACCAATCAGTGGGGATGTCTGCAAATTAGTGCAGCCTTCCCACACTGCATCCAAAGTGACGCCCTAAGCAACCTACAAGAAAAAAAAGTACATTGCCACTCTTCTACAAAATAAACCCACAAACTATGCTAAATTTAAAAACATAAAAAGCTGCTAAAAAGACAATAATCTATCACACAAAATCCTCCCCTATTGCATAACTGAAACATGCTGGGGGGGGTTATGTGATACATGATTTATCTATACTCATGATGTTTGACCTCAGACTCCTCACTCATGGCTTATGCCACTCATAAGGTTACTTGAGGTCAAACACCACTTGTATAGATAAATCATGTATCACACAGTCCTCCTGCATATTCCTTATATACAGTATATATATGTGTGTACACACAGACAGACACACACATGCACACACAAAGTTGTTGAGAGTCAGACCATACAGTCAAATTATTTTGTTTTGCCATTGACAAATTCTAAAGGAAGATAAATGATTTATTTCTATGTTGGGTACATCATCAACATTTATCTCCACTTTCCTTAGGTCACAAAGACATCCTTAACCAATGAGAGAGCAGGCTGCAAGCTACCTAATGACATTACAAAGGTCCATGCAGCACTGGAGACAGAGTAATGAAATCAAACAGAAACAGTTAAATCTTCATGGAGACTTGTGACCTATCCAGTGTGGAGATAAATACTGGTGATGTAGTCAGTGCTGAGACTTACCTACATTCATCGGTGGCTAACAGAAATAATTTAACTCCGAATTCTCACCTACATTGCATGTGTATGAGTATGTGAGTTTGTATATCTATATAGATGTATGCCTAATAATAAGATGTCTGACATCTCATGAGTGATCTGTGACCCAACAACATCACCAGAGGTGAAGTCAGGAGTTATGTCACAAGGGTCAAGGATCAGGGGTAAAATATCAAACGTTTTTATTAGGCCCATGCTATATTTAATTTGTGAAATAGCTTTATGTGCTACAACTGTTGGATGTGCTGCTGTCTCAAGAAAGTTACAGTTAAAGTCCCGTCAACAAACCTTGCTGATTACAGTCAAGCGTCAGAATGAAATAATGTCAGGGTCTTATCTGAAGGACCTACAGTAAGAATAATTTATCATACTGTATATCTATATTTGTGACTACAGATGGATAGAGTGAGGCAGAATATCTGATGGCAAAGTATTGCATATGAGGAAATATCACCACTGAGGGGGGCCAATTAGCTGAACAACGCACAAACCCAAAAGGCAAGTGGAATTGTGACCTAAGTAGCTCCTCTCTTGATAGTGGTAATTCATTAGTGTACAGGACTTTGCCATCATATGTTTTAAATATTACATGATGTTGGTCATTTTAAAATGTTTCTGGCCATTTGTGTATGTTTTGATATCCATTTACTGTTTTTACATGGTGCAGTGTTTTTCCATACTGTAGTGTAGAGTCACGTGCAAGCACATATTCGAATTGTTTTCCATAGTGTAGTGTGTTTTTCCATAGTGTAGTGTGTTTTTCCATAGTGTAGTGCTGGTAAATGCACATCTTTGCATCTGCCCTTAAAAGGGAGAGAGGGATGAGCACTTCTTCCTTTAATTTTTCAAGATGACAGTTTGTGTGGTGCAGTGGGGCATGTGCTTGCAGTTGAGTGTGGCGGTCTACATCGGCATGTATTTTGTGGTCAGGAGAGGAGATGCAGAGTGGCAGACAGGACAGCCATGGTGTTTGTGATTGGGAGTGTTGTGAGATTTTGCAGCCTCAAGATGCAGTAGGCAGCAGTGTGAACAGAACACCAGCAGCATGGAAGGACTGTTTCAGAGAGGGAGAGGGAGAGAGAGAATGAGCTAGAGTGACGGAGAGAGAGAGGGAGCTAGAGTGTCGAGGGACATGGCTGTTTGGTGAGTCAGGCTAGATGGAGGTATTGGGTGAGTGGTAACGTTTTAGGAAAGGACATTTTTTGCTGGCACTTTATTTTTTACATTTGTTGTTTTTAAGGTTATGTAATTGTGAAGGATTTGTGATTTTTAGTCTGTTTTTAACATGTGTAGTTAAGGGGATTGTTACATATGTTAATAAGATAGATGTTACTGTATGCTTGTTAATAAGGTGGTTATCACATGTGTTGTTAAAGTCATTATTAGGTGGTTTGGAGTGTGTCCGTTAGTTATTATTATGTTATTAGGGGTGTTAATAGCACATTAATACAGTGGTTGTAGCTTATGTGATAATTGGGTAACATCAGTTATAGAGACATACATGATGGAAATTTCTATGAGTCTGAAGGTCCAACCACATACATAAAGTATATGTACCATATATATGTATGTGTGTGTGTGTGACAGCATCAATGTGTGCATGTGTACGTGTGTTTGTATGTAATGGTCATGGGTTTATTATGAGCAAAATATGAATCAAATTTTCTTGTGCTACGTGTACAGTGATATCCTCAGTTAAGGTCACATGGCAAGCAAATATTCTCACTCCAGGTCACATGACAAGCACATTGTCTCACAGTAGGTTCCTCAGAATATAACATCCTTTCATTCTGGGACTTGACTGACACAGTACTCAGAAAGTTCTGTTCATAGAACTTTAACTATAATTTCCAGATGTAGCCATTCAAACAACCTTCTTAGCCACACAAACCCATGCAACTGCATAAATCAAACAGTGCATGGACTTAATAAACACATGAATGATACTGTATTTTACTTCTGAGCTATGCCCCTGTGACACCACTTGTGGTTTCATACTCGTGATGTCTTGGTGCCATTGACCACTTGCAAAGTATCACACATATTTTCATTATGCTCATACCTTACATACTCTGTCATACACATCAAGGAGGTTGTTTAGCACAAGGCATAGCCAAGTACCTTTGCTACTTGAGGTGTGTGTGTATAACAGAGTATTATACAGTATATACACTTATCCTTAGAGTATGTTATAGTGCTTTTATAATGGGTGTATACTAAGAAAAATGTGGAAACAAATTCTGCACTGTTGGGTGTATCATAGGGTACAGTACAGTTCACATTAAACTTATTGTGCAGACAATTACCAGCCCATTCCCTTTATGTGACTGCACTGAGTTGCCACCTAGTTAATTTGACCCCACCCCACAAAGCTGCAGGATGTAACTTTTCGCTGGCCCAGTGGCATTGAGGCGCTGAACACCACACCTCGCGCTACGCCGGTGACCCGGGTTTGGGAATGACCTTGGGTCACCAGGGTGCCAGCAAGGGGGAGAGGGTGGGAGCAGGATTGAGCATTGGCTCTCTTCTCCTGGGTAAGGGGTGGGGTCATCCACCCATAGTCCTGCCATCACCGAATGGAGGTTTGGTGCTGGTGCAGGCGGTAAGTGGCATGACTGGAAGGGAGGGATGTCTCTAACGGCATGCGCATGCATGCCTCCACACATGTGCGCTACGCTGGGGATGTGTGGGTGTAGGTAGGGGTCAGGAGAAAACCTGCAAAAACCAAGAAATTGTATATAAAAAAAAAGAAAGTAACTTCCAACTGAGAGTGTACAGTATTCAGGCAGCTCACTCAGAGTTCAGCAGAAACCAACTACTGTGGCAGACAGCCATTAGTGAGTAAGGTATTTCCTATGCAGAGCCTCAACAATTCAGATGCTAACAGGCTGTTAACTGCTTGCACAACAAGTTCATTGTGCATACCTTGCTCATATGATCAGATTCAAGCAATCACAGTACAGGATTTTCCAAATCAATCCTCTATCTACTATATATACAGTATACTGTGTATCTGTAGTTTTGAGTCTAGTTCCAGTTTTACCACTTGGTACTCTTCCAGTTAGGTTCAACACCTTTCTTGGCAAGTACTGCTTTTGAAATATATAAATGGACACATGGGGTTAGAAAACAGTGACAGTGAGTTCAGCTCCCAACCTTATTCTGTCTAGGCCCCGAAAGCTTTGTCTGGGTACAGTATTTCTCATATAGGCAAACAGAGCTGTGCACTTAAAAATCTCTTCCTACCCTCCTTTCCCTCATTTGTTTAATGAGAGGTCCCTGAGTGACATACAGTACAGTGCAATGTCTGCATTAAGCAGTGATTGTCTTTGACAATGTGTGAAACATTCAAAAGGAAAGGATGGAATGGACCACTACATGTATTCAAAGCAAAGCTCTATTCATATAAACAGATGCTGCAATGTACATGCGAATAGTAAAGGGCGTGTGCAAAAGCATAAGTAAGTGCTGTACTCCCTCGCTACAACAAAACCAGTTATAGTGGATTGATTCTTTGTTATAACAAACAAAATGGCTCCCAACTGGCTACAATGAAGAACAACACAGTCCAGTTTGATACACAAATATCAGTACAATGAACTGCTCTTCTTCTTCCCAGCTGGCTTGGGATAATGAGGGACTACAGCATTTTTTTCATTACTGAAAGACCATTCCAGTTTTTATTTTTAGCTGATTGCACACGTTTTGATGAGCAGTGAAGTGTACATTTCACCACAGGTTCCCATACTGGAACATCCTGCTTCAAGACTCATTTTCATGACTTAGGACACTAAATTCATTTCCAGCTCACATTGTTCATAAAAAGCAAGACAGCCATCGGATGTATATTTGGTTGGTATCCAGTTACCCAGACTAGTTCCTTCTCTTGCATTGCTTGAAGCTGCATGTAAAGTAATGACATCAGTGCAGAATAAAGTCCAAGCACTAATCACTTAGAAACTGGCATGGTCTTAGAGATGTGAGCGGAACAAAGTACGAGGCTTAGGGTGAGAACCAAAGAACAGGTTCTTTGTGCTCTTACAGTGAGACGAAGTGCAACGAATGGGAATCAAGAGCTGATGCTGAAAGCCACACAAAGTTTTATTTATGCAAAAATAAAATAAATCTGAAGGTGCTGCAAAGCTCAGAGACAAAAACACCAAGCACACAGTAAGTGATTGTCTATCACAATGTGACTATATAAAATATGTATTGCATTTGGAAACTGCCTACTTTTAATTAAATGCCTTCTAGTACCCTGTTTTTCCTCACAATTGGGAAAGTAATCTTTCCATTAGACAGAAATCTGATTCTTGGAATTAATTCTTTATACAGAGAGCTAGTGGGAGTGACATTTACACCAGCAGGATCATGTCCCTGCAGTGGCTTGACAAACTGCCTACACTTGTCTGCTGGGACACCAAACATATTTAGTTTGACGGACCAATTTACACTGAATCTGATACCAGCAGCCTAGGAATACAGGAGAAGTTGTTGATGTTTTTTTATGGACTTACATAGCCTTTAGGATACTGACTCACCAGAGGACAGCAACTAACTACAGTAATCAAAGTAAATGTATCCCTTTTGAGAAAACTTTGAAAAACACAATATCTTTACACAATTTAACTGATAGTTTGTTGATTGTCTGGATTTCTCTTCAATGTTCTATTAATTACAAGGTTAATTTGTGCAGAAACAGGATTGTTGCGCCCTAGAGGTCATCTGCTTCTGCTCCTTAATCCCTTTGTTAATGTGATAAGTCTTTGGTTGTGACACCATAATTTGATGTTGTAGAAATGATTATGATGTCACCAAGGACTAAGACTTCAGCAAAAGATTAAATAGCAGGAGTAGATCAGCTGTAGGGGGATAAGGGCCCTGTTTCTGTGTGATTAAACCAAGTCATTTTGAGTAAAGGAATAGTCATACAGGTAATATATGTAAACGTAATTGTGCCTAAATATTATGTTTTTTTAAAAATGTTTCCAAAAGTGAAAAAAAAAAAATCATTTTTACCGTATACTTCTTAAATGGAAACAGGGTGCTGCCACAGCTCTGGAACACACAGGATCGATTTATGTTTCTGGTTAGAAGTCTTAAATACAGTACACTGAAAGAAAGCCCAGGTACCCCTAACAAGTCGATGTGCAGGTCAGTGTTGACTACAAACCAGCACAGCATATACCACATTCACTGACGACGCAGGTTGACTGCAGTGTTGGGAGGAATGTGTTAGGCCAACTTTCAGCACCTACACACTTGCTCCTACATTTACTTTTTTGGGATAGGAAATGGAACTGTTACATTCTTGTTGGCGTGGGAATGCCAAGTTGTTTTATTTTTTGACAAGCTGGATTTTGCTGGAGCCTCAGATTAGTACATTTGCTGCAGTTATATGCCTTATGCCATTTGAGGTATTTTAAAAGTTGCTCAGTACTTGCTGGCTTGTTTTCTCTTGCAAGCATAAGTCACAGTCACTGTTACTTCTTTCCCAAAGCTAAAAACACTGCAAACATCAGGACAAAAGAATCACAGACTGCAGACATGGTTCAGCCTCACCTAATATATATGGTCCCACAGAAAACAAGGCTTATTAATGTTTTACCCCCTCTGCCCCCCAGCCCCTTTATCAAATGACTAGAAGCTCCCACTTTCATCAAATATTTAAACAAAAAGCTTACTGAAGTTCTAAGATTGCAAAATGTTAGGATCTCCACCTTGTTGGCCATAGTTCAGGCAGTTTCAACCCCTTGCAGCACAAGTAAGACTGTAAGTAGGTAAAACCACCATGATGGATTTAGGAGTTAGAAATATCTTTCCTAAAACTCCACATGGAACCCTCCTGCACATGTCCTGTAACTTGCAGCCCTTATATGAACTCGAGGATGTCTGAAAATGCACCTCAGATTCCTTTTATGTGCTCTGCAGTTTCCTTATGGGCACTGGTTGAAAAAGTAGCTCACTCAAAATAGCCACTTTATTGCTTTGTGTCAGGAGCTGAAAGTCTGGCAATCCTGACAGCCTGAAAAGCACTTCCACAGATTGAGGTAACAAGGTCTCTTGCCCGGTGCTGTAAAGCTGTGGATTCCAGGGAGTGGGGAAGAGGGTAAGGGAACCCTTTTGTCTGAATCACCTGACACACCTCTCTTGCGGTTAGAGGCAACATGTTATATCTGCAGCTCCTGTTTAAAGCTACAGGAATGTTTGGATTCATCTGATAGAATAGGGCCATGGTTGTCAATGCAAAAACAAAAAAGGCCAAATATAGTTATTTTGTAGCTTTTCCTGTAGGAAAAATAGAGTTTATGTGGAAAACTAGCAAGATTTCTTTAGAGCATTTATATGATAAGAAGTCCTATCATGTCAACTTTAAATATCTTTTCACATAAACTTACACCCCTCTGTCGTAATACCTTTCTGTAAACTGAACCATCCAGACAAGGCTTTTGTCCTCTCAGTCAAATTTTCCCCACCCCTCACCAGCCCCCAAAAATATATATAGGAAACATCTTTACAAATTCCTTTGAAACTTTACAAATTTAAGACACATTAAACTAACTAGAAACATAGAAACAGATAAGTCTAGTATTTAGAATTCTCTTAAATTACATCCAAACAATAATCAAGAGTAATAATACTATAAAGTACTTACCTATTTTTTGTTATCTACAATACAGTTCTATTAACAACGGTCTCCCAAAATGTACATCAACAAGGACAAAAGTCAATACAATGTCCCATATTTGTACATATCTGGTCTAGTTCCAAAATGTCCCCTTTGAGAGGTATGTATTTACATTCTTCGAACTGTAGCGGTGAAAAATAATTCCGTTTAAGTGCAGGACATTCCTAGTGTTGCAGTAGTGAGAATCTACAAAGTCTTCATTAACACGTTTCTTTTGTCTGCAGAGTGCTTCATTCCATGAATGTGTGAGAAATACCCCTTGATCACATACTGTATAAACAAGCAGCCACTTACTCCCAAACACACCCTTGCAAGCATGTATGCCAAACACAACATACACACATACACACACATACATACACACACACACATACACACCATTTTACTTGGCTGCAATGGTACAGTCTGGATTAAACAGTTCCTTGTATAAGGGTGGGAACAGCGTATTCACAATGTCAGGATGTGACTGTTTAAAGGCCTGCAGTTTCTCGGCATGCAGGTTACAAAGTGCAGATATTGTTGGTATCCTGGAGATAAGCTGTAAAAAAGCAGAAAAAATGAAAAATTAGTTCTTCATCAGTATTAGTATAGTAAGGACAAATAAACTATATATTTGTGGTTATTTAATGTAGCACTCAGCGCACAGTAGGTAGTGCATCCTCTTGCCTTCAGTCCAGCAGTTGCTTTTTTCAGTCCACAGAAATTGACCCTGTTTCCCTACTGTCTTGAATAATGCATATAAGAGGTAGTCCAAGGTTTGGCAGTTGAAGTTCAATGCCAAAAAAAGCAAGGTGATGCACAATGCTGCATGGTTCAATGCGCTTAGTCCACCTACTCTATCCTCAACCTCGCTTGAAGCTTTCAAATCCATGCTCTATGCCCACCTCACCACCACTAGCAACTGTGATTGCACTAGATAAAGACTACTACTCGCGTCCATCCTCACATCTGAGGCCTCTTCCTCCCTGACTAATGAACCCTCTGGTACCTCTACTACTTCCCGTCTCCTACCCAAACTCACTCCCCCCCTTTTTTCTGTCCCCTCTCACTTACTCTCCCGCTCACCACCTTTCCCTCCTCTCTTGCCTCCTTTTGGCTCCTAATGATCACCTTCTCCTGGAAGATTCTTTAACCTTGAAATTGTCTACCTGCTGAACCTGTTATAGCTTGTTTTTCTATGAAACTTAAAAACGTTACTGCCTTAAACTGTTAATAGCAAATTTATTATGTAACTTTCCTGTCTGGTTTTACCTGTAATGTGTATCATGCTTTGTTAAATGTTCTTTGTGACGTGGAACCTTTGTAAAAGAGCCCTGGTTCAAAGGTATTAATTCCTAGACTAATAAACTAAAACTAAACTAAACAAAGGGAGCAGGAACCCCATGACAGAGCATGGGTCGGAGGGGTAAAGCTGGGCACTACCTCTGAGGAAAGAGACTAGGGGTCATTATCAGTGGCTCCCTAAAACAATCAAACCAGTGTTACAAGGCCTACACTAAGGCAAACAAGATGTTGGGGAGTATAGAAAGGGGTATTGACGGCAGAAGAGGTATTACTACCTCTCTACAGATCCCTGGTGAGGCTGCACCTGAAATACAGTGCCCAGTTCAGTCCTCACCTTAGGAAAGATAAGACCAGGCTGGAGACAGTGCAATGCAGGGTGACCAGCATGGTTTAGAGCCAACAGGGCAGGTCCTATATGGATCATCTCAAGGCACTGAACATGTACTCTCTGGAGACCAGAAGAGAGAGGGGAGAGATATGATAGAGTCCTTCAAGTTTCTCAAAGGAATAAACAAGGTAAACTGTGAGGAACTATTTAGCAGGAATAGTGGATCAAGAACACGGGGACATGAGTGGAAACCGACGGGGGGAATTCAAAAGGGACGTGAGAGTGTTTTATTTTACAGAAAGGGTGGTGAGCTGTGGAATACTCTGCCAGCTGATGTGGTGAGTTCCACATACATTAATGGTTTCAAGCACAGCTGGGGCAGAGTGAAGAGCTTAATGGTTGCTTGGGGGGGTGGCGGTAGGGTGGGGAGCACCGAAGCAGCTAGTGTGAGCTAGAACCCCGTATGTGCAATATGTCCCAGGGTTGAATAGGGTGTTGTGGGCAGACTGGATGGACCATTGATCTTTTTCTGCTGTCATTACCTATGTTTCTATGTATAATCTATGTCACTTCTCTGCTACATTAGTAAGTGGGATGCACATTGACACCTGACTCTCCATAAGATGATGAGGAGGAAGAGGATATACCCCTTCATTCTGTTAGAAACAACTGTTTGATCTGCTGCCAGCCTATGCATAGCAGACTCTGGCTATTCACAAGAGCATACCTTGACCCCTGATTCACACCATGGTGCTTTGCCCCTCTAGGCTATATTGCCTCCCTATATGGGGATTCTGGTTCAACTCTAAGTAATTTTTAATAAAAGAGCCTCTGATGTCACAGCAAAACATTTGAAAAACATAATATTTACACAGAATTCAACTTATAATTTGATATTTATTTACAATAATAATAATTTGCATTTATATAGCACTTGTCACATGCATAGTAAAGTGTTTTAAAAGCAATGAGAAGCAGTGCAGTGACTCTAAACATTTACCTACCTTCCATTTATTCTTTATTACTAAGGATGTTTACATGAAAACAGGGCCTTTGTCACTTGGTTTTTATCTGTGTTGGCTTCTTGTCTACACAAGACATCATCATCTTCTGTTGGTGACATCATAACATCTATAGCAGCCAGTTGTGGTGTCACAGTAGAAGATTATGACATTATTTGTAGAAAGGCAATAGAAGCAGATCATGAACAAGAGACAGAAAATCCTGTTTTCATTTGAATGTCCTAAGTAGTAAATGAAGGGGGAAGGTAAATAAAGGAAATTTTGAATCATCAGGAAAGACATTTGGTTTTATATAATGCCTTTCATATAAACTGTATCCCAAAATATTTTACAGTCCTTGAGAGAGGGAGGAAAGTTGCTTCTGTTTTCCGTGCACTGGGTGAGAGCACAGAGAGAGATTTAGAGATAGATTTAGGGCCCAATCTTCAAAAAGTTCCTGGCCCCTCCACACAAGTGGAGGGACTGGATAAGTCACGGAGTGCCCCCATAGTGTAACCTGCAGCACATTGGGGGATGCGTTCCCCCTCTGCATCCAATCCAGCCCTCATGCTTTGCTACGCAAGTGGGTGAGAGTGGTGCAGACCAGGAGGCATGGGCTGCTAGGAGCCCATTCCACAAACCAAACACCACACTGCAGAGAGTGGGTGAAGGGGGTGGTTGCTACACCTGCCAAGGGTGCAGTAGTAGTGGCTATGTGCCCCCCTCTACTGAGCCATACACCACAGATTCTGGGCCCAGTTGACCTTCTCTCCTCCACCTCCCAAACATAGAAGCCTCCATGGCAAGCTGGGAGCATTGCTGGCACCAGCCATTAATTTTATGTAAATTAACATTTGTGCAATTGGGGTATGGCATTCCTGGAAGACTGCCATAGTCCACCATGCCCTTCACCCTGCACAGGCACAGATCCACTTACACAGCATGGGTATCCAAATGGATGTCCGTGATCCTTATCTGCTCTGCCCACTCCTACTGCCCCTGCCCTAGTGGGCAGCTCTGCACCAGCAGACCACAGGAAGCAGGGGTTATGGATTTCAGCAGGTGTGCTGGCACCTGCTAAGCTGGGTAAAAACACCCCAAATACATGTGAATTGCGTATATCGTGGGGTGCTTTTGTGGACTGGGCCCTGACAGAGACAGTGAGATTACAGGAAGTTAAACACAGGAAATTACATGACATGCTCAGGGTCAAACAGTAAGTCAATGACAGTTATGAGACTGAAACCCAAGTCTCTGGCTACACAGTTCTATGTCTATGCTATAAGCTGAATTATGTTTAAATGCCATGTTTTCCCAGTGGTGCATGCAGCTTTTTAATGGACAAATGGGAGCAGTATTTGTCGTATGCATTGCTTATGTTCATTTAGGATACAATGACAGGGTGCCAGTGTCCAACCGGCCCACTTGAATAACTGAAAATTCTCCATTTGGTCTGCATCAGGTGGGCCTTTTCCATCTTCAAATACTGTACATTTTCAATATAACATTTACTGTATTTTCTAATTAAATGGGATTATTTTGATCTCTTCAAGTTATAGGAAGGCAGGCAAAGAGCCAGTTTACAAATTTAAATATACACTGATACAAATAAGTCACCTAATACCCGCTTTCCAGGTTGGCCCTGCCGCTGCTGTCTCTCTGTATAGAACATTATCACTCACATATCTGAGAAACATATGGTAAGCACTGCACTATAGTCAAGGATCCAAATTTTCAGTGACAGATGTGAGGAATTACTTTTCACAGAAAGGATGGTGGATGGCTAGAACAGCCTGCCAAGAGAGGCGGGGGGGGGAGGGAAGAGACAGTGGGGAGCTTCAAGCATGCATGGGACAGGCACATGGGCATAATAGGTAGAGGAAAGAGAGGAGGGAGTGACACCTGTGACCAAGTAGGGTCCAAGGTGTAGTAATAGACAGGGAAAATGGGGCAAACTAGATGAGTCTATTGGTCCTTTTCTGCCAACACATTCTATGTTTCTGTCTATGTTTCTATGTCTCCAACCGTTGTTCAACATTCCATGTGATGTTTATTTATTTGTTTATTTGTATTTATCAGCTATAACACCTTTGAACCACAGCAGTTCGTTTACAAAGGTTCCTCTTCTTAAATGAGATTACAGCAAATTTTCATATAAAACAGAGTGTAAACACTTTCACAGATATTCACATGACATGTACAAGATGTTACAGCAACACACAGATGTGGCATTGTCAGGGATGCAGACAGACAAAAGGCTGCAGTTAAGAGTGAGGAGTTAAGGGGGGGGTGTAGCAATTTCAAGAGTATCGTCAGGTGCAAAGTGATGTCATTGATGACATCAGATATTGAGCATGGTGAGTGGGCTTCCAGACTAACACAAAGGGGGAAAGAGCTTGGAATTGTGGAATAACTAGTAGAATTAACAAAAACAGTGAATTCCACAGCAGTACATAAGTTCTGTGACAGGATATGCATTCTATGGCTGGTAATATTTATTTATTTATTTAGTTAAACATCAGTTTAGAAACCTTTGAGCCAGAGGCTCATTTACAAAGGTACCTCGTCACAAAGAGGACATCAGAACAGTAGTACAAGGGACACAGTACTTACAAACAAAAAAGTTACAGTTCAATTACAATTTTGTTACAATAGAGTACAATCTCCAACGAGCTAAAGATAACAAAAGGTGCAAAACTTATGGTCGGGGGAGAGCTGATGGGGGTAGAAGGGAGGGAGATAGGGTAGGAGGAATAAGTAGGGAAAGGAAGGGGGGGAGCCGCTCAGTGAGCATTGTCAAACAGAGTATGTAGACTATATATGGGGATAAAATATGTTGAATTCAAGGGGCCAGTCTATAGTGGGGCACTTTTGATATGCATTCAGGTTTGGCTTGCTTAAAAGCAGATGAGCCTATATCAAATTCTGAAAAAGGGCAAGCAGACACAGTATGCAAGGGATAACACACAACAGGGTGTGTGGTCACTGCTGAAAATGTGCATGCCTCAGAATGTTGTTTGGCTTGAGGTGTAACTTAGTGCCTCAACCACAAGAGAAAAGCAGATATTCTCTATGACTGCACACCATGAAGGATGTTACTCTGGCCTCCTGATGAAGCCTGCCTAAGGTGCTATGTAGGGGTATTTGGCTGAGAAGATTTGCTGCTTTAATTTAAAATACATTTATTTATACTGCCAGTTATGGTGTGTCTCACTTTCTTTCCTGTTATTTTGACTGGGTACATATGGTATTTGATGGCAGCACCCTTAGTAATGGTTGGCTGTGCATAGTTTTGTTGTGTTGGGTTGTTTGGAGTTATTCTGCTTATAAAATGGGTAGTTTAAATATATATGATATATAAAATTATACAATGGCACCTAACAATCCTCTCTTTTGATTGGCTAACTGGGTCTTTTCAGTGTGAGTAAATTCCAGAATAACTCACGCAAAAAGACCCCGTTAGCTGCTTCTCAAAATGAAAACCTCCAAGTATTAGAAACCTGAACATTTCGTCCACCATCTTGATTATCGGACTTACAAGAAAAAAAAGTGACATCAAGGCAGTCCTAAGGCCACCTCACATTAAACAAACTATTTAAAATCTTTACTGCCTCCCCATCCACAATTCCTTCCCCATTAACTGTGCTTACTAATGATACTCTGTACAGCTGCACCTGCACTTCGCTCTGGTTCCCACAGTCTTCTACATCGCCGATCAAACCTGTCAGCCATGTCTCTGTATGTGCATCTCTCTCTCTCCCTCCCCCGACTTCTTTCCTTCTTAAGGATACTGCCCTTAGAAACATAGAAAAGTGTTCTGTGGAGCTCAAAAAAATACTGACAGCTCAACAACCAGAGCCACTAACACTGCACTCTCTCACTCAGATCAGCTTAGTGAGACAGAAACATTTTTTTCTTCCCCAAATGATGGCTGACTGGGCTTGCGTTCTCATTAATTGTAATACTGGCTGCCATAAAACTAAGGGATTAATGGCCAGTATCACCCAATTCAGACCGCAAACTGCACAGTAAACAGAGAAGCAGCAAAGGCTTATAAAAACCAGAACCACAGGATGGTTGGCATCAGCACTCCTTAAACCACAGGATAGCTGCCATCACCACTCGCACCACCAAGTTGTAGCTGCCTCGCTGTTTGAGATTGTTAACAAAATAAAAGGCTAAGAAGCTCTGTAAACAAACAAAAAAAAGCAGCCTCATAAGCTCTCTTATAAAACAAAGAACAAGTGTGAGTGTGTGTGTGTGTGTGTGTGTGTGTGTGTGTGTGTGAGTGTGAGTGTGCGTTTGTTGGGGGAGAGCGTCTCTAAGCTGTATTTGTGAGATGGGATTGGGTGTGGGGGATGCAGGATAAAAGAGGGTCTCCCTAGCAACAAATAACTTTTTTTTTTTCCAGCTGAGCAATAAAATCAATTAAAATAAATTAAACTAGGAAAAAGTATTTTTTTCTCACCAAAAAATAAGGGGGACATTGTATAGTAGCAATAAACCACTCCAGGTGTGGGTTATGCTGAGATTTACCCACTTCTGGTGTGGATTTGGCCACTTGGCCTACGACCTCATGACCAAACCACACCAGGTATGGGTAAATTTCAGCATTACCCTCACCGTGTCATGGTTTATTGCTTAAATAAATGGTTTGCTGTTTTTCTGAAATTTTTATTTGAAGAAAAACCGGGTTTGTTAAAAAAATTTAGCTCTTGACTGTAGTGCTCATTGCTGTTTCCATGCATATAGTTAGCATTAGGTTTGCAGTGATACAAAATTATTTACAACCCTAAGTGACCTGTGTAAATCAATCACGTTACTAGATTTTCCCAACCCATTTTATAAATAAATGTTAAGTGACATGCTGGACAAGTTTTACACTAGGTGTAAAAACAAGTGCTAGATGAGAATGGTACATAGTAAGTGTGCAGGGGTAGCAGAGCATCCCAAGTGGTGACACAATCTTCTTATTGCATGAACTTGCAGTAGGGATGAAGACAATCGGTGTTAAATGGTTCCTTCAGTTTGTAAATTCCCAATCCTAACTGGCCATAAAAGGATTGAATCAGTAAGCTACTATGAATGACAGCAAACTATGGGCTCTATGCACGAACTGGCCCAGTACACACCACAAAAGGCCTGTACTGGGTCATGTAACAGTACACCATGCACACACCCCTGGAACAATGCATGGGGCTGCATGTACTGCCCACTGATAGCCATTTTTCTATTACAATTTTTGGCCAGGAAAGACACACTAAGCCACGGCTTGTTTACAGGTGCATCTTGGGAGCACAGTAAAGTTAAGTGACTTGCTCATGGTCACACAGAATGCAAGCCATGGCTATGGGATTCAAACCTAGTTCTCCAAGTTTGCAGTTTAGTGTTCTTAAGCACTATGCTATACAACCCTGCCCACAGATGTGTATAGCAGTGCAGAAGAGAAGGGGCAGCCTGGGGATAGAGTCAACTGGGACACTAGGCTTCCAGTTGGAAGCCCAATCCAGGTCCAAAGTGGATCCCCTGCTTCACATGAGATGAGGATCTTGGGACATGACAGTCCACAAGTAGGACTGCCATATCCATGGATTGTCTGTGAGTAGAACTGCCATATTGCATACTCACCTCAACGTTTTGTTGTTACAAAATGAAGATGTACTAAAATGATGCTGGTCAAGGGGAATGGGCTACCAACCCTCTATACTCAGAAGAGGTCTGGACATGGCTGGTTCTGTAAAGTCAGGGTCACATGGGCCCACACAAAATACTACCCCAGGAGACATGCAGCAGTTGTGGCTGCTTTTTTTTTGGTACATTATGAGTTACCCCAGTATGTGAGCCAAGCAGTATGTATTCTACTTGTTATATAGGTGTATCAGCATGCCAAACATAGCCATGCCTCCATCCCACACCCACTTGGCCATCCATGCACATGCATGGGACTTGGCATGGTCTGAGTCTGAACCCATTACTTGGCTGTGGTTCTTAGTTCACGCGTCCATGGCATACTCAGAATCCATGTAACCTGAACCTACACTTCTCATGTTGTATCATGCAGGTCCAAAATGCATTTGCACATGGAGTCCCAAGGTAGATATAGGGTGGTGACCAGGGGGGAATTCTTGGAAGCTAGGCCAGTGACCAGTGATATCCCACAGTGCTCAGTGCTCAATCTGGTGTTGTTTGACATCTTCATCAGTGACACAACAGATGGGATCAAGGGTAAAATCTGGCTGTTTGCAGACAGCACAAAGCTCTGTGGGAGGGTGGACACAGAGAGGGGGAGACAGGAACTAAGGGAAAACCCGTAAAAGTTAGACAAGTGGACTGGCATTTGGCAGCTGGGGTTCAATGATACAAAATGCAAAAGTTATGCACTTAGAGGCAATGAACCCAGAGATCAAATACTGGTTGGGTTGTGTGCAGGTCCCAAAGTCTGAGGAAAATAATAACCTGGGGGGGGGGGGTTATCATCAAGAGCGACCTGAAGCCCTTGGTGCACTGCAGGACAGCAGCAGCAAAAACAAATAAGATGGTGGGTTACATAGGTGGTGGGATTACCAGCAGGAAGGCGCAGGTCATACTGCCGCTGAATAGATCACTTGTAAGACCACATCTAGGGTACAGCGTGCAGTACTGGTGCACTTATCTTAAGAAGGATGTCAACTTGCTGGAGACAATCTAGAGAAGGGCGACTAAGATAGTCCAGGGTCAGCAGGGCAGTACCTACAAGGAGAGGCTAAAAGGGCTCAACACGTAGTCCCTTGAGGACAGGAAGGTGAGGGGGGTATATGATTGAGACCTTCAAATACTTTAAAGGTATTAAAAGGGTTAATACAGAGTGCCTTTTCAGGCTTAGTGGGAAAAATCCACAAGGGGGCATAGCCTAAAGCTAGGAGGGGGAAGATTCAAGAGGGAGATGAGGAGGCAAATTTCACTGAGAGAGTGTTGGCCAAGTGGAATGAGGTGCCAGAGGAGGCGGTCTCCCTGAATACGGTGGATAGCTTCAAGACAGGATGGAACAGAATAAATGTACGATGTTATCTGTAAATAGGGACTGATGATTATGTTGCTGTCTGCCATAGTATACTCTACGGTACTGTTATCTGTACTAGTGATTCTTAACTGTAGTAATTATGTTCTCTGTACATTTTTTTTATGCTAGTAGTGAATGTTTGTATGACATAATTGTGTTGTATTATGACATGTTCCTGTAACTATATTAGTTGGTCTTGTTATTGCAATTGTCATACCTGTTTGGTTTCCTGTGTCAGCTATTGCACTATCAATGTACTGCACTTATTGGGTGGCCACTGAAAAAGGAGCAGTCTTGTCTCAGTGGGCCTACTCATTTGCCAAAATTCAATAAATAAATAAATAAAGGAGAAAGTTGCTGAGGGGGTAGGGGGAACTGAGGGGGGGTCAGGGGGGAATTTGGGGAGAGGAACAGGTCCCCTTGTAGACACAGGGGGAACCTGTACAGTCAAGCAAACAGGATAGTCCATAAGGGCTTTATCTGCTGGCATGTTTGTACTTTCGTATATAGTCGCAGAACATTTGGAACTGCCAAATCCTTTATTGTACAATGGCAAGGAAAAATGTAAAAAGCTGATTGGCTGCTGACCCATTGAGACAGTGATGTTATTACACAATAACATCACTGTAAGATTGGATTTGTTGGAGTAGCATGATTGTTTGCATCTTCTTTTAAGAACAAAAAATATTTTCCCACACGAACAAAAACATTCTTTAAAATTAATTTTTTATTCTGTATATAACAACAAGCCATTGTATAATTGCAATAAGGCACTCCAGCGTGTGTGTTACTGTGTAATAACGTCACTCCTGGGGGGTGGAAGCACTCAACTTCGCCTTGTGCTTCAACCCACCCCAGGAGTGATGTTACTACACAATAACACACACCCTGTCATGCCTTATTACTTAATTGACTGGACATTAGCTCAACAATTGACATTAAATTAACTTCAAATAAAAATAAAGTTGTAAAAGATACCTTACGTTTGGGATCTGAAATCCGGGTAAAGTGACAAACCCACAATCCAAACATTAGGGCATTTAAAATGTAGCCCCTCCAATGAGAGGGTGTATAAAATTGGTTTCATAGCAGACACTGTGGGACAATGGGCCTTTTACTGCCAACATATTCTGTTTTTTTTTATGTTTTAAAGGTCCCCAGTTGGGGGCGCATGAATTGGAGCCATTGCTTGAGGGGTATAGATTTAGTAAGTTCAGCAAGGAAGACATATAAATTACTGGATAGGGGCATACAAAGTAGAGACCCCTACCTGAGTGCTAAGATATTTGAGCTCCTTGAGTAAGGTGCCATAAATTAAAATGCATTGGAAACATGGCATGGGGAAGGGCGTAGAGATCGGAGCCCCTATTTTGGAAGCCCTGTCAGCTCCCTTATGCATTAATAGGATAACAGGGATATAGCTGGGCTTTCTGCTTTACAAAAACACACAAATTTTGTAATCTTTACATGCTACTCCATTTCAAGTCCAAACCAAAACGGAACCTACCACATATCTGCCCATCTCTATTACCAACTGGGTAGCAGAGTTCATCTAAAGAGGTGCACTCCCCAAAAATTCGACCTCTATGTGAGGTAATATGAACTTGCTATATAAGATAATGTAAACGTTACAGGAGATTCAGACAGAAGTTGTAAATTGGTCAATGATCAACCCTAGAATGGCAATAAATGTACTAGAACTATTTCTTGGATTGGATAACGTGTCCTTGTATTGGTTCTTAGATTTTAAATTCCCGATGCTAGATGGAAAAATGAAAAGAGATCTTATTGTCTTCTAAAAAGGTACAAAATGGTGTTCATCAGGTGTCCATTCTGGGCCCTTTAATGTTTATCTTTTCATCAACACCCTCATCCTCCAGATGTGGCAATGTCAATACTTTGCAATATATACTGATGATGCTGTCATACACAAGAGCACTGAGAACATCTAAGACCTTAACAGGAATCTAGCCAAAGACTTTGAACAATCACAAGAGTGGTGTACTGAAAATAAATAACTAAGTCTGCACAAAAAAACGGCTATGCACTTTGGGACAAGGGTTAAAGTAAACCAAAATAAAGGTTTACAGGACACCCAAACATTAGACAGTAGGGGATTCAAAGATCTGACCAAGTTCAAATACTGTACCTTGGTATATTTCAGGACTCATGCCTGTCATTTGATGCCCACAGTCACTTGTTACTAAATCCATTAATCAGAAACTTGTTTATTGTACATAGTAAATACATATTTTACTCCCTATATTAGACAAAAAAGAGGGCTGTTATGGCCATCCTTCTTGAAAAGAAGCTGTCTTACTGTAGTTAAGGAAATCATATAACAGAACTGGTCAGTTTGCTCTCAGTGGTCATAAAAGAAATCTGCACCATCGAGTATTTGCTGACCTTGGTTAGTTACCCTTTAAAGTGAGGTTAAGCTATTCACTAAAGTGTTTGATTTTCAGGGTTTCACACATTGACTTTTTCCTGCGTGGCTAATCTTTTAATTTTGCAATGCCAGCAATGGAAACGGAGATCAAAATCCAATAATGTATTACTTGTTCTGTGTTTGAGAACAAACATTGGTCGTTGCTCAGTCACTTATCCAGCCCCAATGATTTTGGACACTTTGTTGCTACAACATGAGGCTATGCCAAATATATAATACTTTTAAAGTGGGTTTTAAGACAGATCTGTGTGAACAATATATTTGCAAATGTTTGTCTTGATATAGTAGGTAAAGTCTATGTACTGTAAAATGTTGCTGTGTTTGTTAATGTTTCTATTAATATGTTGGGAACATGCTGTACGTTGTAAAATGCTGTCATATTTATAACTGATTCTCTTGAAATGCTGGGTACATGCTGTATACTGTAAAAGGCTATCATGTGTGTTACTGTTTCTACTGATATGTTGGGAACATGCTTGTCAGGCATGTTGGCAGTGTTAGTGGCTCAGCAGGTAGCACACTCACATCTGAGGCTGGGACATCAGAAGGCTGTGGGTTCTAGCCCCACACCAGGCACTTGGCTTAATATCCCAATACTGACACTGCAGTGCAGCATGGGGGGTGCTGCACTCCTGAGGTGCCATCTTTCAGATAAGACATTAAACTGAGGTCCCATCTGCCTGTTCTGGTGGTAGTTCAGGTGGATGTTAAAGATCCCATGGCACTTATCGAAAAGAATAGGGGAATTTTTTTATTGAAAAACTTAAAAACAAAATATACAAAAGTGTAGTACATCATATAGAATCATAGTGAAAGAAATCAAAATCAGAAATAAGGATTACAGCATACATGAACTACACACAAAAAAAAAAAAAATCAGCATTTGTACATAAGATCCCCATCCCATCCCCACTAAAAGAGAAGAGGAATGTTCAATATAAAACTTAAAACGAAATATACAAAATTGAATTACATCACACAAAATCAAAAAGAAATCAAAAACAGAAAATAGTATTACATCATACATAAACCAGAAACATAAATCTGTATGTGTACATAAACCCCGTCCCATCCCCACTAAAGGAGTAGGGGAATTTTTTATTGAAAGACTGAAAACAAAACACACGATGATGCATTGCATCATACAAAATCACAAGGAAAGAAACAAAACCATAAAAAGGAATTACAACGTACATAGACAGCAAAACAGAAATAAATCATATGCATACATAACCCTGACCCTTCCCCACTAAACAAAATAGGGGAATAGTGGATTCATAAACGTAAAACAAAAATGCACAAAATGCACAAAATTGTGTTGCTCCATACAAATTCACAACAAAAGAAACAAATCCAGAAAGAAGCATTATATTATACATGAACCCCCATCCCAGCTCCAGCATATGGGAAGGGGAGTGTCCCAAAGGGAAACTCAGGAAAAAATCCAGGAACAGAAAACTCAGTAATGCTGGAAAACCCCAGGTGGTAGAGAGGCCTGCTTGGAGGTGTAGACAGTACCCAAACCTTGTAAAATTTGAGCCACTACCTGTGTAGGAGTACACAGCTTTTGTTGCAACAAAAACACACATCCAGCCTGCCACAAATAGTAGTGGCAGAAGACAAAAATCAGACGAAGTGTACTGGGGTGGTATTGACGCAGACCAGGAGGATAAATGCCATAAATTAAAGCATCATAAGTGAGAGTAAGAAGGGCCTTTTTCTTCCACTTATGTAGAAGAAGGGTCCAAACGGGTCATGTAGATGGGCAATCAATAAAAAAATGGAACATGGTTTCAGGAGTAGAAGGACACGAGTCATGGGGACAAATTCGGTCCTCCAAAGTTTTGTGTTTCAGGTTATCCTGAACACCAAGCCTGCCATGGCAAGAAAGCCAGGTAACATCCCAAACCCGCCGAGGTATGCGAGGATCAGTCAACTGACGAAAGACACAAGAATCCCAAATAGAACCAAGAGAGTCCCGCAACACCTGAAGGTCCAGAAAGGACGATCGCAAAATAGACAGATATAAATGCTTCCTTGAGATAGAAAGAATTGACACAGGAGTCAAAGACTATTGGCGAATCTTCAAAAAGGTGGGGGTAATAAATTGGGGGAGATCATACTTCCGAAAATTCTGAGGAATCTCTGTAGGTGGAAAATGCCATGCCACACACAACAAAGTGACACGATGATGGAGAAGGGAAAACCAAAAAGGCGATGCAACAAGGAAGGAAAAGTGGATGTGAGAAACAAAACAATGAAAAAACACCAAAGGGTTCAACATCCGAACACCACCATGACAATAGTCAAGATACGTTTAAGCCCTCTTTACCAGGCTCAGGTGACTACCCCAGAAAACTTGAAAAAAACACTATACAGACGAGCTTCCAAGGAAAATGGCACTGGGAAAACAGAAGCCAAGTGAAGAAATAAGGGAAGGACAAAAGTTTTCCACAACAAAACCAGTTTCCGCTTAGCAATAGTGTGACCCTTCCAGGAAGCAACCATATGGAAAGCCTTGTCCAGAACAACAGTCCAGTTGGTGAAGGTGTCGTCCGGAGCATCAAAGGACAGACCTAAAACCTTGATAAGGGTGTAGCAGACAGGTACCCTAGCAATTTGACAAGGAGAAGCAGGAGTATCAAGGGGTGGTGACAAGCGGAGGAACAAAGTGGAGCTCTTACTGAAATTTAGCCATGAGCCAGATACCTGTTCAAAGTCTGAGAGAAGACAAAGCAAGTCTGACTCCTTAAGTTGTGGCGTGGTGGGAATACAAAGGTCATCCACATAAGCCAACACCATAGGGACAGGGTGTGTCAAAAAAAAAAAAGAGATGAGGAATAGAGGGATGGCATAAAATCCTGCGAAGCAAGGGATCGATATGAAAAACATAGACAGGGGGACTCAAAGGGCAACCTTGTTGGACACCAGTTCAACTCAAAAATGAGGGGCAAGGAGTGCCATTCACATAAGGCTGGATCCACGCTGTAGAATAGAATAACTCAAGCCACTGGATGAAGCGACATGGAATGCCATAATGTGAGAGAACGAGAAAAAGGTAGTCATGGTTCACTCTGTCAAACGCTTTCTCTTGATCTAGAGAAAGGAGACGGGAGGGAGAAGAAGGGATACCGAAAGTAGAGACATCCCGTAGAGGAGAAAGATTCAAAACAATAGAGCGACATGGAATAGCGAAGGTCTGAACTTCAGAAATGACATGAGACGCAACAGGAAGAAGTCGATGGAGCAAAACAGAGGCAAAAATCTTGTAGTCTATGTTCAGAAGGCTTAAAGGTCTCCAGTTTTGATTATCTGCCCTATCCCCCTTCTTATATAAGAGAAACATAATGGCATCCGAGAAGTGTCGGGGAACCAAATGCGAATCAATAATAGTATTAAAGAGATTGGTGAGAATAGGAGAAAAAAGGTCAGCAAACGTGCAATAAAGCTCTGCCGTCAGTCCAACCAGTCCTGAAAAAGTACACCGTTTTTGCTTCTTGATGGCGGTCTGGACCTCCAGTAAGGATATTGGGCAGTCAACCAGGTGCAGAGATCTGGAGGAGGAGAAGAGAGTGAAAAGTCAAGAAAAGAAGTATCCAGAGGGGAAGTCACCATAGGGGTACCAAAGACACTAGCCAGGTGTGAAAAAACCTTACCTTGAAGAGAGGCTATAGTATCATAAACAGTAGAGTCTGAATCTACAAGGCGGTCAATATGCATTGCTGTCACTCTATCAGAACAATATTTACAGATGTCAAAAGAAGCTTTGGAAGAAATTGTGTCATACTGATATGCTTCCATCTGGGTCCTGAGTGTGGCAATAGGGGAGAGAGCAAGACCATACTGTGATGCCCTTGAGATGGTATCCTGTAAATGTCATTGTAAAAGTAAATACTGATGATAAGAGGAGGCTAATTTCCTCCTAGCATGCCGAAGAAAGAAACGTTTGAGATCTAGTTTGGTGTCGTCCCACCATGGAAGGGGTGGAGGTATAAGCATCCAGTACCGAGACACGGGCCAGCAGGAAATCCCGACAGTCCTGAACAAGACAAGCATCAGATAATAATGAACCATTCAATTTCCAACGCAAGGAAACGACCAAAGGATGAGAGGCCGTAAAAGGAGAGCATAACATGGAAATAGCCATGTGATCCGAGGTCTCACAAGGAACAACTTTAGCCTGATGAACCTAAACATTCTCAGAAAGAAAGAAGAAATGTATGCAAGTGGCCAAAGGCCCCTTGTGATAGGTTTTAGTTCCCGAGGGATGCACCTCACAGAAGCCATCCTTAAGAGAGGCAGTCTGTAGGATGGCACGCAAAGCAGTAGAGTCGCCAAAAAGCTTCCGAGTGGAACCACCTCTATCTGCCAGGGAAGACCACAATTGAAATCTCCTGCCACATAATGATGGTGGGAGGTGTGTAATTAAGGTTGCAAGGACCTGAACAGATCGGAACGCATGGCGATGCTTTGGGGTGCATAACATTTAGAATCCAGAGCCGGAGGTGACGAAAAGTGCAGTCCAGCATAAGAGCTCTGCCAGGAACAATATCAACCAGTCGAGTAACCGCACAAACAAAACCAGAAAATAAAATGCCAAAACCATCACATATATCCTCACTGGAGGACCAGAAAGAAGGGCCCTTGGTCCAACTCGCGGAAGCCCGAGACAGTTCGTAACGGGTCTTCAATCTGGTATCCTGAAGCAAATAAAAATCATGAGGAAGATCTAAAAGGTATTGTAAGGAGGTGAGGAACTTCCTATGGGATTTCATGCTGCACACATTAAGTGTGAAACAGCGAAGGCTCAAACCACCTGACACAGGAAGTAATAGAAAGCGACAAAACAAGGAAAAAAAGATCAAGAAAGTGAATCAAGTATGATCAAGTAACCACAGTACCCTGACCGGTATCAGGCCCAGAGGAAGAGGGAGAGGGATCCCGCTGGAAATCAGAGGAGTAGTCCATATGGAGTGAAGAGGCCCGAGAGGACTCAGAATAATTTTCTTCATCCATTATATCACTCCACTACTTCCGTTTCATTAAGGCCTGGTACCAGTTCCAAGTCAGAATGGATTGCCTAGGAGGACCAGAAGCCTTCCATTTGCCTTTAGTTGCAGCGCCTCGAGGAAACATGGTAGGGATCCGTGGCCTGGGGGGGCATAGGGTCGGAGTTACAAGCAATGGGTCCAGGTCCGTAGTGGGAGGGACATGGTCCTGAGGAATAGATCAGCTGTCTGAATAGCTGGAGGGGAAGCTGGGATAAGACCGTGGGGGGGCACATCATCCTGGTGCAGCTCTGTACGCTGATGAAGTGCCTGGGATTGAGAATCAGAAATAAGGACCACCTTGTCCTGGGGAATGCGGTCCAGTCTGTTGTGGTCTGCCCAAGGGCACTGGTGACAGGTGTGGCCAGACTCATCGCAGAGGTTACACTTCTGCAGGTCAGAACAGTTAAGGCTGATGGGACCATAGGCCAAACAAATGGAGCAGTGGGGTTTATTGCAGGTGTGGCTGAGGTGCGTACGAGCTCCACATTTATGGCAGGTGTGGGGCTGGCCCGGGTAAAAACACAATGCCCTGTCCCTACCAATATAGAAGCTACCTGGCAAGTGGTTAATACCCTGGTCTGTCTGTCTCAGTTGTACCTTAATCTTCCAGCCCCCAGTCCAGACAAGGTCCTCATCCAAAATTGGTCGAGGGGCCTCGAGAACGTCGCAGCGCTGCTTAAGTCAGTATTGGGCATCCGCTATGCTCACCCCTTCATTACGGAAAAGAAGAGTAATAATTTTTATGGTAGGCTTAGTAAGAAGAATGAGCATAAAGGGGGCCCATAAAGCCTGAGACTTCACCAACTCATATTTAGCCCCAAATCTCCCCAAAGTGTGCGCATTTTTGAAACTGATGTCGTAAATAGATTCCCCCTTTACATGAATAAATGCAAACAATTCACTAGGTGAGATGCCCAGAGAGTCCCTTAACATGGAGTGCAAAATAGTTCTATGATCAGGAGCAGCAGAAAAGTCAAAGAATTTCAAATGGACAACTTTTCTATGCTGAGCTGGGGCACTCAAAGTTAGAAACAGATTGCTTAAGTGAAAGGGCCGATCTGATAAAGTCTCATCTGCAGGCAAAGAAGGTAGGGCTTAAGTGTCCTTGCAAGGCTGAATCTCGTCGTCCGAGAAAGAAAGCGCTGGACCAGGGAGGTGTGGATCTAAAGTAACATCTGGTACTGGAGCAATATCTGGAGTAAAAAGAGGTGGTTGGCCAACACTGGAATCCCGAGTGAGAGCTGAAGAATCCTTTTGAGGCTCCAACAAAGGGGGGGAATTGGTAGAGAATCAGGTGCTGTGGAAAGTAAAGGAACCAAGGTGCTGTGGATAATGTCCTGAGCACGAACTGCATTGGGGAAGTCCACGGTGCACCAGGAAACGGTTGTGTCCAGTCAGCAGCGTGGAGTGCAGAAGTAGGAGACCAGACTGAATCAGGGGTAGCAACAGGACTGTGAGCAGATGCAGGAGGAGACGAACTTGGCAAACGTGCAGTCAAACAGGTAGGAACAGCAGTCTGGGAGTGTAAGCCTACCGAAGGCAGAGTAAAGGGAAGTACTATCGGGGCATCAACAGGAAGCGAGCCAGAATACGAAGCATCTTCATCCTGCACAATTTGCTGACAGAGAGTGCAGTGTTGGAGGTAGAATAGGTGTAGCTGCGAGGGGGAGGCTGCAACAGAGCTAGGCCCAGAAGTAACAATGGTGGAAGGGTCCGTAGTAGGCAAATCCGCATCCGAGGCAATAGCTGCAGAAGAAGACTAGCACCACAGAAGAAACATCCGAAACAGGTACAGAGTCTAAATGACCATTTCTGTAATCTGTAGAGAGAGGAGCAGGTTGAAAACCAATGGCAAGATCCGGAGGATGGAAAGCTGCATCTCCACCACCTACACCTGGGTCTGGGGCGGCAGCCATCTTGGCAAGCAGCCAGATGGTGAAGAGGTTCCCCCTGCAGTCAGAGTAGGGGAATTTCCCCAATACCCTGGCCAAATTTCCCCCCATTCACTAAAATACCACCAACAACTTAATCTGGTTCAAAATCAGTTGGTATTCATCTGTATCCCCCTCCCTCGGGTCGTGCCTGAAAATAAGCAGAATTTGCACTTACCCAGTCAACAAGAACTAAATAAATAAATGTTGTAAAATGATATCATATTTGTAAATGATTCTCTTAAAATACTGGTACATGCTCTATTCTGTAAAATTCTGTAATGTTTGTTAATATTTCTATTGATATGCTGGAACATTGCTGCATGTTGCAAAATGCTGTTATATTTGTAACTGTGTCTCTTGCAATGCTGGGTACATGCTGTATACTATAAAATGCTGCCATGTCTGCTAATATTTTCTATTGATATGTTGGGAACATGCTTATGTTATAAAATACGATCATATCTGTAATTGATTCTCTTGTAATGCTAGGTATATGATGTATGCTGTAAAATGCTGTCATGTTTGTTAATGTTTCTATTGATATGTTGGGAGCAAGTTGCACTGTATGTTGTAAAATGCTATCATATTTGTAAATGATTCTCTTGATACGTTGGGAATATGCTATATGTTGTAAAATGATATCATGTTTGTTACAATTTCTACTGATATGTTGGGAACATACTGTACTGTATGTTGTAAAATGCTATCACATTTGTAAATAATTCTCTTGCAATATTGTGTACATGCTGTATACTATAAAATGCTGTCATGTTAATGTTTCCATTGATATTTTGAGAACATACTGTATGTTGTAAAATGCTGTCATTCGTAAATAATTCCTCTTGAAATGTTGGGTACATGCTGTAGACTATAAAATGCTGTCATGTTAATGGTTCCATTGATATTTTGGGAACATACTGTATTGTATGTTGTAAAATGCTGTCATTCGTAAATAATTCCTCTTGAAATGTTGGGTACATGCTGTATACTATAAAATGCTGTCATGTTAATGTTTCCATTGATATTTTGGGAACATGCAGTATGTTGTAAAATGCTGTCATTTGTAAACAATTCTCTTGAAATGTTGGGTACATGCTGTACCCAACATTACATCTTGGGCCCATTTAGCTTACAATTAGAGGTATGGTGAAGAATCTGGGCATCATTATGGACCACAGGCTGACTGTAGAATATCAGGTGTCTGTTGTGGTCCATAGTGTTTCTTTCATCGTAGGAACATTGCCTGGATCAAGCCTTTTCTCAACTCTCAGGATATGAAGTCCCTGGTGCATACCTTTGTGACATCCATACTGGACTGCTGTAACGCTCTTTATCTTGGGCTATCTGGAGGTTTGATGCAGTGGTTGCAGCTGGTGCAGAAAGCCATGACTTGACCGATTGCCAGGGTATCTCGTTCCAGGCATATCTCTCATGCTGCACTGGCTGCCTGTGAGGTGGTGCATCTCCTTCAAGATCGGTTTAACATACAATTTGACGGCAGATAAGGACCGCTTGGCCCACCCAGTCTGCCCATTTCCCTACCTACTGGATAAGCTACAGATCCTAGTTAACCAGCAGCCTACTTCTTCCTACCCCCACCCCCCAGAATTGCCTTATGACTATCCCATGCATGCTTGAATTCCCCCACTGATTTTGACTCCACAACCTCCTCGGGAAGGCCGTTCCATGCATCCACAACCCTCTCTGTGAAAAAATACTTCCTTAAATTACCTCTGAGCCGCCCCTCTATCTTCAAATTGTGCCCTCTTGTTCTTGCACACCTCTTTTTTTGAAAGATGCTACCCTCTTGGACTTTGTTGATTCCCTTGAGGTACTTGAAAGTTTCTATCATGTCCCCCCTCTCCCTCCTTTCCTTGAGGCTATACATATTAAGCTCCTTAAGTCTCTCTTCATACGACTACCGGTGCAGACCCTGCACCATTTTAGTTGCCCTCCTCTGGACAGCTTCCATCCTGTCTATGTCTTTGCGGAGATTGGGTCTCCAGAACTGCACACAGTACTCCAGATGGGGTCTCACCAGCTGTCTGTACAGAGCGATAACAACTTCCTGTTTTCTACTGGTGATGCCTCTCCCTATGCATCCCAGTATCCCCCCAGCCCTCCCTGCTGCCCTCTCACATTGCTTGCCCATCTTTAGGTCATCTGATATGACTACCCCAGGTCCTTTCCATTCTTGTTGTTGTTAGTATCTCACCCCCATTGTGTACTCTTCCCTGGTTTTTGTTTCCAGGTGCATTACCTTGCACTTCTTAGCATTGAATCTAAGCTGCCATACATTTGACCATTCCTCTAACCTTGCCAAGTCCTTCTCATCCTTTCCACCCCACCTGTGCATCAACTCTGTTGCAGATCTTAGTGTCATCTGCAAAGAGACATACTTTTCCTTCAGTCCTTCTGCAATGTCGCTTATAAAGACATTGAAGAGGACCGTCCTAATACTGAACCCCATGGTACCCCACTAGTAACCCTCCTTTCTTCTGAGTGGACTCCATTTACTATAACTCTTGTGTCCTATTCTCCAGCCAATTCTTTACCCAGGCTGTCATCTTGGGACCCACTCCAGGCTGGCTAACTTGTATATTAATCTTTTGTGTGGAACTGTGTCAAATGCCTTGCTAAAGTCTAGGTAGGCCATGTCCACAGCCCCTCCCTGATCTACTACTTTGGTCACCCAGTCAAAGAAATCTATCAGATTCGTCTGGCATGACCTTCCTGCTGTGAATCCATGCTGCCTAGGGTCCTGTGCCCCTCTGGCCTCTAGATACTCGACAATTCTTTCCTTTAGAAGTGATTCCATCATTTTCCCTATCACTGAGGTTAAACTAGGAGGTCTATAGTTTCCTGCTTCTGCCTTGCTCCCACTTTTGTGAGGGAATCACATCTGCCCTCCTCAGTCTCGGGTACCACCCATCCTCCCATGATTTGTTAAAAGGGTAGTCAGTGGTGTCACTAGTTCTAACCTTAGTTCTTTTTAGAATTCTGGGATGAATCCCATCAGGCCCCATTGCTTTGTCCACCTTCAGTTTTAAGAGTTCTTTCAGAACCCTTTCTTCTGTAAATGGGCGGTATCAACTTCTGCATCCAGAGTGTTACTATTGTTTGTTTTATGTATCTCCCCTCTTCCTTCAAAATACTGAGCAAAAATATTTGTTCAGTATCTCTGCCTTTCACAGTCTCCTCTGCCCACCTCCCTCCACTTTATTAAGCCTCACTATCCCTCCCTTGGTCTTCCTTCGGCTCCCTGATGTACCTATAAAGGTTTTATCCCCTTCTTAACTGAGTTGGCTATCTTTTCCTCGGTTTGGCCTTTTGCTGTTCTGACTGCCTTCCAGCCTCCTTTGCTTTAACTGATACAGTTCTCTGTCCTGCTCCTTCTGCGATTCCTTGTACTTCCTGAATGCTTTCTTTTCTCTTGAACCTTCACTGCCACTTCCTTTGAGAACCATAGTGGTTTTCACATCGCCTTGTTTTGTTTATTTGCTTCACACAAAGGCTTGTTACCTCTGTGATGGCAGTTTTATTATTCCCATTGTTCTTCCACCCTCCTTCCTGCCCATTTGCTAGTGCATTCCTTAGGCACTCACCCATTATGGCAAAGTCAGCCCTCCTAAAGTCCAGTACTTTTGTCTTTGTATGGCTTGACTCTATTACTGTGTTTATTGTGAACCATACTGTTCGATGGTCGCTAGTTTCCAGATGGCTACCCACTTCTACATCTGTGATTCTCTCTCCATCTCCATTTGAGAGTACCAAGTCTAATATTGCTCCCTCTTGAGTGGACTCCAGTACTAGTTGACTAAGGCATGCCCCCTGTAGGGCATCTAGAATAACTGCACTCTTGGAAGTGGCAGCTGCAACTGCACTCCAGTTAACATCTGGCATATTCCGATCACCCATCAGCAGTATCTCCCCTTTTTCTGCCATTCTAAGTATACTTTCTATCATTTCATGTTCCTCTCCTCCCCTGAGAAGAGATCTATATCTAACCCTGTGCGGATTGTGGTGCCATTGCCTGTCTCAAATTTACCCACAGTGCTTCTTCTCCTCCCTGTTTACCCTTTTGTTCTGTTGCTTTTATTCCTTCCTTTTGTAAAGAACCACTCCTCCTCTTTTACCCTCCCTGTCCCTTCTGTAGATAGTGTATCCTGGTATGTTTACGTCCCAGTCATGGTTGTGTGTGTACCATGTTTCTGTGACTGCCACGATATCCAGATGTTCCTTCTCCATCAAGGCCACTAATTCAGGAAGCTTGTTACCTAGACTACGGGCATTGGTACTCATTGCTCTCCATTTTTTGATGGCTTTACCTTCTGTTGCAGCATCCCCCACTGACCATTCTACCTTGGTCTTTTTCTCATTTAGTACCCTGTTTTGTAGGGAGAGGCTGAGATTTTTCTGCTGCTTGTCAGTGCCTCCCCCTTTGACTAGTTTAAAAGCTTGCCAATGAAGCATTTAAACCGATTGCTCAAAAGACTTGTTCCCTTCCTGGACAGATGCAGACCATCCTGCCAGTATAGGCTGTTGTCCCTCCAGGTGGAACCCAGTCCCCAGTGAAGCCAAACCCTGTGCTCTGCACCATTTTTCAACCATTCATTAAACTGCATGGTGCCAATTACCTCGCCTCACCCATGCCTTTGACAGGCAGCACCTCTGAGAAGGATACTGTGTGTGCTACTTGTCTTAGGCCCCTCCCAACTCTGCAATGTCCTCCTGCACTGCTCTAACCTCATGATGAGCCAAGTCATTTGTCCCTAGGTGGACAATTCGTCCAGCTCAGAATCCCTTGCAGCTGTTGTCATGATCCTGAGGATGCCTTCCTGTCCCTCAAGCCATGGCACCAGGCAGGCACCTTCTTCAGTTTTCCCAGCTCCTCCCATTTCTATCCCTAATAATGGAGTCCCCCACCAGGAGCTGCTTCCTTTCCTTGTGGTGTCCTCTGCCTCCTTCCTGTGGGTCTCCCTTGTGACAGCTGTCCTCAGCCTCCTTAGTCTCCTCTGTGGGTGCATCCATAGGGGAGCTATGCTCCCCCAGAATGGTGTATGGATTGTGGAGTGGAACAACTGACTGGGTGTGCCTCCGCTCCACCATCCTCACCCTTCCTGAGCCCACTGTGGTCCAACTGCTGTGTTTTCTTCGCAATCTCTGAGGTAGTGGTGGTGGTGGCTTTTGTGCTCCCTGGATGGGGGAGGTTCCCTTCCTACTGTCCAGTGTGGCCTGGGGGAAGGTCCCCGTACTACTGTCCAGTGTGGCCTGAAGACGGGGAACTTCCTCCCTCAGGGCAGAGAGTTGTCTACAAATAGGGCAACATCTCAGCCTCCAGAAAGACTCCCGGAAGACTGCTGCCCCACAGCCATTACATTGCACTACTCCCCACATTTGTTTTTTTTTTGTGTGTGTGATTGGTTTGTTATATAGAAATATATATTTATAATATACAATGTGTATGTTTATATTGTCAGTGCAGTGTGCTAGAGAGGATATGACAGTGACATGCCTTGCACTCTTGAGAAAATGATGTCAGAACCCCAGGTATGAAGGAACTATTTCCAGGGTGGGGTGAGGGTGGGAAGGGGTTGGGCCTAAACTGTGCCCTCCAGCAAAACAATCAGCTAAAAGCTCTGACCCACTGCTGCAATGAGTGCCTTCCTGTCAGCAAGATGCCCTACACAACAATTTGATAGAGAAATACCCTGCTAATCAAACAGAGAAAAATCCACACATCCAAGTCAGACACAGGTAAACCTTCCCAGTGGTTTGTGCTCCGAGAGCTGTCAGCCCCAAAATAAGTCAGCTGTGCTTTAAACTCTCCCTGCACTGAAAATCTTAAGAATTGTAACAAACAAACGTAAACCTAGATCCACCACCCTCCGTTGCATGAAAGACTGTCTTTTCCCGTTTCACACTGCAGGTTTTTCTGTGACCACTCCTTAACCCCAGTAACTCTGTTAAAAAGAGTTTAACTATCACAAACTCCTCCGCACCAGTAAGTTATTTAAAAATAGTTTCTGTCCCAAAATCCTAGTAGTCAATCCAGCTACCCCCAAGGGACAACCAGAATGCAGTATTCAAACACTTATGAGGTTACTTCCAGGATAAGCAGAGTTTGCAAGTTTCTTTTCAACTCCTCGGCCAACTGTAATTCATTTAAAAATAGTTTAACTGTCAGCAAATCCTAGTAGACAATCTAGCTACCTCCAAGGACCTACCCAAATGCAGTATTTAAATCCTTCTGAAGTTACTAACAAGATAAACAGAGTTTACAAGCCCCTTCTTGGTTAAACACTAAATAAATGTGAATAAAAAGCAATTACCAAGGGTGGTTAGTTTCATCTCCCACAGAATTAAGCAAAAGTGCACGTTTGTTGCAGATATCAAGTGCAATACAGAATTTCTCACACAGCTCGCAGTTGAAGAAAGTAGTGTCCTTCCAGCTCCAGAAAATGTGTTTGTTAACATACAAAGTCCTACATGAGCTGGGTCCTGGCTACTTAAAAAAGCTCCTGTGTCCATATGTACCTGACTGCCCTCTTTTCACTCTTTGGACATGGGCCTCCTGAAGGTCCCCAAATCTCATTTAAAGTTGTTTGGGGATCATACCTTTGTGGAGGCTGCTCCAGTGTTCTGGAACCAGCTGTCATGAGAGCTCCGGGAGGCCACCTCAGTTGACAGTTTTAAGCAGGGGCTAATGCATTATCTCTTTATAAGAGAGTAACCAACTGATTCATAACATGTTATTATGTAAATGGCATTATTTATTGATAGTTATCTATTGTGCTGCCATTAGTGTATGTATTTTGATATATAAGGCACCCAGAACCTGTTGGATTTGGCACCCAGTAAATAAAGATACCACAACTGCATACTGTAAAATGCAATCAATGTTTCTGATATGTTGGGAACATGCTTCATGTTGTAAAACGCTGTCATATTTGTAAATATTTCTCTTGATGTGTTGGGTACATTCTGTATACTGTAAAATACTGTCATACTGTGTTTGTAAATGTTTATATGTTGGGTACAAGTATACTGTAAAATGCTGTCATGTTTATAATAGTTTCTTTTTATATGCTGGGCACATGCTTTATACAATAAAATGTTATCACATTGGTAACTGTTCCTCTTGATCTGTTGGATGCATGATGCATACTGTAAAGTGCCGTCATATTCGTAAATGTTTATCTAGATATCTGGGGTACATGAGCTATACTGAAAAATGCTGTCATGATTGCAAATGTTTCTCTTCACATGTTGGGTACATAATATATACTGCAGAATGCTGTCATGTTCGTAAAGGTTGCTCTTGTTATTCTGGGAAAATGCTGTGTACTGCAGAATACTGTCATGCTTCTAAATGTTTCTCTAGCTATGGTTGGTACCTGCTCTCTATGCAGAATACTGTGAAATTTGTAAATGTTTCTGTTGATATGTTGGTTATATGCTGTTTACTGTTAAATGCTGTCATATTTGTAATTGTTTTTCTTAGTATGTTGGATACATTCTGTATGTTGTAAAATTCAGTCGTACTTTTAAATGTTTCCATTGTTGTGTTGGGTACATGATTTATTCAGTAAAGCTCTGTCATATTTGTAAACATTCCTATTGATGTGTTGGATATGTGATGTATAATGTAAAATGTTGTCATATATGTAAATTTTTCTCTGGATATATTGAGTACATGTTGTATAACTTAAAACACTGTCATATTTGTAAATACTTCTTTGGATACAGTATGTTGGGTAAATACTGTAGGTTGTAAAATAGTGTCATATCTGCAGTGGTTTTTCTAGTCATGTTGGTATATAATGTCTGTTATGAACTGAGGATCATAAATAGAGGAATCTGATTGGCCGAGAGCTCTCTGAAGCCGTGATGATATCGGGCTACATCATCACGGCTTCAAAAAAGCTCCGGCGCCACCAGTCTCCTTGCTCTCTACTGTCTGAGAACTATATTTTCAAAATGTACTCCTACACCACCCAAAAACTCATTCATAAAACGTTTTAAAACCTGTTTCTTTTATTTTTTTTATTTATAAAACTTCAAACTCAGTTCATAATAGCAATAAGTCACTCCACAGTGTGGTATATCATGGGATATTGTCACTCTCTCGGGTGGTTGGATGCACTTGGCCTGCAGCTTCATGCCCAACCACCCAGGTGTGACGATATCCCATGATATACCACACCCTGTTGTGCCTTATTACTTAAGTGCAGAACACTGTTGTGTTCCTGAATACTTCTCTTGAAATGCTGGGTACATGCTGTATATTGCAGAGTACTGTCATATTTATGAATGTTTCTCTTGATATGGTTGATAATAGATGTATATTGCAGAATACTGAGAAATTTGTAAATGTTTCTGTTGATATGTTGGCTATATGCTGTTTACTGTAAAATGCTGTCATATTTGTACATTTTTTTCTTGCTAGGCTGTTACATGCCATATGTTGCAAAATTCTGTCATATTTGTAACATTTTGCCATATTTTAAAACATTTTTATTGATGTGTTGGGTACATGATGTACATCTAATGTAAAATGCTGTCTTATTTGTAAACAATCTCTAGATATGTTGACTACACGCTATATAATTTAAAACACTGTCATATTTGTAAATGTTTCTGTAGATATGCTGGGTACATGCTGCATATTTTAAAATACTGTCATATTTACAAATGTTTCTTGAGATATGTTGATAAAGGACATATAGTGCAGAAAACTGTTGTATTCCTAAATGTTCCTCCTGAAATGGTGGGTACACGCTGTATACTGCAAAATACTATTATATTTGTAAATGTTTCTCTTGATACATTGGATTCATGCAGCAAGCTGCAGAATACCATCATATTCTTAAGGGGTTCTCTTGATATGTTGAGTACATGATGTTTACTGTAAAATGCTGTTATTTGTCAATGTTTCTCAATCTATTGGATACATGCTGTATGTTGTAAAATGATGTCATATTTGTAAACTGTTCTCTAGATTTGTTGCTGCATGGTTTATACTGCAGAGCACTGTCATATTCATAAATGTTTCTCTTGAAATGTTGAGTACATGCTGTATACAAAGCAACAAAGGAAGCCACTCTGCAGATACTGAATGTGCCACTGGTAAACAATCACAAGCAGCAGGATGGAACTGGCACCAGTCTAAAGGCTTAGTAAAGCACAAAAGATGTATTGAACATGCTTTACATAAAGTGCAAAACAACTGTTCAAATATAATGCATCACACTGTTACTGTGACAGATAAAAAGGTAAAATAACAAATCGCCAAGGACACAGATCTCTGCCAGTTTCGCTTAAGGCTTCCTCAAGAGCCCCGATGTACATTGCTACATGTATTTTAAAGGCTGTTCTTAAAAATACGGTGTCATTGCAGCGTATAGAATGCATTACAGTGCAATCTATACCTTTTTATTTGCCTCCTTTACTTTTTAGCAACTTTTAACTTGCCACTGTAACGGTATGCTGCATTCTATTTGCACAATTGTTTTGTACTTTATTTAAAGCACGTTCAATAAATGTTTTGTGCATTACTAAGTCTTTGATTGGTGCCAGCTCCTTCTTGTTGCACATGTTTTACACAGCAGAATACCGTCATATTCCTGAGTTTCTCTTGATAAATTGGCCGTTAGTACACAATTGGCTGAGGGGGCAATATTCAGACAATAAGCTCACTTCCACCAGAATGCGCTATCTGAATATGGGGTCATGCCAACATAGTGTATAGTAACCATGCATTGGGCTGACAAAGCCCCTGATTGAAGATTGCTGACAGGAGCCCAATGGAGATATCATGTCTAAACAAGATAGTGCCATGACTCCTGTGAGCCATATTTAGCCCTAACATGCCAATGGATCCATTGGGCATGCAAGGTGTTATAGGCTATTTATATGCCCATTATATGGCCGTTAGCATGCAGGCACTGTCCACCTGATAGACCCATGCTCCCATCCACTGATGCATCATAACTACCTGGTGAACTGTTATTCCCCCCCTTCCGTGACTGCCCATCCATTTATGAAGCACAACTACTTTGTAGTGAGGTGGTACCCCCTACCCCTGATCACCTATCCATCTACGTAGTGCAACTACCTGGTGATTACGATTACACCATCTCAAAAAGTAAGAATGAATGGGAGTGCAGGGCCCAGAGTGCCCTTTCATTCCCCCAGACAAATAAGGATATAATTATACTATCTTGAAAAGTAAGAAAATTATTTTGCAAAAAACTGTGTTAATGCAGCATTTAGGGTTCAGGCTAAAGCTTTAAAAGTAGGGAAATGTGGTTATAGGTTTTCCAACCCTAAAATCCCACTCCACACCTAAAACAAATTAGGGGTACAGTCTTCCTTGGGGTTGTCAACCCTAAAGTTCACTCCATTCTATACACTCCAGAAACATACTAACACACCTAATGGGGTAAGTGGTTTCTCTGTTAAACCTCAAATTTTGCACTTTAATATCTTTGCAACTGTTCAATGGATTTGCCCAAATTTTTACATATATGGTTTCATGAGGAAGATCTCTTGATGGGTCAAGTTTCGTTCTGGTTGAATGTGCAGATTCTGAGATCCAGATGGTGAAAAAATGTACAAATAGCTGTTTTTTGCTGCTTTTTTGCCATCGTCTAGCACCCAGTTTGGAATTTTGGTTTGAAAATGTCAGGGTAGGAAGTGCTTGGCCCACATTAGTTTGCTTTCTAGTTTGGTGAAAAAGTATTAATCTGTTCCAAAGTTATTAAATTTTACAATTTTGGGTTTTGAGCATGCTAAGTAAGCACTTCAAAATAGCTGTATGAAATGATCGTATGGGAATGAAAGTTTTGTACAAAGATTTTCATTCATACAAAAATTTCATCCAAACATTTTCATTCATATGAACATTTTTGTATGATATTTTCATTCATACAAAAATGTCTGTAATATCTTAGCAACTGTTCTACAAATTGGCACAACATTTTGCATGTGTGGTCTTGTGGGGTAGATCTCTTGATGTTCCAAATTTTGTTCCAGTTGGAAGTGCAGATTCTGAGATCCAGATAGCAAAAAACATAAAAAAATCACTGTTTTAGCGGGTTTCTTTTGGCATCGCCTTGCACCCCGATGACTTGGAATTTTAGTCTGAAATTTTCTGAGTGTAAAGGGCTTGACCCACAGATGTGCCTTTTACTGGTTTGGTGAAAAAAATGAATCTGTTCCAAAGTTATTTTTGAACATTTTAGTTCTGAGCATGCTCAGTAACCACTTCAAAATAGCTGAATGAAATGATCATATGGGGACAAAATTTTTCTGTGAACGGAAATTTCATATGAAGATTTTCATTCATACAAACATTTTTGTATACTTTTGTATGAACAAAATTGTTCGTACTAACTCCAAATGAAAATATCGTACAATAATTTTAGTTTGACTGAAAATTTCATATGAATGAAAATTTTCACATTAAATTTTCGTTCATACTAAAATTTAAGGATACAATTACACTATCTCAAAAAGTATGGATGGATGGGAGCACAGGGCCCAGAGCGCTCTGTACTCCCACAGGAAAATAAGGATATGATTAACACACACAAGTCCATGCTAAGGTTTCCACAGGCAAAAGAACCATACTGGTTTCTTCAGTTGCCTTTAGAAAGAACACAGAGGTGTTCAAAAGCACTTGGCACTTCAGAGGAATGCAGCATATGTGAACCTGCTCAATAAATTTGTTTTGTAACTGAAGAAACCAGTGTGGTTCTTTTGCCTGTGGAAACCTTAGCATAGACTCGTGTGTGTTAGATGTATTTTATGCTCGTATTGCAGCCTTTTCATTGCTGACTTAAGGAAATGATTACACTGTTTTGAAAAGTAAGAAAATTCTTTGCAAAAACTGTGTAATGCAATGTTTAGGGTTCAGGCTAAAGTGAAAAAAGTAAGAAAATGTGGTTGTAGGGGTTCCAACACTAAAACCCCACTCTCACACCAAAAAAAATCAGGGGTGCAGTCTTCCTTGGGGATGTCAACCCTAAAGCTTGCCCCATTCCATACACTCCAGAAACATACACAACTAACGGGGAGAGGCTTGGGCTTCACAGCTCCAAGGAAGACTGCACCCCTGATTTTTTTAAGGTGTGAGGGTGGGGTTCTAGATTTGGAAACCCTAAAACCACATTTCTCTACTTTTTTTGCTTTAGCCTGAACCCTACATGTTGCATTAACACTGTTTTTTTTGCAAAGAATATATATTATGTACTTATATTCTAAGGGTAACAGAACATTCACTTTTGGCTTGAGGTTCTTCTATCCTAAGAATGCGAGCGTGACAACTCATACAATCTTAAGAGTGGTTTCAGCGGCAGTATTAAGATAAAATCTAGGATGTCCCCCCCCCTTTTAGTTGGCACTTTGTGCTACTCTATTAGCCTGATCTAATTCAACTTTTACTGCTGGGTAGCTTTGACTGAGGACTTCTGTAAGTATTTGCTTAAAGAATAACACTTGAACTGAACATTCCATACCCTCACTCACTTATTGAAGTTTAATACTGACCCTCTTGGAATGCATGTCCATTTCCCCCACCTTGAGCTGTAGCACAGCCAATTCGTAGACCTGTCTTTTCACTGCCCCAGCTAGGAGGTTCAGCATATCCTCAGTCCTACTCAGACATGTCCCCGACTCCCCTGTTCTTAAAGTAAGGGCATCTTTTTCTGTACTGGAGGGAGGAACAGCATTGTTAAACATGGCAAGGGAGTCATAAATCTTAACAAAACCTTGCCTACACTCAATATTTGTATTCCCCCTCCTTGCTTCAGACATTTTGTCTTCAGACAGTTGCACGTGAAATGCAGAGTGAGTTGTACTTACAAATACCACTGTGTACAAAACAGAGATCACTGTGGAGAATTGTTTAGCATGGGGTATCACTCCAGTGTAGGGAACTACCAGCAATATAATATCTTTGGGCAGTATCAAAGGAGCAGTAGGGGCAGCCATGCCCTTAGATCCTGAGTCATAATTGCCTCATTGACTGGCACACTCAAATTGTTCCTTGTGAGTGTGATCTATGACAGTGCTGGTATCCAGAGTGGCATGGCCAGCAGCATCAGCAGCATTTGTTAGTAGGAGCATTGTGAGGCAGAAACACAGTTCCAGATGATATCATGGATGCAGAGGGTGATAAAGGTACTTATTGTGAAAATCTGACTGAATGAGCTGAGCGCAGTTTATACTACAGGTTCCACGAGTGACACTGGTGTTTGTCCTTTCCCCAAACTAGCAGGGCATTTACCTCTTTTGCTGGATTTTTGGACATGCCTTAAGAGATTCCAGACTTAGATGCTGTCAAACATTTTATTGCTATGGCAGGAAGACACTAAATGAGGGTGCTCCTGCAGTCCACGGCCTGTCATTCATCTTGGTCCCACTCAAATTCTGTCATATTTGTAAATATTTCTACTGATATGTTGGGCACATGCTGTATAATGTAAAATGCTGACATATTTGTAAATGTTTCTCTTAATATGTGAGGAAACCTGCTGTGTAATGAAATGGTGTCTTACAATGTCGGTCTGCCTATTATATTTCCTGGTTGCCCCAGTAATAAAAGGGCTACATCCCAGAGGGCTTATCCATTTATCAAAGATAAATATATTGAGTAAACAAATAAAGTAAATTAATAAATATTTGAACATGTATGGTCTACTCTGGGCCAGTTTTGAAATGCCACTTCTTTCTTTTTCTACTGTTAGGCAGTCTCCCTACAAATCGACCCTTGGATCACACCTGGGTCATTGCATGTTGTGTCTGTTGAAGAGTGAATGTTCTTCAATCGTCTCCTGATATGCAGCCTTCTTCATACTGCTGTATAACTTGCTTAAGCAAAGATCTGCAGAGCACAGAATGAATACCCAAACTAGATTCGGCTACTACGAGTCCCGTGGATGTGCACAGACTAACAAAAAACCTTCATATAAAGGTTCATGTGGCATCTTGAGTGGCTTTAGGTGACTTACTTTTGCTAATGCATCCTCATCCAGGTGGTTCTTCTGAATCACATGCTGCAGTGCAAAATAAATCTTCTCCTGGAGTTTCTGGACTTTCCTCGGTTCCATCAGCCAAGGACGATCTGAGCGAGGCAAAAAATAAAATAATACAGACCTTATGCTTATGCCATCTGAACATCTACATAATGTTTCTTCCTCTCTGGATGTGAAGCTGTCCCTTACATACCCTTCCCCTTAGAAAATCACAGTGTTATGACTTCTTACGTCATTTGTTTTGAAATAATGGAGAAAAACAAATCAACATAAACGTCTTATTACTAGGGAAAAAAAATCACATGATGTAAGTATGAACATGTATTTAAAATATGTCTTCTGTTTCAGAAACTAATAATGTCTCAAATTATGAAAATACACAAATGTAAACATGTTGAATCATGTTTCTATACATGGGCCAAATTCTGGAACTGTGCATGGGTGACATTTTCTGTAACTACATAACATTCTGTTTCATCTCCCTGTGTTCAGATGATGGTTTTTGCAACTACACACTAAGCTGCTCCTTGTGTGGGCATACCAACATTCTATAATGGTCATGATGTGGCCGTGCCCAATTAATACATTTGTTCAAGAGCCAGAAGAGTTTACAGTGAATCATCACTCTCACTACTCCTTTCCAGAGTAGTGAGATTTTTAGAAAAAAACATCTTTTGTCCATGGTAGTTTAAACTTCATTCTTTGTTTGGTTTTTATTTCTGATATAATTCTAAGTTACAATGGGGCAATGTCATTATTTACCCTTTGCAGGAGTTAATTTCTTGCCCACTGGTAGGAAACACAAAGAAATATTGGTAGGGCACCTCCGGATGGCTGAAGAAAATGTGTTTTAAATCTCCCTGTTGACACGGCACTGCCCCCCAAAGCATTGCCCAGGTACTTGTAAACTTTGACTTTGTCACCCCACAAGCCAATAACACAGCTCTAGGATGTGTGTTTAGAAGACTCAGATTGGGCATACTAGAGAGGCAGTTTGAAGGAAAGCAGAGTATGGGATCTGTACAAGGACATTAGAAGAGAAGAGCTATTTAAATGCAATGAGACAAGCAATTTAATCAAGTTTCTTGCTGCTGGGGGTAACACTTTCTGTCAGACAAGGCTGTCTTCTATCAGGTCTCTACAGTACATTTGCCTCATGAAACAGTGAAACATAACGTTATTTACATATTTAGTTATGTATATTTAGTTTAGTTGGATTGATTTATGTCAGACTACACTGCCATTACTTAACCGGTACTGCTAATACAACAGATGAACTGTTTCTGCTTCTTGGAATGACATTGTACTGGTGCTCACAGCCTCCCTGACAGAGTTTGCAACATCTCTTTTCTATTCTGTTGGCCATTATTGCTGTCATTCTCTTCAATATGTTCTCTTCCATCTCTATGCATATCTTCTGGACCTGGAGTCTACACTTTACCGAAAGCAGAACTATTTTTCATCTTATTTACGTCTATCTTTCCAACCTTTTATCCTTTCATGGAGATTTAAGCTGAGCAGCTCTGTAAGCTGTAACTCCAACTCATTTACTATCCTTGTTCTGGTTGACTTCTGGTCACTACTGAAGATGCTTTCTTAAAAAGACGAATGCTTGGCCTTCTGCTCCAGATTCACACACTCCACAGCCATTGGTAAACAAGCTTTGTGTTTAGGTAGATAAACGTTCCAGCCACTAGGAATACAACAGCTCTCTCTTAAGTGTCTCTCTAGTCCAGGCTACAGAAATTTATGATTTCAGTTGTCATAGTGAAGACCGAACTTCAGCCCTTTACTTACATATTTTTTCCTCAGGCTGGGAAGCTGTCTGTTACAAAGTTAGTAGTATTCCAAGTCTCAGTAGAACAGTGCTACTTCAGTTAAGGTGCAGCTCTCCTTGATTTGTCTTAGGTACACATTTAAAACTGAAGCAGCCCTAGCATTAGGCATTACTAAAGCCAGGTTGCTACAGCCATGTAACAACACATGAATAGAGCTGCACCCTATAAGTCAACCAAGCCCAACATATCAGTACAGTAGAACTGCTCAGGAAAATGGATCACAGAATCCCTCCTTGCCCCAAATCATCAAAATATGTAAGTAATTCACTGGTCACCAGTCTGGGGAAGAACTGAAAAAGTGCACACCTTGTTCTATTAATGGTGCCGCTGGCCACATGGAGATACTGGGCATAAAGGTAATAGATGGCATACACAAGCAAGGCTGAGAGTATACTTATTCACAGTGTATTAAAGTGCAGGTGGAGCATCCCAGGGTGTCCGGTCAGAAAACTCCTATGTATTGTTGCTCAGGTCTTTGTCAGGAGGTGGTGTTCCTGTGTACGGTGATGAGTTAAACAGTGCTCCCTATTAATTAACATGATAGTTTATTTACACATTTACTACGCCACACTGATGAACCAGAAAATGCAACAACAGTGCTTATCAAGATAACAAGCAATTACATTATTTAAAAGAAAACACACACATATCCAAGGCAAACCACAATTATTAGGCTGGGTCTCATTAATTACTGCTTAGATTTCTCAATACCAAGACTAACTAGCAATCTGACAATTTATTTTTGACATGGGTAAAAATATCCTATTCCTAACGCATCGATCAGGACTTACTATGTTCTTTGGTATACCACAATTGTTCATGGCTAGAAGATTAAGTATGCTAATGTTAAGCAAGCTGTCAAGATGACAATGCCTAATGCCAATAAAGCAGTTGCATACACCCACGTTTAATGTGTTAGAAAACTCTAGTAATACAGTATATAAGTAGATAATGAGTTCAGATCCTACCAGGGCTACTGAGAAAATTGCAGCAAAAGTGAAGTGCCCAAGGGGTTTAATAAATTCAGATCCAAACAGTGCTATAGTTTCAGTCTAAATAGTAGGAGTAATTCCACACAGTTCCAGTTACATTCAGTACAAGAAGATATGTTCAGAGACCGAATCCTAAACAGCAGTAAAAACGTGCATATCAGGAAAACACATGGATGTGCAGGAAAATGAATGCACCATCCACATGAAGCAATATAAGGCACTGGGAAAATGTTTTATAATAATTGGTTACCAGTGGCACACACCTGGAGAGATAAGAACAGCTGCTGAAAACAATGCTATCTCCTCCTCTGTCAGCTGTAGCGAACACAAGCTCTTTGCAAAGTCAAAAGCAGCGCTCACCAGATCCTCAGAACCTTCAGGGAATAAATTTAGAAAGAGTATTACTAGAAAGTACTATTATAAGGATTCCTGGAAGATGATAACAGAATTCCCTCGCAACCAGTTTTTAAAATATTTTTCACATAGACACAAAATGGAAGTCACCTGAGTGAGCCTATAGCTGTTTAAATAATATTCATACAGAAATACATCAATATATAACTAACTAAAAAATAGATATAATCCAGACTTGTCTAGTATTATTTAAGTTTTAAAGTATTCAATAGAACTTTGGTATTGGAGTGTTGTTTTTCTTTAAAATGAAGTTCAGTATAGCATTAGAAAATGATCAGTAATATGACTGTCAGCATGGTAACTCAAACACACACACACACACACACACACGCTCTCTCTCTCTTTCACTGGCAATAGACTTGAGGTGGGGGTCGCATATGGGCTTTACAGCTTGGTTTAATATCTTCACAGAGATAAAAGGGGAGTTGCTCAAAACACTAAGGACACCAACAGTTTATTACAACTCAAGCATTCTGTTTTCTGCAATCCATTTTTACCATGTTGGCATCTCCTGGTGCCAGCAGAGCAGATGCCAGGGTAGGGGATTCCCAAAGCTCAAGGCTGCTGCCACTGGTGAGATGTGACCTATCCTATTCTGATGGGAGTGCATATGAATGATGTAGCGTTCAGCAGTAGAGGAAGACCTCCAGCTTCTAAGGACTAGGGCTTGATTATAAACAACTAGGACCCAAGCAAATTTGACAGAGCTATCTTTTTGAGTTGTCACAAACCTTTTATCACCAAACACATTAAAGAAATGGGCAACGTCTTGTGGAAGGAGAGGGGCATCTGTCCTCATCATGTTTTATTGTAAAAGAGTTCAGACACCTTCCAGTTTCAATTATTTGTATGATTCTCCAATGCTAGCAATGTTTATGTTTTTTTCAAATGTGTAAAAATAGCATTATTCTCAGGAACAAAAGTACAGTGGATCCCTGCCTTGTTTTTCTTAGTCCCACTATCCTCTCACTTGGTTAACAGCAGTGTCCAGTAGTCCATTCATGGTCCCACATCAGGACAGTGGACGTGGCTATTTAGGGGTGTTAACAGTTATGTACTGTGTAAGCAATAAGACCAAGGAGTATGTGGGGTGTTGAGGGATACCCACACACCCAGGGAATAGTGAGGCCTGAGGCCACAGACCACACTGGGAAAGGTCCTGTTACACTTAGAAAATGGGCTTTTGTAGTAACAAACATTTAAAAAGTATTGTCAAACATTTAAAGAAAAAGTTGTGTGTATAAAACAGTCCTTATGCAGGTACAGCACCTCCTTTTACTTTTTTAGAGGGCTCAGTTGGCTGATAAACCTAGTGCTGTCAACCAATCAGGTTTCAGGATTTTCTGAACTCCAGATTCTATATACATTAAGCAATGGCAAGAAAAAATCCTGGGCTTTGATTGGTCAGTACTGACCTTCAGCTGTGATTTGAAAAGCAACTAAAAATGTATTTTAAAAATATATTTTTTCACCTTTTTTCTTTTTATATACAAGCAAGCCATTTTATGACTACGATAATGCACTACAGAGTGTGTTTTGTGGGCTTAATGTTATTTCTCTGATGTTGAATGCACTTGGCCTGCAGCCTTGTGTCCAACCACCTGACGCATGATATTATCCTACCATAAGTGTGGTAACTTGCTTAAAAATACTATTGATGACATTTCAAAAAAAGCAGGATGAAGACAGTAAGAAAATACATATAATGCAGCATAGAAAGCACTTAGGATATGCACTAGTTGTTTATCTAAATACTGTTAGTTATTTGCAGTTGCATCTTGTTATTACATATTGTTCTTGCAACTGTATTGTCATTGCTGTATAGGTTGCATAGCTGTACCGTGATTGATCTCTAACCTGTTTCTGTACCAATTCTTGTTCACTTGTCGTACCTGATAATAGGCAGTCATGCTGTCTAGTGTGCTTACCCAGTCAACAAAAACTAAATAAATAGGAAAGTAAACTAAACAGGTACAGCACACTAATAATTTATCCATTTATGCTGCAAACTGACTTTAAACAATGAAGCTGAATTGTTGCTTTAGAGTCAGCCCCAGGGCACGTGCACCATGTGCCTTTATGTACCAGCAGGCTGTCAGGGCGCAAGGCTGCTCAATATGTCACACTCCCAAGACATGCTGCTGGCACTTCAAAATGCACAAGCTACTGTCCTATCCTCATCCTATTCTGTAGTGAGAAAAGCCAGAAGTTTGGTCTGGGACCCCCAGTTTCTTATTTTAGGAATCCCAATGTGTTATGGGGCAAAAGCTACAGAAAGCCCAGAGTCCTAGTAAGACTAGCAAAACCATTAGCTGCTACAAAGTATGATAAGATATAGATAGGTTTACTTTATAAATCTTTAAAAATAATGGTATTGACAATAGGTTTTAATATACAACAATGGTTGGGTGAAAATGCTGTTGTATATCTAGAGTTAAACCCCATTACATTTAGCATGGCATGTACCAGTTACTTTGACACTCTCTATTTAAGTATGCCAACTTGGTTTTAGGCAAGGCAAGACAAAGTGTATTTCTAAAGTACCTGATTCCTGAGGTTCAGGGCACTATACAATTAGCATAAAATAAAACCCAAATCATACAATGACTTTAAAAGTTTTTGTTAAATAAAATGACACTGCCTTAAAATTCTGATCCATTCAATTAAAAACTAGGGCATGTAGTTTGAGTTTTGTGCTTTGTGACAAAGTACCAGCATCAAGGTTTGACCATTTGGGATATCAAGTCAGTGAACATGATTTTCTGCATTGAAATTCAAAGCAAAATTTAGAACAGAAGTCACAAATCCAGTGTGCTTGGCTAAAGTATTGTTCTCACATAAAAAATTATCTAAAAAAGTACCATCACACGTATGAAAACTGATATTTTTCAATGTTTATATCTTACTTTTTCCTAACTAAATTATGTGTAATAGCAACGTCACTGTTCCTGTTCATAATCTTAATTCATGAAAAATCTTAGCTTTCAAAGTTGCATCACTTCGAAGGAATCCTATTACAGTTAAAGTGCCTTAAACCAGGGAATGTTTTTCTTTTTTGGGGGATGGGGGGGAGGAGCTGGGGTACACATCCCATTTTTTAACTCCCCCAAATCCATGCTTCCACCACACCAAGTTGTGATATATATCATTTGTCTGTCTGTCTATCTCTCTATATATAGCATGGCACCCATCTTCAACCACAAGGGGTGTGGGTGGGGGTCTCCATTGAAATCCCACCAAGTCCTAAAAAGGGGTGTTACCAATTGACATGATGGCTTACAGCAAATTCCTGGCTACCTCTGCACTACCCCCACTTTGTTTTTACAATTTGTATGACTTACCACCTGTTACCGTTCTACATTTTTTTGTAGACTTAGCATTTCACACTTGTCTAGTGTCTTATTTTACATTGCATTTGTCACATTTGTTTACAATATCCCCATTTTACCCCTGGGTTGCACTTTAAACAAGCTGTGGCTTAGTGTACTTCACCTAGTCAACAAATTTTAAAGAAAAATAAATAAATATACTCACTCTGACCCTCCACAGAGACTGTGTGTATCTCCTGCAGGAAGCCCCTGTACTCCACAGGCCAGTACATAAAAGACCAGGGAAGTCACCCAGGAGCAAAACCCTCCCATGGGGCGGCACTCTGAGATGTTGCCAGGAGACTGGACCTCTGTGGAATTTTACTCCCCCCTCCCCATCATCACAGTAAGACTACTTCACTATTTTCACCAGAACTGGTAGACAGAGGCATGATCTGCTTAGCTGTCACATTTCAGATCTCTAGCATTTAAAAACTTTGATCTATACTGAAAGTGCTCCATCATCAATAATTTTCTATATATATATCCTTGCAGAACCCTATCTATAAAGCATTGCCTTGCTGCTGTGTTCACAGATGGTGCATGGGATGGTGGAATTTACACATACCTAGTGTCTTAAACATTTGCATTCCTCCATATTTCCCTTCAAATAGAACAGTGTTGTTGAGTGGATTGAAGGCACGGCACATTCTCACCAACACCACCTCCAGGCAACCTGTCAGGGCAGCAGAAATAAAGCATCTTCCAAGGTTCAGTGACAGTTTTATGCAAGTTTTAAAATACACCAGATATCATGTGCCCTAGTTTACATAGGACCAAGTGCTTGTTCCCCATATTGAGTAACCATAGCATGTGAGGAATTTGGCATTGGCTGTAATACTACTGTGGCTCCTCACAGCAGGATTCTGCTAATGCTGGCTATGGTTCTGTCAGCATGTGCTGGTTAAACTGATTTATGGACGCTAAACACAGGAATATATTTCCTAGCCCTCTTGTCCCTGTCAACAAAAAGAAATAGAGTAGCTATTGCCCTGTACATGATGACTATCTAAACATTTAACGTCCACAGAAGAAACCATGGGTTGCAATGCTTGTTTTTGAGTTACATGGTGAGACTTGATGCCTGTTGCTGAAATGTTGAAAAAAAATCCGTAAGGGGTCGGATTATTTTAATAGTTATAGCATCAGTTTTCAGTGTCAACATGTGAATTAAATAATGAAATAACGACAAAACAGTTGTCATAGCAATACAGAAATAAAGTGTACATTACCAAAACAATTCTACCCTCTTGAACTAACAATACGAAACATGTGGGGACTCTTTTTTTTTTTAATGAATAAGTCCTGTATCATTTTCATAAAATCTTTTTGATTGATGTAGAATATGGTTTGGGGGCTGACAGTATAGCCTAGAGGTTAGAGTAACAAACTGTGAATGAACTTTGTACATCCAGCAGACTTGGGTTTGATTCCCACAACCTCTTACTTGCATACTGTGTGACCCTAAGCAAGTCACAACCACCCAGTGCACCCAGGTTGCCCCTAAAAAAACAAGCACTTGTACCTAGTGGGCTTTACTGGCTTACCAAAGGAAAAAAAATAAAGCAAAGAAATCAATGTAGGGATTCCCTTGCAACTTTTGGCTTATCTGCTTTCAAAGCAGCAGTTTCGGAGCTGGCTGACCAGGAGAAACGTAACTAAAAATCCCAATAAAAAATAAAATGTGCCAAAAAGCCATTTAAATAATACAAAAGTACATGCATGGTTTGCAAATACCCTTATGTACTATGCACTTTGAAAAAGCTACCTCAACTATGTAACTTAACTGGATGTTTACCAATATTGTGTATTGTTTTATTGTATCCATGGCTACTTTAAGTGTTGTACTACTCTGACCATTGTAAATCCCTCTACCCTCTCTCCCGGGTTGCACCTGGGAATGAGCCTCAGCTCAGTGTGCCTTTCCTGGTTACCACATTTTAAATAAATAAATAAATTAATTAATAAATGAAATACAGACTGATGAAGACTTTAATATAAATTAATTAAAGAAACCAAAGACAGACAGACAGACGTGCACAGAGTGTCATGAATATGCCAATGACTGTAACTGTGGAAACATATTTCTTTACTAATTGCCACCCTGTTTTGATCCTTAGCTTGACATAACGAAATAGGATAAGTCATTATTCTATTTCTAGTGATACATACATATATGAACACATTTCTTCTAGTAAACAGCTCTGAACACATTTTTGGATGCATCAGAAAAATGAGAATCTGAAACACCAGGGACCATCCTTGAAGCAGCAGTACTTGTTAGATGGCAGCTTTTTTGTCATATAATTTTTTTTTAGCAAAAATGTATTTCTAACATCCTTAGATTCATTCCCAGTGTATTTTTTTTACAGATATTTGTAAAACACCTTTTATATCTAACTTTGTAATTAATGACTCACGTCAATAAATATGTCCGCCACTCACAAGTTTTAAAGATTTAAGACTTCCTGTTCTCATATCATACCTACCATGAAAACAAATTAAATATTTTTGTACAGGGCTGTGCTGTTTACCAGCAGGAACATGTGGTCACACCATCTTAATACAGCCACAGTATGAATTTAGTATGTACATTTAAAGAGTTACTGACACCACAAAGAAAACTTAAAAAAATAATAATAATTAGGTACAATTCTGCTTGCATTCCATTTATATTTTATATATTTATCCTCCTCATAATTTATTACTAAGGAAATGTGTATGAATACATAATCATAGATACAGTCGGCAGATAAGGGTCTATGGCTAGAGACCCGTGTATTTCTTGCTACTTTTTCCCAAAATTCGTTTTATTTTTCAGGAATTTCGTTTTATTTCTTGTTATTTTTTTTTTTACTTTTCAGGTACAAAAAAACCCTACAAAACAATAACATTTTTTTTTTTTTTTTTTTTTTAAATCGAGGACAGCTGTAATGGCTGTAATGATTTGTGTTAATCACTGCTTGCCCAGTTTGTCAAATTTTTTTTCTTACATTTCTGAGTGGAAAGGCAAACCCAGGCCACAAACATTCTGGCTATGCCTCCACTGGCTCTCCACGGTCACATACAGTGGTGGTGTTCTTCCCACAGCACACTCTCACCACGCGCTCTCTCAAGCGAGCCACTGACAACTCGCACCATGCTGTCTCTAGGTTCAAAACTGGGAGTCATGCACATCTTGAACCATGTCTTTATAACACAAAAAAGAAAATGAGCAGGATGCAGTCCCTATATTAATTCACTCCCCAAAGCCACCAATGTTTTGTGCTTAATGATGTGCGCGTTTTCAAGGCTTTAATCATCACTAAGTGGCACACACTTATTTCCCCACATTTAAGTAAGAGTGCATAATTTAGATCGGGGCAGAAATGGGAGCCGGAGAACCAGAGAGCAAGATGCGAGGCATAACACGCATCGGGAGGACACAAACTGAGTAAAATGTTTAACTTTGTCACCTTTCATTTTATTTTGTTTTATGGTGCGGATTTTGTTTTATTTCGTGCTATTTCACATTTGCAAATTGCATGGGTCTCTATCTATGGTCCACCCAGTCTGCCCATTTGAGTTTGTAAGTTCCCTTTATATTTTTCTAGAAATCTGTTGCCCCTTACCCCGACCTCCAGGATTCCCATATGTCTATCCCAAGCATTCTTAAATCCCATGATTGTTTCAGCCCCCACCACTTTTCTGGCAAGGTGTTCCACTTGTCCACCACTCTTTTTGTGAAGAAATTCTAACTCATGTTTCCTCTGAATCACCCTCCCTCCAACTTCATGCCCTCCTGTCCTGGAACATCTTTTTTACTGGACAATAGTGTATTCCTGCTCCCCTTTCCTCTCTGTAAGGTACCTGCATGTCTCTATCATGTCCCCCCTCTCCCTCCTTCATCTTCTCCAGGGAGTACATATTCAGGTCCTTCAGCCTGTCCTTGGACATATGATGCAATCCCTGTGCCATCTTTGTTGCCCTCCTCTGAACCTTCTCTACCCTGTCTATGTCCTTACATAGGTAAGGTCTCCAGAACTGTACACTGTACTCCAGGTGGGGCCTCACTAGTGTCTTGTATAGTGGAATTACGACCTCATTTTCCTGCTGGTGATGCCCCTGCCTATGCATCCCAGCATCCTATTTACTTTATCTGCTGCCTTGTTGCCCTGTTTCCCTACCCTGAGGTCATCAGAGATGATAACCCCAAGGTCCCTTTCCTGCTTGATGCATGCTACAGCCTCACCCCCAACTGATATGTTGTTCCAGGGTTTTTGTACCCCATACACATTATTTTGCACTTCTTTGCGTTGAATTTCAACTGCCAAACCCTCAACCATTCTTCAAGCTTCTGCAGGTACCTTCTCATTCTTTGCACACCCTCTGGCATGTCCACTCTGATACACAGCTTCATGTCATCAGCGAAAAGGGAAATTCTGCCTTATAGGTCCTGCGCAATGTCACTGACGAAAATGTTGAATTGGACCTGTCCTAGCACTGATCCCTGCAGAACTCCACTGATCACTCTTCCCTCTGTGGAGTAACAGTCATTTACCACCACCCTCTGTGTCCTGCTGCCCAGCCAATTACCCACCCACTACACTACTGTCCCGCCCACTCCCATATTCCCCAGTTTGTTTAATAGTCTTCTATGTGGCGCAGTGTCAAAGGCCTTGCTAAAGTCCAGATAGGCCACATTCACTGCCCTCCCCTGATCCACCTCCCTTGTCACACAGTCGAAAAATTAAATGAGGTTGGTCTGGCATGACCTCCCCCCTGGTGATACCATGCTGCCTTGGGTCCTGTAGTTTGTTGGCAACCAAATGTTCCACCAGTCTCTCCTTCAGTAGTGCATCCATAATCTTCTCCACTACCGAGTTCAGGCTGACTGGTCTGTAGTTCCCTGCTTCCTCTTTCTTTTTGCTTTTGTATAAGGGGACTACATCTGCTGTCCTCCAGTCTTTGGGTCCTCCTCTGTTTCCAGTGATCAGCTAAACAGGATTGGCAGAGATTCAGCCACCATCTCTCTTGGTTCCTTTAGGACCCTGGGGTGCACCCCATCTGGCCCCGATACTTTATTAACTCGTATTCCTTCCAGTTTCTTTAGGACCCTTTCCTGTGTAAAGGAGCTCATGTCCGTTTCTGTGCCCATCCCACCCCTTGTACTCCCTTCAGGCCCATTACCCTCTCCTTTCTCAGTAAAGACTGAGCAGAAATATCTGTTCAGAATGTCAGCTTTACTATTGTCATCCTCCACGCTCACTGCCCCTGTCCTCCCCCTTCAGTCTCACTATCTCTCTCTTTGACCTTCTTTTTTCACTTATGTACCTGTAAATGTTTTGTCCCCTCTACCCATTGATTTTGCTATGAGCTTTTCTGTCTGAGCTTTGGCTTCTTTTACTGCCCTCCCTGCCTCCCATTGCTTCTCCTGGTACTTCTCCTTATTCCCTTTTGCCTGCATCTTTTTTTTTTTTTTTTTTTAACAACTTTATTTATCTCTCTGACCTCTGGAACTCTCTCTGGAGAGGTTGCTCAGAGCCTGCCTTGATCCTGCCCACCTGAAGCCCTCACTCGTTCCTCTCTGGGCCCCGCTCTCCATTCATGTCCCCCCCACCCAGCTCACCGGCTCTGAGTCCCCCGAGGTGGGACTGCTAGTTAGCTCCTCCTGGCACGTTATCTAGAATCTAGATAGGCAACCGAGAATGGAGGAGAGCAGAGGAGATGAGTGAAGACCCCGATATTGGGCATGGTTGGCTGGCACCCCCGAACCTTCCTTCACCTATCTGAAGGCAGAGAGTTTTTCTTGCTTAGGTATGCCTCTCGCAGAGCCTGAGCATGCAATGATGCCAGGGATGTCCGTCGTGGCTCTGTGTCCCACTACTGGTGCCCTGAGGTGTTGCAGCGCCTGTGGTCTCCACCAGGGGCCGCTGCGGTGCCGGCCAGGTCGCTGGCATGGCGCGAGGTGTGGCATCCAGCACCTCAACCCTCAGCACCACTGGGCCGGCCTGTGCCTGTCTGAATCTTTTTGTATTGCCTGAATGCAATCTTTTTGGCTTTCACTTTCTTAGCTACCTCCTTGGAAAACCATAAAGGGCTCCTCTTCCTTTTCCCCTTGCCAACCTGTTTAATGCATAATTGTGTTACTCTTGTAATCCCTGTTTTAAATATTGCCCACTGTTCCTCCACCCTGATTACCTCCCCATTACCATTAGTGCCTCTTTCAAGCATGTCCCCATTTTCCCAAAGTGTGCCCTCCTAAAATCCAGGATATGTGTTTTTGTGTGGTTTTGTTCTGCTCCTTCTGTGATTTCAAACCACAGTGACTGGTGGTCACTGTTCCCCAGGTGCTCCCCCACTGTTACCCCTATCACACAGTCCTCATTTGTGAGCATGAGGTTCAGTATTGCCTTCTGCCGAGTTGGTTCCATGACCAGTTGCTTAAGGAAGGTGCTTGAAGGAAGTCCAGGATAAATTTGCTCCTGGTTGATGCTACTGCTAGGAGGCTCCAGTCCACATCTGGAATACTGAAGTCTCCAACCAGCACCATCTCCCCCTTGTCCACCATCCTTTGGATGGATGGCTAGCATTAACTCCCTATCTGTCACTTCCTCCTGGGCTGGTGATCTGTTGACCACCCCGTGCAGATGGCTGACCCAATTTTTCTTTCCAGTTCAACCCACTGTATCACCCCCCATTTTGTTCCTCCCAGATCTCCTGGATCTTGTTTTGTTCCTCCTGGATAATTGCTGTCCCTTAGAGTTTATTTTGAGTTCATCTGCCTCTATAGCTTACTACTTACTCAAAGTCATAATCCTCTGTTGTGACATCACAGTCTGTTGCCATGGGAGTAACTGTGAGGTCACAAGCAGTGCTCTATGACTTCAGGGGTATCAGGTCAATACCATGCAAGAAAGATAGCGCGGTACTAACTGCACTGTGTAGACAGCACCTGGATTTACAGTGACAGGGATATAACAGCGGTAAGGAATTACTGCTACCCCTGTTGTTGTACACTTTTTCTACTGAGGGATCAAGTTCCCATGAGCTAAGTGCCTGGTCGAGCCACTCCCATGGTGGAGTGGCTAAGGCGCCAGTACATGGCGGAATGTGAACCCTGGGACCATGGTTTGGTTCTCCCCAGGATTCCCCATGCTACTACTTTTTGCGGCTTTTATTTAAAAAAAAACAACAACAAAGTTTTCCCCCCTCCTGAGTTTCTCCTCATCCCCAATGTCCATCCCCTCCCAGGAGTTTTTTTATCTAAATTCGGGGGGATGCGGGGGCAAAGCCCCTCACAAGAAAACAAGGAAGCCCATTCTTTCTTAGGGCATGCGCTGTTTGTACGGTGGTCGGAGTTTTACCTGACCTTATTTCAGTGCACTCCCTTTTGCTTGCAGCATTCATTGCTGCACAGGTTTTCTGTTAGGTAAGATGACCCCGTGCTGACTTCAGGTAGGGAAAAGGCATCAGGAACAGATAAACTCTTCAGGAGCAGAAATCCTGTTTTCATACAAATGGCCACAGTAATAAATAATGTGGAGGAGAAATACAGAACTAATGGGAAATACAAGCTGGACTGTGTCTAAATATCGTGTTTTGTTAAAGTTCACCTAAACGTGCCCCACCAGCTCTTTTACAGGTAACGTCAGCGATATAGATTTCCCCATATCTCAGTTCAGGAGGGAAAGAAAACAAGAAGAAAAATGGATATTGATGCTTCTGCCAGAAGAACATTATTGCTGAAAAAAAAAAAAATGTGGTGATTGACAAATACTGCTGCGTTAGAATGACACGGGTGTGGTAATTTGCCAGATAAAGTCTCTCTAAAAACAAAGCACACATCCACCCATTTAAATCGGGTTCGATAATATAAATTCTGGGTAGAAAACATATCAGTGTTGGACTATCACAAGTCACTTTTACAAAATCAAAAACTGGCCTTGGGTTTTACTATTCTGGGAAAATGATGTACAGTACAGTATTCCTACAGATAATATTTTATTTGCACTTTTGGACAGCTAACATAAGAAAGTGCTGATGTTCTGTTATTGAGAATGCATGTTTGTGTGGTTTGTATAATTGCAGATGAATAATAATACTTTCAGGCTTTCTGCATTTGAAGTTATTACTCAAAGTACATTATTTTACTGATGCTGTTCAGTCAATGATATAGGGACTGATTATCCTGTATTGGGTTAAAGTAGCAGTACTAGTTAACAAAAATGTAAATAATCTGCTATTAGAACACATAAAAGCATCAGTGTATCTGATAATTTTTTCACATTATTTCACTCCTGAGGCACGACAGAATTTAAAAGTCCTTGCTCCTTTGCCAGGTCCAGCATCATGGATATAAGCAGACAAAAGTGGTAATGAGTTTAGTGACCAGAAACATGTCCTGGTAACACCCTGTCTTGTCTGCATTATGAAAACAGTGGCTGCAGTTAAGGTGTCACCACTGGGGAGGAGATTTTTTAAAAGATTTTGGAGGCTGCCATCTTTATTGTAGATCCATACAAACTACACAATTTGTAATTTAACACTGTCTTAAAAATAGCTGAATGAAATTAAAATACCCAAATTAAAAATTTAAGAATAACATAAATATATTACTACGAGAAAAGGTAGTATGGTATTTTTTGCTGACGTAGTACTGCTGCTTTCAGTCTACGCCCCCTCCTTTTCTGGATGTAGACTAAGCTGATATCAGGCAGATTAATTATTTTTTTTGGTGGATTACAGTATATAATGCCTGCATTAGTTTTCTCTGGTAAATATCTGGTGTTATAAAAAGCATCTCAGAAGTGCTACAATCTAATTGGCTGGCAGAATTCCAAGACCCTTACATTAATTAAGTAATAAGGCATGTCCAGGGTTTAGAGTAACATTCTGTTAATTACAGCCTTGGGGTGTAATGTGGCATGAGTAGCAGCCAATTGCCATATTGACCCTGGGGGTAATTAACGGACTGTTAATCTAACTTCTGGGGTGCCATACTGCTATTAGAAAAAAAAAAACAAAACATATTCCATAAGGACAGTGTTAGCTGTGTACTGTTTGAATGTTTTCCTCATTGAGAGGGAGATTTTTAATAAAATAGTTCAGGGGCTGGCCCATCTTCTGCGTTAACAGGTTGAGTTCCTACCTGATTTAAGAAGAAGGATCTGGTCATTCTGGCATAACTCCATGAACCCTGTGATTCGCATGGCAAATTCTACCACATACTGGATGGCGTGCGTGATCTGGATTGCACATTGCTGCCACAGAGCTTCTTTTGTCTTGAATGAAAAATAAAAAATGCAACTGAATCAAGGAGAAACAGATAGTCTCACTGCCTAACTAGACAACCCCCACAGCTTCATCTGGACAGGACTGCACTAGGATGGTGTGTATTATTGCTGTCTTAGCTACCAACAAGATGGTATGAGAGAAGCATTTACTTTGGCCCTCATAATTTTCTTTTAGGACTGCTTAGCCAGTAGACAACTTCTGGGCATTTCAGAATTAGTCTACAAGAAGAAATCAGGAAAATTATTCAGAGAACGATGGGCTATAGTAATTTTGCATGTACCTCTGACCAGTGCCCCAGATAAGGCCAAATGCACTGCAAGCATTTTGTATACACATGGGCAGCAAACTCTAAATACCGCTGTATAATCCGGTGCTAAAAATGAAGCACAGAAAATGGTCAGCCTATAATCAGCATAGTGAAAGTTCATTTTCAAGCACAAATCAATGAACTGACTGGCTAATCAGCTTAAAACTGCTAAATATATCTGAGGACAGCATGGCCCTAAAGGCGTGTTTATGCTGTCATGTTTGCACTGCAGCAACATGATTGGATGTGTTGCTGTGGTGCAAATGTGGCAGTGTGGACCCTTAAATGAGTGTGGTAAGTTGCTCCCTGAGCCGCAGCAGTGTTGGGGACATGTAGCGATGTGAGCAGTGTAAGCTGCAGTGTGGACTGGCAGCACCACTTGCATCGCTGCAACATGCTCCCGACCCATGATCCTCTGCTGCACGCCCATGATTCCCGCGTTGTAAACAGGAAGCATGTAATCAGGAAATACAGTACTCTGGGAGGTGTGGTGGGCCAGCTGGCAGCAGAGGCACTCTACAATGAATTCACAAAAGCAGCAACCCGTTACTTGCTAATGCACCTGTAATTTTATTGCATGTTGGATGGGCTTTCAGAGCATGTGGCTCAGGACTAGGACACATCCATGAGACATCACGGAACACCTGCCCACCCCCTTGAACTTACAACTCCTCTTGAGCGTAACTTGTAATGGTGCTGAGAGGGGCTGTATAGAAGAAACTCTGGCTCTGGTGCAGGAGCAAAGAGGAGCGAGCTGCACAGACAGCTACAGCCAAGATGGGCAGTGTATATGTGGTTTTAAACACTGCTGCATTTACATTAACAGAGAGGTATTCCCTTACAGGCAGTACGTGTCTGTATTTAACATTTTTCATACTTATTTAGTAGTTTTAGACTCATGTATGTTGAGGCTGCTGTTCCTATTCTTCTAAATTGTTTTACATGATGACTCCCCCAAAGCAGATTGCTCTTTTTAGCCTTCAAGCAAAGGAGGTGTTGAAAACCCCCCACTAAAGCTACTGGACAATAAATCGACCCAGTGTAGTCCAGGCACTGCTTCCTGGAACTGTAGGTATATGGGTATACTCAAATTTTATGTATGCCTGTATGTATGTAGAGTACTGTATGTATCTGACTGATCTGGGCTGGGATATCCAGGGTAAATACAATCTAAAAATGAGAAAAAAGATCTCTATAGAAACCAAGATATTACATCTCATTTGGCCAATCTACTGTAAGTACAATTCAAAATTGCTAAAAGCAGGACCTTGCTGAAAATCAGCTGGGCTAGTCATAGTAAAAACTTCTGCAAATTTTGATTGACCTGTGTACTGATCCACTTCCTCGGCCTGTGTTTATATTTGGTACTTTCTGCTGTCTGTCCTCCTTGTTAACCGCGGTCAGGCGTGGAAATTATATGCTGGCTCATCGTGCCTTTCGTGGTCAAGAAATAGAGATGCGGCATCATAGCTCGATTATCATGGGTAAACACACAGTAAAAGGAGTAAAAGCCAGATCCCACAGATAACTAGATGTTGCATCTTATATGGGTTATCCATAGCAAATGCATCCTGATATGGATAAACACAAGACATTACTGAAAACAAGACATAGCATCTCAGCTGGGCTACCCAGATTGCATTGTAAAACTGGTAAAAACAGGATCCTACTGAAAATAAGATACTGCATCTCAGTCAGTCTATCCTAGGTAAATGCAGCAACACAGTAAGTCAAAGTAGAATGCCTATGAAACTGAGATGTGGCATTTTAGTTAAACTATCTTGGGTAAATACATTGCAGAAATGGGTGAATGTATGAACCTAGTAAAAATGCAATATTGCAGTCATCCTGGGCTGAGCTATCCTGGTAAATGCAGTGTAAAAATGGATAAAAGCAGAATGCACCTATAAACAAGATACTTCATCTCAGCTGCGTGGTCCTTAATAAATACAGCATAAACAAGCATTTGTCAAGCATCTGTCAATGCCGAATGTTTGCTTGCTGGCATTGGCAGTGGTAGTGTAGAAGTTACAGAGCTGCGATAATAGGAATGGCGGTGAAGGATTGAACTGAAGCCAACCCCACCACCACCCTGCAGAGAGTGACAGGCATTGGGTTGTGCCTTTGGGTCGTCAGGCATAACGGCCACGCCATTTCACCACACCCCACCCTGCATACACTGACAAGTGTCACGGTGTTCCTTGGGGTCTTTGGCCCTTATGCGCACCCCATTCCATTAGGAAATACAGTGAGATGGGTGCGATATAGGAGAAAGGGGTGAACATTGGGGCCGAAGAGTCCAAGGCATACCTCGATGTCTCTCACTGGCTCCAGGGTGTGGAATGGTATGAGTATTACAGGCAAGAATCCCAAGTCACACCCCTGATGCCTGTCATTCTCTACAGGGTTGGGCGTTATGGTTGGAAACCCTAATACCTCAGGCATTCATTGGTATTTTCACTCCAAATGTTCAACATGGTTTTGTGACCCCACCTCATGAAGAGAGAATATCAGTTGTTAGCAGCTGCTTATGACTGCGACTACGGCATTTAGCACCACAGGTGCAAAACATTCGAACAGGATGTAAAAATGACAGCTGTCTGTTCATGGGGAGGTGTAAAAATGGCAATGTTGCAAATCTGCAGTAAAATATTTAAAAAATGGTGAAGTCACGGCGTACATAGAAACTGTGCAACACACACCGTAATATAATTAGGTTGGGGATTTTTACAGCAGATTGTCAACTCAGGCATTTTGGTGCCTCCGATCATGAACAGTGTCACTGTAGTTTTCTTTATCTGTCCCGAACAATGATTTCCCACAGCGACACGCATCTTTGCGCTGAAAGTGTGAAACACCCCGGCCATGTTGTGAAAAATGACAGCTGTACTATAAATAAGGAAGTGTGAAAAATGCCACTGGTGAAAATCTGGACTTAAACTATTACAAAGTCATGAACTTACGAGGTACATGGAAACTGCATAATGCTCACTCGTAACACAGTCATTTTATGGACTTTTGTCACCAAATTTTCAACATAGCCATTTTAAGACCTCTGCTCATGAACATTGTAACTGTGATTTTCTTAATCTGTCCCAAACATTGGTTTCGCACACCAACAGCACCATTGTGCGCTACATGTGCAAAAACACATTTTGGGCGGTATATGAAAAATGGCAGCTGTGCTGTTCATAAGGAAGTGTAATAAAATGGCAATGTTGAAAATCTGGAGTGAAAATATTAAATTCGCAAACTTATGAGCATGCATAGGAACTGTGCAATGCACCTTCGTAAAACAGTCATTTTTAGGAATTTTTCCCAAATTTTCAACATAGCCATTTAAGACCTCTGCTCATGAACAGTGTCACTGTGATTTTCTTAATGTGTCCCATACATTGATTTCGCACTCGACTGTGCCATTGTGCGCTACATGGGCGGAAACATGTTTTGGGTGAGATGTGAAAAACGACAGCTGTACTACTCATAAGAAGGTGTGGTAAAATGGCAATGTTGAAAATCTGGAGTGAAAATATTGAAAATTCGCGAACTTACGAGCGTGCATAGGAACTGCGCAACTCACGCTCGTAAAACAGTCATTGTTAGGAATTTTTTCACCAAATTTTCAACATAGCCATTCTAAGACCTCTGCTCATGAACAGCATCACTGTGATTTTCTTAATTTGTCCCATACATTGATTTCGCACACCGACTGCGCCATTGTGCGCTACATGGGCGGAAACACATTTTGGGTGAGATGTGAAAAATGACAGCTGTACTACTCATAAGAAGGTGTGGTAAAATGGCAATGTTGAAAATCTGGAGTGAAAATAATGAAAATTCGCCGAACTTTCTGCGTGTGTAGGAACTGGCATAGCGCTTACACTTTCGTAAAACAGTCGTTTTGATTTTTCCACCAAATTTTCAACATAGCCTTCTTGAGAGCCCACCTTATGAACACTGGCAGTGTCGTTTTTGTTAATCAGTCCCGAAGGTGATTTTGCGCAGTGACTGTGAAATCCGCCGCCGGGCCAGATGTGCCATGACAGTGACAACATTCATGAGAAGGGGTCCCAAAACCCCATGTTGAAAATTTGGTGCAAAATACTCAAAAAATGCCTGAGATATGCAACAAAGTTGAAAAAACCTATCTAGCCCATTATACAGCTTACCGGCATTTCCTCAGTTCGCGGTCGGCTTTGAAGAGTGCAGATGTGTTCCCGGTCCACCGAAGATTATCACGCCGGGGTCCGGAGGTAAGTATGGGGTGAGGGGTGTGTGTGTGGGGAGGCAGGGTGCGCAGTGGGTGGAGTGCGGGTTGTGGGGGCAGGAAGACTGCGTGGGACCGTTTTTGCTTTACAGGTAAAAAAAAACAGCGGGGCGTTTGCCATGCTGGGGTGGGCTCCCAGCGTGGCAGAAGTAACTGAGGCGATGGAGCCGGCGGAGGATTGGGCACCCCGTCGGCCATAGCATTTGTTGCCACACTGGGGTGGGCTCCCAGCGTGGCACCTTGTACTCCAGGGGAGAGAGTGGAAGCCAGCGAGGATTGGGCACCCCGTCGGCGATAACATGGGAGAGACAGTGAAGCCGGCGAGTTGGGCACCCGTCGGCTATACCGTCGATTTTGCCACGCTGGGTGGAAGGCTTTGGGGAGGCGCAGCACAGCCACGGCGGATTGGGCACCCGTCGGCTACTACGTCTGCGGGGAGGGCAGCATGCAGTATGCGTGCGTTTCTCTGTGTGTGTGTGTGTGTGTGTTTAGGGGAGCTGTGCATGAGCAGGCGATATCTTATCGCTGCTCACTGAAGCATAGCTCCCCCTTTCAACTGTATGCCACTGCATTTTGGAGCTTGTCACAGACAGCTCCAGCATGCATTGGCTTACAGCGGCCACGCCTGCCAACACACTGACTGAATTGGAAGAGGAGGTGACACACCTCCGAAATCTCGGATGATGGCACTATGTTTCTGCACATGCGTGCAAGCAAACATAAAAATGGGTGAAAGCAAGACACCACTGAAAATAGAATGTTGCCTCAGGTTTCTATCCCAAGCCTAGGATGTCTGGTGGAGACTGGTAAGATGGGGTTCTGGTGTTTGTCTTGAGTGCTTTCTGCCTGGGTGGATGGGGGGCAGGCTTCCTTCTCTTGCACGACTAGTGAATACAAGCTGGAAAAATCCATAATCCACTTGAAACAGGATATGAGATACCACAGCTCGGCAAATGCATTGTAAAAATGGGTTACAGCAAGACCCTGCTGGAAAAGAATTGCTGTATTGCATCTAAGCTGGGCTGGACTGTCCTTGGTAAATACTATGTTAAAATGGGTAAACACAGGACTTCTTTGAAGATGAGATATTGTAGCTTAGCTGGGTTATCCTGTGTCGCTTCAGTGTAAAAGTGGGTAAAGGCAAGACCCTGCTGAAAATGAGAAGTGACATCTTAGCTTAGCTACTCTTGCAAAATGTTGGGTAAAGTGGGTGAAAGTAGGACCCTTGTAAAAACAAGATGTGGCGTCTCAACTGTGTTATCTGGGGTAAATACATTATAAAATATATGCATGCAGGGCCACACCAAAAAGGAAATACAGGCCAGATATTCAAAAATGGGTACAAGTGGGGCGCAATGGTTTGTGCCGCACTGGTGCCTGCACCTGACCCAGAGGCTGCTATATTCAGTCAGATAGTGGAGCAGCACTGTTTGACTGAATGTCTGCCAATGCAGGCACAGCACTAAGTCAATCTGTGTTGCTCCAACATGGACCTGGGCTGTATCCAGCCCACAGAGAATTTCACCCCATGACTGGATAGCGCTGACAGCCATGGCACGATATTCAGCTGCACCATACAAATTAGCCTATTGGGCATGCAAGACACTAAGGGGCCCTTTCCATGCCCATTATGGGCTCATCTGCGTGGGAGACGGCCACTCTTTTACACCCATCTTGTGGGCGCCTGCCACATCATCCCTGGTGTCTAGTGGCACGCCCCACTACCAAACACCGTCCAGTTGCAGTATGTTATTATGCTTTATTTATGTACTATGTGTCAAGTATAGAATTCTTGGAGTCTAGTGGCACCTCCCACTCCCTGAACACCTGTTCCATTCCAGTATTTTATGTTATGTTATGCATGTCTCTGTGTTTCAAGTATAAATCTTCCTGATGAATAGTGGCAACCCCCACCCCGTGAACACCTGTCCTGTATATGTAACCATATCTCTGGTGTCTAATGGTACCCCTCGCCCACTGATCTCACATCTCATATATTTCACCCTATTTCTGGTGTCCAGTGACACCCCAACCCCCAATCTCATGTCCTATATATTTCACTCAATCCCTGATGTCTAGTAGCACCCCCACTTCCATCTCCTGTCCCGTATATGTCACCTCATCCCTGGTGTCTAGTGGTACCCCCACCCCTGATCTCCTGTCCTGTGTAGTTCACCACATCCCTGGTGTCCAGTGGCACCTCCCACCCCGATCCCCAGTCCAATATCATACTCGGCAGACTTGATGGACCCTTGGTCTCCTTCTGCCATCAAATATTCTAAATTTCTATTTTTCTATGTTTCTACACCTTATCCCTTGTGTCTAGTGACATTCCAACCCTCCAATCTCCTGGCCTGTGTAATCTATAACATCCCTGGTACCTAATGGTACCCTCATCATGCCAGACAAAAAATGAAGCTGCGAACAGTAGTGGCAGAGAGTGGCAGTTCAGCGCCCCCCCCGGCACCTAGAACACCACCCATCCAACCCCCCCTTACCAGCAAGCTGGGGACATGTGCTGAATCCTATTACAGCAACCAGCACAGCCGTCCTTTAATCGCCTTGGCTGGCTGCCATATGAACCGACAGTGAGTGTGCATACAGTATATTGTACACTGTATTCACACTAGAAGCTGTCAGTTCATATGGCAGCCAGCTCATATCGGAGGACTGTGCCGGTTACTGTACTGGGATTCGGTACACATCCAACTTGCCGGTGAGATGGATGTGTTCTGGGTGTGGGCAGGATGGGTGAGTTGGGCTGCTGGAGCACCACTGTTTGCCAGTCTATTTTTTGAGAGTCAAGGGTCCTGGACTTCAGGACTGCAGATTTTAAAGAAATGGGAAACTGTTTCAGAGAATGGCTCAGGGGAGGGAGGGAGGCAGAGGGGGAGTAAAGACTCAACAGAGAAAAATTAAGGAGGATATAACCCAGGCAGTGGCATGCTGCTTGAAGGAAGCAAGCAAGGAAAAGAGGAGGAAGAGGAACGCTATAATTCTCTAAGGAGGTGGCAAAGGCAGAGAAGGAGCAGAAAACAGCTTTTAGAAAGCAGAAGGAGACCCAGAAAGAAGAACACATAGAGTTATATCTCACAAAACAAATGGAGATGGGAGAGAGGATGAGGGCAGCTAAAGCACTAGGAGGTAGTGAGGGCAAAGACTGCAGAGCTTCAAGCACGCGTGGTATAGGCACAGGGGCGTATTAGGTAGAGGAATGGCAGGAGGCAGTGACACCTACGGTATGATCTACTATGGTCAGTAGTGATGGAATAGGCAGGGAAAAGAGGCAGACTGGATAGGCCTAAAAGTCCTTGTCTGCAGAAAAAATCTATGTTTCTATACTTCTGTGTGTTTTAGTGCTGGGCAAAGTTAGGTGAAAACAATAAAGTTACACATTATTCTCTGGCTTAGGAGTTTCAAAACTTATTTTATGGCTTCTGTAATTTTTTTCCTCTGCATGCATATTTAGCACCTAGTCCAGTTTATTTTCAAAGTAAAAACCATGGAAAAAGTGAGGACCCATGCCTGTAAATACATCAGAGTTACCATTTTGAACAGAGAAAACGTTATTCAAGTTTTGAACTTATTTCCCTTCACTGGGGGAACTGTGCTTCTCCTAGCTTCTTTTTGTCTCTTTAAGTCCTAGTCAAAGTTATTTTTTATTCTTTTTTTTCAGTTTTTCCACACTTGGTTGCCCGTGTCCCCCCCACGCGATCGTTGGTGGTTGCAATGGCTGCTCTGTTCATCTGGCCAGAGTGCAGGTGGACGTTACCTTCCCAGCCAGTGGCAAGTACACTTTGTGGTTGGCCAGCAGGGTGCATGTGAATGATTGGCTGTTTCGATGGCCTCCCTCCCTTCCTGGGAGCCATGCATCTCACCTCCGTTATATACCCATCCCCAGCTGACTCCAGCATGGGATTCTGGGATTGCACACAACCCCAGTTGGCAGTACAATATGCTGCTGCCATGCCTCTGGGTTGGGCCAAGGTTAATTTGTATTATACTGGAAAAGTACCCTCTTATCCAATCAGAATGCAAGGCTATTACAAATAGAATAATAGATTGATAAGTGTGTATTACAAGGCAATAATACCATCGAGAGGTTTTGGGGACATGGAACCTGGAGAATGAAGTTTGAGAGGTCCTAAAGTCCCCAAAGCCTCAAGATGATATTACTGCCTTGTAAAACACTTATCTTTCTGTTTTTTGTAATATATGGACCCATTGATAATACTACAGTTGGAGATGACCTTTGAACTGTAGTATTATCAGCAAAAATGATAGTATTATCACTTTTCAGGATAGTATTATTGAGAATAGTGATGTATTACTGGGACATTTTTGTATAACTTAGTACAGTATTATTGAGGCTTATCCATATATTACAAGGTTGTAATATATGGAGATGCTTAAATAATAGTATACTAACCCATACAAAAAAATCCCGGTAATACCACATCAGCCAAAGTGATAATACCATCGTTCGTCCCTGATAATACTATCGTTCAGAAGTGATAATAGTATCGCTGCTGCTCTGAATGATAGTATTATCAGTTAAACGGAACAGCGCATGCCCAAGATTCAGACCTGGTTGCTAAGCTTCGCTCTCTGCAGTCGCTAGACTCAGGATGCCAGATTTGTAAACCGTGCTTCGTGATTGGCTGCCTTTTCTCTCACAGAGGGAGAATACTTTCAAAAATGGCGGCATCTCTAAGCTTTGCGAAGTAACTTCATACCCACAGAACTTGGGATCTTTATTTTCGCCTCGACTTTTTTTTACCCCGCAAGACAACAGTACCTCGTTGATCCTGCATTTACATGGACGAAAAAAACAGGTAGGACTTCCTAACGAGCGAGGACTTGCTAGCGAGTTGGGGGGGGGCAGAGCGGCAGCCAGCAAGAATGCGGCGAACAAAAATCACACTGACACAATTTCCTACGGAATTTGGCTCCATATATTACAAAAAATAACACAAAGGAGTGTATGCATTACAAGGGAGTACTCCCATCTCGAGGTTCTGGGGACATGGGAACCTCGAGAGCGAACGCATACCCTCCTATGTATTATTCTATTTATTCTGTGATTCTATGTTTCTATGTAACAGGACAGTAGACTGAATAATTGGACAGTGGCTCTGCTTTCTGATTGGCTAAGAACAATAATGGGACATTGGCTCTTTATTCTGACTGGCTGCTGTGTGAGTACTTTGCCTATCAGACAGCAAGCCCAGTTTGCCTTGCCACTTCTACATGTAGCAGCCAATCAAATACTTCAGAAATGCTACAGTGCTTCTGTTTGAAACAGTTCCTCCTTTCTCAATGACATGCTGTAGCACTTGGTACAGATTTTGTTATTTACATTTTTTTCTAGTATAATAGTGATAATACCAATAGTGGTCTGGGTTTTCTCAGTAACAATCAGAACCAGGAGGGGGTGGCGGCTAAGGAACACCTTGGCCTTCGGCTTCGGTGTTTATTACCCCATGTTTGGTTATTATCTCATAAACCTAGACCGCTATAGTGTTATCGCTATAATACCTTGAATTAGTCTGGCCTTCAAGATGGCTGTCATACTGTTTTCAAGCTTGTGTGATTTCAAAGGGGTTACTCCTAAGGTATCAGTGGCAGAATTACAGCTGCAAAACTTTGTCTTTCATATTACTTAGTAAAATTAAATCTCAAAAACTCCTCTAAGGTTTTGGATCTGGAACCCCAGGAAAGAAGGTTCTGAAACTCAGGCCCTGGGTGGTAACCTACTGCACATACAGGAGATCTTTGTGTTTGACAGTTTTGGTTCAAAAGCTCCATTTTAGGAAAAATGAAGACATCCAGACTGAGCTTCTGTATCACACAGATCTCCTAGTGAAGCAAACGACATAATGCCTAACTGGTTGTTATTTCAACAACAAGGCATGACAAGGGGTGCGTGATGAGGGTTAACGGTCCACCTTGGGTGAGTTGCAGCACGAGATGAAGCCAAGTGCTTCCAGTACAAGAGAAGTGCCATTGGCCCACCATAATGCACCTGGAGAGCCTCGTTGTGATTATTAAATGGGTCCTTTTTAGTAAATGTTATGTATTTTATGTTGGCTCGCGCTTGTGCGCCAGCCAACATATTGCAGTAGTAGCAGATTTGGAGGTGTGGTCACTGTGGGCGAATGCAGGGCATGCATCAGTAGGTGCATCCCTCATTCCCAATAAGCCAACATGTAGGCACTGACACCAGCTGTACGTAAAGTGGCCACAAGATCGAAGAAAAGTGCCACTGCAATGAGAGGCAAGCTTGCCATGCAGCGGCACACTAACATGCCTCCCAATGTGCCTTTCCTGGTGAAGCACTTCAATAAACATGGCGGCACTGACTGCCGCCGTGCAGACTGCCAACTTCAGAGGTGCCCAGTCCCCCTGTCAGCATTCCCCAACACACTTCATTTGCTGATGGAGAAGCCCACTCCCCGTCGACATAATGCCCCTTCCCTGCCATTTCACATGTGTGCCAAGGGGATGCCCAATCCTCTTCGGCATCATGTGCCCTCCCAACAGTCTTTCATTGCCGATGGGGGGCCCAATCCCCATCAGCTTTAGTCCCCCCTTCCCAGTTTAATTTGCCGATGGGGGAGCCCACTCCTCATTGGCATAATGTCCCCCCCATTTGTTGTGTGCCGGGGGATGCCCAATCCCCTAGCTCTTGTCCCCCACCTTTGCCTTGGTATGTCCCACCAAGTGCCCAATCCTTCATCAACTACAGCACCCCAAAAAACACTCAGGTGAAGCTGAGGCCCCACCCCAGCATGCCAGTACCCTTAAAAAATGTCCAATAATTTTTTTTAAACCTGTAAATCAGAAACGGTCCTCTAGTGGTCTCTCCTGCTCTCTCCCTCCCTCAACCCGCACCCACCCTCTTTGTACCCCACATCCCTACACCCCGCTCACCCCATACTTACTTCCGGAGCCTGGCCTGATGATCTTCAATGGACCAGGAACACATGTGCACTCTTCAAAGCCGACCGCGAACTGAAGAAATGCCGGTAAGCCGTATAATGACATAAATAGGGTTTTTTCAACTTTGGTGAATATCTCGGCTATTATTGGGAATTATGGCATCAACTTTTTGACGTGGGGTTATTGGAACCCCTCCTTATGAATTCAGTCACTGTCATGGCATTATTCGGTCCCGAAAGGTGATTTCACAGTCACTGTGTGGAATCACCTTCCGGGACTGATTAACGAAATGACAGTGCCACTGTTCATGAGGGGGGCTCTCAAAAAGCCTATGTTGCAAATTTGGTGACAAAAATAAAAAAATGGCTGTTTTACGAGCATCCGTTGCACAGTTTCCATGCATGCTTGCAACTTCGTGAATTTGTAATATTGTCACTCTAGATTTTCAACACTGCCATTTCCCCATACCTCCTTATGAACAGTACAGCTGCCATTTTACATATCCTGGCCGAAATGTGTTTTTGCACATCCAGCACAGAATAGCGTGGTCGCTGTGTGAAATCAGTTTTTGGGACAGTTTAACAAAATGACAGTGACACTATTCATGAGCAGAGGTCCTAAAATGTCTATGTTGAAAATTTGGTGATGAAAGTCCATAAAATGACTGTGTTACAAGCATGTGTTGCGCAGTTTCAACACAGTCTTGTAACTTCGCAAATTTGCAATATTTTCATGCCAGATTTTCAACAGTGGCATTTTTTCACACCTCCTTATGAACAGTACAGCTGTCATTTTTCACATCCTGCCCAAAATGTGGTTTCACACCAGTGGCGTACAATGGTGTGGTTACTGTGGGAGATCAACTTTTGGGACAGATTAAGAAAATCACACTGCAACTGTTCATGAGGGGAGGTCCCAAAATGCCTATGTTGAAAATGTTGTTTAAACCCCCCAAAAAATAATTGGGTTATGGACGTGCATTGCGCAGTTTCTATGCATGCTTATGATTTCACCAATTTTTCATATTTTCGCCCCAGATTTTCAACGTTGCCATTTTTTTTACATCTCGTCATGAACAATAAATACAGTTGTCATTTTTCTCAAGCCCAAAATGTGTTTACGTACCTGTGACGCCAAATAGCACAGTTACTGTGCAAAATCACCTTTCGGCTAACAAACTCATACTGCCACTCTTCATGAGGTGGGATGGCAAAAAGCCCATGTTGATAATTTGGAGTGAAAATACCAACACACGCTTATAGCGTTATGGTTTCAAATTGATACACCCCACCCTGTAAAGACTGACAGGCATCAGGGGTGTGACTTGGGATCATCAGCTGTAATGCTCCCGCCATTACACCCCCACAACCCCACCCCCACCCTGCAGCCACTGACAGGCACTGAGGTGTGCCTTGGAGTGTTCAGACACAATGTTCACCCCATTCTCCTATACTGTACCTGCCTCAGCGTATTTCCTTATGGAATGGGGTAAGTATAATGCCCAAGGACCCCAAAGCACACCACAACACTTGTTAGTGTCTACAGGGTAGGGTGAGGTAAAATGGCATGAGCGTTATAGCTGACAACCCAAAGGCACACCTCAACGCTTGTCAGTCTCTACAGGGTGGGTGTGGGGTTGGCATCAGTTCAATACTTCACTACCACTCCTACAGTATTATGCATCTCTAACTCCTGCACTACCAATGCCAGTGCCAGCGAGACAACATTCAGCATTGACAAATGCTTGTTTTAAAACATATTATCGTTGCATTACTTGTAGCTGAGCTGTTGTACTGGGATAATGACCCAGCTGAAAGTACCTCTTGGCCAATTAGGAGCCAGCATTCTTTCTACCCCTTTCATAATTATTACAACACTCTGATCATATTCTATATTATAAATCTCTTACATTACAGTATTTTGGTCTATCAGTGCTGAGAAACAGAGGACATTCTGCATGTTGTTGTCACCTCATGTGGCAACGTAAAAGTGAAACATTCCACCCGAGAGGTGTGTGGAGGAGTCTTACATTCCTAGTTTTAAATTCACATAACGTGAAGTACAACTTATAATATATCACTCTAGCAAACTCAAGAGATTTATAATAAGTTTATAGGTGTTGTGAGGTGTGTTTCTTATTGTATAAGAGCATCACATCACACAGTTTGGGAAGACAGAAATGCTCAGTTTTACTTTGTAGTCCTCTCATTACATCTGCATGAGATACGTTTCTTGTACCATTAAAGACATATCACACAGCACATACTGTATTACCTTACATGATATGCTATGATGGGCATCAAATTTTAGTATCACATCATATCATATTGAAATTTGATAAAATACACCATTTTAACAATAAGCCATATTCTAAATATCAACTTTGGAGGGACTAAATCCAAACATTATGCAGTACCTGCACCTATCTGCAGCTGGGAAGCCATGACAAGTTGAATCCATCTGACATTAATACAGTCACTACAAGAGAGATAGCAGGAGAGGAAGAGACTCTGAAGTGGATGTGCCCTTACCTTGTTTTGATATAATCTGATTTCTTCATACGTGTGCGTCTGCCAGGCCAGCTGGTGCAGCTCCTCTATTGTGTACTGACAGGTCTCCAGGTGGGACTTGATGATATTCTGTGCAATTCGATCTGGGAGACAGAATGACATGAAGTAGTGATTAGACAATGGCAGAAAGATGTGAGAATAAACATCCAGTGCCAGTTTTGTACAGTACATCATTCCAAAGTCCAGTCCTCAACACTGGGAAAAGTGAAGCAAGTACATCTTTCTGAAAACACCCCACAGAGCTAAAGGAGTGAAAACGTCATCCCTGATACAGCATATAATAGCTCCATTCACAAAACAGATTATCTGAAAAGATACAATATGATTCAATAATGAATAGGTTAGATTTAACACATGTCCTCTACAAAATGTAATGAAATAGCTCTCTGATTGTGATGCTGCAGCCCTGTGAAGAGGACTGGAAAAGGGCTGATGTAGTCCCTCTTCACAAAAAGTGGGAGTAGGGAGGAAGCTGGTAACTACTGTATATAACTGTCAGCCTGACCTCTGTGGTTGGTAAAATTATGGAATCCTTGCTAAAGGAGAGAATAGTAGAGCATCTTGAATCAAGTGGTGCATAGGTTCCGAGGCAGCACAGATTCATGGTAGGAAGGTCATGTCAAACTAATCTGACTGATTTCTTTGACTGGGTCTCTAGGGAAGTGGATCAGGGGGAGCAGTGGATGTGGCTACCTTAACTTCAGCAAGGCATTCAACACCATTCCACACAGGAGGCTAGTGAACAAACTGGGCAGCCTGGGATTGGGACACAAGGTGGTGAGCTAGGTTGGGAATTGGTGATGACTAGAACGCAGAGGATAGTGGTAAACATGGGTAAATTTGAAGTAGGGAAGGTGACCAGTGGTGGACCACAGGGTTCGGTTCTCGGGCCAATGCTGTTTAATATCTACATCAGCGACACTGCAGAGGGGCTGGAGGGGAAGGTATGCCTATTTGCAGATAACACAGATATTTGCAATAGCGTAGACAGTCCGTAAGGGGTGGAGAAAATGAGGAGGGACCTAGCTAAAATGGAGGAATGGTCCTGGGTGTGGCAGCTGGGATTCAATGCAAAGAAGTGCAAAATCATGCACTTGGGGTGCAGGAACCTGGGGGAGGATTACATGATGAGTGGGGAGATATTAGAGGTCACAAAACAGGAAAGAGATCTGGGGGTCATCATATCTGATGACCTAAAGGTGGCCAAACAATGTGCCAAGGCAGTGGGGAAAGCCAGTGGGATGCTGGGGTGCGCAGGGAGAGGTATCACCAGCAGAAGAAAAGAGAGATCATAATGACACTGTACAGGTCATTGGTGAGACTTCATTTGGAATAATGCATCCAGTTCTGGAGGCTGCATCTCCAGAAGGACATAGACAGGGTGGAGGCAGTTCAAAGAAGAGCAACAAAAATGGTGCAGGGAATGCACTAAATGTCATACAAGAAGAGGTTGGAGGAACTGAATATGTATACCCAGAAGGAGGAAAGGAAGGAACGGGAAGACCCACTCAAGTACCTCAAGTGGATTAATAAGGTACAGGAGGACAGCATCTTTCAGAAGAGAAGATACTCTAAATCAACAAGAGGGCATGACCTGAGACTGGAAGGGGGAAGACTAAAGGACAATGTGAGAACGTACTTTTTCACAGAAAGGGTGGTGGATGCTTGGAATAGCCTGCCCCAGGAGGTGATGGGAGCACGCGCAGTGGGGGGATTTAAACATGCATGGAATAGGCAGAAGGGTACACTGGGGGGTAGAAGAGGCTGCAGCCATTGATCAAGTAGGGTCAGCGGTGGCTTATTAAAGGTAGGGTATATAGGCAGACTAGATGGGCCTGGTGGTCCTTATCTGCCATAAATTTTCTATGTTTCTATCAAGTCACCATAGCACTACTCTACAAAGCCAGTAGGAACAGGAAGGGGTTTTCTAAGAAACATACTGTGCTGACACACCATGAGAAGAGCTCTTAATTAGTTAATTAGTTAAGCTGCATACAACCTATGCAAAGATGCAAAGCAAAGTGGCTAACAAGCTCTAGTGTGCACCACAAGAAAAACCTTACCCATAGTTTGGTTCAAGTTAAAAGTTGCTTTAATAGCACAAAACATACATATCGTTCACCCCACCAGTAAAACACCACCAACGTTTCATCCACCTGACCGTGGGCTTTGTCAAGGTCAAAACCTATACAAAGAGCAGTCCTGCTGACATCTATGATGACAGCTTCCAATTAGCAGAGCTGCATACAAGCTGTGCAGGGAGCAGCCCAACTGTTTACTAATCAGCAGACTGATAGTAATGGGGGAGGAATCTGCAGTGAATCAGAACTGCAGAATAGGAGCTACTTGGATGTACATGTCATCAATTTCTTCAGCTGTTTAAAAATCCTTCTGTCACTATTCCCATATTTTATCAACCTACTGTATAATATTTCCCATTTTATAAGAATAAAAAGTCCGGGGTATGGGTGCATGCTGAATTAATGCATGCCCCTGCTGAAAAAGGCAGCAGGCCATCTCAGCTGGGCTAATTCAGCATAGTCCCAGAATAGCACCGACCACAATGCCATTGGCAACAAAAGTGCAGCAATTAAACCACCAGTTTTATTTTTGCAGGGGGCTCCACCCCCACACACCCTGATGTGGGGGCTTTCACCCCCGCACCTCACGGACTGAAGGATTCTCATCCCGGGGTGGGGGGGGGGAGCGGATCACGCGGAAAGTTAAAATATGTGGGGCAGGGGAATACTGTTTCCACGGCCCCATGTCAAAGAAACAGAGTCCCGAGTGCACAACATTTTGGAGAGCAGGATTAGAACCCTGGTCTCCACTGCCACTAGCCAAGCTCCTCTATTCCCTAGCCCTTCACACCATGGGAGCAGCTTGGCCAGCCTCCTGGATCCCGGTGCTCTTCTCTGTGGTGATGTCCATGGACAGCGACTTGGGAAGCGCTTACTGAAAGCACTGTAGTTCCCCCTCTCACTGTATGTGCTAGCACTACACGAACTAGCACTCTGTAGACTGACACTATTCGTGTAGCTCTATTCTAACTGGATAACTCAACGCTTTAGTAACTTTTGATAGTTAAATAAATTATGTTTAGGAAAACACACACTCGGGGTTCATCAGTTCATTTTGCTAATCTTCCCCAAGTTCTGACACTTTTATCAGTCCTTAAAAAATGCTAATTTTCAAAGTGCAAGTTTTGAATAAGCACAGAGGACCCAAGTAGTAGAATTTGATCTGTGAGATAATTACTGGCTAGGGCAGAGAAGCATCTGACATGAATATAACCCATCATCTTGACACCTCCCCAGCTTGAAACCACTACTATCCATGTGTCAGGCTTTTGTTTGTGTCTCCTCTAACCTGTTTACTGGTTTCATTTCCTCACTACGTCTGTACTTCCTTCCCCCGTGGAGGTAGCCATGCACCTGCCTAACAGGTCTCTCGTCCAATGCAGTATTGTTTGTTTTTTTGCATACTGTGCCTTGCTGCTGTTTTATTTGCACTTGTATAGCTGTTCCATATTGTACTGAGAAATGTTATTATGTATTATACTTCTGTTTTCTCCTGTTTTCTTCCTCCAGGTCACACCTGGAAATGAACTTTGGCTCAGTGTGCCTTTCCTGGTTACCAATTTTCAAGTAAATACATATACATACATACATAAATAAATCTACAGGTGTTTACCCTTGCCTGTCCATTTATACAGAGGACATTATAAACCTCCTCGTGTGTGTTTTGTAGTTCCCCAGTGATAACTGAGATGGGTGTTATTGTTTAGTGATTCCCCTTTTCTTTTCCTGCCCCCTGCTTGACAGTCAGGGCCTCCATTCATTTACAGTGATTTGCCATATATAGCCCAAAATGTTTTGTGTCTGTAACAGTTTCACAGCCAATGCGCTTTAAACATAACCCTTACTTCAGTGCTTTTGCATTGAGGTTTGTGTTCTTTAAACATTCTATATAATCCGAACCCTGACTTCAAAAACTCTCATTATGTAACTGGTTGACTCTGTGTCCAGGGCTGAGGCGAACATCCATAGTACAATGATGAGTACTAACAAGGATTATACAATAGTGTCTGAAAATGGAGCACTTTGACTGGCTAACTGGCACCTTTCAGTCATGGTAAACTCTAATATAACCACCACAAAAGTTGCTAGTCACCCACTTTATCTAATCAAATCTAAATGCAGATCACTACGATTGCTTCAGCATTCCAAGTCAAAACAAACAAAAACAAAAACCCTATATTGCTTTATTGCTATACGCCTGCCACCTGCAGCTTGCTTGCAACCTTACACAAGAACCCAGCTCACACAACTACGAAGCCACTAAAACTAATACAGTAACTTTCCCAAAAGAGTACTAGCCTCAGTTTCCTTATCCAAAATACAATAATTTATTATAAAATGACATTACCAACCACTGTTGTTTGTGACCGCTGACAACTGCCGCACCTCTAGCTTCTGTCTTCCATTCCTGCTCTGCACACACTGCCCAGGCACACTCTCTGGAACATCACCTGGCTCCCTCATTCCAGTAAAAAAACAACAATATTGCATTTTGAAACAAAATGTAAACTCAGTTGAAGGTCAGTTTCCAATCAAGCCTTCACCACAGCAACTACTAGTATTTCTATTCTTACTTTCAAACAGCTTCAACAGAAGAGCAGCCACTCACAGCAAGCTCAAGCTTACCTTGCAGTGCACTCTCTGCTAACCAATTGAAACACAGTAAAACAGTTAAAAACATGGAAACATTAAACATCCCACTATTAAACAGCTAACACAGACAACCCAGCACGAGTGGGGTGGTGGTGGTGGTGGTGGTGGTGGTGGGGGCACTTTTATAACCCAAATCTACCCAGCAACAGGGCACTACTTAACATAGGATGGAATGATGGTTCAATTTAACTCCATAAAAAAGCTTAAACATAGCAAATTCAACATTTTTAATAACTTTTTGTAATCCTTTAATTAAAACTCATTGAATAATCATAATAATCTACTGTACAATGTGGGTTATGCTGGGATTTATCCACTTCTGTGGTGGTTTTGTCACATGGTCTGTGGCCTTATGACTAAACAACACCAGGCATGGGTAAATCCCAACACAACCCACACCCTGTCATGGATTATTGCTTAATTAAACATGCATCTGTGGTTTATTATGGTCCTGCATAATGCCTAGACAGCATTAATTCCTTCACGCTGATTTGCATATGTTACCCATGATGTGTTACATTGGGGCGTACATGTAATTTTGTGTTTTCTTAACATTTGGCATCATAGCCAAAATGATTTTAGTGTAACGTTTACTTTGGTGCTTCTGCATTGAGGTATTTGTCCTTTTCCATTTCTTTTCACTTTTGAGCTCACCATGACCCAAATTATTCCCATCAGGGGCTGGCTGACTCCATATGCTGGGCTGAACACAGAGGATAATGTATGGTCCTCTATTGTTAACTGGTCAGTTAACAGTCGAGAGGTTGCCAGGGCGACCATGTAAACCTCAAGAGCGAAGCTCGAGAGGTTTATGTCGCCATGGCAACCTCGAGACGGTTAAAATTGACCGGTTGCCGATAGAGGGACCATACATTATTTTTTATAATGTATGGTCCCACTATCAAAAATTAAATGGCTTACGTTTTTTAAAAAGTCACCGCCGCGGCCCTTCAGTCCTTCCCCGTCGGTTTCCCTTCAGTCGGTTCCCCGTCGGAAAAAAAGCGCGCACATGCGCAGACCACTCGCTGTTGTTAACCTATCGATGTGACGTAGGATCGATAGGTTAACAACATATCTACATCACATCGATAGGTTAACAACCTTAGGAAATGATGATTTCCTAAGGTTAACAGCGTTCTAACATACATTATAATGGTTATATCACTTTGATGAGTTCTAACAAGATTGAAAGTATGTCTTGTTGTTCTCAACCTTTGCAGATGGTTTGCAAGGTCTCTTTGCATCCCATGCATCTGCTGAAAGCCTAGCCAGTCTCAATTTCTTGATGGTGATTTCTGTACATTATCCATGATGCTTTGCATTGTGGGGGTGCATAGAAGTTTGGTTTTCTTTAACACTTGGCTTTCCAGCCAATGTACTTTTATCATAAACGTTGCTTTGGTGCTTTTGTATTGAGGTTCTTATGCTTTTAAAATTCTATATAATTTTAGCAAATGGGAAGTGGAAATCCTGGCTTCTGATTGGTTGAAGCAGTCTAGCGCCTGTACTTTTATCTCAGCACTGTGCATGACTAAAAAAGTATTGGAACTAGGCTTCCCTATAACCACAGGATTCTCTCTCCTACCTCTGGAATGTTAAAACTCAGAGCAGATGTCATTTGTTTCTCTTTTAGTGAAATACACTACCTTACTACTAAAGCAAATGTGAAAAATAGACTGTATCCATGAAGTATCCAAACAGTTATGTACTGTTATTTCCTGCTGGAAGAGGAGTGCTGTAGTCAGGGTTTATGGGTTGGGCTGTTGGACGAGACATTAAATGGGCTGGATACTAACTGGAAGGAAAAAAGAAGCTAAAAAAACAACATAACATGGCTACCACAAGTAAAAACTTTAAAAACAAAAAATACATGTACGGCTCCAGTTGCTCCCCAGTGCTACTGCGTTCATGATACAACTGAAACTGTGGTCTGGTGCCCTTACTACACTCCTGGGCATGCGTTTATCTCAGCACAATGCACATCCCATTATGTCTTATATCTTACCTCTTCAAGGAATAAGTTTATTTTATTTTAGCCTTTGGTAACTGGGTAAGGCCCACTAGGCACAAGTGCCTGTTTTGGGGGATGACCTGGGAGCACTGGGTGGGTTAAGTGACTTGCTCAGAGTCACACAGTATGTAAGTGGAGGTTGTGGGAATCAAACCCAGGTCTGCTGGATGTACCAAGCTCATTCACAGCTCGTTACTCTAACCTCTAGGCTATACTGCCAGTCCCATTATAATAAATACATTATATAAAATACATAAGTGATTTGGAGTTTTAAATATATTATATATAATATATAAGTGATTTGGAGTTTTGTCTGTGTCACTGAGTACTGAACTCTAAGCATGAGCTGCTGACCCTTCAAAGCAGTCCTCAGAGTTCTATAAACAAGCTGAAATATTGTCAAAACTCCAAAACTATTGGTTCTGTGAAGAGAACAATGGAGAATGTTGATCATAATTTTTACATAAACACATGTTTAGTTTAATGATAAATAAAAGTCCTTATCTGGGGGTACGAATATTACTTCTGAAAAGAGAAACATTACAAATAGTTACCAGTAAAAACTGATTTCTGAGGCAACGTATTAGAAAAAGTTAGAGTATCTATATTTGGTGGTGACATTTTCTGATATACAAAATGGTCCACACATAGCATATGAACAATGTTTGCAACAGAGTTAATTTATTAGTCCAGTGTTCATTATGATTTAATTTTAGATATGTAGGCCAGTCTGTACTCTCAGCTTTCATTGAAGGGGATGCAAAGTAAAATCCAACTATGCTTTATGGCTCAGAAGTATGGGGTATATAGTTTCCCCGAGACTCAGAACTAAGCTGCGCTGCACAGTCATAGAAGGTGCCACCACTTAAGGCAGAAACAAATGAGGAAAACAAGAAAATGGTGCACAGTTTCAATGTGCAAAAGTTAAACATGCCATGAAGGACCAGGAACTTGGTTTTTATGCTTAGCACTTTTGAAATAAATTCAAATAACGTTTGCACTTTAAAAGTGTGCATTGTTTTCCTGGTATACTGTTTCCCAAAACAACTGGAAAAAATAAATGTTGCCTATTATTAGTCATTATTATCTGTACCACTTTCTATACCTGCTAGTTATATTCATGTCGAATTAGGTAAATCAAAATCGGCAGTATTAACAAACTGCAGATTATTTTCATATTGGGTAAAAATAACAGTTATGGATCATCTCAGTTTTACTCAAGTTGTGTTATACTAAGAAACTGTCATATCCTAATAAGGGATATCCTTTACCTTGGCTAGGTTATGTAAAATAATTTTTGTATTATTCTGGATTTTTATGTTTATGGGAATATAAACCTTAAAGGAATATCAATAAGTGAGACGTATCTTCCAGTCATAAAGCACAGATTGAGTGATATAGCAGGTCAGGAGGACCTGGCTGCTATTCATGAGTCAAGATTTACAATTTGGTAAAACAATGGTAAAAATCTGGTGAGTGAGATGCTGGGATGCACAGGAAGGGGTATTGCCAGCAGTAAGAAGGAGGTAGTGCCACCCCTGTATAGATTGCTGGTAAGACCTCACCTGGAGTACTGTGTCCAGTTCTGGAGACCACATCTCAGGAAGGAAATAAGAGTGAAGGCAATTCAGAGATGGGCTACCAAAATGGTGCAGGGTCTACATCAAAAGCTGTACAAAGGGAGGCTGAAGGAGCTAAACATGTACATCCTGGAGGAGAAGGGGGAGGAGGGATATGATAGATACCTTTAAATACTGAAAATGGGTTAGCAAGGTACAGGAGGGATTATTTTTTCAGACAAAAAGGTGCTCTAGAACAAGGCGGAATGCTATGAAGCTGGAGGGGGGTTAATTCAGCAGGGATGTAAGGAAGCACTTATTTTTGGAAAGGGTGATAGATCCCTGGAACAACCTTCTAACTGAGGTAATTGGGGCAAAAACAGTGGAGAGTTTCAAAAATGCCTGGGACAGGCACAAGGGAATTGTAGGGGTAGGGAAGGGGGGGGGGATGGCACCATATATCAAGTGACGTCTACAGCAAAAAAATGAAGGAACAAAAATGATAACATGGGCAGACTGAGTGGACCAAGTAACCTTTATCTGGCATCACATTCTATGTTTTTATGTTATATTTACTTTCTTTGTGTCATCCAGAGGATAGGAAAACAATGACAAGATATAGGTTTTAAATATTTTAGTCTATGGCTTGAGATTTTAAATATAAAAAAAAAAATCGAATAACATCTCTGACTTGTCCTTCTGATAGTGGTGGGGGTAGTCAAAGATCTGTTGCATGTTGTTTGTATGCAAGTGGTGCTTTAAGTGGAACAATCAAATGTAAAACTTTAAATATAGGTGTGGTGGGAGTAATTGAAACTCGGTGGGATGCATCCTCAATTTGGTCCAGAGAAATTTCAGGTTATAAGTTATATCATAAAAACAGATTAGATAAGCAAGGTGGTGGAGTTTGTATGTACATACAAAATGATATTCCTTCTTTTGAAGTGTGTTCTCCCTTTCCTTTGGAAAGTATATGGGTTAAAATCTTATTGAAGGAGCAGTCCTATATAACTATAGGTAACACCTATCGATCTCCATCTGCAAATTCAGATTACACAACTGATATGTTTAAAGAAATTACACATTTTTCAGAATTTCAAGATACTGTAATATTTGGTGACTTTAACCTCCCTCATATTAACTGGGACTCATTCTCAGGACAGTCCTATGCTGAAAAGGACTAATAGATGTGGTAGTTAGTACTGGATTACAACAACTTGTTACGAACCCACTCGAGGTCCTAATATTTTGGATCTATTATTTACTAACTTAGAGCAACAAATTAGCAATTTACAAATTTGGGATCCACTTGGGACCAGTGATCATTCATCTATTCTTTTTGAAATTCAACAGTTTAAAACTATACAAAGGAAGTTATACTGTACAAATAAATTATAATACAGCACATTTTTCTAAAATCAATGAATACTTACAAAACAAACTGGGAATCTAATCTTCTTAATTGTACAACACAACAAGCTTGGGACTTTTTTAAAAACATTGTACATTATTTGGAAAACACCTTTATTCCATCTAAGAGGAAATTTAATAATAAAGTAAAAATCCCCCCTTGGTTCAACAAGACAATTAAAAATCAGATTAAAATAAAAATTAAACTTTTTAGGAAACTTAACAATAGTTCTGTTCCATTTAAAACTACTCTATTACATAAATACAGACTATCTGTGAAAAACTTAAAAAATGCTATTAAATTGGCAAAAAAATAAGCTAGAATTTAAACTAGCTAACACAAAAGACTGTCACAAATCTCTTTTCTCCTATATAAATAGTAAAAAAGGTGTATCAAGGACCACTGGTCCCATTATAACCAATGGCTCTTCTCTATCTGATATAGAAACCACGAATCTCTTTAATAAGTACTTTTGTTCCGTCTTCTCTCAAAAATCACCTATTAGTACATTTAAAGTTCACCACATAGATTATCATAGGTTCATTCCAACTGACATTATACAGGCTATCAAAAAACTAAAAAGAAATACTAGTCCGGGCCCAGATGGTATTCATCCATAGTGTCTGATCGAAACCTCTATAAATATTTCTATACCTTTGTCAATTATCTTCAACAAATCCTTACAAGAAAGCATTATACCAAATGATTGGCGTTCAGCAATAGTTACTCCCATATTTGAAAAAGGCAATAGAGGTTCTGTGCAAAATCATCATCCAATTAGCCTGACCTCAGTGGCTGGTAAATTAATGGAATGAGTGATGAAGTCCCTAATAGATCAAGATTGTAAAAAATTAGGAATTTATGATTCAAATCAGCATGGGTTTACTCCCAAGTATTCCTGCACCACCAATCTGATATCTTTTTACAATAATATAAGTACTCTACTAGATGTAGGTATCCCTACTGATGTAATTCTTTTGGACTTTAGTAGAGCTTTCGATAAAGCCTCACATGAAAAACTCATTACTAAAATGCACAATCTAGGTTTGTCACCTGATATTGTCAACTGGACTTTAAACTGGTTGACAAATCATTCTCAGAGAGTCAGAATTAATGATATATTGTCTGATTCAGGTAGTGTGACAAATGGTGTACCACAGGGGTCTGTCTTTTGACCAACATTGTTTAATCTCTTTATCAGTGATTTACAAACAGGGCCAAATAACTTCATGGTTAAATTTGCAGACGATACTAAATTGGGGGGCAAGGTTAATAATCAAGAAAATATTTCTGCATTAAAGAAGGATTTGGAAAAATTAACACTTTGGGCAAATGAAAATCATATGCAGTTTAATCAAGATAAATGTTTAGTAGTGCGTTTTGGTGTAAATAATCCAAAAACGATATATCATATAAATGGACTACCACTTCACTCATCAAATTGCGATAAAGATTTAGGCATATATGTTAATAATAAATTTACATCAAATGATCATTGTGTTAGGACTGCTTGCATGACCAACAGACTTTTGAGGCAAATAAAATGCACTTTTGTTAATCGCACTGAACAATACCTTATTCCATTGTATAGGGCATACATTAGACCGTATCTAGACTATGGCTCCCCTTTCTGGAATCCAAACCAAAAAAAAGACATAGCAATTCTTGAACAGGTTCAAAGGAGAGTAACTACAATGATTCCAAGATTAACAAACTTGGATTATCAGAACAGATTAAAAGCTACTGGTCTCTTCTCTCTTCAAACTAGAAGATTAAGAGGTGATATGCTTATGGTTTTTAATTTAATAAATTCACCAGATCTAATGGAAAAAATGTGGTCCAACATTCTCCAAAAGAAGACATGTTCCAAGACTGCATAATAAACAGCTTGAAGTAAAAACTTATAAAACCAGCAAAAGGGGAAACTTTTTTCCAATAAAAGCATCCATTGTATGGAACACCTTGCCACAAGAATTGGTAGAGGCAACTAGTGCCACCGTCTTTAAAAACAAATTAGATGTTTGGTTGAGGGATAATAGATAAATAATGTCCCATATAGTGTGGGGAACAGTCTTGATGGGCTCTGGCCTTCTTCTGTTCTTTCATACCAAGTAATACCAAGTAAGTAAAGGGCCCCATACTCAAATGTGGGGCTGGTCACAATGGGCACTTTGCATGCAAGAACATTTTGGTTTACTTATTTTTTACTGTAGTACAGTAGATTATACAAGACTAAGTTTGCTTAGTTCTAGGCTGACATCTTTTAATAAAAATTTCAGAATCTGCTGCAGCTCACATCGGAGCAGTAGGCAGCAGTGGGATATTCAATAACCTGCAATGCCTGTTAGAGCTTTTATAATCTCTGATTGGATATTTTCTGGATCTGTTTTTCTCCAGGGACCAAATACCATGCTCTGTGACTGTATATATCTCAAGGAGGACAGTGGGACCAGCAAACAAAAGATCAGAGCTTATATAAACTCTAACATGCACTGCAGGCTATTGAATCTTCTCGCTGCTGCCCACTGCTCTGATATTAGCTGCAAGGGTTCTGGGATTTGCAGTGAAATATGTTAACCTAGAACTAAACAAAATTACTCTGATATGATCTACTACACTAAACAGTTAGTAAACCAAAAGATTTTTTCACACAAAGTGCACATTGGGACCAACCCTGCACTCAAGTGTGGGCCCCTGGTGGTGACTGTTTCCTTTTAAAGCTGGGAGTGAGGTATATGTCAGAGTTCACAAATTCACAATATGCTACTAATAATGAACTCTTTGAAACACTGATGAATAGTTCAGATGTCCAAACACTTGAGAAAGTAGTTTTTTTCTTTTAGGAACTGTATGAAAATAAAAAAAATTAATTCACATTAATTATTTTCATAATGTATTTTTATATACTGTTCATGTCTGTTTCATAGAGGTTGCTGGAATATTTTAAAAATGTTGTGGTTTATTTATTTTTCAAAATGTGTAGTGACATTTATTTATTTTTTTTATTTACTATGCTGTTTTGCACTGCAGCAGGCCGCCGAACTTCCGCCTGATCACAGACCTCCGCACTCCCACTTCCCTTTCTGCCTGCACTTTTTCCTGAAACCCCTGGCTTACCCCCCAGAGGGTGGGGTCACAGCACCAGCCCCGTATAGTGCCGCAATCCCACTGACTAACTGGGAGAGCTGGCCAGGAGGCTAATGGAAGCTGGAGGCAGGCTTTGTGGAGGCGGCCAGCTACGTGGATTTTTCCCCTTTATATGGGGGCAGGGATGCGCAATGACGACCAGCGCCCACCCCACCCCCTAACATGCTGGTGTTGGTGCTGTGGTACACCCGGCCTCTGCCAGGTGTCCATAGTGCACCGAACACACTACCCACCCTCCCCCCAGAGAAGGAGAGCAGTCGCAGCACGCTTAATCCAGTTCCACCGGCCAGCGTGTAGTGACATTTTAGTTGAACATGAATGAACGTATCTGGATCTAAACTTATTTCTTGTCTTCTTTACCAAATAAAAAAAAAAAGTAAGTGTTCGGTTGGCAAGCTGTTTATATTAGTGGTCTTCTACCACTACCTAAAACATTTTGTAAGTTTTAATATATATAAAAATGAAAAGAAAGAAGAAAGCCACCCCATTACTTTTTCCAGGTCGATAATCAGTATTACTCTCTCTGAGAACCTGACGTGCTCCAGAAAGCTGACCCATCCACAGGGCAATTACACTGCAGTTAGTTCATCTTTTGTCCCCAAAGCCAAGAAAAAAAAAACAGTACAGTATATACTAGAGTAGCACAGCAGTGCCACTATAGTTATGGATGAATAGGCCCCTTCATGATAAATCCTGATTTTTGGTCACTTATAACTCAGCCGTTTGACCCTAGGGATCTGAAAGTGGCACGTGCATCATTTGTGGCAAATTTTATGAAATTCTGTTCTTTACTTTTAAGTAAGTGTGAGGGTCAAAAACGTGATAATACTGATGAATTTTAAGATGCATTTTCTGCTCTCCAATAATGAAAAATAAAAACAGTAATGATTTAAAATCTGAAACTTTCAGTTTTGTTAGATCTTTTCCCAATGGTGGTGTTTTTGTGGGTTAGGTAACACAATTTAAAGTTACACTCAAAACAAAACAAAAACATGGTGACTTCAGATGCACAGTTCATTTTATTTGCAAGATGTTTCAATGCACTTACATAAGCCCCACTTGGTTGGCTGGCAGCATAACAAACTGCCAGCCCTTTCCCCACTCTTAGAAGTGGCACTGGTAGTGCTGTCGGCTCATTACTACCTCATTTTGATTATGTTTGTTATTTGTATCAGAATTTGAATGTTAAGGAATATAATGTCTTGTCAGTGACCTATAATAACATTTGTTGGTTTATTTTATTGGTTCCTTTTAGGTCACATCATTGTTTATTATATTCACAATTAGGTTGGTTATCCCCAAGGGATATATTCAATTATTTTTCTGGTTGTTTGCTTTATAAATCCCTTTTTGTTCCTACATTTCCACTGGTAGATATGGTTACAGTTCATCCATCCCTTCCCAAACTGCGATCTGCAAATGGGATTGCATTAAATCTTTCAGTCTTTAAGACTAGGATTGGACAGAGGTCTTTTTCTGTTGCAGCCCCATCCCTCTGGAATGCATTACCTCCTCATCTTCATCAATTTATATCTTTGTATTGTTTTAAGAATAAGTTTAAGTCATTTTTGTTGAGTAAGTCTAATTGTGATTGTTGCTTTGTGTTATTGTTCTGTTATTTGTTGCTTGTAGTTTGTCCCGGGTCGGACCTGAAGAAGGACATTGTCCAGAGTCCCTAACCTATTATCAGATTGTTAAATAAAAAACATAATAATAATTTAGTACCACTTAATTGTTCTTATAAAGCATTTCTTTTGTTTGTTACATAAGAACATTTGTAAGTGACTGCAGTGCATGAAGACCTCTTATGCAGCCAAGAGGTCTTCATGTGCTGAAGCCTCAGTGTACAGCCACATTCCATGTTCCATTTGTTTTATTAGAAAAATCTTTGTAACAAATCCATTTACACTAAACAACCCCCCTGCCCCCACACATACACACATATGCAGTTCCCTTCCTTTTGATGAACTCATCAAAAAACTGTTGGTAACAGTGCTGACTGTCTGTATGCAAACCACATATAAAGTACGTTTTGACAATGATCTTTTAAAAGAAAAGTCATTCATAACAAGTTGTGTTCATTTCTATCATTACTCTGCAAATGATGAACTGCAGGACAATCAACATTTCCCATAAGTGGATTTACAGCATGTCTTTTAACCTCTGTGACTGCTTTTTTTGGGTCAATACAGTGATGGTAAGCAGCTGCAATTTTAGGCAAGTCGGCCGAGCTAACTGAGAACAGAGATGATCAGGAGCTGCAGTTTTTGGCAAGCCAAAAGGAGATCACTGAGCGAGACAAGAAATAGAAAAATGGCACACTGGGAAAGAAACAATTACAAAAAGAAAAAAACAAACAAAATGAAAATGCTTAAGCGTAAATGGGATGTTCGAGATATCTCTTGGCAAATCTTGAGACAGCTTTGGGTTCCAGAACTGCTCAGTTCTCGAACACAAAGATGTCTCATGATGACACTCTTGATTAGCCAGGAAACATCTCAAACACCCCCTATTTACCCATAGCATAATTTTGTTTGTTTAAAGGAAAGCAGTCATAATGCTAGATACCTTACCCCGGAAAGGCTTACCCCTCGATTGGCGGTTTCCCAAATAAAACACCTTTTTTCAGGTGTTTGAACTTGTTTTTATTCTGAAGAAGTCTGGGGCTCTGCAAAATGGCACATGCTGCGCACTTCCATTTCAAAGCTAAGTGTGGCGCCGCACCACTCAGCTCTCGTACACTTCTATGGGAGCTGAGCAGTGCAGCACTGCACTTGACTTTGAAATGGAAGCGCACAGCATGCGCCATTTTGCACAGCCCCAGACTTCTTCAAAATAAAAACAAGTAAGTTCAAACACCTGAAAAAAGGTGTTTTATTTGTAAAACCCATAATCTGGACTTAAGCCTTTTGGGGGTGGGGTATCTAACATTATGACCGCTTTCCTTTAAATCAATAAGTTAGCAGTGGGAGCCACTGCAATTGCTGGCAAATGTTTCATATTTATGACACAAGAAGCCTATCCCGTGTTGTAACTGGCCAAGTCCAAGCTGGATATAGGTTTTGTGTCACTGATACAGTAGCTCATTCTTGGTGTTGTTCAAGATTACTCCCCTTCCCCCTTAACACAGGAACCCAGCCCTGATGTCAGGCAACTTAAATGAGTTTTAAAAAAAAAATCTCCTTTTATTACCCTCTGCCCTTTCTCCACTGCCTCCTCCCTACCCCAACCCAATTACTTTGTGCAGTACTAAGAGTCCATCTTGGCTGATACACTAGGCTGCTTCCCCAAAACCTCTGACCCTCTCTCAGATGGTGGCTAGCAGAAACTCTTCTCTCACCTCTTTGGCCAGCCACTGTCTGTACACGTTATCTCCAAATGGGATTTCAGAAATAGTCACACTCTGTATATGCTTCATAAATCAAGGTTTCTAATAATCTCAACCTCCGATTTATGAAATGTAAGCAGTGTCTCTTTCCTAAAATCACACATTATCACAATATGTTCTGATGCTGGTTGGCTGAGGAGGTAAATAGAGGGCTTGTCCCAACCTCCATTTGGGGGTGGAGGGTCACTACTTGCCTAAGGAAAGGGTGAAGGGGAGTGCCACTAGACACTAAGGACTGCTCTTCTTTGGGCAAGTTGACAGGAGTGCCATTGCATGGCTGGGATTGTTATGCTTGAGGCAATATGCACGCAAGCTGTTTTGCTTGAGTCAGAATAAGGGGTTGCCACTGAAAACCGCTTAGTTTGGGAAGGCATGAGGAAGGGGGTGCAAGGGATTGCTTAGCATTGGGGAAAGATGAGGAAGGCAGGGAAAGGAGGTGCCATTGGATATGAGGAACGGCTTGATATTGGGGCAGGGTGAGGGAGGTGATTCCTGTGGATGCCAGTGACTATTGTAATGAAGTGGGGTAAGAGAGTGTGGTGCCACTGGATGCCAGGAAAACTTGGCATAGAGCTGGGTGAAGGGATGCCAATGGCCCCTAGGGACCACTTGGTAGAAATAGTCTACTTAATGTGGTGCATACAAGATAAGTTAAATAAAAACTGGTATATTTAAGTAATTTACAGACGGTGCACATACAAACATCCAGAACAGTCAGGATACCAAAAATTCTAATGTTTCATGCTACTCTGATGCTTCACTCATTTGTTGAACCAACCCTGAAGCCCAGGTTCCTCCCCAAGCTTCAAGGACTTTGCATTGAGAGGGTCAGTTTGTGTCTTTATAGCAGGAAGAAAACTGTGGTGGGTAACTAAAATTACATCACACTACTTCCTATAGGATGCTGTGGTTCCAAGAATTCAAGGAGGAGGTAGCAGTCATAGAAGGACACAATAATACTGTATAATATCTTAAGGTAAGAAGCTAATGGCCCAATAGCTCCAAGAATAATATAGAAATATAATTTTTTTTTGTATATGAAAGATTTGTTCATTACAGAAATGTCTTAAAAGTGAAAATAACACAAAATACACATTATGTTTTCAGTGAGCCTTAAATATTTAAAAACATATTAAGGGAGCCGTTTCCCATGATAAATATATAACCATTTAAAAAGCAGTGAATGTTATATATGAATGATATATATGGACTAACCACGCTTAATACAGTATGATTACCAGTAGATAGTGGAGTGGCCAAAAATGGCTTCAAAACTGTGTTAAGACTGCTGACCCCCCCACCACAATACATCTGGGCTAGGTCTCTCCAATCACTAAATATCGACATATCGACTCTTTGTTTAGCAACCTTACTGCTATTGATCAGTCTGACATCCCCACTCCCCCTGATACTGTTGTGGCCCATGGCTCTTTTTCACTCCAAATTTTCCTCTGTCTGGGACAGGCACACCCCCCTCAGGAAACACAGAGTAAAAACATGTCCTCATCCCTGGATTACCACTGATATCATTAACTTGTGCAAGTCCTGGGACTACTATTGGGACCATTATAAATTGTCCCGCTTCCCCTCTGACCACATCTTCTACAGGGCTCTGAGGAACAACTGCACTAAGGTTATCCGGTCAGCTAAATCACATTATTTCAAAGCCAACCTCCAGGGAAACCTAAATTCCCCCATTTGACCCCTCTGCCAGTCAGCCCCCACATTTTTTTGGAAAATGGTTCACTTGTGTCTGACCATGCCTTTGTTGTGGCTTTCTTTAACAAGTTCTTCATAACCTGTGCCCTTCCGTCCTCCTCCACTACTGATTCCCCCCTTCCCTCTAGTTTTCCCCTCCTCCATACAACACCACATTACCACTTCCCCTGTCACCATCCAGGAAACTCTACTTGCTATTTACTTCCTCAACCCATCAAAGTCCAGTCCTGCTGGTCTTGACTCCAAGTTCCTACACCTCTAAGCTCTTGCTAGTGCAGCTCCCCTTACTCACCTGTTTAACCTTTCCTTCACTCTCTGCATTGTTCCTAAGTCCTGAAAGTTGGCTAAAGTCATTCCTCTTTACAAAGGGGGAGAGCCATCTTCTTCTGATAACTTTTGTCCCATCTCCGTCCTCCCTTCCCTCTCTAAACTGCAAGAAAAGATGTTCCAGTCCAGACTCCTTAATTTCCTCTCATCTATAAACTTCCCATCACCCTTCCAGTCTGGTTTCCTGAAGCACCATTCCACAGTCTCCTCCCTGATGCATGTCACTGTTGCCATTTCTCTGGGATGGACTAGAGGCACATTACTTCAACAAATTTTTTCAGTCTGGCTAAAGTCTTTGACTGTGTACCACCTGCTTCTCCTAGACAAACTGATAAATACTGGCCTCTCTGCCCCTGCTGTTGCTTGGTTCCATTCTTACCTAACCAGCCATCTAAAATTGATATAGGTTGGTGATTCTCTATCACTTCCCCTTTGTATCAAGTCTAGGGTTCCACAGGGCTCCATCCTTGGTCCCCTCCTTTTCTCAGTCTTCCTTAATGACCTCTCCTCCATCTGTGTCAACTTGCATATTCACAAGAATGCAGATGACACACTCATCTTCATCTCTGGTCCCTCCTCAGCAGCTGTGGAAAACCTGCTCCAGTGGGACTTCAGCAATCTCCTCCACTGGTTCCATTCTAACCAGCTTAGAGTTAACACTAAAAAGACAGTCTCCATGACCTCTGGAACCACTCAGAAACTAGCAAGACTCACTGCCCCCCCCATCTTCGCCACTCAGGATGGCACCCCCTTGAAGTGGTTCCATTCTTTAAGTACCTGGGTGTGTGGCTTGACACTAAGCTTTACTTCTCAGCCCATGTTGATGCCATCCATGCCAAGTTCTATCCCAAGCTTGGTGTCCTCTTTCATTACAAAGACTGCCTATCTCTGCATGTCCGCAGGGAGCTGATTATAAAAATGTTGCTCCCTGTCTTTGACTATGCAGATGTAGTCTATGGCTCTGCCCCCACCACTTCCCTGACCAGACTAGATACCCTCCTCAACTCCTTCTGCCATATTGCATCTAACTCTCCACCACACACATATATCATTGCTCACTATATTCCTCCCTATCCATCCTCCCTCTGTCCTCTCATTGCCAGCCCCATTGCACTTTGTTCATCTCCAAATATTGGTTAAACACCCTTCCCTCCTACCTCCTATCCCAAATCCTCCCTGCCTCATGCTCCCTCCATTCTAGGGACCACTGCACTTTTGCCATTCCAAACCCATGCTCCTCTGCTGGAAAATGTATATTTTCCTATAGGCTTCCCTTGCTCTGGAACAAACGCCCCTTCTCCCTCCGTCTCTCCCCATCCTCTAGCTCCTTCAAACATCAGCTGAATTTTCAACCCCCTCCCCCCAATTACTCCTGTTACCCTTCTTCTGGTTACCCTTGACGTCCTTATTTTCTTCTAAATGTGTTACCGTTCATGATTCTATGCACTACTAAAGTTTACTGCACTTTGTTTAGTTGTGATACATGCAATTGTTCTTCATTTATTCTATTATTGTGTCACATTGCTCATCTGTCTGTTTAATTGTTGATTTGCTTCATCTGTTGCTGTTTGCTTCATCTCCCTCTTTCCCAGGTCACACCTGGAAATGAGCCTTGGCTCAGTGTGTCTTTCCTGGTTACCATATTTTAAGCAAATAAAATAAAGGTACAAAAAGCAATTTGCCCAATAATCTCCTGAGCCACCTACCGGGATGAAGGACTCTGTAATAAAGATTTTATGCTTTACTGTGCAACAAACTGTAGCAACTGTCACTGGATTACAGCACTATACTGCAATATATCACTGGCACATAGATCACTGGCTTCATACTAGCAGGAGTCGTATTTGTGAGCCAGACAGGCAGGATGGGTAGTGGATCTTTTTCTGTCATCAGTTTACATGTTTCTATATGCTTTGAGGACTCATGCCAAGGCTCTGAAAACTTATCTCTCACAACACCCTCACACAACTGCCAAGGAGGGTCATTCTTCTCTTGGCCACAGGTACAAGACCATTACTGAGGCTGATGATCAGTAGGACTTCCTTCCTACTAAACTCAACTCTTAACTCAGGACAGCTGTCTAGCTTGATGTCTTTGTCATCACAGGTTACTTTTATCTTTTTTATATTTTAAATTTGGACTTTCTAAACCAGTTTTGACCACATCACCTGTGAATGTCTCCTGAATCATCATCTTGAATAATTTAACACTGGGCATGTGCATTCTCTTCAAAATTGACTTTTAAAAATCTACTGTAAGCATGTGATATCTGAGAATTAAGAAAGTCTTTCCAGCTGGTTCAGTACACAACTAAATTTTTCCTAGGACTGTGGACAACTATTTACAAGTGCTTAGGATCATAGAGCTCCCCTCTGCTACCTCCAGTGGCTAATTCATGTCTTCTCTCTCAGACATGGTGTTGAAAGTCTGCTGCTGTGTTTTCCAGTAATCTGATTCCCACTTGATATGATTTTTCCTGCAATGCTTTTATGGTGCTGTCCTCCCACTGTCTCTTCCAGTACGGGCTGTGACCTCTGTGTTATCATTTGGCACTTGCAAGCTAATGTAGTGTTGAGATTTACTTGGTAGATTAGTTCTGGAAGACTACAGCTTGGTGGGATGCACTGGTCTTCCAATCAATTAAACCTGCTGGAACCTGCTTGAAGTGGGACATTGACTTATGGACTCTCTACTTGGCACTGGGACTCCACCTGCTAACTCATTTGCTTGCCACTAAGATTTACTGTAGATCTGCATGCCCCATCAGGAGTTCTGTATGAATCTAGTACCTAAACTATGAGCTACCATACCAAACCACTGGCATGTGGGACCTCTACCAGGACCTTTGTCTGCAGGCTCCCCCCTTCCTGCCACCAAGGCTCTACTAACTTCCATTGCATGACTCTAGCACACTAACTTGGGGCTCGTCAGCCAGTGGTCACTGACCTGCTGGAATTTCCTACCCTACTGGGACTGTAACCAACTGCCCTCCATCACCAGGACTCATGCTATTTCTTTCTCTCTCTAGCCACTACAGTCCGCAACCAAGATCTCCAAATTCCCTGCCTTATCTTCTGATGCAAGCTGTGTTCCTGTTTTTTTTGTAATTCTTTGGTGACCAGGTAAGGCTCACATGGCACAAGTGCCTGTTTCAGGTGTGATTCGGGAGCACTGGAGTGGTTGCGTGACTTGCTCAGTGTCACACAGTATGCAAGCAGAGGCTGTAGGAATCAAGCCCAGGACTGCTGGTTGTAATAAGTTCATTCACAGCTTGCTACTCTAACCTCTAGGCTACACTGCCAGTTGTTTACTGTTTGCTGAATCATTTGTATCTGCCCACTGGTATCACCTGCCAACTCAAACTGGCATTCATTAATCTAATTTCTTATATAGTGTTACTGCTGCACTGTATCTGCCTAGTTAGCTCTTCCTAGCCCTGATTTGCTTAGCTATGCCATTCTAGTCTACTTAGTTTAATTGCATTTGCTGTGCACTGTTATAGCTTAGTTAGATCCTCTGGTCTGTTTAAGTTAATGTTGGTTACTTTACTGCTATGAATTAATTAGTTTGCACTGACTACTATACTTGCCTGTACTGGCTGAATGTGCAGTCATGTGTGCTCTAGAATTCATTTTATTGGTGCCTAAACTAGCGCCTAGTATTTGCATTTAAAATAATTTTAGCTATGCTGACTACTAGACCAGTCTCACAAGAGTTCCCCTGCCACTCCTGTCTGCTAGCTGTTATAAATTGCACCCTCCACTAGTCCTCACCAGCTTTTACTGACTATGCATCACTTTCCCTCTTCCATTTCATTTTGCCTCTTCTGTCCCATCTATGCCTTCTCTCCCTTCCCCACACCTTTCTGTCTGTCTTACTCCTTATCTCCCCCATTATCCCTTCTCCTGCTTTTCTCCACCTTTTATCCCCCTCCCCATCCTCATTCACCCTTGCCTACTCTTCTCCCTTCTCCCAATTTTGATGCTCCATTGCAACCTTTCCTGCTAACCTCACTTTGGCCCCTTTATTCCCCTGTACCAGTTCATACCTCACCCCCTTATGCTCCTCACAACCCTTCTGCTACTGCTGGTGGGTAATGTGGAGCTAAACCCTGTTCCCACTCCTCACTCCTATCCTCACTTTTCCCAAATATATACTTTTCTCCCCATACTGTATGTATCGATTTATTTGCTAACTGGGTAAACACACTGATCCCAGGGACCATTTTCAGGCACAACCCAGGCGATTAAGATGACACTTACAATGAAAAAAAGGTACATGACATGAGGAATTAGAATATACAGTACATCAGGGAGCAACAAATTAGGATACAAATTCAAAGGTCCTGTGATACATACAGTACTTCAGAATGCTAACACATTGGATACCATACAAAGGTCTAGAAACCATACAGTGCATCAGAGGAGTAACAGGTGAGATGCACTACGAGTGACCTGGACAGCATAAGTGGTACAATCTAATAGTAACTTAGCATGAGATATCTAGCAGTACAGCAAAGCTAGGAGATAGGAGTAACATAGATCATGACAGTTAAAGTAAAAGTGTATCAGGCAGTAGCAAAAACCAACATGACTATATGTGAAGGAAACTTAATACAGTAAATTCTGACCTTGAGCCAGGGTATCCTGACTGACAAGCCCGAGGAGTCAGAGTACTGACACCAGGAGTGTAAACATCAGGAATCTACACCCCAAGCATGACCAGATAAGGCTATGGGCAATACACTGTAATCTTGATGGCCTGATCTTTACAGAAACCTGGCTATCTGTACAAATCAGTGATGTACTGTAGAAGTCAGAGTCTCTGATTATGATGATGATGATGTTAAAAATGTATTTTTATACAGGGTACAAACTTTAGAGGACTAAACCCCTATATTAAATAAGACCTGTCAAATCACCTAAAACATGTACAACATTCATCTAAGTAATTTTCTTACAATACACTATACATACATCATTAAAAAAATTGGCAGTGTAGCCTGGAGGTTAGAGTAGCAAGCTGTAAATGAACAACTCTGAGACTTGTAGGAGGGCAGCAGCCAAGGCCAACAGGATGCTGGGATGCATCACTAGGGGGATCACCTCCAGAAGGAGGGAAGTGATACTCCCTCTGTATAACTGCTTGGTGAGGCCGCACCTGGAGTACTGCGTGCAGTTTTGGAGGCCACACTTAAAGAGGGACATTAACCTCCTGGAGAGGGTCCAGAGGAGGGCAACCAAAATGATTTGGGGCTTGGGGGACAGGACCTATGAGGAGAGGCACGAAGAGCTAAATATGTACACATTGGAAGAGAGAAGGGACCGGGGGGACATGATAGAGGTCTTGGGTACATGAAGAGGGTAAATAGGGGAGGAACAGTCAGGGTGCTTCGAAGGAAGGAGGAAGGGGCCACTAGAGGGCATGGGTGGAAGCTGGAGGGGGGAAGATTCAGGGGAGAAAGGAGGAGGTGCTACTTCACTGAGAGGGTGGTGGAGCCATGGAATGCACTACCTAGGGGGCTGGTGGAGGCAGAGACAGTGGAGGAGTTCAAGAGGGGGTGGGACAGGTACAGGGGAAGGGTTCAGGAAGCAAAATCCAATGCAGCAAGAATATCTGGAACTGGGAAGGGAGAAGCCAGAAAAGGCGAGGGGGACAGCAAGGTCAGCACCCAGGGTGGGGGCTGACCAAACGAGCAGACACGAAAGACCGTTAGGCCTATTCTGCTGGCATTTTAGTATGTTAGTATGTTAGCTTGGTGCATCCATGATTATATAGTTCATACTGCCATAGTAGGTGTGGTGGTAGAGTTCTTCTCCCCATACATCACATCCTTAACTGTGCTGTCGAGTATCATTCTGTCATCCTCTCTTCCCAAGAAATCCTCCTGTGTAGGCTCTTTCCCCTGTTCAGTTCCCATTTTCATCACCATTAATTCTTTATCACAGCTAATCCTGATTCCTGTCCTGCCATCCTCCCAGCCATTTCTTTCCTCTCAGCTTCAGGTGAGTTTTTAGTTCTTGGGGATCTAGATGTAAACTGGCTCTCCTGCTTGGACAATATAATTTTCATGAACTTGAGTTCCACAATCTCACATAGCTCATTTCCAAGCCCACTGGCCTCAAGCCCAACACCACAAATCACTCCCCTCATTGACTGAGTCACGTCCTTACACCTTCACCTCATTATTTCTGATTGCATTCTACTAGATGCTTTGCCCCACCAAAGTTTGTCTGGTCTAGGCCATTCAAGTATTTGGACCTCCTTTCCCAGCTTGATGATCTTCAGGCCACTGAGCGGTCAGCACTCACATTATCCACTGCTGCAAATGTTGTTCCAACATCCGCCATGGCCAAATTCATTGTGACATGGGAAAAACATGCCCCTCTCTGCAGGTCTTGTATCCATGGGTCCCACATTCTGTAGATTTCTGCAGATACCACTGACCTACTCAAAGCTCATTCTGCCTGGCATCTGCTCAAAGCCTCGGCTCTCCTGATGACATCCTGAGATACAAACAACTACTGTACATGACACCAGCATTAAGCCCAGCTAGGAGGCCAAATTAATTTACTTTGCTCACAACCTTTAGAACTACTTTAAATCACCTGATATGTTCTGGAAGTTTATTTACTCCACTTTTGAACCCCTGCCCCCCGCCCCCAGCCAATCTATAGTACTTCTCCATTCTCAAAGTAGGAAATTAATTTTTTTTGTAACTTTTTTTTTGCCTTGTTAGGTTAGTGTAGGAAGTTTCTGAACCCTGTCCCTGCCTCTCAGCATCTGACACTCACCTCCCTCAGATGCCGAGCCTGAGCCCACCACAGAATTCCCCACTGGTGGGGCCAGGAAGGGGACGTCCATCCTCCCTCCACCCAGAGACACATATCCAGATAGGGCCAGCAATTTGAGTGATGGTGCGGGACAGAGGCGGCTGGGCAGGACTTCACAAAGCCTGCTCTGACCAGTTTTATATTTTCTCCCCAAGCTCCCTGCTGCGGTGACACATACTGCAAGAATTGACTGCTTCTTTCTTCAACATTGCTCAAGCTGCTGGCACTACCCCAGGCCTCCACCCAGGGGCAGCCAAGGTGTGAGCTTGCATGCCTCCTCACCCAGGACAGGAGAAATGTCCATTGGATGCTCACTCCTCTCCACCTAGCCAATCCCCAGCTACCGGAGTGGTGGGAGGTAAGATGCACAGTGCTTCAGCCCTCCACAGCACTGGGCTGGCTCTCGAACTAGGAAATTCATGCATCTTGAGCCAACTGAGGTTGTTAGAACCTTTAACAATTTCTTCACATTCTGTGCCCTCCCCCTGCCTCCTACACCACCCTTGCCTGCCATGTCTCTTCCAAATGCCCCCTGTTCTCACACCCCATGCCAGCATATTGTTCTTCTCCCAGTCTTCTCTGAGTTTACCCTTAATGCCATGTTCTCTTCTTGTGTTTCAAGTCAATGAAGGACAGAGACATTGCTCGGGGTACTTTCAAGAAAACAAACTTCCACTCAGATTGGGTTGCGTACAGATGTTTACAGAATAAATGTAAAGGCGAGCTCAGCATGGCCAAAAGTGCATATCTCAAAGCACAGCAGACAATCTTAGTGACCCCAAAACATTCTGTACAGCTTCAAGCACAGTGATCTCAAATCTGTTGTTGATTTATTCCATGACCACTTCTGCAACCTCAAGAAATACAGACTACCCTCATGTGGCACAGTATGTCTTCCGGATTCTAGCATGCCTAACTCATGGCCATGCCATCTCCTATTTTAGTTTAAGAAAGTCACTGTCAAGGAACTCTGCACACTGCTGCTTCATCTAAAAATTGGCAAACTGCCTGGCTGCAATGGTCTACTTCCCAAATTCCTTAAAATTGTAGCCACACAAATTGCTTTCCTCATTTCCAACATTTTTTGTCTTTCACCTGAGTCCAAAATATCCCCAATATCTGGAACTCTGCCTTTGTAGTACCGTTGCACAAAAAGGGCAAGCAAACTGTCCTGGACAACTACAGGCCTATTTCTATGCTATCGGCTTTAACTTAGGTGCAGGAGAGGATAGTACATAATCAGCTCACTTTCTAGTTAGACCAGCACAGGTTACTCTGTGAGGAATAAGATGACTTCAAGAAGGGTCACAGAGCATATACAGTGTTGGTCAGTTTCACGGATGCAGCACACCATGCTATGGACAATGGCCTGCTGGCTGGTGCCATGTTCATGGACCTGTCCAAAGCCTTCGATTTGGTGGACCATGATTTGCTTATACAGAAACTGACTGGGCTGGGACCAAGGGGCCCAGCTGCTCTGTGGTTCTCCAACTATCTGCAATACAGGTCACAGTTTGTCAAATTAGTAAAGTCTTAGGCCCTCTCCTATTTACTATTTTCATCAATGACCTACCCAATATCTGTAATACTGGTGAAATCCTTCTGTATACAGATGACACAGTCATCTTTTTGCATGGGAAAGGCACCATCACTATCAACAAGGTCCCTGGGCCCAATTTCCTCTCCCTTCAACAGTGGTTCACAATTGAGAAACTGTACTAAACATCCCTATAACAAAAGCCATGTTTCTCAGCTCATCCCCCAAAGATTAGAAGACTTTCCCAAGACTTCACTCTCTTAGTCTTAGATGGAGTTAACCTGGAACTAGGTAATGAATTCAAATGCCTTGGTGTTACCATTGATCCCCACCCCACAACTGATGCTCATATGGCCAGTACTGTAAGAACTGTTCAAACACTGAGTGCACTCTATCGTATTACAAAGTACCTGGCACCCAACACTGACGTCAGAATTGCCCAAAGCTGCATACTTCCCTGACTAAGTATGGCTCCCTCATTATGGATGCCATTCCCCTCATGATCTGGGTAAAGAAAGGAGTCTTAACCTACGAGGCAGCCAAATTTGCATCCTTGCAGGGCCCACGGTCCCATCACTGCACCAACTCTGAATGAATTTGTTGGTTACAATCCAAAGCCCAGTTAACCCTAGAGAATTTCATGCACAAAATTCTTCAAGGAAGTGCTCTCCAATGTCTGTCCAAGTTATTCATGTACGTGGACAACCCCTTCTCATGCTCATCTGCAAACATTCTATTGAAATTTCCATTCAGGCACAAGGGCATGGACCAGAACTCTTTCAGATACAGACCAGCGTCATTCCGGAACACCATCCCTTTTGCTATCAGAGCTGTCCCTTCCCCTAAAGTATTCACTGCCAAGCTGAAAGTACATTGCCAAGAGTCTAATGTCTGTAGCTGCTTTGCATAAGTTACAAAACACTGTGGACTTAATGTGTTATCTGAATGCTTTAATTTTGCACCATATCATTTCATTTTGTATTATGATACTTGTGCGCTTGTATCTGTTCCACTGTCTTACTGTGTACTTTTCTGTACACAGCTTGTACCTGAAAAAGGTGCTCCAGTTCTAGTGCACTTACTCAATCATCCAAGTATACAAATAAGACCATCCCACAAGCACAGCAGTAGCACTACCCCTCGTGACACTGGAGACCCAGGTTCAGGAATGAGCCTGGGTCACTGGACGGGTGGCTGGAGGAGGAGGATGTTGGAGCATCCCAGGGATGCTCATATCCTCAGGAGAGGGGGGGAGGGCAACCATTCCCCACTGAGTTACTATCAGCTGATGTTCCCAGGTGGTGGTTGCAAGCAGGGACGCAGGAAGAGGGATGGGGATGGTGCCAGCTTCACTGTCTGCTCACGCTCTACATGTGCACGGACTGGGCAGGGCCTCCACCAGTGTCTGGGGTGGAAGAAAAGGTGGAAAAATGCCGGCTGCCTTGTAGTGTGCTGTGTTGTTACTCCTTGCAGGCACTGCTCTGACAACTGTAGATCCATTGCCAGACTGAACATTAACACTGCTGGAGGAACTGGGGTCCCCTCCAGTGGCCGCACCCCAGTGGCAATCCAGGAAGGACTTTGGCATTGGGTACTGTAAGTCCCCAGCATAGCAGGTGATGGGCTGGGGGAGTAGCAGGGACTGAAGAGGAGCTTGCTGGATGAGGGGGATAACAAAAACCAAAAAAATAAAATAAGTTTTAATTCTTAAAAGGGACACAGCCCTATTGGGCTGGATACTAATCTCCTTCATCTCTACACTGATCATCAGTGCCCCGCTTGCCTCTCTTTTCAATATTTCTTTTCAACTTGGGTCTGTCCCCAGTCATAGAAGCAGGCTATAGTCCTACCCTTTCTCAAAGGGGTGGACTCTTTATTCCCAGGCAATTACCAGCCTATCTTACACCTCCCTGCCCTGTCTAAGGTGCAGAGAAATCATGTTCTCTCCCAGCTATCCACCAACAGTACCTTGATGCCTCTTCTTTACTCTCCTCTTTCCAGTTTGGCTTCCACTTACACCATTCCATCATCTTCTTCCTCTTCTGGATCACTGACTCTGTGCTGGAAGGCAAGGATCAGCACCTGATCACCACAATTATTTTCACAGACCTAGCAGTGGTCTTCAGTTCTGTGGACCACATCCTTCCCTTGGTTAAGTCAGGAGTTGCAGGCCTGTCCAATTATTGATGGCAAGATGGTTCCACTCTGACCTCTTGAGCCAGCTGCAGCCAGTCTAGATTAGTGATACCCTATCCGTTAACCAGCCTATCAAGACCAATGTCCCCCAGGGCTCCATACTTGGCCCAGTGCTTTTCTCTTTCTTCTTAAATGACCTCCCTACTACCATCTGTGTCTCCTCACCTGTAGTAGTAGTAAAGACCTTTATTGTTTTACAAGATGTAACTGTTAGGACTAGAAACCCTGTTTATTAAGTTGTCCTGTTACAAAGGCATTGTTGCATAAATCTTATAAGAGTGCTAGAACTGACATATCTAAGCAAGATGTCCACATGTACGTAGATGACACAGTTCTGTTTGCATTTGGTGCTTTGGCACCTGAGCGGAATTTGTCCCTCCAGTAAGACTTTCACAATGTCCAAAGCTGGTTCCACTCAAACCAGCTCTCACTAAGTGCCAAAAAGGAAGTCACTCTGACTTTTGGCACTAGACAGAGACTAGCAAGGCTCCAACATTCACCTTTCAAGACTCTGGGTTCAACCTGCATGAAGTCCCACTTCAAGTATTTAGAGGTGTGGCTGAATCAGTACTTTAGCTTTTCCACCACATTAATGTCATGCATGAGACACTTCATACTAAGCTTGGTGTGCTATACAGCAACAAATCCTGCCTTCTTATTCAGGTCCTCCCAGAGATCATCCTCAAGGTGATCTTGCTGGTGTCTGACTATGCAGATGTAATTCACAGCACTGCTCCAAAGTCTACACTTGCCAGGCTGCCTCCCCTCCCTTTCTCATTCCTTCTGCTGCTTCTTCCTTAGTGCTCTATCTCTCACCTATCACTGCTGTCTCTATGCACATCCCCCTCTTCCCTCCCTAGAGGTAATTTGTTTCTCACACTGTTCCTCCTTCCTGTCCAAATACTAGCTTGCCACTGTTCCGACTTACCTTTCATCTCCCCTTAGCCCTGCCATCCTGTCCTACTCCCTCTGATAATTCACGCTTGTCCCTTTCATATCCTGCACTATAAATCTGCAGCAGGAAAGTCTGCCTTCTCAATCTGCCTTCTAATACTTTGGATCATCTTCCCTCTCGCCATTTGTCTCTGTCACCCTCCTTTACTCTCTCCAACCACTCTTACTAGCACACTTCTCAAAAGCATGCATCTGCAACTAGCTATCTTCCTCTTCTCTCTGCATTTGCAACACATTCCCTTTTCACCTCCTCCACTATTGGCTCATTTTGCCTCTGCTTACAACATAGTGTACTCTGTATTTTGAAGTTCACGTCACCATGATCCTCTAACAGTATCATGTCATTTCATAGCAAACATTACATCACAAACAATTCATCGAAAAAACTTCATTGCAAACATCTTCATTGCAAGAAACAATTTACCGCATGACATTTTATCGCAAACTCACAAGATGAAGCTTAATAAAAGAAAAGTAAAGTACTAGTACCTTAGTAGGGAATGGAAGCAGGTAGTGCCGAGCCTGGTGATGTGTGTGCTGGGGCCCTCCATCTTTCACAGCAGCAGACATGTTGGTCTATTTTGTCGTACCCTCTTACACAACATCTAGGAAGCCCTTATTAATGCTGGCTTACTGAGGGAGGGCCAATGACATGTAGTCACTCACAGCATCCAAGTCACTCCACAGTCCGGAGTTGGAGGGGCTTGAGCAGTACCTGCCCTTGATTCAGTGTGCCTCTGGCACTCGAGCAGTGGGGTGGGTGCTATCCTACCCCTGATTTAGAACACCCTGCCTCTGGCACTTGAGCAGTTGGGTGAGCACCACCACCACCCTCCAATTTTAGAGCACCCTGTCCCTGACACTCAGCAGTCTTGCAAGCACCCCTCTTCCTGATTCAGGACATCTTACCTCCACTGCATGCCCAAAGTCCTCTAACTTGAGGCATGGAAGTTGGATTTGGGATTTGAACCTAGCGCAGCATGATATGCTACCCCCAGCCCCACCTGGGACTCCCACAGAGTACTGTGATGTGCTATACCCTACCCCACCTGGGACTCCCACAGAGGAGGGTGTTGAGCTGCATCCAGTCCTACGAGGGACTCCGAATCCAGTATCACACAGCATGGGCTGGCCTCTAATGCTTTTGAAAAACTCCAATTGTACTGTAGGTGGCAGCGCAACAGAACAGCGAATTAATATACACTGAACTGTCATGCGCTGTAGAGTCTATGCACTGAAATGTGTTGCACTCTAATTACTGCGTGGTAATTAACTGCAACGAAAAGTTTTGCGATGAAAAGACATGGAACCTCCTCTTACAAATTACTTGTTGTACATAGACCGCACATTCCCCTAGCTCTCATCCTTGCTATCCCAATAACCCACATACGTTGCATGCTTTCTACATTGCTTTTTTTTTTTTTTCTTTTTTCTTTTTTTTTTTTTAGACTTAACTGCTTATAGCTTGTTTGGATTGTTCATGTACATGTACACGTGTCCATTGTTATCACTATGTGGTATTTGTCATTGCTGCATCACTCCCTTCCGAATCCCCTTCTCCACATGGAAAGGAGCCCCACTTCAGTATGCCCAACCCAATCACCAAATTGTAAATAAATATATAACTAAATACTCTGCTAGTCTAAAGGTATGTGGACATCTTGTATTTTCTGAAAAGAGGTTTACATAACTGAGCTACAGAAATAAACTGCAGACAAACAGCTCCTCTACTTAAATGCTAACTTTGTTTTATGAACAGGTAGGACAGAAACACATGATATATTTGAACTCAACTGAGGTAAACAGAAAGAAAACAAGGACCTTCAGAAAACACCCAGTCACTGCCACAAAAGTAAACTAGAATTGTGTTACCTTTGTTCAGTGGAAGTGCTTGAACGGGTGGGATATACACATTATATTGATGGAGAACAATCCAGAGATGCTAACACAATGCCCCCCAAATGACCTAATGTTTCACTCCATCACCTACGGACATTGATATGAGATCACTGTAGTGTGTATATCACATCTGTTCCACCACTTGCACTAAATAAAGGTAACCAAATCTAGTTTGCATTTGTGGCTGTGCTTTTCTGTAGGTGCTCTGTTTCTTTCTGTTAACTGTGTGCTACTGCAGGCAGCACCATGGCTTACCTTTGAAACAACCCCCCATATTTCTAATTCATGCTGTAAATGTTTTTATCCTGCATTGTTCAAGCTTCATGACTTCAAAATATTTATTTTAAAACAGAAAAAGATAAACAGTCAGTTAAGCTTACACTCTTTGTCAATGGTCTCCTGATACGTGTTTCACAATAAATACACAGTTCATTCACATAACATTATTATGTTTCTGGACAAATACAACTACACTTAATAAAAAAAGCTATTATACATAAACCCAAATCCAGACTTGCAGAGTCATACAAGAGTCATAAACCACAAACCACTTTACAGTTTTCCTCAAACCATTTCTTTTTTTTTCCTACTTACTGTTTAAACTCCCCCCTACCCCACAGCGCTCCACTCTTCGGGAGACACCTAGGGCCTTGTAGTCTTCACCCTCTTACCTGGAGCCTGGTGCAGTCCATCCCCCATGTAGCCATGGCTGTATTCCCCAGGCGGGCATGGGGTGTGGGCGTCCCCCAAAGTCCTTCTTGGTCTCGTCGGGATGCTGGTGCCAGGTCAGGTAGGGGCATTGGAGATTGGGGTCCGGTGCTCTACCAGGAGTGCTGCAGGGTCTTTTTCCAATATTCCTAGGGGAGTGGACTATGCCCCGATGTCAAAGCATCTCCGCCACTGTCCGCCACTCCCAATCCTCTCTGTACGCTCAGGTGCCTGCTATGCCTTCGGCTTCTGCCAGAGGCCAGTCAGGCGCCAAGCAGATATCTCCTTCCCTCGAGAGGACAGCTGTCCTCGGATGCTCTATCCTCTCCCCCTGCTGGACCCCGACACCCTGCTCTGGTCTTCAACCCAAGCCGTGTGGAGTGAGGTGTGGCGTCCAGTCCAGCGCCTCAACCCTCAGCACCACTGGGCCGGGCCAAACCATTTCTTTAATGCGTTTAGATGTCAATAGTTTTCTGAAATGTACATGGTATCATGTTTTAAAGCAGGGGTGGCCAATCTGTAGCTCGTGAGCCACATGTTGCTCTCAAAGCATTTTTTTTTTTAAACCAGGAGAGACACACTAAGCTGAAGGCTTGTTTACAGGTGCAACCTGGGAGCACATGGAAGTTAAGTGACTTGCTCAGGGTCACACAGTATGCAAGCGGGGGCTGTGGGATTCAAACCCAGGTCTCCAGATTTGCAGCTCAGTGCCTTAAACCACTGCACTATACTGCTTCAAGGTTTGATGTGGCTCTCGAGGGGTTTATCAGTTATGTGTCAAGTACACGTCACAGTCTTTTAAATTTGTGAAAAGTCAAAGTATAGAAGCTGAAAAGTACTCTGAGTGCTCAACAATCTACTTTTACTAAGCCTGCAAGCAAATCTAAAGCTCCAGAGCTGCTCTGAATAATTATTTTAAACTTACTATTCTTTTTAAAAATCCTGTAACTTAATAAGATATGATTATTGACAATTTACTATGATTATGTTATTATTTTAACTCCTAAATATGGGTAAATACGGGAATGATGATACGGACCACACATTGTTGTGGCTCACATTCTACTTAGAAATTTAAATGTGGCTCACGATCCCAAACATGTTGGACACCCCTGTTTTAAAATTTAGGATCCTTAAATGGAAAAGCCATAGAAACACAGAAGCATAGAATCTGTTGGCAGATAAGAACCATACGGCCCACCTGGTCTGCCCATTTCTGTACTTACTGCTGCAGCCCCATAGTTTCATAGTTTCATAGATATTATACAAGTCCATCGGCATTAGACATAGTGACTTGCCACTTATCAGTGGATATACAGTATGCTGGCTTTTCTGCTCCCATATACTCATCCAATCCCTTTCTGAACTGTTCTAGTGTCCTACAAGTTACTACTGATTCAGGTAGTATATTCCATGCATTTACAACTCCCCGATTAAACCATACACTTCTTTTCTTAGTTCTGCTTGTCTCACCTTTCGACTGAAGGGCATGAGATCTTGTTTGCCTATAGGTTTCTTTTTTACATAACCCAGAACTTATCCACAGTTGTTCATCTTGGAATGCCCTTTATGCATAACATAAGTCACCCCATAGCTTTCTGTACTGGACAGAATACAATCCTAGGTCTTCTATTCTCTCATTATAAGTTGTGAGTTTTATTGATCTTATCTTTTTAGTTACTTTTCTTTGAACCTTTTCCTTCATTTTCCTACTACTCTTATTGTGTATGGCTATAAAGGGCACACGGTATTCCAGATGGGGCCTGACCAGAGCTGTATGCAGAGGCACAATTACATCATTTCTCCTACTTCTGATATTTCTCATTATACATACTAAAAGTTTATTACACTTTTTAACAGTTTCCTTGATGTGATAATCAAAAGTTAATTTATTACTAATGTATACCCCCAGATCTTTCTCTGTATCTATTATCTTAAGTGTTTTGTTTAATGTATAATTGGCTAGTAAGTTATTGTGTCCCAAATATATGACTCCGCATTTTTCAGTGTTAAATTCTAGGCCATGATCGACTGCCCATATCCCCAATTGGTCTATATCACATTGTAGTGATTCTACTGCTTCCTTGTTATTTACAATTGCTCCCACCTTGGAGTCATCATTATCCTCTTATGCATACCCACTGCCGTCTATTATCCAGCCATGATTCTATCCATGATAACAATTTGGGGTGTAATTCTTGTTTAATCAGCTGTTCTGTCATTGTATGATGTGAGACAGAGTCAAACGCTTTGGAATAATCGAAATAGACAACTACTACTGGTAGTCCATTATTGAGTGTTGAGCTTACCAGTTCAAAAAATTGCATTAGGTTGGTCATGCATGATCTTCCTTGTACAAAGCTGTGTTGTGAAATGTTCAACTGTCCTTTTTCTACTATGTGTTGTTGTATTAGTTCTCCAACAATATCCTCCATGATCTTACCTATAATAGACATCAGACTAATCGGTCTATGATTTCTAATGTCATTTTTACAGCCCTTCTTATTTATCTGTGTAACATTTACCATTCTCCAATCTTGTAGTGTCATATCTTCTTTCAGGGATTCATTAAACAACATACACAATGGTCCCGCCATCTCATCTGCCAATTCCCTTATCAACCTAGAGTGCAGCCCATCCTATTTGATCTGCAGCTGTCCTGCTCTGCACATCTCCAGGATACCCTTATGTGTATCCCATGCACTCTTGAACCCCTGTATTCTTTTTGTCCCCACCACTTCTGTTGGAATGCTGTTCCCCGGCTCTGCCACCCTTTCAGTTAAAAAGCACTTCCTAACATTACCCCTGAGCCTTCCACCCTTCAGCCTCATATCACGCCCCATTGTTCTTGTGCAGAATTTTCTATGAAATATGCTTTTCCACTGTACCCTGTTTATTCCCCTAAGGTAACTGAAAGTCTCTATTATATCTCCCCTCTCCCTATCCATCTGTCCAATTAGACTGTTAGTTCTGAGTGCTCTTATTATAAAGTATTTGCTGTACATTGCAAGATGTAATCTAGTGTAGTGCATATATCTGTAATTGTAAATGGTGCTACCGACTGTGTTTGCTTTGTACTGTGGCACTGAACCACACCTGAATATGGGCCTTTGGCTCAGTGTGTCATCCTAGTAAACAAATAAAGTGAAATTAAATATTTCTGCTTAACTGAGGTAAATCAGTGGTCAGATTTTATAACACTAAAGTTCTGTTTTTAAGACTGTTGAAATCTCATTTTTTAGTTTTTTTCAATTTGGTAAGACAAAGGGAGAACAAATCAGAATACATACATCCGTAATTGCTAGGATATGCATATCAAAAATGTGAAGACAGTGCAAGCAAGTGATTAGAGTACTGAACTGGGAATCCGAGGGTCAAACATCAGCAGAACAGGATTCAGTCCTCCAAACTACCGAAAGGTGAAGAAAGTATAAAGTACAGCAGATGAAAAAGTGTTTGTGGTACTGTAAGCTCATTTACCTATGACCTACTGTAAGAAGGTTTCTGCCAGAAAAAAATACACATTAGGACATTTCCAATAAAGAGTTCCCTCTCTCTGACCACGTTTCCAACACACAAGGGGATTTCAAATACACTAGCAGCTCTGTACATACTGGATGGCTAGGGGTCTAATAAATCCTAATTATATGTTTGATCTGTTTTAACAAGTTCTGATCCCCCAAAAGGAAATAAATCTTTTTTTTTCAGAATATTTGAACAGCTTATCAGGGTTAGTAAGTCTTATATTTTGAAAATGCTCTGTAATTTGGCCCATGTGCTAGAAACAATGCTTCATATCAGTGCTGGGAAAAGGAAAAGCAGGTACAGTTCTTTGCTCAGGTTCCAATTGAACAGAGTATGGTCATCTCAGCTCTCTGCCCATGGGGCATAGTCCACATCACAAAATCATTACAAAATTGCAAAATTCAGTACAATTGTTTATGAACATATGAAATTGATGGCAGAAAAAGGCACTCAGGTCTATCAAGTCTGCTCGATTGTTGTCTTTGCTCATGAGATACTGTACCCAGGACGGTAGCCTGTGATGATGGCAACCACGACTGAGCACTTTCAAAAAGGGCGACTCAATCATGGCACCTGTGCACAGGGCTACCTAGCAGGGAGGGTGACTGGATAGGGGGTCCGGCGAATATAGTGACAGTATGTCACTATGTATACACGCGTGCGGTGGGGTGGGAAGGGACGGGATCACGCCATGCGACAGGTGGATGGGGAGGGAGGGTTTGTGGGGTGTAGTGCAGTGGTGGGCTGCCGAGCTGGCTGTGTGGTGTGGTGGGTTGGTGGCAGGCTGGGGTTGGGAGGGTGCTGGGTTCGGTTCTGGACATGCTCGTTTTTGCGCTGGGTTGTGTTTTTTTTTTTTTTACTTTTGTACCCTCAAACGCACCCCTGCAGATGAGAATACTTTAGTGGGGGTGGGGGGCACAGCCACTCGCATAAAAAGAAAACCTAAGTTTCCGTGCCCTCTTGATGTTCGCTGCGAGTGTACTTCACTGAAATTGATTTTCAACGATGTACACTCACCCAAATGGTGATCGCCTTTCCGCGATCGCTGTTATCACATGGAACCCCCAGGACTGAGCAAACTCTAAAATCAAATTTCCCAGCTGTGATGTATGAAATGGCTTGCTTTGTCAATTGCAGACACTGATTTGGCAAGGTTAAACACTAACAGCAGTCTTAATTGTTAACTCGTGCCTCTTTGGCAATGGTTGAAACCAAGATATAAGGGTTGGAAGGCTAAAAATATTCTGTCCGTTAGCCCAAAATGACTTCCATAACCCATTAAGAATCCCTGTCATACTCACTCAGGTCCATAAAACTGTCAACCCAAGAAAATGGATGGTCTGTTTAACTTTGCACTCGTATATAATGGCAGAGCAATGGGAGATAGCCAGCACTGTTTCAAACTCATCCATAACTGTACCATAAAGAACTTCACTTTCTAGTGTCATTAATTCCTTATTTTTCACACGCACTTAATATACCATGGTGCACTGCCCCAGAGAGGAATGTAGGATGGTGGGGTAGCCATCTGTTTTAGATCCAACTTGGGCTTCACTGTGCACCCACTGGGAACCCCCAGGTTCTTTTAAATGCGTGGCCGTTCATGGGGGTCTGGGCACAGGCTGCAGGATTCTCCTTATTTATTGCCCCTCTGGGGCGGTGGGGAATTTCCTGTAGGAGGTTGCCGAATTCGTTGTGGGTGAAACATTGGAAGCCCCCAGATGTATTGTCCTGGGGGATTTCAATGTTTGGGCCGATGACGAATCTTCTTGGCTTGGCCATAACCTCCTCCAGACTATATCATCGCTGGGCCTGTTGCAAGTTGTTTCTGCTGCGACACATCAGGGTGGCCACGCATTGGACCTGGTGTTCTCACTGGGGCTTGAGATAAATGATCTCAAGATTGATCGGGTGGTATGGTCCGATCACTGCACAGTGCGGTTCAAGTACGGGGCTCCCACTGGATGCCCTCCCCCTACAGAGATGATGAGCTGTCATCCTTTGTGGTGATTGACCCCTGAGGGTTTTTTTGCGGCAGCCAATCTATCTGGTGTGGGAAATGCATGTGTTGGAGGCGTTGGCACCATGGTGGGCTCCTTTAATAGAATACTATCTGATGCCATTGACTCCCTTGCACCTGTTCATGTACAACCCAAATCTTCTTACCTGAGGTCCCCGTGGTTTGATAGGGAACTCGGGGAGATGAAGAGACTGGGTCGGAGGTTGGAGCGCTGCTGGAGGAAGTCCAGCCAGGAGGAGGAAAAACTGGCAATCAACCATAAGAAGGCAGTGTTTCTGTCCAGGGAGATTTCTGCTGGGAAGAACTGACAAGCTGCACTTTTTTGCATTGTGGACAGGCTACTTCGTCCAGTCTGTCTACAGCTGAAGAAGGTTTTTTCTAATGCTGAATGTGAAGAGTTTGCTCAATTCTTCTTGGACAGAGTGTCCAGTATTTGGCAGGGAGTTCCCCCAGTCAGCAATGCCATAGCTCGCAGTGGTCACCCGAAGTGTTCTGAATGCACTCCGCCTGGCTGGGGGTTGGGGGGGGGAGTTTAGACCAGTGGAGGTAAGTGAGGACCTGGTCCCAACGCATTTCTTGATGAAATGCAATGATGCTGTTGGCCCAGTGTTTGCTCTGATTGTCCAGTGTTCCTTGTCTGAGGGAGTCTTTCCTGATGCTTTGAAGGAGGCGTTGGTAAGACCACCCCTAAAGAAACCATCTTTGGACCCGGAGGTTAGGGCAAATTACCAACCTATCTCCAACCTTCCCTTTTTGGTGAAGATTGTGGAGAAGTTAGTGGCACTTCAGTTGGAGGAGCACCTTGTGACCCATGAGTTATACGAACACTTCCACTCAGGGTTTCAGGTGAGGCACAGCACAGAAACCGTGCTTGTTCAGGTGCAGAATGATGTCCTCAGGGCCAGAGATCAAGGAGAAAGGACAATTCTTGTTCTTCTTGATCTCGCTTCAGCACTTGACTCTGTGGACCATTGTGTGTTGCTTAACCACCTCAGGGAACTCTGGAGACTCACTGGCACTGTCATCTGCTGCTTTGAGTCTTTTTTAACCAACAGGAGGCAATAGTTCATGATGGGGAATTTCTCCTCCACCCATAGCCCCCTATCTTGAGGAGTACCTCAGGGGTTGGTGCTAGCCCCAATGCTGTTCGCAGTGTATATGCTACCCCTGGGAGGGATCATTAGGAAGTATGGCTTGGGTTTTCACTGCTATGCTGATGATACCCAGCTATACTTATCCTTGGCCCCAGGAACATCCAACATGGTAGATGTGCTAAACAGCTGCCTTGCTGAGATTAACGACTGGATGGCCTCCAGCTGGTTGCGTCTGAACCCTGATAAGACAGAGGTATTGGTGGTGGAGTCGAACAGAGTGCATGACAGGATGGCCTCTGGATCAGAGACTGGACTTGTTCTGGGATCTGTTCCATTGAAGGCCTCCTCTAGGGTGCTAAATCTTTGTATCATTCTGGATAGGAGTCTGACGATGGAGGCGCAGATATCTTCCACCATCTGCTCCTGTTTTTTCCATCTCAGAAATGTCACCAGAATAAAGCCCCTTGTTCCGCCTCTGAATCTCCCCACTTTGATGCGTGCCTTAGTTACATCAAGGCTTGACTACTGTAATGCTCTCTACCTCGGGGTTGTGGGAGGATCTCTCCTCAGACTGCAGCTAGTGCAGAATGCAGCTGCCTGGTTACTTACTGGGCAGCCACAATTCTACCATATTATACGGTGCTGTGCAAGCTGCACTGGCTGCCGGTCAGGTGGAGGATACTCTTTAAGGTGGGTCTTCTCACCTATAAGGCCCTACATGGTCAGGGCCCTGATTATCTGTTAGACCTGCTTGCACCTGCTCTCTTGGTTCACCCCCTCTGTTCACCTGTGGGGGCCCCCCCGGCGATTCCCAGGATGAGGCTAAAATCGGCTGGCGACAGGGCTTTTAGTGTCGCTGCCCCCATCCTGTGGAATTCACTGCCCCTTTGGGTTAAGGGGGCCCCTACTTTGGAGGTATTCAAGGCCTGCCTTAAGTCCCTCCTATTTACCCAGACCTTTCTGGATTAATCTGTTCCATTTACAGATTTGATTACAGTTATTGGAAATTTGACATTTTTAGCTTATTATTTATGGGGAATGTTTTTATGTGGGGTTAATTATTTATATGTTTATGTTTTTCTTTTGTGTTTTTTTATTGATTCTGTTTTGAAAAATGTGTCTACTTATCTGTATGGTGCCCAGAGCCTCTGGGATTGGGCATCTTTTAAATAAATTTTGCCCTACCTTGCCTAGTACCTATAACCTTGTCCCCCAGGATACACAATCAACTCTTCAGGACAGTTTTAACCCTTTTCTATACTCCAAACAAGTGAGTAGTGCAACTGTAGTTTGTTTATCTCCAATGGAGGCATCTGAATATTTTTTTGGGTAACGGGGTTGTGGTGTACTGAGCACCACGAAGATAACAGAGTTGTGGTGCACGGAGCACTACAACTGGGACATAGCCATACCAGGCTACTCTCTGTTCAGGAGAAACAAGGCAGGAAGGAGAGGAGGAGGGGTTGTTGTATATGAACTGCGAAATGAATTGTGAAGGAGGGAATCAAGGCTATGGAGGTACAGGGGTACCCAGAGGAAAAGAAAGGACTGGAAGTGCTGTGGGTCAAACTGGAATCAGACTCTTTGGCTGCTATCCATACCAATGTAAAGTACAGAGTAGACCTGCAGCACAGCGGGGAGGCGTTGGATAAGGTACATGGAGAAGCCATAATCAGAATGGCAAGTAAGGGAGGGAGTGCTTCTAGTTGGTGACTTCAATCTGCCAGACATGGAGCAGAGTCTTTGAACTGCTGCTTCAGCAAGGGACTTTTCTCAGGCAGCTATTTAAAGAACGCCCTAGGGACAGGGAAGTGCTGGACCTGGTGCTTTCAAACTGGGACAGTATTGCAGATGTCACAGTGGCAGTCCCCTAGGTACCTGTGATCACCAGACAGTGTGGTTTAACACAAAGACAGGAGTAGATGCAGACCACACAAAGACAAGGGTCCTGCACTTTAGAAGGGTGGATTTCAAAGAAATAGAAGAATGCTTCAGAAACTGCCTTATGGGGGAGTTGCCAGGGAGGGGTTAGAGGTACAGTGAGGAAGAATAAGGGAGGGTATAATTAAAGCAACCATCTTCTGCATGAAGGAAGTGAGTGAAAGTGAAAGTAGAAGGAAAAAGAGACCACTCTGGTTCTTTAGGGAAATGGCCAAGGTGGTGAAGGAGAAAAAGGTTGCATTCAGGCGGTATAAGGAGTCACAGAGGGAGGAGGACAGAGAGGTATATCAAGTAAAACAGAGGGAAGCAGTAAGGGCAGTGAGGAGAGCAAAGGTGCAGATATAGGAAATGATACATTGCACCCGACATCGCCCAGCCATCATCTCACCACCCCTCCCCACCCCACCCCTCCCACCCCTGACTTCACCCCTGACAAAGCCTTCTCTGGCTGCTCTCACCCGCCCCACCAAATATAGCCACCTGGAGGCTTCTGTCCATCGGGTGCACTCTGCACTTAACTAGTGTTGCACAGCACTCTAGAAGTGCTATCAGTATTTTTAAATTCCTAGTCTGCTGTTTTTTTGCAAGTGCCTCCAATTTTAATGTTGTCGTACTTCCTAAGTAAGCAATGAAATGTTTGTCTGCTGCTTTGCAAGTGTCACCTAATTAATGTTGTCATGTTTCCTATGTAACCAATGAAATGTTATGTTGTATCCTGTTATCTGTCTGACTTGGAGCCTTTGTAAACGAGTCCTTGACTCAAAGATATTAATCCTAAACTAAAATAAATAAATAAAATAAATACCCAAAGGAGTAGCTAAAGTGGATAAGACTTTCTTCAGGTACACAAGTGAGAAGAGGAAAGTAATGGGCGAGATAGTGAGGATAAGGAAGGTAACAAGGGGAGAATGCACAGAAAAGGATCAAGAAAAAGCAGACGTCCTTAACAGGTACTTTTTCTTAGTCTTCACAGTGGAAGGGGATGGACCACCAGGGAGCAGCAGGAACAAAGGGTGGGGGGGGGAGGACAAAAGTCCATATTCAGAGGCAAGCGCTCAAAAGGACTTGCAGCTCTGAAAGTGGACAAGGCTATGGGACTGGACAGGATGCACACGAAAGTACTAAAGGAACTCAGGGATGTGCGAGCTCCCCACTTATGGCCTTATTCAACAGCTCACTGGAAACAGGCATGGTTCTAGAGGACTGTTGGTCCCTCTTCATAAGACCATAAGAGCAGCACCTGGGAGGAGGCTAGCAATTATAGGCCTGTCAGTCTCACATCAATGGTGGGGAAATTAATGGAAACCCTGTTAAAGGAAAGCCTGGTAGAGTATCTTGAATTCAGTGGACTATAAGACGACAGGCAGCATGGATTCACGGGGGGAGGGGATCATGCCAGACGAATCTGATTGACTTCTTTATTGAAACATAGAAATTGCTGGCAGATAAGGACCACCTGGCCCATTTAGTCTGCTGGTAAGCCCTTGTACTGGATTATTGCTTCCGACCCACCTGTTGCTGTACCTCTATGGTTCCCCATGCCTGTCCCAAGCATGCCTGAATCCATCCACAGTGCTCACTCCCACCACCTCCTGAGACTGACCATTCCATGCGTTCACCACCCTCTCTGTGAAGAAGAACTTCCTCACATTACCTCTTAACCTCCCACCTTTCAATTTCATGTCATACCCCCTCGTTCTTGTGCTCCTCCTGTACTGGAAAATGTCTCTGCCTGCACCTTGTTTATACTCTTGATGTACTTGCATGTTTCTATCATGTCCCCTCTTTTGCTTCTCTGTTTCAGTAAGTACATATTGATGTCCCTTAATCTCTCCTAATAAGTCTTATGTTGCAAGCCCTGTACCATCTTAGTCACCCTTCTCTGGACCGTCTCCTGCCTGTTAATGTCCCTACGAAGGCGTGGTGTCCAGAACTGCATACAGTGCTCCATGTGAGGTGTAACCATGATTTTATATAATGGCATCACTACCTCCCTCCTTCTGCTGGTGATACACCTGCTTATGCACCCCAGCATGCTACTGGCCCTCTCAGCTGCCTTAGCACTCTGCTTTGACATTTTCAGGTAATCTGAAATAATAACCCCAAGATCCCTTTCCTCCTTTGTGACTGTCAACAACTCCCCCCATCCTGTAGATTTCCCCAGGTTTTCTGGGTCCCAGGTGCATAATTTTGCACTTTTCTGGATTAAACTTCAATTGCCAGTCCTCAGACCATTTATCAAGCTTCCCCAGGTCCCTCTTCATTTTCTCCAGCCCCTCTGTGGTATTCACTCTTACAGATCTTGGTGTCATCTGCAAACAGGCAGACCTTTCCCTCCAGCCCTTCTGCAATGTCACTAATGAAGACATTGAACAGGACTGGCCCCAGGATCGATCCCTGAGGCACCACACTGATCACCCCCTCTCCCCAGACTATACCCCATTTACCACCACCCTCTGCCTCCTGTCTGTTAGCCAGTCTCTAACCCAGTTTACCACCCTGTCCCCATGCCCAGCCTACCCAGCTTGTTTATCAGCCTCCTATGTGGGACAGTGTCAAAGGCTTTTCTGAAATCAAGGTAAGCAACATCCACTGCCCCACCCTGATTTACTTCCTTTGTCACCAAGTCGAAGAAATCAACCAGATTTGTCTGACATGACCTCCCTGCTGTGAATCCATGTTGCCTGTGGTCCTGGGCTCTGATGGCCTCAAGATGCCCCACTCTCCTTTCTTTAAGTGATGTCTCCATGATCTTCCCCACTTATGAGGTGAGGCTGTCTGGCCTATAGTTCCCCACCTCCTCCCTTCTGTCTGACTTGTGTAGAGGGACCACATGTGCCCTCCTCCAATCCTTGGGTACCACCCCTGTGTTGAATGACTCTGTGAACATGGCTTCCAGAGGTTCTTCTATCTCCCTTCACAGTTCTTTTAATATCCTTGGGTGTATGCCATCTGGTCCCATCGCTTTGTCCACCTTCAATTTAGTGAGCTCCTGCAGGACTCTTTCCCATGTGAATGGACTATTGTCCACCTCTTCACCTCCCAGCAACTGCTGTACTGCTGTGTTCTCTGTCTCCCCCTCTTCTGTGAATACTGAACAGAAATATTTATTCAGTATTTCTGCCTTTTTCACGTCACCCTCCTTGCATTCCCCTCCCTCTCCCTTGAGCCTTGCAATCCCCCCTTGCTTTTCCTCCTTTTGCTAATGTACCTGAAGAATGTCTTGTCCCCTTTCTTAACTGACTGTGCTAAACCTTTCTCAGTTCGTGCCTTTGCTCTGCTTACTGCCTTTCCCGCTTCCCTTAGACACTCTAGGTATTCCTCCCTGTCCTCCCCCTTTGGGTCTCCTTATTTCCTGAACTCTTTCCTTTTTGCCCTGACCTTTACCGCCACCTCTCTTGAGAACCACAGTGACCTTCTTCTTTTGCCTTTGGATACCAATGTGATGCATTGGTTTGCTACTTCCAGTAGGGCTTCCTTTAGATGCTTCCACTGTTCTTCCACTCCCCCCTCCTGCCCCCGTTCTCTTGAGGGCTCTTTTGATACCCCTCCCTATTTCAGCAAAGTCAGCATTTTTGAAACCAAAACCTCTGTCCTAGTATGACTTGAGTGAGTCCTTGTCCCTATGCTGAATCACACAATGTTGTGATCACTGGATCCCAGTTGCCCTTCTACCTAGACATCTGCGATTCAATCCCCATCGGTCATTACTAGATCCAGAATTGCCCTGTCTCTGGTGGGATCAAGCACAAGCTGCCAGAGTCCAGCCTCCTGGAGTGAATCAAGGATGCCTCTGCTTCTGGCTGAAGCAGCTACACTGTTGTTCCAGTCCATGTCTGGCATATTGACATCCCCCATCAGTAGACTTTCACCTTTCATTGCCATCTCATGTATTTCCTCCACTAACTCCCTGTCCAGTTCCTCTCCCTGTCCTGGAGGCCTGTATATCACCCCTGTGCATATTGCTGTGCCATTTTCAGGTTGAAGGGTGACCACAGTGCCTCGGCCTCCCCCTGCCTACCCTGTACCGTGTTGCCATTATACCCTCTCTGACATACAGGGCTACTCCACCTCCCTTTTTGCCCTCCCTATCCCTCCTGAATAGAACATATCCTGGTACATTTGTTTCCCACTCATGATTAGCTGTGTACCAGGTTTCAGTTATTGCTACTATGTCCAGGTCTGCTTCAGTTATTAGGGTCTCCATGTCTGGGACATTATTTCTCAGGCTGCATGCATTTGTCACTGTGACCTTTTAAGTTTTTCTGCCTGAACTCTCTGTCTTCCTCTTTTTGGTCCCCTGCATCTTTCCCTTTCCTGATATTTTTCTCTTGTGTTCCCGATTCCTTGTCTGCTCCCTTTCTGCCCAACCCCGATGACCTTGAGATCAGCTTCTCTTCCTTTATTCATTACAAATTGGGTTTACAACCTTTGAGTCAGAGACTCATTTACAAAGGCACCTCATTGGGGGCAGACATCAAGACAGTTGTTACAGTGCAGATTAAAACAGCGGATAACATTACAAGTGCAGTAAAAGGAACATTTAACATAGATACACTTAGGTTACATAATGTAGTAGTTTGTATGTTACTTAGGTTACATAATGTTACAAAATTGTGAGTTACACTCATGGATATAGTAGGTCCTCAGAGGAGACAGTGGGTTACATCCCTGTTTGGACCTAGTAGGGAAGGAGTAGGTCTGGGGGAGGGAGAGGCTGTCCAGTGGACTGCTCCATTGTTCTGCTTTCTCTACCATGTGGGGGTGGGCTGCCTGAGTATCCCTGCTCCTGTTGCTCTCTCCCCCTGGCTAGTTTAAACACTCATCAGCAAAGCATTTAAACCATCCATTGAGGGCTGCCTTCCCCTTGCTGGACAGAGGCAGTTCATCCCCACTGTACATGGCTGCATCACTTCAGGTAGGTCCCCAGTCCCCAGTGAAGTCATACCCCTTCTCACTGCACCAGCCTTTCAACCATGTGTTGAAGTTACTAATGTGGAAATTCCTCTCCCCCATGCCGTGAACTGGCAGCACCCTTGAAAATGTCACAGAGCTTGCTACCTGCCCCAGGCACCCTCCCAACACTGTAAAGTCCTCCTTCCTCCTTCACCTGCTCAAAGCTTACCTTATCCTTGGATAGGTTATTTGTCCCCAAGTGGATAATGACCTCCAGCCCTCCCCTCCTTGCCACAGCTTCAGTGATCCTCCGGATGCACTCCCCCTCCTTCTGAGCTGTGCCTCCTGGCAGGCACTTTACCTCACTTTTCCCTCTCTACTATCTGTGCCCAAATCCATTCCCCAGACAACTGAGTCCTCCAACAGGAGTAACTTCTTCACATGGGGCTCCCTTCCTCCCCCCACTGGATCTCCCTACTGGAGGACCCTCACCTCCTCCCTGGTCTCAGCCTCAGGTTCCTTTGCAGGGCTGTCCCATTCCTCCAACACTGTGTAGGGGTTCATGAGCTGGACTGGATGGGGGATGTGTCTCTGTCCTCCTCCCCTGAACCTTTCTGAGCCCACTGTAGTCCATCCTGCCATCTGCCTGGGTGGCCGGTGTGGCATTGGCTGGGGATCTGGTGGCTTCAGGGTGTGGGTGAAGGTCCCCAGTATTCCTGCCAGCTCAGCCCAGAGACTGGCGACCTCTGCCCTCAGCCCAGAGAGGTGCCTGAAAATGGGGAGGCACTGCAATAACCAGAATGTTTTTCTGAAGACTGCTGCACCACAGCCAGAGCACTGCACTACTCCCTGCGTCATCCTGCGCTTGCTGATATTCCTCCCCTCCTAATCCTTTTTTTTCTCCTCCTTCTCTCCCTGTCTTTCTCTCCTTCTGTAGTGACTTACAGCTTCTCTCTCTCCTCCTCTTGTATGTGCCCTTGTGGGCCTAGTTGCTAGCTATACCCTTTGTAATTCTGCCTGTATACCAGCTAGGCTATTGCTTGTGCTGTGCTGCTTAACAGTTCCTGTGTCTTTAAGTAGGTGTGGCTTGGCCTTCCACTATAAAGGTAGAGCACCAGGTGGTGGTTGGGGAATGTGGATGGGTGGGGTTGTTCCTTTGCTACTCGGTGTCCGGTGTCCACAAATAAACAATCAGGTAAAAAAAGACTTCCTTCTGTAAAGTACAGGGCAAAAACACAGCTCTAGTTTTAGGCCCTCAAAATATGGGCTACTGTGCTTTCAAATTACCTTACAGGCAAAAATAAAAACACAAGTTCAGCAAGTTTCTCCACAACTTATCCCACTTATCTTGTTTAAAAAAAAACAACTCCATAAGTCCTGTCTGGAGTAACACACACAGACTCTGTTTTAATGCAGCAACCTGAGTGAGAGAGAGTTGTTATAGTTCATCTGGGTGACATGGGAAATAGATCAGGGAAGGGCAGTGGAAGTGGCCTGTCTGGACATTAGCAAGGCCTTCAACACTGTGACACACAGGAAACTGATATCAAATTGAGCAGCCTAAGGGTGGAATACAAACTGGTGAATTGGGTAAGGAATTGGTTAATGGATACGTGGCATAGGGTGGATGTTAATGGCACTTACTCCAGTGAGGGGTGAGTGACCAGTTGGGTGCTGCAGGTCTCAGTATTGGGACCGGTCTTCTTCAGTGTCTTCATAAGTGACACTGCAGAAGAACTGGAAGGGAAGGTTTGCCTTTTTGCAGATGACACCAAAATCTGTAATAGGATGGACACTCAGGAGGGGGTGGAGAGAATGCAAAGGGACCTTGGGAAACTGGAGGAGTTATTAAGAGCATGGTAGTTGAGGTTATATGCTAAAAAGTGCAAAATCTTGCACCTTGGGCATAGGAACCTAGGAGATGAGTATAGTATGGGGGGGCAACAGAGAGTCACTAAGCAGGAAAGAGACCTTGGGTGATCATAACTGATGACCTCAAAGTGGCAAGGCGGTGTGACAAAGTGGTAGGTAGGACCAGTGGGATGCTGGGATGCATAAGTTGAGGTATCTGCAGCAGGAGTAGGGAGGTGATGTTATCACTGTATTGCTCACTTGTGGGACCCAACCTGGGAGTATTGTGTCCACTTCTGGAGGCTGGACCTCAGAATGGACATAGACAGGGTGAAGGAGGTCCAGAGGAGGGCAACTAAAATAGTGCAGAGGTTGCATCAAAAGCCATATGAAGAGAGACCGAGGGAATCTCAACATGATAGAGACCTACAAGCAGTAGTAGTAGACCTTTATTTCTGTACAGGATACAATTGTTAGGGCTAGAAGCCCTGTTTACAAAGTTTAGATACAGAGTTAGAATTTAAATAAGTCTAAGCAAGATCTGAACAGTACAGTAAGGTAGAATGAGACATTGGGTTGTATAGTATACATTTATTTGTGAGTACAAAATCGCTGTACATATTTTGTGGAGAAAATGGTTGTGCGTTAACTTAAAGCAGTCGAGTAACTCACGATGATGAACAGGGTGCAGGAGGAGAGTCTCTTTCAAAGGAGAAAGAGCACTAGGACCGGAAGGCATGCAATGAAGTAGGAGGGGGAGTTTAAGAGGGATGTGAGGAAGTACTACATCACTGAGAGAGTGGTAGATGCTTGGAACAGACTGCCAGTGGAAATGGTGGAGGCAAAAACTGTGGGCGTCTTCAAGCATGGATGGGATAGACATAGGGGAATATTGCTAAATAGGTAAGGGAGGGGGAGGGGGAGTGTTACCAGAGACCAGTTAGTGTCTGTGAGGACAAATTAGGCAGGCAACATCTAAGACTGGATGAGCCAAGAGGTCCTTTTCTGCCCCAGAATTCGATGTTTCTGTGTTTCACCAAATGCCTCACTGTGTACATGCACCAAGGCACATGACAACAGGATCTTGTAACCTTAAACTCTGATGTGCCAGAGGGGAACATCACTGAATTTTCAAAACCCATCCAGACACTGGGTGTGTGTGTGGGGCGGTTACATATGCAAGTAAAATCAGGCAAATTATACAACTGGAGAGAGAAATTCAGACTACTGATTGACTTAGAGTGGGATCTATGTAAAAGTCACATGGTTAGGTGTGCCCTGCCATTGTGTGATGCAGCGGTGCATGCACAGAAGCCATCTGTCAGTTTCTGAAATAATTACTGTACATCTGAAAATGCTACTGAAATGCCTTACTGAATTTTCTAACATTGGTAAGCTAACTCTGGGTGATAGGTAGTTTCACCCCCACAATGGACCCCACTTGCCCTCAGATTGTGTGGCTGGCTACACAGAGGGGTGGCAGTATCTCACTATAATCTACCACTCATTGCACCTTACCGCTTTATTAACCAGTGAGAACATGGTACTACTCCTTTCCCCTCTAACATGGCACGTCTGGCAAGGGTCTGTGCAAAACTAACAATAAAACAATTAATATTTCAGAGTCAGTAGTTCAGCACATTGCACACCCCTCTGGGTCTGGACAACTGGAAGGTAATGAGTTCTAGCACCTCTAAAAGAACTTGGACCAATACTGAATACAGACACTGCAGTGCAGCAAAAGGGGGAGGAATGGATTCTGTACTATTGAGTTGCTGTTCTTTGGATGAGATGTTAAACCAAGATCCCTTCTTCTCATCTCTGGCAGCTCTCTGTGTAGGCTTTAAAGATCACATGACACTTATTCTAAAAGTAAGGAAGTTTCTCTTGGGTCTTGGCCAACATTCCCCCTGTCAATGAAGCAGGTCCACATAGCCCACCTCCCACAGTGCACCTCGAAATGAGCTGTCACACCTCAGTTTGCCTTTCCTGGTCAGTAAGTAAATAATTTAAAATGCTTGAGGATGTTGATAATGAGTTAGAATGACTTGAATTAAACATACTGGTTAAGCATGTAGTCTCTCATGGGTACATGAAGTGGATACAGAGTTATGGAAGTATAGAACTATCATTACACCCTGGAGGTTGCAATGAAATGCTAGACTGTGATAAGTATGGAAACTTTTTAAACACTCAGAATAATCCACAGCAATAGATATTAAATCTGTTAGGATTAAATTAGAAATATTGAGTGAATGGAGTTTCTGGGAAGACCTGGTTTCCTGGTTAAGAAACATGGGCAGTTAACGTAAACAAAATACTGAATCCAAATCAGACCATTCATATATGGATATGTGTATAGTATATATTAAAAGAAAGTTTAAAATCATTACCCCAGTAATCCAGGCAAAATACATGGGGCACACTATGCCTCCTGCTGGAGGGCTGGTGGTGAGGGCCACATGGACCAAACCCATGGGTTCGGTCCTGTCCAGTTCTCTCTGACTTTGGGAAATCAGTTTCCTAGGCTTTGGAGGAGCGCACTTCAATGCCAGTGCCACTCTTAGCCCCTTTGGCCCTTTCAACCATCACATGGGAGGGTGGGTTCACCTCTCTGGTTCATGCCTTCTTTTAATATACTTGCTGGCTGCTAAAAAGGTTATACCCTGACTCTGACTTAAGCCCTCTCCTCCTACTATTGGAATGTGAAGAGACAGTCACTTCTATTTACTGCATGAAATGCCTTACGGCCTCCTTGCATTGTTGACTTCCATATTTCAGAGTTAAATGGCAAATATGGGTGTGCGCTGTATAACATGGATCACAATCCTTATTTATGTATTCTCTTTCAGTGTTGATTTATGCTTCCTTCCCTAGAGCTGGAAAGTAGATTCAGATGTTGGAATAGAATATACCTTAGATGTCCTCTTTTGCCTGGGGTAATGGGTATACAGTAAAGTCCCAGAAAGTTTTGCACTCAAAGAACATCTCCACAAAACTGCTTCAAGATGTAAATCATTCATTGCTTTATTGCAAAAATTAACAGTTTCGTGGACAGACTGAAGGACGCCCACGTACTAGTACTTTTAAAACCATTTTATAATTGCAATAATATACATCAGGATATGTGATAATCCTATAAAGTACTGCACTTCTCAGGTAGTTGAAGGCACTAGAATGCACCTCATGCCTCACAATTCACCTACTGTAGGGCAAGCAGTAATTTAGCATTACCACACATACTGTTGTTTATTATTGTTTTCTTAACAAGTACTTATTCACCTGTCTGCTTCAAAAACATCTGGGGCCAGATATTCAAAAATGGGCAAAGCGCAGTGCAAAGTTTTGCACTGCGCTTTGCCCTTGCCTCGGAGTCTGGGGATTCTATATTCAGTTGGATAGTGCACTGGCACTATCTGACCGAATATAGAGGCATGTTGGCACAGCGCTAAGTCAAGTAGTGCTGTCACAACATGGATATCTGCTGTGCAGAGAACAGCACCAACAGATCTGATAGCACACTGTAGCACTAGGCACAATATTCAGAGGGACCCATGCAAATTAGCTCACTGGGCATGCAAGGCGATGAGGGGCCATTGACATGTCCATTGAGGGCTCATTTGCATGGCTAGCTATGGCAGGTCTGCAAGGATCCATCCCCACCCTGAGCACCTGTCACAAGCAGGACCCCCCTGGCATCTAGCGGTCCTCTCCTTTGATTGTCATGCCAGCATGTACAAATAGCATCCCTTGTGCCTAGTGCTCCTCCACTTCCAAGTGCCAGCTCAACAGAAATGAACATCCCTGGTGCCAAGTGGTTCCCCCCTCACAGATCGCAGGCACAACACATAAGTAAGCTATGCCCTGGTGCCTAGTGGTCCCCCCACCTTCCGACCACCAGCCCGTATACTAATATAATATTCCCAGGTGCCTAATCGTCCCCCTCAGGTAACTAGTTGCTAGCCTCAACAATAAACAGACTCCCTGGTGACCAGTGCCCCCTGGTATCTGATCCCCAGCCCCATAAAATAAACTGTCTCCCTGATGGCCAGGGGTCCTCTACCCTCCCGCTTCCCAATCCCCGGGCCTGTGAACAACTATGGACTGCCTGGCATCCAGTAGTCCCTCCACCTCTGGATCCTTGATCACATTCCAAATGAGTAGACAATATGTACTCACACATGATAAAGGTGTAGTGCAAATAGCACAAGACACTATTCCTTGGTGTCCAGTGGAACCCCCCATTCTCTGATCACTGCTCCCTGGTTCATACATCAGTTCCTCATGTCTAGTGGACCCACCCCCCACCGTGATGACAACAACTCACCCTGCCAACCCCCCCTTACCTAAAGTGCTGGTGCCACAGGAGCCCATATGGCAACCAGCACAGCCTTCCTCACACCTCCTCAGCTGGCCACCGTATCCACATTCAGAGAGGGTGTGTCACATGTAATCTACAGGGTGCGTATCCTCTGTACTGTACCTGCATATACTACTTTTTTGTGCAGGTGCTAACCCTGTTTGCCCATGCAACCACCCCTTTTGAATAGGGTGGAGCGATGGGCATGGCCTACCTAGATTCCAGTCAGCCAGTCAACACCATTCCACACAGGAGACTAATAAGCAAACTGAGTAGCTTAGGAGTGGGTCCACAGGTGGTAAACTGGATAAGAAATTGGTTAGGAGATAGGTGACAGAGGAATTCAGTCCAAGGAAGGGAGGGTGACCAGTGGGGTGCCTCTGGGATCAGTGCTGGGACCGGTCCTCTTTAATGTCTTTATAAATGACAATTCAGAGGAGCTGGAAGGGAAGATCTGCCTCTTTGCAGATGACACAAAAATCCGCAATAGGGTGGACACTCCGGGGTGAGCACAGACCTGAGAAAACTAGAGGAGTGGTCAAGGTTCTGGAGATCATATTTCTGGAAGGACACAGAGTGGAGGTAGTCCAGAGGAGGGCAACTAAAATAGGGCAGGGTCTGCATCAAAAAGCCCTATGAGGAGAGACTAAAGGACCACCATATGTACACCCTGGAACAGAGGAGGGAGAAGGGAGATAAGATAGAGACCTTTAAATACCTCATGGGGGTAAATCAGGTACAGGAGGGGAGTATTTTTCAGAAGAAAAGGTGCTCAAGAACAAGGGGACATGCTATGAAGTAGGAGGGGGGTAGATCCAGGAGAGATGTGAGGAAGTACTTCTTCACAGAAAGTGGTGTATTTCTGAACAGCCTTCCAGTGGAAGTGCTGGGGGCAAAAACAGTTGTGGGGTTCAAGAATGCATAGGATAAGCACAAAGGACTCATAGTGGAAAGGAAGGGGGGAGCTGTAGATTGGGCATGGTCTGATGTAATAAATGTGGTAGGGAGAAAGAAATGGGCAGACAGGATGAGCCAAGTGGTCCTTATCTGCCGTCAAATTCTATGTTTCTATGAATATTGTGCTCTGGTAGAAAGCCCAGTTTGTGCAGGCAAACACCCATCTGCGCTCATGCAAACTTATGAATATTGGGCCCTGACTGTCTGCACTTTATCTCAGAGTCGCTGTGTTTTTTACAACTCAATCGGTTATCGTGGTAAGCTGTATTATTGCCATACCAAGTGCACTATGAAAAGAAGAATCCTAAAATTAGGATTGCTTGGAATCCATCTGATGGAAGTGAGTACACCGGATTTCTGTCATTTTGGAACTGGTTTCAGTATTGAAGACAAAAATCCAAATACGAGCTCCAGGTTGGAACTGGAGTATGATTCTTCATCCAGTCGCATTGCCATTAGTTAAAACCTCCCTGGTGAAAACACTGCAGGACCCAGGCAGTCAGGTAGTAATTCTCACAGAACACCTTTCGCAACCTAAAAACACAGCTGCCTCCTCCCTCCTTTGTCTTCAGTGTGGTCTGCACTAGTCATCCTCCAGCCACAACTCCATACTAGGGACAGGCTGTGTGTTGTCCAGTTCGTTTACTGCTATTCACTTCACTATCCATTACAGGGGTCAGGTGGGACACTCATGGGGCCCAATTCTCAAAGGGTGGCACAAGCTGCACAATGGCAGTTTGCACCTTTTGCCGGTGCACCAGGAACCCTACACCAGATTCTCTATCAGCTATGGTCCTGGTGACAAAGTTCCATAGCTTGTGGCAACTGTGGCAATGCACCAAGCAGATGGCGCATCTGGAGGTTTTGCAGCAAGCTGTGGGCACAGTCAGATGGCACTCTTGTAGGGGCAGAAATAGGTCATAGGTGAATGCCAAACTGCCAGAACAGTATGTGCAACAAGTACAAGTACATTATAACTAGGTAACATATAAAGTATTCCATGGTGACTAGTGGTCCTCCTCTCCCAATCCCTGATGTCCCCTGTATGCATACATAACAGCTCTCTGGTGGCTAGCGGTGCCTCCTCCCCATCCCCGATCCCATATATACTAAGAAGTCAACACTGCCCTGATGTACAGTGTCCCCCACCATCCCTGATCCCATATATTTGAACATATCAATACTGCTCTAGTGTCCCCATTATCCCCGAGTGCCCTGTCCAACAATACCCAGCAGTCCCTGGTGTCTAGCAGACTCCTGCATCCTGGCAGGTAGTGCCCCTCCACCCCACTCCCCCAATTTATCCAGAGCTGCCAATAAGCACAGCCCTCCACTGTCCACCACAGCTGGCCACCAACTGAGCTGTCAAGGAGCGCATACTGTATGATCAGCTGTTACAATATGCACTCCTTGACAGCTCAGTCGACAATGAGCCATGGTGGAGAGCGGAGGGCTGTGCCAGCTGCCGGCTCCAGGATGGGATGGTGGGGATTAGGGTGGTAGGGCACTACCTGCCACGGTGGTGGGGTCCCCTAGACACCAGGGACTATTGGGTATTGTTGGACAGGATGCTCAGGGATGGAGGGGGGATATTGGACACCAGGGCAGTATTGACATGTTCATATATATGGTATTGGATATGGTGAGAGGACCAACACTGGACACCAGGGCAGTGTTCGACTTCTTAGTATATATGGGATCGGGGACGGAGGAGAGGGGACCACTAGCCACCAGACAGTTTTGTTATGTATGCATACAGGGGACATCAGGGGAGAGGGGGACTGCTAGCCACCACTGAACTATATTGTTTTTTTCAACAACAGATCCAGGTCGGGGAGTGGGAATCGTGACACATGTTCTCTCCTGCCCCAGGAGGGCTCTGGGACTGGTGCAAGTTCTCTAAACCCTCCCAGAGGACACAATTCTAAGTACAATTAGACCAGCCAGGGTCAGTTCACCCGCTTTTCACAGCATGCCCAACCCAGAGGTTGTTATATTTAGTTTAGGGGTGCGTGGGAGCATAAGTCTTTCAGGGGACAGTCCTTTGGCACTGTAACTTTCTGGTAGCACAATGTCACCCATGATCATGACAAGCAACATTTTTCCTGCACCCTAAGGTACTGCAACCACATCTCCCATGCACCGTCATGGCTGAACCCTTCAGGATAGATGTTTGGAACGAAAAAAGAAATTGTCCATATGAAAAAGGATTCTTTTTTCATATGAGGGCTAATCCTTTTTCATATGAAAAAATTATTTTTCATCTGGACGCCATCTTGTTTCCATTCCTCTCCCTCAAATTTTCAAAACCCACAAAATGACATTCTGCAGACACACCAACAAATGTATCTTGCTCAGTGGGACCCTGTTAGGTGGATTCTGCACTTAACTGTTGTTAAAATGACCCCCAAATGTATTTTTGTTTTCTTTTTGGTATCCTTTTTTGTGACTCTCTTCCGCTTTTTTCATATGGCCATGCAAAAAAGGAATTCGTCCATACAAAAAATAATCCTTTAATATGCAAAAAGATTTTGAACTTTGTTTTTTTTCCATACTTTTTCATTTGAAGGCATCCTTTTTTCATTTGTGTTTTTCATTCATAAGAAAAATGATCCCTTCAAATGAAAAAAAGATTTTGGACTTTTTTTTTTCCCCAATTCTTTTTTGTTTGAAGGAACCCTTTTTTGAGAGTTAGGCCCAACGACCCCAAAGCCCACCCTGATGCCTGTTGGTGTGTGGAGGGTGGGGGGAGTGCTATGATTGGTAACCCTAACGTTGAATTTCCCAGTTTTTGACACTTTAATAAAAACCCTAACTGATGCATTAACATAGTTTTTTTTTGCAATGAATTTCCCTTCTCTTTGAGATACTATAATAGAAACATAGAATTTGACAGCAGATAAGGAACGCTTGGCCCACCCAGTCTGCCCATTTCCCTACCTAATGGATAAGCTGCAGATCCTAGTTAACCAGCAGCCTACTTCTTCCTACCCCCATCCCTAGAATTGCCTTATGACTGTCCCATGCATGCTTGAATTCCACCACTGTTTTTGACTCCACAACCTCCTCCGGAAGGCCGTTCCAAGCATCCACAACCCTTTCTGTGAAAAAATACTTCCTTAAATTACCTCTGAGCCGCCCCCCCTATCTTCAAATTGTGCCCTCTTGTTCTTGCGCACCTCTTTTTTTGAAAGATGCTATCCTCTTGGACTTTGTTGATTCCCTTAAGGTACTTGAAAGTTTCTATCATGTCCCCCCTCTCCTTCCTTTCCTCGAGGCTATACATACTAAGCTCCTTAAGTCTCTCTTCATATGTCTTCCGGTGCAGACCCTGCACCATTTTAGTTGCCCTCCTCTGGACAGATTCCATCCTGTCTATGTCTTCTTGAGATTGGGTCTCAGAACTGCACTCTACCCAGATGGGGTCTCACCAGCTGTCTGTACAGAGGGATAATAACTTCCTGTTTTCTACTGGTGATGCCCTCCCTATGCATCCCAGTATCCCCCAGCCCTCCTTGCTGCCCTCTCACATTGCTTGCCCACCTTAGGTCATCTGATATGACTACCCCAGGTCCCTTTCCATTTTGTTGTTGTTAGTATCTCATCCTCCATTGTGTACTCTTCCCTGGTTTTTGTTTCCAGGTGCATTACCTTGCACTCTTAGCATTGAATCTAAGCTGACATACATTTGACCATTACTCTAACCTTGCCAAGTCCCTTCTCATCCTTTCCACCCCACCTTGTGCATCAACTCTGTTGCAGATCTTTGTGTCATCTGCAAAGAGACATACTTTTCCTTCAGTCCCTCTGCAATGTGGCTTATAAAGACATTGAAGAGGGCCGATCTAATACTGAACCCTGCGGTACCCCTAGTAACCCCTTCTTCAGAGTGGACTCCATTTACTATTACCTCTGTGTCCTATTCTCCAGCCAATTCTTTACCCAGGCTGTCATCTTGGGACCCACTCCCAGGCTGGCTAACCTGTATATTAATCTTTTGTGTGGGACTGTGTCAAATGCCTAGCTAAATTCTAGGTAGGCCATGTCCACAGCCCCTCTCTGATCTACTACTTTGGTCACCCAGTCAAAGAAATCTATCAGATTCGTCTGGCATGACCTTCGCACTGTGAATCCATGCTGCCTTGGGTCCTGTGTCCCTATGGCCTCTAGATACTCGACAATTCTTTCCTTCGGTAGTGATTCCATCATTTTCCCTATCACTAAGGTTACACTAGCAGGTCTGTAGTTTCCTGCTTCTGCCTTGCTCCCACTTTTGTGAAGGGAAATCACATCTGCCCTCCTCCAGTCCTCGGGTACCACTCCATCCTCCCATGATTTGTTAAAGAGGGTAGTCAGTGGTGTCACTAGTTCTACCCTTAGTTCTTTTAGAATTCTGGGATGAATCCCATCAGGCCCCATTGCTTTGTCCACCTTCAGTTTTAAGAGTTCTTTCAGAACCCTTTCTTCTGTAAATGGGCTGGTATCAACTTCTGTATCCAGAGTGTTTCTGCTGTTTGTTTTAGGTACCTCCCCCTCTTCATTTGTAAATACTGAGCAAAATATTTGTTTAGTATCTCTGCCTTTCACAGTCACCCTCTGCCCACCCCTCCCTCTCCTTTCTTAAGCCTCACTATCCCTCCCTTGGTCTTCCTTCACTCCCTGATGTACCTATAAAAGGTGTTATCCCCTTCTTAACTGAGCTGGCTATCTTTTCCTCGGTTTGGGCCTTTGCTGTTCTGATTGCCTTCCCAGCTTCCTTTTAGTATGTACATGTGTAGAATAAATTCAATGGGCATACATAACATGGGTATTTTCAGTATTTCTTTCACCAAATTTTCAACATGGCCTTTTAGGGACCCCACATCATGAACACCGGCACTGTCATTTTGCTAATCTGTCGAAAAGCAGCCGCACCATTCTGCGCAACAGATGCGAAAACATATTTCGGTCAGGATGTGAAAAATGACTGCTGCATACTGCTCATGAGGAGATGTGAAAAATGGCAATGTTGAAAATCTGGAATAAAAATATTAAAAACTGGCAAAGTTACAAGCGTGCATAGAAACTGTGCAACACATGCTCGTAATGCGGCCATTCTTTGTAATTGTTTCACCAGATTCTCAACATGGGTGTTTTGTGACCTTCCCTCATGAACAATGGCACTGTAATTTTGTTACTCCATTCTAAAAGATTATTTTGCACAGTGGCCATGCCATTCTGCGCCACAGGGCTACTGCTGACACAGGGATTGGGCACCCCACTGTTGGCAAATGAAAGGAATATACTGGGAACGGGCTACCCAGTGTCTCACACTCTCGGGGGAGGGGAGCTACTGCCGACATGGGGATTGGGCACCCTGCTGTCAGCAAAATACATCACGCACCATCCTGCATCAAACTGCCATGCTGTTTGGCAATGCATGGCTGCAGGATGTAGGATGGTGTATCGCTCCTGAGCCACATCAGGGGGGAGGGGTGTCTCTTAAAAAAAAAAGTCGGGAGCATGTTCCTCGGGCCCCCATTAGGTAAACACAACTGTTAGTGTTTATCATGGGGCATTACTTTTACAAATATTTCAGATTTCCAGTCTTGTTAGCTGAAAACAAGATGGCAGAAGTCTGAAATAAAACTGTGACTGCAACCAGTAAAGTGCGAATGGTAAATGGCTTTCACTGTTTGTGCATTTATCGTGCGAAATGACATTTACCATTCGCAAATTACCGTTCGCACGTTAAATGCAATTTACCCTGCGCACTGCCTGTCTTGCATCTATCACAAAAAACATTATAATTCAAAAATGGTTCTACATGTTTTCACCAAACCATCCAAAGGCATACCCTTGGCATACATCCCATCACCCTTGAAAGTATCAGAGGCAAACTTAATTCCATGTATGCTGTACATGACAGCAAAATATCTCATGTTATCTTATGGGAAAAAACATTCCTTTTTGTGTTTTTGACCACTTTATATCTCCAAAACCATAAAAGCTGTCATCATGAAACTTTCAACATCTTGCGACACTGACAATACGACAGCACATACCAATTTTTGTGTTATTTGGTTGAAAATGACAAAGTTATTAAGGTGCAAACATTAAGATTTAACAATGAAAGGCAGTACCAACCCTAACTATAGGGGCACTATCACGCCCCTGTATATATATATATATATATATATGTATGTATATATATTATACTGGCTCAGTAGGGCCAGTATAGTTAGGGTCGGAGGGCCACTTTAATGTTAAACCCCAGAGTTTGCACTTTAATAACTTTGCAACAATTTGTCCGATTTGCCTGAAAGTTTGCAAGCGTGGCATCCAATCATACATCTCTGGATCTGGAAAGTTTTGTTCCAGTTGGATATACGGCTGCAGAACTGTAGAGCATCAAAAAGTGAAAAATACCCAACTTTTGTACATTTTTCAGTCGGGCTTAAAGGACTGAAGAGTGTGTCCGAGTGGATTCAAATTTGCATGTCTATATGTGGCCTGTGTTAAACTGGTGCCTTTTGAAGATCTGGTGAAAAAAATCTTAATCCATTCAAAAGTTATGCAAGTTTTTCATGTCCCATTTCAGTCTATGGGAAAATGTATATGTGCATTGTGAAAACTTTAGTGAAAACTTCCATGAAAAAAATGTTTTCTGTGTGAAAACATTTCATTATAAGGTATAGGGGTGTTACGAAAACATTTTTGTTGTCGCGACAGTATTGTCCCATGTGTTTTCTTTGTCACTTCATTGTGCCGAGGTGGATTGTGCTTTTGGCTGAAATTTGCAGGGTGACAAGCCCTGGTCTCACAAATGTCCCTTTTGGTGGTTTGGTCCCACAACATTCAACGGGCCCATAATTACAGCATTCTGAAGTTGAGAAACTTCCCATAGGATAACACTTTTGGCCCCCGTATCTCGAAAATGATTCGAGATATGGATTTTTCACTACCTGCAGCTTAGGTGGACTAAGCACGTGTGGAGGTTTCGAAGTCATGATTACAACTGCAGTGGAATATTTTCCATAGTTGCTACGGTTACTGAGATATTGCCAAATAAGTGTTACAAGGGTTCCTTTTCAGTACTATGAGGCTGCTGTATATCTCCATACTTATGTGTAAAATGGGAGCACAGGGCCTGGAGAGCCTGTGCTCCCACAGACACATATCATTACGCAAAAAATGGGCAATGTGAAGGGAGTGCAGGGCCCAGAGGGCCCAAGATTCCACAAACACATACCAATAACCACTAACATTACACTTGCTCAAAAAGAAGGGAAATTCATTGCAAAGAACTCTGTTAATGCAACTGGCTTGGTAGTGCTGAGGGTTAAGGTGCTGGATGCCACACCTTGCGCCACATCGGCGACCCAGGTTTGGGAGTGAGCCCAGGCCACCATGGGTTGGCAGGGGAGGACAGGATTGAGCATCCGAACGACTGCTTTTATGTTCTGGGAGGGAGGGGGGCACCGATCCCAGGCTCTGGTGGCTCCTGGCGGTGGCTGGGGGTACAGCAGCAACAAAAGAGGATTGGCAGTGTAGGTGTCCCTGCGGTGCGCATGGTGCGTGCCACAGCTGGGCATATTTACGCCCGGGCCTAGGGAGAGGGAACAATATGAGAAAATCCCCATCCTTCGGGATAGGGCGACGGCACCTCTGCCTCGCTAGCCACACTCGATACTGGACTCTCCTCTCCTCTCCAGGCCAATCTCCCATTCCGACATACTAGATTGTAGATAGAGAGCCCTGGGCAGATAGGACAGCCCCACCTCAGGGGGTTCAGAGCCGTGAACTGATTTTAAACTGATTTTAAAGCAGTGCACATGCTAAATTGAAGGGCATGGCTACATCAGTGTCACATGAGACAGGGTGCATTGTAGGAGAAAGAAAGCCAATACACCTCTTTGTGATGGAGATCTCCAGGGGTCGTAAAACTACCATTCAGCTAGCAGGCTAATTTAGGAAAAACTCCTAATAGCAGATAGAGGGAAGGACACACTAGGACTTAACATACATATCAAAACACTCTGCATAACATACGTTTTTTGCAAATTCTGGGTGGGCTACTCTAATCACTCTGTAATCTCTTTCCTGTTAATCTCTGTGCTGTTTAAATCTTCCTATGTGCTTGAAATGGAAGCAACATCCCCCCATCAAGATTGTAAAGCACTTTGGGATGCAGTTTGTATGACACACATTACATAAAACCAAATTCCTTTCTTCTTTAGTAAAAGTTTTAGCTTGTTAATCTCAAGATAGCTGGGAGTTTAACTGGGAACTAAAAATAACAAACCTCCTGATGGTGCATTGCAACACCCTAAATTCTACTACTAGGGTTGTTCCAGCCTCATTTATGGCAGGACACAGCACTCATACTAGAACTGATCTGCAGTGTTCTGATGTCTGAGTCAATGACAGCAGAAGGCAGGCAGTCACACAGTTGTTTAATGTCTCCTCCAAGAGTATTTGAGAGTTTAATTTTGGATAGTCAGATTAGAAACATCATTGGTAAACCAACAAATTTGTGTACTTGGTAAATCCACTGATTTATGTGTAGGAAACACAGAATTGGGACCAATAAATATCACAAAGATCACAGAAAAAGTGTAGACCCACAGGTAAAGGGATTGCCTCAAGTCCGAGAATTCTAAGATATGCCTCCCTGAATTGTAAGTGATGACTTCAGTTCCACATCTACTACGGTGGATGCACAAAGAAACAAAGAAAGCACAAACCAGAAGCAGCCTGAGATCTGTGAAGAGTGGATCAGAGTCACCATCCTTGATTTCAGAGTTTGTTCCAAAGCAAAGACCAAGAAGAAGGTTCCAGCTGCATGATCAGCGTGTTTCAGCCTAGAGGGGGATGATGTCATAATCCAAAATTAAACTCTCAAATACTCTTAGAGGAGACATTAAACAACTGTTTAACTGCCCACCTTCTGCTGTCTTTGACTCAGACATCAGAACAGCAGGGGGCAGGCATTAGACAGCTAGTGTTGGAACCCACTCAGGAGGGACCAATACTAGACCTGGTACTCTCAAATGGAGAGAGCATCACAAATTTTGAAGTCAGTAGACATCTGGGAACAAGCAACCACTACACAGTGTGCTTCACAATAAGCACAACCATGGAGACAAGCCATACAAAAACAAGCATACTGGACTTTAGAAGGGCTGACTTTGGCAAAATGGGTGAATACCTGAGGAATACACTAGCAAATGGCCAAAAGGAGGAGGAAGAACAATGGAGAAAAATCAAACTGCCATCATAGAGGCAACAAGCCTTTGTGTGAAACAGATAAAGAAAACAAAGCGGAGTGAAAAACACTATGGTTCTCAAAAGAGGTGGCAGGAAGGTTAAGGAGAAAAGGCTGCATTCAAAAGTATAAGGCATCACAGAAGGAGCACGACAGGAACTGTATCAATTAAAGCAGAAAGAAGTGGGGAAGGCAGTCAGAATAGCAAAGGCCCAAACCGAGGAAAAAATAGCCAACCAGTTAAGAAGGGGATAAAACCTTTATAGGTACATTAGGAGCATAGAAAGGTTAAGGGAGGAATAGTGAAGATTAATAAGGGAGAGGGAGGTGGGCAGAGGGAGACAGTGAAAAGGCAGAGATACTGAATGAATACTTTTGCTCAGTATTCACAAAAGAAGATGAGGAGGAGTTACCTAAACCAGTCAATAGAAGCACTCTGGGTAGAGGTTGACACCAGTCCATTTACAGAAGAAAGAGTCCTGAAAGAACTCCTAAAACTCAAGGTGGACAAAGCAATGGGGCCTGATGGGATTCACCCCAGAATCCTAAAAGAATTAAGGGAGGACCTAGTGACACTACTGACCACACTTTTTAACAAATCATGGGAGGATGGGGTGGTACCTGAGGATTGGAGGAGGGCAGATGTGATTCCCCTTCACAAAAGTGGGAGCAAGGCAGAAGCAGGAAACTACAGACCTGTAAGTTTGACCTCAGTGGTAGGGAAAATGATGGAGTCACTTCTGAAAGAAAGAATTGTTGAGTATCTAGAGGCCAGCGGGGCACAGGACCCAAAGCAGCATGGATTTACATCAGGAAGGTCATGTCAGACTAATCTAATTGATTTCTTTGACTGCGTGACCAAAGTAATAGACCAGGGAGGGGCTGTGGATATGGCCTACCTAGACTTTAGCAAGGCATTTGACACAGTCCCACACAAAAGATTAATAATCAAGTTAGCCAGCCTGGGAGTGGGTCCCAGGGTGGTAGCCTGGGTTGCAAACTGGCTGCACAACAGGACACAGAAGGTAATAGTGAGGGAACACATTCAAGAAAGGGGGTCACTAGTGGAGTACCTCAGGGCTCATACTGGGTCCAGTCCTCTTTAACATCTTTATAGGTGACATTGCAGAGGGTCTGAGGGAAGGTATGCCTCTTTGCAGATGATACAAAGATCTGTAACAGAGTTGATACACAAGGTGGGGGTAGAAAGGATGAGAAGGACTTGGCAAGGTTGGAGGAATGGTCGGACATATGGCAACTTAGATTCAATGCAAAGAAGTGCAAAGTAATGCACCTATAAACAAAACCCAGGAGAAGAGTACACAATAGCAGGGAGGTACTAACAACAACAAAAATGGAACAGGACTTGGGGGTAGTCATATCAGATGATCTAAAGGTTGGTAAGCAATGTGAGAAGTCAGTAAGGAGAGCCAGGGGGATACTGGCATAGGAAGGGGCATCACAAGTAGAAAAGGAAGTGGTTATCCCTCTGTACAGACAGTTGGTGAGACCCCATCTGGAGTACTGCAGAGCAGTTTTGGAGACCCTCATCTACACAAGGACATAGACAGGATGGAAGCACTCCAGAGGAGGGCAACTAAATGGTGCAGGGTCTGCATCAGAAACCATATGAGAGAGACTAAGAGAGCTTAATATGTATACCCTTGATGAAAGGAGGGACAGGGGACATGATAGAAACATTCAAGGCACCAAGGGAATCAATAAAGTCCAGGAGGGTAGCATCTTTCAGAAAAAGAGATGTAAGAACAAGGGATACAATTTAAAGATAAAGGGGACGGCTCAGGGGTAATATGAGGAATTTTTTCACGGAGAGAGTGGTGGATGCATGGAACTGCCTTCCTGGGGAGGTTGTTGGGGCTAAAACAGTGGGGGAGTTCAAACATGCATGGGACAGACACAAGGCAATTGTAGTGGGGAGTGGCAGGAAGTAGGCTGTTGGTTAACTAGAATCTGCAGCTTATCCAGTAGGTAGGGAAATGGGCAGACTGGGTGGGCCAAGTGGTCTTTATCTGCCGTCAAAGTCTATGTTTCTATAATATTTTTTTCCGGGGGGGGAGGTATGAATTCAGCAGTTGTTCTCTTAATTTTTTTTATTTTTATTAACCTCTAGGATTACAAATACCTTTGAGCAGAAACTGCCCATTTACAAAGGTTCCATGTCAAATCATTTACAAAGGTTCCACGTCAAAAAATGTTTCACACAAATGTCACGTTTTTGGAAATGGCATGAGCATATTATCTGTAACTTGAAAAAATTGCAATGTGCAGTAATTGACACTAGATGTAGACATTAATATTGTAGATATTTTAGCTTTCTTTCTTACTTTAAAACCCAATATGGCCCCAAACCCATCCGACCACATTAGGGCTGGTTCATTTTACCCCTGGAGTGAGATACAGATGAGACACACAGATGAGTCCTGAGTAGGACGAAACAAATGTCTGTGTTGTCTGTTCTCAGTCTTTACAGATAGTGTGAGAGGTCCTTTGGCACCATGCATTCCTGCTCAAAGCAGAACCTGCCTAAACTGTCATGGCGATTTGCATATATTTCCCATGGTGCTTTATATTATGGAAGTATGTGTGATTTTCTATCTTGTAGGTGAAGATTTAGAGCATAACAATGTTTTTGTAAGTATTGTTGTCTCGAGAAGTCATGCAACTTTCATTCTGCCTCAGAAAAACTAGGTCACAAGAAATGATCCAGTAGGTCTATGATGGCATGTATGCCCACCATGTTCCTTTCACCCATAAACTGCTTCACAACATGCAAAACAGGCACTACGGGTTTTGATGGGACTGTGGTGGGATTTGTACCAAACCCCGTTTTCTTTAAAGTGGGCCCTTTAAGACCTCTCTGCTGTGGACGTTCAACTTGTTGGCAATCTTGCAAGGGGAAGGGGAGTAGTAATAAGCACAGCCTGAGCCCAATGAGGGGGGAGGGTGAAAACGTGGAAAGGAGTTTCTGTTTTAGTTAGACAGAGACAGAAGAGGATGAACTGCAAGAGTTTTGCTAAGATGAATACAAGCTGGTTTTTTTTTGTTTTTTTTTTGGTGGTAAAGCACATAGCATATTTCATTTGATTTAAACTGGTGTCTGGAGTGTTCTTTTTAAAAGTGTTCCCTGAGAAGCTGCCTGGTTCGTTACCTTGTTACAAGGTCCAGTTGTCAGGGACTGAAAAATTCCCTTCACTATACTGTAAGTGAGATTCCTGAGATCAGCCTACACTATAAGAGGGTTCAGCTGTATACATAATTATAAACTTCATGGATGTGATTTTCAGATATCCCCTTGTGAATTATGGTACAATTGGGCTGCATGTTCGATGCATGCACCTGAATAGTAGACCACTTACAAAACTAACTTTTGAGTGCAGTTCTCACTATTTGTGACACTTAGAACAGTGCATGTGTAAAAAAAGAATATATCCATCATTTATCTAATGCAATCAGCTTAAATTATGGCAACTGTCACAAAAGTGTCTGTATTTACAAAAATACACTACATGACGGTGGCCAATCTCATGTGCTGCAGTTCTGCAGCGTCTTGAACAAGATACATAGCTGGTGATGGCAGATAACGGCCTATGGCTCACCTAGTCTGCCCATTTGTGCACGTAACTGTGCTTCTTCATGCTTCCCTAGAACTAGGTTGTCCACTTCCCCTGACAACTAGGTTCCCCTGATGCCTATCCCACGCATTCCTAAATCCTGTAATAATTTCTGCCCCTACTGACTCTTCTGGCAGGGCATTTCATTTGTTCACCACCCTCTCTGTGAAGAAGTACTTCCTCACGTTTCCACTTAACCTCCCTCCCACCAGTTCATCCCAAGTCCTCTAGTCCTGGAGCATCTTTTTCTGTGAACAACTGTGTTTTCCTGCACCTCGTTGCTCCCTGTGAGATATTTATATGTCTCAATCATATCCCCCTCTTCCTCCTCTCTTCCAAGGAGTACATATTTAAGTCTTTCAGCCTGTCCGTGTAGGATTTGTAATGTAATCCCTGCACCATCTTGGTTGTCCTCCTTTGAACTGCCTCCACCATATGTCCTTACATAGGTAAGGTCTCCAGAACTGGACACTGTACTCAAGGTGTGGCCTCACTGTTTTATACAGTGGAATTATGACCTCCCTTTTCCCTGCTGGTGATACCCCTGCCTATGCATCCCAGCATCCTGTTTGCTCTTCCTGCTGCCTTGTCACTCCGACTCCCTACTTTGAGGTCATCAGAGATGATAACCCCTAGGTCCCATTCCTGCTTGGAGCATTCTATACCACCCCCAGCTGATATGCTGTGCCTGGGTTTTTATGCCCCGTGTGCATTATTTTGCATCTCTTTGCATTAAATCTCAACTACCACTTCCTTGATCAAATGCCACTCCCTTGACCAGATGCACAAAAACTGGAGCTTTGAAAATCTAGCACCATGTTTTCAGTGTTTGTACACAAGAAAACAAATCGGCACTGCAAATCCAGATTATGACTAATGTGAAGAATAGCAACAAAAGAAGCTGGCTACTCTTTCTAAGCCATCTGCACTATTGTCTGAAAAGATAAATACACAGACACTTAAAAATGTAGCATTAATAGTATTTGAAAAAGCTGCATGAAATTACTCAGTCAAATATTTGGCTTTTTCTTATAACTGTTCTGTTTTTTGTTTTTTTTCCACAGTTTCAACACTAGTAAGTAAGTAACTAAATTTTTATTTATATGGTGCCCAATCCCGAAGGCTCTGGGCACCTTACAAATAATAAAAGCCGGGTTAGACAGACAACATAAGGACATATAAATGATATGATGAATAAATTAATAAATAAATCATTTTGAAAATTAGCACAAAGATTCAGGGTATGCTTTCTTAAAAAGATAGGTCTTCAGGCCCGTCTTCAAAGCTTCCACTGATGGGGCCTCCCTAAAAGATTTTGGAAGCGAGTTCCAAAGAACTGGGTCAGCCACCCCACATAAGCAATCACCCAAGGTTGTTAGTCTGGTCCTCAGAACCACTAGAAGGCCCTCAGTGGAGGAATGGAGTGAGCATACCGGGATGGCAGGTGCAAGGAGGTCTGAGAGGTAGCCAGGGCCTAATCTTTATGGGGACTTATAGGTGAGCAAACCCACCTTGAAGGTGATCCTCCACCTGACAGGCAGCCAATGCAGATCCCGCAGGACCAAGGTCACATGACAAGACCTTGGCAGGCCTGCCAGCAACCTGGCCGCCACATTCTGCACCAGCTGCAGTCGATGGAGGTTCCTTCCACTGACCTCAAAGTACAGAGCATTACAGTAGTCCAGCCTGGATGTCACAAAAGCATGCACCAGTGAGAGCAGGTCCTCGGCGAAATTAAGGGTTTAATCTAGGCGATGTTCCTTAAGTGGTAAAAAACACTTTGGACAACAGACGACACCTGAGCATCAAAAGACAGTCTGTCATCAAGGAAGACGCCCAGATTTTTCACATTAGAGGATGCCATCAATGGGGTGGACCCCAGGAACAACCCTGTCACCACCCCGGAAGCATCTTCATAACCCCCACAACCAGGCTTAATCACTAGGACCTCCGTCTTGTCGGGGTTCAGTATCAGCCAATTAGAGGACATCCAGTCCTGGATTTTGGCAAGGCACCTATTCAGCATTTCAATGGCACCATTTGTTCCTGGGGAAAATTACATATACAGCTGGGTATCATCTGCATAGTAGCGAAAACCTAGACTGTAACGTCTAATGAGCCTCCCAAGGGGCTGAATGTGCACCGTGAACAGCACTGACAATAGGATCAAACCTTGAGGAACTCCACATGACAGGGGCTTCAGGGAGGAGGAGGATGAGAAATTTCCTATCATGACCCATTGCCTGCTGCCTGAGAGATAGGATTCAAACCAGTGGATGACAGTTCCGGTGAGTTCACAATACTCTCTTAGGCAATCCAAAAGCACAATCTGGTCCATGGTGTCAGATGCTGATGAAATATCGAGGAGAACAGGATTTGACTGTTCCCCTCTATCTCTAGCTCTGAGGAGATCATTTTGCACCTGAACCAGTGCTGTCTCTGTGCCATGCCTTGCCCTAAAACATAGAACCATAGACTTTTTTTTTTTTTTTTACTTTGTGGTGTTTGCACACCTACTTTATTCACCTGCACTACCTCCTTGGTCCACTCCTTCAGACCACTGATCAACCCTCCGGGAACACCCGACCCCAAGTCTGCCCCTAGAGTGCTCTCCTGTTCTCCCCTGTATTACCTTTGATGCCCAGCAATCCCCCCTAGGTGGGGTGAGGATGAACCTTCCTCAATCTTACTGGAGGAGAACTTTGGCACAGTGAGGTCTGCCTGAAGTCCGGTGAATCCCCGTGAGGCACTGATCGGTCTTCATCTAGGACCGAAAGGGCTCTTTTCCGGTTTTCTTCACCCAACCCCTAGAGGCGCCGGCACAAGCACTAACGTCCAGAGAGTGACGTGCTGACACACATCTGCCTCCCAAGTGCCCAACAGCGTCTCACCCTCCCCGACTCCACTGTACGGAGCCGCCAGAGCCCTTTGAGAGCCCGTGCTTCCACTGGCTCTCTTTGGGACGTCGGGTACCTCCTGGTACCCCTGGCATCCTCCCCGAGGAAGGAGAACATCTGCTGGGATGCTCAATCCTCCTTCCGCACTAATCTCGGCCGTCTTAGAGTCCGTTCCCAAACCCAGATCGCTGGCACAGCGCAAGGTGTGGCGTCCAGCGCCTCAACCCTCAGCGCCACCAGGCCGGCTGAAACATAGACTTTGACAGCAGATAAGGACCGCTTGGCCCACCTAGTCTGCCCATTTCCCTACCTACAGGATAAGCCACAGATCCTAGTTAACCAACAGCCTATTTCTTCCTGCCCCCCACAAGAACTGCCTTATGTCTGTCTCATGTATTCTTGAATTCTCCCACAGTTTTAGACCCCACAACCTCCTCAGGAAGGCTGTTCCATGCATCCACTACCCTCTCTGTGAAAAAATATCTCCTCACATTGCCCCTGAACCACCCCCATCTTTAAATTGTGTTTCCTTGTTCTTGCATGTCTCTTTTCTGAAAGATGCTCCTCTTGGACTTTGTTGATTCCACTGAGGTACTTAAACATTTCTATCACGTCCCCCTCTCCCTTCTTTCCTCAAGGGTATACATATTAAGCTCTTTTAGTCTCTCCTCGTATGGCTTCTCTTGCAGACCCTGCACCATTCTAGTTGCCCTCCTCTGGACTGCCTCTATCCTGTCTATGTCCTTGTGGAGATGGGGTCTCCAGAACTGGATGCAGTACTCCAGATGGGGTCTCACCAACTGTCCATACAGAGGGATAACAAATTCCTGTTTTCTTCTGGTGATGCCTCTCCCTATGCATCCCAGTATCCCCCAGCCCTCCTTATTGCCTTTTCACATTGCCTGCCCACCTTTAGGTTGCCTGATATGATTACCCCCCAGGTCCCTTTCCTGTTTTGTTTTTGTTACCCCCCCCATTGTGTAATCTTCCCCTGGGTTTTTGTTTCCCAGGTGCATTATTTTGCACTTCTTTGCATTGAATCCCAGCTGCCATACTTCCGACCATTCCTCCAACCTTGCCAAGTCCCTTCTCATCCTTTCCACGCCTCCTTGTGCATTAACCCTGTTGCAGATCTTTGTGTCATCTGCAAAGAGGCATACTTTTCCTTCCAGTCACTCTCCAATGTCGCTTATAAAGACATTAAAAGGACTGGACCAGTACTGAACCCTGTGGCACCCCACTAGTAACCCCTCTTTCTTCAGAGTGGACTCCATTTACAATTACCTTCTGTGTCCTGTTGTCCAGCCAATGTTTTACCCAGGCTACCACCCTGGGACCCACTCCCAGGCTGGTTAATTTGACTATTAATCTTTTGTGTGGGACTGTGTCAAATGCCTTGCTAAAGTCTAGGTAGGCCATGTCCACAGCCCCTCCCTGGTCTACTACTTTGGTCACCCAGTCAAAGACATGACCTTCCCGCTGTGAACCCATGCTGCCTTGGGTCCTATGCCCCACTGGCCTCTAGGTACTCAACAATTCTTTCCTTCAGAAGTGATTCCATTACTTTCCCTACCACAGAGATCAAACTGACAGGCCTGTAGTTTCCTGCCTCTTTCTTGGTCCCACTTTTGTGAAGGGGAATCACATCCGCCTTCCTCCAGTCCTCGGGTACCACACCATCCTCCCATGATTTGTTAAAAAGGGAAGTCAGTGGTTTCACTAGTTCTCCCCTTAATTCTTTTAGAATTCTGGGGTGAATTCCACCAGGCCCCATTGCTTTGTCCACCTTCAGTTTTAGGAGTTCTTTCAGAACCCTTTCTTCTGTGAAAGGACTGGGATTGACCCCCCTATCCAGAGTGCTTCTGTTAATTGGATTAGGCACCTCCTCCTCCTCTTTTATGAATACTGAGCAGAAATATTCGTTCAGTATCCCTGCTTTTTCACTATCCCCCTCTGCCCACCCACCGTTCATTCTGTTTAGCCTCACTATCCTTCCCTTTGTCTTTCTACGCTCCCTGATGTACCTATAAAAGGTTTTATTCCCCTTCTTAACCACGTTGGCTATCCTTTCCTCAGTTTGGGCCTTTTCTGTTCTGACTTCCCTCCCTCCCTGTTTCTTTCTGCCTTAACTGGTATAGCTCTCTGTCCTGCTCCTTCTGTGTTTCCTTATACTTCCTAAATGTTATCATTTTCTCTCTGACTTTCCCCGCCATCCTCTTTTGAGAACCATAGTGGCTTTTTCTTTCATTTTGATTTGTTTATTTGCTTCACACAAAGCCTTGCTGCCTCTGTGATGGCAGTTTTGATGATTCCCCATTGCTGCTCCACCCCTCCTTCTAGCCTGTTTCCTAGTGCTTTTCTGAGGCACTCTCCCATCTTGCCAAAGTCAGTCCTCCTGAAGTCCAGTACCCTCACTTTTGTATGGCTTGACTCTGTGGCTGAGTTTAACGTGAACCACACTGTTTGATGGTCACTTGTTCCCAGATGGCCTGGACTAGACTGGAATGGCTCATAGATGTCAAAGGCTGTGAGGTATATCTTGAACTGCAGAGCCACCACTTTCTTTACAACTTTCCCTAAAAATGGGAGGTTGGAGACAGATCTATAATTCACCAGGATGTCAAGGCTTAGTGATGTTTTTTTAAGAAGGGGCCTCACCAATGCCTCCTTCAAGGCATCAGGGAAGAACCCTTCTGAGAGGGAACACAGGACTATCTCAGCGAACACTGGACTAATGTCCATGGCACATCCCACTAGAAGATGAGTCGGGCCAGAGTCCGTCTCACAATAGGTGGGCCACAGCTTCAAAGTCCCCTCAATGACCTCAGCCAGCTCCACCAGCCGAAACACCTCCCAGACAATAGGAGTGCCCCTATACCAACCAGGCCCCCCACTGCGTGGCTAATCTTGCTTCTCTGGTGAGATCCCAGCCCAGGTAGAGGACAACCTGTCATAGAAGAACAGAGCAAACTCTTCACAAAGTTTGACTCAAAAAGCCCTTTTCAGCTGTAGGCAGACTGGATGAAGTAGTCTGTCCACAGTCCGAAAGAGCTGAGCTGGTCTGCTCTTCCCTGCAGCAATCTCCCTGGATAGGAACTTTGCCTTCTTATGGTCGATTACCCTTTGATAATCATTACAATGTTTTCTCAAGCCAGTCTATCCTCCGTGGACTGTATCCTTCGCCAGCAATGCTCCAACTTCTGACCCTTGGTCTTCGTCTCCTTGAGAGCCCCATCAAACCATGGGAGTCTCAAGTGAGAAGACCTGAGTTGTATATGGACCAGTGCGATGGCTTTGAGTGCCTTGGAAACAGCCCCATGACAGGCTGCCACTGCCTCACCCGAGCCAATTGCACATGCCGCACTCATATCAGAAGTCAATTACCACCAAAAGTACCTCTTGGGACAATCCCATTAAAGGGCGATAGCGGACCATCTCAGCAGGGGAGGGACCATCCGGGGGACCCAATCAATAACTCCATCGTACAATTATTGGACCAAATGACATGATCACTCCTGAGGTCCTGACCCTGAGGCCTAGCAAGAATACCAAGTTCAAGGTGTGGCCATGATGGTGGGTCACAGAAGCAAGTGCTTGTGCCAGGACCAGAGATGTCATCAACTGGAGGAGGTCATGTCTAAAGTGTGAGGATTTGTCATTGATACAGGCATTGATGTTCCCCAGAATCAACCATCTAGGCAAATCTAACACCCTGTTGGGGGCAAAGTCCACAACCTCCTGCAGGAATTCTCCCTCCAATCCTGGATGACGGTAGACAAGGAGAATCCTTCAGCCCACACCTGGACCGCCACACATTCAAATGATGAGGTAGAACCCACTGGGTGTACGGAGAAGTTCAAGCTGGATCTAAAACAGATGGCCCCCCCACCTCTGCATTTCCTCCTCGGGCAGTGCACTACCGAGTACCCGGTGGGGACTGATGCCTCCAAAATTGGACCTGTGTTGTCCCCCAGCCAAGTCCCTGTAATGTAAGCCAGGTCGACCGAGGAGAATAAGTCTGACATAATTGTGGTCTTGTTCCTCATCAACCTGGTATTGCACAACACAGCCTGAAGGGGACCGGTGGAGACTGCAGGCCCTCCAGCTGCCTGCCCACGCAATCCAGTGGGGACCCTGGCAACGTACACTGGACTGTCTTAAACCAACAATATCTTGATAAACAACTTGGTATGTTGTACCTATAGCAATAGAGGTGGTGTCAAGCCAGAGCACATGTTCCACTCCTCCTTCTACTCCCTATGCTCTAGGGACCCTCGCACCTTCTCCCTCTCCCACTCTTATTTCTCAGATGGGAAATCTGTATGCTTCTATTCTTCCTCTCCAGCTGGAACCAACGATCTTCCTCCATCTGTTTCTCCACCTCCCTTCTCTCCATCAGGTACCATCTAAAACTTCTCCCTTCTCCCTCTTCTCCTATCAGCACTCTACCTGAATACTTCCTAACCCTTCCCATGCGATGCTGCCCTCCCCTTACCTTTCCCTCCCCCCTCACCACAAGGTTTTGGCTGTTTTGTGTGTATTTTAATCAGCTTGTTTCACTACTACCCTCAAGATTAGGTTAGTCTCCGCTCATTCAGGCACTGAAAACTTTTTGTTTGTGTTCTGTTGCACTGCTGATTTGCATGCTAATTTTTTTGTCCTATTTTATATGCAACAATCTTGCTTTCTTGTTTGTTCTGCACTATGCTATTGCACTTTACTGTCACTGTCATTGTAGCCACATCATCTGACTTGCTGTAATCTTTGTAATTGTGTTCTCCCCTTTCCCTGGGTCACATCTGGAAAAGAGCCTCGGTTCAATGTGCCTGTGCTGGTAACCAATTTTTAAATCAATCAATCAATCACTCACTGTCCCAATACAAATATGTGGCTATAGAATATGTGAAGCCAGTGTGGTCTATTGTTTAAGGCACATAACGGGGGATCTAGATACCCAGGTTTATTTATTTTTGTTTATTTATTTTGAAAAGATACACCGGGAAAGGCACACTGAGCTACAAACTCGTTTCCAGATGCATCCTGGGGGAAGGGGGAGGGAGGGTGCAATATTGATTTGAATACAGAACAGATAAAATAAACACAGAACCAAGTCTGTACATCATTAAAGCAACATGAAACATTATGTAGGATAGTCAGGCAGTACTTGAAACACAGAAATATAGACTTTGACGGCAGATAAGGACCACTTGGCCCACCTAGTCTGCCCATTTCCCTACCTACTGGATAAGCTGCAAATCCTAGTTAACCAACAGCCTATTTTTTCCTACCCCCGACATGAACTGCCTTATGTCTGTCTTGAATTCCGCCACAGTTTTTGACCCCATGACCTCCTCGGGAATGCTATTCCATGTGTTCACTACCCTCTCTGTGAAGAAAATACTTCCTCACGTTGCCCTTGAGCCATCCCCCCTCTATCTTCAAATTGTGTCCCCTGGTTCTTGCACATCTCTTTTTCTGAAAGATGGTACCCTCTTGGACTTTGTTGATTCCCTTGAGGTACTTAAGTTTCTATCATGTCTCCCCTCTCCCTCTTTTCCTCAAGGGTATACATATTAAGCTCCTTTAGTCTCTCCTCGCAGACCCTGCACCATTTTAGTTGCCCTCCTCTGGACTGCCTCCATTCTATGTCCTTGGGGAGATGGGGCCTCCAGAACAGGATGCAGTACTCCAGTTGTGGTCTCAGCAGCTGTCTGTACAGAGGGATAACAACTTCCTGTTTTCTAGTGGTGATGCCTCTCCCTATACATCTCAGTATCCCTCCAGCCAACCCTACTTCCTTCTCACATTGCTTGCTAACCTTTAGGTCATCTGGTATGATTACCCCCAGGTCCCTTTCCATTTTTGTCATTGCTACTACCTCCCCCCCCCATTGTGAACTCTTCCCCTGGGTTTTTGTTTCCCAGGTGCATTACTTTTGCACTTCTTTGCATTGAATCCAAGCTGCCACACTTCTGACCATTCCTCCAACCTTGCCAAGTTCCTTCTCATCCTTTCCACCTCCTTTGTTTATCTACCCTGTTGCAGATCTTTGTGTTGTCTGCAAAGAGGCATATTTTTCCTTCCAGTCCCTCTGCAATATCACTTATAAAGACATTAAAAAGGACTGGACCCAGTTCCGAACCCTGTGGTACCCCACTAGTAATCCCCCTTTCTTCAGAGTGGACTCCTGCTTACTATTACCTTCTGTGTCCGGGTTGTCCAGCCAATATTTTATTTCCAGGCTACCACCCTGGGACCCACTCCCAGGCTGGCTAATTTGTTTATTAATCTTTGTGGGGCTGTGTCAAATGCCTTGCTAAAGTCTAGATAGCCATGTCCACAGCCCTCCCTGGTCTACTACTTTGGTCACCCAAAGAAATCAATTAGATTCGCCTGACATGAACTTCCTGCTGTGAACCATGCTGCCTTGGGTCCTGTGCCCCACTGGCCTCTAGGTACTCAACAAATCTTTCCTTCAGAAGTGATTCCATCATTTTCCCTACCACTGAGGTCAAACTGACAGGTCTGTAGTTTCCTGCCTCTGTTTTGCTCCCACTTTTGTGAAGGGGAATCACATCCACCCTCCTCCAGTCCTCAGGTACCACACCATCCTCCCATGATTTGTTAAAAAGAGTAGTCACTGGTGTCACTAGTTCTCCCCTTAGTTCTTTAAGAATTCTGGGGTGAATCCCATAAGGCCTCATTGCTTTGTCCACCTTGAGTTTTAGGAGTTCTTTCAGAACCCTTTCTTCTGTGAAAGGACTGGGATCGACCCCCCTATCTAAAGTACTTCTATTGATTGGATTAGGTACCTCCCCCTCCTCATCTTTTGTGAATACTGAGCAGAAGTATTCATTCAATATCCCTGCTTTTTCACTGTCCCTCTCTGCCCATCCACCGTCCCCTTTATTCAGCCTCACTATTCCTCCCTTTGTCTTTCTTTGCTCCCTAATGTACCTATAAAAGGTTTTATCCCCCTTAACTGAATTGGCTATCTTTTCCTCGGTTTGGGCCTTTGCTATTCTGACTGCCTTCCCCGCTTCCTTCTGCTTTAACTGGTACAGTTCTCCATCCTGCTCCTTCTCTGTTTCCTTATACTTCCTAAATGCTATCTTTTTCTCCCTAACCTTCCCCGCCACCTCTTTTGAGAACCATAGTGGTTCTTTCTTTCATTTTGATTTGTTTATTTGCTTCACACAAAGGCTTGCTGTCTCTGTGATGGCAGTTTTGATGTTTCCCCATTGTTGCTCCATCCCTCCTTTTTGCCTGTCTGCTAGTGCTTTTCTGAGGCACTCTCCATTTTGACAAAGTCAGTCCTCCTGAAGTCCAGTACCCTCACTTTTGTATGGCTTGACTCTGCAGCTGAGTTTATCATGAATCAAACTGTTTGGTGGTCACTTGTCCCCAGATGGCTACCCACTTTTAGATCTGAGATCCTCTATCCATCCCCATTTGAGAGCACCAGATCTAAGACTGCTTCCTCCCGAGTGGGATCCAACACTAGCTGTCCGAGGCATGCCCCTGTAGGGCATCAAGAATGGCCCTGCTCTTGGATGTGGCTGCAGCAAAGGTGCTCCACTTAACATCTGGCATATTCAGGTCCCCCATCAACAATATCTCCCCTTTCTCTGCCATCCTAAGGATGCCTTCTATCATTTCCTTGTCCATTTCCTCCTTGTGAGATAGGGGTCTGTATACAACCCATGTGTGGATTGTAATGCCATTTCCAGTCTCCAGGGTGACCCACAGTGCCTCCTCTCCTCCCTGTTTACCCTTTTGTTCCGTTGCTTTTATCCCTTCTCTTACATAGGGACCTACTCCTCCTCCTCCTCTTCTACCCTCCCTGTCCCTCCTGCAGATTGTGCACCCTGGTATGTTGACATCCCAGTCATGGTTCTCTGTGTACCATGTTTCTGTGACTGCCATGCTATCCAGGCAGCCCTCTTCCATCAAGGCCACCAGTTCACGGAGCTTGTTACCTAGACTACGGGCATTGGTACTCATTACCCCTCCATTTTTTGATGGCATTACCCCTTTTTGCCCCATCCCTGTCCTTACTGCCTTTGCCTTTTTCTCCATTTACCCCTGCCCTTCTCCCTATTAACGTCTCTATCTTGGTGTTTACCTCACTAACTACCTTGATTTTTTGGCGGGGGCTAGGATTTTTCTGCTCCTTTTCAGTGCCTCCCCCCCTTGGCAAGTTTAAATGCTTGCCAATGAAGCATTTAAACCTATCACCTACAATCCTGGTTTCCCTCCTGGACAGATGCAGACCATCGCACCAGCATAGGCCTGTATCCCTCCAGGTGGACCCCCAGTCCCCAGTGAAGCCCAGACCCAGAGCTCTGCACCAGTTTTTCAACCACTGATTGAATCTCATGGTGTGGAGTACCTAGCCTCACCCATGCTGTAGACAGGCAGCACCTCTGAGAAGGTTATCATGCGTGCAACTTGTCTAAGGCCCGTTCCCAACTCCACAAACTCCTCCTCCACTGTTCTGATCCCTTTCCCAGCCTGGTCATTTGTTCCTAGGTGGACAATGGCATCCAGCTCCCTCCCTCATGCAGCTGCTACTGCAATCCTGAGGATTCGCTCCCTGTCCCTCCAAACCATGACACCAGGCAGGCACTTTATCTCCCTCTCCCCTCCCATAGTTCTATCCTCCTAACAATGGAGTCCCCACCAGGAGTCGTTTCCTTCCCCATGGGGTCCCATGCCACTCTTCTGTGGGTCTCCTTTGTGGAAGTTCCCAGCATCCTCCTTGGTCTCCACTGTGGGTGCCTCCACAGAGGAACCACACTCTGCCAGAATGGCATATGAATTGTGTAGTACAACTGGAGGGATGTGCCTCTGTTCTACCACCCTCACCCTCCCTGCGCCCACTGTGGTTCTACCGCTCCTCTTTCTTGGCAACCTCTGAGGCAGTGGTGGTGGCCCTGGTGGTCCCTGAGTGGGACAGGAGGTCCCCTGAATCTTGGCCAACTCAGCCTAGAGATGAGCAACCTCCTCCCTCGGCCCAAAGAGAGCTGCCTGCAGATGGGACAACACTGCATCCTCCAGTACGTCTCCTGGAAGACTGCTGCTTCACAGCCACTGCACTGCACCACTCTCATCATGTCTTATTTGTGGCCCCTTAACTGTTGTTTTGTATACTTACTCTTTCCTCTGTTTGTTTATTTTTTTTATTTTTATATATATTTTTTTCTCCCCACTTTCTTACCGCCTCCATGCCCTTAAAGCTCATGATCTTCCTGTTCTGAGACAGGAAGTTCCTATATTCCTCAGTAGTCTCCTTCCTACTTATGTAGAGTCAGACCTCCAGCAGCTAGGGGGAGATGGAGAGCTACTCTTTTCTTTCTAGGATGGTGAGTCTTTTGTGCCTCTGTGATCACTCCCATCCTGCTCCCAAACAGGAAGTTCATGTTGTCAGTCAAATGCTGTGCCTATAAAAGTAGAACTAGCTATTGGGGAAGGGGATGGAGGGCTGTATTGTTCCAGTAGAGTAGTAAAGTCCTAACAGCACTTACTTCCTCTTGCTGTTCTCTGCCAAAAGCTATCTAGGGCAGTTTTTAAATCCAAAACACCTGGCTTTCTTCTGTCTAAGCCACTCCCTCTAATTCACAGTTTCCTTCTTCACCTAGCTAACTGCACAGATAACAATTCACTTCACCCAACTCAGACAAACACACTAACTCTTATTTTTTGTTTGTTTGTTGTTACCCTAAACTGAAGGTCCCAGTAGTAGAGTAGTAAAGTTCTAACAGTACCTCCTTGCTCTTGCTGTTCTCTGCACACATAAAATACTGTAACTATGTACATATATCAAGTCACATACATACAGCACATGTGATATTGTTTTTATTTTTACATTTACATGTGCATATGTATACATTTGTGCTCAGTTACACTATCATGGACATATTCACATATATAAAACAGGAATATCATACTTACAACATATGGGGAGAAGTGAGGAATTTCGTCAGAATAGTGCAAAGGAGAGGGGGTCAGGAGCAATTGCAGGAGGGGGAGATGTAGCGCCGAAGAAGATAGGATAATGAACAAGAGGGTGAGGCAGAGCAGATATATAAGGGGAGGGAATTCCAGATGCTTGGAAAGCGACAGGAGAAGGCAGCTCTCCCTGCAGTGGAAGTCTGAGAAGGAAGGGGAAGGGTCCTAACATGGGAGTTGCAGAGTAAATAGGAAAGTATAGCAGGGATGGAGAGAAGGGAGTGAAGGTAAGGACACAGGGAGCCAAGCCAGAACTTGCCAATTTGAGAGGTGCTATGGGCAAGGCATCTGTCCTCAACAGAGTGGAAGGAGAGAGTGGAGTAGAGGTCACAGTGGTGTGTATATGTGGTGGACAGGCAAGAGCAAAATGACAGAAGGAGTTGAATAGAGTGTCCAATTTGGTAAGGGTGGATTTGGGAACAGTACTATAGACTATGACTCCAAAGTCAAAGATAGGGAGGATCATCTTTTGGGAAATCTCTCGGTGGGCCAGTGGGGGAAGGCAGCTGTGGTTTCTATACGGAGCACCCAGTTTGGGAAGCAGCTTTTTGTGGATAGAGTCCACATGACTGGCAAAGTCAAGGCACCTGTCGAGCCAGAACCTGAGCTATTTGACTGAAGCGACATCTTCTAGTGTGGAACCATCGAGCGTATGGAAGGTAGGAGTGGCAGTTAGCCTAGCCAGCTTTTGGCTGGTACCAAAGGTTATCAAGACTGTCTTTTTGGCATTCAGAGACAGTTCATTTGTGTGAAACCAGTACTGGATATTGTTGAAATCCTATCAGAGCCAGTTACTCACTATGTGAACTTGAGCAAGTCCCTTAACCTCTTAGTACTTTAGTCCATCTCTCCCAGCTACACAAATTGGGTAGAAGTGGTACTCCACTGAAAACAAGATACTTATTTGCTGGGTTGTACAGGGCAACTACATTTGTTATGCCTATATTGTGTTCGGGCATGGATACACACTGGAGTTGTCAACAAAGTCCCAATTTAAGTTTGATCAGAGTGCTCCACCACAAAGCCTATGCATCATCTCTGTGCTCCAGTACATCTTAATTAATTAATTTAAGGTGGGAAGGGGGAAGGACTCGAGGGGGCATGGACTCAGATTGGAGTGGGGAAGATTTAAGAGAGCGATGAGGAGACATTACTTCACGGAGATGATGGTAGCAAATGGAACACTCTTCCTGAGGAGGTAGTATCCTGAAAGACGGTGGGCAGTTTTAAAAGGGGTGGGCAGGGTGGGGGAAGGGGGGCAGCTGCTGTGTAAGGGGGCTAGCTGTGCAATGGAGCAGACTGAATAGACCACAAGGCCTTTTTCTGCTGGCAGATTTGTATGTTCGTATGTAATTCCTGGAACCATGATGAGTGACTCACAGCATGCAAAATTCTTCTTAATCATTCCAATTTTGCCGCATAGGTTATTTTTTCTGCTGTAATTTTATAGTATTTAAAAAGCCATGATTGTTAGGGCTGGTCTACGTTGCAGACCAGTTCCTTATTTTGATCACACAGAGAAGTGAGCAGGGACCTTTTCTCATTGCACAAGCATTGTGAGGTGGGACATATGGAAGTTTTATGGCTCAAAACCAGTGGGTGCTGTTTGACTGTATTTGTTGCTAGCTGTATCTGTAAGAGCAGCAAAAACATTTACTGGTTGTGAATTGGAGATAGTGGAGAAACTGTGGCAAAACTCTCCAGTACTAGCACAGTGCATGAGCCTGGTTTATTGTTCTTAGTTCAGGTGCCAAACTGCAGTGTTGTCTCACCCCCAATGATAATGACACTTGAAGAGCAGGACTTTTTAAAGCACAGTGGCCATGATTCATTTAAGGGAAGGTAAATACATCCATAGGATCAGCAAACAGCATCCAAAAGATTGTCAGATTTTCTGTCCAAAATAACACCCAAATCACTTCTAATTTACTCATTATTTTTCACTGGCAAACAGAATTTTGTTTACGTTATTTGTCATCAGAAAATCAATACATTGAATGGAAATTTTAGGATTCTCTTGTGGGAAACAAATCAGTTTAGCACTGTTGAATGATGGGTAACTGAGTACTGAAGAGAGATGTCCTCTGCTTATTCCACAGGACAGGTACAGGATGGGATTTGGGTGGGGGCTTAGATGGTGTGGGCAGGCTATCTTCTAGAACACAAGGAGGGAAGCACACCTTGTGTGGACTGCTAAGGCTGTACGATGTACATTATCCAGCCTACGTTGGGCAGGGGAATACATCAGCAGCCACTGTGGGTTGGTTGATACTCTGCAGATGTACATTGCTAGGGCTGAGTGGCAGATGGAGGCACCACAGGGTTGAGGGACATGCCATGTACTGGATGGGCATGCATGCTAAAGGCTTCCCCACACTATGAAGAAACTGGTTCAAGTGAATAGTGAGGGACTGGCAGCACTGTTGTCTAAAAACCACCAGGTACACAGTGGGCAGGTATACTACAGTATATGCTTCCCAATATTGTGATGAAACTTGTGCTGGTAGAAGGTGAGGGACTAACAGTAGTCTGATCTGAAAATCTCTGTTTAGCCATAGGCCAGGTACAGTGTGGGAAGGTACAGTGCTGGCTTTCCCACACTGTGATGTATTCAGTACTTCTAAAAAGTAAGAAATTACAGCACTGGAGACGGCAGCCCTCTGTTCAGCTACAGGGCAAGGAACAGACTAAAGAGCAATCACTTCAGTGTGATTCGGGAAACTAGCCAGCAAGGGCAGGTATAGGGATAATGGCACAGGAAATTTGCACTATTCCTTGGACTAGTACATTAACATTAAAATAGGTCCTCGGAGGAGGTGTTCTCATCACACTGCCAACACATTTCATATTACAACACACTGCACAGTATGCACCCATGGCAACACTGATTTCTGAGGAGTGTCTGAAATACAAACTGGGGGCTACATTGCAGTCACAGTGATTATAACAGACACATGACAAAAAGTCCTCATCATGAGGATAACACTGCCCCTCCCCATACAATATGGAGTGTAGAACATTGCCCCTCCCCATACAATATGGAGTGTAGAATATTGCTTCCTCCCCATACAATATATACTGTACATATTGCCATCACAAGACCAGTCATGTTAGTTAACTCTTGTTTCTTTTGTTACTACTTCCAGCTGCATCCCGGCAAATTTCCTCTGTTGTCTCCATAGCTACAGTTATACATATCCCCAATGCTACAGTGAGCTGTCTTTTATGTCAACACCAGTGCAAATGAGCTTTGTTCAATGGCTTATCCTGAACAATGAAATGAATGTTTTCTGTAAGACCAGTACTTGTTTCTGAAAAACCCTCTGCTAGCTATTATGCTGGACACTTATAGACATCCAGACAATAATTAAGTGATAACTCCACAATAGTGTTGGATGTACAAGGGAATTAAAGTATTCTCGGACCTTCAGACTTGATGTTTATGGAGTGGGAACATGTTCATTTTTATGTTCATCCTCAACTACTGTGTGGGTAATCACTATTGTTTTATAAACTATTTATTTTAAAATGTTAACTACTTTAGTTTACTTAAGCAATAAACCATGACAGGGTGTGGGTCATGCTGGAATTTACCCATATCTGGTGAGGTTTGGTTACCAGGACACAGACTGAGTAAACCGAACCAGAAGTGGGTAAATCTCAGCATAACCCACACCCTGAGAGAGGTTTATTGCAATAATACAAAGTCCTCTTCCTTTTTCTAACAAAAATGAAAGAAAATACAGTTATTTGCTACTTTAAATAATTTTATTTAATTTGTTGTTGTGCCAGATAAAATAGTTCTGTTACTAGGTAGAATAATGCCCCACGAACTGAGAGAGTCACGCTTACAGCAAGGGAGAATGCTGTGCAGTTTGTTTGTTTTTAAAGATAGAGGCCCAGATATTCAAAAGAGTTGAGCCATGAGCAATAGGGTTGTGCCTGCGCAAGTCCGAAATTGCGCCATTCTGCGACATTCAGCAGGAGGCAGTTGGGCCCCCAAAATCATGCTGAGCAACAATGAAATGATAATGAAGGCACGCGCAAACGAAGGGGGAGGAACCATGCATAAACTGCACAGCCCGATATTCAGCCCGGGCCATGCAGAGTTATGCAGGCGCAACCCCTACCAGCACCTGCATAAAGTTACGCCGAAAAAAAAAGGAACAAGTCGAGGGCCACCCACAGGTGAGCTGCCGCATTGCAGGGTGCAGCACAGCAGCTGCCAGCTGTGGGTGGCCCTCGACTTGTTCCCGCCAAGCACCTGGCAGCGCCTGCGCCCCAATCACGGGCATCAGTATCCCCAAGTCCAATGTCCTGGTGGTCCAGTGGACCCACGAAGTAGCCGATCGCGGGCATAACAGTATTCCCCAATGGCGATCGCGGGCTGCTTCTTCCCGAGTAGCCCGGTCCGGGCATAACTTTATTTTCCCCATTAGCCGATCGAGGGCATCAGTAACCCCAAAGTCCAATATCCCTGGTGGTCCAGTGGACCGAACCGAGCCCATCGCGGGTGGCATTCCTCACCCCAAGTCTGAAACTGGTGATCTAGTGGACCCCACCCCACCTGCCCACGGAGCCCCACCCCCCTCTCCCCCACAGTCGGTGGGCGGCACCTGCTCCGCGCCTGCCGCCCCGCCGACTGGCTCGAGATAGCTGCATGCCCATTGGTTCAGAACATGAGCCAATGGGCGTGCGTTTCCTTAGTCAGTGATAGTTAGTCCAGATATGTGGAATGAATTTATTCACATATCTGATCGACTCAGGTGGAGTGTGCACGCCCATTGGCTCATGCCTGAACCAATGGGCTGCAGCATACCGCGCTGTCAGTCGGGCGGGCGGCGGGCGTGGTGGGTGCTGCCACCCGCCAGCTGACGGGGGGAGTGGTGGGGCCTGTGGGCTGGTGGGGTGGGGTCCACTAGATCACCAGGGATTTCGGACTTGGGTGGAGGAATGTCGCCCACGATCGGGTCTGCTTCGTCCACTGGACCACCAGGGATATTGGACTTTGGGTTACTGATGCCCAGATCGGGCTAATGGGGAATACAGTTATGCCCACGATCGGGCTACTTGGGGAGTATAGCTATGCCCGCGATCGGGCTACTGGGAGTAGCAGTTATGCCTGCGATCGGCTAATCAGCGTCCACTGGACCACCAGGGATTGCAGACATGCATTGTCCCTTATGGGACGTCCTGCGATCGGGCTGCAGGGGGCGTCGGTTCCCGATGGCTGCTGCCTGGCTGGGCGCCAGGCACAAGTCGTTGGGGATCGGCGCACCTACATGCTAATGGCATGCAAATGGGACTGTAATCAGATGCAAATGGCCCCCCGTGTGCCTTGCATAAATTATGGCCCCATTTGCATGTCACCCTTTGAATATCGCAGGTGCTGTGCATGGCGCAATGGAACTTGCGCCACCGCATCTCAATGCTCCACTCTGACCACTTGTGCTGGCACAGTTCCACTGCGTCATGCACAGTTGGGGTGGCCAGGGGGCGATATTCAAAGCAGTTGCGCCATAGCGCAACTCCGTTGAATATCGCCCTGGCCACACCCCTGCGCAACTATTTTGAGTGGTGCACAGGCTTGCGCCACAAACTGGCGCAGTTTGAATATCTGGGCCAGAGCCTGCAAGTCATGCTTTTTTTTATTATTGGAAAAAGAGAGAGTGCGACTTGCAGCTAGCTCTTTCAATGACTGAATGACATGGAATGATGCGAGCGCAGAGGGGCTGCTGTTATTCAGCATATGGTTCCAGTTGACTGGGTTTTGTGGTTGGGAGAAAGTAATGGTTGGAATCCATTGGTATTTTCTTTTAAGTGAACAGGACACTGGCATTCTTCATGGAGGACACAGGGCTTTCATAAAAGGAGAGTTTGTGTACTTGAGGTGGCAGCTAGCGATCTTGTTGGCAACGTGGGACAGACTTGATATTTTGAAGAGAAGTGAGGCGGGTGCGAGCATTCATGGAGGACAGACCGGTAAAAAATTTTTTATTTTTATCTTATTTATTTAGCTTTTGTTGACCGGGTAAGTGCACTAGACAAATCCTGCCTATTTTCAGGCACGACCCGGGGGAAGGGGATACAGATGAATGCCAACTGACTTTGAACCAGATTAAGCTGTTGGTGGTATTTTTAGTGAATGAGGGAAATTTGACCAGGACACCGGGGAAATTCCCCTACTCTTTTCGATAAGTGCCATGGGATCTTTAACATCCACCTGAACTACCACCAATCCAGGCAGATGGGACCTCGGTTTAACGTCTCATCCGAAAGACGGCACCTCAGAAATGCAGCACCCCTCTCATGCTGCATTACAGTGTCAGTACTGGGATATTAACCCAAGTGCCAGATGTGGGAACTGAACCCACAGCCCTCTGATCTCCCGGCCTCAGAGGTAAGTGTGCTACCTACTGAGCCACTGACACTGCTTGAAATGGTTTTCTGTAATGTAAAGTGGGTTTGGGCTTGCGGTTGAAAGTTCTGAGGCTCAGTGGCTGCAGTTGTGATACCATCAGGAGGGCTGACAGGACGAGTTTCACCTAGGATTACTAAAACTGATGCACTGTTGCCCCCCCCCCCATGTAAACATAAACCAAAATATGTGCTGCCACGTCACAAGAACAATAGGCCTGCCCCCCGTTTGTCATGTCTGAGTTCAAGTAAACAGTTTCTTCCTGTAATCCTCCGTCCTTTGTTTTTCTGCCTGCCTGGTAAGTTGCTCTTGCTTGTATAATTGGCTAGTGGCATCAGTGCCCCATAGCAAACAACAAAGGCAAAAGGGCTCAGGGTGACACAGACACAATGAGACTCACAATGTCCTTGCTTTCCTCCTTTTGTTGCCCCTGCCTGAATTTTTTTTACTGTAGTCTATTGAGTACAATGCGTATGCCTGCAGACACCCCTGAGGGGGCCCATCAGCCCATTGAAAACCTGACATACAAAGAGGTATATTTTGTATGTTTTGCTGAGTAATTGGAAATTATGGCTACTAATGGACTGTAAAATAGCATCTAGCACCTCAGGCTCTATTAAATGAAACCTGCAGTCCATTTTTAAAGTAGCGCTTTAGCATCGTGGAACACCGGTGGCTTAGTGAGGAGTTAACATGGCGTTTTTTTTCACTTTGATGTTTTTTTTTTTGGGAGGGGTTGTAGTGATTTTGAAAAGGTGGGGATTCCAGATGCAGCTGATTGGCACCTTTTGCGTCGGTTATGCCATGATTTACCACTGCAGAAAGGTGCCAGTAACCCAATTAGAGTTTCTGATTCTTGGACCCCATTATACAATTAAGCAATAAGGCACGTCAAGGTGTGGTATATCATGGGATATCGTCATGCCTCGGGTGGTTGGGCATGAGGCCGCAGGCCGAGTGCATCCAACTGCCCGAGAGGTGACGATATCCCATGATATATCACACCCTGGAGTGACTTACTGCAATTATGAACTTGGTTAAATATTTTATCAGTTAACAAAAAAAAAAACTTAAAATGTTTTGAATGTGAATTTTTGGGGTGTTGGAGGAGTACCTTTTGATAAAATAGTTCTTGAAAGGCTATGGGCAGGAGGTGTTGCTGCTATAATTGGAGTTCATGGAGGAGCAACTTTGAACTCCTATGTCACTCTGCATAATGTTGTGAAGATTGAATTGTTTAATGTGTTCCATTTTGGGGATTAAAAAGCTGAATTAAGGTGCCTAACATACATAAGAGTTAAATTTTTTTATGTTACTGGAGGCACTAGAAGAGGTAAAAGTGACAGTCTGAAAGAGCAGACCAAGTAGGAGGGACACTTGCTTCCTGCTGTCCGGTCTTCTGAGTACCATATGAGTGTCAGTATTTAGCTTGGCTGTGGTAGCAGAGGAAGTTAAGTACTGTCATTTTTTAAATGCTACTGTGTTCGGTAAACGGGCGGCCGAGTTTGTGCCTCTGAAAGGAGCGCGTGAGAGAGAGAAAGAGGAGATCGTAAACTCGCACACAGTAGCGCTTTGTTGAAAAGAAGCTGTGTTTTAAAAGTGGGGTGAGTTGTGGCACTAAATTTCAGCAGCAGAATTACAGGGATGTTGGTGGGGAAATGAAGAGATGGCAAGTGGATGTTTTTTTTTTTGAAGACGCACTCAACCATTGTTTCTGGCAGCAGCTTGGGTTGTGCTGCTTTCTCTTGTGGGCACAGTTGTAGGGAACACTGTGCTGAGAGCAAGCAGGCTGGTGGCCAGAGTTTTTTTTAATAATAATAATAATAAAATGTATTTAATTGAGCGCCTTTCAAAATCTCAAGGCGCTGCACAGCAAATACAAACATAAAAACATATTCAAATACATTCAATATAAAATCAAATACAAACACATATTCAAATACATTCAATATAAAATCAGAATAAAGTAGGAAACGCCTTTTCCCATAAAAAAGTCTTTAGTGCCCGCTTAAAACTCCCCACCATCCTGCACTCCCGGAGCTGATGGGGCAGAGAATTCCAGAGGGTAGGTGCAGCAAATCAAAATGCACGAGCACCAGATGACTTCAAATTTACCCTCGGAATCTCCAGCAACCCCTCATCAGCCAAGCGGAGCTGTCGCATAAGCCGTGATGATGTAGCCCGATATCATCACGGCTTCAAAGAGCTCTCGGACAATCAGATTCCTGCATTTACAATCCCCAGTTCATAATTAGTTTTTGAGCACAGCTTGTGTATTTCTTTCCACGTTGTGTGAAGGCTTAAAGATGGATGCTTGTAACCGCTTTACCAAATCAGAATGCAGGAAACAGATCTAGTCAGTGGGGGTCTGCAGTAGTGTATGGTTATAAAGATAGACTCAGCATTGTCTAAGAAGCTTAGAAACATAGAAAGGTGCCAGCAGAAAAAGACTTACAGTCCATCATGTCTGCCCATTTTCCTACCCAAGTGGTACCTATCTGCCCTTGGTCTTGTCTAAGCAGTACACTCATTGGCAGGCAAACTGCTGCTTCCACTCTCCACCTCCTTTCACTAACCCATTTTAGCTCTTATATTCTCCTAAAACCTTTCACCATGCCATTGTTTACCACGTCAGTTGGCAAACTGTTCCATCTATCCACCATGCTTTCCATGGGGAAATACTTGCCCACATCCTTTCTGAATCTATCCCCACCAGTTCATACTCATGTCCACTTGTTGTTGATTCCTAACTCTGCTTAAACCGGTTGTGACACTCTACCTTGTTTAAAAGTTTCTATCAAGTCCCCTCTATCTCCTAGACTCCAGGGAGTACAGGTTTAGACTGGTGAGATGGTCCTCATACGATTTACCCTGCTGACGCTGATTCATCTTTGTAATATGGCTTTGGACAGATTCTATATGGTCCTTGTGCTCTTTCAGATGAACAGAACACAGTACTTTAAGTGTGGCCTCATCAGTGACCCAAATGGTCACTTTGCAGAATTACTAAACAAAGGGGGGATACAGTACCTCTTTTCTTCTACTGGAGAACCCCTTCTCTACATATTCCAGCATTCTGTTCATCTTCTCAAGTACCTTGGTGCAATGTGCTGATGATTTAAGGCTGTAACTAATGATGACTCCCAAGCCCCTTTCTTCAGTTGTCAGACCAACTAATAACCCATATTCAGGTTTCAATTGACAATGTGCATATATTTGCACTTCTTTGCATTAGACTTCAGGTACCATACCTTGGACCACCCTCTCAATTTTTCTATGCCCTTCTTTATGCTCCTGAAACCCTCCTCAGAGTTTACACTGCCACTGAATTAAGTATTGTCTACAAAGTAACACATGCTTCCCTTGATTCTTTCCTCTGTGTTGCAGATGAAAACATTAAACACTACTGGTCTCTGCACCTCATTTGTGACCTCCCTGCCTCTGAATGTTCCCCATTTTCTATCACTCTTTGGGTCTTTCCTCCGAGCCAATTTTCTACTCACAGTGCTAGTTTTGTTTCATCCCCCAGATACTGCAATTTCTTGATAAGCCTTTTGTGGAGTACTGAGGTGAAGGTTTTTCTGAAATATAAACAAAGCACATCAATTAACTGGACCTTGTCCACCGCCCTCTTAACACAGCTGAAAACCTCTATCCAGCTAGTCTGGCATCACCTTCCCTTCATTAAGCCACACTGCCACCTGTACTGGAGCCAGTTTTTTTCTTCATGCAATTCCAATTCACTCCATTATGATAGTTTCCAAGAGTTTATATACTATAGAGGTCAAACTAATTGGCCTATAGTTTTTTGTATCCCCTCCTCCTACTCTTATGGAGGGAGACCACATCTCCCCAACTCCAATCCTCTGGGACTACCTCAATCTCCAGGGAATGGTTGCATAAGGCCATCAGAGGACCTGCTAGTACCTGCCCCAATTCCCTCAGCACTCTGGGGTGCAATCCATCTGGTCCTAGAGACTTATTCACCATGATTGTCATTTGCCCTATAAGTATCCTTTCCTACAGCACTGGCCGTAATTTCAGTTCCCTCTGCCCCCCTCCATAAACCTGCCTACTAGGGTCTGAAAGTGGGCCCCTGCCTCTACTAGGAATACCAAGCAAAAGTACTCATTGTGGATGTCAGCCTTCTTCTCATCCTCCGTTACACAAACATTTCCCAATTTTAGCTTGACAATACTCTCATTGATTCTCTTCTTTTCTCTGCTACTGTATAACCAACAGAGGCCTTGTCATTTTTATGTTTGCTTGTACGGATGTGCAAAAAACATAGTGCCATCATCCGAGTTTTTGGAGGTGTGGCACCCATCTTCCAGTTCAGTCAGTGTGTTTTCAGGCGCGGCCACCTTTCACCAATGAATGCTGCAGCTGTCTATGACAGCAGTTGAAAATGCAGTGCCATACAGTTGAAAGGAAGAGCTACGCTTCAGTGAGCAGCGATAAGATATCGCGTGCTCATGCGTGGCTCCCACACACACACACGCATATTGCAAGCTCATGCGCCCCCCCACACACACACACTGTATAGCCGACGGAGGTGCCCAGTCCCCCATCGACTATGCTGCGCTCCCCCTAACAAAGTTCCAGGTGCCACGCTGGGAGCTCACCCCAGTGTGGCAACAGTTCCTATGGACGATGGGGGTGATTAATCCCATCGGCTCCATGCCCCCCCAAGCAGCCTTCCAGCTGCCACATTGGGAACACACCCCAGTGTGGCACAAGTCCTGCATCGTCTAAGTAAAAAAAAGAAAAAAAAAACCTGGAAGAAAAAAACCTTCCCGCTGACTGTCCTGACCCCCCTCCCCCACCCGCACCCACCCTCTGTGCATCCACCTCCCACAACCCACTAACCCCATACTTACCTCCGGAATCTGGGCGTGATGATCTTGGTGGACTGGGGAAACGTCTGCACTCTTCAAAGCCGACCGTGAACTGAGGAAATGCCGGTAAGCTGTATAATGCAATAAATAGGGTTTTTTTCAACTTCAGTGCATATCTCAGGCATTTTGGGGAATTTTTCACCAAATTTTCAACATGGGGTTTTTGGGACCCCATCTCATGAATTATGTCACTGTCATGGCGTTAATTGGCCCCAAAAGGTGATTTAGTGGTCACTGCGAGGAACCACCTTCGGGACTGATTTGTAGAAACGACAGTGTCACAGTTCATAAGGTAGGCCAAAAACTCTATGTTGAAAATTAATGGCATCACAAAAAAACTATTTCTGGCATGCGTTGCGCTGTTCCTCACGCCGGCTTGTAAGTTATCAAAATTTTCAATATGTTCACTCCAGATTTTTCAACATTGCCATTTTACCACACCTCCTTATGAGCACTACAGCTGTCATTTCTCACATATGCTTCCAAAATGTGTTTCGGCGCATGCAGCGCTAAATGGCTCGGTCGGTGTGCGAGGAGAAATCAATGTTTGGGACAGATTAAGAAAATCACAGTGACACTGTTCATGAGCAGAGGTGTTAAAATGGCTATGTTAAAAATTTGGTGAAAAAATTCCCAAAAATGACTGTTTTACAAGCATGCGTTGTGCTGTTCCTACGCATGCTCGTAAGTTCACGAATTTTCAATATGTTCACTCCAGATTTTCAACATTGCCATTTTACCACACCTCCTTATGAGCAGTACATCTGTCATTTTTCACATCTTGCCCAAAATGTGTTTCTGCGCATGTAGCGTACAATGGCGCAGTCGGTGTGCAAAATCAATGTTTGGGACAGATTAAGAAAATCACAGTGATGCTGTTCATGAGCAGAGGTGTTAAAATGGCTATGTTAAAATTTGGTGAAAGAGAGTCCATAAAATGACTGTGTTACGAGCAACCATTGCGCCGTTTCCACGCACCCTCGTAACTTCATGAATTTCTAATATTTTCAGTCCAGATTTTCACCACTAGCATTTTTCCACACTTCCTTTTGAACAGTACAGCTGTCATTTTTCACACCATGGCCGAAACATGCTTTCGCACTTCCAGCGCAGAAATGCGTGGTTGCTGTGGGAAATCACTGTTCGGGACAGATTAAGAAAATCATAGTGACACTGTTCATGAGCAGAGGTTCTAGAATCCCTGTGTTGACAATCTGCTGTAAAAAAATCCCCAAACTAATTGCATTACGGGTGTGTGTTGCGCATTTTCTACACACGCTTGTGACTTCACCAGTTTTTTTAACATTTTTACTGCAGAATTTCAACATTGCCATTTTTTGTACTTCCCCATGAACAGTACAGCTGTCATTTTTCACATTCTGTTCGAAATGTGTTTTTGCACCTGTGGTGCCAAATGGCGTAGTCGCTGTGCGAAATCAGCTTTTGGCTAACAAACTGATATTGCCACTGTTCATAAGATGAGGGTCACAAAAACTCATGTTGAAAATTTGGAGTGAAAATGCCAACGAAAGCCTGAGGCGTTAGGGTTTCCGACCATAACACCCCAGCCTGTAGAGATTGACAGGCATCAGGGGTGTGACTTGGGATTCTCGCCCGTAATGCTCATACCATTTCACAACCTGCAGCCAGTGAGAGGCATTGAGGTGTGCCTTGGACTCTTCGGCCCCAAAGTTCACCCCATTCTCCTATACTGCACCCATCTCACTGTATTTCCTGATGGAATGGGGTGAGCATAAAGGCCAAAGACCCCAAGGCACACCGTGACACTTGTCAGTGTCTGCGGGGTCGGGTGTGGTGACATGGCGTGGCCGTTATGCCTGACGATCCAAAGGGACACCCCAATGCCTGTCAGTCTGTGCAGGATGGTGATAGGGTTGGCTTCAGTTCAATACTTCACTGCCATTGCTATTATGCAGCTCTCTAACTCCTACACTACCAATGCCAATGCCAGCAAGCAAACATTCGGCATTGACAAATGCTTGTTGTTTGCACTCTTGGCTATCCTCAGTTCCATCTCTGCCTTTCCCTTCCTTATGACTGTGCTTGCCTCCTTCATGTTCATGACATATGCATCTCTGTTATCCTCAGACTGATTTCATTTGTACTTCTTGAATTCAGCACTATTTGCCCTAACTGCTTCTGACACTTACCTGGAGAACCAGAGAGGCTTCTTGTGTTTGTTTTTACTTACCTGCTTCAAACAGTCTTTAGTAACCTCTAGAACATTAGTTCTCAGATTTTATCATAGTGAGCCTCTCCCAAGCCATGGAAAAGATTGAAATAATCTTGGGCCTCCCCCATAGCAAAATAGCATACTTTGTAGAATACACCGGTGGAATAAAGTGAAACACCTTTAAGTAGCTGGCTCTCATTTTACTCAGCTTATTTTAAACTCCCCCCCCCGTAAGCCCCCCAAAGGCCAACCAATTTGATCCACTATTTTGACTCTCAAACCATTGTTAGCACTTGCTGCAATACCTTCATGGGACAGACTGCTTTCTCTCTCTTTCCCCTCTATGTGGAATAAACTTCCTACCCACCTCTGCCTCTCCCCCCTTATCCTGCTTTTAACTTAGCAACTTCTCAGGGATTCTTTTGTTCCCTCCTGCTTTTGATCATAGTACCTCTCTGCTTAACCATTGTATTTGGGTACTTCTGCCACAAGTCTAATTGGTCAATTGTAACCTCTCGTTATTTATTTACTGTTTGTATTTGTTTCCATTATTGTTCATTTTGTATTGTTTGACTGTACTGCAGTTACGTTTTTGAATTGTATTCACTCCCTACTCCTCCCTGGGCACATCTGAATTGAGCCTTGGCTCAGTGTGCCATACCTGGTCACAGATTTGTAAATAAATACATACTGTAAATTCACCTACAGTTATACTCCTTCAGTTTGCCTCATCCCTGCACCTGGACTACCACGCACCACCACATATCCAAACACCAAGGTAAACGCCACTGGGTGAAATGAGAAGTTCAAGCTGGATCTAAAACAGATGGTGACACCCCAACCCCTGCGTTCCCTGCTTGGGCAACGCACCACCGAGTACCTGGTGGGGATTGACACCTCTAAAATTAGACCTGCATCGTCCTCCAACCAAGTCTCAGTGATGCAAGCCAAATTGATCAAAGAAATCAAGTCTGTCATAATTGCGGTCTTGTTCCTCATCAATCTGGCATTGCATAGCACAGCCCAAAGGGGACCAGTGGAGACTGCAGGCCCTCTAGCTACCTGCCCACTCGATCTGGTGGAAACCCTGGTGATGGATACCAAACACTTCGGGTGTCTCTCACGTCTCCATTTAGCCCCAGGGCACCTCCTGCTCCTAACCACCCCTATACTGTTCATCTCCTCTGTACCCACAGTGCCCTGCTCCCATCCCCTATTAATACCCACCTCCCAGCAATATCGCAATGTCACAGCCGGGAGGGAGAATTGAAAAAGGGGTGGAGGTCATGCAGCAGGGATGCCATGTAGGTGATACAGAGGAGTCTGGAACTTAAACACATCCTAATCAAAATACCCTGTATAATGCACTGAAAGCTTAAAGCCCAGATTTAACTTAACATAACCTAACTGTACAGCCAACAGCCACACACTAAATTACAAAACAACAATCCTAACCACACTCACACCTCACACACACTCCACATAACCCCACTCACCACCCCCACAGACAACTCCTAACTGAATTAAATATTTAAAAACAGAGGAGAATCCAGCAATTTTTCCAAAACCAGAGGACAAACAAAGTCTATTTAAGTTTATGGTTTTTGATAAAACTTATTCCAAAGCTAAAGAGGAGAAGCAGGGTCAAGGTCACAGCAGTGCTTGCACCACTGCTAGATGAGTGGGGAATGACCAGGCACAGAGAACACTCTCACTGCTGTCTTCTGTGAAATTAATGGCATAGCACCAGCCAAGTTCTGTAACAAAACTCCTTTGAGATTTGCTCTCACGGAAGAAAAAGTGCACAGCACTTATAGAAGGTCCATGGGGGGGGTGGCACGACCACAGACATGCGACTAAAGACCGCCGGATACAATTCCTAGGGGTCCTGTTATTACCAGTCAAATCTCTGGAATAGTTCATGGGTTAGATGAAACAATCCACATAAGGCAAACGCCTCAGGGCCAGCAACTTTTTGGCACCCCACTGTATTCCACTCACCATCCAGTATTATGATGTTACTGCCAGGCTCAGATGTTAAAGGCTACCCAGCTCTACCCAGAAGACTACTTTTTACGAGTTCCCATGTTTTCTCTTTACCACTGTATCCCCTCCACCCCCTCTATCCCTTCCACCCCCTCCGTTTTCTTAGAGGTTCTCCACAATTCTCCCAAAACCTGCCATCCTGATGTCTACTACCACTATCTTAGACTACAGTAAGTAGTCCTGTCTTCCAGGGCTTAAGTGAATCAAATCCAGTTACGATCACTCCTTCCTGGGAGCTCCCTTAACCTAACTTCCTTCACCCTGTCACAGTTCGACAGAACAAGCTCATGGATAACTCCCTCCCTGGTGGGTTCTTTTACTCACTGTACAAGGTCTTGGCTCCTCCCAGCTGATGATGTTTTCCAGTCCATCTCTTGGAGATTAAGATTTCTCAGTAGTACTATGTTCCCTAACGTAGTCACTCTTCTGACCTTCTCTCCTAACTCTCTGTATCCTTCCTCAGACTTGGTGGCCTGTAGGCCACTCCCATTCTGAGATTCTTCTCTTTTTTAACAACCAGCTACACACACACACACACACACACACACACACACACACACACACTCACTCTCACACAGTTTGTACCCCCCTTCCCTACTAGATCCTTGGTTTCACTACCTTAATGTATTCCAGATTTAAAGTCTCACTCCTTCCTCCACCCTCCCCCTGTTCAAAGGATAGTTGAGGAAGTCAAGGAAAGGGACAAGGAATTCTTTTGTTACATCAGCAAGAAAAGAAAAATAAAGAAAGGCATTGTTAAGCTGAAACAGGGTGAGAAGTTGGTGGAAGACAACAAAGACAGGCAGAAATACTGAATAGCTATTTCTGAAAAGTATTTACAAAAGAGAAAGAGGGACATCTGGAGATCACGTGATGCAGAAAGCGTGGTAGCACCTTTACTCGACCGCTCCCGCCCGTCTCTCTCGTCAAGCCTTTAAATAATCATTTTTAAAGTAAAAATGGAGCACAGGGTTCTGTCAGAAGATAGTCCTAACAACTGCACTCGCTCGGGTGTAATTTTGGCAGTGCAAGTGTCTGTATGGAGTCCGAAATGCGTCTCGCGTGTCCCCATCATATGCCGTCAAGCACCCCAGAGAAAGTAAACAAGAAAGCCAAGGCCCAGGCCCATTCTTCAGCTACGCAAGTCGTGGGCCACCAGCAGCAAACTCCTCTGACTCTCGAACTCTTAAGAGAGGAATTCAAACCTTTCAAGGAGGAATTACATTCCTTGGCTACCGACTTTAAAAATCTGTCGGGGATACTAGAAGAGCTTACTAAAAGGACCAGTGACAACGAAGCCCGGATTGTTTCAGTGGAAAAGAAACTTGCAACAGTGGATCCTGTCATGACTGCTACAAGAACCAGAATAGCCAAGCTAGGGGCGAAAGTTGAAGATTTAGAAGGGAGGAGCCGCCGAAACAACTTGATACTAATAGGGCTCCCTGAGAAGGAGGAAGGTGAAAACTTGGTGTTGTTTATTCAAAAACTTCTTTCCAAGCTGGTAGGCTCTTCTCCTTTTGGCACTGGGTTTACGATTGAGTGAGCTCATCTGGCTCTGCGGCCTATGCCACCTCCTGGCGCTTCCCCACTTACATTTATTTTTAAATTTCTAAACTACCAAGAATGTCAGCATGTATTGAGCAAAGTGAAAGATTTGAAAGAAGTGCTCTGGGAAGGGAATTCGCTCTGTGTGGCCCAAGACCTGCCCTTGTCAGTCAGACAGAAAAGAATCTCTTATCATGCGGTGGCTACTAAATTGATAGCAGCCAATATCAGATTCCAGATGGGCTACCCAGCCCAATTTCAAGTCTTAATAGCAGGTACTTGGCAGTCTTTTGAGGACCCAAAAACAGCGGAAGAATCCCTGAAAGAATCTCTCCCTGATTTGTTTAAGGATTGCGGAGAACTGTTTTGAGACAACAGGTTGTGGAGTTAGGAACTTTCTAAATTTCTTTCCTTTGCTTATCTATCAAGTAACTGGATATCCATGTCTGATGGTTAAACTGTGACGGGAACCTGTAGCTTTGCACTGTTAGGAACATTATTCCACCCCACCCATTTTTTTTTTTCATATTTTAGAACCAGAATCTTGACTTTTGGAATTTATTTTCTGGGGATAACACATTAGATTTGATGTAAGGCCAGACTGGCTCTAACGTTGCCATTAGGCAACTGCCGATAACCTTTATTTTTTCACCCTTAAACAAATTTCTGATGGGGATTGCCTACTCTGTTTACGGAAAGGCTTTAGTTTGTTTTCCCAGTTTCAACCTGATCTCCCCCGGAGTGTTTCTATATTGACAGGCTTAGAGAAACACCTATTCTTAATGTTTTGTTTTGGTAAGTACTTGAAGCTATATGATCCTATGTTACATAACTACTCAAGTTATTGTCTGGGGTTCTTAAACTATAAGTTCTGATCCTAATGTTCTTTTTTTTATTATTACACCAAGGTCTCCTAAGTTGGTCTGTTAGGTTACAAGCCTTATGCTTTTTACAAGATCTGCAGGGGAACTTGTCAGTTACCTTATGAGGATATTTCTTATACTACCTGAGAGCTTGGTGGGTGGGCGGGAGAGAATAAGGCTTCCTCGTAATGGTGGATCACATACTGCAATGCTTTGTGGGGAGGGAGGGGCCCACTTTTAGGGGTGATGTTTCTAAACATTCTTGGGATAACTGTTTGAGGTGATGTGATGAAGGGGGGGTGGAGAGAGGGGGGCCCAGCTTGGCAGGGGTAAACGTTTGCTGATGAGTCGTAAAAATGGTCTTACTCCTGATGTAATCTGATTTCAATAGGAAGCACTGTCGAATGTTATTAAGTTTTTAACTTGGAATGTTTGTGGGGCAAGAAATAAGCATAAAAAAAGATATAAGATATTCAAGCATGTGAAGCTATTACAAGGCCAGGCCATATTTCTTCAAGAGACTCACTTGTTACAAGAGGAAGGGAATCTCCTTTGGAGACAGTTTGTAGGACAAGTTTTTCACGCTGGGATCAGTACTCAACGACGGGGGGGGGGCCATTTTGGTAGCCCGAGGGACACCATTCTTGAGTGAATAAATTATTGCAGATCCAGAAGGACGCTACAGCCTTGTAAAAGGGATATTAGATAGGCGAACCCTAATGTTAGGTAGCATTTATGGACCCAGTGCTGATACCCCGCAGTTTTACATGGACATAATCAAAGTACTGGCCCCTTATATAGCTATACCGATCACATTGGGGGGGGGACTGGAATCTTCCCTTTACACCTGACCTATATAAGTCCAATGTAAAACAGAAAGGTCTCTTCCTGGCTCAAAGAGCGCTCAGAGAAATGATTGACCATTTGGGTCTTTGTGACCCATGGTGCCTCCTTCATCCTCACCTGATGGATTTCACATTTAGATCTGGAGTATATGGTACCAGCTCCAGAATAGACTACTTTTTACTGAGTCAGTCACTGTTGAGAGGTCTCAACGATTCCATAATTGACCCTGGAGTGATATCCAACCACTTTGAAGTGTCCTGCTCTGTGGTATGTCAGGGGGATCCCCCCCCCCCAGAGAATCACTGTGGAAACTCAACAATCAATTGCTTAAGGATGAGACTTCATTAAACCAAATTATTCAGGAAATTAAGGAGTACACTACTTTGAACCTCAATTCCACACAGAGACCAGATCGGGAATGGGTTGCCTTAAAATGTGTGCTTCATGGGATACTAATTAATATTGCTTCCCAGAACAAAAACCAAAGAACTCAGAAAGCACTGCTCCTAATATCCAAAATTCGGTCAATAGAAGCTTCACTATCACCCAATACGACAGAAGAGCAGCACTCTGTATTAATTGGCCTACGGGATGAATATTCCCGCTTATTACAGGATTCAGTAGAATACGCTATACTCAAGACAAGTACCAAATATATTGATCAAGCAGAGAAGGTGGGACACCTCCTAGCCTTAAGGCTTAAAAAAAACCTAAACAATCCAGCTGGTTCGATCCATCAGATCCCAGCATAGTGCAACCCTCCATTTAACCTCTAAAGAAATTACAGAAGAGTTTGCGGAGTTTTACGAAAAGCTATACAGCCCTATGCCTAACCCTCCGACAAGAGAGGAAATACAGGCTTATTTAGAAACCACTTCCCTTCCCTCCCTTGCCCAGGAGCAACAAGATTTCTTGGTTACTCCTATTCTAGATTCTGAGGTACAAACTGCCATCTCTTCCTTAAGCTCAGATAAATCCCCTGGGCCTGAAGACTTTTCCCCCAGTTTTTATAAAGTCCTTTCTCCCCATTTGATCTCTTGGTTAAAGCGATTATTTGATTGGATCCTGGGTTCCCAGTATCTAGACCGTACTCTACTTGAGGCTTTAATTATTGTAATACCTAAATCTGGTAAAGACCCCGAATATGTTAGCAGTTACAGACCCATTTCATTATTAAACTGTGATATTAAAATACTGGCTAAAATTCTTGCCAACAGGTTAAAAAAGGTTTTGCCCCAAATAATTCATAAAGATCAGGTCGGCTTTATGGAGGGCAGACACTCGGCAGATCACTTCCATAAACTCGCTCACATTTTTTCTGCATCCAGGGATTCCCCAATTCCAGCTGGTTTGCTTTCCCTGGATGTGGAGAAAGTGTTTGACAGAGTTAATTGGGAATTCTTATTTTTAACTATGGAAAGATTTGGCTTCCCACACACATTTATCCAATCGATCTCTTCCCTTTATCGACAGCCTCAAGCCCGTATTTATTGTAATGGGATATTTTCCAAATTATTCACTTTATTTTCTGGCACCAGACAAGGGTACCCTCTGTTACTGTTACTTTTTAATATTTACCTAGAGCCCCTTCTGAATAGAATAAGAGAGCACACAGACATCCAGGGAATTATAATAAATAACCAAGAATTCAAGTTATCGGCCTATGCCAACGACATTTTACTTCACCGTCTCTACCCTACACAGACATTTCCCCTAGTCTTTTCCTTGTTATCTGAATATGGAGCAGTCTCTAACTATAAGGTTAATTTAGATAAGACCATAGTTTTCCCACTTAATCGCAAGCTTATTAAATGATCATTGGATCCCCTGGGATTACAGTGGAGTTCTCAAAATATTAAATACCTAGGTCTATTTCTGACTAGATCGGAGACGATGATAAAAAAAATTAATTTAGACCCTATTCTCCTTAATATCCAATTAGACCTACAGAGATGGCAATCCCTTCCAATCTCGCTCTGGGGGAGAATAAGTATTATTAAAATAAACGTCTTACTAAGATTATTTTACCCCCTAACTATGCTGAACTCATGGATACTGTTGAAATGGTTTAGGAAAGTACATGCTATCATTTCTGCATTTTCTGAGCTTGGGAAAAGCCCTAGACATGCATATAAAAAGCTGTCAGCCTCTAAACTTTGTGGAGGATTAAAGCTCCCATACTTAAATTTGTACTTCTGGTCTGGTCAGGTCTCCAAGTATCTGAGATGGCTTACCCCCCAGGAGGACATTGCATTACAGTCGTATGTCCTGGAGTGGCTGATACTGGAAAGACAGCAACTGAAGGAAGCCAAACTCTCTTCAGAAGTCATTTTACATGTGTCCCCTAAAACCCTGCCCAAGCATCTGAGTAGTTCACCAATTGCCAGCTCCCTGAGGATACATGCACAACTGTGTGCCTTTTTGGGATATAAATACACCAGGGATCCTAGACAACCCATGATTGGTAACCCCAATCTACGACTAGCGGGTCAACCCATTCACATAGGGTGGCTACCCCATCTAAGGGAACTTGAGGTTTGGAATTTTTTTTCACATGGGAAATGTCTAGACTCGGCCAGCATATTGGATAAGCTCCAGTTGGACAAATCCTGGATCTTCAAGGTTATCCAATTGCATCATCTGTTAACCCAATGTGGGATTTTGATGCAGAACCCGAACTGTTGGAATGTTTTAGGTCAATGATACCTCTCAGTGATAAACCTCATGCCATTTCAAATATTTATGCTATCCTCAGAGAAAGAACATTGGACCCTCACAGCAATATCCCTAACACCTGGGTCGATCATTATCTGGGCATAGAGGGCAGATAGGTAGAGATCTGGAAATCTAATCTTACTTACATCTCACAAGATAGATTGAGACTCACCCAATTCCAGATATTAAATAACATGTATTGGACCCCCATAAAGCTTCAAAAAACAGGTAGAGCCTCTGATAATCTGTGTAGCAGGTGTCGCCAGGTAGAGGGCTCACTTCAGCAAATTTTTTGGGGCTGTCCTGGAATACAGGAATTATGGAGACAGATCTAAAATAGAATGGACCCCTTACGGGGGCTCAAAGATTTGTTTACTCCTGAGATATGCATATTGGGGGACTTCTCCAAAATACCAGTGTGGATTACAAGGTATCATATGGCGCTGATCTCCCTAACAGTAAAGAAAATTGTTTTACGCCATTGGTTGGATGATCAGCCCATAATCTTGAGTAGTTAACAGAACTCCTCTTTAATCCTAGGGTAGAACACATGAGGGCCAACCTTTGGGGTTCCATATCTCAGTATAAACGGATTTGGGACAGTTTTCACATGCTTTTCTAGTTACAGACACAAGGTCAACAGTAACTTACATTGTGCAGGAGGGATAAGGCCCCAGAATTAAGTTTTCTTATCTTTTACTTTACCTTTATAGTAGCTTCCTAGGTATTGAGGGTGCTTGACTGGAACTCACCAGGATATTGTATGATACCCATCTCACATGCTGATCATTAAAGTTTGTATCTCAAGTTTTGTTTTACTTTGTTATGCCAAGCCAGGTGGGTGGGAGGGTGGGTCAGCGGAGGGCTTGACACTGTATACATTTTATCTTCTTGTATCTCTTTATGTAACCTGTCAGTGTTATGACCCTTTCGGGTAAAATTCAATAAACTTGAATTTCAAAAAGAGAAAGAGGAACATCTTCTAAGGGGTAAAGTTGGAACTTGACTGGAAGGGGGCCAGAAAAGTGTATGAGATCAATTGACAAGGAGACGGTGCTAAGGGGGATTGAAGCACTGCATGTAAACAAATCATCAGAGCCAGACAGATGGCACTCCAGTGAGCTGAAGAAAATGGTGCAAGTACTGGCTGAGCCCCTAACATCCCTCTTCAGCTGCTCCTTAGTGATTAGAGAGGTTCTCAAGGCCAGGAGAAAAGTGAATCTTGTACCCCTGTACAAAAGTGGAGGGAAGGTTGAGCCAGGTAACTATAGGCCAGTCAGTTTGATGTCAGTCATCAGCAAACAACTGGAAACTATAGCCAAAGAGAGAGACTGGTGGAGTTTCTGGTGGCTAATGGGATACAGGATCATAGACAGCATGATTTTGTCTCAGGAAGGTCCCGCCAAACAAATCTGATAGATACGTTTGATTGAGAAATGAGGAAGACTGATAAAGGACATGAAGCTGGCATACTGTGTCTTGATGTCTGAACAGGTGGTTAGTCAAGAAACTAGGGGACCTGGGGGTTGGGAACAAACTGACAATGTGTATGGACAACTGATTGGAGGGAGGACACAGAGGGTAGTGATGGATGAGGATTTTCATGGAATGAGGGAAGTCACCACTGTGGTCCCACAGAGGTCTGTACTAGGGGCAACAGTGCTTTTACCATCTTCATTAGTGTCATAGGTGAAGGCATTAAACAGAAAACCTGCATATTTGTGGATGACACCAAGCTCTGTGGCATATTTGACTCTGAGGAGGGAGTCCTTAAGTTGAGGGAAGATCTGGGGAGACTCAAGAAGTGGTTAAGATCTGACAACTGGATTTCAATATCAAAACATTCAAGGTCATGCACGTATCAAGCAAAAATCCACAGGCAGAATACAGGTTGGGTGGCGGTTGCTTTAACTAAGGAGGAAAGGGATCTACAGCATGTGTGATGATTTCAAGCAGCCTTAAAACCAGTGGTGGAAATGAAGGGGAACCTGGGGGAACTCAGTTCAAGGAGCAAAATGAAAAGATGACCAAGTTCCAGAAGCAAAACGGGGACGTACTGTTCCTGTGTAAAATGTAGCCCCCTACAGGCATATGACAGTCTAGATACTGTGCAAAATATCATGTAACATATAATGAGGAAATGTGTCTCCCCCAGTCCAGACCCCGATCAGGTATGTTTGATCCTACATCAAAGGTGGTGGACTCCCCCAGTGAATTAACACAATGTGATAAGGCAATAGGGAAAGTGAACAAAACACTGGGATGCTTTGGTAGGTGGTTCAACAGTAGAAGAAAGGAAGTCCTATTACCCTTGCACAAGACTCTGGTGAGGACTACTCTGGAGTACAGTATACAGTGGAAAAACTTTCACCTAAACAATGTCATCAATAGACTGGAGTCAGTACAGAGGACATTGACCAAGATGAATCAGGGGTAACAGGCAAGGACATACAAAGACTGAACAGCCTCAACATGTACTCATTGGAGGCCAGTTCCGAGAGGGGGACATGACTAAAACAATAAAATACATGGTATCAACAAACAGCACTCCAGAGAGTTGTTTGCAATCTGCAGTAACACAAATACTAGGGGGATGGTAAGAAACTGATGAGATGGGAAGTTTAGGAGAGGCATGAAGAACTGCTACTTCATGGATAGTGTAGTGGAGGAGTATAACAAGCTGCCTGAGGCACTGGTGAGTGGAAAATCAGTGTAGAGCTTTAAGACAGGGTTGAATGGACATCGTAGGGTAAGGGACAGGAGGGGAAGAGGTCAGTCATGATCCCCCAGGGGTATGAATCACCTCTTTCAGCAGACTGGATAGACCTTCTTCTGCCAACAATTTTTTTTATTTCTCTGTCTGTTCTGAATAGGGCATATTCCAGGATAGTGAGGTCCCAGTCATGGTGTTGTGTTGCTCATGTTTCAGTGACTGCAATCAAATATGGCTGGTCTTCGGCCACCATTGCCTACAGGCCCTTTATTTTGTCCCTGAGGCTCCAAGTATAAATTAAAACTACCTTTCATGAGCTATATTTATTCTTCCCTTCCTTGACTGCTACCCCTTGCCATCCTCCCATTCTTCCTACTCCCTCTGTTTTCATGGTTCCGCTCTAACTTGACTCCATATGTTCTATTGCTCAAGGCAGAGATATTGCTCATGTGCGTAGCAGGAGAGCCATTGTGTGTGTGTGTGTGTGTGTGTGTGTGTGTCTGTGTGATTCAAGATCTGCCTGTTGATGCACTCTGCCTCCTTTCCTAGTTTAAACACAGGAGTGGTAGCGGAGTATTCCATTTTATAGAACAGATAAACTAGAGCGCTATGATTGGCTGGCCCAGAATCCATCACATAATAATATGCTGACATTTTTTTCAAGTGGCATGCTGACTATAACAATGGAATTATATGCCCCCTTATCTCTGTGGTGGTGATCATCAGGCATTCGGGCTTTAATATGATAGACCCAGGATGGCAGACTGGGACAGCAAGATTATTTGGAATAAACTTTGCCCTGGCAACTCGCATTAAAACCCAATTTACTGATGAGTATTACTGTAATTCAGCAGTAGTGGTTTGTTTTATATCTTTAATGATTCATAACACTTGAAAAGAAATGGTAAATGCAAGTGGCTTAGCATATTAATATAAATATTAGGATCTAACCAACTGGCACTAACATAAGGGTGCTGTTGATCTTAAAAAATAACTAATGTTATGGCCCAGTCAATAGAGGTGGCCATTCATAGACACCGGCTGTGGTACCAATGCACACCAAATGCATTATTCTGACAGAAGTGACATGTTTCACTCATAAGCAGTGATGATCCAACTGCTTTCTGCCAGAATTTAATTACTGTATCATGGCACAACACAACGACAGATGTTGATGGCATCAATTAAGCAACTTCAGGGCCCTACAATACTGCAGATAACAAATGATGTATACTGATGGCTTCATTCAAATTAATATGACATAATGGACTAGTTTTGTATGTAGTAGCTAGCAACAGTGCTCCAGGTAAGCTGTGCTGCACAACATACTGGTACTTTTTTGCATTTTATTTCTAGCAAACATGCACACAATGTTAATTTGGTGCCCATACATAGACAAGGCTGTGTATTTTCATATTTTACATCACGATATCTCTAAAGCTTCACTCTTAAGGTCACTGTGTTGTCAAAACAACCACTCAATGAAAACACAGCTTTGTTGTGCATGGATACCAGCACATTATTCTCAATATATGTAATAGTAATACTGTAATCTGGGATGGTCCTTCACTTACATGAATGATCATATGGAACATTTTCTAGTAGTCAAGTGGTCATTCTTGGCCAGTGATATACAAGTATGGAATGTATATATTATTTCTTACATCTCCTTAATGGAAAGGGCTGGCTGCTACAACATTAATACTCATCCTTTCTTGTATGAACAACTGGAAAAAGGTGTGCCATAAATACTAAAGATCACGTTTCATAGGTAAACACAAGACAACTAACCAGGCAAAATGACTGCTGACTGTTTAGCACAGTTCAGACAAATGGTTGGCCCGTGTTCTCTGGTGCAAAATGGTGCAGACCGGGGTGGGGGGAGGATGCTGCCCCCTAAAGTTAGAACCGCACAACCAAACGCTAGGTCTATACTCTGTAGGTGCCATCACAATAACAGACACGATGGTCCCCACTGTGTCTGTTATTGCGATGGTACCTACAGCGTGCTGACTTACTGTTTGGTTGTGTAGCTGTTTGGCATATCCTTTTTACTTGGCAACTATTTATATCCAGTTAGTTTATATTATAAAATGTTTGGAAATCACAGTTGATTCAATGTAGCTGTACCTACCTATATCAGTCATCGTCACCCCCGGGAGCCAATTGGCCATTTGTGAAAGAGCTGTAAGTAAACAGGTTAGGTACAGGAGTGAGATCATAAATAGGCTCTTGTTTTATATGTTTGATTCCAGTCATGTCTATTCCAGACTGATCTGGCGAGGGCTGAGCAGAATCCACATTATAATAGCTGCTATTAACCACTTCAGACTTCGGTAGGTCGATCACATGTCCATTGGAGTATGTGCCCCCAATCTCATTGTTCAGGTTGCTCAGGCCATTGCTGATGCTGCTGGAGTAAACCCGAGCCAGGGCCTCTGCCTCACCGCTCTGCTGTTGTCTCTGCTCCTGCAGCCGTTGCTGGTGCTTCTGGACCTCTGCATACAGGCTGTCCCGCTGCTTTTTGGACATCCTTCCAAATTTCACAGCTGGTTGGAACAAAACAGGACAGAATATTAAAAATAGTTGCCAAATGTAATTGAGAAAAGCTAATTATCTCACAAGTGATTCTTGTTCACACTGGTTCCAAAGAACCAAAATAAAACCTAACAGTAGTTCTGTTCAACAAAGCTGTAATTAGCCCAAAAAGCATCCACAAGGTCCTGCAGAAGTTTCTAAGAATTGCCTCTTTACTGTCAAAGTTTCTCATTAAATGTTAGGTCATCCCATTGTTCTTATCTGCTTCAGTATATTCTATTCCTGCCTGTTGTTTATAAGAAAGGGCACATCAGATTTCCACTGATGACTGAGTCCCTTGCACAATGTGCTTTTTCAAAGCCCTTTCATGCCACAGTACACATTTCTTGTTCTCTCGATAGCTCAGTTTGTAGCACATGGGGGGCGGGTGGAAATCACAGCAGAGAGAGTGAGGGAAGCCCTCAGCTCCCTTAAGATGGAGAACGCACCGGGGCCAGATAAATTACATCCTAGAGTGCTGAAGGAACTTGCAGATGTCCTGGCGAAACCCCTGGCAGAGCTTTTCACCATCTCTCTGAGGACAGGGTGGGTGCCCCAAGACTGGAAGGTGGCGCATGTAGTGCCTATCCACAAGGGGGATCAAGGGAGGTGGCAGGGAACTACAGGCCTGTCAGCCTGACATCAGTGGTGGGCAAGGTGATGGAGGGCATTGTCAAGGAGAGGCTAGGGGGGACCTGGATAAGTCAGGGTGCCTGGACGATGAGACAGCATGGATTCATCCCGGGAAATCGTGTCAGACAAACCTGGTGGAGTTCTATGACTGGGTGACAAGTGCCTCGACCTGGGTAGACCAGTGGATGTCCTCTTTCTAGACTTCAGCAAGGCATTTGACTCTGTTCCTCACGTGGGCCTGTTGGATAAACTAGGAGAAATGGGGTGGGAAACCAGATGATCCGATGGATAGGCAATTGGCTCCAGGACCGACACAGAGGGTCGTGAGTTGGTGGGATAGTCTCTTCCCCAAGGAGGGTCATTAGTGGAGTCCCACAGGGATCAGTCCTTGGGCCCCTTCTGTTCAACGCCTACATATCTGACATAAGGACAGGAATCAGGAGTGAGATGAGTCTCTTTGCAGATGACTCGAAACTGGGGGCAGTGGTGGGTGGGGAGGAGGGGAGGGTGGCCCTGCAGGGGGACCTGGAGGCTCTGGAAAGATGGTCTAGAAAGTGGAAGCTGAGGTTTAATGCAGGGAAATGCAAGGTACTCCACCTGGGGGCCAGAAACCCAGGCCAAGTGTACACCCTGGGGAATACTACAGTCTCAATGGCTGAGAGGGACCTGGGGTGGTGGTGGATGTCAAGATGAACAACTCTGAGACTTGTAGGAGTGCAGCAGCCAAGGCCAACAGGATGCTGGGATGCATCACTAGGGGATCACCTCCAGAAGAAGGAAGTGATACTCCCTCTGTATAACTGCTTGGTGAGGTCGCACCTGGAGTACTAGTGCAGTTTTGAGGCCGCACTTAAAGAGAGCATTAACCTCCTGGAGAGGGTCCAGAGGAGGGCAACCAAAATGATTTGGGGCTTGGGGACAGGACCTATGAGGAGAGGCTGAAGAGCTAAATATGTACACTTTGGAAGAGAGAAGGGACCGGGGGACATGCTAGGGTCTTCAGGTACATGAAGAGGGTAAATAGGGAGGAACAGTGAGGGTGCTTGAAGGAAGGAGGAGGGGCCACTAGAGGGCATGGGTGGAAACTGGAGGGAAGATTCAGGGAGAAAGGAGGAGGTGCTACTTCACTGAGAGGGTGGTAGAGCCATGGAATGCACTACCTAGGGGCTGGTGGAGGCAGAGACAGTGGAGGGGTTCAAGAGGGGGTGGGACAGGTACAGGGGAAGGGTTCAGGAAGCAAAATCCAATGCAGCAAGAATATCCGGAACTGGGAAGGGAGAAGCCAGAGAAGGCGAGGGGGACAGCAAGGTCAGCACCCAGGGTGGGGGCTGACCAAACGAGCAGACACGAAAGACCATTAGGCCTATTCTGCTGGCATTTTATTATGTTAGTATGTTAGTATGTAATATCATGTTATGGTTGTACAATACATTAAATATATTTTATGAACTAATATAACCATGGGTGCTAGAAAATGGTCTAGTTGGTAAAGGATGGGGTTGGCAGAAAATGATCTGGTATGTCAAATAAGGATTGATAACAGTGTACTGTATGTAACTTAAGGTATGCTGATGTGTTAAATTATGTAGAGCCCAAAGCAGAAAAGCGTGCAACCAAGCATGCTTTTGTGCACTGTGCTCCCATTGAGTCTAACATGCTTCCTGTTAATGGGCTGTTGGCTCAGGCCAAAAATGGTTCAATTCATAATTAATGGATACACTTGGTTTACAATATAAATGTTTTAAAAACTGAATGGACTAATGGTCTTGTGTGTGTTGAGGGTTCTTTACTGTGCTTTTTCCTCTGGTGGTAAGGTTTCTGATCTGAAAAAGGCTACCCAATTTTAAGAAAAGTAACTGTGCACTGTTCTGCTTATATTGAATCTTTATTTATAAATGAACGATTTATTACATGTTATGCCGTAACCTGCTAAAAATATACCAATATAACATTAGGGTTGCTGCAGGGATGACAAGGCATGTTTGATTCTCATGCAACAAGACAAATGCAGTGCAACCTCAGCTAGTGACATCTAGAAGGAAATTATGGTGACCACAAAAGTCAACACTAATGTCCCAGAGATATGCCACTCCACTGTGTCACAGTGGTGCTGAACCACATGTGGACCATCACTGTAAAAAAAATCCTAAAAAAATTCAGATATTTCAAATACAAGCTTATAACGCATACTGTTTAACTGTTTCACAAAACATAACAAAGCTTATGAAAATGAGAGACAAAGACCACAAGACAGGGACACATCTTAAAAATGCTGTATATTAAGTAGATCCTCTCAGTCAGTGCCCTAACTGCTCCAGGTATGCTCAATTCGGTACCTTAGCTATCTGCTGGTTAAACTTATCAGGAGTACATACACTCCAGGCCAAAATTTCAGGACAATGCTTTCCATATCCAAAATTAATTATCCTTACCCGAGGTTATCATCCATCCTAAGATGCTCAGATACCCTGGATAATTGCTATCTTAGGCTTGCATAGATTGTTTTGTCCGGAGCAGACAAGGAGGTACTGTATCCTTATCACTATCCTTGTGAATTGTCCAGATGATCTGACCAAAATGATCTGTTATCCAGAACACTTCTACCAGACAGGGTGGATAACAGTCAGTATCTACCACAGAATTAACAATCTGGGTAACCCTGGTGCAGAACTAGCATTATCCATAGTTTCCACTCTGGCCGAAAGCAGTGAAATCTGAGGGTAGCCAGAAATGTCAACAAATTATCCAAGCATCTCTAAATATAAGGTCAATAAGCTGTTACAATATGGGCTTGTGAAATTATTTTAGAGTGGCCTTGTTGTGAGGAAGTGAAGAACAGTGGCTTATGTCAGAAAGAAATGGGGATGGGTGAAGTGGGAAAAATGATTTAATAGACACAGGGAAAGCTCAACCTCTCTTCATTGAGGTCTTGTGATCCTAAGTCATTAACCTGGATGGCCCTGACCGAAGAGGAAAAATTACAGAAGTAGCTGGAAAGAAAAGCCCATCCTGAACTGTGGGCAACTCCAAAAGTAGATAATTAAAACACACACACACATTCCAGCCTCATTATATTTTACGGGTACTAAGTGGTTTGGATTTAATAATAGTGTGCATGTTAATGTAGGAGGAAAGTGTCTATAATAGGGTATGATGCAAGGTTTGTTCTTTTGCCAAACACTGAAGGCAAGGTGTAGTAGTTCTATATATTGTAGCAGGAGAACAATGTTACAGAGGAGAGATCTATAATGAGCATGGAGTGCACTTTTGTTATGAGGAGATTATACAGACCTGACACTAATTTAGTGTATTACATTATAAGGCCTTTGATTAGAGACACAATGAGGCTACAAGAAAGAGACACTTCACCTTTAAGCTACTGTAAAGTCACAGTACACTCATTATCCAACCGGCAGTTAATGAAGTCAGCTGGGGCCCTGCTCTCATAAGCAGAACTTTGGCCAGGAGCGCTCCCTGTAGACAGAAAGAATGCCTTCTAGTTGTTTTTTTGTTTGAATATTCAGATCCCAAAATGTCACCAGCTGTTCAAAAGTCAAGCTTCATTTCCAAATGTTGAATAGAAATAGTGCAGTAACCTAGCACTCTATTAGGGCTCTGTTATGTAGCTGCATCTGCAAAATTGCCTATAATTGAAAAATACCTACTGTACTTTAACTGCCAATTACACTAAAGCTCATTATGGTTATCCTTGTTACAATACTCAAAACACTTAGCTCCTATTATAATCTTATGAATAAGTCCCCTGAAGCTTGTTGTGTAGTTTTATCAGTGAAATTAAAACCCAGTCCCTTACCATCTCGAGACATTCCAAGTGCAAGACACTTCTGTAGTCGGCAGTGCTGGCAACGATTTCGATTGGTTCTGTCAATTAAACAGTTTCGTTGTCGTGGACAGGAATATGCAGCATTGTTCTGTTGACTCCTCCTAAAGAAACCCTGAAGGAGATACAGAAGCCTTTTGGTAATGGAAAAGTCTTTTACTTAGCTGACAGTTTACAGTAGAGTTTTGAGATCTCGTGAAGCTATTTATACAGCAATATGCAGGGCTCTAGCAGCCACAATGTACTTCATCACCTTCACTGAGTGCATACACTAGCAAAGAATCTGAAGATCCAGCTTTTAAAAACAGTTCTATACAGACAAATATTTTAAGCCAGTTCATTACCTAGGAAAGACCGCCGTTACAAGCACAATGAGGTTTTTTGATTTCTAGTCTGCTTTACTGTAGAGAAAACACAGGTGTACCAGCAAGCACTGTCATTTGTGGAAAACCCTTTTGTATCCAGGGTGTGTGGTCTTCCTGGAACTAATTCCCCATTTCATTCTGTACATGGAGGAGATAAGAACACATTCCTGATGTTTCTAAGGTACTAATTTACTGGTGGGAATTATACAGACCCACTGCTGGGACTGGACAAAGTCCACAATCTTGCCTTGCACGTGGGCAAGAGTAATGTTTGACTGTCTATTTTGTTTTCTAACAAAACTGAAAATACTGTGGTCACAGTAAGAATCAGAGTCCCAAGTTGTTACTCATAGCATGTAGCAAGATGTGTGATGCTAGGTAATGTAGTCTTTCCAAGATTGCTGTTACTGTTCCTCATGCAAAAAAGCTCAGTTACTCATGTTGAAAATGGCCAAAAAAGGTCACCTGGTAGAATAAGTGTTGACTCTTGCAAGTAGATAGCACACAATGTTTACCTTCATCATGGCTTTATAGTGTTTTTTTGTTAGACTTGACAACTGGATTTAAACTCTTAACATGTAGAAAGGAATACTGATTCAACAAATATTTTGGAGCAAAAGAAATGCAAGAGGGGAAAAAACAGTTGCCCATACAGTTGGTCTGCTGCTGCCATGCCTGTTGTGTTATACATTTCTTGAAGCAAAAGCATTTTTTGCTTTGGTAATAACTGGTTTGCTATTATTAATATTGGCACTGTGGATAGAAATAACAATCAGTGTCAGAAGCTTTTGGCAACCTAAAGCATTAGATGTCCACCCATTCCACCCAAGGATTTTACTTCAGACCTGTAATGTTATCCCACAAGATCCTCCACCACCTCTCAGTGTCACCCATTTAGCTAAACCTGTGAAGTCTACTGTGGTACATTCTGTATGATAGCTGCTATATAAAATGAAAGTGTGTTGTGCTATATTGTATTGTATTGCATTCCATTGTAGTGTACTGTATTGTATTGTAATGTAGTGTATTGCATTATAGTGTATGGTGGAATGTTGTTCTTGCTTGTTTTTTATCTGATGAAAACCTGTTCAGAACAGATAAAAAAGTTAATAGAACACTGTTCTGCCTGTACATGCAGAACAGCATTCTACTTTTTCAAAAGCTCGCAAAAGTTACCACGTGCCAAACACGTTTGAAAAAACCCCTGAGGCAACAGTTTGGGCAACAGGCACCGCAGGAGCAATTAGATAGAACACTGCGCTATGGAAGCTAAGTTTACAAAATGCAGGATCAACCAGATATATTCATAGTTTGAAGTACTCATGCTGAAGTTTCTTCCCACAGTTAATTTTTTTCTCACTTAGTGAGACGTACAGCCGCTATGTTTTCTTTATTGGAAATCCCACCCACACTAAAGTGCCAACCAATGGGAGTGTGTGCTGCTAACATAGGGATGCCAAGTCCCTAGCAACCACACCACTCACCATATCTACAAGCTGCAGCTCCAGAGACAACAGTTTCTTTTTTCTAGTGACAACAATATGTAGATTTCAAAAACAGTATTTAAATAAGTTGTGGGGCACCATACACTATAAAACCTATGCAGAACCAATGTATTCTTCAACCTCAGGGTCTGATTCCAATGGACCTCTCGAGCTTTGCTCTCAAGGTCACATTGGAATCAGACCTCTCTGTGGCAGACCACACTGGCTCTGCATGGTTGCCCATCCAGTATTCTCTATGTATTGTATCATACAGTACACTGTATTTCAGCTTGTAAATGTATTCTGTTTCTTATCCTATGTCTCTTTAAAAATTGCAGTGCACTCTGCATCCATAGGGAGTCTATCTCAAAGTTTTGGTTTTATGAGAAACGGTGTTTTCCTAGATTCCACCTTAATCTCCACCTATACTTTATTGTTTTATTGCCTTGTACCTATTGAAATAACCAACCCGGTCTGTTATCAAGTTTCTCATAAATTTTAAAAACCGCACTGTTACCTCTTAATCTTTTTTTTTTCAGGCTAAACACATCCCATTTACAGAATCTCTTCTCAAGACTCTAGATATATATTTGATCAATTTGGTCCCCTTTCAATCCCTAAAATGTCCTTCTTGTGCTGCTAATACTCCACTGTAATGAGACTCATGACTTGAAAATACTCAATAGCTAAACTGAAAATTCAGTACTGCCATCTCAGTTGTAGAGGAACTTATGAGAGCATGAAAAGTTCCCCCCAAAGATGATCACTGCATTATGCTTTATCAATTCATCTGAACTTTGATTCAAATATTTGAGTTATTCATTTTTTTATCTGAGCAATTTTGGAGAATGCATGATACGTTGTCATGGCAGCAGTGCTCTTCTGACCCAAAGTCCCATGATATGTTTTAATTCTGTATCCTTCAATTTGGAAATGTCATTTGGTGATTCCACACTGAATAAAACATCTTTTAGCTGTAGCATCACTATGTTTGTGAATAATGTATGAACAACTCTAAATGTGTTATTAAAACTTTTCTAAATGTAATTGTCCTGGGTAACAGAATTCCAGTGGTATCAAACACTAATGCTGTTATAGGATGTTAAATTAAAAAATATAATATTCTGGGCAAAACTAAGTTCCTCTTTAACATAATTTCCTACAGTACATGGGAAAACACTATGAGTGTATTTCCACAGCAAAACTCAAAGTATCTCTACTGGGCTGTCATCATAGCATAATGAGAGGATAGCTGGACAAATAAAGTGATAAAAGAGATGCCAGCAGTGAATAGCAGAAACAATCTGCATTCCATTCCTCACTGCAGTGCCACATTTTTTTAATTTGATTTTATTTATAGCTATTCGAAGACTATTTCAATTCTCATAAAAATAGTTTTTAAGTCATGCAGTAATTTATTTATTTATTTTAAATTTTGTTGACTGGGTAAATCCACTGGGCCTCGCTAGGCCCTTTTTCAGGGGTGACCCAGGATTAATTACAGAGATAAGTCACAAACTGTCTCAGTACAGTAAACAAGGATATGACTGTCGGTCATACATCACATTAGATTAGTTACAATGATACACTATAGTACTAATACAATCAATAATTTTTTTGACATGGTCACCAAGGAACTGGAACAGGGAAGGGCAGTAGATGTCGCTTATCTGGATTTCAAGAAGGCATTTGACTCCATGACACACATGAGATTGCTGTATAAGCTGTCATGCCTGGGGCTGGGGCAGAAGGTGGTTCAATGGACAGGAAACTGGCTGGAGGACAGGAGACAGAGTGTCACTATAAATGGGGTGGCATCTGGAGAGGACATGGTCACAAGTGGGGTCCCTCAGGGGTCAGTATTAGGGCCCCTACTTTTCAATCTATTCATAGGGGACATCATGGAGGGCCCTCAGGAGGTATGAGTCTGTTTGCAGATGATATTAAAGTCTGCAATAAGGTGGACACTCCGGAAGGGGCAGAAAGAATGCAGAGAGATCTATGGAGGCTCGAGGCATGGTCAGGGAGGTGGCAGCTTTCATTCAACATAGACTAGTGTAAGATCATGCATATTGGATACAGGAACCAGAGGGCATGGTACTATATGGGGGGGCTGAAACCTGGAAGTAACAGAACAGGAAAGGGACCTAGGTATCACTATATCAAGGGACCTAAAGTGGAAAGGCACTGTGAGGAAGCAGTGGCTAGGGGCAGCAGAATACCAGGCTGCATTGGAAGGGGGATTACTAGTAGAAAAAGGGAGGTCATAGTACCCTTGTACACCCATCTAGTCAGACTGCATTTGGAGTATGGGGTCCAGTTCTAGAGGCCATACCTCAAAAAAGATATGGGGAGGCTGGAGCGAGTTCAGAGGAGGGCAACAAAGATGGTTAAGGGGTTCAGCCACCCGTCCTATGAGGATGGTAGAATTGAACACGTACTGCCTGGAACAGAGGAGGGCGAGGGGGTACATGATTGAGACCTTCAAGTGCCTTAAGGGTATAAACTGGTTGCCAGTGGGAAGCATCTTCCAGCTGTAAGGGAATCAGAGGATGAGGGGACATGGGTTACAGATTGAGGGCGGGACAGTTCAAGGGTAACATTAGGAAGTACTATTTCACAGAGAGGGTGGTGGATAAGTGGAATAGGCTCTCGGAGGAGTTGGTAGGAGAAGCAACAATGGAAGGATTCAAAAGGGCATGGGACAGACACAGTGGATTGTTGGGGAGGGGGGAATGTCCTAGCAGGTAGCTAGACAAATGGGCAGACTATATTTATTTATTTGCTTTTAATGACCGGGTAAGTACACTGGGCAATAACCCTGCCCATTTTCAGGCATGACCCAGGAGAGTACAAATACAAATAAAAACAGACAGTCATAGAATGCATACAATCATTACTAGACAGCAGCTAAGCAAGTATCCACACAGGGATAAGATAAAGTGATGCTTAAAAATGCTCATAAAACCATCCATGCAGGGATGGGCAGACAGGTATGGGCAAGCAGTGTAGTAAACATACAGTGTAATAGGAAGCAGTAATCAAGGAAGAATGAGGTAGAAATAGAAGGCTGATCAAACTTAGGTGCAGTCACATGTATCAAGTGCAAGGAGGTGAGAGAAAAGTGCAGTTCTGAAGGAGGAGTGAGATACGGAGCCCTTAAGGTGGGGAGGCAACGAGTTCCAGAATTTGGGGGCAAAATGTGAGAAAGCTTGTTTACCCATTTTAGTGGAGCAGTATGGGACTGCGTGTAGTTGGGCATCAGAGGATCTCAGAGTATGGTACTGAAGCAAGGGGGAGAGCATTGACCCAAGAGAGTTGGGATGAGGATACCTGGTTAGGGAGTCAATGAAACATCCCAGTGGGTAGGAATGTCGGGAGCTAGGTGACAACCAGTGCAAGGCAAAGTAAAGCAAACAGTGATGCATCAGACGTGGTGCTGACAGGGCAAATCTGTAAATGTTGTTATAGGCAATGTTCCATTTGCAGAGGACACTGGAGTTAGCATGGGAAAGGAGGGGAGAGCATATAGAAGGCTGGGGAGCAGGACCCCTTTAGCAACGGAGATTCTGGCAGCCAGAGTTAAGGAGTGACGTACACGATATGAAGCACCAATCTTGATGTTCTCTGACTTGCAAGCATCATTTATATGAGAGGAGAAGTTGAGTACCGGGTCAAGCATAACTCCCAAGTATTTAAAGGAGTCAGTGAAGGAGACTGTTGACCCATGCTGGTTAAGCATGCAAAACTTGGGATATGCGGCAGGGAGTTTCTTAACGGACCCAAAGAGCATGGCCTGAGTCTTTGGTAAGTTGAGAATGAGGGAGTTGGAGGAGAACCAGGATTGGAGTTGTGAGAATGCATATGACAGACGATCATTAATGTCATTGATGGAGCTGGAGGCAGTATAGAGGATCAGGTCATCGGCATACATAATGGAGTGGCAGTGTGGTATAGAGGTGGGAATATCATTGACAAATACCGAGAAGAGCAGAGGCCCAAAGATGGAGCCCTGGGGAGCTCCACAGGAGATGGGGGAAGAGAATGAGAGCACCTTGCTAAAGAGGATGGACTGCGTCCTATTGTCAAGGTAGCTGCGAATCCAGGCCACAGTGGATCCAGAGGCCCCAAGGGCGTGTAGTTTATCCAAGAGCAGAGTGTGATTTACTAGATCGAACACCTTGGTGAGGTCAATAAACACAGCACCAGTGAGGAGACCTTTGTCCATGTTGGATTTTACCTCACGGTAAAAAGGGTGAGAGCAGTGGTGGTGCTGTGTCCAGCCCAGAAACCATGAATGGGCGGGGGACTGGAGGTTGAAACAGAGTAAGTGGGCGGCTATCTGGCGGTGGATTAGTTTCTCAAGAATCTTGCTAAGTATAGGCAGAAGTGAAACGGGACGATAATTGGAAAGGACTTTGGGGTCTCCTTTCTTGAAGATCAGAATTGTCTTCACATATTTCCATGCTGAAAGCACCATAGCAAAGCAAATGGAAAGGTTAAAAAGATGAGTTACCGGAGTGGCCAGGAGAGGGGCAGCTAGTCTAAGGATCTTTGGTTTAAGCCCATTGAGCCCAGTACTGCCATGCATGAGAATGGTATTCAACATCTTTAAGACCTCTGAGTGCGTGACGGGGGAAAGCATAAAAGTAGGAGATGCATCATGCAGAACCTGAGTGGTTGGAGGAGATCGAGACCCATGGGATGAGAGAGGGGAGATATTAGGAACATAAGTAAAAATTACATTAAAGGCAATGGCAATAGTTTTGGGATTATTACAGAGTGAGTCATTAATTATTAAGTCATTGGGAATTGGCGACTTAGTGTTGCCCATAATCTCTTTAATTTGGGTCCAGTACCTTTTGGGGTTGGAGGTGGAGGATTTGAGAAGTTTGTGGTAATAGTTGCTCTTAGCTATGCATACCTCCTTCTTGCAGGAGTTGCGCAAGGAGCGGTATGCATCAAGGTCAGCTTGATGGGAGGAGGATTTCCATTTCGACTAGAGTTTATTGCAGCACTTAGGCAGTCTCAGGAGGGGGTGCTTCAGCCACTTTGTCGCTTTTCCTCTGACTCTTCATGTTGAGATTAGGATATGCTTGCTCTGCAAGGCTAGAAGGGTCCTACTGAAATAATCAGTGGCTAGGTTGTCAGAGGTAGTATAGATTGGAGACCAGTCCACCTGGTGAAGATCATGAAGGAACATAGACTGGTCAAAGTTAGAGAAGTCAGAGAAGGATAGGACTCTTGGAGGATTTGTGGGAGTAAGGGTGCCTCTCATGCAGTAGACTGGGCAGTGGTCACTGATAGAGTCTGGAACAACACCAGTAGAGGATTAGAGGTCTTTCTGGTTAGTGAGGATCCAGTCTATCAGGGTACAACTGGAGCCATTCTGAGAGATTCTAGTAGGGGATTCAATCAGTTGGAGAAGGTCAGACTTGCTAATTGAAGAAGTAAGGACAGAGGAATCAGGACCCTGCCAGTCAAGGTTAAAATCAGCCAAACAGATTACCTCATTTTTCTTTGACACTGTTGGAATCAGGTCAGTAATCTCCGCTAAGCCAAGTTTGCTGTTCCTAGGTGGAATATATATGCAGAAAATGTGCAGCTTCTTGGCACCACCTAGAAGAAGAAGCAAGTGAAGAACCTCACAGTTGTTTGGGGGGGGGGACTAGAGAGACATTAAGGTGCGATTTAAAGTATAATGCCAGCCCACCACCCTGTTTGGAAGAGGGGCTGTCAGCATGGAGCAAGTTGTACTCTGTAAGAGAGCAATTCAGATTGGTGACTGAGGGTTTCAACCATGTTTTGGATAGGGCAAGGATGTCAGGGTTATTGGCATGCACCCAAGCCTCGAGATTGGGGAGATTGTGGATGAGGCTGTGGATATTTAGATGGGCCAGGGTCAGGCCCTGAGCCTGTGGCAGGAGATGAGTCAAGGAGGAATAAGATATAATTGGATTAGAGCTAGGGCAAGAGTTAGGTTCAATGTCGCCAGCAAGGGAAAGGGATAATACAATGACCCATATCATGGCAAGCAAGATGGCTTGAGAGACAGGTCTTGGTGAAGTAATGTTCCTGTGTAAAATGTATCTCAGTAGTGGGCCCATGTACTTGTAGCTAAGGAGTGTGGAAGGATTTGGCATGGAATAATTCTCAGCCAACATGTTGGAGTAGGTGAAGTTCCACAAGGGGCATCAGAGTGGAGTGAGGGGGTACTGGCAAGAAGTGCCAGAGTGTCCATGCCAAGTAGGGCCAGGAGTACACAAGGGAGAAAGCACGTAGCCTACCTGGACATCCTTGTAACAGGTTAATAGGTACAATAGAAAGAATAAATTCAAGTAAGAGAATCAGATTTATAGAAAAGGCTACATGGAGGGTTAATAGGTTAAAGTGAGGAAAGGTGGTAACATAGGAGTGGCAACCAGAGGTAATGAGGACAGAGAACAGTCAGAGAGAAAAAAAGAAGAAAGCAAAATCGAAAAAAAAGAATCACCCTGAATTAAGTGACCCACAGGTAGTCAGCGTAGTAAGCAGAGTCATGGAACAGAGACATCTAGTGGAGGAATCGCATAACCTGCAAATGGGAAAGCCGGTAGATAGGAAGAAAAAAGTATTGCACTGCCTCCAACATGTGATGGAAGAAAAAGTATTGCACCTCCTCCAGCAAATGATGGTCCTCAACTATGAAGGTAAAGTCAGCTAAGGGCGGGAGGGTGTTGGGCGGGTGGGGACAATTCAGTACAATTTAGCGTTATCTGGTGCTGTAGACACAGACAAGTTAATTTATATTTAAAATTAAGTTTACTGCCAGGAGCTAGACTACACTAAATAAATCTCCCACGGCTCAGTGCACAACTCCCTCAGCTGTACTGCAGTTAAGATTTATTTAATTTGCCACATAGGTTTCATTTAAGCTGATATTGCCGGGAATTATGCAGCACTAAATAAATCACCCCCGGCTCAGTACACATATGTTGCCGACAGCTGGGCTGCCCCAAAATAAATCTCCTGTGGTTGAGTGGTAATTCATTTAGGTTGGCAATACCCAGGAGAAAGAGTAAAAAGAATAATAATATAATACAGTGCTGTGCCCTGTAATGGTAATTAAACAGGCACAACAGTAAGAAAGGCAATGATCTGGAGTTAACTGAAGGCAGAGGAGAGCTACGACAGTCAAACAGACAAGAGAGAGTTCCAATGGTCAAGAATCAAAAAAGGTGCCAAGTTTAAAAGTGTAGATGCAACAAGCCGTTGATTCCTTTGTTCAATACCTTACGTTTTGGCAGGCAGTCCCTGCGCAGCTCCTGGGCAGAATGCCCTGGGGGTAGAGACAGGCTGTGGAAAGAATAAATAGGTAGATGAGAGTACTGAAAACAAAAGGGAGTGATGTGACTAGTGCTTGGAAAGGTATCAGGTTAATACAGGGGTTGTAGGAACAGGATAGCAAGGAGCAATTAGAAGGACGTTGAGACAGGTAGGAACTGAGAGCAGCACGGTTACAATTCTAGTCACATTCAGCAACAGCAGGAGTTAAACTTGGGGCTACAGACCCACAGGGCAGGAAACAAAAGTAGAAAAAGGGTAGTAGTAGAGAGCAGGAGAACAGCAGAGGTAAAGAAACAGTCAGGAATGCACAAAAGTAGTTCCTTTTGTTACAGTTTACAATGGTCCCATACAATAAGAGGTTTGAGACTTGCCTGCACAGTGACCAAGTTGAAATTAACCACGAAAATTAACCACAGCAATACATCAGTACAGTACCACAGTAATATACTTATGAACACTTTAAGATCATAAAATGCTAATGCTAGTACGGCAAATCATACAGGAGCAAAACGTAGCTGTCCCATTTAACCATAATGGCAGGATATTGTTATTTCAAGGATTCCATTTCAAATTATTTCTATGTAGTAGGGGGTGGGGGTAAGGATTTATACCAATCAGAATTCAGTGCAATTTAGTGTTATCTGGTGCTGTGGACACAGACAACTTAATTTATATTTAAAATTAAGTTTGCCGCTGGGAGCTAGGGTACACTAAATAAATCTCCCTCGGCTCAGTGTACAAGTCTCTCAGCTGCACTGTGGTTAAGATTCAATTAATTTGCCACTTATGTTTCATTTAAATTGATATTGCTGGGAGTTATGCAGCATTAAATAAATCACCTGCGGCTCAGTGCACATATGTTGCCGACAGCTGGGCTGCCCGAAATAAATCTCCCGTGGCTGAGTGGTAATTCTTTTAGGTTGGCAAGACCCAGGAGAAAGAGTAAAAAGAATAATAATATAATACAGTGTTGTGTCCTGTAATGGTAATTAAACAAGCACAACAGTGAGAAAGACAATGATCCTGAGTTAACCGAAGGCAGAGGAGAGCTCCGACGTTGAACAGACGGGAGAGTTCCAATGGCCAAGAATCAAAAAAGGCACCAAGTTTAAAAGTGTAGATGCAACAAGCCATTGATTCCTTTGTTCAGTACCTTGAGTTTCTACGGGCGGTCCCTGTGCAGCTCCTGGGCAGAATGTCCTCAGGTTAGAGACAGGCTTGAGTTTCGGCAGGCGGTCCCTGCACAGCTCCTGAGCAGAATGCCCTGGGAGTAGAGACAGGCTTGAGTTTCAGCGGGCAGTCCCTGCACGCCTCTCGGTCCTTTCCTGCCATCACACTTCTATGTTTCTATGTAATACTAGATATTTGATAGATCCTGTACTGTATGGCAATGATAGTTAACAATAATAGACATTTGATACATCCTATACTGTAAGGTAAGATAGTCATCTAGTCCCAGAACTAGCTGGGATCCGTATTATTTAGTGACCTGTTAGCACTTAGGTTTAGCCTGGAGCAACTAGTTGGGTGGATGGAGAAGGCATATCTGGGGCAACCTTCTACAACATCTAAGATCCTGTCAGCAGTAGCAGTTGCAGGAGCTGTGTTCTAGTAAGTGCACTTTTAGACCTTTTGTGAAAACCTCGAGTGAGGAGCTTTCTTGAATGTTTTTGGGAAGAGCATTCCAGATAGTCAGAATTGCAATGAATTACCCACAATGCTAGTTGTAGGGTAAGTTTGAAGGAGGTATTTGACTACAGTGGTTGCCTTTTAGTATGGGTTATCATTCTAGGCTATGCCTCTACAAGCCTCTGCATTAGTTAAGTTGTTCCTTTACTACTTCCCCAAATCCTTTTTCTCTCCCATGTGAACATGATGCTATCCAACAATGATAATTGCCATTTTAAAGCAGAAACAGGTATTCAATTTCAGAGTATTCCACTGGCATGATAGTGCAATGGCAGAGTTGCTGCTTGTTTTGTCTGAGCCAGGTTTGTGCCCCAATCCTGCATTAGCCCCTGCAGGTTGACAGGAGAAGGAAGTTGTATCCCAAGGGATGGACTCCTCCTCAAGGAAATGTCCTGCTGCTTTGCTGCCCCTGGTGACCTGGTGGAAAGCCTAGTCCAGCACAGCTGTACCTTCTATAGAGATCCAGAGGTACTGACTTGTCCTTGTGTCACATCAAGATGCTGCTTGACCATCCAGTGAATGCTCCTAATGGGAGTTAGAAAATCAGAACAAGAACCAGATACTCGGATGGATGATGATGCTGTGTCTCTCCTTGCACAGTACAGCCACTGTGTATGTCATCTTGATGCTGTCTTCGCTAACTAGAACTTGTGTGTCTGTTGTTCCCAAACGGGGGGGAGGAGGGGTGGAATTCCTTCAAAAGATTATATGGAGATGATAGCTCTTGGAGAAAACTGAGGCATAGCTCTCCAGTTGCACAGCACAGGGCTAGTAGTCCTTTTAAAGGAGGGTCTGAGCTCTACAGGTAAGGAGCATGAAAAGAAGGTAAACAATGAGCCACTTGACTTTTGTATTTTTTTTTTCCACAAAGCTGTTTCTCCAGCTCTGGGTGCAGGCTGTGCCCTTCAATCCCCATTTTGCCTCTCCTAGCCAGCAACCACCTCCCTGGGACTAAACTGACTCCGAGGTTCCCCCACAGAGTTCCTCCTGTGGCTCAGCCGAGAGGGCAGGGCAGTTTGCCTCCCCATGAAGTCAACATCTAGAATTATAAGTCTAATTAATTATTTATGAGCTAAAGAGGCTCATTCAGTGGCTGCCGTGCTGGTCTGAAATCTCTAAGAAATGGCCGGCATGGCAGCCACAGAGTTGTTTGTGAGCAGCTGGCTCTGTTGTCAAATGAGCTGTCAAAGAAAACCTGACAAAGTCATGGCTGTCAAACAAAATCTGACAGATCCGTGAAGAAACACAAGATCGAAAATGTAAAGTGCAGCATATCGCAAGAAAAATGGAATTATCTCAGATGCATTTTGAATAAAAATTTACATGTTCTCATTAATATATTGTCTGGTGATATCCTTGCATCTGATTCGTAACTGCAGGGCACACTTATTTTACATAAACCTACTGCATATTAATGAGGCAGACACTTCAGTTACCACCGAAGAACTACACTGTATGAATTTTTAACCCAAAACTTCACAAAATAACCAGTTAAACAACATTTGAACAAGAATAGTTGTTATAAAAACCGTAGCAGATATAAAAACATGGTACCTCCCCCAAAACAGATACAGCATTGTCACCATGCGGTTCAGCCAGAGAAATTAAAGGAATAAAAAAAACAGAGACAAATAATGCTGGTTAAAGTTCATTACTGCAATTAGACTTATAATCGCAATAATGACCTCAGAGCCATTCATTTCCTGTTGATTAATGACTGGCTAGGTGGGGGTGGCCCTTGGCTGTGCCTCGGGTCACCCTCCCCCCCAGTCGTTAGTCTCCAGGAAATGACCGGTTCTTCAGTCATTACTGCTTAACTGGGGCAAGAGTCCCTGGTAGTGATGCAGGTCGGGGCTGGCAGATGGAGGCATCATGGATGCTCCCCCCCCCCCCTTTTTCCTGTTCTTCCTTCCCAGACCGGCAGCATCCAATGATGTGTGCGCATAGAGGCACACACATACTTTGGTGCCTGCCTCTGGCCATGTCCCCACTGAACCACTTCTGCTGCTCTGCCACCACACCTCCACATAGTGGCACTGCAGGAGTGGTATGGCTGGTTCCCCACTCCAGGAAGAGGACAGCACACAGTCTGATCCTCAATCTTGTCCCTCCCAGTCCAACTCCCAATGATCTGACTCTACTCCCAAACTCATGTCACCAGCATGGTGGGTGGTGTGGCATCCAGCACCTCAACCCTCTGCACCACTGGGTCCAACCTGCCACCTGACTTTTAAATGTCTTTCCTAAGAAGAACATTTTCTCCCCACAGTTTATAAGGACATCAACCGAACTGAACATTTTGTTGCTTTTGGGAAACATTATTGCACACTCTCGGAATGATTTTCTTTTCCAAGACTTTATAACTTAAAATATGGAAATGTCAATTCCATTTGAGAATCGGGCTCAGCATGCATGTGCGTGTGTGTCCACACCACGCAAATCCCAGCTTCATAAAGACTGTAAGATCACCTGTGGTGGAAATAGGTGGGAGCATGCAGGAATGCAAAAAAATTGTAAGTGTGACTAATGTAATCATCAGTAAGGATAAAAAGGAATTCAAATCAAAGCAAGATAGATACATACCATATTACAGGTGAAGGACAGGAGCTCATATGGGCAAAAAGCCTTCTATGCTCCTTAACCTTTTAGTAAGACTTTAGTATGACTTTAATAAGAACAAAAGTGGGAAGAAGAGCAACTTGAGGGGATATTGGGGGGGGGGGGGAATTAAGCCCCCTAACATGTTACTTTCTCATTAAATTACTCTATACCTTATCCTGTCCTGGATACAGAATTACCCTTTTTGTCTGAATTAGTTCATCTTGCTCTTGAACTCTAAGTTTGCCTTCTATCACCTGGAAAGGGGAGAGATTGCCACTATACTGACAGGGAGGGTGCACAATAAAAAAGGGCATGTACCCCATAGAGAACTGTATGGTTCAGTAAATTTGCTGAGAGTTATGGAACCTTCCACCTGTAGGTCACTGGTGTCAATCAGATCCAGACAGTAATGGACAAATGCCATTAGCATCAGATGGCTGTCCAGTAGCCTATGTAATATGAATTGTGCTGGTTCTCAGTCATATTTCTAGTAGACATGTAGCCACATCACCAAACAATGAAGGTTGACAAATCACAGTTATGTCAGAACAATGAACCATACTTCTAATTTACTCTTTGGGCACCACAACAATGATGTATATTTTCTTGTATGACTTATAGGGCCATAACTCACCACGGTACTAAAACTAACCATGGTATTATAAAGAAATTAAAGAAAACAAATGTGTATCCTAAATGTATTTAGGTGTATCATATAAAATCCAAGCCAATGTAGATACACAAGAGTCTTCCCTAGACCCCATGAGGATTTGTTTCTTGCACTGATGGTGGTGGTTCCCTATTGATTTCTGCTCATATACATCAATGCTGAGGGCTAAGAGTAGCCTACAAGGAAGGCATTTTGTGCCAGCTGTAAGACAGCAGCTGCTGTCTGTAGCAACAATACCTTTAGAGAGGGAGGCAGCTTACTGTGACCTCTAGTAATGAGGCATGTGCATAAAACTCTTAACAATACCTTGCAGCCTTCGCATGTGATGACTCCATAATGGATTCCTGAGGACTTATCTCCACATATTTTGCATGGTATCACTTCAATTTGTGCTGAAAAGAAAGGGGAAAATTTGAAACGTCAGCTATAGTGTAGCTTATACTTCATACAGTTAAGCATTTTATCCAGACAAGAAAAAAAAAAACAGATTCTGACAACTCATTGAAGGAGAGAATGCTATGCTTCAGAGTCCCTTCTCAAAAGAGATAGACTAAGACTTTGTCTTACAGTAAGAATTAAATTGGTAACACTCTAGAAATTTTAATCAGCAGCAAAGCCAGCAATATTTTTTACTGCAAGTGTAGTATTATGCAGTTCAGACATGCACTGCCAACAGTGTGCATTCCATGAGAAAGTACTTCTAAATGACACATGAATTCAGTTGTATCCTATACAGGTTACTGATACAGCCCTAGTGGAGCATATCATTTGTGAATACTTATTCTAATATGCGACACTTCAGAAATCATTCCATGGACCGAAACATTTAGTTTACCTTGACTGAATGCTTATTATTCAGCCACTGTTATGTTAAAGACATTCCCTGGTGTTTCAGCAACCCCATGTCAAATTCATAATTGTTTGCCCAGTACGTGAGGGTCATCCAAACATTTAAAATCCACAACAAAAACATGTGTTGCCATGCTTGTTTTATAGTTACATGTTAAGACAATTCCTCTTTATAGAAAAAATACGTAAAGGAGTCAAATTGTTTTATGTAGTCCTAACATCCATGTTTTAGGCGTCAAAAGAATGTGAAAGAAAAAAGTGAAACAAGGACGCATCCTTTGTTATGATGTTTGCTTCATTTTTTTCTACAAACACAAAAATAAAGAGTAAATTACCAATACTGTGACAGCCTCTTGAGCTAACATTCCCAAAAAATGTGGAAATAGTTGCATGTTCTTATGCAAGATGCCATTTCAGGCCCATGTCATTGTCATAAAACTTTTTGGATGGATATAGAATATGATTGGGTATATAGCAAAGGAAAGAAATATAGGGTTTGCCATGCTTCTTTTGATTATATCTGCTTTCAAAGTTGCAGTTTCAGAGGTGGGTGGCTCAGGACAAAAATAATTGAAAAATCCCAATAAAACATAACATTTGCCAGAAAACTATTCAAACAATTCAAAAGTACATGCAGAATGACAAGGTCATTTATATAAAAGAACAGATTGACCAAAAGGGGCTTTTACACTACTGGATTTGCACTGGTGCCAGTGGTGCAGATGAGCTGCACCAGTGCAGATCTGTAAGTATAAATAGCTGCCAGAGTATTGCAAGCCACTCCATTGTGCCACAGAGCATTCCAAGGTTTGTTGGAAACATGGAATGGAATGCACTGGTGTAGGCGTTTGTTGCATGCATGTACAAACGCTGCTGCGCCTGCACTGGTACCACTCCCATTCACTAACCCTCTACTGTAAATGCCCCCAAAACACAGGAAGGCTAATGTGAATGCTGCACGGCTGCAGCATGTAAATGAAAAGGGCAGCAGTGTGATCAGAGTGGAGCAAGTCGATTCAGACAGCAATACTCCAGGTAAGCTGTAATGTAAACATATTTGCAACAGACAGACATCTATGTAAAGTAACTTGAATGATGCCAGTGGCTGCAATTGTAGGAGCCAGGTCCTCTCTCGCTGCCAGTCTGTATGTACAGTATTCTTATCTGGACATAACATAATAGGATAAATCATTAAAAATAAGGACACCATTGAAAATATAATTGCATCTCATGTGGTCTATCCTGTGTAAGTATATACTAAAAATGTGTAAAAGCATGATCCCACTGAAATGTACATATATGCTACTCAGTCCTGGGAAAAATACTGGACCCCACTGAAGATGAGAAATTGGCTCTTAGCTGAGCTGTCCTCAGTAGGTACATTATAAAAATGGGTAAAAGAAGGAAACCATCAAAAATGAGATACTGCATCTCTGGTGTGCTATCCTTGGTAAATACAGTGTAAAAATGTCTCAAAGCAGGACCCCATTGAAAATAATTTATTGCATTTCATCTGGTCCATCCTGTGTAAATATTTCAACAATAAGATGCAACCAGGGGTTATAGTACATTGATCATTTATTAATCACCTCCTGGGGGTGTAATGTAGCACGAGGTGAAGGGGTTGATTAACAAATGATTACTGTAACCTTGGGAGTACCTTATTGCTTTTATAGCAATGGTAGAAAACTTAATTTTTCATCGCTGGTGAACATTTGTATCGTTTTTAGTCAAATATACCTATTTCTGACACCAAATAGTCCTTCTGCTCTATATTGGAATCGATCATCCTCTGATGTTCTGATCCTGTGACTTGAACTCCATCTGAGTTCCTGGTACGGCGGTTTAAAATCCATGCTACTGGGCTATATGGTGCTATAAATGGCGGTCACACAGTTTTAAAAACAATAACGCCAGGCTACCCATACATGCTTCATACAGCGATAATTAATTTTAAAAAGACCAGCAAGCTGGATTTGGTCGAGCAGCATGATAGTATGTGAAACAATCATGACATTTTATGTGACTGCCATGGCAACTGGTGTATAGGAATATGAATCCCATGCACATCCATGATCATGTTTTGACTGTTTTGCCCCTTGCCCCCATATCCTTAAAGGCTCTGGGTGGGATATTCAAACTGCGCCATTCATAGGCGCAAGCCCTTGAGCTGCTCAAAATAGTTGCGCAGGGGTGTGTCCGGGGCGATATTCAAAGGAGTTGCGCTATTGAGCAACTCGCTGAATCTCACCACACCACAACCACTGTGCATGGCGCGATGGAACTTGCGCCATCGCAAGTTAACAGAGTGAAGCAGTCAACTTGCGGTGGTGTTAGTACCATTGCGCCATGCGCAAAATCATGATATTCAAAAGGTGACATGCAAATGAGGCTATAATTCATGCAAGGCGCAGGGGGGGCCATTTGCATGTGATTATGTCCCCATTTGCATGCCACTAGCATGTAGGTGCACCGATCCCCCGAGGACTTGTGCCTGGCGCCCTGCCAGGCAGCAGCCGTCGAGGACTGATATCCCCTGCAGCCCGATCGCCCGGAGCATGGTGGCCTCCCGCCCCCACCAGCCCGATCGTGGGCAGCAATGTGACTCCCCCTCCTCCCGAGCGTATCCCTGGTGGTCCAGTGGACGAAATGCCCGATCGCGGGCGGTATATGTAATAAAACCACCCCTCCCGTACATATCCCTGGTGGTCCAGTGGACGAAATGCCCGATTCTGGGCGGTATGTGTAATAAAACCACCCCCGTACATATCCCTGGTGGTCCAGTGGACCGAAATGCCCGATCGCAGGCGGTATGTATAATAAAACCACCCCCTCCCGTACATATCCCTGGTGGTCAGTGGACGAAATGCCGATCGCGGGCGGTATGTGTAATAAAACCACCCCGACTATAGCCCTGGTGGCTAGTGTCCCCCACCCACCACCACGAACCCCCACCACCCGCTCCCCTGGGCGGCGGCGGCAGCATCCCACCGCCTGCCGCACCCGCCCCGCCGACTGACTGCCGGTAGGGCTGCACGCCCGTTGGTGCAGAGCAAGAGCAATGGGCGTGCAGCCCATACCGTATGACAGTCCAGATTTGACAAAATCTGGACTGTCGTATGCGGTATGAGCTGCGCCAGTTGGCTCTTGCTCTGCACCAATGGGCGTGCAGCCTCACTGCAGTCAGTCGGGGAGGCGGCGGCGGGGGCAGGTGGATGCTGCTGCCCGCCGGCTGCCGGGGAGCGGGGTGGGGCTTTGTGGGTGGTGGGGGGACACCAGCCACCAGGGCTATGTTCGGGGTGTTTTATTACACATACCGCCCGTGATCGGGCATTTTGGTCCACTGACCACCAGGGATATGTAACGGAGGGGTGGGTTTTATTACACATACCGCCCGCGATCGGGTATTTCGTCCACTGACCACCAGGGATATGTTCGGGAGGAGGGGAGCCACATTGCTGCCCGAGATCGGGCTGGTGGGGAAGTACACTATGCCCACGATTGGGCTGCAGGGGGACACAGAGACTGGGTTGGGGGCCAGCCACAGGTGGCAGCTGCTGTGTTGTGCCCTGCAATACAGCAGCTCACCTGTGGGTGGCCCTCGACTTAAGCCTTTTTTTTTTGGCTCAAAGTCCTGCAGGCGCAGGTTGGGTGTTGTGCCTGCACAACTCTGCACAGCCCGGCTGAATATCGGGCTGTGCAGTTTATGCATGGTTCCTCCCCTTCCAGTTGAGCATGCATTCATTTGCACTGCGCTGTTGCTCAGCCTGTTTTCACTGGCGCAACTGCCTCCTGCTGAATATCGCAGAATGGTGCAATTTCGGACTTGCGCATGCGCAACCCTATTGCGCATGGCGCAACCCTTTTGAATATCCCACCCTCTGTATTTATTTTTTCAACTTTTCTTTACAGGACTTGCTAAAGCAGAGTTTCTTGCCCTCTGTCCGATCTATGCACATGTTTTTTTGCCTAAAAGGTCAGTCAGCAGTTGTCATGGTGGTGGCCAATCATTATACACACAATGCATGACAATATGACAGCGGGGGTGGGTTCATCGTCACATCATTGGTCACAGAAACGATAAACTGAAAGGCTCAATTTCTATATTGTTGCAAAATTGTTACTAACTGCCATTTTGAATTTAGCAGCACAGCGTTACAAAATGTCTATCTAAAACTACCAAACTCACGTCAAATCACATCAAAATCTGTCAGCTTCATGACCATGCTTCAGTTAGCGGTGAAAGTAATGGCGGATACTAGAATTGGGTAAGAATGCTGCTGGCCACTTGAATTCCACATTACTGCCCAGACTTTATTTGGTGAATCTTGGGGCAAGTAATAAGGCTCTACTATATAAGTCCTATAAGATTAATATAACCCTAGGGCATACATTCTGACCAATCAGATCCCTCCATTTAAAACATCATTGCTATCAATAGTAAAAATGTGTACAAGCAGGACCCAAGTATAGTACTGTATAAAGTACTACTGTAAAGGTGAGGATAGATGTGTTTTTTAAATAAATAAAATTGCAAAAGTGACATAATAACTGCTATACTATGTACATACTGTATAATACTAAAAGAAATAACAAAAAAAAGTCACAAAAATTAACAAACATAACATAAAACAAGGTCAGCCTTGTTGGCACCAGCCAAATCTTGATTAAATATTTGTTTTACAGGTTCACACATGGTGGACCAATATTTTGGGTTGTATTTTACAAGGTGATACTTATGCGGTTGTGAGGTGATGACTTGCCATCCTACAAATGGCCCAAAATGGTCAAGTTATGAGTGAAAGAAAAAAACAAACTGAAAAAAATGAAAGTTCAGATGCATATGCACTTAAAACATTTTGGGACTTACTGTAATTTCTTTACATTTTTTTTTCATTAGATAATGGTGGTCAGCCCAGGGGGGTGGGAGGGTTGTATCGGTTGCCCAGTGCTAGACAAGACTTTTAAAAGGTGGATGCCAGGGGGAAGAGGGTGATGGGCGCTAAGTATACTGGGGAATGGGTGGTATTTTTTACTTGGAAGAGATGAGGTGTGTGGCATGGGTGCTAGTGGGTAGGGAGGGTGGATTTTGTCCTTGCCCAACACTGGAATAGAGCACCTGGTGTCAGAACACATTGGGGGAGGGGGGGTCTGTTGTAAGCCAGCAGGGTGATGAACCCAAGGCACAGTTGGCGATGCAAAAGGCACTGTCTTCACACAAGTTGTTTGATAATCTTTAATGGAGTACTACAGACAAAATTTGCAAAAACATATGTTGTGCAGTGTGATTTGATTTGTGTGTGTGTAGTTCTAGTGTGTCCTCCTTTTTGTTTGCGATTAGGAGTTCTTTCTAAATTTGCTTACCAGTTTTATGACCTTGAAGATCTCCGTGTTAGCATGGTTTATTGCTCTTATTTTTTCCTACACTGCATTCTGTCACATGTAACAATGGTGCATCCTGGACCACTGGTTCAGTGAAGAAAAGCTGCTGCAGCAGCAATCTGCTGTCAGAAGCATGATGTTCTGGCCTCAATTAAATAACTCTAATTAAATCGTTTTGTTTTTTTAGGTATGTGTCTAGGTCTATCCACCAGGAGTAAATGTTTTGTTTTTAAAGCTTTTTCATTTAATCAAACTACACACACCTGTAAAAAGCACACAAATCACCCTGGGTCATCAGTGCTTTAATTAGTGAAGACTCTGTTTTCTTGCAGAATAACCCACTCGATTATCCTTTCAGCTTTTCTGTGAAACTGTAAATGTAGCCCTTATTAGTGTTCACTGGATAAGGAAAGTTACTTAAAATCACAGCTCTGCTGCTCTAAAATTTGCTCTAGACCAGTACTTGCTGAATTTATGGATCTGGATGCATCACTGTCACAAAGGTTCAAAATGGAGTTAAGCTTACTGAGTGACATACAGTGGATGCAATGCACTGACACAGATTCATGCATGACAAAAGGGATTAATTACCACTGAAACTGCTCTGTTTCATTCAATAACTCTACAGTGTCAATTCTGCAAAAATAAATTAGGGTTGTGGTATCAAATGTAAAAAGTAGGGACATTTGAAAGGCTATGCCTGTAGTTCAGTGGGGTTAGCAAACAGCCACACCACCTTCATGAGCTGTATGAGCAGTTCCTCCCAACCTCCTTCTAAAGCACTTTTTTCTTTGCAGCCAGAGGCTCTGTTTGTCTGTCTTTTCCTATGGGGCCTGCTGGGGACTTGCCCCCCCCTTCTCTCCAGCATTGCTTGTGCTCTGGGCTCTGCTTGGTTTCTGATGGATTCTGTTTGTGTATTTCTCCTGCCTTGGTTAGTATTTGTTTTGCCTCCAGCTGCTGTGTGCTTCCTTGTGTGCTTGTTTTTCTGTTTTCCAGTGTTTCTGTTTTTGGTTTGTGTTTTCTTTATCGGGGGTTTCTAGTTTTGCTAGCATCTTGTTGCCCTTTGTTTGCACTGTGTTTATCCTGTGCCTGTACTCCAGGCTCGTACCAAACTTCAGTATTCCTGCAATTGCTATTGTATGTTTCTGCCCACCCTGCAGTTTGCTGCCTCCTGTTCTTCCACCTTAATTGATTGCACCTGGTCCTGGCTCTGCTGCTCAGCTAGCTTCTACTCCCTGTTTTACAGCTCTGATCATGATTGACTCAGTGCTAGCTCCACTACAACAAATGCTGCATTGCTATACTGACACTTTCTGCTATTACATGGCTGCCTGGTCACATGGTGCTTTGCTCCAGGCTCCATGTTATTCCTATGGTGACGGACTGTGGTGTATCATGACCCCGGTAGCAGGAGCATGCTTTAAGTAAGTTAAATGAATCAGCTGTTCTTTTGTTGCTCTTTACCTACATGGCTTTGAGTGATCCATTGCATGCATAAATTAACCTTGCAGTCTACTTGGTTTTCAAGACCTTGTGCAGCCTACATGGCCTTCAGATGTTCACTGCATTCCATTACTGCACTGCATGCGCCTTACTGGATTAATCTATCTCTGCCTTAATGGCATTTAAGGTATTCATGCCAATCATATCAATTCACTATTCATGCTGAGCCCATAGCATCAAATGCTTTTATGTAAACTATGACTGCTCCTTTATGACATGGGTTGCCAAGCATATACATAATTCAGCTTACCTCCTATGGGATACATCATGATTACCTACTGTATGCTGCTGCCCATTTTACTGCTGTTGCAAATCCTGCTATATATCTCCTATCTGCTAAATTTCATTGATTCATTTACACTAAACCTCATTGATTCAGCCACTGGCATCATAGCCTCTCATAAGCACCTCTGTAACATGGCAAATAATGTGTGCCGTGAATCTGGCATAACAATAGGTGGAAACACACCCGGTGGTACAAAATGAAGCAGTTATTAATTCCCTAGAAATGACCACTTCAGTTTGTAGTACAAACACTGTCCACATGAAAAGCGTTACCTGAGTACACAAAGAGAAAGCTTCCGGTCACTCACTGAGCCGTGACGATACTTAGGCAGTTTCGAGCAGCAGCACAAGCAGTGTCTTACCCAACAGTGAGACATGGGCTGAATGACAGTTCAGATCAACAATCTAAATGTTGAACTCATGGCAGGCTGCAGCCACAGTATTAACTGATCTTAGACATTCAAAAAACATATGGCGCTGAGTAGCATACAGTAACTCAAACAAAAATGCGTGCCTGTTTCTGTTCTAAATAATAATATTGGCAGTCAATTTCTGTAGCACTTCCATATTACAAGTGCATTAATCACCTCGACAGGAGGGTATTTCCCAGGAATTAATGCATGATAGGGTGGTGGGAAGCACTCGGCCAGCCCCAACCATACATTAATTCCTGGGAAATGCCCTCCTGTCTCAGTGATTAATGCTTACCCATTCTATGGCACCATAAATTTGGCTTCCGTAATGGAACTGGTTGGCTTGTATTCTGCTGGTTGCTACTGCTATCAAACCACCAAACGCTGGCTCGCACTGCAGCCTCCTACCTCACTCAGGCCCGCCTTGGTAGTTCTCATGGTTTCAGTGTTTGCTCACAACCTTTCAATCTCATGGCTGCAGAGTTTGCTTGCAACCTTTCAAGGCCTGCTATCTAATCTATGGCTACTGGCTTCACCCGGCCTCCTCCTGTCAAGCACTCAAAGTTGATTCATGCTCTCATTCATAAATTGGAGGCATGCCAGCCATCTCCATTACCTCTTCTGGCTCAGGGCTCGCCCTGTAAACCGACAGTCTCACTCTGCACTCACAAAGTCTACATCTTGAGCATGTGAACCTCAGGGTGGGGTCCTTCTCATCTGGCCCATAGTGGGAATGTCCTTGCTCTGGGTGGAGCTTTAACATGCAGTTAAATGGCACACCTCTTGATGCAGAATTTAAGACTTCAGCTGCTGAGGGGTTGAGCCCTCACAGCCCAAGAGTGATCCTTTGGCTATGATGTTGCCATGGCACCTTTGAAAGCTTTTCTCCCTACGACTGCCTCTGGTTCATCCGGTTTGTTTTAGTTGGTAGGCTGGCTAAATGCCTCAGCAATTCTTGCTCTCCTCCTCCTCCTCCCGCCTTGGGGGTCCACAATCACTCAGAGTACCCACTGTTGCAGAGGCCGCTCGCAACCCTTCATGGCGTTCCCATTAGAGGGATCATGAGAGCTTTCCACCAAATTGGAATATTTCCTCCCCTTTGATTGGGTTTCTAAATTGCAGCAGCAGAGCTGTAACTAAATAAACTACCTCTAGCTTGGAGGGAAGGTGACCTAGGCCTTGGTTCCCCAGAGGTTTCCTCTTGATAAAAGGTTTTTTTTTTTCTTTCCTCCATGCCAAAAGTCATAATATGTAGTTAGTTGTTTATAGTATATTCCCTAGTTTCCTTACCTAGGTTTCGGCTGTTGGGTGGAGATGGATGGTGGCCCTATTCGCTGTTCCCTCTCTCCTTAGGAAGCCCCCTGATGTCATCAGTGCAATCCACTTTATTAGTGCAATCCTGACAACCTGGGCATATAATTTGTGTTTCATCAAGCTGTCTGGTTGCTGCCAATCTGCTTCTCTACCTCGTAGTCAACATTTACTAGTCAATGTTCTTTTTGGGGCTCCTTCCTAAGGTACCTTTAGACAAGGGACTCTTTCCCGTGGTACCTCTATGGGTGGAACCCTCTTCGAGGGGTTTTTGCCTTCAATACCCCTACAAGGTGGTAATTCCCCATAGTATAGAGGGTGCAAATGGCCAAACAGTTATCACAGTTGCACAAGCATGACACTACTCTGGTTGTATGGGCCTACTGAACTGAAAGGCTATGCCTAGAGTTCAATGGGGGTGAGCAACCAGTCACACCCCCTTCCTGAGCTATACAAGGAGCTCCTCCCAGCCTCTTTCTGAAGCCCTTTTTTATTTGCCCCACCATCCTCCCCTCCTCCTTCAGCAGCACTCTCTCTCCTCGATGGGGGGGTGGGGGCTCCTTCCTAAGATACCTTCCGCCAAGGGTTCCCACGGCACCTCTATGGGTAGAACCCTCTTTGAGGGTTTCTTGCCTTCAGTACTGCTACAGGTTAGTAATTCCCCGTGGAACAGAGAGTATGAAAAGCCAAACAGTTACCACAGTTGCACAAGCATAACACTGCTCTGGTTACATAGGCCCATTGAATGAATAATTATGGTAGTGCCTGGTGAATCTGTGGTGTGGTGTTCCTTGGGGTCTGAATACTCATGTGACACAGTGTTTGCATTCCCCTAATATCAGCATTCCCTGTTGAAGCATTACTGTATTATTTACTTCATCTGACAAGACAGTGCTGATAGTAGTGTAATGTCGACTCTGCGTCCCATAATTGTTCAAACCCTGAGAAGTGCCACATCACAGATTTGCCAAGGCTCCACAGACTTTTAGTCCCTACCTTTGGTTTTCCCTACTTTTATGCTTGTGCTTTAACTCTAAAAAATGCATTAACATAGTTTTTTTTTATATTTGCTATTTCTTTTCTTTTTAACAAACATTACACCCTCTTCTACACCCCTTTTTTAAAACCTTTATGAACACCATATTGATGCTCAGTGAACCAGACCTGTAGCCTGCATGGCGTTTAAAATTGGGATCCTCTAGGAACACACTGCTTCTTGAGTTCACCTAGTTGAGTCCTGAGGATGCTGAACATATGTTTTTTGGGGGGTTGAAACCCCCCAGAAATGCATTTTTAAAAATTTCTGAAAAATTCTTTCGCAAGATACTTTTGCAAATGCAAAAGTTTTGTGATTTTTTTTTTTTGGCGAAAGTGTCATGATTTGCAAAAGCATTTTGCGAAAGAATGCTCAAAATAGCTGCAAATCTTTGCCACTGTCCTGCAACACAATGGTTTGGTCTTTTGAGTGGAAATTTGCAGGGTGGCAAGCTCTGGTCTGACAGATTTGCCTCTTGGTGGTTTGGTGCAAAAATGTTACAGGGGCCTAATGTTATAGCATTCTGAATTTCTGCAATTTTCCCACAGGGTGACACTGCGGCGCCCGTGGCGCCTTTCAGAGCCCATATCTCGAAAATGATTAGAGATACGGACTTTTAGTCACAAAAATTCTTAGTCCCCGCTCAGAACTAGGTTGGAAAGTCCTGAAACCTATGAAATTTGAATTTTTTTCTACCTTGTACGGTTCATGACATATTTGCAATTTACTGTTTCAATTGCACATTTTCATGTCCGAAGGTCACTATTATGTCCACAGACTTCGTTTTCACAGCATTTTTTGCTGCCCCTATCTCAGACACAATGCACAATACAGATTCGGTTGACTTCATGTTGCGAGACCTAGTCACTCTCATGATTACAACCACACTTCAATTTTTTTTACCAGCTGCTATGGTTTCCCACATATGGGCAAATTACTGTTACAAGGCCTCCTTGCCCTACAGGGCTACTGTATGACTCCGTGCTTATGTGTAAGTGGATGCACAGGGCCCATGCTCCTACAAACACATAACATTAAGCAGAACTGGACAGTCTGGGCCCCATGCTCCCATCAGCACATACCATTAACTATTTATATTACACTTTCTCACAAAGAAGGGAAATTCATTGCAAAAAAACCCTGTTAATGCATCAGTTAGGATTGTTTCCCAGTGACAAAAGTGTGGAAATGCGATGTTAGGGTTACCAGACCCTCACCGCCCCAATCACCCCCCCCACAGACCAACAGATGCCGAGGTGTGCCATAAGGTAGTGTGACCTCTCATCCCATTCTCCTTTACTGTACAATGTCAACTTGTTTACATCTGGAATGAGGTGAGTGTTAGGCCGCATGACTCTACGCTATTTCGGCCCACTGTCATTTGGTCCATGTATCTTAATAAATTGTTTTCCTACACAATCGTATGGACTAAATTACTTGTGTTTGGGGGGGAGGGGGTAACTTCTCATGTCAAGTCCCATACACTATGAATAACAATGCCTGATGTACAGGAAATAACTACGGTGTGATCACCTCTTGTGGTTGCTAGGGTAACAGTAAACCTCTCGAGCTGCGCTCTCAAGGTTTACTGATACCCTAGCAACCACTTGAGGTGATTACACTGTGGTTATCATCTGTACATCAGGTGTTATCCTTGCTCTCTCTCTATGTATATATATTTTTTTTTCATTTGCCACGAAAGCAGAATGTGTGTCTTGCAAAAATTCTCTCTTCCTACAGCGAAGCCCTAAGTGGGCTTAACGGAGCCTCCTAAGGCCGCTACCCCTGACTAAGGGCTGGCTACAAGACCTCTGTTACTGCAAGCTGCCCTCAGGATCTCACACAAGCGAAGCCCTAAGTGGCCTCAATGGAGCCTCCTGCAGCCGCTGCCCCTGACTAAGAGCTGGCTACAAGACCCCCACTACTACAAGCTGCCCTCAAGATCTCACACAAGCGAAGCCCTAAGCAGGCTCAATGGAGCCTCCTGTGGCCACTGCCCCTAACTAAGGGCTGGTCGCAAGACCCCTACTACTGCAAGCCCACCCTCAGGATCTCACACAAGCGAAGCCCTAAGCAGCCTCCTGTGGCTGCCTCTCCTGACTAAGGGCTGGCCGCAAGACTCCTGCTACTGCAAGCTGCTCTCCGGATTTCACACACGCGAAGCCCTAAGTGGGCACAATGGAGCCTCCTACGGCTGCTGCCCCTGACTAAGGGCTGGCTACAAGACCCCCGCTACTGCAAGCCACCCTCAGGATCTCACACAAGCGAAGCCCTAAGCGTGCTCAATGGAGCCTCCTGCGGCTGCTGCCCCAACTAATTGCTGTCCACAAGACCCTCACTACTACAAGCTGCCCTCGGGATCTCACACAAGCGAAGCACTAAGTGGGCTAAATGGAGCCTCCTGTGGCCACCACCCCTGAATAAGGGCTAGCCGCAAGACCTCCGCTACTGCAAGCCACCCTCAGGATCTCACAGAAGCGAAGCCCTAATCATGCTCAATGGAGACTCCTGTGGCCACTGCCCCTGACTAAGGGCTGGCCGCAAGACCCCCGCTACTGCAAGCTGCCGTCAGGATCTCACACAAGGTACAGTCTCTGTCAGGAGCCTCTCGGCCTGAAAGCTGTGATTTCTATTGGCTCCTCTCCTGCCAAGCTATTACCTGATTGGCTGCCCCAGATTCCTCGGGTTATTTGAACTTCTGGCGCACTCAGCGTCTCCTGGAGTCCTAAGCCAAGCCTCTCCAGCTCATACATCTACTAGAACTCTGTTTTTCCTGTAATTTTTCTCTGCCTGCTCTCCAACCTGTTTCCCTTACCTCAAAATCTGCCTGCTCTCCAACCTGTTTCCCTTACCTCAAACTACTATTACTCCTATTTTTTGTGTAAAGTTGGCTCAACAGTGGGTTTTCTTCTTCCCTTCTTCTGCAAGTAATAATGATTGTTTAAAACAGCCACTTTTTTCTGCAATTGTCTAAATATTGTAGTTAATGTGCAGTGGTATTTCAGTAGCCTGCAATCAGTTAAGTGAAACAGCCATTTTCTGAATTTGTACTTTACACACAGTCTGCCTTACTAGCCTGTTTCTGCCACTCTTCCTTACCGGATTTTTTTTTTCTCTTCCTTTTCCCTCCCATAACTATTTTTCCTCTTCCTAAACTCTCCCCTCAACAGTCATCTCTGGCTTGGCGCCTCCTGCATCACAGACCAGACACCCCCACCCCTGCTATTTTCCATAACTTTGCACCTCTTCAGTAACTCTGCTTTGTCTCCTATCCCTCTCCACCCCCCCGCTTCCCCTCTTTTGTCTCTCTCTCTCTCTCTCTCTCTCTCCCTCCTCCCCCCAACTCTAAGCCCTCCTCCAATCATTTTTGCCCTACTCAAAACGCTGCCTAACCTGACACTTTCCTTTCTCTCTTCGTACAGTGAAGCCCTAAGCAGGCTCAATGGAGCCTCCTGCGGCTGCTGCCCCTGACTAAGGGCTGGCCACAAGACTCCCGCTACTGCAAGCTGTCCTCAGGATCTCACACAAAGTACAGTCTCTGCCGGGAGCCTCTCGGCTTGAAAGCCGTGATTTCTATTGGCTCCTCTCCTGCCAAGCCATTACCTGATTGGCTGCCCAAGAATTCTCGGATGATTTGAACTTGTGGCACACTCAGCAACTCCTGGAGCCCCCAGCCAAGCCTCTCTGGCTTGTACATCTACTACAACTCCATTTTTCATCCCTCTAGCCCTCTCTGGCCCGACCTCTATTAAATGCTCTCTACCTAGAGCAAGTCCCTGGCCATACCTCCCGACTAGTAGCTCTTGTCTGATACTACCAATCTAAAACCTTAAAGAGACACGGCTGATATTTCTACTAACTAGGTGACTACTAGGAAAAACCCAACATGAACTGGTATCTCCTCCTCGTTATTACATACTTTATTTTGAGGGTAGAAAGGAACAGTTCAGCTCACAAAACAGACCCCCCAACCTTACTAGAAACTATACCATGCTATTTGAGGGGAACATGGATCAACACAGGCCCAAACCTACTCTCCATGCGAACTGCCAGCCACACCTGAGGTCCCAGTAGCAGCTCTATTACTTGGCAACACTTTTGCGGCTGCTACCAGAGACAAAAAGCACCGCAGGGCAAAACATACAGTAAAATGCTGGTTTCACTGGGCACGGATTATAAGAAAGCTAGTTTTCCTACTACTATTGATTTCTGGAAATGTTCACCTCAACCTAGGCCCCCCTATGGCTAAGTCCAGTATGACCCTGGGGCACCTTAAAATAGTATCCCTAAACATCCTCAGTCTCCTACCCAAATTACTGCATTTTCAGGCCTGGGTGGAACTGCACAAATCGGATGTTACTGCACTCATGGAAACCTGGCTGTCCCCTAAGGTCAGCGATGCTGCCATAGCTCTAGATGGCTACACTGTGTACCGACAGGATAGATTATCCAAACGCGGGGGTGGCTGTCTAATTTACGTCGAGAGAGATCAGAGGCCAAATACTACCAAGTAGTCTACACACAAAGAAGGCGCGAATCCTGAGCCTCAAACTTACTCTTGGACTTCAAAACAAAGTACTACTACTCTCCACTGTCTACATACCCCCGGGAACCCATACTACTGGGATCCAGCAAGTAATCATCAACCTAGAGCAATATAGGTTAAACTGGGAATACATCATTGTTGGAGACTTTAACACCAATTGGCAGTCCAATGGTGCCTCCTCAGTCTGAGATCAGATCTCTGGCCTCTGCCTCTCTCAGTTGGCAACTCAGTACACCAGATTTAACTATAAAACTGGCTCAAGTACACTAATTGACTGGCTCCTCACCACCTGCCCAGAGCACATCACCGAGGTCACAGTCCTACCCAACACCCTTAGTGATCACTCCCCAGTACTGTTCATATGGTTGAATAAGTTCACCAAAAATGATCCCCAGGTCCTGAGAAATAGGTCTCTGAGACATGGCCAGCTCAACACCTTCAGACAATACCTCTTGCTGGTGGACACCTCTGGTCAGGGCACATGATGGCAACAAAGCCCTAAATTACTTCATCACTATATTTAATAAAGCACGTGACATATTTGCCCCCTATAGAACCAAAAAAGTTAAAGGGGCTACCAACCCATGTCTCACTGGCTCCCTCATTGAGCTCATGTGCCAAAGGGACAACTTGTGGCATAGGGCCAAAGCAACAGGGAAACATCCTGACATTGTTACCTACAAAACTGCCAGGAACAAATGCACCAAGCTCATTCGACTGACCAAGGCCACCTATTACAATAACCTCTTGAAGAGGAACTGGGGCTGTGGAAGAGAGTTTTGGGACTCTGTAAAGTCACTTACTGGAAAAGCACCCAGAACTCCTCCTGAATTAATTATTTCCCCAATGGAGACACTCCAGAAGTCAGGTGACATAGCGAATGCTTTTAACCAGGCTTTCACAGATCTCAGTATGGTACTACCCAGGGACTATCTATCCACTTGGCACCAAATATGCCTTCAAACATAACTTCATATGCCACTACTGCAAGTGGGACACCCCTCTTCTACTTTAAGTAGCTACATAATCATGAAACCATAAAATATGTCAGACATGCTCCAGGGAAGACACGGATGGGTAGCAACCTCATTGACATGACGATGATAGACCTGGTACTAAACGAGGTAGTTAAACCTCTAAGAAAAGTGTTCAGTGCCTCACTAAGGTTAGGTGTCTTCCCTGACAAGTGGAAGGAAGCATTGATAAGTCCTGTTTTCAAAACTGGGGATACCGCCAACCTGTCCAACTACAGGCCCATTTCTATTCTGCCCCCTTATCTAAAGCCCTCGAATGAGTGGTCTTGGACCAGCTCACAGGGTGTCTATCCAAGTACAACCTACTATGTGTCCAGCACCATGGGTTCAGGAGAGATCACTTGACTCTCTCTGCACTAGATTATACCTCCCCAATCTACAATGCCTTTGACGAAGGACGGGCAGTGGGGTAGGTCTTTATAGACCTCACCAAGGCCTTCAACACTGTCAACCATCAACTTCTACTACAAAATCTCCTCACTATTGGACTGTCAAGTGACACGGTGGAATGGTTCAACAGCTACCTCACTGGCAGGACCCAGTGCGTCAAAAGCAAAGGCAAGCTTGCTGAGCCAAGGGTGGTTAGCCTAGGTGTCCCTCAAGGATCAATACTGGGGCCACTCCTCTTCAGTCTCTTTATCAACCCCTTATCCTCAGAGTGCCCTGCACACATCATGCTATATGCTGATGATGCTGTCATCTCTGTTGAAGGAACAAACATGGCTAAGATCTCCGCTGCACTTCAAGACAATTTCCACGGACTAGAAAACTGGTTTTCTAGTAACAAACTCTTGTTCAACTATAAAAAAAGCAAAGAGCATGCTTTTCTCCATCCAACAAAACAAAAATAAGTTTGGGCCACTACAGATCCAGAGTTTCAGAAGTGACACACTAGAACAAGTTTGCTTCTTCAAACATCTTGGGGTCCATCTCGATGACACCATATCATTCATAAACCATGTCGACCATTTTGTTAAGACTGCCAATGTAAAGCTTGGTGTACTCTACCGGCACAGGCATTCAATGACACCGGAAGCCCTGAAGCTGATCACAAGCTGTTCGGTCTTATCCACAATCGACTACAGCCTCGTCATCTATGGTGCCGGTACCGATATTGCCCTCAAAATGGTAAAAACTCTAATGAACAAAGCCTGTCACCTAGTTCTGGGGGCTGATCACAGGACCCATACTTGTGCCCTTTACCATGAAATGGGCTGGCTCCCTCTCCCCAATAGGGTTCAATATCAAGTGTGCCTACTGGCAAAGAAGTCATTGCTAGGACTCACATTGGGTTCAACCTCCTGCCTCTTCAAAACCGCCTAACCTACCATTAGGGCTCGGAATGTGGTGAAAAGGGGGATTGGTGGTACCATTTAAGTGAACAGCGCAGGCTCAGAGATCACTCTTCTACCGTGGACCCAAATGGCTCAATGAACTCCCCAAGGAACTGATCAAGTGTAGTAAGGTCAGCCAGTTCAAATTGGGAATCCGTGCCCATCTAGTCCTTGAGAATGTCTACAAATGTATCCACTAACCCCACATTACCAACCCTGCTGCCTACCACCCCTGTGCCCTTTTCCTTGGGTTGCCCCCAGAAATGAGCCTCAGCTCAGTGTGCCTTTCCTGGCCTCCAGTTTATAATAAATAAATAAGTCACAAAAACAGCTGCTTGATTCATGAAATCAGGCCCTGTTTTCATGACACTGAACAGCCTAATCTCATTAATTTAAAAATAATAAAAAAAAAAATCCTAACACTTGAAGAATCGGCCTTTCACATCACTCTGTCGACCACACACATTTCAGACTACTGTACATGTGCAAGAACATTTTGTTTTTAATGTGCAAAGTTTTCTCTTATTTTACCCACTTTAGTGACCACTAACATTCACAAAATCAGTTTACAGTCACAAAAACAGATTATTGACTCACACAAACAGGCCCTGGTTTCATGACTCAAAACAGACTAATTTCACTAATGATTCAAAAAAAATTTTTGTTCTGAATCACCCTTACACCCCACTGTCTAACAGACAAGTCTGAGACAACAGTTTTTAACATTTTTTTGTTTCTGATGTGCAACATTGTCCTTTCATTTACCCACTTTCATGACCATTACAGCTCATATAAATGGAAGTCCTAGCTCAGAAAAACATATTTTGCCTCATGAAAATGGAATATATCATTGCCAAAAACACTATTAAAAATCTGTGAAAAACTTTACTGCACATGCGTTAAAATGGGATTTTATTTTCTTAATAATTTAACAATACAAAGTTCTCAGTAAACTAACCTATCAAAGAATCACCCTTGGGCCAAACTCTAAATAACTGAAAAATGTCAAGTTTTAACTCATTGCCATTGTTGCACCACCAGTGAGCAAAAAAAAGTCTTAAAAGAGATAGTTTTCATATTTTCAACCTTTTAAACCCTTTATCATATTGTTACCAAATTGTTAGGCTCAAGGTTCCTGTCACTGAGAATTTGCATACCATATTTTTGGTTATTCCATCCTGGGATAACTGCATTATTAAGGTGCACAAATAGGAGTTTAATATAGAGCAGCATATGCAACCCAAAAAATAAGGGCATGGTATGACCCTCAAAGAATGCATTTACACCCTTCTGCTTCACAGCCCTGGGATGGGCCATGCATGGCCAAGGGAACCTCCTGTGTCAAGGGGTATCATTTGCTAGTCAAAGGTTCCCATGCACTTTGCTGCAGGTATCAATGTACACTGCCCAGGCCTGGACTTCCCCACAACACATGGAGACCCTATTCGGTGTGTCAGCAATAAACCACAGACACTCAAAAGCCTTTTAGTACTTAATCTTTACTGGTACTTAAACAGTGAAAATTCATTTATACACACTTCTTAGATCCACGGGTCATAATGCATCTGAGCATAGGCTCTGACTTTACAACCTTTATCTGAAGTCCAGTACACTGCCCTCGCTTTTACCAGAGCTATGTTTGTTCTCCTGTTGTCCGGATCTGTCTCCGAACCCCACTTCCAGACTGCTATGGCTTGGCCGATTTCCTGCACAGCCTCTTGCTGGATAAATGTTAACCCAGTCTGATCCCCTAACCTACCCCCTCTCCTCCATTCCCTTAGTCCCCTTAGCCCACAATTAACCCATTCTCCAATTCTCTTTCATCCCTATCTTATGATGGACAGCTCCATTTCTACCCCTAACTGATATGTGCATCCTATAGCCCTGTGTACTGATGTAAATTATCTTTGTGTCTGTTAACTTATTAGACTCTTTCTGTTCCTGATATACTCGGTATTACTAATCACTATGGAATTGTTCATGAGGAGTAGCACTATGTATGTAGATCTTCTGAAGATATTTGACCTACTGTATGCATGCTGTTTCTTTTTTTTCTGTGACAGTTCAGTGTAACACTTTTTAATAAAAATCTGATAAACGAATACAAATCTGATTAATTAAAAAAAGCCTGCCTTGTCGCTAGTGCCATTTCATCTGAATCCCCTTGTTAATTTTAACACTCTGTGTGCTTTCTTCAGCATGCACCCTTATGCCACATGGATGGGCGTATCCATATTTGTAGCACTGTTCTGCCAGTGGATCCCTGTTCCCCACTATCCTTCCTGCGCTTGTGATTGGAAAAGTTAAATCATCATCTGTCTTGAAAAGCCTGGTCCTAATTCTTGTGCTGTCACCATTTTCTGTGATTTGTCTTTATATTTTGTTGCAGCTTTCTCTAGCTATGCCTTAGTTTCCTCTTTTAATCACTATGCCATGAAGGCACATGTCCCAATAGCAAGCTCAGCGTCCACCAGTGGAGGCCATCAGGGGTCAGCACCTTTTCCTACACCCACTCTCCACCTCCCCTAATCCAAACAAAGGTCAAATTATTAGATCCACACACAACAATGTGTGCTGCTTGGTGACCATTGACCTGCCCATGTGGATTACTGCTCCTGAGGGTCAGGCAAACTATGCCACTGCTGAGGGACATAGCTTCCTCCATCCCTTCCTATACCATGAAGATGATCTGGAGATGAATATGTTACCTTATTTTGCTACCTCTGGTTCTGCTATAGAATCACTGCCATCTTCAGGTGCAATAATGTTGGATGGGCTGGTCTTTGGGATCACTCCCACCAGGATCTCCCTTGATGCCTTCAGAGAAACACTCAACTACCTAGCTACTGGGTTATTCCCCTTGAAGGGAACACACCCCCAGGGTTCCAGCACCCTCTCTGTGGTTCCACTGTACTTCATATCTATGGGCAACGGTCACAAAATAACCCCCAGATCCCATGTCCCTTGGATCTGTCCCCAGTGTCAAAGATCCCTCTCTGACTGGCTATGAGGGTGTTGATCAATAGCAATGTTGATGCCCTCAACTCATTGAGGTGTGTTGGATAACAAGCCACCCTCAGAGTTCCAAGGGCACGTGGCACTCTCCTTTCTGTTTCCCTCTCCTTGCTGTACACTTCACCCTTTTCTGCTACATCCTCCTCTTTTCTCCCCTGGCACCATGTAGGCACCATTTATCTACTCTATTAAGACCCCCATTTATACCCTTGTGGATGATGCCAGAGCATCAAACCCCACTGGCTCACTCAGGTTAACATTCACCTTCCTCCTGCTATAAGGAGAGGGCTGTTAAATGTATAGTACCTTAGGTAACCCCTTCCCCCAGTTCATACCTGGCTGAAAACAAGCTCCTGTTCAGTGTGCATTTCCTGGAGAATGATTTTAAGAACAAAATATAAATTAATAAATAGGACAGCTGTGAACATCTATCACAATAGCAACAAAGACTTTATAGGTATATATTATAGGTGTATAATTAAGCAATAATGCACAACAGGGTGTGATATATCATGGGATGTCATCATGCCTCGGGTGGTCGGGCATGAGGCCACAGGCCGAGTGAGTCCAGCGACCCAAGAAGTGACGATATCCCAATGATATACCACATCCTGGAGTGTATTACTGCTATTATGAACTCGCTTAAACGTTTTAGCAGTACAAAATGCAAAACAAATGTTTAAAATGTTTTTAAAATGACTGTTTTAGAGTGGTAGAGGAGTATCAGTTTCAGAAAAAGTTCCTATAATTACCGAACAGCAGGTGGCGCTGTTGTAAGTGGAGTTGGTTGAAGAGTTGCTGCTCTGAACTCTCACCCCCCAGCACTGTGTGTGCTCCTTGCATTTGACCCAGTCCTGCTGTGTGCTCTGAGAGTGTGTGAAGATGGACTGTATTTATTTATTTTTGTGAAACCTTGAATTGCTGGCAATGGGAGAGAGCAACTAAACAGGTAGGCACACACACATCGTGTGGACTTTTTTTTTTTGTTTCGAGGGGAGTCGCTCGAGCAGTGACTGACATCATGCTGCATTTGTTTTCTGCCTTGCGGTATGTCTTCCGGTGGGCTGTGTGAGGAGGAATGATCGACGGTTGTTTTTTTTTGTAAACAGACGCTTGTGTTGGGGAACTCGATCTGTCTTTCAAGCGGCAGCGAACACAGTTGTGTGAGGTAAAGCTTGTAAGGAATGAGGCATAATGCAGCTTTTGGAGGAATTTTTATCTGCGAGGAGGCTGGTGGCCAGAGGTTTTTTGAAGCCGTGATGATGTAGCCCGATATCATCACGACTTCAAAAACCTCTCGGCCAATCACATTTCCGTATTTATGATCCCCAGTTCATTATTGCTGTTTTTGCATATCCATAAAGATCCTTCCTCTGAGGCCAATGCTGCCAGGCAGTAACATTAAAGCTAATTATAATCACCCATGTTATAACACATAGCTTGCAGTAAGCAAAACATGTTTGGCTCTGAAGAAAGAGCCTCACAGGAGAGTTCACTGAATAACTGAGTCTTTGTTTCTTTGTTCAAGAAAACATGCTTAAATGGAACTGATGGGGAAACATGTGTATGCATTCTGCTAGAGGCAGTTGCAGAGCAAGGAACAAAGCCTTCCATCACCTCATGGAGGTACATCCATCCATTACTGAGCTAATCTGTTCTGTAGCTCTGTGATTCTTCTTGATTATGTAGACATTTATTGGCCTCCCTTATCAGCACATGCTCTGTGTCCGTTTATCAGAGGCCCTTGCTTAAGCATTTGGAATTCACCTCCTTCCACTCCCTCTCTTGTCTTGTCCAAGATTTCACCTATCCTTCCTGCAACTGCACCTGAGCTCTCTACCCCTACTCTATTACTCTGTCTACTTCCTTCCTTCTCCCTCTCCCTCTCCTTCCTTTTCTTTCATTACCTCTACCGTTACCTCCTGGTCTCCTCCTGTAAACCCCACCTCAATCCCTACCTACTGTACTATATTCCTCTTCCTTCTTCACTGTGTATCTTTACATTGCCTTTTGGCTGGTCCTGTTGTGAGTTGTTTATGCTGAACCTAGGTATGCATACTATAATACTGCTGCTTCTCAGCTCTGCCTACTATGCATACTAATGCTCCATGTCAATTCATTGTACAATCTATCGGAATATGTACTGTAAATACAGTGTTTATTTCATTGTACTGCTTACCCTATTATGTCCTGTAAATACTATGTATATGTAAATGCTATGTATATTTCTCCCATGACCACTGCCCCCAGGGTGCATCTGGAAATGATCTCTTACTCTGCTCAGTATGTCTTTTCTGGTGAAACTTTTGAAATAAATAAATAACTAAATAAATAAATAGGAGAAGGAAGGGAAGAGCCAAGCACACAACTGCATGAGTTGGCCCAGCCTCATTCACTATTTTCTTTATATTTCACAACTGAAAGTCGAATAAAGAAGGCAGTGGTTCTATAGTTAAAAGAAGGACTAAGGTGATGAAAACTAATTCAGTTTTATTGGACATTCCAAATACTTAGTATGCAATGATTTTCTGTTGTGTCCTTTGCTAACACAGTGAGGCCCACTGGGCACAAGGCCAGTTTACAGGGATGACCCATAGGCCCAGGGATGTTAAGTGACTTGCTCAAGGTCAGGGTATGCAAGTGGAGGCAAACCTTGGTCTGCTGGATGTACCAAGATTGAACGACTAAAGAATAAATAGAATAAAGTGGCTAAATCACATGTCTACAGAAAACAGAAAATAAAAATAGAATCAATCTTCAACCCTTTGACCATTCTTCAGAAATGGTTTATAAAACAATAAGCATAGTTATTAAAGAGCCACTGATGCCTCGAGAAGAACTTAGAAAAACACAATATTTTGGCACAAAGCAGCTTGTCTCATCTCCTTAGTTTTGTATTTCTTATCCCCACTATTTATTATTACTGAGGTCAACTGCATGCTGGAGGTAACAGAACAGGAGAAGGATCTGGGGGTGTTCATCACGGGAGCAATGAACAATTCCACACAATGCAGAAAGGCAGCAGCAATGGCCAACAAAATGCTGGGGTGCATTGTAAGGGGAATTACCTCGAGAAGAAGGGAGGTTATTCTACCGTTATACAGATTGTTGGTTAGACTCCACCTGGAATATTGCATGCAGTACTGGTACCCATACCTACAAAAGGACATTAGGCTCCTGGAGGGGGTACAGCGTTGGGCAACGAAGATGATTCAGGGCCTGGGGGAATTACCATATGAGGTCAGACTAAGAGAGTTAAACTTGTCCACATGAAAGGGATAATCAAAACAGACACAGAAGGTCTATTCAGGAGGAGGGTGGGGAGAGACACTAGGGGCCATGACATGAGATTGGAGGGGTAGATTCAGGAGGGAGGTCAGGAGGAATTTCTTTATGGAAAGGGTGGTGGCAAAGTGGAACGCACTACTAGATGAAGTGGTGGCATGTACCACAGTGGAATGCTTCAAGAAGGGGTGGGACAGGGCAAAGGGGAGGGTAAAGGGAGGTAAGGGGAGGGGGTGGGGCAACTGCTGAATAGGGAGCTAGCTGCATTCACGAACAGTCTAGAAAGACCATGATGGCCTTTTGCTGCTGGCAATTTTCGTATGTTCATAGTTGTTCCTTGATGGTTTATCAGTTCCTATTGCTTCTTCCTAAAACAATGTCATAATACTTTACTCGTGACATCACAGTTATTCCCATTGCAACAAACTGTGATGACACAACAGAGCGTTATAATTTGAAGAAGGGAAAACACAATGGAGGCAGATGACGTCTAAGGGATAAATATATTGCTTTTCTGGTAATCTCTTCAGTAATGAATCATGGAGATGAGAAATATATCCAAGATGTATGAAACACAAGCTGAACTGTGTCTAAATATTATGTTTTTCAAAGTTGTCCCAAAGGTGTCAGCTGCTCTTTAAATGTAATGACTGCTTATAGCTGCAATGTTTGGTGTCACTGCTCAAACAGTTCCCGAATTCAGAATCCAGAGAATGGCACAATGCCTGTTTCCAGTTAGTTCCGTAGCTTGCAGAACTGAAGCACAGGGAGGTCACGTTTCTTGCTCCATTTCACACAGTGAGTTATATGGCTGTGGTAGGATGTAAACTCATGATATTTTGTTTCACATTTTGGTGCGCTTAACTACCAGGACCACACCGCCTTCCTAGTATTAATAAAACAAAACCTTAGTCCACCACACTGTCATTTAAGAGCTCTCTTTTCCAACACTGCAGAAGATAAGACTACTTATACCTTGGCTCCCATCTCGACTGAATCCCATTAAATCAGATTACCTTTGTTAGAACAGGCATGCTGGTTCAACACTCTGAATGCCCGTTTCCCATGGACAGCTATAAAGAGGAATAGTGCATTGTCTGGGACAGTTTAGCACAGTGTCAGACTGTGATACTGTATGCCCTGCATTAATGCAGAAAAGATGTGTACACACAAAAAAAACATCTGAAAAAGCCGAGCTAGCTGCCATGCTCAAGACTTTTCCATTCTGATCATGAGGCAGCACTAGGGCCAGATTGTTCTGCAACAAGAACAGCAGTCATCAAAGTACTTATAGGAATAAAGACGCCACTGTGTTCCTAGGAACAGCTTGAATTACTGTAAATAACACCAAGTGTACCAGGTTTCCTTTGCAGCTTTAATGAATCTTGACTCAAACTCTCAACCACAATCAGATTTACCTGTGGTTTTCTGCTTGTAAGCTTGGAGCATGCTCAGATCTAAACTCTGTGGGGGTCATACAATATTGATGACCGCTTCCAAAGAAAACTGTCTCAATTCAAAACAAAACAAAACACAGGACAACATCTAATGACTGGACCTTATTTTCTAACCTTGTATTAAATCAGTGAATGCATGGCTTCTGGAAACATGGTTAAGGGGTATATTGTGCCTTTTAAGTTTTGACTTCCCATTTCCATGTCCTGGATACCATCATCGGACCCTGTTCTCCAAAGAGCTTCTTCCATCACATTCTTATAGGAAACACTTTTTATTTATTTATTTATTTAGTTTTTGTTGACCGGGTAAGTGCACTAGACAAATCCTGCCTATTTTCAGGCACGACCCGGGGGAGGGGGATACAGATGAATGCCAACTGACCTTGAACCAGATTCAGCTGTTTTAAACTGGAGTCTAAAGTGTTTCCCTGGGTCAGTGAAGAACTAGTTGCCAACTGGAGGAGTTGGGCAAACAAAAACTAAAATGTATCGATTTCTAAGACAGATTGTGACATACTGTATGGTCACAATGGTGATAAATGACTGTATGATTTGAAGTAGTACAAAAGGTTAGTACACCTTTTTATGTTTGCTTGCACGCATGTGCAAGAAATATAGGGCCACCATACGAGTTTTGGTAGGTGTGCCACCCCCACTTCCAATGCCCTGCTCCTTTTTGCAGGTGCGGCTGCACCACACCAATGAATGTCCGAGCTGTCTATTCAGATGCACTGGTGTACAGTTCAGAGAAAACCACTGCTACTATCAGCAGTGGTAATGTGTAAGCAATTTGCATACTGCCATCGGCAGTATGCAAATTACCTACAATTCAGCATTGCATCTGAACTGTCAGACAGTTTCTGACAGAATAGCGTGATCCCCGTTGGATCCAGTGGCCCCCCAAAACAAACACCCAGGTAGCACGCTGGGAGACCACCCCAGCTTGCTTATGTGCTCCCCTCCACCCCAGCACACTATATGGCCGACAGAAGGTGCCCAATTCCCCGTTGGCTCCACTGCCCCCCCCAAACACACTTCCAGGTGCCACGCTGGGAGCCCACTCCAGTGTGGCTAAAGTATGTTGCCCACAGGGTGCCCAATTCCCCTTCGGCTCCACTGCCCCCAAACAAACTTCCAGGTGCCATGCTGGGAGCCCACCCCAGCATGGCAAAAGTCTGTGGCCCACGGGGGTGCCCAATCCCCCATCAGCTCCACTGCCCTCCCAAACAAACTTTCAGGTGCCACGCTGGGAGCCCACCCCATGTGGCAAAAGTCTGTGGCCCACGGGGTGCCCAATCCCCCATTGGCTCCACTGCCCCCCCAAACAAACTTCCAGGTGCCACGCTGGAAGCCCAACCCAGCATGGCAAAAGTCCCATGTCATCTTTTAAAAAAACAAACCATCTATAACAAAAGAAAATGGTCCCTCGTTGACTGTCTTGCCCTCTTCCCCAACCCGCACCCACCCTCTGTGTACCCCACCTCCCGCACCCCCTCACCCCATACTTATCTCTGGAGGCTGAAGTGACGATCCGTGGACCAGGAACACGCCTGCACTCTTCAAAGCTGACCGCGAACTGAAGAAATGCTGGTAAACTGTATAATGGCATGTGGGTTTTTTTCAGCTTTGGTGCATATCTCAACCATTTTTGGGAATTGTTTCACCAAATTTTCAACATGGGGTTCTTGGGACCCCATCTCATGAACTCAGTCACTGTCATTTTGTTATTCAGTCCTGAAAGGTGATTTCGCAGTCACTGTGCGGAACCACCTTTCAGGACTGACTAACGAAACAACAGTGTCACAGTTCATGAGGTAGGCCCCCAAAAACCCTATGTTGAAAATGTGGTGAAAAAATTCCCAAAATGACTATTTTATGAGCATGCATTGCGCAGTTCCTACGCATGCTCGTAACTTTGAGAATTTTTTTATATTTTCACTCCAGATTTTTTCAGCATTGCCATTTTACCACACCTCCTTATGAACAGTACAGCTGTCATTTTTCACATCTCACCCAAAATGTGTTTTTGCACATTAGCACAGAATGGCATGGTTGGTGTGCAAAATCAATGTTTGGGACAGAATAAGAAAATTACAGTGACACTGTTCACAAGCAGAGCTCTTATAATGGCTATGTTGAAAATCTGGTGACAAAAGTCCATAAAATGACTGTGTTACGAGTGTGCATTGCACAGTTTCCATGCACCCTCATAAGTTCACGAATTTGTAATATTTTTAGTCCAGATTTTCAACATTGGCATTTTTCCACACCTCCTTACAAACAGTGCAGCTGTCATTTTCCACACCCTGGCTGAAATGTGTTTTCGCACGTCCGGTGCAGAATAGTGTGGTTGCTGTGGGAAATCAGTGTTCAGGACAGATTAAGAAAATCACAGTGACACTGTTCATGAGCAGAGGTCCCAAAAAGCCTATGTTGAAAATCTGCTGTAAAAAAATCCCCAAACTAATTACATTACAGGTGTGTGTTGTGCAGTTTCTACGCACACTCATGACTTCACCAGTGTTTTTATATTTTCATTCCAAGTTTTCAACATCGCCATTTTTCACACCTCCTCATGAACAGTACAGCTGTCATTTTTCACATCCTGTTCAAATGTGTTTTCGCACCTGTGGCGCCAAATGGCACAGTCGCTGTGCAAAATTACCTTTCGGCTAACGAACTGATGGTGTCACTGTTCACACGGAGGAGTCACAAAAAGCCCATGTTGAAAAATTGGAGTAAAAATACCAAGAAATGCCCACGGCATTAGGGTTTTTGACCATAACGCCCTACCCTGTAGGGACTGACAGGCATCAGGGGTGTGACTTGGGATTGTCGACAGTAATGCTCATGCCATTCCACCCCCACCCTGCAGCCAGTGACAGGCATCGAGGTGCACCTTGGACCCCCTGGCCCCAGAGTTCATCCCATTCTTCTATACTGCACCCATTTGCATATTTCCTTATGGAATTAGGTGAATGTAAAGCCCAAACACTCCATGGCACACCTCGACACTTGTCAGTGTCTGCAGGGCAGGGTGAGGGGAAATGTCGTCACCGTCATGGGCGATGACCCAAAGGCACACCCCAATGCCTGTCCATCTCTGCAGGGTGGGGGTGGAGTTGGCATCAGTTCAGTACTTCACTGCCATTCCTATACTGCATCTGTCTAACTCCTGCACTTCCACTGCTAATGCCAGCAAGCAAGCATTCAGCATTGACAAATGCTTGTTTTGTACAGCAACTACTGAGGGGTTTAAAAATAACTAAATGTATTGCTCTAGGAAATGTGGAGGGCAAATTCAAAAGAAGATGTTGTCTGACAAGTCGTTAGGATTTTTACTGGTATTACTCTGCTTAAATGTCAATTGGACATAGTAATAGGAAATGGAAAATATAATCTCAGTAAATAGTCTATCCTGGCATGAAGATAAATTAGTAGGTAATGGGTTACTGAAAGGGCAGAGATCCTTTGTTGTAGGATAGGAGATTTAGTATGGCCTTGTTGAAGCAGTACATTACTGGGTATGACAAATCTTGCTCACTGATTGGCTGACACAGGCTGGCATCCATACTTTTATCCCACAACAAGGAATGGGAAAACAAGTGCTGGTGCCAGCCTTAGCCCATTACCAAAATATCCATGTGACTCAATGTAATTCTGGAAATTGGAAAAGGCTACCACTTTTTATCCACTACTACAACAAAAATGTAAAACTTGTTACCTGCCAAAATGTACCACCACTCAGTAAACCTGTTTCTTTTAATATTCTTTCTACATTTCTTTCTTTCATGTAGTTTTCTTTGGCTCGTCTATATTTATACAGATTTCCACTACAACCCCCGCCTACTGCTTCTTTGCTCACACACCACCTCGCTTGCTCCTGCCCAGTGAAAATCTTGAAAGGTAGTTAGACTAACATCAGTCAAGTCATGTTAGCACCCACTAGTGGCACCCAGCTGTAAAAACTTAACATTGATTTTAAAAGCTTTTTAATAAGAAATTTTATTTCCTGAATTTAAGTATTTAAAAAAAAAAAAAACAACACCTAAAAGCCCATTTTAAAAGTTCATTGAGATGCTACAAGGTGGTGGTGGTTGTTGTAAGATAACCACATTTCCAGGGTCTGAAGGCTCAGCCTATGGCCTTGTGCCTCACTACACCCCTGGCCAAGCAGTTATCCCACAATAACCAACACATTGTCGTATCTTATTGTTTACAGATGAACCATGCCATATTAGGAAAACACTGCCTGGATAAAATGGTCCATGTAGCTCAGGCCATTTCATTCAATTACACATTCAGCTCTGGCAAGATTAGTGTGGGGGATGCTTAAAACTCAACCAACTAGTTCTTTAAAAGCAGGTACCATTGTTAAAATGATTCCCCTCCCAAAGCCAGAATCTAACCTGAAATGTGTGTTGGATTGTAATCCTAATCTGGATATATGGGTTCTCAGTAATTTTTGGCCTGATTTATGATGGTACTTGAAGGTTAGCCAACAACACAATATACTGCAAGCTGAATAACTGCTCCTACTTTAGATTTACAAGCAGCTCCTAATAACTTACATATATTACATGAGCTTTTTTTTTTTTTTTATTTAGCTATTTGACTCTCTCCCCATCGCTACCTCCCTCCTCGACGATGGGGGAGGCACATGATGGATCTGGCAGGCAGCCCTGGCTCCTCCCTCAGAGGGGCTCAGTCTCAGGACCCAACCTTCCCAACTCGACCCTCCTGGCAATCCCTCATGGGTTACCCTCCCATGGCAGGGCCGAGGGTGAAGGCATCGACTCCCGAGACCAACATCTAGACTCCAGGGGGCCTGGCTCGGGTGCTGTTGGTGCTATCATGGAGCCTGTCAGCTCTGATATTTTGTTGGTTTTCCTCCCCACCCCTTGCCGTGGATGTCTGCATGCATGTGGAGGCACACACACACAGCGACCTGTGACACCCTCCCGATTTGAGTCGCTCCCTAACTGCACTACCACTGGGCCTCCACCCAGGGGCAACCCTGCAGCGGAAGTGGCTGGATCCCCACCAGGGAGTGGAGAGCTGCCTGACAGCCTCTCAATCCATCTCCTATTTGATGATGGCCCAGGCTCGTTCCAGAACTTGGGTTGCCAGTGTAGTGCGAGGTGTGGTGCCCAGCACTTCAACCCTCAGTGTCACCGGGCCGGCATATTACACAAGTTTTTTTAAAAATAAATTGTACTGGGTTTGGTGTATGCCATGATCACCTGCACAGACCTTGAGAAAAATGAAAAGAACATTTTTATTAGGCAAATATGATAACTTTATTAGGCTAACAAAAAGCTAAAGATATAATCTTTTTAGGCTTAGTGCCTCTTCATCAGGTACGTTATGCAATGTAAGCTGAAACGCCTGTTACACAGGAGATCAATTCTAAACAAAGGAAGATTATATGTATTCCACTTGCTTTAACCTGTATTTATTTGTTACTGTATTTACAGTGTTACCTTGTTTTTACCTATAGGATGTGTTTTCCTATGAACTCATCTCCAGGCCACACCTGGAAACAAGCTATGGCTCAGTGTGAACTTCATGTCCACTCATTTCTAAATAACCAAATAAAACCACTTTGCTGTGGGACAATCTTGTGTTGCTAGTTGTTCAGTATCTGAGGAAATGTTCCATGATAAACTGAAATACGTTTAATGTGACGTGAAGCCTTTGTCTCTATTGAGTTCAGAGTTAAGTATTAAAGGTTTATATGAACGTGAGCGCCCATGCCCTTCTGTCTGTGATTTAAAGTTGCTCTTGTCAACTGATACTTTCATGACACAAAGATCTGCAACAGGGTTGATACACAAGGGTGTGTGTGTGTGTGTGGAAAGGATGAGAAGGGACTTGGCAAGGTTGGAGGAATGGTCAAAAGTATGGCAGCTTAGATTCAATGCAAAGAAGTGCAAAATAATGCACCTGGGAAACACAAACCCAGGGGAAGAGTACACGGGGGGTTTATTAACAACAAAAATGGAAAGGGGCCTGGGGGTAGTCATATCAGATGACCTAAAGGTAAGCAAGCAATGTGAGAAGGCAATTAAGGATGGCTGGGGGGATACTGGGATGTATGGGGAGAGGCATCACCAGTAGAAAACAGGAAGTTGTTATCCCTCTGCACGGACAGTTGGTGAGACCATATCTGGAGTACTGCATGCAGTTCTGGAGACCCCATCTCTGCAAGGACATAGACGGGATAGAGGCAGTCCAGAGGAGGGCAACTAAAATGGTGCAGGATCTGCAACAGAAGCCATACGGAGTGAGACTAAGGACGCTTAATATGTATACCCTTGAGGAAAGGAGGGAGAGGGGGACATGATAGAAACTTTCTAGTACCTCAAGGGAATCAACAAAGTCCAAGAGGGTAGCATCTTTCAGAAAAAGAGATGTGCAAGAACAAGGGGACACAATTTGAAGATAGAGGGTAGATAGCTCAGAGGCAATGTGAGGAAGTATTTTTTCACAGAGAGGGTGGTGGACACATGGAATGGCCTTCCTGAAGAGGTCATTGGGTCAAAAACAGTGGGGGAATTCAAGAATGCATGGGACAGACATACAGCAATTCTGATGGGGGGGTAGGAAGAAGTAGGCTGCTGGTTAACTAGGATCTGCAGCTTATCCAATAGGTAGGGAAATGGGCAGACTAGGTGGGCCAAGCGGTTCTTATCTGCTATCAAAGTCTATGTTTCTATTTCATGTCCTCCAAATTATGTTCTGATTTGGAGAAATGCTCATTCACTGGTGTTTCTGTGAGTTGGTGTCTGATGTCCAAGGGGTGTAGATTAATTCTTTATGTATGAACATATGAACATATGAAATTTGCCAGCAGATAAAGGCCTAGAGGTCTATCAAGTCTGCTCGAATGAGCAGCTAGCACCCCTTATTCTGCAACTGCCCCTCCCTTCCACCCTTCCCCTTCATTGGCCCCACCCTTGTCCTGTCCCATCCCCTTTTGAAGCAGTCCACTGTTCTACTGGATACCACTTCTGCAGGTAACACATTCCACCCAGCCACTACCTCTCTGTAAAAAGTGTCTCCTCATCTCCTCCTGAACCTTCCTCCCCCAGTCTCATATCATGGCCTTGTGTCCCTCCCTCCTTACTTTGAACAGCCCTCTGTACCTGTCTTGTTTATTCCTTTCATGTACTTAAAGGTTTCAATCATGTCCCCGTCCCTCCTCTCCTCCAGTGAGTACATGTTCAACTCCCTCAGCCTCCTCTCGTATGATAAGTCCCCAGCCCTTGATAATCTTTGTCGCCTGTGCTGCACCCCTCCAATAACTTAAGGTCCTCTTCAGATACGGGCACCAGTACTGCATGCAGTACCAGGTCAGGTCCAACCAATGACCTATACAGTGGCAGAATCACCTCCTCCTCCTCGAGGATATACCCCTTGCAATACAACCCAGCATTTTGTTGGCCTTTGCAGCTGCCTTCCTACATTGTGCTGAGTTGTTCATTGACTCTGTAATGAGCACCCGCAGATCCTTCTCCTTCTCTGTCTGGGCTAGCTGTACTCCCCCCAGCTGGTAACTCCTCCTTGGGTTCTTCATCCCAAAATGCAACACCTTGCACTTTTTGGCATTAAACCCCAATTGCCAGGTGACTGACCAGGTTTCAAGCTTTGCCAGATCGTCCTGCAACCCCTGCCATCTTCTTAGGTCATCCACCACCGCTTCTATCTTGGTATCATCAGCAAACAGACTGATCTTGCTCTTGATGTCCAATGACATGTCTGCAATGAATATCCCAAACAACACTGGTCCCAACACCGAGCCCTGTGGAACACCGCTCGTCACCACCCTTGGGTGTGAGAGCTCCCCACCCACCACCACCCTCTGTTGCCTTCCTGAAGCCAGTTCCCTACCCATCTCATCAGCTTTGCACCTGCCCTGTACCTACTAACTTACTTCCCAGCCTTCCATGCAGCACCGAGTCGAATGCCTTACTGAAGTCCAGATACAGGACATCCACTGCATGGCCCCTGTCCAGTTGCTTGTTACCCAGTCATAGAACTCTACCAGGTTGGTTTGGCAGGATCTGCCCCACATAGCCATGCTGTCTGCTGTCCTGTAGTCCTTGGCCTCTAGGAGGCCACCAGCCTCTCCTTCAGGATAGTCTCCATTAGCTTACCCACGATGGATGTGAGGCTCACTGGTCTGTAATATCCCGGTTCATCCTTAGGGTACTCTTGTGGAGACACCATGAGCCATCCTCCAGTCCTGAGGTACACACCCGAATGTAATGAGGCATTAAATAGGTCTGACAAAGGTCCTGTAAGGACCTCTGCCAGCTCCTTCAGTACCCTGGGGTGGATGCCATCTGAGCCTGGCGCCTTATCCACCCTCAGTGCCTTCAAACCCTCCCGAACTCTGCCTGCAATGATTTCCCCATCTGTCACCCCTCCCCAGTTTCTGCCATTTCTCCCTTGGGTGTCACCCTCTTCTCTTTAGTAAATACTGAGCAGAAGTACTCATTTAGTGCTTCTGCCTATACACACCCTGCTTCCTCAACCCCCCTTCCTAATCCTTACTATGTGGTCCTTACAGCTCCTTTTCTCCCTGATGTACCTAAAGAAGTCCTCCTCCCCCTTCTTAATGCCTTGTGCCAGCCTGAGTTCCGTAGATGCCATGACTCCCCTTACTGCCCTTGTCACCTCCTTCAATTCCCTCAAGTACTCCTCCCTGTCCTCCCCTCTCCCTGTTTTCTTGTACTTCCTAAAGGCAGCTCTTTTCCTCCTTGCCTTTTCCATGACCTCCATGCTCAACCAGCTCGGTTTCTTAGCCCTAGCCTTCTTGCTCTGGGCCTTGCAGCAGGTTTTGGTTGCCTCCACTATCCCCAGCTTTATGAGCTCCCACCTCTGGTTAGTGTCCATACTAGACTGAATTCTGGCCAGGTACCCTTTTACCACTTCTCCCATCCTCCCAAAGTCGGCCCTCCTGAAGTCCAACACTCTTGTGCCAGATTCCACTCCTTCCTTGCCCATATCCAATGTGAGCCATACTGAGTGGTGGTCACTCCCTGACAGCGGTTCCTCCACTGTAAGTTCTCTCACAAAGTCCCCATTTGCCAGCACAAGGTCAAGGGTATTCCCTAACCTGGTTGGTTCACTGACTATTTGCAGCAGGAAGCTGTCCTGGAAGGCATCCAGCAGTACCTAATCCCTTCTGTTCCTGTTGTTGGGGTACTCCAGTCCACTTCTAGCATGTTGAAGTCCCCCACAATCACCACATTACCCTTCTTGCAGGTCCTCCGGATCTGTCCCGCTAGTTCCCTGTCTAACTCCTCCGTCTGAGATAGTGGCCTGTACACCACTCCCATTCTAAGAATCCTATACTCGGAATCCTGGATTTGCATCCAAAGTGACTCCATACTACCCTCCTCCCCTTCCTCCCTTACACACTTCAGTCCTTCCTTCACATATAGTGCCACACCTCCTCCTTTCCCAATCACCCTGTTCCTACAAAATAACCTGTACCCTGGTACAGACAGGTCCCAGTCATTGTATTGGGTGGCCCATGTTTCTGTGATGGCTGCAATGTCCACCTCTCCCTCTGCCATGAGCACCTGTAACTCTATAGTTTTCCTCCCAAGGCTCCTAGCATTAAGGGTAACCACCTTCCACCCTTTTCCCCCCTTCCCATCCTGCCCTCCTTTACTAGCATCACCAATAGTACTTGCCATTTGTCCTTTGTCACTGTTACGTGGGGTAAGCTCATATGGTTTCCCAACCTGTGGTCTCTCCATATCTCTTGCCCAACTGCCACTCCCCCCTCCTAGTTTAAATTCCTTACTTCCTCATGTACTCTCCATCCTTTGTTTCAACACTTTCTTTCCCTCCTCACTCAAGTGTAGTCTGTCCTTTGCATAGAGACTACTGTCCTCCCAGGTCCCTCCTGTCTGTGTCTGCCGTGTCTCACTCCCATAAAGTTTTGTGTTTGGGCATTTGGAGAACATGAGATATACAGTATTAGTGGAGCAGCAACTGAATGATCCCTGGATTTTGTAGTCCTATTTGTGGGGTATGACTATTGTATCTGTTGTTTTGATGTGAACACGTTTGCAACTTTTCTCTTGTCAGCAAAATGACCCAATTCATTCTTATCTGCTGCCGTATGGAGGTTGCCTGTATTCCAAAAGTGGGTGTTGTGGAAAGACGGCTCTTAGTCTTTCATCCTCTTTGTGAATTGAATCAAGATCATTAATTATCTTATGCAGGGGTTTGGTGTGAGGGCTGTAAGTACTAACAGTGAACTCTTTCATTATGGCCCTTACACCCTCCTTGGTGTCCACTCTTCCCGTATGCCAGATGTAATGAATATGTAATAAACAATAAATATTTTTGACCATTGTACAGTACTTGTCTTGCTTTGTGTCTCTGGGACCACACTAGAAAGAAGATCCTGGGTCTTAATGAGTAACAGATCGGTAAATCTAAGTCAAGAACTAAAGAAAAGGGCTTAAATCCTTCTTATATAATGGCAAAGAAATTTATTGTATCCTGACTGGTCAGTGTGTACCTAAGACAGTGATGTTACTGAACAATAACATCACTGTATGAAGTCCAGGCATGCGTTTACAGTCACACCGATCCACAACTTGCCACGGCACGAAAAGCCTTCAGCTATGAAATGCCACCCCCGTCACACACACACACACAGACACACATACTCCATCCCTCATCCCTTCTGTTTATCAGTCTGATTAACCCATCAGAAATTGAAGTCCTCTTGCTAAGCCATCGCTCCTCAAATAAAGAAACAACTCACATGTTAATAAAAACAATGATTTTCTCCCGAGTGCCGTAGCCTTTGGCAAAAGGCTTTCTCTGTGAGCACATGCCCGCTCGGCCATTTTGCTCAAAAGCTGCAGACTGTACCCATATACAAAGCAAAATAAATGGTGTTTTTTTTCCCTTTTACACAAGTACTGTAGTTGCCTACACCGAATCCCAAGAATAAAACTCACCTCCCCAAATCCCAAGAATAAGACTCACCTCCTCAGTTTAAATATCCTGTTTCCATCAGCACAGACATCGTGACAGCACGTGCCCACATTAACAGTCCTGCTAAACACTCGCTGAACTGCACAGTCACTGAAAGGCTTGTCAGCCACACAAAGTAACGGAGTGAATTTAAAATAAAAAAATGGACCATAAAAAATAGTCCACTTCAATCAGGGAAACTTATGTGACACACCACAGAGCAATAAAACACTGGGGGAAACTTATGTGACACACCATAGAGCAATAAAACACAGGGGAAACTTACGTGACACACCACAGAGCAATAAAACAACAAAAAGCTTGGCAGGCTCAGCAGGCAGGACCTCTGGCAACAGCTCCACCTTGTGGTGGAAGAAATATTCCGGCCTTGTTTTTTAAACATACACTACACCCAATCAATCAATCAATCAATCCTTTATTTTGCCATGAGGCATTGAGGCAGAGCTCATTTGCAAGGTGGACCTGGGTACAGTACATTTGCCATGGGTGGCCATCAAACAAGCATAGAAACACATATACAAAATAGAATCACATATGTACAGATACCAGTAATACGGGCCAGGTAAGGTGTAAATTGCAGTACATCAGCAAGATAATAAGGTTACATATGTACAGCATGCAAGGAGGGCAGAACAAAAACAGGACAAGGTGCAATCAGTAGTTCAACAACTTGTGTAACATATTATTGGAAGCAACCTCCTAAGCGTTGTGCATACTTACATTTAGAAATTATACAGAGTGTTAATTATCACAAAAGCGCACCAACTAGCGAAGGTTCAGTCTGATTCGTAGAGCACAAAAATCAAACAAAAAAATACATGAAATGTCATACATTTTGTTTTACTTTTTATTATTATTTTAAAATGAGCCATTGTATAATAGCAATAAGGCACTCCAGGGTGTGTGCTACTGTGTAATAACATCACTCCTCAGGTGGTGGAAGCACTTGGCTTCACCTCGTGCTTCAACCCACCCGAGGAGTGACATTATTACACAATAATACACAACCTGTCATGCCTTATTGTTTAAACATTAATTCCAGCTACTTCTAAAACCGTTCACACAGTACAGCCAAAGGTGCTGTCTTTACCAGGTGGCAAACTGAAACACTTTAGAAAATGAAAAAAGCCACAAACAGTGAGTATAGGGATATTACAAAATAATTTAATCTGTGTTCGCCAACAGACAGTAAACACCCCTATGAAGCATTATTTAACAATATTACAAGCAATAACATTTTTTTTAAATAGCTACCACAGTTACTATACCAGCAATGTTTCACGGTAAACATCGCTTTATGAAACTGACGGTGGTCATCAAGCACTTTATGGCTATAAGCATTACTTCAACACGAGGTGTCATCTTTCATATTGCTTTAGCTTGCTGTGTCCTGCTCCTAATCCTTGTCTTTTACTCTCACAGTCTTTGACCAGTTCCTGGCTTAACTGCAGTACATCGAGGATGCAGGACTTGCTATTGGGCTGGTTACGAAAATCCATACTGGTTAAACCCTCAACAAATAAAAAAAAATCCACACTGATTTTCTTTGGCAAAACAGAAAACATTTTCTCTATGGGTGCTGGCTTTTAAAGTGCTTCGCTAATCTATTGCCAGCATATTTAACATTTTTTCTCCTTGTCAGCTTTCACTAATCTTTAGGATCTGTGGGTCAGCTTGTTAATGAATAGCAGTGCTCACTGGCAAGGCAAGTTTGGGACAGGTGTCCTTCATGTATATAGCATCCTTAAATATGTAGTACTTCCGGTGTTCAGTATAACAGGCCCCTAGTCTCTTAGTTTTAATTACTATTTATTTGTTAATATGAAGTCATCATCATGCAGTTGCTAAATTGCTTTGTTTGAGAGTTCTGCATTTTTAATATACAATAGGCATTGTTTGGTAAGTGGGTTTGGATATTTTCTCCTGTCTTTGTGCTCATCACTAGTACTGCAGCTATTGTAGACAATATAAGCCATCTGAGTTGGCCTTTTCCTAAGGAAATTCTAAATAAATATGTAGAAACCAGCTATTTGAGAAAGAAATGTTGCTGATACTGCAGAAAGTTCAGTACTCAGTTCTACAGTATACTCGGTGTACAGACAGTGGAATGCATGTACCCATCAAGCAGACCTTAGTGGGGCCACACATTACATGGCAGACAAAAATAAGTTATCAAGTCCGGATTTGAATTCATTAACTTTCTTGAAAATATGCATTATTTTGAGAAAATTACTGACATGTTACATTTTACAACACCTTTAAAGATTGTATTATATGTGTTAGACTGAACAGCACTGTTCAGGTACACACAAAGTGCTTCACCAGGTGCTAAATCTGGATTACTGGACCCTATTCTAGTCCAATCCAGTACCATACTCACATTTATAGGATTTAAAATTCCTAGGAAGAAAGTCTGCAAATGTCTGCACCATTTCCCTGACAAACAATATTTCAGCATTTCTACAAGCTCTGATTTAAGAAACTATTTCACGTGACCGTACTGTATGACATTTACATTAACTAGCAGCTGACAGTATTTATAGGCACTAGGAACTTCATTTCTATGTGTTGGATTAGCTGTATTCTATTTCAAATCATGTCCGAATGTTGCTACTCACACTGGTTGAAACGTCAGTTCTTGGTGAAGTAGTACGTTTTCTCCAGTGTAATGTCCACTGCCTCATTACCTAGTCATGAGGGCACTGAGACTGCTAAAGCATGGTGGCTGTGGCGGAGTTTAGCAGGCTGCTGCACTTGTGCTGATCAGATACTGTACAGTACATGCCAGGGGAGGAACTGGAAATTAAATTCCTGTTACCCGGCCTTAACAACCAATAAAATGTACTAACATGTTTGACTTTCCTACAGTCTAGAAAGTTGTACCCTGTTCTACTGGTTGAGCTGCTGTTTCAGATGTGCCAAGCGAAGCAGGATTTTGATTGGGAAACAGCAGCCACCAACAAATGACTGTAAAAACTAGAAGCCTTGTGGAAAATACCAGGAAAAATACAGTTGCCTGATGTAGCCCCAAACTACCGCTATACTGACTAACTTAAAGCTATCTAGAAAATGAAAATATTTTTTTTCAGAATACATGCATTTTTGAAATGTCTGAGTGATGCACAGCAGTCATGCAGATTCTGCTTCAAAAAAGTATTTCTAAATCTATCAAATGTTTCAGTCAGCCAATGTCACACTTAACACCAGAGACACTTTTATTTTGTGCTGAGTGTCTCTCGCGCTAAGTGTTCAGTAACCATGGAAACTACTCTAGCTCTTTACAGTAGAACTAAGCATTAGTAGTTTTTTTCAGAATGAAAATACAGATGAGTTATAATGTGATTAGCTCTGCCAGAGGTACTTGTATTGCTATGAAGTGTTTTTATGTTTGCATTCATCATGTGCCAGATCCACACAACTTCATTTCACACTTCCCACAAATAAAGAGAGCCATGCCAAACGCCTTTCATATCGATAAGAATGTTTACAGGAGAAGCATTACCATGGAACACACCCTTGCATACAAGTACTACGTTAGGAAAAACTACTGTATCTGTGTTTGAATGGTACACTAATATGCACACAGCAACAATGAAGAAAAAACTGCATTAAGAACTGACACACAACACAGCGTAAACTCATTAGGGAGTATATGCACACATTTTGTGTGTTTCTAGGCATGAGGAAAACTGTGTGACTTGTTTTTCAAAACACACCCAAGAGTGTGTATATGTCCCAATAACCACACACCAGGGAGATTTTTTTTGCACTCATAAAATGGCCGCAGGATGAAAAAGCAGCAAAAAAAATTCAAATGATGGTTCTTGTTGTAGTAATGCATTCATGTAATATACTGTACAGTATCTTCACACTATGTAGCCAATCTGATCACTCTGTTTATTTATGCCATTTTATATCATTAAAATCAGCATTACTAAATTATCTACTAGCAGCAGCCAAGCTCGAGGCTTTTCTGCTGATACTGCACACCTTTCCTTAACAGATTACCCTTCTAATCCCAAATACTATATTACACAAGGTATTCTATACATTAGCTGCTCAAATCCAGCATTTTGCATATAATCTCCAACTGCTTTTACCCAATGTTCAGATCAGCTGGTAAGCATTAACTGTTAGCAATAATTGTCATATGCGGTTTGTTCTCTACAGAAGCACACACACACACTTCCTAAAGGTTGGTTTATCACATCATAAATTTCAGAATTTTGCATAATTATAGTTACATGACGACCTTAAAAGTGGAACTATATAATTTGACTTTACAGTCCTTTATAGCCAGGACTGCAGAATGGCATATATATGCCAAACCAATATAATCCGTGGGCACTGATACCCCTTCTGTCTATTGCAATGTTGTACCTGGACTACCCCCTGAAACTAGATAACTCACTAAGGTGTTATCATGGTTAAATTATCACACAGTATTAGAAGAGACCATGAACAACACAATACTGCAGTTATGCTTGATAAAAGTACACCACAAAAAGCAAAAACAAATGGCCAGTCAAAGACAGCCCCATGCATGGCCTTTATAATCAGCAAACAAGAAGAAAACTGCAACAACTGACATACAGTACCATGTTGCCTGAAGTTTTGCCTTTGAACTCTTGGATATGAACAAATACACTCAAAAACAAATTGGTTTAAAAATATATATACATTTCCATATACAGTACCTTTTTTCCCATTTGTTAAATATTGCCGTTTTATGAATACCAAGGCACAAAGAAAGTTTCCACTCACCAGTAACCTCTGATTTCATGCTGGGCTGGCTGTCGCACATGCTGTCCTGCCTGGAACCCCAAATGACACAAAGTACTGACCCTTCCCTGTTCATCAATAGTCTAAGACTGTGCTGTTCCTCATGAAAACTAGCAGACAGCATTAATGAGATTAAAAGGCAGAGGTGTTAAAGGGATGGGACATTCCATTTGACCATAGAAGGGAGGGGCTGAACGTGGATACAAATGCTCTCTTTTTTCTAGGCTGGCTCTGTGTCTGTGGCCTGGAGGCAATAAAAAAAAGTGTGTAAATCCAGTGAAATGTACTGTACACATATTGCATATTTTGACAGTACCCAGCATTGACATGTTCAAAAGATACTTGTTGTGTGTATGTATTTCTTTGTTTAATTTATTTAACTCTGTGGTGAATCTCATGATATACTGGTGACATTGGAAGCCAAAGTCCTCTAATTATCTCCAGGGCAGATGCATGCAGAGACGCACTACAAAGTATTTGAAAACACCCCAGAATACCCGCCTCCCGCATCAACTCCTTCCATTGGCACTGGACCCTCTACATATACAGGAGAACTAAAGCTGCCACCAGTGGGTGACTGACACATGAACACACAAACTTCAGTTTGTACAAGAGTGTATTATTACAGCTTTACTATTGGATTTATTCTGGATCCAAGGTATCTTGTTTGGCAAACCCAGGGATTAACTGTTAACTCACCTCAAGCTAAGCAATAGTTCTGTATGCTACTTCTGTTGTTCGTCTTTCAAACACATACACAATGAATAAAATACTGGTTTGGATGGTTTTCTTTCAGTCATCAGGCCACTAACAATCATTCTAGTTTCCATGATCTGGGTTTTTTTTTTTTTTAGAGCAGAGAGAATGGCAACGGATAGGTTTTCTTCCATTTCCTATACACAATATGAGCCCTCCACAACACGTGCACAGTACTGATGTAAGATCTCTAAGTGAGTAGTAGTACTGGACTAGACCCCATTTCCATGTCCTCTCCAACAGATCCCTGCCCCAAAATGAGCCTTCCCCTCTCCAGCCCAACAGCAGTGGCTCTTCCCATCCCCCACCACCAACAGCAGTGAGTGGACCATCCTGGCTCCCAACTTGCCTGAGTGACTTGCTGCATTTAGAATTTTTAGTTAGGGTCTAACACCAGTTGGTAGATATTCGCTTTTTTAACTTATGAGTATCACCTTTTCAATGGTAAGGATGTGCTTCACTAGAGGCAGTTTTCTTTCTTCTGGTTCTTTGCACTTTAACAAACATTTCTTGCAAGGATCTCATATGCACCAAAACAGTCTAGACTACTGAATTTATATCTAGAAATTATTGGATTTAATTACTATTCTTTGTTAATATGGGTAGTTATGCTGGAATAGCATCCTCATGTTTGGAAGTGAGGTTTATACTGGTATGCATCATTAAGGAATAGAACAGGGATTCATAATTTCTTTCATTTCATATTATTTACATGTAAGAGTCAAAGAATATAGTAGTAAACTATGTAAGTGTTTGGTTATAATGGACACTAGAAGCATTTTAGAGACATATTTATTGATGTTAAACCTTCCATGAACCAATCTGTTATATATAGCGTTGTGCATACATTCAGCAAATAGCAGCCTCAAAGCAAAGGACTGTTTGATCGCACATTTGTCCTTGGTATTCTAAAAGGATTTTACCATCCCAGAATAAGTATCTGTTGACAATAAATTGAGTAGAGAAATGAATAATGGCATAACAAACCTGTTTCACTAACTTTTGCTTCCCTTAAGTTTTTTTCTCTATTACCCCCCACGTATCTCATTTGTTCCTATTAGCGAGTGTGTCAGAAATGAATTCCAATAATTAGATTCCCCTGTCATAATATACAGATACATAATTAAAATATGAATTAGGAATTGATAACCAATAATTATTGGCTCAGTGACTGGTATGCTTGCTGACTTACAAGGTCGTTTAGCCATTGCACAGCAGCTACTGATGAGGAGACTTTGCATAGCCTTGAAGCACCGGGGTTCCTGCTCCCAGTCCCCAGTTGTTATACTGTTCCAGCCAGAAAGATGCTTATAAAATAAATGTACACCTCACTGAACTGAAGGTCTGAGAGTGCTTCTTATTGTGCATGTAATTTTGTTTGGTTGAAGCGAGAAGGGGAAGGAAGGAAACATATTCAATCAGTGCTTTAGAGTAACTGGTAATTGCTATTTTTCTTTTAAACTTAGATTGCGGGCTTTTAGTGACACTGTACTTTCTTTGTTGTCTTTACTTTGAATTGTTTTTGGGCTGTTGAAAATTTAAAATGTAGTGGTGGTGTATTTCTGTGCTGTCTTTAATTGCTGAAAATCTTATCTTGGCTTGTCTGACTGCCCTGTAGTTGGGTGAGGCGGTGTTAATTGTCTGGCCTCTGACCTCAGCTATGTGATAACTGGAGGTGGGGCTTAGTCAGAGTTGAGGTAGCAAGTGAGTTTTATTTTCTCAGAAGAAGCCAGAAGGGGAAGGAAGGAAACATATTCAATTCAGTGCTTTAGAGTAACTGGTAATTGCTATTTTTCTTTAAACTTAGATTGTGGGCTTTTAGGGACACTGTACTTTCTTTGTTGTCTTTACTTAAAATTGTTTTGGGCTGTTGAAAATTTAAAATGTAGTGGTGGTGTATTTCTGTGCTGTCTTTAACTGCTGCAAATTTTTGCCCCCCCCCCCTTTCCCCAACTCTTAATTGTATGCCCTGTTAAATCTGAATGACAGGAGCTTAACACAGGGTATAGTAAGGGGTGTGAAGTAGAGGGGCATAAGGGGGAAGAAGCCCACCCTCAGCATGACAAGTGTTTTGACTCATTTATTTATTTATTGGTTTCTTTTCTCTTTTTTTTTTTTTTTCAAAGAAAATTATCTGAGGATCAGTGGCAGGATTTTTAGGACAGTAAATTAATAAAAAGGGAACTGGGAGCTCAGTAGCAGAAAGTAGTGAAATAGCAGTATAATTGCAGTATAATGGAGGGTGGGTGCAATGCAGTGGCTGTGGGCAGCTATATCTAGGCAGACCTTCTGACACTCTGCTGCCCTTATCTGCATGCATCTCTGGACTGTGGGATGAGGTAGCCAGACTCAGAGCAGAAGCAAACTGGGTCAGGAGTACCATCACCCCTCATCCAGAGACCACCCAGTCCAATGCAACTGCCTCAAAGGATGCCGAGAACGAGGAGCACTTGGATGACAGTGGGCTCAGGGAGGGTTAGAGCGTCAGCAGAGGCACATCCCAGATCCTATTCCACTCAAGAACTCATATGCCACACTGGCAAACGGGGACAACCAAATAGAGGTACCCAGAGAAGTGGAAGGAAAGGATGTGGAGGTTAGACAAGGAGGTGACCTCAGCGGGAAAGCAGTGGACCCAGAGGAGGAGGAAGTGAATCCTGGTGGGGACTCCATCATAAGAGGATCCAGCTAGGAACACAGGAGGGGAGGACAGGGAGGTGAGGTGCCTACCAGGTGCCATGGCATGGAGGATGGAAGGAAGATCCTGGGATCACTGGGAAGGCAAGATGGGAGGGTGAGCTGGATGTCATTATCCACCTAGGTACTAATGACCTGGCAAATGAGGAGCCAAAGGAAGTTCAGGAAGAGTTTAGGAAATTGGGGAGGGGTCTCAAGCAAGTAGCTACTTCTGTCACTTTCTCAGAAGTACTACCTGCGAGAGGCAAGGGAGAGCATAGGAGTGCATGCACCAGGAACTTTAACTCATGGTTGAAGAACTGGTATTGTGAGGAAGGGTTTGGATTCATTGGTGACTGGGGACCCACCTGGAGGGATGGAGGTTTGTTCAAGCCTGACGGCCTGCATCCATCCTGGAGGGGAATCCAAGCACTCAATGATAAGTTTAAATGCTACATTGACAAGCATTTAAACTAGCAAAGGGGGGTGGCAGGCCAGCAAGGAGGGTACCTACTTGCTCACCCCCCACAGCTAGCAGTGGAACCAGTGAACCAGAGCAGTGGCTATCTCTGCAAAGCAGTGTGCAAAAGATGGAGATTAGTGCCCAAGAGGTGGATAGGCAGAAAAGGGGCAAAATTCAGCAGAAAGGCAGACAGCAAGGAGAACCAGGGATAAAGGACAACCAAGGAAGGTGCTGGAGTAGAACAGTGAAACAGTCTAGGGAGAGGTCAAATCATGGAAAGCCATGTGCAAATGCCAGGAGCCTTAGCAACAAGATGGAAGATCTGGAGGCTGTCATGGTGCAGTCAGACTGGACATTGTGGCCATCACTGAAACCTGGTGTAATGATAACCACGACTGGGAGATGGCCATACCTGGCTGCAACATATTCAGAAGAGACAGAGGCAGGAAGGGAGGAGGAGGGCACTGTATGTAAAAATGACATAAGGCCACAGAGATCCAGGAGGAACAAAATGGGGAGAGATACTGTGGGTTAAGCTGAGAGGAAAATGGGACAGCTGTCACACAGGTGTGGTCTATAGACCACCAGCCCAGGAGGAAGAAACAGATAGGGAGCTGATGCTAGCCATCCAAAGGATGGCAGACAAGGGTGAGGTAGTACTGGTTGGAGACTTCAATATTCCAGACGTGGAATGGAGCATCCCAGCAGCAGCATCAACTAGGAGCAGATTTATCCTGGACTCCCTTCAGGGTGCCTTCCTCAAGCAACTGGTCATGGAACCAACTCAGCAGAAGGCAATACTGGACCTCATGCTCACAAACAGGGACAGTGTGATGGGGGTAACAGTGGGGGAGCACCTGGGGAACAGTGATCACCAGTCATTGTGGTTTGAAATCACAGAAAGAGCCGAACCAAACAACACAAAAACATGTATTCTGGATTTTAGGGGGCAGACTTTGGGAAAATGGGAGATACTTGAAAGAGGCATTATGGAATGGGACAGGAATCGGGGTTGAGGAACAGTGGCAGTATTTAAAATGGGGATTACAAGAACAACAGAATTATGCATTAGCAGGTTAGCTAAGAGGAAAAGGAAGAGAGACCATTATGGTTTTCCAAAGAGGTAGCAAAGAAAGTGAAAGCCAAAAGATTGCATTCAGGCAATACAAAAAGACACAGGCAGAAGGGGATAGGGAGAAGTACCAGGAGAAGCAAAGGGAGGCAGGGAGGTCAGTAAGGGAAGCCAAAGCTCAGACAGAAGAACACATTGCAAAATCAGTGGGTAGAGGGGACAAAACCTTTTACAGGTACATAAATGAAAAAAGAAAGACAAAGGGAGGGATAGTGAGACTGAAGGGGGAGGATGGGGGCCGCGTGGAGGATGACAACAGTAAAGCTGACATATTGAACAGGTATTTCTGCTCAGTCTTTACTGAGGAAGAGGAGGGTAATGGGTCTGAAGGGAGTACAAGGTGTGAGAATGGTGCAGAAATGGACACAAGTCCCTTTACACGAGAAAGGGTCCTGAAGGAACTGGAAGTAATAAGAGTTGATAAAGCAATGGGGCCAGATGGGGTGCACCCCAGGGTCCTTAAAGAACTAAGAGAGGTGGTGGCTGAACCTCTGGCTATCCTGTTTAGCCGATCACTGGAAACAGGGGAGGTACCCAAAGACTGGAGGACAGCAGATGTAGTCCCTATACAAAAGTGGGAACAAGAGGAAGCAGGAACTACAGACCAGTCAGCCTCACTCGTAGTGGGGAAGACCATGGAAGCACTACTGAAGGAGAGATTGGTGGAGCATCTGGTTGTCAATGGACTACAGGACCCAAGGCAGTATGGTTTCACCAGGGGAGGTCATGTCAGACCAACCTTGTTGAATTTTTGACTGGGTGACTAGGAGGTGGATCAGGGGAGGGCAGTGGGCATGGCCTATCTGGACTTCAGCAAGGCCTTTGACACTGTGCCACATAGAAGACTATTACACAAACTGGGGAATATGGGTGTGGGCAGGACAGAAGTGTGGTGGGTAGGTAACTGGCTGGGTGGCAGGACACAGAGGGTGGTGATAAATGGTTGTCACCCACAGAGGGAAGAGTGACCAGTGGGTACCACAGGGATCAGTGCTGGGACTGGTCCTATTCAACATCTTCATCAGTGACATTGCGAGGACCCAGAGGCAGAATTTCACTGTTCGCTGATGACACAAAGCTCTGTAACAGAGTAGACACACCAGAGGGTGTAGACAGAATGAGAAGGGACCTGCAGAAACTTGAAGAATGGTCAGGGTTTGGCAGTTGAAATTCAATGCAAAGAAGTGCAAGATAATGCATATGGGGCACAAAAACCCTGGCACAATATATCAGTTGGGGGGGGGGGTGAGGCTATAGCATGTACCAAGCAGGAAAGGGATCTTGGGGCTATCATCTCTGATGACCTCAAGGTAGGGAAACAGTGTGACAAGGCAGCAGGTAAAGCAAATAGGATGCTGGGATGTATAGGCAGGGGCATCACCAGCAGGAAAAGGGAGGTCATAATTCCACTATACAAGACACTAGTGAGGCCCCACCTGGAGTACAGTGTACAGTTCTGGAGACCATACCTACGTAAGGACATAGACAGGTAGAGAAGGTTCAGAGGAGGGCAACAAAGATGGTGCATGGATTGCATCACAAGTCCTATGAAGACAGGTTGAAGGAACTGAACATGTACTCCCGGAGGAGAGGAGGGAGAGAGGATATGATAGAGACATACAAGTATCTTACAGGGAGGAACAGGGTGCAGGAATACACTATTTTTAAGTGAAAAAGATGTTCCAGGACTAGAGGGCATGGGATGAAGTTGGAGGGGGGACAATTCAGAGGAAACGTGAGGAAGAATTTCTTCACAGAACGGGTGGTGGACAAGTGGAACACCCTGCCAGAGGAAGTGGTAGGGGCTGAAACAATCACAGGATTTAAGAATGCATGGGATAGACATAAAGGAATTCTGGAGGTCAGAGGTAAGGGGCAACAGACTTCTAGGGAAACATAAACTGAACTTACAAGCTCAAACGGGCAGACTGGGTGGGCCATAGGCCCTTATCTGCCGACACTGTCTATGTATCTATGTATAACTTTTTCGGAAGGCATCAGAATTCACTGAATGTACTGCAACCCACCTCCAGGCAACCGGAGTGGCCTGCTGCCTTGTCCCTGCAGTTGTCTACTTACCTGGCAAAGTTTGTTGGTGCCAGTTTGGGTCTGTCGAACTAGAAGATCCAGTCCACCAATCCAGGCTGGGCTCATGATGTCTACAGAGTGCAGATTGTCTTCAGCACCCGATGAGTGATGACTCCAGGACTGACTGGTGAACTATCTACCTAGCTTGCTAATGCTGCACTTAACCAGTGTTACTGTATGCGATACCACATGCCTTCAGGGCAGGTCTATGGCCTTAGTTTCAACCAAGGGAGGAGCAGACTAGGTTACACTCTACTAGTGCCACCAGCACCACTGCCAGCCGGTCACAGGCACTGCCACCATCTGACACTAACTCAGGCAGTAGCCACAGCAGCTTCTGCTGTATGGACCTCACCTCACTGAGAGTCCCACTGCCAGTCCCTTCTCTGACTATTCAGTATTATTTTCTGACATCAGGTAAGTCCTCTCTTTAAACACTGGACCAAGTCAGGCCAAGAGATATCAGAGGTGACTGACCATCTTGAAGCCCTCACACCACAGCTTATGCTCACTGACTTAGCTACAAAAATAGCAGTTTTAGTGCCAGACTCCAGACTGCTCACTCCTGGTTTCACACATGTCATGAAGCTTGATGCCAGAGTGCTGGGGGTGGCTTTAGGTGGGCTGAACCAAAAGGAGTGGAATACACAGCCACATCCCAAAATACATGATTCCCTTTCCCACTCCATAGATTGGAAGCCCCCAAGTTATTCAGGGACAAAAAACAAAAACAAAACATTTTTAAAGTGCTGAATTCTGGCTGCACAGAACTCTGCTTGGAGATGCTAACTACTTGCTCACATGAGCCAGTAAAGCAGCTTTAGAGGGATAAGTACCAGCTCAAGTGAGCTGGTGCAAGTTGGCTCCAGCACATCACTGGATGCAAGCCAAACCACACTTTTCCATCAATATACTTCCACCTTGATGAGGTGAGAGGACTACCCTCTTAGCACTAAAAACATAATTCAAATTCGTTTAATTAAATCCTGCAACTCTTTTTATTTTCACCTTCTCTTGTGGGACCAGCCACTCCTTCCACTTATCCACATGCTCCTCAGTCTCAATGTCTTCTTCAGTGTTTGGTGCTTTTTGTTGGTTTGCTTTTGGTACTTTGCTGCTTGGCCTCCCTTGCAACTTCATGGACTTACCCCCCCGCCCAGTGGGACAAACTGGCTGACAAAGAAACTGACAGAAACAAATGCTAGTACAGCAAGACAGAGGCCCAGAGGTTAGTGTGGCACAACTAGATGTGTAGGAGTACAAGTACGCCACCCACCAGTGTGCGCCACCTCCTTTTTCCATTCATATTCTTCTATAAACCTTTCCCATAGTAGGGTATGGCCTACTATGATCCTTGAGATTTCTGACTGGGATTTTGATTACTTTTGATTGCCTCTGGAACAAGACTCGTCCATCATGCAAGATACAGCAGATATATGTTGATTACAGTGACGCCTGATGGCACTGAAGGCAGAGGTGGTTACCAGACAATGTATTCCTACCTGCATGCCCACCTTAGGCCACCAAAGGGCAGCTATGCATTGGTAGGAGTCAGTCAGTCTTCTCAAGACAGGATGAGGCATCCTGCAGGGACACCTTATCTGTTTCTGCTGACCTGAGGTAGAAGTTCTTGGCTTGAGGCATGAATCCAGGTCTCCTGAATTATAGATGAAAACACCAATAGGCCAGCAAGCTAGACCCAAGGACTTTTTCCAAGAACAAAAGACCATTAACTGAAATAAGATGAAATGAACAAATTTATTAACTGTAACATGCAATCTAAGTGGTACCTCTCTAGCCATGAAAGCTACAGTAGTGCATTTTCCACTGTGCCACATCTGTTCCAAGTCAATTACACATCTACTGCACCTGAAGGAGGGTGAAGACTAGAGTAAGGTTTGTCCTATAGGAGTCAATGCTTTACAGTATGCTGCAATATGCTGTAGTGTTACTACAATATGTGTAACTCTGACAAAAGCATGACACTGGGAAACAACCTTGTAATCCGATCTATTGGTTTGCTTCTGTTCAGAAAACCGAATTACTGAGAGTCATGCAACATAGTCACATATTATGTGTGCTTGCCCAACATTAGAGGTCTTACATTCTCCATCTCAACTGACACTGGAAATGTATTTCCTCTACAAATATTTCAGAAACTAAAAGGACAGACACATAAAATATATGTAGGGGGATTATTATCTCAGCAGCTACACAGTATATTACTAAAATGGTTCAACTACACAACAGTTAAGAGTTGGGCAGTGGAAGGAAACAGTTAATATTTACAACATGAAAAGGAATCACCTTTGGTCTGAACACAAAGTCAGAGGTATTCATTTTCAGTTGGTATGTATGTGATGCAATATGATGCCAGCTTTGTGCCTTGAATTGTGGGGGTCCTCCAGAGGTAATACTGAGACCACCAGGGGAGGAGATGGGACTGCTACTGGAATGGAATTCAGTGGTCATATGCTGGTGCCACCCCCCCTCCTCTCCCTATGCCCCTCAACACCAAGACACACTGCATATCTTGGAAGTATATATATATATATATATATATATAGAATAATGTATGGGGTGGTGTGTGTAATGAGATTTTACTCATGCCTGAGTTGTGGAATGCTACATAAACCCAGAGGGCTAAGCCCGAGGGGTTTATGAAATGCATCCCACAGCGAGGGTGTGTGTGTAAAATCAAATTCTACACAGCCACCCCATATTTTATTTTATACAATTGCTGGCATGTACTTTTTCACCTCAGCAATTATACTAAATAGAATAAGCAAAAGATTGGTGTTCATGCAGCCGTGGACCAGTCAATATTCTGCGTGGTCCATGGTCTGCCAAGTTACAATGCTCCCTTGGAGTATTCCACTTGCTTGAGGCAAAAAAATGGAGATTTTGTTTTGAAAGTGTCTGTATTTTTTTTTTTTTTTTTTTTTTTAAGTTAAACTTACCGCTGAGCGGCAGTTACGGAGTCCTTCCAGTTTAAAGAGGTGGGGAGACCCGCTGGTCAAAGTGTGCTGACAGGAAAACCCGGCACCTGTTTAACATTTCCCTTTTTTTCTGGGTCAGTGGAGAACAAGACTTCTTTTTTTAATAAAAAAAATTACGTTACTGCTAACTGCAAGGAGTGGTGAAGACTGCAGCTGTATTGCTCCAGGGAATGTCACAGAGAAGACCAGTGACTGATGCATGTGTGGTCCGAGGGAAACCTGGCCCATGTTTGCCGTTATAACCAGCTGGATATAACAGAAAATGACAGCCGTGTTTCCCTATGGGAGAAAGCGCACACCAGTAATTATAATGGTATTATAGTTATCTCCATCCCAAATGCTGTACCAGGGAAGGGAAGTACCTCACCAATAACTGTTTGCTAATTACACTGTCTTGTAACATGTTCTTAAACGAACCCTGTACACCGAATCTGTACTGAGGCACAATATGTTTCAATAAAAAAATACAAAACAAAAGAAAACCAAATTTCTGAAATCATTATGAATCATTAACAGCTGGATTTTACAAAATTAGTCCAGTGCTCTCAGATTTTGATGCAATTAGAATTTGCAACAGAAACCAGAGCAATTTTATGGATATCTCAAACTATGGACACACCTTCCCCCAACTGGATAGCCTGGTGGGATGTATTGTTAGGTTACCACATTAGCTTTTCTGTTTTATAAAAAAAAAAATGAAAACAAAAGAATTGGGCACTCTCCACATCGATTAGTGAAGCACCACTCAAACAGTTTAAGCATTCAAATATTTTATTCAGTGCTGACATAAAAAAAGACATACTGTCTAATGTCAGCACTGAATAAAATATTTGAATGCTTAAACTGTTTTAGAGTAGTGCTTCACTAACCGAGGTGGACGGTGCCCGATTCTTTTGTCTTTTTTGGTATGTTTTCTATTGTGAGCACCCCTTCCCAGTGCAGTTTCTTCTTTGTGTACTGTCTTTTCTGGTTTATGATGTCACCACAACCCTTCAGTGGAATAGCCGCCTTGTTACTGTTGATTTCCCACCTATTATTCTATTTGTAATATATAGATCACTCCAAACATTTCGTCTCATAATACCACTGATCTGATGTTAAAATGACAGTATTATGACTCTCTGATGTCAGAGAGACAATACTGTATTATGAGTTTTTAATGTCACTAATTCAAACTCTGTCAGTTACAGAATAGCATATCTCGTCAAAACCGCACAATCAAAAACAGCATGGTCCAATAAATGAACTTTGGGTGACTATTTTCACAGGACTGTTCGAACAACTTCCAATTTTAAGCATTCAAATATTTTATTCAGTGCCGACATAAAAAAAGACATGCTGCCTAATGGGACTGTACTGATAAGGTTGGTAAACACTGTGTACATCTAGCCTGTAAAGTTTACTAGGCTGGGAGCTGCATATTCTTACGTGCCTCTGGTGAGAGGAAAGGTCAGGGCTGGTTGCCATGGTTAAAAAAAGGACTGTGTCCCGGGGGATAACTGCCTGCTCAGCAGCCCAGAACACCGAGGGAAGGTGGAGGAGCCACCTGCGTTCCCTGGCAATCCCCTAAATAACACACTAGCAGCTGGGTAGCAAGTGTAGTGCTCCCTGCAGTAAAGTCCACCGCATGAGGTGGCACATTTTATTATTTGATATTTCTTCAGCCTAAAACCTGACATGTACTCCTTGCTAGGCAGGAAGTGGGCTACATTGCACTTCCTGTGGAGCCAGCTTAAACAGAGCACCTCACGTGAGCAGGAGTAGAGTGACTGAACTGATAAGGTTGGTAAACGCTGTGTACATCTAGCCTGCAAGGTTTACTAGGCTGGGAGATGCATATTCTTACGTGCCTCTGGTGAGAGGAAAGGTCAGGGCTGGTTGCTGTGGTTAAAAAAGGGGCTGTGTCCCGGGGGATAACTGCCTGCTCAGCAGCCCAGAACACTGAGGGAAGGTGAAGGAGCCACCTACATTCCCTGGCAAGCCCCTAAATAACACATTAGCAGCTGGGTAGCAAGCATAGTGCTCCCTGCAGTAAAGTCCACCGCATGAGGTGGCACATTTTATTATTTTAATATTTCTTCAGCCTAAAACCTGACATTTGCTCCTCACTAGGCAGGAAGTGGGCTACATTGCACTTCCTGTGGGGGCAGCTTAAATGGAGCACCTCACGCGAGCATGAGCGGGGCGAGCACACGGCCACACGCGTGGAGACACGTGCGTCTACTGTGTCCGATGCGGATGCCAAGGACAGGAACCAGGCACTTTGAGGAAAAGTTAGGAACTTACAAATGGTGGTACCTAAGAATTATCAATTATCTGTTTAAGTGAGCAACTAATCAAGTAATTATAATGTTACAAGGTAGGGGCAAAGCTAAAAAAGTTACAAAAACAATGTTTACGATGTAAAATGTATACGGAGGGGGATAAGGTGCAACAATTCACATGTGATAACTGTCTGCTGATTGAAACTCTACAGGAAAGAGATTAGAATGTTATATGGGAGATTGGAGGTGAAAAAAGAGATAGAAGAATTAGAGGAGTTTATTGACACAGTATCAGACAGTCTCATGGTACAAGGGGATAGCATTACAACTAGCACTCCAAGTTGTATATCAGTAAGTAAAAAAAAAATGGTAGCAAACACAATAAGAATGGTTTGCTGAGAAAAACAAAAAGCAAGAAGTCTAAAAGCAAAAAAAGAGAGTATACATCAGAGTGAGCCTCTACAATTATTTAATAAATACGAAACATTGAATAGAACATCTGAAGAAGAGGAAGATAGTGATAAACAATTAAAGGAGGAGATGGAAAATGGGAATTTGGATGAGGAGGGTAATCCTAAGGAATCACACCAGCAAGATAATAATGTTAGTGGATCATTGTATACTGTACCAACTGCAGGTCTGAGCCAAAATGAGTTAAAAAAAAAAAAGAAATACATTCTGGTAATTGGAGATTCCATCACAAGGGGGACTGATGAAATAGTTTGTAGAAATAGAAAAATGTATACAACAGTTAGCACCTTACCTGGAGTAAAAGTAACAGACTTGGAAAAACTCTTGGATGGATTAATGGAAAATATATACAAACCCCAGGTTATATTACATGTGGGGATTAATGATATAGGTAAAAACAAGGTAGAAACTATGGAGGAGTGTTTCAAGAGCATAGTGGGTAAAATCCAAGTAAAAGGAGGGGAACTTAGAATTTCAGGGATCTTACCAGCGCATGGACCTAATGAGAAAAAAAATTGGGCCATAAATCAAATAAACAGATGGCTGCACTCCTTTTGTGCTAAAAACCACACTGGATTTATGGATAATGCTAGGACATTTCAAAACAGAGCTATTTTTAAAAATGATGGGCTACACCTAAATAGAGCTGGTACTAGGATCTTGGGCACCAAGTTATATAAGATGATACAGTTTCATTTAAACTGGAAGGAGAGGGGCAGGAACGTACAGACATAAGGGAGGCAAAAGACTGTGGCTTGCTCGGTAATAAGAGTATGAAATGGAATGCAGCACTACTAAATGCAAGAAGCTTAACCACTAAATTTGATGAATTCCAAAATATGTTAAAATCTAATAGTATTGACTTAGCATTAGTTACTGAAACCTGGTGGGATGAATCAGACAATTGGGAAAAGAATATCACAGGATATAAATTATATTCTAGATCCAGAGCACGTAAAAGGGGAGGGGAGATCGCTATATATATAAAAGACTCTTTAAAAAATGAACAAGAAAAAGTTCACTCGGAAAATCTGGAAATGTTATGGGTAAGAATAATTCACAAGTATCAAATTAAAACAAGACTGGGGTTAGTTTATAGGCCTCCATCTATAGAAAAGCAGAATAATGAGCTTCTTTTGGAAATCATTTCCAACTTAGATCCAGCAGATGATATTTTGTTAACAGGGGACTTTAACATGCCAAATATTGATTGGTTGGAATCAAGGGAGAAGACCAATATGGAAATGAAATTCTTGGAGGTAATTGATCAAATTGGGGTAGAGCAGAGGGTGTTATTACCAACCAGAGGTCAAAACATATTGGATCTGGTTCTGACCAATATGGGGAATAAAACAGACATCATAGTTGGCAGCCCATTAGGTAATAGTGATCACTGCATAGGGTATTTAAGATGATAGGGGAACCTAGCATCGACAGTGACACAGGTCTGATGCATAAATTTAACTTTAACAAAGCACATTTTACAGGATTAAAAGCACAAATGGATGCTTGGGATTGGGAAATGGAGTTTTCCAACCAAACAGTTCAAGAGATGTGGGAAAAACAGAACACAAAAATCATGAGGGAAGTGCAAAATTACATATCTATAATGCGTAAAGATGTAAAAAAGAATGGCAATAAAGGTTGGTTTAATTCTAGGATGAAAAAACTGGTAAGAGAGAAGGATAAAATCTTCACGCGAGTAAACAAACAAAATAACCCAGAAGGATGGATGATGGGATGATGTATAGGGAAAAGGTTAAGCAACTTAAGAAAGAAATAAAAAAGGCTAAAGCTGATTATGAACTAACTCTAGCTGCAAGAGTGAAGGACAATCACAAAGCTTTTATACATACATAAATGGCAAAAAAAAGGTGCAAAATAATATTGGTCCCTATAATGATGCACTGGGGATATTGGTGACAGATACTAAGCAACTGGCAGATATGCAGAACTCATATATTAATTCAGTATTTAATGAAATTACTGTGTCAGATAACAGGATTAAGTCATGTTCACAATCAGGTCAAATGTTCATAGATCCTGTAGAGGTATTAAGAAGATTGAAAGATATTAATATCAATAAATCCCCAGGACCAGACGGTATACACCCCAGAGTACTTAGAGAATTGGCAGTTAGTCTAGCTTCACCATTGACTTTCATATTTCAAAAATCCTTGGATCAGGCTATAGTGGTGCAGGGTTGGAGGGATGCATTAGTGGTACCCTTATTAAAGAAAGACCCTACTATGAAGCCTGAAAATTTTAGACCAGTTAGTCTAACCTCTATAGTGGGTAAGATATTTGAGGGCATTCTGAAAGAGCATATATCAGCCCAAATAACATTACATAAACAGACAGATGAAACCCAGCATGGCTTTACTAAAACAAGATCATGTCAAACAAAATGCTAACCTTTTACGAAAAAGCAAATAAGGCTTTAGACATGGGGAATGCAGTGGACATTATATTCCTGGACTTTTCCAAAGCATTCGATAAAATACCACACAAGGAATTAATTGAGGTTTTGATTAGCATAAAACTACCAGCTAACATAGTGAATTGGGTGGAGGCATGGTTGAGTGATAGGAGGCAGAGGGTTGTCATCAAAGGGGTGATGTCGGATTGGGAGAAAGTCACAAGTGGAGTCCCTCAGGGGTCTGTGTTAGGCTTATACTTATTTAATATGTATGTGTCATCAATAAAATGCAGTTTCCCCAATATGTGGATGAGCAAATTTGCAGATGACTGCAGGATTGGGGGTATTGTAAACACAGCAGAAGTTTATCATAATGTACGAAGAACCTTAGACATGCTGGTACAGTGGACAGTGCAGTTTAAACTGGGATTAAACCTAAACAAATGTGCAGTGATACACTTAGGTCAAAAAAATATCAACCTCATTTACAATCTGGGAGGTGGTTTACTTCTTGAGACAAAGGAGGAAAGAGATCTAGGAGTGAGAGTGATCAGTGACTTAAAATTTAGTACACACTGTAGCCTGATTGTCAAGAAGGCAAATCAGGCATTAAACTGCATTTTCAGACACATCTGTAGCAGAGATAGTAGGCTGTACCAGGCATTGGTGAGGCCAAATCTTGAATATTGTGCGCAGGTGTGGTCCCCATACAATAAAACTGATGTTAGAAGGTTGGAGAGGTGCAGAGGAGGGCCACAAAAAGAATTGCAGGCCACGAGAAATTAGAATATCAGCAGAGATTACATAAACTGGGACTATTCATATTGCATTATTGGAGGTTAAGAGGGAATATGTGCATGACATATAAGGCACTCCAGGATGAACATTTAAAGGAAAATTTGGGACTTAAAGTAAGAAAGATCTATCTATACGAACCTAGGAGCCACATGCTGCAACTGGAACAGGATAAATGGAACACCAAGAAAAGGAAAAACTGGTTCAGTCAAAGGGTGGTTCAGTTCTGGAACAAATTACCTACTGAAATAGTAATGAGTAAAACTATGGACTCATTTAAATTTGGTTTGGATAAATTCTATAGAAACAGGAGCAATCTGTTATAAAATAGATCAGGCAAGCATTAAGGACGCAAGTCTATGTAGCTTGAGAAACCTATTAAATTTTCAATGCAGAATTCATTTCAGGAGGATTTTATTTTAAGAATTTTGCTAAAAACACTTGCAAATTTCTGCTTGTGAATTTTACTAATTTATTTTCAAGGCACTGATATTTGACCATGCTGTTTTGGTTTCATGGTCTTGATGTGGAACCACATAATATAACTTGCTTTCATACAGTGCTTTTACTACACACTATATGAAGTTATGACATGATTTCAGTTTTATTTAAATAATGGTATTTAAATGAAGCAGACACCGATGACTCAAGGAACAGTGTGGAATTAATAATATTCAGACATGATTTAGCTTCTATTTCAGTGTTTAAGCTGCCACTCAACCAAACAAATATGTGCTAAACAGGATGTTGACTGTAGATAAAAATATTTATCTTGAATGTTATGGGTATTAATAACTCCACTGAGCGCGCAAGGCTCTGCTATTAGACACACATGATTGACAAGGAAAATAAAAAATTGTGGAATAAGACTGTGTACGAATGGTTTTCTTTTTCTTATTTAAGGCTAAAAACATGGGATAGCTATTTTTAATTTAAAAAAAATATCCCATTTACAGTTTCGTGGTATAAGGAAGATGATATATGACATACTGACATGGATGCCCTTACTCAAACTCACCTTTTGTGGCCAATTATGATATATTTATAGATCTCAGGCCCCCTGGCAAGGCACTAGACTGCCTGTCTGCCCCTTTGCAGACAGCTATCAAATCTATCTGGAAGCACAGAACACATTATTTTAGAAGACTTTAACCTTCACACACTGTAAACCTGCTCAGTTGCAACCTCAACCAGAAACTTTCCTCTATTCTTTCTGAATACCACCTCACCCAGATAATATACAAACTCACCAGGGTGTACCACAACTACACCTCACTCAGGTAATATACAAACTCACCAGGGTGTACCATGAAACTACACCTCACCCAGATAATATACAAACTCACCAGGGTGTACCATAAACTACACCTCACCCAGATAATATACAAACTCACCAGGATGTACCATAAACTACACCTCACCCAGATAATATACAAACTCACCAGGTTGTACCATGAAACTACACCTCACCCAGATAATATACAAACTCACCAGGATGTACCATGAAACTACACCTCACCCAGATAATATACAAACTCACCGGGATGTACCATGAAACTACACCTCACCCAGATAATATACAAACTCACCGGGATGTACCATGAAACTACACCTCAACCAGATAATATACAAACTCACCGGGATGAACCATGAAACTACACCTCACCCAGATACTATACAAACTCACCAGGATGTACCATAAACTACACCCCACCCAGATAATATACAAACTCACCAGGATGTACCACAAACTACACCTCACTCAGATAATATACAAACTCACCAGGGTGTACCATGAAACTACATCTCAACCTTATTCATTGGGTACTAGCAACCAGCCCTAACCATCATAATCTACATGGAGTCTTTGGAACATAAGAAAGGCAGAGTACACACAAGATCTAGGTGTATTGACAGAGTACACACAAGGTCCCGGTGTACTGACATTTTATATTTAATATAAACGTAGCACCAATTGTGAGACACAAAATCTGGCACAGCTGTACTCTCAGCCAGAATGACTGTTGACCAGGATTGCACACAGGAGTCCTGTTTTTAAATAACTTTTTTAAACAATTTTTTTTTTAAAATAAAATTGGAGTGCTGTTTTTAAAAATTAAACATTTATTTTAAATGAAATTGGAGTGCTGTTTCTAAAAACTTTTTAAAAAAATGTATTTTAGATAAAATGCACTGGGACTTTGTATGTGCTCTGCTTTTTTTGTTCCCAGGTTCTGCTTGCTTAGGGCAAGAGGCAGTCAGCACCTGAAGGCTTTGTGCAACAGATCCATTTTTTTCAGGTTTTCACTGCTTGGGGTCTTGTCTGACTCTATAAGCAACCATTACCAGGTCTTCTGCATGTGGAAAACTCTTTTGCCCAATGCCCTAACCCAAATAACCACTGTCATGAAGTACTCCAAAATATGTGTACCTTTTGCCGTTACAATTAGTGAAGATTGACTGATTGATTTCTAGGCTTTTTAATTTTGTTTTGAATCTGCAGTAGGTAGTAACAGAAAGTAGCTGGTTGCAAAGGAAGTGTGCCTCAAATCCACTATAAAAGGTTGCCCCAGTGAGCAGAGGCAAATGAGGCAGAGTTGAATTATGTGTACTCTAAAATAAAAACAATCTACCTACTTCTGTCAGTTGTGTGGTTATTAAATAACTTAGCACCTGAGAAACCCCAAACTTCTATTTCAGAGCAAAGGAACCAAAGTTCAGGTGCAGGCAGCAGGGGATGGGGTGGCAGGGCATTTGTGGAAGCTGTTCTGTGCATTGTGGTAGTTGTAGTGTCCCAACTGATTCTCATAGATTAGATAGGCAGTATAGTGGATTCTGGGACTGTAGGCAGAAAGGGGGAAGTTCAAGGTAAAAACCAAAAGTTAAAACAAAAGCAAAAGTAATTATGCTAAGGGTGTAAATTGTTTAAAGAGGGTTCCTCCAGTAAGAAATTAGCACTTTCTGGGCCTTTTTTGTTTCATTTTAAATCTGCAGTTGGTGTGAACAGGAAATAGCCAGTTGGGAAGGAAGTGGGCTACAGGTCCACTATGAAAGGTTGTCCCTAATGAAGGGTGGCGTGTTCAGGGGTGGCAAACGAGGCAGAGGCGAGTATTGTCTTGAGCCTCAGAGTAAGCCAGAGGAGGAAGCAGGGAGGCCAGTCACACTGCTGGAGAGGGGATCAAACTAGGGAACTAGGCAAGTGTGATAGTAGCAACTGTATAGCAAACATACTAGATTTGTAATGGGAAGATTGAGGTAACACTCTGGGAGGGAGGTGGGTATCAGGTGTGGAGAGTGTGATATGTTTGCACTAGTAGGGGGAGGTAGAGATAGGGAGGGTTTTGCATGTGCAAAGTGCAGCCCTCTAAGATGTCTGCAGGATGAGATAAGAGAGCTGAGGATAGGCTGGCTAAAATGCACATCAGGTCACTGGAGACACTTGTTGTCTCTGCTGAGCATGCATAAAGAAAAGGGTGAGAAGGTGGAGGGGCTTCCTACAGAGGAGCAGTTAGAAGCAGGAGTATGAGGAGCTTGATGAGGAGTGGATAAGGGTCCAAAACAGAAAGAAGAAATGGCAGTGCAGAGCAGAAAATCTAATACTTAGTCTCAGTGACAGTTTGGGGGTTTTGGCAGACTTGGGGAGGAGGAGCAGGAGGGGGAAAGGAGAGGCAGTGAGACATAAACACCTGGTATAGAACAAATTCCAGGTGGCACAGCAGAACAAGTGTACTATGTGACTTAAAAATCTGTTTGAAATCTGGCCTGTTGGCACAGTGGTATAGCTACCCCTTGTAAGGCTAGTGGCTAGAGTTCTTGTTCCAAACCTGGGTTGGATGGTCGGGCAGGGGTAGGAGGATAAAGCGTTCAATGGACTGCTGCCCCCTGTCAGACTGGGGTAGGAGTAGTGCCCAGCATTAGACTGGTCCATAGCACGGAGTTGGGGTCAGACCACTGGAAGCTGGTACAGCTCGGCCCCTGATATTAGTACATGCCACCTCCTCTACATCATGGAGAAGGGAAGAAAAAGGTAAATTCCCCTGGCTGGCAAGATACAGTAATTCTCTAACTCCTTGCAAGTCCCGTATTGGCAACCTGGTGTGGCTCTGACAGGATTCTGTCCAGTAGGTTGAGCTCAGCTGTCTGCAACCTTGCCATGGAAGGGGGGTAAGCAATGGGGGAAACTAGAAGCAGTAAGTCTGAGAGATGCCAGGTGACAGGGTTGCAGGGATCAGGGAGGAGAGAAGCCAGCCAAGTAGGTAGAAAAATGAATAACGACAAGAAAAAAAATGAAAACCTGTTTGAAGAACTGTATTCAATTCCACCACTTATGTGACTCTTAATATCTCATAGCAATTTTTTGGAATACATCTGTTGTGATTTCAAAAATGCCTTGCCTAACAAGTTTATTGGCCAACAAAAATCTTTTTTTGCCTTATCACATCAGTGTCCTAATGTCGTGGCCAAGTAAAGTGCTTATCTCCACACTAGTACTCCCTAGGATCTTCATTAAAATGAGATGCTACACTTCATGGAGCAGTCCAGGTTAGATAACCTTTTATATAAAATGAGAAAGAAATAAGCAAACATACAAAAAAAGATATATAGATGTGAGATTCTGTCACACAATCCAGTTCCTTTCCTTTCCTTTCCTTGACTACTTTGGTCTCTGTGTTCAATTGCCCATGCCATGGGACCATGGCACAGAATAGTCCAGATACAGTATTTACCCTCTCTACAACACGGGTCCTCCTAGACATACTCAATCCAAATATGTTCCTCAAAGCAGGCATCGAATTCCAAGGGCACTGGAAGGGCACTAACGGGTGTGGAGTCTGGAAGCACATATTAATACACTGCAACTCTTCATAAGGATCAGGGACTCCTGTAGTAACCCTGTAAACTGTGCGATACGGTGACTGCATGCTGCCTTCATTGGATAAATATACATTTTATTTTTATAAAGCTGTTCATCTCCTTGTGGCAAGGGCAGGCTGGGCTCCCTTCCACTCTGCCCTGCCAATCCGCACCATCCTGCATGTCCAAAATACTTACCTGAAGACCGAAGTACCCCACGGATTCCCCCACTTCCTGTGGTGGGGGGGCAGGAGGGGTATGGCTACCCCCCCGAAATCACAAATCCAGTCTTCTGGCTCTAGGTCTTGGTGATGCAGCGGGTAACAGACAGGTGGCAAGTATCATACACATCTGTCTTGCTACCTATTTTACTCCTTTCCCCACACTGGGGTGTGCTCGACAATGTGCACATATGGAGGCACGTGCAGGCTGTGGAGTCCTGCAGCACCTTCCTACTTCTGCTGCTCCCATTCCGCACTACCACCAGGCCTCCACTTGGTGGTAGTCATTCGAAGCATGCTGCCCCCTCCCCCTTGGAGAGGAGAGCAGTTCTCTGGGAGCTTGATCCTCTCCCTTCCCGTGGCTAACCCCGGCAATCCGTATTCATTTCTGAACATGGATGGCCAGCATGTAATGAGGTGTGGCATCCAGTGTCTCAACACGCAGTGCCACTGGGCAGCTTTTTCATCAGAAAAATATTTGTGTGCACAAGTTTTAAATCATTTTAGCGCAGATAATTAGGTTTTATTTAAATGATTTGTTCTATATTTTTGTATATTTCTTCCTAAAATTCTTACCTATTTTAAGATATTTCTTCAAGAAACACAATTAACTACTTTTCTTTGAATCACAAATACCATTTATAATACATCTCTTTGTTGCTGGGCAAGCCTTGTTAAGGAGGTTGTATAAATCAATAACTGTTTTGTAATGATGTGTGATAGGGTCCCTGGTTTGTACAAGCACTTAATTGAGGACCCTTTTCAAGGTTCAAAATTAACAGCCTTTATTTGAACTCCATCATTTTAAGATAAAAGGAATTTGCTTTCTTCAGTCAAAATAAATAAAATACCGGGTTTTGTTGCAGCTTAGCTTTTTCTCTCACAGACTCTGATCTCTATCTGAAGGTGGACAAATTCCCAGGGCCAGATGAAGAGCACCCAAGGGGGCCTAAGGGAACTGGCAGAGGGGCTAACAAACCCCCTGACAGACCTGTTTAACACCTCTTTGGAGTCTGTGAGTGTGCACCATGACTGGAGAACTGCACATGTGGCGTCTCTTCATAAAAGCGGTCCGGGGGGGGCGCTGTTGAGCACGCCTACTGATAAGACGTGTTCCTTCGTAGTTCTGCATTTCGAGGGACAATTTTGTTATTATTTGCTCCCCAAGTGAATTATTTACTAAGATATATAGCAGCAGTTGATAGTTCATGTCGAGCAAAGCAGTTCGGTGCCATAATTGTGCTATGGGGTGCTCAAATAAGGGAGGTCCTAGTGGTGCAAAGCCTCAACTGCTTGCAGAGCACCAGGCCACTACCATTATGGCTGACTCAGCTGGAGTCGAGATGTCATGGAAGGCCTTACAGCTTTCCATGCAAGCCATTGATGCAAAAAGTGGAGATGATACTGCAGATACTTGGGGAGCAGGATATAAAAATTGAAGTGGCCACGAAGACTGTAGCTTCGGCAGAAGCCCAAGCTATCAAAGCTTTGACTGCCATGACTAAGGTTACCCAGGAAAATGCGCAGTTATGGTATCAACTGGAGGCTTTAGAAAATGCCACTCGAGCTCCACTGTGCACTTGGTTGGTTTGCCAGAAGGACAAGAGGATCCGGATTTGCTATCCTTCTTAAAAACATGGTTACCTGGAGCTCTTCCTTTGGACCCTAACTGTGCAGCTCATTTCTGCAGGGCTTATCGTATTTCACTGTGGAACGCAGAGGCACAGCGTCTCCCTCAGACTGTACGCTTAATAACTGATGGGCCTACTATTTTTTTTTTTTATTTAAATTTTTTGATGCTCAAGCCCCCTTAGTCTCCGGCCAGCCCTCCAGCCCACCAACGCCAACCAGGCCCCACAGATCTATGGTTTACTCTCTGGGCAGGGGTGGACTGCCACACCCTCCAACATATCCACCTCATTGGGTAGGCCTTAAGGCGGTGGCTGGTCAGACACCGGTCAGGGCTGCACTTATTTTTACAAGTATTTTCCCCGAACGTGAGGCGTGGCATGCAATGACCACAGCAGAATCCTGCCCAGTGTCCACATGCCTCCCAGCCACAACCTCACCCCCTTCCGTAAACTGCCTCCGTGGTCACCCAGGGGTGCTACACCAAGAGGTATGGTATTGTCCCCTTCCTCCCTGGAGACTGAGAACGTGAAATTGCCACTCAGTCTATCTCCCCCCAGATGACCCTCCAGCTTCCCGGGCTCGTTTCTGAACCTGGGTCACTGGCGCTGCAAGCAGCAACTCCACCACTGCACCAGCGGGCCAGCATGATGGGCCTACTATGCGGGACCAATTGTTACAGGCTGCCAGGAACACTGACCATTTGAATTACAATGGCCACATGTTACACCTATCCCCTGATGCATACTGTGCTACGAGGACTCAGCATAAGAAATTTGATGGAGTATTGGCTAAATTGCAGAGTCTTGGAGTTCATTGTTGATACTGACTCACTCACAAATCTATTATGGTGGGCACACTTTTCAATTTACGAACCCATATGAGCCGGGAAAAGAGCTGAACAGATTCAGAAAGAATTGAGGCTGTCCATGTCAATGCTCCGGATAATTTGAGTTCTGAGGAGATGGACACTTGAGGCTATGAGGTACCGGGGCCTGCTTTGCTGTGAACTATTTGTTTTGCTCAGGCGGTGTCGCAGTTGACTGTTTTTGAACTTTTACCTACACTGCTGCTCTTGCTTACTGCTTGTCGAATGTTCTCTCTATTCGTTAACATATGGACGGGCAACCTAATGCTCCAGTTTCAATTTTATTATTAAAAGTTTGGGTCCGAATTGGTACTGAATAAGGAGGTGTGGACTTCGCTGTGGTTTTTGGTTCTCTGCATAAAGCTAACTGATGGGACTTTTTTTCTATATGGACAGTTATTTTGGGCCCTTTTTCTTGTACTGCCGGCTCATTTTGCTGCATCTTGTTAGGTCCCTTTTATGGGTCCTGTTATATTGTTTAGTATCTTACAGTCTAACTTTGGTCTGATACCTTGGAAATGCAGTGGTTTGGGGGCACTAAACATTTTCGTATTATTAACATGTCTTGGGAGGGGTCATATCAGCACTAGTTGTTGAATATTGTACATGTTAGGAGTTTTTTTTAAGGTTTGGACCAACCACCACTTTCTTGTAGGGTGCAGTCATTTTTATATAACAGTTGGTATAATTATATTCATTTTTCCCCTTATCTGTAACTTTATGGGCCCGATATTCAAATCGAGAAGCAGGGCTTGCGACCAAGCCCTGTGCCCCAGCAAAGTTTGCCACACCTATGTCCAAGGGTATGTCACAACTTGCACCCAATTTTATAACCTTGGACGCAAGTTGTGACAGTGCCCGCATTTTATGGCAGCTTGCACCAAAGGTATGGCGCAAGCCCTGTAAAATGGCTCCCCCATGGCAAAAATGTAGACCAGGGAGGAGCTGGTCTAAGTCCTGTGTTTGGCACAAGGGACTTGCACCAGGGAGTTGCGGCTCTGATTCTTGTAAAATCAGACTTTGCAGCATCGCCTGACACAAGTCCCCACGTGCGTCAAACTCCCTGCCACAAGTCCGTTGCAGAGAATGTAGCCTGTTTGAAAATTGGACCCTATATGTCTAGACTTTGTAAACCTGTACCATTGGATGGTTCCTATTTCATATGTGATGTCGGACATTTGGAAATTGTATGTTATTATATTTTCTTTTATAATGCAATAAACAAAGTAAAAAGAAAGCAGTCCAAGGGATGAACCAGAGAATTACAGGCCAGTCAGTCTCACCTCAATAACGGGGAAATGGATGTGGACTATCCTGAAGGAGAGACTGAAGGGCTTTCTCAAGGAAAACGGACTGCAGGTTTACAAAGTCTAGACATATAGGGCCCCCTCCTGGAAGATCTATCTCACTCAAATTGGGTCCCAAGCTCAAGCTGCTCTAACATGGATTTGGCCCTTATGCACTTTAGGAACACCTTCCTCTCCACCAGGGACAATCACGCCCCCCTGTGCTAGAGTCCGTGGGTCTCACCTACCCTGGATATCTCCTGAGCTGATAGCTTGCCAAAAAGCCCATGACAAGGCCTGGCATAACTACAAAGCCACGCTCCTCCCAAGCAACCTTATCACCTACCGCATGCTCCGCAACAAGTGCACAAAGGCCATCCGCTTAGCTAAGGCTGAATATTTCAACAACACCCTAAAAGCAAATCTTGGGAGACCTTTGAAATTCTGGAAGGTCATTAACTCCCTTTTCTCCCCCCAAACAGCAAGTCCCCCACCCCTCCTCCTCACCCAAGGGACTCTCCTCTCCGACCCATTGAAGGTAGCCTCAGAGTTTTATTCCTATTTCACTACTTGTGCCTTGGCCCTCCTCGACTCCCTACCTCCTGCTACCACACCCTCCCCCCTTACATCTATAACCACACCGGCCCCCCCAGTCATCTAGCCCCCTACCAGCTGGTAGGAACCCCTTTTCCTTCAGACCCATCTCCCCCACCGAAACTCTAGATGCCCTTCACTCCCTGAACCCCTCCAAAGGCAAATCCCCAGACGGTCTCAATAACAAACTCCTCTTCCTATCTGCCTCCGCCATCACTACTTCCCTCGCTGCCCTACTAAATCTATCTTTCACCACCGTCTCTCCCCTCCGAATGGAAGCATACCACTGTCCTACCCCTTCCTAAAGGTGGTGATCCTTCCTCCACTACTAACTACCATCCCATATCCCTCCTCCCCACCCTTGCCAAACTCCAGGAACACCTAGTGCTATCCCAGCTCTCCCACTTTCTCTCAGAAACTAACTTCTTCACCCCATTTCAGTCCGGGTTCTGAAAACACCACTCTACTACCTCCTCCCTACTAAGACTCACAGACTCCATCCTCACTGGGATGGACAAAGGGCTAATCACTGCCGCTATTTTCAATGACCTAGCTAAAGCTTTCGACACGGTATCCCATTCTTTCCTACTATCCCGCCTATCGGGGCAGGGTTAGCAGCGTCCGCCACAAACTGGTTCAGTGCCTACCTACTAAATAGAACCCAATCCACTAAAATAGCAGATCACCCCCATCACCACCGGCATTCCCCAAGGCTCAGTTCTTGGCCCTATCCTCTTCTCCATCCTTCTAAATGATCTACCAAATTCTTGCTCCTCTACCGTGATCCACATGTATGCAGACGACACGGTCCTCTTTACTTCCGGCCGGACACACGAAGAACTCACTTCCAAACTTCAAACGGACTTCAACAAAATCCAACACTGGTTCAATACCAATCAACTCTCCTTAAATGCCAAGAAAACTGTCTCTATGTCTTTTGGCACTAGACAGCGTTTATCCAAGCTCACCCCCCCTCTGATCTTCCATACCCTAAACAACACCATCCTTGATGAAGTGCCCTCCTTCAGGTATCTAGGGGTTTGGCTCGATCGTCACCTCTCCTTTTCCACACACATGGATGCCATCATCTCTAAACTGTGCCCGAAACTTGGCGCCCTCTACAGGAACCGCACTAGTCTCCCGCTACCAGTCAGACGTGATTTAGTCCTGAAAATGATTCTACCCACCTTCACCTACTGTGATGTCATCTATAGCTCTGCCTCAAAGACCACCCTAGCCAAACTTGACCCCCTTTTTAATGCGTTCTGCCGCTTTGCCCTTGATGCCCCCCGCTCACATCACTGCGAGCTCTACCGTTCACTGACCCTGCCATCCCTGAGCAGCAGTGCCCTAATTCATAGTGTTAAATTGCTTCCAACTTTGGCCTCGGCTCCCTCCCGCCCCACCTCGTATCCTCCTATCTTCCCCACCTGCCCCCACCCAAGCCCTCAGGTCCACTGACACTAGGCTTTTAGTCATCCCCACGAAGGACCACTGACCAATCAGCCTTCTCTTACCTCTTCCCTAAACTCTGGAATGGCCTGCCAGCCAAATCCGCCATTCTTCATCCAAATGCTCCCTATTCTCTGCCCTCACCAACTTCCTTGCTTCCAAATTGCAACTCTGACCCCCCAGCTTCCCTTTCCCCATCGCCTGCGCGCCTAATCCAGCGGCTTGGCCATGCCTAATTGTCTAGCTTATATACTGCCCTACGCACTTATACTCTCACTCTTACTCACTCTTCTCTCTCCCAACATCCTCCTTCCCTCCCTCCTTCCTAATCAACCTACGCTCTTCAGCCCTACTCACAGCTACTAACTCCACTCTCCTCCCCTCCCACCTCACCTAAACCTCCCCCCTATACACCAACTGTTTACTAGTCCACTCCTCCCCTACCCCCCAACTTCACTCTCCAATTCCTACCGTCAACTGGTGCATCTCGCTGCAGCTCAAGTCCTGCTACTGGCACACAAGTTCTGATACTGGCACCCCAGTTCTGTTACTCGCACTTACGTAATTCATGTATTGCCTCGTTGTGTACCCATGATATGTTTACCCTGTCCCTGATGATCATGTTCTGTACTGTTCTTGCTTTGCTATGTACCCATGATATGCATACGATGTCCTTGATGATTATGTTCTGTACTGTTCTCCTTATGTAACAAGTTCAAATGTAATCCCTCCCAACTGTATGTTATCTGTATTGCTCTGCTGCTAATCTCAACTATTGTATGTATACCTGCCTGCTCTGTAACCCCTCCCCCAGGTCGCACCGGGAGACAAGCATCTTTTTGCTCAGTGTGCCTTTCCTGGTGAAACATTTTCAATAAGTAAGATGGGAGGCAGCATGGGTTTGTGTTGGGGAGGTCCTGCCAGACTAATCTGGCTTTTTTGACTGGGTGACCAAAACAGTGGACAAGATAAAGTGGTTGATGTCCTGTATCTGGACTTCAGCAAGGCCTTTGACTCTACCTCACAGAAGACTGGTCAGGAAGCTGGAGGATCTGGTGGTGGGGGTCAGACTAACTAGATGGGTCAAAAACTTGTTGAAGGACAGAAGCCAAATGGTAATGGTCTGGGGCAATTCTCAGAAGCTAGGCCAGTGACCAGTGAGGTCCCACAAGGCTCGGTATTCAGACCAGTGTTAACATCTTCATCATTTTTCAATGTCTTCATCAATGATATTGGGGATGGCATTAAGGGCAAAATGTGCCTATTCGCAGATGACACCAAGATCTTTCAGAAAGTGGGCACATCCAAGGGAGTACAGGACCTACAGGATATTCTGAAAAAGCTTGAGAGGTGGTTCAGGATTTGGCATCTTGGCTTCAACGCCAAGAAATGCAAGGTTATGCAGACTGGAGTCAAGAATCCCAGGATGGAGTACTACCTCGGAGGGGTCCGAGTATCTGTAACAGAGGAGAAGGATCTGGGAGTGATGATCAATAGCGACCTGAATCACTCCAGGCAGTGCAAGAAAGCAGCAGGCAGGCAAATAAGATTTTGGGATGCATAGCCAGGAGGATCAGGAGTAGGCGAGAGGAAGTTAGAGTGCCCTTGTATAGGTCACTGGTTAGGCCACATCTGGAGTATGGAGTACAGTACTGGTTCCCATACCTTAAAAAGGACACTAACCTGCTGGAGATGGTGCAGAGAGGGCAACAAAGATGATCATGGGTCAGCAGAGTAAGGCATATGAAGAGAAGTTGGAGGCCCTGAACATGTACTTCCTGGGTGAGAGGGGGAGAGAGACAGAGGACATGATTAAGACCTTCAAGTACATGAGAGGGATAAATAGCTTAAAGAGACCCTCCTTATCCATCCTAAGTGACAGCTGAAACACAAGGGGACATAGTCTTAAGCTCGAAGGGGGGAGGTTTAGGAGGTAGGTTAGGATGCACTTCTTCACAGAGAGGGCGGTGGCCAGTTGGAATGCACTGCTGGAAGAGGTGGTCTTATTGAAGAAGATAGGCAGCTTCAAGAGAGGTTGGGATAAACATAAGGGGAAAGTAAGGGTCATGAGAGAGGCAGATGGAAATGATGGAAGGATTGGAGAGGAGGGGCAGGGTTAGTAACTTAAGTTCTGGACCCTGCAACACGAGCAGACCGGACAGACCAAATGGGCTTATTCTACTGGCTTTTTCATATGTTTGTATGTTCATATCAGTGACATAACTGATGGGATCAAAGGTAAAATCTGCCTGTTCATGGACAACACAAACCTTTTTGGGACGGTGGACAAGGAGGAGGGGAGACAAGAACTAAGGGAAGACCTGGCTAGGTTAGAGAAGTGATCTGGCATTTGACAGCTAGGGTTCAACACTAAAAAGTGAAAAGTTATGCACTTGGGGCAAGGAACCCAAAGACCAAATACTGGCTGGGTGGTGTGCAGGTCACCAGCTCTGAGGAAGAAAAGGACCTGGGGATTATCATCAAGAGTGGCCTGAAGCACATGGCACACTGCAGGAAAGCAGCAGCAAAAGCAAAGTGGATGCTGGGCTGCATAGCCAGGAGATTACTAGCAGGAAGACAGAGGCCATACTAGCACTGCACACATCACTAGTAAGGCTGTACCTAGAGTACAGTGTGCAGTACTGGTGCCCTTATCTTAAGAAGGAAGTCAACTTGCTAAAGACAGTCCTGAGAAGGATGATCAAGATGATCCAAGGCCAGCAGGGCAACACCTATGAGGAGAGGCTCATGGGGCTCAATATGTACTCCCTTGAGGACAGAAGGGTGGGGATATGATTGCGATCTTCAAATACCTTACAGGTGTTAATAGGATGAGTATGGAGGGCCTCTTCAGTCTTAGTGGGAACAAGTCCATTAGGGAACATAGCCTAAAGCTGGTAGGGGGAAGATTCAAGAGAGAGATGACAAGGCACTTTTTCACTGAGTGAGTGGTGGTGAAGTGGAATGAGTTGCCAGAGGAGGTGGTCTCTCTGAAAATGGAAACCAAGAACTGACCTATAAACCCCACATCAACTCCTTAACTCGATCCATCCACCAGAGGCTCGGCCTCCTCTACCGTCTGGGAAACTCCCTCTCTGGCGAGGCATGACGAGCCATAGCCAACAGTAACCTCCTCCCCTCCATCCTATACGGTTCCCCCATACTACAGTTCCTCCAGGAGACGGAGCTCAACAAACTCTCCATGCTCTATCACAGAGTGACTTGCTTTGCAACAAACTCCTCGCCTAGGAGGCACCATTGTGAGGCCCTCGCAGACCTAAACTGGCCCACCCTACGGCTTAAGCTGACCTACTCTGCTTCCTGCCTGGCCTTTAAATTCACCTCCCTTGGCCCTCCGCCACACCTACGTGGGCTGCTCACTCCTAAAGTCCAGCACCGAACACTGCGATCCACCACAAATCGTCCCCTCGATATCCCGCGTGTTCGCACCAACCTAGGCAAGCGCTCCTTCCACTACGCTGCCCCCTTCTTATGGAACGCCCTCCCAGCAAGTCTACTCAACAAGCCTACTCTCCTAGGGTTTAAATCAGGCCTCAAAATGTACCTCCTGGAACTAAGCCTCTGTGGGTGCAATCGCTAGCCCCCGCCTGGGCCCACTCTCTTGCTACCATCTGCTAAACCACGCCTTCCCACCTCATGAATATCGTATGGAATAATGCTAAATGCACTATGTATCTCTCTCAATACCTGTCTAGCCTGTGATGCCTACTGTTCGCCATGCCCGTTTGATACCTACTCCCCAATATGTATCAGCTTATCTACTGTACCCTAATGTCTATGTATGTACTCACTGTAACTAAAAATGTATTCATTACAAATTACTGTATTTGATACCTCTGTATGTATGTATGCATTGTAACTAATCCCGGGTCGCCCCTGAAAAAGGGACCTCTGCTCTCAGTGGGTTTACCCGGTTACCAAAATATAAATAAATAAATAAATAAATAAATAGACAGTTTCAGGAGATGATGGGACAGAATGAAGGGGGAAAGTTGCTGGGGTGGAAGGGGGGGATGGAGGAACTGAAGGGGGTCAGGGGAAATTGGGGAGGGGGACAGCTCCCCCTATGGACATGGAGGGGACCTGCACACTCAATCAGACAAAATAGACTGTAAGGCCTTTATCTGCTGGCATGTTCTTACGTTTCAGCATGAAGTCCACAGCATCTCTTTCTCCCTGAGACATGTCCTTTTTGGTTCCCTGGCCCTCCCTGATGCAATCACTAAATTAATAGATGGCTGACTGTTTCTGATCAGCATAACAATTGTGAGGTTGGAGGCCCTGAACTTGTAATCCCTGGAAGAGATGGGGGGGGGAGAGAGAGAGAGGGGACATGATTGAAACCTTCAAGTACCAGAGAAGGATAAACAGGATGGATAAGGAGGGTCTCTTTAAGCTACGTAAGTGACAGCTGAAACACAAGTGGACACTGTCATAAGCTGGGGGGGGGGTTAGGAGGGAGGTTAGGAAGCACTTCATCACAAAGAGGGTGGTTATAGATTATTCCAAAAGTCACATCTCCAGGGACAAGGGAACAATAATTAAAGGGGTTTCTTTTTCTTTCACCTGTCCTTTCAGTGACATACCTGCAATGCTGGTTCACACTGCTTGCAATGTGTCTCCGTGATAAGAGTGATAATGTTGATGAGTTGTGTTTCTGCTTTAAGCTCTGTAAGAATTAGCTTCATCAGTCATGGATCCCATAACAGTTCATCACAAAACAGTTATTGTATTTTACTACCTACTTAGTCAGGCTTGCCTAGCTAAGATATATAACCTAATTTCCTGTGGGGTCCTGTATCTACTCATTTCCACAGCTGAACAGACTGAAGCACTGAGAAGATATGTGACTTGCTCAAGATCACACAGTGACTATGTGGCACAGCTGAGGTCTGAACCCGTCATCCCCAGTTCTCAAGCCGGTGCTATATCCATGAGACAACACTGTCTCACATGCCACAGCATAATGCCGGTGCAATAAATTATACAAAATCGCATCATTGCAAACAAATATGAAAAATGGCAGTGTAACAAAAATGACTTCTAGCAGTACTAGCAGAATTAAATTTTGCAAACCTCACATGCACAAAGCTGTTTACTAAATAGGGATATCATGAAACATTGTGCAAAGCAACTAAATCACAAATGTTTTCGTGGCACTGGCACTATAAAACATGTCTCACAATGGTGCAAAATGTATTTCCATGAAACAGTGCTTTATATCTGCAAGATTGCAGGAGTGCTGGTGACTGAAAATGCCATCAGCACGAGTTATTAACCATGACACTGAGAGTCGAGGGTATCAGAAAATCTTCATTAGGAATTAGTGGTAGCACTGTATTTTACCTCTTTATTCCCCTTCGTTGATGTCATTTCCTGTACTGATTATGTGGAAAATTAATGCCTTTCAGCTGTAAAGGGAGAGAAACTAAATATGTTATGCTTCTAAAAAGAGATGCAGGTTTGGCCAATAGCTTATTTGGAATAAATTTCCCTTGGCAACAATACTGCCCCCTTTGTTTGTACACGAGCGTTCCCCTTTAAGTCAGTTAAGCCAGTTGTTAGCAAGAGGGCATCATGACTGACCTCTTGAAACACACGGGGTCCTCAAGGGCAAGTTTCAAAAAGTGGATTGTTCCACTATTTGGGGTTAGGGCATGCTGAAAAGAGTTGAATTAAAAAAAGTTTTAAATTTAACCATATTTTATAAATTAGATGACGTATGCAATTAATATTATGGATGCTGAGGCCATATACATTTCAAGAATTTCTCCTCTTGTGTCCTCAGAATTTGAGAACTCTCACCCCAAGGACATGTAAGGTAACATTCTTGAATAGCAGAGAATTTCACCAGCTTTTTTATTTACATGTAAATACAGTGGAGGAAGCCAGAGCATTTGGAATGTGAGAGGATGGGTGTAAAGTGAGTGTGGAAATTAATTATGAGCACAACGTAAGGATACAGCCTGACAGATTCTATGGCACTATACTTGTGCATTTCTCTCTTTCTAATGCACATGTGATGTAAGTTGAAGTAAACTATAATGATATTCTGTGCTGTGGCAGACGTTTTATCTCCAGTACAGTAGGAAGTAAAATGCATAGACTATGGCAGCCACTCTACAATTTACAATAGAGCCATGTTGACCTATGAAAGCTAAACATTGCCAACCACCATTGTGGGTCAAACCAGACAGAGTCTGAATCTGGTTAAATGTGGTTTACATCCATTTAGAAATAGACTAACAATTTTTGACTAGGGTATGTTTGGTTTGAATCTCAAGGTTCAATTGATCTGACCAGTTTGAATCAATTCAAACTTTAAGCATGTTTACATGGCCTGATCTGCACCATTGTGAGCAGTGCAACTGAGTTGTTCCAATTCAGATCAGGCCATGTAAACTAGCCGTGGAGCGTTTTAGGTTGTGGCACAGCATGATCCAGAGTTTCTTGCATTTGGGTACTGGCGTGCGCATTTTTTGCTAGTGGTTAGTCTACTTTCTGCATGTTACTACTTGCCCACCACATGCCAAACTCCCCTGGCAATGTAATCACACTTCTCCACTTGCAACCCCACGGCACACTGTGCCAAAAAAATGTTGCACATGTGAAAAGTAAAAAATATAGTGACTGTTTAGCAAACCCATGAATGGCAAGTCATGCAGAAAATTCAACTTCTCCCTTGCAGATTCAGTGTCCTGCGCTGAATTTTCTAAAAGGCTTGCCATTTGTATTGCCACCATATCTAAGATTTCAGCAAATGTCAGATATTTGAATCTTGCCTAGATCCCATATTTGTACTTGTGGAGGGGCCGGTCAGTGGGTTCTATGCTACAGTGCGATGTTCGAGTGGCTAGTGTACCCCAAACCCTTCCTGCATGAAGGGAGAAGTACGTTCTCCCTCTCTCTGCTCCATCCATGGTCTAGTGCAGCTGAACTGTAAAACTTCTGTACATTTCAACGTACACTGTAGCAACACCCCTCCCCCCCTTGACACCGGCAGAAATGCAGCCAGCAATGCAGGAAGTTCAGCCTGAATCTCAGACTGACCCTGCAATGATGCATACTGTCTGGCGTGTAAACTGCAGTCTGCAGTTATGCAGGTGAAGTGGCATCAAAACAAAGGAATCCACAAAGCTATATCCAAGGTAAGTAAACACACCTTTTGACTCTCTTGTACCCAAATGGTTTCTTATCAAAAAGACTCTAATGTATTAAAGCTCAAGGGTCTGGATTCTTCTTTGGACTATTTTATTCAGCTCTTAATTTGCAAGTGGTAATACAGTGGGACTAAGGCAGCTGTGATATCTCTTTACAGTTAGGAATTCATCTAACACCTCTGCAAAAAAATGCTGCATGTAATCAACTTTGCTGCTGGTTACAAAGGCATGAAGTAAGAAATGCAAATTTGCACTGTAATTGGCAGTTTCCTTTAGGTGCTCATGACACCACTTGAAATTTTATATTCTGTTTCAGTCAGAGCAGAAATGCACTGTGGCGGGGTTTGCTTTGATTTGACCTGACAGAAGTACTTTGCACAACTACTTTTCCAAAGTTTATCAACCTACATTGTGATGCAGCTGCACAACCTCACTAAACCTGTTTGCAAACTCTGAGCAGATGTCAACTCTCATTATTTTAATGCCTGGCCTTGCAGCATGTGAACTTCAGTTTTGTCAGTATATGATTCCAGTGTGGCTAAAAGTCTCTGATGTTTGTTTATGCAGTTTTGAATGCTGCTTCTGTAAGAGAGCGGGCAGGTGCAGAGGAAGTGCTACTACTGAAGTTTTCTCTGTATTCTAGCCAGCCTACTTTCTTCAGAGTCCTACTTGCCCGCCACGTCAATCAAACTCCCACGGCAATGAGCACAGGAGATGGCTCTGACCTCATCACCAGCCCATTCTATCTTTGATCAAAATGTGCCATATCACAGGAAGATGGGGGGAGGTCTTTAAACTATCTGCTGGACACATAGATTCTGCCATTTGTGTTCTCTAGCAAAGTGCAGGAAGTAAAAATTAATTCAGATACAAGTTTCATGAAAGAAGCCTTTCAAGTTCACTCAAGGGCACTGTTTCTGTTACTTAATGACAAGCCCCCAAAGACTAATTTAGGAAGGTTAAAAAAATAAATGTAAATAAACATGTTATATTGTTTTGATAGAGTTGTTTCTGGTTTGATTCGCTGGGTAGCAAAAATAGAATACTGTAACCTAGTACAATAACAATTTTATTTTCTGGGAAGCCTCTTCCCAGTCCTCCCTAAAAACAAAATAATCACAAATAATTTCTTATTACTGTGATCTCCATATTAATTAGCAAAACAGTACATTTGATTTTTTTTTCGTTTAAGGGATAAGTTGGTTAAAGTTCTGTTGAAGCTCTGTGTTTTTTACGTGGAGCATTTTCATTTTTTACCTGTAATGCATCATACTCTATCTTACAGTCCCTGTTAAATTGTGCAAGATAAATTCAGGGTTTTAAGTGAATCAAGAGTTAAAGGCTATTTTTGCCATGTTTCGGGTTGGTAAATAGAGCCCTGATAAGTCCAGAATGGTTGTGAAATAACTCTTTCACTGAAACAGCCCCCGGTAAAGTGCTCCCTCTTTTATCCGCTAACCTCTATACATCATACATTTTGGTGGCTAAAAGACAGTGGTGGATAGTAGAGAATGGGGGTTGAAGAGGGAGATGACAGACTCCTAAGGGATACAGAAGATTTGGCTCAAGAAAAGATGTAGGGAAACATAGACAGACTTGGAACCCCCTTAGGGTGAGGCAACCTTTTCTGGAGATTATGTAATCAAACAACTTCCCTCAAAAAAGAATCACACAGAATATTGGAAACAGTATTAACGTAGTTTTAGTATAGTGGCTGGATTATGGTTTGTTTTAGGTAGAAGATTAATGGCGGTGGAATGAAGAAACTGAAGCATGGGGCTGGAGTGCAGGAAATTCTTTCAACGTCATTGGTGTGGTACAGTAAATAAAGCAAAAAGAGACGCTGGATGACAGCATATTAGACTAGGAAGCTACTCTCCACTCATACAGTATACACATTACACATGCTGGGAATTGATTTGTATTTCTATCATGCCATGTGATGTGAATAATCCTGTATCTCTGTTATACCGTACTATATGACTGAATAAAGGCAAGTTTTAAAATAATAAAAAGGGGGAGATCATGCCTTTCAAATCTCTCTATTTTCAGGGAGTCTCCCTAATTTTGCTCATGTTTGACATTCCACCTGCTTTTTATGGCACCAGACCATGTCCCTAAAATAATCAGAATCAAAAAACAAACTGTTCCTCCAGTCCCTGAATGATTTGAGCAATGCATTTCTAGCACCTTAGATTCAGTTAGGCATATACATTAAGACCCTGTAAAAAATCTCCCTGATTTTAGTGGTCAGAATCAGGAGATCTCCCTCATTTAAGGAGTACTGACTTGGAAGCTCGGGGGGAGATGACATTACTGGACAATGGGACAGAATCTCACAGTGGCAGTAAGCGAGGGTGGCAGATAAGGGGGGAGACGTACAAATGAGGGAGCACTGTACAGCAGTAAAAATACTATATATTAAACTGAGCCTTTTCACTTTGGATTTTCCAGTGTTCACTTTGTTCTGCAGCAGATCTCTCTTTGGCCAGCTCTGCCTGTATTGCACCAGGACAAATGCCCAGGGACAGTTTTCAAAGGCACAGACACAAGTCATGCAGGCCACAGTTTTTCAGCTGCACTGAAAGGCCCAGTTTGAATGAGGCTTATTTTCAAAGAATATCTGCATTTTGTGGCAGATCAGGCCAGATACAAGAAAACTTGACCACTTGACTTAGAAGGTAGTGTGGTGTATTTCAGTACTGCTGTGGAGACCATATACTGCATTGCTGTAAGAGTGGTCTCATGTGTATTCCTAGGGTATGAGAGCTGCGAACAAAAAGGAGCAGCTCTAGCGCCATACAAATGTAACTGAGACCACTCTTGCAACCATAAGAGTAGTCTCCATGGCAATATTAATATATTATTGATCGAGGCCAATATTATAATTACCCCCCCCCCCCAAATAAGCCTATTTCCAGGGAACCTGCATGGAAGATACTGTACAACATAAGAGTGTTTCACATACAAGAAAAAGGAGCTTTTCGATTGGTCTGAAACATAGAAACATAGACTTTGACGGCAGATAAGGACCACTTGGCCCACCCAGTCTGCCCATTTCCCTACCTACTGGATAAGCTGCAGATTCTAGTTAACCAACAGCCTATTTCCTGCAACCCCCCACTATAATTGCCTTATGTCTGTCCCATGCATGCATGTTTGAATTCCTCCACTGTTTTAGACCCCACAACCTCTCCAGAAAGGCGGTTCCATGCGTCCACCACTCTCTCCGTGAAAAAGAATTTCCTCACATTACCCCTGAGCCGTCCCCCTCTAACTTTAAATTGTGCCCCTTGTTCTTACATCTCTTTTTCTGAAGATGCTACCTCCTGGACTTTGTTGATTCCCTTGAGGTACTTAAAAGTTTCTATCATGTCCCCCTGTCCCTCCTTTCATCAAGGGTATACATATTAAGCTCTCTCAGTCTCTCTTCATATGGTTTCTGATGTAGACCCTGCACCATTTTAGTTGCCCTCCTCTGGACTGCTTCCATCCTGTCTATGTCCTTGCGTAGATGAGGTCTCTAAAACTGCATGCAGTACTCCAGATGGGGTCTCACCAACTGTCTGTATAGAGGGATAACCACTTCCCTTTTTCTACTTGTGATGCCCCTCCTTATGCATCCCAGTATCCCCCTGGCTTTCCCTACTGACTTCTCACATTGCATACCCACCTTTAGGTCATCTGATATTACTACACCCAGATCCCTTTCCATTACTGTTGTTGTTAGGACCTCCCCTGCTATTGTGTACTCTTCTCCTGGATTTTTATTTCCCAAGTGCACTTCTTTGCACTGAATCTAAGTTGCCATATGTCTGACCATTCCTCCAACCTTGCCAAGTCCCTTCTCATCCTTTCTACCCCCCGTGTATCAACTCTGTTACAGATCTTTGTGTCATTCGCAAAGAGGCATACCTTTCCTTCCAGACCCTCTGCAATGTCACCTATAAAGACGTTAAAGAGGACTGGACCCAGTACTGAGCCCTGAGGTACTTCACTAGTAACCCCCCTTTCTTCAGAATGTGTTCCATTCACTATTACCTTCTGTGTCCTGCTGTGCAGCCAGTTTTCTACCCAGGCTACCACCCCGGGACCCACTCCCAGGCTGGCTAACTTGATTATTAATCTTTTGTGTGAGACTGTGTCAAATGCTTTGCTAAAGTCTAGGTAGGCCATATCCACAGCCCCTCCCTGGTCTATTACTTTGGTCACCCAGTCAAAGAAATCGATTAGATTTGTCTGACATGACCTTCCTGCTGTGAATCCATGCTGCTTTGGGCCCAGTGCCCGCTGGCCTCTAGGTACTCAACAATTCTTTCTTTCAGAGTGATTCCATCATTTTCCCACCACTGAGGTCAAACTAACAGGTCTGTGGTTTCCTGCTTCTGCCTTGCTCCCACTTTTGTGAAGGGGAATCACATCTGCCCTCCTCCAGTCCTCAGGTACCACCCCATCTTCCCATGATTTGTTAAAAAGTGTGGTTAGTGGTGTCACTAGGTCCTCCCTTAGCTCTTTTAGGATTCTAGGGTGAATCCCGTCAGGCCCCATTGCTTTGTCTACCTTGAGTTTTAGAAATTCTTTCAGTACTCTTTCTTCTTCAAATGGACTGGTATCAACCCCACTATCCAGAGTGCTTCTACTGTTTGGTTTAGGTAACTCCTCCTCTTCTTCTTTTGTGAATACTGAGCAAAAGTATTCATTCATTATCTCTGCCTTTTCACTGTCTCCCTCTGCCCACCTCCCCTCTCCTTTATTAATCTTCCCTATCCTTCCCTTAACCTTTCTATGTTCCCTAATGTACATATAAAAGGTTTTATCCCCCTTCTTAACTCAGTTGGCTATCCTTTCCTCGGTTTGGGCCTTTGCTTTTCTGACTGCCTTCCCCACTTCTTTCTGCTTTAATTGATACAGTTCCCTGTCGTGTTCCGTCTGTGATCCCTCAATCTATAACTTAGTGGTTAAGTCACAAGCTTGGGAACCAGGAATCCCATGTTCAAATACCACCAAAGCCTTTTATTCACTGAGTGACACTGAGCAAGTGTTGTGACCTCAGTGGCACTGAAACCATTTTTATACTGGGGGTGCTGAAAGCCATTGAAGAAAACTGCATAGGAAGCCATAGGGAATTGTACTTCAACCAAAGGGGTGCTGCTGCACCCCCAGCACCCCTAGTTCCAGCACCTATGTCTCCATGCTTCTGCTCTCCAGCAGAAAACGTTGGGAAAAAGCAGGGCCCATTGAAATGAGATGATGCAACTCAGCTGAGTTATCTTTAGTAAATATAATATGAAATAAAAAAAATACTGTACAAAATTGGCTGATATATGGAGTAGATAGATGGCAGACTTGGAAAATAAATGTCTCCCATATGAAAGTGTTGACACATGGTTTAAAATCTAAGATCTGGTGCCAACAAAAACTACTTACAGTATGTTTCAGTTTTCTCTAGAATTGAGTTTGTTTTGTTAATATTGTTCCTGGCCCTCTGCCTGTGATGTCGGCCTCACAATGCACTTGGGTCAGCGATTATCTCTGCATAATGTGCATCCTTTTGTGTCTTATTTCTTGCACACTAAACCTCCTCTCTCTGTCTCTCTCTCTCTCTCCCTCTCACATAACCTCCCTCCACTTGCCTATTGGCTATTGCAACTGTTCATGAATTTTAAAGTGCACCAAGATACATTAAGTATGAAAGACACTAAATGAAAACAAAATTCCTTTCCCTTCATGTCCTTCTGTAGTATTTTTCAAAGTCAACTGCAGTATAACTGAGGTCATGTTTGTAAGCAATAAGTCATGACAGGTTGTGCATTAAAGGATTTTAATGCATATCTTGGAAAGGCTTCTTCAAACTTATAGAATAACTCGCTGCTCTTGTGTATTGTTTGTAAAATGAAATATTTTACATATTTTTTTTTTTTTTTTACATAAAATCATTTGCTTAGATGCATTTTAAATGACAAAATTATACACAGTAGAGCCTGCCAGGATACCACACAGTGTCACAGATTCCTGAATGACAAAAGGGATTACCTGCTATTGAAGCTGCCTTGTTTCCAGCAGTAATTGTGCTGCAGAATTCTGCAGTATTGCACTGCATCCTTGTGTGCTTCATGGTATATGCAATAGTCCCTGATTTTATAGGTAAAAATAATGCTTTTTTGCCTTGGTATTGAGATCTGGTGCCAGACCGTGCAGCACTAGCTTTTTAATGCACGGTCATGTGATGTCTCTCAACCAATGAGGTTTCAGGATTTTTCCTTTAATAAAACTATCATTAAGCTTCTGAAGAAGGACTTGTTGGTCTGAAAGCTAAAGCACTTTGTTCTTTTTGTAACATCTTTGTTGGTCCAATAAAATGTATCAAACCATCTGTTCTGGATTTGTTCTTACTAGGACCGATATGGCAATTAAACAATTTGTTTGTCTTTTAATAAAAGACGTTTAACCAACCAACCAACCAACCAACCACAGCCATCTGACATCATTAGCAGAGCTCAGCAATTAAAGAAGAACGTCTGTGTCCTAGATGATGTGAAAGTAATGTAAAACTCTTTTAAACAGGGTATTGTGCTCACTTGTAGGTGGCAGAAGCCCAGAGATATCCATTATTAAGTCTGCTCTATAATAATTCAAGGCAACAGCCATTTCATGAAGCATCAAGACAACAAGAGATGTCATGGTTGGAGAAAGTGTGTATCTAAAAACACAGGTGCCCCAACTATGACATCACTTGCTGTTTCAAGGATTCCATGAAATGTCTGTTGCCTTAAATCAGTATACAAGAGACTTAGCTCTGGACTGCTGTCCCCTAAAAGTACAAAGAATACCTTGTTTCAAAGAGATGCTCATTTCAGTTCACGGCATGAGCGACACAGTTCATGAACTTTTTTTTTCTTTTAGCATTTAGAGTAGTATTTTATCACTTGGCATGCACCACTGGAAACAACCCAATAGAATTTTTACCACTGAATAATTGCTATTATAAAATGGTTAAGAGAAATACTGCACTGTGATTGATGGAATGCAGCCATATGACTGTGTTAATGTCCAAGCATAACAGCACAGGCCAGAAATGTTTAATTTTCTGAACCTCATTACTTGGTCCTAAAATAAAAAAAAAAAAAGTGAAGGCATTTTATAATTGCAATAAGGCATTCTACGGTGTGCATAATTGAGGAATAACAACACTTCTCCGGCATGTAAAGCCCTCAACTTTGCTATGGGCTTCACTTCCTGAGGTGTGATTTTATCCCACAATAATGCACACCCTGTCATGCCTTGTTGATTACATAGCAAGACCCTACAGTCTTAAAAGTAGTATTGCCTATATGATTGTTCCTATCCATATTGGTGCCATTTTCAATAATCTGAGTCAAACATGGGAGGGATATTTTTAATTAAGCTAACTATAAATTATGTTTAATAAAGAACAGTTACATACTTATTGTAACAGTAAATCTCTGAGAGAATCTCTTTCATGAGGCCACATTTATGGAACTATAGACCACAGCTGCTAGGACCACATGAAAACTTTTTGCAAGCAGTCTACTAGTTACTGCCCATGACAGTGTCTTACATTGACATCCTGTACAGAAATGTGGGTGGTCCCTCTCCCTCCTCAGTTCCCCACCAGAGATCATACTCAAAGGACCTCCTTCTGTGGAACTGAGAGATAGCTGACATTTCCAGCTACCGGGCAAGGCTAGAAACACCAGGTAGTCCATAAAAGAGAGAGAGAGAGAGAGACAGTAGGGAAGAAGCTCTGAGTCTTAGGGGGATGGAAAGTTGGACAGCATGGCCTGATGAAAGAGATTCTCTTGAACATCTACTGTTGTGGTAAGTATGTAACTGCTCTATCTTCTTCAAGGATATCTCTTATCAGGACACACCTATGGAATGAGTCCCAAGTAGTACTGACAGAGAAACAGTCTGGGTGATGGGAGGCTACAGGCCTAAGAAAGGAGGCCTTGAAGCATGACCTGGCCAAAGTCCGCTCTTCTTCGAGAGGTAATGTCCAGACTATAGTGTTTAGTAAAAGTGTGGACAGTACTCCAAGTTGCAGCAGCACAAATTTCTACAGCTAATACGTTCCTGATATAGGCAATGGAAGTGGCCATGCCTCTGGTAGAATAACCTCAAATAACCCCAGAAAGTTGCTTACCGTACTTTCTAAAACAAAAAGTAATACAGTTGGCCAACCATCTGGACAGACACCGTTTAGAAACCAGCATTCCCTCTTTCCTGCAGCAAAGGGAACAAAAAGCTGTGAGGACTTCCTGCAGTCCTTGATATGGTGAACATAACATCTGAGTATTCTAAGTTCATCTAGGGTATCGAGCAATGCTTCACCCAGATTGGCATGCTCAGGAAAATAAACTGGCAGGTGGATGGTTTGATTTAAAATAAACTCAAACACCACCTTTGGTAGAAACCTATGATTGGTATGCAAAGCCACCCTGTCTATGCGGAAAATCAAATAAGGAGGCTCACACATTAGAGCCTGAAGCTCTGAAATCCTTCAAGCAGAAGTAAGAGCAGCTAAAAATAACGCTTTCCTAGAAAGGAAGCATAAGCCACAAGTCACGCCTGGCTCAAAAGAGCCAAAGTTAATTTCTGTAGGACAAAATTCAGGTCCCAAGCTGGGACAGGATTGCGAATGGGAGGCTCGACATGCAGGATGCCTCTCAAGAGGTTCCACATCATAATGGCGATCGCAGAATAGTGATCACCGCTATGGCAAGTGTACATCGCCAAAAAAAATCAAAAAGGGGATGTACACTCCCAGCGATGAAACACAGTGAACATGAAAAAGGTTGTTCTGTGGGGGGTTGTGGCCCCTGAGTCCTCCACACACCCCTTACAAAGGATTGCCAACTCCAGGGAGATGCATGTCGGAGATGGGGTGAAACTCGGAAAAAAAAAATCCTGGACAAAAAAACACCAAACTACTATGTCCTTCCCCAACCCAGAACCCTGCACCCTCTCCACTGTAGCCAGCTACCCTCACCACTCCACCACAGCACCAGTTTGGCAGCCTACTGCTGCACTATCCCTTATATACCTGCTCTCCTCTTCCAGCCTCCCTCCCTTTGCCCTGTTCTTTGCCCGTTGCTACCCTTGTAGGGTAACCCACATAACAGGCACTGAAAGTGAGTCATTCATATTTGATTTGCTCACTTTCAGTCACTGTTATGACAGTATACCCCCCAAGAATGTATGGGGTGCCTCTAGCTGTGCCACAGTACGGCCATCAATAGGCACATGGAAAGCTGAAATGGCAGCCAAGTGCACTTTGATAGAAGAATATTGCAGTCCTGCATCTGACAAGGACAATAACTACTCTAGGATCTGATTCTCTGGGTAAGTGAAGGGATCTAAGAGATAGGAAGCAGCCCACAAAGCAAACTGCTTCCACTTCATGGAGCAAGTGGCTCTGGTGGAAGATTTTCTGGCAGTCACCAGGACATCAGCCACCTGTGGGGACACTCCATATCTTACAATGGCAATGTCTTCAGGATCCAGGCATGGAGATAGAGTGACTTGAGGTCCAGATGGACCTGGGTTCCCAGTTCCTGTGACAGCAAGCCCTTGCACAGGAGCAGGGATAATGGGGGTTCCACTGCTAACTGTCACAGCAAGGGAAATCATATCTGACAAGGCCACAAGGGAGACACAAGAATTAAAGTAGCTCCTTCCATTTGAAGCTTGATTAACACCCTCTGAATCAGAGAAAAGGGAGGGATTATGTAAAGGAGCCTCCTTTTCCAAGAGAGGGACAACACATCTCACCAGAAAACTTCGGGCCCTGGAGTGAGTGAGTGAGCAGAAAAGTGGCAGTTTGTATTGAGTGGGGATGCAAAAAGGTCCAACTCTTGATGACCTCACCTGTCAAACAGGTCTTCTACTACCGAGGTCAGCAACTCCCACTTGTGCATTCTGAAATGTGTCCTGCTTAGCCTGTCTGCCAAGCCATTTTGGATGTCTGGAACATGGACAGCCAGCATTTCTAGACCATGTTCTAGAGCCCAGTATCAAACTCTCTTTACTTTCCTGCACAGGCGTAAGAATGGGTCAGTTCTATATGACAACAGTGACAGCCGAAAGACAACCACTATTATCGTGAACTGCATTATAGCCAAAAACATTTTCAGAGATATGCAGAAAAAGGCAACCGGGAAACTGTGCATGCGGGGGGCTGTGTCCTCTGTACCCTCCTCTTTTTTTCCTGCACCCCCCCCAACTAAAGATTCTCAACTCCTGGGGGGGTGCATGTCAGATAGGGGGTGCACAGCCCGGTTTTAAAAAAAATTAAGTCCCAAACCCAGGACCTGCTCTGTCAGAGCCAACCAACCTACCCACCACACCACACGGTTGGCTTGGCGTAAGCAGGCACACTACAGGGTCACAACCCTGTTCCTCATCCCTCCACATTCTGTCACCCACCATCCCTTTCTGTGGCTGACCCGACCCTCACCATCACAACCGTCGCCAATCCCCTACCATCGCCCATGATGATAGCACCCTCATATGGGTCACCGTTTCGACAGTCGCCCATATGCGATCACTATCATCATGGTACACTGAATGGGTGCCCCCTTGCTTGCTTATGTAGTGTACTACACTAAAATTGTCCCTCTGCACCAGCAGATGACCTGAGGACAGATGGTTCTGGAAGGCTTGCAGACCATACAGAATAGTCCTTATCTCTACGATGTTTATGTGGAAGGAAGTCTTCACTCTGGGCCATGTTCCTTGTGTCTGGTGTGGTCCCAAATGTTCCCCCCAGCCCATTGACAAAGTGTCTGTGGAGAGAATCTGCTGAGGAGCTGGGATGAGGAAGGGAACCCCTTTCAGCAAATTGCTGGGTTCCATCCACCACTGGAGCACCTTTCGGACAGAAGAGGTTGCTATAATATGCTGTTCTAGATCGCTGGTGAGCTGATCCAACTGGACTCCTAATGTCCATTAGGGGATCCTCATGTGCACCCTGGCCAGGGTACCATGACAATGGCTGCTGCCATCAGTCCCAGTAGTCTCAAGAATGTGCTGGCCATGCTGGCCTGGTGGCGCTGAGGGTTGAGGCACTGGATGCCACACTTTGCGCCATGCCGGCGACCCGGGTTTGGGAACAGACTTGGGTCATTGATGGGTTGGCAGGGGAGGATCAGGATCAAGTGTCTGTAAACTGCTGTCCTAATCCTGGGGAGGGCTGGGGAAAGCCACCACACTGAAGCAGCCACTGGGGATGCCTGGGGGCACTACATGCCGGTGCGCATCTGGGGGAGGAGCACGGCAGATGTCGGCACTCTGTGCCTGGACATCACTGCACGTCCATGCTCAGTGAGTACAATCAGGGTGGACAATGGCTGGGCGCAATTGTGCAGCTTGATGGCCGCACCCTGCCTCTCTGGGAGGGCTCTCATGGAATCGCACTGGGGGGGTCCGGGGCCGGTCTGGCTGGGCAGGGTATGGGGAGGCCCTCGAGCTGACTGGCAATGGCCATACCAGTTCCCCCACCATGTGAGTGAGCCTGGTGCTCTCCCAGAGGGCAGGGCCGGCGGCTGGATGCCCCCACTGGTAATTGCTGCAGCAAGGCGGAAAAGAAAGATATGATTAAAAAAAAAAAAAAAAAAAAAGAAAGAATGTGCTGCCCATGACATACCTGTTGTTGTAAACCAGCTGGGCCTGTGCCATTAGGCACTCTGCCCTGTCCTGGGTCAGGAAGGCTAAGCCCTGAACAGTGTCCAGAACTGCCCCTATATACTGCAGATGCTGAAAATGGGTCAAGACTGATTTGGACACACTGATCATGATCCCTGGGGCATAGAACAGCTGTCAGGTATGTGCTAGGGTCTGATACCGTTGCTCCTTGGACTGAGATTCGAATACTCAGACATCTAGATAGGGGAAGACATACAGCCCCTCTCCTTAGAGCTGATGTCACAACCACCAAGCATTTGGTAAATATGCATGGCGCAGATGACAAGCCGAAGGGCAATACCCTGAATTGGAGGTGCTGCCCCTGAAACAGGAACCTGAGGTGCCTCCTGGGGGGGGACAAATCTTAATATGCAAGTAAGCATCTCGCATGGCCAGGGAGCATATCTAGTCCCCATTTTGCAGGACAGGCAGTAGGCTTGCAGAGGTACCATCCTGAACTTCATGTACTGAATATAGAAGTTCAGATTTCTCAAATCCAGAATGAGCCTCAAGTCCCCTGTAGATTTGGGACCTTTTGGCTTCCCTCTAGGTACTTGTAACTAGTTCCAGGTCGCCCCTGAAAAAAGGGACTGTCATGGTCTCAGCAGGCCTACCCAGTTACCAAAACTTAAATGAAAGAATAGAACCCCCTGTCCCTTTGATCCCAGGGAACTGGTTCTATGCCCTCTTTTGGAGCAGTGTACATACTTCCTCTAGTAGCACTGATACATGGTCTGGAGGATAAGTTGAGGGAATTGGTGGAAGGTTTTGAGGCAGCTCCAGAAATTCTTGCATGTGGCCCTGTTCTATTAACTGCAGGACCCAAGCATCTGTTGCAACCTCCCTCCCCTGTTCCAGGTAGAGGGAGACGTGACCCCTGTCTACCACCTCCAGATTTAATAGTGGAGGGTGGGGATCTAAGAAGGAGTCATGCTGAAGCAGATCTGGTGGCTGCAGCCACACCTCTACCTCTAGGGGGTCACCCGGGTGGCAGCAAAGCAGCAGGACCCACAGTCCACTCTCGCCGGAGGAGAGAAGCCCCTCAGGCACTCAATCCTCCTCCCCCCTGGCTGGCCCTCCAGCAACTCGAGGTCACTCCCGACCCTGGGTCACTGGCACTGCAAGCAGTAGCACTACAGCTGCACTGACCTATCTCTAGGGGCTTTTGAGTGGGCACTTGTAGAGAAGGCTGGGGCCGGCAAAGTTGAACATTTTCCGCTTTTGCTTTATTGTCTGGCCCCTGACCTAGGTCTGTTGGTAACCCTGCAAAAGGGTACGCTCTGCCTATTTTTCAGTTGTGAGTGGTAGAGAGAATGGACTGACCTTTGAGACCTTTGCGAGGCTTGCAGGTCAGAGAGGATATCCTGTACAACTGCCACAAAGAGCCTGCATCACCTGAAAGGGGCATTTATGATTGATTGTTGGATATCACTAGCAATTCCAGCCACCCTCAACCAAGAATGCCTTCTAAGGCAGATGGCAGCCACAGCTGCTCTGGCTGAGGCATCAGAAATATCGTATGTAGACCTTAACATGTGTTTATCCACGTCAGCCCCAGTCTGGAGGGCCCTGAGCATCTCCTGCATCTGGGTACCCTCAGGAAGGGACTGGGCTGCTGCTTTAGCCTTTCTGCAGAGGGTATTCTGGTATTTGACCATATGAGCCTGATAATTTGCCATTCTGAGGTTCAATGTGGCACAGGCAATGGTTCTCTTTCCCAGGAGGTCCAGTTTTCTTGTCTCCTTATCTGGGGGGAGAGAACTGAGATTCTTAGGCACCCAAGACCTATCATGGGCTGTGCTCATCACAACTGAATCAACCTCAGGTTGGCCTGTGAAATAGGACTTTTCAGAGGGGGGCTGGTACAGTTTGTCTGCCTTTCTGGGCATGGAGAATCTGGCACCTCTAGGAACGCCACCAAATTCCTTTTAGTGATGTCTTGCTCTTCAGCATCAAATCCCATAGCAGCTTGGAGTTGCTGCATCATTGAAATGAAAGAAGGGTCTTCAGGAGGGGGATCTCGGAGTATATAAGGTGAAGTCCTCACTCCTGGTGGAAATAGTGGAGCCATATCTCTCAGATGAGCTCCCCATAGCTTCCTCCTCCTTTTCTTTCTCTTGTAAAAGGAGATTAGGCTTGTTTTCCTGATCCTTGTCAATGGGCCCTGAAGGCTGCAAGGAAGGAAGAAAGGAAGTTGACACCCTGGAGTGTGTCAGGCTTGTCGACCTAGCAGGCATAGGTGCTAGGGCTGGTTTGGGAGGCCCCATTGTCATTGTACCTAGTTTAGGGGGAGGAGGAGGTATAAGATGCTGTATTATCTCTACAAAGCATGAGAGCACTGTCTGCACATCTATGGTGGTCTGTACCGTAGAGGCACCCTGCGACATCGATGGGGGTGTCTGCAGTAGGCCTGGTGGAACTCACTGCCTGAGTTAACCTTGTGGTTTCTGAGGTCTGAGCAGCAGGCAACATTGCTGTCAAAGTGGTCGATGGTGCTACAGTGGTTGGCATCAAGTAAAGCAGTGACTGGGAGTGCACCAGTGGGATTTGTCCTTACTCCTCTCCCTCTCCCAGTGTTTATGCTTTCCAGAGGACTTCTCTTGGACCTTGGAGAACTGTGAGCTCAAGGAATGGGTTACTGACATGGTGGAACTCTTCACGTAGAGCTCTCTCTCTAAAGTCTGGCTACCTGCTGTTCCAGAAGGAAAGTATGCAGGGCTTGTTGACGGCATCGGCGAGTAACTGTATTAAACTTTAGGCAGAACTCACAGGCCCTAAAGTCGTGGGCTTCACCAAGACAGCAGTAATGGCTGTCTGAATTAGTTAGCCTTGAACTGGGTCCCAAGGTAATAGCCTGGATAAAAAACTGGCTGGACAACAGGACGCAAAGGGTAATAGAAAACGGAGTCCACAATGAAGAAAGGAGGGTAACTAGCAGGGTACCGCAGGGTTTGGTACTGGGACTGGTCCTCTTTAATGTCTTTATAAGTGACATTGGAGAGCACCTGGAAAGAAAAGTATGTCTCTTTGTAGACGACACAAAGATCTGCAACAGGGTTGATACACAAGGTGGGGTGGAAAGGATGAAAAGGGACTTGGCAAGGTTGGAGGAATGGTCAAATGTATGGCAGCTAGGATTCAATGCAAAGAAGTGCAAGGTAATGCACCTGGGAAACAAAAACCCAGGGGAAGAGTACACAATGGGGGGTGAGATAATAACAACAACAAAAATCGAAAGAGACCTAGGAGTAATTATATCAGATAACCTAAAGGTGGGAAAGCAATGTGAGAAGGCAGTAAGGAGGGCTGGGGAGATACTGGGATGCATAGGGAGAGGCATCAACAGTAGAAAACCGGAAGTTGTTATCCCTCTGTACAGACAGTTGGTGAGACCCCATCTAGAGTACTTCGTGCAATTTAGGAGACCCCATCTCCGCAAAGAAATAGACAAAGTGGAGGCTGTTCAGAGGAGGTCAACCAAAATGGTGTAGGGTCTGCGCCAGAAGACATACGAGGAGAGACTAAAGCAGCTTAATATGTATAGCCTTGAGGAAAGGAGGGAGAGGGGGGACATGATAGAAACTTTCAGGTATCTTAAGGAATTAATGAAGTACAAGAGGGTAGCATCTTTCAGAAAAAGAGATGTGCAAGAACAAGGGGGCACAATTTGAAGATAGAGGGGGGATGGCTCAGAGGTAATGTTAGAAAATATTTTTTCACAGAGAGGGTTGTGGATGCATGGAACAGCCTTCCTGAGGAGGTTGTGGAGTCAGGAACAGTGGGAGAATTCAAGAATGCATGGGACAGACATCAGGCAATTCTAGTTGGGGTAGAAGGACGTAAGCTGTTGGTTAACTAGGATCTGCAGCTTATCCGTTAGGTAGGGAAATGGGCAGACTAGATGGGCCAAGCGGTCCTTATCTGCCATAAAATTCTATGTTTCTATGAATAAATCTTACTATTGCACTCACAGTATCTAAAGAGTTTAGCGGAGTCTTTAGATGACATACGCAATGATGGAAATCACTTTTAAAATAAAAGTGATAGGAGCCAGGGTGAGAAAACTAAAAATGTGAGAAAAGGCAGTCAATTGTAGTGGCGGTATCTCTGTGGAATCCAGTGAGTATGGTTAATGGCTGGAAAACAGAAACATAGACTTTGACAGCAGATAAGGACCACTTGGCCCACCCAGTCTGCTCATTTCCCTACCTATTAGATAAGCTGCAGATTCTAGTTAACCAACAGCCTACTTCCTGCAACCTCCCACTATAATTGCCTTATGTCTGTCACATGCATGTTTGAATTCCCCCACTGTTTTAGACACCACAACCTCCCCAGGAAGGCGGTTCCATGCGTCCACCACTCTCTCCGTGAAAAAAATTTCCTCACATTACCCTGGAGCCGCCCCTCTATCTTTTAAAATTGTGCCCCCTTGTTCTTACACATCTCTTTTTCTGAAAGATGCTACCCTCCTGGACTTTGTTGATTCCCTTGAGGTACTTAAAAGTTTCTATCATGTCCCCCCTGTCCCTCCTTTCATCAAGGGTATACATATTAAGCTCTCTCAGTCTCTCTTCATATGGTTTCTGATGTAGACCCTGCGCCATTTTAGTTGCCCTCCTCTGGACTGCTTCCATCCTGTCTATGTCCTTGCGTAGATGAGGTCTCCAAAACTGCACGCAGTACTCCAGATGGGGTCTCACCAACTGTCAGTACAGAGGGATAACCACTTCCCTTTTTCTACTTGTGATGCCCCTCCCTATGCATCCCAGTATCCCCCTCACGTTGCTTACCCACCTTTAGGTCATCTGATTTGACTACCACCAGGTCCCTTTCCATTATTGTTGTTGTTAGTACCTCCCCTGCTATTGTGTACTCTTCTCCTGGATTTTTAATTCCCAGGTGCATTACTTTGCACTTCTTTGCATTGAATCTAAGTTGCCACATGTCTGACCATTCGTCCAACCTTGTCAAGTCCCTTCTCATCCTTTCTACCCCCCCCCCCTGTGTATCAACTCTGTTACAGAACTGAGAAGGGCCACCCACATTTATATACAGGTTGTCAACATAAGATGTCATCGTGGGCAGCCTCTAGTGGACTGCTTGCAAAATGTTTATATGTAGTCTTAGTACCTGGTGGCTATAGTTCCATAGATGTGGCCTGATGAAAGCAATGTCCTTGAAGAAGATCTTAGATTATTGTTGGGGGCACTGGTTTATTATGAGTAGAAAGTCACAGTCTAAGAAATTTACCACTGAATAATTACTGCATTTTCAGTTACCATAGCCTAATTTGGAATTCCCAAAGTTTGCCCCAACCCAGTGTCCTTGATTTTTATCTTTACTTTCCAGCTATGGACAGTCCTTGAAAATAAATTATGTGTAGAGAACATACCAAATCAGTTGATATGAAACCTGTGCATCATACCAGGAAAATAATTAGAACAAGCCTATTACTGAAAAATCATGAGGTACAAATAACTCTGTACAAATGCTTTTCTTGATGGTCTTAGGAGGTCAAATTAGTACAGACTCAGCTGCACTGTACTGTACTGTGTGATAGGAGGCCTCTGAGGATCAGCCTGATGCTTGTTACTCCATAGGGTACTTATGCTCCCACACATTGTAATAGACAGCAAGACTCCTGGGGATAGGAACTGATTAACTTTGCATTAACTGGGCAGTCACTTCACAGACCTTTGAAAAACAAAAACAAATGTGACCTTACTTATTAAAACACCCTGTTGCTAAAAAAAAAAAAAAAAAAAATAGTACATGGAGGTATGTATCTGGTGTAAGTCCCCAGCCTACAGTGGGGCTTGAGGGGGTAGGGAATGGGTAGTCTTCTTTACTCGCAAGGTCTTTACTTACAATCTGTTTCTGTTGGATTTCTTGTTCAGTCTGTATAAACCAAGCCAGCTGTAAGATGACGCTGGTCTGAGTATCACTGTTTCAGCCAAATCAACTGTAAAGCCATGATCAGAACTGACACACTATTGGCAGTAGATGGTGTGAACTGTTACAGAATGACACAGTCCACTTTACATTAAGCTGTATAATTTCTTGTAAACAAACAAATGAAACAAATAAGCATCTTCAGTAAAAATAAAAACTTAAGATTCAACCAGATACATCTATACCACAAGTTTAACTGGATAAACGAACACCCTGTATGACTGTGCTTGTGACCAGACTCTGGTTGAAGTGCTAATGAGCATTCCGGCTGTTTGCCCTCTGTCCCTGTGGATGCCCATCAGGAATCAGCTTAGTGATCTATCAATCAAGAGCTCCCACTGCCACAAACTGTGAATCGTCATTCTTCGAGAAATGAAGATCATTGTGGATTATAACTTTGTCAGTCAGGAAATACTGTGGACCTGATTGCCTGCACTTCAGCTGTAAGCTTGTGATCTACCTCAGCTGGTATTCTGGTAGGCCCCATCTTAGATGAATAGTCAGGAACAAAACAACTTCCTGTGTGCTTGGACTTAACTGTCTTGGTATAGCTTACCAGTGAAGATCTAGCCCATGAGAGACCAGCTGTGAGAGTTGAGCACAGTGAGAGTGCTCAAGGATAAAGGACAGTGAATTCTGAAGTAACCCACCTCCGTGGTCCTGGTGAGAGCATGGACCTTGTGGGGGCTTGTTGTCTATAGGTGAAGGGCTGGGCCAAAGACAGTTTTTTCTGATGTGGTTGTTGGATTGTGGGTGATGTGGAGTCAAAGATAAGTCAGATTACGCAGTTATATTATTTTTTCGGACTTTTTTGAACCTCAAATTTTGTAACAGTCGGGCAGTGTCGATCAATGGGGCATGTGGAGGTGATGAAAAAATATTTTAATGTTTTTTAGATAGTCTGTTTATTACTTGGTATGTCTGGCATGATTGAGGTATTGGGCAAGTGATTGGTGTGTGCTTGGGTCATGAGAGACTTGATTGAGGGGTGGAGAGTTGATCTGGGGGGGTTGTGGATTTTGGGAAATTGTTTTGGTGTTTTTTTTGGGTGGGTTGATTTTTAGTGTACTTTAGGAGTTAGGATGTGTTTCAAGGGAGCTAGGAAGACCTGTATCTCCTAATCCTTGGAGCAGCTTTGTTGACTCCACCCTTTCGGCTACCCCACTGGTCCCGGCAGTTGCTCTCCATTGTTACAGGGAAATGGGGATAGCAACAGGACGGGGTCACCAATGCAGTTTGCTCCTGGAGTGGGAGTCAGGGAGGGCAGGATCAGGAGTAGGATAAGGAGCTGCCCTTGGTCAAAATGGAATTGGAACACGGGTGCCTCCTGCCTGGTTCCTATCCTGAGGGCTCCTGAAACATCATCGGATATGGTAGTCGAGCCTACCGACATGGCTCCTCCCTTGAGGGCAATTCTGTGTAATGCTAAGTCCATCAGAAATAAGACTTTGATAATAGTGGATTTTGTCATGGACTCCATGGTGGACCTGGTGTGCATCATTAAGGCCTAGCTGGAGAACAACTCTGGCCTTGTGCTGGAGGCGACCCTTCTGCAGGACCATATAGTGGTACACTGCCCTAGGTAGGAATGCAAGAGGGGATGACCATCTGTTTGGGATCTGACCCGAGACTTGCAACTTACCCAGTGGGTCAAACCAGGTTATTTGAATGTGTTTCTATTAATGGTGATGCAGGTGTAGGAGGCAGGGTCTTCTCATTTACCATCCCCCTGGTTGCAAAAGTGGATTCTTGCAGGAATTCAGGGAGTTCGTTGCCAGTCTGACTTTGGCATATCCAAGGTGGCTGGTGCTGGGTGACTCCCTTTTTACTGGTCAGCAATTCCTCTGACAGATGGAACTGTTAGGTTTCACACAGGTTGTTGCCTCTGCTACCCATGAATTTGGCCACATCTTGGACCTGGTTTTCTCTCTGGGGCTTAATGTTTTTAATGTTGAGGTTGATCAGTTAGTCAGACCATCATACTGTGAGTTTTCAGATCAGGGCCTCCCCTCCAAGACGTGTTAACCCCCCTGTGTAGTTAGTTCAGTACCGACCTTTAAGAAATGTGGACTCTTGTAGGTTCCTGTTGGTACTGAGCTGCTTGAGCCTGTTGAAGGTGTGTGCTAATGGGTTTCAGAGTGCTGTGGAAGCTTATAACATGGTGTCAATGCAGTACTTGACTCACTCACATCTTTTCATGTACACCCTAGAGTCTCCCAACAGAGCTCCCCTTGGTTTAATGGTGAATTCAGATAGTTGAAGACCAAAGGCCAGAGATTGGAGCATTCTTGGTGGAGATTGGGTTCATTGGAGGATAGACTAATGTCTCTCTCTAAGGAGTATCGGGGGCAATCACTCTGAAAAAGGCAGAGTTCCTGTCATGAGTGACTGCTGCAGGGGTTAACAAGCCAGTCCAACTATTCCACACTTTGGACACGCTGTTACATCTCCACCTGCCTACAGTCTAGAAAAGTATTAACACATGAGCAATGCAAGGAGTTTGGCCAGATTTTCCTTGATAGGTTATCCTCTGTCCATTCCTCTGTCTCTTCAAGTGAGCTGTCATGCCCTGCATTGGTACAATCTATGACTAATGGAGGCTTTAGGCCTGTCTAAGGATAATTTCACCCTATGTAGGCTGAGGAGACTCTCCATTCGATCAAGAAGCTGAGTCCCACCTTCTGTTTGATAGATCCTGGACTGACCTGGCTTTTGTTGGACTGTCAGGAGTATATTGGTCCAGTGATTGCTGAGATTGTCGGGTGTTCCCTTGAGGAGGGTGTGTTTCTGACAACCTTGAATAAGACCTCTTCCCAAGAAACTTTCTTTGGGCCCTGATATCTTGGCAAATTACAGGCCCATCTCTAATCTTCCCTTTTTGGGAAAGGTTATTGAGAGAGTGATGGTGACGAGCCATATCAGTCTGGATTCAGAGGGTATCATAGCACGGAGACTGCACTTGTCAGGGTACAAAATGATCTTCTTCTGGATAGAGATGGAGGGGAATGTTCCATCTTGGTGCTTCTCAATCTCTTATCAGTGTTTGACACCATAGATCACTGGATTTAACAGGTTGTCTGATGGACTTGGTGGGTCTCAGTAAGGTTGCCTTGAGATGGTTTGAGTTTTTCCTTTCCAGAAGGGTGCAATAGGTTGCTTGGGTGAATTTTCTCTCTTGGCCAGCTACCCTGACCTTTAGAGTCTCTCAAGACTGGATTGTATCTTCCATGTTATTTGCTGTGTATATGCTGCCACTGGGAGAAGTGAAACAGAAGAACAGGCTACAGTTTCACTGTTATGCAGATGATACACAGCTGTACCTGCTGTTTGCCCCTAGTGAGAAAAATGCAGTTGGAGTGCTAAATGACTGCCATTCTTTGATTAAAAACTGGATGGCCTCTAGCTGGCTTAGGTCGAACCTGGACAGGACTGGAGTGCTTCTGGTGGACTCAAGTATCAGAAGGTGACTGACCTGAGTGAAGGGTGACTCGTTTACCTCTCAAGCCTACTCAGTATATAGCCAGAGACCAAGTAAAGAAGCTGGGTATCATTATGGATGACAAGTGGACTATGGAATATCAGGTATCTGCAGTAGTCTGCAGTGTTTTTTTTAATCTTAGGAACATTGCTCACATTGAGCCCTTTCTCGGCCCTAATGACCTGAAGTCTCTGGTGCATGCCTTCATGACATCCAGGCTGGATTATTGTTTTTCTCTTTATCTTGGGCTACCTTAAGGTATGATATGCCACATGTAGCTGGTGCAGAATGTCATGGCTAGATTTATTGCTGGAGTTCCTTGCTCCAAGCATATCTCTCCAGCTCTGCAGTTGTTGCACTGGCTGCCTGTGAGGTGGTGCATCTTCTTCAGGGTAGGTTAGTTAACATACAAAGCCCTACATGATCAGGGTCCTGGCTACCTAAAAGAACTCCTCTTTCCCTGTGCTCCTGATCATCCTCTCCATTCTTCAGAGGTGGGCCTCTTAAAGGTCCCCAGATTGCATTTAAAGTTGTCTGGGGATCGTGTATTTGCTGTAGCTGCTCTAGTTTTCTGGAACCAGATGGCATGAGAGCTTCAGGAGGCCGCCTCAATTGACAGCTTTAAATGTGGGTTAAAGCATTATTATAGGAGCATGGTAGTGCTCCTATAGTTAGGGTTGAGTAGGCTGTTTAATGTTAAACCCCAATTTTTGCACCTTAATAACTTTGGCATTGTTTGATTAAATAGTCCAAAATTTGGCAGGTGCGGTCAGGCTGCCAGATTCTCAAGATGTGAAAAGTTTCATGATGGCACCTTGCTCAGTGTTCAAGATACAAAGTGCCACAAAACAAAAACATGTTTGGTTTCCCAATACTTAACATTAGGTATTTTTTGTTCTCATTTACAGCCTAGATAGTGTGGAATTTTTTCATGAAATTTTCAGGGTTGAAGGGGGCCATGCCAAGGGTGTGCCTTTTGAAGATTTCATGAACAAATATTATATGGTTCCAGAGTTATAATGATTTTAGTGTTAACACCATGATTTGAATGGTAAAAAAAACAAAAAAAACAAAAACAAAAAAAACAAATCACGTCGACCTGTCGGCACAGTAGTAGAGCTACCACTCGTGACGCTGATGACCCGGGTTTGGGAGCGAGTTCAGATCTTTGGTGGCCAAGTGCAGGAGGAGGTCTGAGCATCCCAGAGGATGTTCTCCTCCCCTGGGGAGGGTGGGACGTTTGCTCCACTATGACACTGACACCTGGGAGTTGCGATGTGAGGGTAGGCGCTCCCTGGTCTGAGGGGAGATGGTGTCACTTTCCTGCAGGTAAGGAAGGTATTTTACTCTTTGGTCCCCTTCTCCAAGAGTACTCTGTGGGCTAAGACCCAATGGATGGTTGCACGCAAGCATGCAGACACCTGGACCAGGGCACCACAGAGGAAGGGGCAAAGGTGCATCATCATCATTTCATGTTTTTTAGCAGCACAATCTCAGGGGTGAGCGGTGTGACATTAGAAAATGCCAGCTGGTGGGGAGCTTGTTATCATGTTTATGAGTGTTAAAACAAATTAACACATTAGTGTATATTGTTACTGCAGAGGGAATCTGGTAACTGAACACCTGATCTGTGCAGGGGTCGGGGCTTCAAGTCTACAAATAGGTCTCCTTTAAGAGCAGGTGCCTACATAGTAGCAGCACTAGGTAACAGAAAGCACCACTGTTTTGGGCATGCATGTGCCTTGTCAAGGCAAGATAATGCCACTTAGTGATGTGCCTTATATAGTGCCAAAATGTTATTATTTAAAGTGACAGTGCAGTGATATGTATTTAAAGTGCATTATAGTAACCTCACTGAATGCACTAATAGAGACAACAATACTAACAATTAAAATTCGGGGAGGCAGTATAGCGCAGTGGTTTAAGACTCTGAGCTGCAAACCTGGAGACCTGGGTTTGAATCCCACAGCCGCCACTTGCATAATGTGTGACCCTGAGCAAGTCACTTAACTTCCTTGTGCTCCAAGGTCGCACCTGTAAACAAGCTTTCAGCTTAGTGTGCTACTCCTGGTTAAACAATTGTAAAAAAAAATTTAAATAGCTTTATTATGTTTAGGAAGTATACTTACAAAAAGGCCATCATTTTATTATACAGAAATCTACGCATTAAGTGGGTCCTAAAGATGGCACAGCTATAACATCTTGAAATACAAGCAGGAGAAAACATTTCAATGTAGTTTTAAAACTGTTGCATAGTTTGTCTTCAATTTCTAGATGTTTAGACTGCTGTGTCTGTTTCAGTTAACATCTGCTTGTCAATAAACTAGGATATGTTCTCGTATACAATCACACATCACAAGCATCGGTAAGGGTGGGGGGATGACATGTTAGCCATGGGAGCAAATGGACTGTGAGGGCAAAAATGCAGTCAAAACATCCACATAAGAAAGGAAACACATCAACCCTTGGGTCTGATGAAGGGTTCTACCCAAGATGTCACCACCCACTGTGTAGCCGTTACTCAGTGTTACTCTTGGCGGTGTCCACTGACATTCATGGTGTGTGGTTTTTGTTCCACACGATTGATGGATTTACAAGTTTTGCACCTAAGCGTTTTGGATTTCCAGTGTTTGCAGGCTACTGGTCCTGATTCTATTGCCATTCCTTTGTGGGGACGTAATGTGGACATTTTCTAAGGAGTCTTGAAGGGATTTTTGAGTGGCCATCATGATTTGATAAGTAGCAGTAACCAGTTCTCAGCAAACAATTCATTTACTGTCTAATTTCAATGCTAAATATCAACAGCAAGTGGAGAAGTGGTATAACACACTAAGACATGCCTTACTAGGTTTCATCTTCGTATGCTTTTAGCAGAGGGGACCTAGGATACATTCAACAGTTTTCAGTTAAAGGGCTTGTAGGGTTTACCACGTATTGAGGTTACGTGCCTATAGATTGCTTGGGCAACTTGCCAGGATTGCCATCTCCACTATATACATCTATGCTCTTGCAGATTTGTGAATGATAAATCGATCCATGTACTGAATTACACATTTCAAACCCTTCTCCCACAAAGGACGTTCGAGGCACTGCTTCTAGTCCGGAAGTGGTTCTGTTTCTGCGGTGATTCTTTGCATAGGGCTTGTGTACACTGTTACTACAGTGCGAGTGTTATAAGCATTTGGGTGCGAGGGTGGGACAGACAAAATGTTTTCTGCAGTATGACTTTCCACTTTGCCAAAACTGCTGTTTTTTGCTCCGTGGCTGAGTTAGGTACTTGATAGTCAACATGGCATTATTAGTTCAATAATGCTATGTTGCCCTACTGCCACGTGACTCATTTGAACCAATGCCTAGTTTTCTTTTTGTAGTTATTAGTTTAGCCATGTTACAAGGCCTGTTGGTTCCCAAGCTTTGTGACTGGTTCTGCTTTTACAACGTAAGTAAGTGCACTTGTGAGCTAGCGAGCTGGGAGAGATTGTTTTGCTCTATATCAACTCTTTAGTTTAATCCTTTTTTATTCTTTTTGCCACACCTAATTTAAAAATCTAACTCCCTCTTTTTTTTTTTAAATGAGATTTTCCAGATTCCCTCCATGTATACAGTATGTCCTCTTCTTTGACTGTTCCTATAAATTTGAAGCTATGTCCTTCCGCACTGGGTTAAATGTGCATGGTACGAGCATAGTTTTCCTCCTGCTTTTCAGTGTCCCTTAAATGCTCATCAGTTCTTAATTTTTAGTTTTAAGACATTTTTTTACATAACTACATTTGCATTTGCACATTACAAAATAAACAACCTGGGTAGTGTCACAATTAACAAAATCACATACATGGAATCTTTCACCTGTCATTGGATTGAGAAACCTGTCCCTGCCTAACATTGTTCTGAAAAATTTGCAGCTCCCATGTGGGAGGTTGCCTTTTGGTAAGGGAGGAAACAGGTTTGCACATCCGTACTATGGTGGAGCTGTAACCTATGGAGCGCCCTGTCACCAACATTGGTGCCTGTCTTATACACAGTATAATGCGTGGCTTACTTGGAAGCAGAGGCCTCAAACCAGGATGCACTTGTGCAACATTCCAGTGCTTGCCAATTATTTCTTTAACTATATCTGAATCAACAGAAAATGTAATGACAGCATTTATGGGTTCAGTACCTGCTAGTGTCTCAAGGTCAAGAAAAGTATGGCACTCATCCCTTGGTTAGAATTTTCTTTCATATAGCACTCTGAAACACTTCTGCATGCAATACATATAAAATAATACATTGGATGGTGTGTTTAATGATAATTTTACACCCCCTGAGGTGTTGGATGCTACATAAAGCCCAAAAGCAAAGTTTGAGGGGGTTTATTTAAGCATCCAACACTGAGGGTGTGTGTAAATTTGAGTTTGACACATCACCCCATATTTTATTTTATACAGTTGCTGGGGAGTGTTTTTTTCACAACAGCAATTATATAAAATAGAAACATATCACTGTGCAGCCTCGGTCCATTTGGGCTTAAGCAATGATGGGAAGACGGTGGCTGGCGCATGTGTGCAGCAAGGGAAACCTGGCTCATGTTTGCCATTATAACCAGCTGCTTATAACAGCAAAATTATAACTGGGTTTCCCTATGAAAAATAAACACTCACCAGTTATTGTAATACTTTATCAAAAAAAGATTAAAACCAACTCCATCAACAGCAGCAGTACACTGCAGACAGCCCTTCCTTCCACCTCTGCCCATGGATGATGGGGTGGTCTGCAAAGTGCTTCTGCTGTTGATGGTGCCAGTTTTAACCATTTTTAGTGTGCTATATGAGAGAAACTACTAATAGAGGGGAGAGTGCCATATGTTTTTTTGACCTTGAGAATTACTGTTTGTATGTGCACCATGGAGTTGGAAGTTGCCTCACTGTGACTACCTGTTAGTGTCCCATTTTTTTTAATTATCAGCACATATTAATTTCATAATAACTAGTTTCCCTTTTTTTCTGATTGGGAAACCATGACATTATTTGCCATAATAAAGGAGTGTTTATTACGGCAAACACGAATGTTTCCCTCACTCTGTGCATGCGCCCAACACAGTTCCTCACTTCCCCTCTACCGCTTTCCGCATGCCTTCTTGTTGAACCAACAGGCAATGTACACAGAACCACCACTCAGAGTTGGCAGTAATTGAATTTGTTTGTACCACAGGCACTGCAATTAACTTTCAGCTGTCCCCAAAAAACAAAGCAAACTTTGAAATAAATGAAAAAAGTGACCGCGGCCGTGCGCTGTAACCTAAGCAGGCTGCAGCGACACAGCAACTTCCTTTTATTTTATATAATTGCTGAGTCAAAGAAAGGGAAACCCAGCAATTATATAAAATAAAATATGGGGTGGTGTTTAAACTCAAAGTTTACACATATCCGAGGGGTTAGATGCTTTTCATAAACTCCTTGAGCTTCACTCTCGCGGTTTATGTGGCATCTAACTCCTCGGATGTGGGTAAACTTCTTGTTACTCATACCACCCCATACTTTATTCTATATATAATAACTTTTGAAATGTTAAGCCAGCTATAGATGGGACTCGCAACTTCTTGTTTTAAATAATTTTCTTATTTTTCAAATTAGCTATGTTTACAATAGGTAGGCCTGAGTGAATAGGCACACTAGCCTGGCATGTGTAAGCACAGTCTATGGATTAGTAATAGGTCTGCTAGAGTTTTTTTTTTCCTCATACTGTAGACAAATGTACCCCACTCCAGTAACCAGCATCAACATGGCTAAACCCTTCCTCTAGCCAGAAGTATAGCTGCCATTGCAGTAAATGCCAGTATTGTTCAAATGACCATCCAGCAGGGGGTGCATAAGGACTGGACAGCCTCGTTTATTTATTTATTTATTTTTATTTATTTATTTATTTCTAAGAATCAGTTTACAACCTTTGAGCCAGAGGCTCGTTTCCAAAGGTACTTCGTCACATAAAGACATACATTGTGTTTTTGGTTACATAGCAAAGATTTGCAAAACAATAGGCGTTCAACAGAGGCGCCACGTCACACTGTGGTCAGACAAATACAATTGGGTACAGGGTACATGTAATTGATAACAGGTGTTACACAAGTTGGTATCAAGTGAGCAATCTGGTTGGTAAACACTGAGACAGCTGGCACTGGCCAGGTTAAACATAAACACGGTGTACAGGAAGTGGTGGAGGGATGGTTAGGTGGAGAGCTGCCGGGGCATTGTCAAGAGAAGCAGAGGTGGAGGCTATGTTCAGAGACAGGAGCAGATTCAGAGTGCTGAAGATGTGGTTCTGAAGGGTGGTTTTGAACTTGGAGATGGTGGTGGCATTGGCGATGGGGGCAGGGAGAGAGTTAAACCAGGTTGGGGCTCTATAGCAGAAGGACCTCTGGCAACGGCTGGTTCTTGATCTGGGGACCTTTAGAGTAGTCTTGTAGGAAGACCGTGTTGCAATAGTGGGAGGGCTCTGGTGGATGGATGCCGTTACCCCGGGGGGGAGAGCCCGAGTAGGGTTTTTTTTGTGAGGAGACAGGTTTGGTATTGGAGCCGTTCATCCAGGGTAAGCAGGTTAGCCTCGACATACAGCTGACAGGTGTGTGTGAGCCTGGGGGCACCAGTAATCAATCTGCAGGCCTTTATTCAGGGTTAGGTGAATTTTGTTGAGTGCAGTGGTGTCGGCAGCACCATATACTGGTAGACCATAGTCTACAAGGGACAGAACGGATGATGTAACAGCTAGCCGGAGAGCATTTGGGGGAAGGCAGGTTCTATGGCAGAATAGGATGCCAAGCCGTGTGTTAGTGGTGGATGTTAGGGCGTCGATGTGGTTGTGAAATGTGAGGGCTGAGTCGAAGGTAACCCCAAGGTATTTGTAGGAGCAGACTTGTTCCAGTGGCTGACTGGTACTTGGAAGGATATAGAGTGGGTGGTTGCTAGCTTTGTTTTGGGGGTGGGAAAAGAGCATAGCTTTGGTTTTATTAAGATTGATGATGAGTCTGCGCTCCTTAAACCAAGCCTCGGCACTGTTGAAAGACTGCTGTAGGGAGTCCTGTAGGGAGATGGGATTGCGGTGGGTGGCAAAAAGGACAGCGTCATCTGCATACAGTAGAATTTTGCCAGGGCATGCACTGGGCAGGGTGTTCAGATAGAGCGAGAAGAGAAGGGGGCCCAGGATGGAGCCTTGGGGGACCCCAGAGAGAATGGGACGGGTATCGGAGAGTGTGCTATTAATTTTTACACACTGAGATCGAGTGTCAAGATAGCTAGCGCACCATGCCAGGGGGCCAGCTGAGAGACCAGTGTGGCAGAGTGCATTCAGCAGAAGTGGATGGGAGACAGTGTCGAAAGCCTTTGAGAGGTCGATGAACACTGCACCAGCTAGGGAGCTGGTATCCAAGGAGGAGTGTAGAAAGTTGGAGAATTCAATAAGGGCAGTGCTGGTATTGTGACCCGCACGGAAGCCATGTTGCTCTGGGCATAAAATGTTATGCTTAGCCAGATAATCAGTGATTTGAATGGCCACCACTTTCTCCAGGGCTTTAGAGAGGGGAGGGAGGATGGAGATTGGCCGGTAGTTGTTGGCCAATGACCTGTCACTCCTTTTATGAATAGGTGTGATAATGGCTGTTTTCCAAGCTGTGAGGAATTGTCCCAGGCAGAGTGACTGGTTAATTAGGCTGGTGAGTGGGGCAGGACTTCATCAGCAGCAGCCTGAGGATGCTGGGTCCAGTGAGTCACTGCAGGATTGTTGCCATTGAGAGCTTTGATTAGGATGGGTCTGGCTTCCCGGGTGGAAATCTTTCGCAGGTGGAAGCTGGGGTGCTGGAGGACAGGGGGAGGTTGGCTGGGGGGAGGGTCAAAGAAATTACTAGGGAGGACTGAGCTAAGGTCAGTGAAAGTGGTGTTGAACCAGTTAGCTATGGTGGCAGGCTCGGTGGAGGTGGTGCCATTTCTAGTGAGCTGGGATGGGGCAGGGGAGCAAGCTTTACCATTAAGTTGTTAATATTATCCCAGAAGGTCCGGGCTGAGTCCCAGGAGGAGGTAAGGGAGGCCTGGTAATGGTCTGCCTTGGCTTTCCTGATGGCCCATGAGCACTTATTCCGGGCTGCATTGTAGGCTTGCCTATCAGACAGATGACCTGTTTCAGTGGCAAGGTGCCAGAGGTTATCCCGGTTTCTAAGTAGTGTAGGAGGGCCGGCCTAACCCAGGGTGCGTTCTGTTTTTTGGACCGGGTTTTGGTTAAGGGTGCAAAGAGATCACAGGCCATGTTGAAGGTGTGAGTGAAGAAGGCGAGGGTAGTGTCAATGTTGGTTGCATGCTGAATGGGGGACCAGTTTATCTGGGTGAGGAGTGCCTTAAGTTTTTTCAGCCCACCAGGGCGGAGGCACCTACGGAGGGTGGTCTTGGCTTTTGGTTTGGGATTGGGGGCTACCCAATGAAATAGGATAGGGGAGTGGTCACTTAGGGAGTCTGGGAGGACCTGGATGTTTTGGATTTTGTAGGTCGGGTTAGTTATAATAACATCCAGAAGGGTTGGTACCACTCTTAGGGTTAAGTCTCGTGGGCTGGGTGACGAGTTGGCGCCAGATCTTGGGCGGCAAATGAGTCTCTGGTCATGGATGAGGAGGTGCTGAGCTAATTTACATTAAGGTCCCCAGTAGATTTGTTCTGCCTTATGGTGGAGGGTGGCCAGGTAGTCCGTTAAAAGATACCAGGGCCGGTGCTGGTTCTTTGGGGAACCGAGGCTGTGGTGAGATAGAGAGGGCTCCTAGAGGGGTCTGGGGTGAGTCTGAGGCAGGGCCTGGGCCCCATTTATAAGGGGCAGGGTGGGGCGGCGTGTCCAGATTCTGTGTCCCTGGTGTAGATTGCACAGCCTCCCTCGCTTGTCACCCGTCCTCCTGCATAAGGTATAGCCTGGGAGGGAGACAAATGAGTCAGGAGTTGATTTGGACAGCCAGGTTTCAACCAGGGCTATGATGTCTGGTTGGTGAGCCAAGGCCCAGCACTGTGGGGCGTCAAATTTCTTCAACAGGCTGCATATGTTCATGGAGGCTACTTGAAGACCAGTGGGCTGGGTGGGAGGGGCAGGGCCTGGGTTGGGATGTATGTTCCTGTATTAGGAGTAGAAGGGAGGAGAGTGCTCTGGTCAGAGGAGGCAGATGGATAGTTTACATGGGGCGATAGAATGAGAAAGGGGCTTTAGTTGCACAAGGGGTGGGTAGGGTAGCACAGGCAGAGAAGGCCTGAGTGATCAGAAGTGCAGGGGAGCTGGGGGGGGAGGACAGGTAATGTCTGGAAGGGGGTGAGGTGGAGAGGAGCATATGGGATGTGTGGAGGAGGAGGGAGGGGGAGGAGCAGTGGTAAAGGAGGAGGGGAGGACAGGAGGGTAGGTAGGAACACTGGAGTAGTGAGGTTGAGGGTTAATAGGGACACTAGGGTTGGTGGAAGGCAAAGGAAGGAGGAGGAGAAGAGATAGGCTGCGAGCAGGGGATGCATGTGCATAGTTGGGAAGGGTGGGGGAGCTGAAGTGAGGAAAGAATGGGGGTACTAGGATGAAAGAGGGGAGATAGTAGCGAGAGGTCACCTCTGAGCCTAGTTGCTGCTATGGTGTAGTGGTAGTGCATGTGCCTGAAGTGCACACAGTACCAGGTTCAAGTCTTGACCAGAGTAGCAGGAGAGAGTTGGATTCAAGGTTTACAGAAGCACTTAGATAACACTTTAGTTGTGTCAGAGGGTTAGTGCGTTCCTTATAGTTTTGAGATCCTGCAGTAAAAATAAGCAGGTGTTCTAGCTGAGTGGTGGAACTGTGGACTTTGGAAATAAGGGTGCAGGGTTCAAATCCTGCAAGACAGCAAGAGAGAAGAGGTAAACTTATATTTTGGCAGGTTGGTGGGGTAAGTGATTAAAAGGCTTAGAAAGTAGTAATAAAATAGGTAGGCAATGTGGTGCAGAGGTAGAGCAGCTGACTCTGACTGCAAGGGTACTGGGTTTGAACACAGCTCAGGGACAGAGTGTAGAAAGGTTTAATTTTTAATTCAGAAAAGGAGGGAGGGTTAAGAGTATGAAAATAGAGGAAGTTGTTGGCCTGGTTCATTGGCTTAGAGGATAGTCAGTAGAATTTGGAGAGAAGGGTACCAGGTTTGATGCTAGCAGGTGCTTAGAGATAGGCTGCTGGAGGAGTGCAGAAAGTAGGTGGTAGAAGGATTCAAAGGGAACTGCAGTGACCTCTAGTGGGTCAGCTGTGAAATGGACGCTAGGAGGGGTATAGGGTTGAGAGAGCAGCTAGAATGGAAAGTGCAGTGACCCCTAGTGGTTGGTGTCTATAACCTGCAAATGGGAAAGTGGACACTTCGTTAAAAAAAAAAAAAGGAGGGTAGGTCATGTGTCACATCACGTGACCTGCCAGCAGCAATATATGGAGCACCAACCCTGGGTAGAGGGGTGGTTGGGGCGGGTGGGAAGTGCCTCACAACTAGTCAGGCTGTAGTGCAGGACACTTTACCTCTTACAGGCTCTGGCAATCCCCGAATTCAGTCTCCGCTGCTGGGCTGAGTTCTGTACACTTCCCTAGGAACTGAGTGCTTTACCTACACTACTCAGCTCCCAGCTGGTCCTAGAGTGTGATACTGGGGGCTTGCTTGAGAACTCCTGTCTCAAAAGTGTAAACGCAGTGTGCTGCTGCCAAGCCACAGGGCCAACCAGATATGCACAGTGTGCTCATTATTTACTCTACATACAACTAATTAGGAAAGAAACACGTCCTTATGTTTTGTTAAAATAAAACAGTAATAATGACGTATTGATATTAACAGCTTTATATTCTGATTTTGTTCTTTAATAGTGAAAATGCTATGGTGACATAATTCAGGTATCTGTACCTTTGATTAACACATGCAGGGACTGTGAGGAAGCTTGTTAGACCCGTCTCCTCAGTTAGGCTAATTCACCCATAGTCCTTGCTGATAATCAGATCTAGGATCCAAAGTCTTCAAGTCAGTAGCTCAGCCTATTGCTCTAAAGGAAAATTTCATCAGCTGTAAGGACTCTTAGGCTCTGCTTCATTGAGCAGTGGCTTTAATTTTTTTTTCAAATCTGCCATTTAAAATATGAATAAAAAGTATTACAAAACAGCCCTATATAAATCTATGAAGTGCATCTCCCACACTTTCCAGACTATTACATCACAAAACGTGTGAACGTAGGGGTGATGCTCACTAACAGGAGGTGGAAGGGATTGGACTCTTAGCTCCTTGAAGCCCAAATATGACCCCTTCCCTCCTGAAAACCCTGCAATGCAAAATTTTCATTTTGTCAGTAAAGAACTCCAGGGGAGATGAGGGACATTGCTGTGTTCTGGATGGTATTTTGTAAAATGGCAAAAAAGGTGCTCTTTAATGATTTTAACAGACATAGGACTCCGAGCATCTCTGCACTGAAATATGAGCCAGGAGGGAACTGGGTTCAGGTCCCACAGGTTGTGGGACATGGAGCCAAACAACAGATGAAGAACAGCCTGCTGCACATCTGGCTAATACCATATCTAGACTAATAAAATGGTTCACTTAGTAACATGATGGCAATTCTATAAATCTGCACATACAATTTTGAAACAAAGCCCCAGCCAATTTTCTGCAGCCTTGTCATAGGAGAACAGGCTTAGTTGATTACACCCTTCAATCAACATTGCCACTTGCAGACATCTGTTTAGAAGTAATAAACTGTCAACAGTCCAGAGGACAGTAGTTGACCTACCCTTCACAGCACCAACATATCTCACCAATTTCTCGGTTTCTTGACAAATCTTTAAAAAAAAATTCCGAAGAGCAAGTCTGTCAAGAGTGAGCTTGTTTGCCTAGAGTATATTCTAAATGCCATCCCTGCATGCTACGTTACCTAAGCACAACGCTAAATCAAGGTTTGCTTCAGAGAGCTTCAACAGTGGGAGGAAAAAGGTATCACAGTGTGTCGATGCAATAGCAGTGTTCAGCACAGAACTCTACAAATCCACTGTCAATCAATGCCAGCAGTGTACAGAAGAGACACCTTTAGGCTAGATTTTTAATGCTTGAAGTTTGTCCCAAGCCCCAGATGCGTCAAAGACATGGCACACCAAACTTGCTGCCAAAAAAAACAGGATTTTCTCTCCTTTGCATCATTTAGACAGCAAAGATGTGACACTGTAATCCATCAGGGAAACTGGCATTGATCTGTGGAAAGTCACAATTCATGAAATTTGAAAATTTCATGGTAGACACAACAACTTTGCCACATGATTTGGATTATTTTTTTTTTAATTCTTGGAATTTAAAGAAAACACCCAGCTCTGTTCATTGTCTATCTCATAACATGAATGAATGAATAGTGATGGCTTTGCTTCTAGAAAAACCTGACTGGCTGAAAATTCAGCATGGAGACAGGTGAGGGGCGTGTTTAACACATGGGTGGGGAAGGTAGGGATTATTTTGCTGCAGCCTGAATTTACCAGGGCAGGAAAGGAAGAAGGTGCCAGTAAGGAATGGGGAGTCGATGAATATAATGTTTTTGGCTGAGGGAGGGGTGTGCCTTTTAATTTGCATTGTGATTCTTCTGCAAATTGGTCATTCGCATACATTCACCACACAAATTTGGCCAATTTACCTTGTGAATAAAATGGGAATTCCGTCATCAGCTTCGCAAATTTGCCAAAATTTTGAAACTGTTTCATGAAGTGACTTTCTGCAACTTCGCAAACCACTATTAGACACCCCCCCAAACCACTTTGCTGTGATCTAGTGTGTGTCAATGTTTGGGCCTATTGTGTGCCTCTAGATGCATCTTGCAGCCAATCTTTCCCACAAACTGCTGTAAAGCAGGTCCAACTGCCCTAACTGCATCCAATATTAGAAAATCAGATGCAGTTGCGGCATTTGGACATGGTGCACCCGTGGCGATGCACAGTGTTGCTGCAAAGATTGATGGTCACCGCATCTTCCTTTGAAAATCTTGGGCAGGATTCATAAAATGTCTGAAATTTCCACAGCTGCGGGAAAAACCCGGGGCGAGTTGCTGGCCACTTGCAGATCCACAGGTTTCAGCTGTTTTCCCACAGCTGTGGGTATTCACAAAGGTGGAAATGGATTACAACTGGCTCCACGATTTACGGCAGCTTGCAGGGGGTGTTGCCAGGGAAATCCCGCAGCTGTGGAACACTGTTATGGATGGTGGGACAAACTGTAATGGCTGGTGGGACCAACTGTAACATCTTCCTCAACTGCTGCGGCTGTACATAACAATCTCTGCAACTGTGGAGAGTTTGGTCTGCAACTGGAGTTGTGGTGTGGGACTTAGTTCCAAAACCATTTGTGAATCTAGTCCCCAGCCCCTTAATCCGACATGAATTACACTGGGTCAAGGAGATGATATGAATGAAAGCATATATTCTCTTTCCAGACAGATAGAGCATTCTTTATAGGGAACTGCCCCAGTCTGGAAGTACATGGGATAATAATCCAACTACAGAGCTGTATCAATATAATCCAACTACAGAGCTGTATCAATCGAATTTTCTACATGTCTGACCCACAGAACACACTATGTCCAGTGTATCTGATGTGAAGAACTTATACTTCTATTTTGGCTCTAAAACTCTAGATTAGGCAGCTTAATTTTTTTTATTATTGTTTTTCTTTGTTAGTGAGAAAGTATAGTTGATGGGACAACTTTAACAGAGTACTGTAATTGCATTTTACACTTACATGGAGTGATCCATAATTCCTTGCATTTATATAATAGGAAATCAAAGAGACTTTAAAAGTAGCATTTCATGTTAAATCTTTTTTGTGTTACACAGCTCCTGGACCACATGCCATCTCCATTATTATACCCTTGTGGATAGGAGGGAGTGAGCAATAATCTTGGGGGTTACTCCCATGTGTAAGGGTATTTTCATTTAACGTCTTGCTGAGAGCCACCCCCTGTGTATTGAGCAGTCCTGAGCTTGGATGTCTCCTCACAACCCTAGAGGCACGGCATCCAAGGTACTGTCTATAAAGTCTCCATGCTGCTCAGCAGTCACTGCTTTGGCCATGCTACCTGTGTCCTTTTGGGGAAGACTGCTTAACTCTGTATCTGCTGCAGCCCTCCTGCTGCATGGATGAGGACTCCCACACCCTCTCACTCCACACTGCCTGTGTGATCAGCATGGCCATTGTGTCCTCCACCTTGATCTTCATCTTCATCATCCCTTTTGGGGAAAACCAAGCTATTTTTATTGGTCAAAAAATAAATCTGGCTTGAACTGTGCACTGTACACTGATACAGTCCCTGCATGGTCACTTGGGGTTGGCCTTAACTTAGTTACACTGGAATACATAACTTTATTTGCAGTTGCATTAGGTCCCATTATAGGCCCAGTTCCAAATCAACATTTCCCAATCACAGAGATTGTAATTTGGCACAATACAGTTCTATACATATCCCTTGACCAGCCTGTTGTAGGTTCGATTCTTGCAATTTCATTATGTTTCAACATATTTACACTTCGAGCACAGTTCCCTCCTGCCCATAGCCTCAGTTATACATGCTGTTTCATACTTCCTGTTACTTAATGATGGCACATGAGGATTTCTGTTTGCTGTTATGGTCCCCTCATGTCTGGGAGTGGGATGAGGACATTGAGGATTACCCAGCCCAGAATGGCACAGAAGGGAATGATACAGTGCCTTTGGCAAAGGTCAAATGAAGTGGTGTACCCTTCTGAACACACAAACAGCACAAAATGACGTACAGTATAGACTACCATCAGTCTACCCCGTGCTCAGTGCCTCCATGGGGGTTGGAGTCCATGCATACAGGCCACAGACTACAGTGACTTTCCTTTAGCAGATGCTGGATCTGCCCCTTGTCATTAGAGTTCAGAGCCTTAGTGCACACTGAGCTGAACTTGTTACAGAACACATGCTTCTTCAAGCCAAAGGCCCCCACCAGTTCAAAATTTTCATCCACAACTTCCCCACTAATTTATAGCATACTCAGGTAAGATGATGCAGAAACTATCAGGAGACCCTCCTTAAGAGAGAGTCTCCAACAAGTCCTCGCTATCCCCAGTCTCAAAGCCTGGTTGGGGCATGAGCCTCCGGAGACCTGCATCAGAGGAAGCCAGAGCCACCCAGACCCAGGAACCCTGCCACCATTCCTGTGCCTGTAGCCCCCCCCTCCCACTAGTTGCAGCTGGAGGATTGCACCCTGATGTGCTAAACTGGAACTGATGCACACTGGCATTCTGGACTGGAATACCAACTGAGATAGGAACTTTCTTTTTCCCCTCCTATGTGCTACCACATCAGCCACTCCTTCAGGCTTGCCAAGGCCCCTCTGATCCATCTGTCCCCTGAGCCTCCATCATCATATGGCAGCCACCCCCAGGGTAACCCAGCGTAACCCTTTGCCGGATGGGTCCCTCTCCTCCGAGGAACAAAGCACCAGTCAAGGGGGGGGGGGCAGACCAGTGCAACGCTTGGCCCCGGGGTTCTGCTGAGGTGGATATGGCTCAGTAGGGGCATTGATGGCATCGAAGAGCTGGGCAGCCGTCATCCAGCTGAATGTGGAGTGTTTCTGCTTTTCTGGTGTTGTTCCCTCCTTGTGTTGCTTCTGCAGTGCTCCTGGTCTCCACCAGAGGCCGCTGCAGAGTGACACCATTCTGCTACCCACCCTAGGAGAGGAGAGCAGGCCTACAGATGATTAATCCTCTCCTTCCCCAGTCAGACCCCCGGGGTCCCGAGTCTGTTCCCGAATCCGGGTTGCCGGCATGGTTCGAGGGGAACTACATTTAGTGGGATGGAGTCCCTATTTATGTGTCCCTAGTGGATGGGAAAACACTGCCTGGGAACCCTCTCAGCCAATGGGCAACTGCAGGTGTAGCAGGCACCTAGGCTTGCTGTCACTAGGAAAGAATACATTGCAACAAAAGGATGTACACAATTAACATTCAGAACATTTCAGGACCTTGAAACTTGAGGATTACCATTAAATCTTTAAGTTCACCAGCACAATACTCTTGTTTGCATGCCATATATCATAACCCCAATGTAACACATAACCTTATTTTAAATGTACGTGGGTCATGGTAACCCCTGATATGGCAGTCTAATTACATAAGCATCATTATAAAATGGATAGGGAATTTCCTAAATCCTGATTGGTCAAGAAGATTCTGAAGCTGTGCTTTTCAGGAGCAGGAACCCATGGTTTTGCACTTCTTCTAACAACTGGGACAAAGTGCATTTAGGTATTAATGCCTCCCAGAGGTTTTTCAAATAAAGTTTCTGCCATCCATGCGGTACAGGAAAAAACTCCCTCTCCCACTTTCCATCACTTCAAAAATAACACATAACCACATTTTATAACCTTCCACCTCCCATCCCTAATATATACACTCCTATTGTCTCACACAAACATGTGAACTACTGCTCTCACTTTTTCACCTTTTCAAACAAGCCTCTGAACCAGCACCACCAATTTCATCCTCTGCAGCTGCAATAATGACTGCCTGCTGCAATTCCCACACTTGTACCCACCACCACTGTGCCACCTGATCTTGGCCACCTAATCATCTCTTGCTACAGGGAGGACATTTAACAACACAGTTAAGCTACTTTTATTCTTTTTTTATCTCCATTGTCCCTTTTTCTTTCTCTCCCATTCCAGTGAGAAGTCACTTCCGCTGCAATGTAATGTTGAAAAACAAGCCTCAGCCAGCAATTCTTTATAATTTTGTCCTGATATTGCAGGACCTACAGAAAGGCTGGGCAAGCCAAAAATTCCCTTTTTAGAGCTCATTTGGCAGTACTGAGAGAGCTAATCAAACTTTGCTATGGATAAAAATAACCCTGCTGATTTGCCGGTTTTGTTTAAAAGAGATTTTTTGGCACAGGACAAAAACAAAAACTACCATCCCAACCGCTGGCCAGTTTTACTAAAATGCACTTTACTGTACCACAGACTTGGAGGGTGTGACACACGCACACTAAATAACAAGACATGTTGTTACGTTTTTAAAAAGACTGATGCCTGCCATCTTTGCCATCCCCCCAGTGGATCCAGGCATGTGGAGGGACTATTTTCCCCTCATATTATCAACCTTTTTATTAAAAACTTTTTAATACTGTTCATTTTTAATTTTTTTTTATATTTGCATTTGGTACTCATTTTAGAAGCACAATAGAACAATACATTATGTTGGTTCCTATGTGTGACCTGCACTTTCAGGTGGTTGATGGTTTATGATAAAAACTCACAATTTGTGATAAAAAAAAAATTAACTGCAAGTTGCATCCAGTTTGCATGCATTTGCATTGTTTGTTGGACCTGACTTTCAGATGCTGTTCAGAGTTTGGACTGGGTTGACAATAGCAGCAGCCACAGTTTGGACAGATCCCTTTGGAAACCCTGCCTTGGCTGTTTGAACACAGCTGAGAATTATAATATTTCACTTTAGTTGCCTCTTACAGGATTGCTGGTTTTAGGAATGACTGGACACTATAAGTAACTTCTAACAGCTCTGAGGTTTATTCAACAAACATACATTAGATAGATCAGCAGGCCTCAGCAGAACTACTACTACAATCTGTTCGTGCAGTTTCTAAAACCCAGTTTCCACCCCAGACATACCATTGGCCCAAAACTGCAGGGGATGTGGACTAAACCATTCTACAATGTTACTAGGGTAAGTTACCATATACTACATCTCCCCTTCTAGTAAAAGAAAGCAATTACCTTGATTTCGGTTTGCATATCAATGACAAATAACTACCAAGCACTATTAACATAATGGTTGAGTCTTACTTTGTGATGAGTTAGGGTCTGAAGTCACTGGTACTGAGCTCTGTTGAAATAAGTCTTTACCACTGACTTAAGTCATAACAAAATCTCTGAACCTCTCAGGAACTTTAAGCAGGCAGCCCTCTTCTGGTCATTCGAGTAGACTGCACACTGGGTACAGCCTCAGGACTTTCTGGCAAGTGTCATTGAAACAACAGGTTCCATCTCAGGTTGCTCATACTCTTGACAAGTGTCCTGTTCCTGGCTGTTGTCCCTGGATTGCACTGTTTGTGACAATACGGATTCAGTTGACTCATCTGCCTGTTGCTCTTCAGCCTCCAATGCAACTGTTCGGTCTCTCCTCAGGTGTCTCCTGTTCCTGCGGTATCGCTGTCCTGCAGGTGTAATCACACTACAGGATCTTGGCTCATCACAGATTCTTTCCACTGTAGCAGGTTGCCACCCACTAGAAGTCTCTATGCATACCCTTTCCCCTTCTCTGAATGGAGTAAGTGGAGTTGCATTCCTGTCGTAAAACTGTTTCTGTCTTTTCTGTAGTCTTTTCAGACATTTATGTGCATCCTTTGGTATTTCAGGTCGCACTGCCCTTGCACTTGCTGGTAATGTTGTCCCCAACATTCTGCCCATTAACAACTGAGAAGGTGTAAAGTTCAGTCCTGTGACTGGTGTATTTCTAAGACTGAGCAATGCGAGATGTGGATCGGTCTGACCTTGCATAGACTTCAGAAAGATTCTTTTTACCGTCTGGATCATTCTTTCAGCTAAACTATTAGATTGTGGGTATCCTGGGCTGGAATGAGTTATTTTGAACTCCCACAACTTTGCAAATTGTTTAATTTCATGACTTGCAAATGGTACATGATCCGCTACCAGTTCTTTTGGAATTCCATGTCTTGCAAATACAGCTTTCAATTTTGCAATAACTGTAGCTGCTGTCTTGTCAGGCATTCTGAGAACCTCAGGGTATTTGAAAAATAGTCCACTACTATTAAGAAGGTGTCCCTAAAGTCAAAATGTCTGCTCAAGCTTTAACCATGGCATGTCAGGTATTTCATGTGGACACATTGGCTCTTTTTGGTTGCTGGGTAAGAGTTCCTGACAAGGTCCACATGCTTCAACCATCATTTCTACTTCTCAATTCATGCCTGGCCAATACATCACAGCTCTGGCTTGTGCTTTCGACCTTTGTATTCCTTGATGTGCTGTGTGAAGTCTTTGTAGCATATCTGTTCTCAGCTCTTTGGATATGATGATTCTTTTACCCACCATTATGAGTTCATTTTCTATGTATATATTGTGTCTCATGGGCCAATAGTGCTGAAGTTTGATGCTGACTTGTTTTTTCCTGTTAGGCCATCCTTTGAGGTGCATTTCTTTAAGCAACTGTAAATCACTGTCCCTCTGTGTGGCCTGTTTTAGCCCCTCTAACATACTGTCAGGCAGTGTCTCTGTTGCTTGGATTGAGTATATGACCTTTTCACTACTTAGATCAATGTCTCCCTCTGCTGGTTTTCTTGATACTGCCCTGGATAGAGTGTCTGCAATCAGAATATCTTTGCCTGGAGTATATATTACCTCTATGTCATATTTCTGTATCTGTAACAGCATCCGCTGCAATCTTGCTGGAGCCTTTCCAATTGGTTTGTTCAGTATGGACTGTAGTGGCTTGTGATCTGATTGTATATTCATGGACCTTCCATAAACATACTGATGAAATTTTTGTAGAGAGAACACAATCGCTAGCAACTCTTTTTCTATCTGTGCATAGTTTCATTCAGCACTGGACAATGACTTACATGCATAAGCTATTGGTCTGTTTCTTTGTAGTAGACAAGCACCTAGTCCGTCCTTAGAAGCATCTGCTTGGATTTCAATGTTCTCTTTTGGATCAAAGAATTTTAATACTGGTGCACAAGAAATAGTCTCTTTCAGCTTTTGTAAGGCTTCTTCCTGTGCTGGCTGCCACTGCCACATGACATCTTTTGAGTAGCTGCCTTAGTGGTGCAGTGAGGTTTGCTTCATTCGAATGTACTGTGCCAAGTATCGAGTCATTCCTAACAGTCTCTGTAGTGCTTTTTTATCTTCGGAAGGGGGCATCTTAGCTATTGCTTCTACTTTGGCTTCATCAGGACGTAGTCCATTTTCAGTTATGATGTGCCCCATGTATTTCACCTCACTCACCAAATACTGTATTCTGTCACTATTGAACTTTACATTGAGTTCCACTGCTCTGTCCATTACTTTTCTCAAAGTATTGTCATGCTCTTCCTTGGTAGCTGCAGCTATAAGCATGTCATCAGCTATTACAAAAACACCTGGTATGTCCCGAAGTGTTCAGCATTTCTCTGCTGGAATACTTCACTCACAGACCGTATACCAAAAGGAAGTCTGTGAAATCTGTACCTTCCCCATGGACTGTTGAATGTACATAGGTCTGCAGATTCGTCATCTAATTTGATCTGCCAGTACCCATCTTTTTCATCCAGAATTGTAAAAAACTTTTTACCTGCAAGCTTACTCTGAATATCCTCCAATGTGGGGATGGAGAAATGATGTCTTCTGATAGCTTTATTTAAGTCTCTAGGGTCCAGACATACCCTGATCTCACCATTTTTCTTTTCAGTAATTACAAGGCTATTTACCCATGTTGTAGGTTTTCTTACCTTGCTAATCACCCCAATTTGCTCCAGCCGTTCAAGTGTCTGTTTTAGTCTGTCCGTGATTGCATATGGGACTTTCCTGCACCCATGTATCACAGGAGTAACATTTGGGTCAGTATGTATGTGGTAAACTCCTGGGAATTCTCCTAGGCCTTCGAACACTGATTTATATTGTGCAAGTTCCTCTTTTGTGCTTGGTGGTTTGGTTTTAAGCACCTTTACTTTGCGAATCAGATCTAGGATGACACATGCCTGTTGACCGTAAGAAGCTCCCGATGTATTAGTGACATAAAACTGCAGATTGGCCTCTCTGTCTTGTGTCTTACACTTTAAGCGTCACTTCCTTCGGATTAATTTGTGCTCCTCCATATGCCATTAGGATAGTACTGGTCGACTTGATTTGTACCTTGCATGGAAACTGCTAATCACTTCTTTAGTAAGTATATTGGCTTCAGCCCCAGTGTCCAACTTGAACTTAACTGGCTGTCCCATTATCTTCAAGGTAGTGTACCACCCTTCATCTGGTATTTGCGTCCGCATTCATTTCTTGTTTTTTTACAGCACCCACAACTAGTGCGTGCTTCTACCCTTGGTCATTTTCTCATGAGGTTTGTTGGACTTTTGGACCTGCACATTTTGCATAATGGTTGAGGCCACCACATTTATGACATTCTTGTCCATCGCTGAACAAGCCTTTGGCGCATGTCCCTTGCCACACCTCCCACACGTGTTTGATTTTTGTGCACGTGTCTCACGTGTTGGTAGCTGGCAGTCTGGTTTTCAGCCTATATTACCATCCTGCCTTGAACAATAATTCTTAAATGCTTCCATAACCTCAGCTGCTTTTTTAGCTTGTGGGTCAGCATACATTATATTGAGGGTATTGTACACCTCGAGGGCCTCATCCCCGATCGTGTATAGCAGGACTGCAATTTTAATTTCCTCTGATTTATCATCTAATCCCGTGGCTGTGAAGTACAGACTTAATCTCTGTGTCCACCTTCTCCAGTTTTCTGCAAGATTTCCAGTCAACAATAGTGGTGGAGGTGGCTTAAATTGCTCCATACTGCCAAAAATACTTTGTTATACAGTCTTTTAGTAAGCTTTGGGTACTCACAAATACTGTCTTTTGTTTCTTTTCTTGGCAGCACAAACTTTTCTTCTTTCTTGCAACTGCAGCACTGCAAGTTCACTTCTGACACCATGTAATATTTCACTTTAGTTGCCTCTTACAGGATTGCTGGTTTTAGGAATGACTGGACACCATAAGTAACTTCTAACAGCTCTGAGGTTTATTCAACAAACATACATTAGATAGATCAGCAGGCCTCAGCAGAACTACTACTACAATCTGCTTGTGCAGTTTCTAAAACCCAGTTTCCACCCCAGACATACCATTGTCCCAAAACTGCAGGGGGATGTGGACTAAACCATTCTACAATGTTACTAGGGCAAGTTACCATATACTACAAGAATGATGCTAACACCCTGGGATCCATCACAGTAAACAGAGCTCTCATTTAATTGTTTCAGATCTAAAACAATGCTAATGCAGTCTCAAAGCAAGGAAAATAGCACCTAACAAGGCAGACAAAAGCAGCAATCGAAAATGGAACAAGTGGGTTTACAAAACTGTTGCTGTAACATGAACTGCTGTTTAAAAACAGCAACATATGTTGTTTGGCATAATATTTCATCATATCATTTTTAAGCAATAACGTACTTCTGAAATCCTTGGATTCATCGTTAGTACATTTTAATTTCCTCAGTAATTTTGAAAGCCATTTTTATTAGTAGTTTTGTAATTAAAGACTCAATAAATGTGATCACCACTCAATTCTTTTTTAAAATCTGTTCAGTTGAGTTTACTTTTAGGATTTACAATCTAGGGTCAGACAATGGGTATGCATTAGGAGGGTGCTAATAAACATTTCTGATGATAAAAAACATTGCATGACACAATGATGTGTAATGGTTGTCATGGTGGGTGTGGAACAGAGTGGAAACGTTTAAAAACTTTGAAATCACATATCTCAGTTCAGGAGTTAAATAAAATGAAAAGGACATTGGTGTATTGATGTTTTTGCTAGAATTACATAATTACTGTATATACTCACTTATAAATCTAGTTTTGGTGCTTAAATTGGCCCCCTAGAAGGGGGGGGGCTTGACTTATTTGCAAGGTCAACCTATCTGCAGGATTTACTCTAGCGATCTTATTTTTGCAACTCCAACCTAGTTTTGGGTTCAGTCTGACCACAAAGGCAGGTTTTGAGCCTGACGTTTGTCACAAAGCTGATATTTCCATCCCAATTTCGGCAGCAAAACAATGTCTGCAATTTTAGTAAAATTGATAGGGAAAATAGACTTATATGAGAGGTAGACTTATAGGTGAGTATATATGATACTAAACTGTATGATGCTGTTTTCTAGATTAGCAAATGCTGATGCTTTAAGACTCGGTTATCAAATTTCCGTAAGCTAAGAGATTGTGCACCTTATGTTATTAAGATACTCAGTGGTACTGTGCTTCATTTTGCTATATAGTTACCAATGTTAATTGTAGAGGCTGTTAACTTTGCCCCAAAGGTTCAAACAAATACACATTTTGTGCTTGCGCACAGTGTAATAAAGCAGTCCCACTTTCACTTTGTTTCTGAATCTGCATGAAGATGGGTTCTACAATGAACCATGTCATGTTTATGTTGGCACAATCATCTTAGTCTATTGTTTGGGTAGTATACGGAACTTTCTTTTTGTATATGTTTATGATTCTATCTTGACACCACCATAGATTACCACTCAAGTGAAATGTGAAGTGAAAACATGCTTTATCCAAAAAGTATGCCTCCATGTTAGAATTTAAACCATGGTCGGGGTTGCCCAGACAAAATTGAAAGGCAATGCTGTTTACAGCACGCCACCAAGCTGGCAGAGCAGTTTGATTTGATTGGTTACTGGAATAAGCCTGATGAGCTAAACAGCCATTTTTTATGGGTGACCTGGGTTCAGCACAATAGCTACCATGACTTCTGCACTCGAGCGTGTCTGTGTGCTTGGTGATGTGCTAATAATACATTTCTTATGCATTTAGCTAGAGAAACAGGCTGCATGCTTCTTTAACTCTAGTAAGCAGCTTGGTGTTAGTGGCTCAGTATTAGCACAAACACCTCTGTGGCTGGAAGATCAGAAGGTTGTAGATGTTAGTGCCACAACTGGTACTTGGGGTAATACCCATAACTGACACTGCAGCGCAGTACATGGGGTGCTGCACTGGTGAGGTACCATCCTTATTATTAGACATTAATTCAAGATCCCTTTTGCCCATGTGGAAGTAAAAAATCCCATGGCATTTATCAAAGGAGAGCAGGATTGTTTTTATTAATTAAAGAAAAATATTTACAATCCATATACTGTAGCATAAACAAATTGAACTCAAGACCTCATATCAATCCACTTCACACTGATGAAAAAAATCAAGAAAAAGAAAAGTACGGAATGAAAAGAAAAATGAAGTTAGATATCTCCACTTTCCTAAGATTCCTCCATACTAAATGACTGAAAAAAGATAAAGAATATGAAAATAACCAGTCATACATCTCCCCTCTCCTAAGATTACTCCATACTAAATAGCTGAAAAAAGATAAAGAAAATAATAACAACCATAACAATATAAGAACATTCCTATCTAGTTACAACAGTAACAACTAAAGCCATGATAGCTGTTTCCATGTACACTTAAGGGCCTGTTTAGAGAAAACTTTGTATTCATGAATATACACAGCTTGGATTTCAGCCGTAACCATATTTAGCAGCAAGTATATTGGAACTAATTTACGTTAGAAAAGGAAGAAACATCTGATCTGTCATATGGACCATTTCAAGTACACCATAATGAAACATAATGTGCTGTAGTCCCAAATATTCCAGATATCAGAAAAAGAGCAGTAGATTACGTTTTCATAAGTTACTTTCAAAAATTCTGAGGACTTCCAGTGCTTCAGAATTCTACCCAAATATCCAAGAAATGTGGGCAAGTAAAGAAAAGGTGGGACATGGACTCTGTGGCTTGGAAACAAGAGTCTCGCAGGCAACACCTCCCTGTAGTGTTCTTATATTTATGGTTCCTTCTCATCTGAAGTTTATCATGTGCACATAGCCACACCAGAACTTTCATTTTGTTAGGAATTCTGGGGTTCACTAGTTGTTTTATAGTAAGTGAGGGGGAAACTTCTCTGGCATCGATGAAAATTGGTTTTGTACAAAAAAGATCTCCTAATCTGATCATAGAAACACAGAATCTGATGGCAGATAAGGACCGCTTGGCCCACCTAGTCTGCCCATTTCCCTACCTAACGGATAAGCTGCAGATCCTAGTTAACCAACAGCCTACTTCTTCCTACCACCCACTAGGACTGCCTTATGTCTGTCCCATGCATTCTTGAATTCCCCCACTGTTCTTGACTCCACGACCTCCTCAGGAAGGCTGTGCCATGCATCTACAACCCTCTCTGTGAAGAAATACTTCCTCACATTACCTCTGAGCCATCCCCCCTCTGTCTTCAAATTGTGCCCCCTTGCAATTGTGATCATGCAATTTTTTTCTTGACAGGGACAAAATCTGAATAAAAGACAGTTCCCACTGCCTTACTATAGTGAGGCAGGAACTGAAGAGTACCAGAAGAGGTATTAATACTGTTCATAAGGGCTTATCTCCTCTCATTTTCCAATTTGAATGAAATGAGCTGCACCATGCTCTTTTGAACAGGACCCACAATTTAGGAGCTTCTTCCACAATAGGATTCAGGAAATGTACCAAAACAGTACAATGAAAGAAGACAAGCAGTTTAACTATACCTAATCCGCCTTCTTTCAGTGGCCAATGCATGTGGATTCTTTCCACTGGGTTGAGGTGACTGCCCTAGATCAGTTTAAAAAAGTGCTATACAATTTTGCCTATACTTCTTCACATGGTGGAAAAGTAAAACTCCCATCTGGAAAAAGAGGTGTCAGGAATGTCTCAGCCAAAAAAAAACATCCTATTTGACATCAACCACCTGTTCTAAGTATAAACTTTCCATTCTGTTATTGCCAGCTTGGCATCCCAGTTTTCACAAGCCATGTCCCAGATCCAAATTTAATGCCTGGGATTTCAAGGGGATCATCTTTAATTAGTATCCCAGAAATCATATCTGGGCAAACATCTTATAAATACCCTAGAACAATGCCCTTACTTTTTTGCAGATTCACCTGTGCCCCCGCTATTTCAGAAAAAGATTGTATGATCGTAAACACAACCTGTACAGAATCAGTCTCCTGGACTATTAAGCAAACATCATCTGTGTATGCCAAAATTGGGGGAAAAGACATTCCATCAATGTGAACTATCTGCTTAATGCTTCTGGAGCCTTTTACTTTTCTAATGAAAAGGTCCAGCCAAAATATATACAGGAGGTGGGCTAAAAAGACACCCCTCTCTCACACCTTGTTTAATGGGGACTGGCATCCCTTGCCATTCATTAAATATAGGCATTGGCATAAAGAACGTTTAGTCAGGAAACAAACTTATAAGGAATTCTAGAATAGATTAAAACTTGTTTCAGGAACTCATGAGAAATCTGGTCGAAGGCCTTCTTCTGGTCCAAGGCCAGGAGAAGGCCAGAGACATCCCCCAATTCCCTTACTCAGTTAATTCTCTTAACACATGCAAATTATCCTGTATATTGTGTTTTGGGATGCCACATGTCTGGGAGAAATAGAGTATAAGAGAGGCCTTCTGTAATAATCTGGAGGCCAACAATTTCATTTGTATCTCTAAATCTGCATTTAACAAGCTGATAAGTCTCCAAATCACGGTATCTGTTTTATCCCCTTTATTAGAGGAAAATTAACACACCTTTCTGTAGACTAGGACCCACCACCACAGTATCTGACATGTAATTGAATGTATAGGCAAGTTCTTCCTGGAGAAACTCTTCTATTCTCCAATAGAAATCCCATAGAAGCCAATTGAAACCAGGAGCTGAACTGGTCAGTAAAGATCTAATAGTTGAAAGGAATCCAGCAGGGCAGGTATCTGCCTGCAGTCTGTCCTTTAGTTCTGCTGAGAATTCAGGAACCTCAATTTCCTCTAAATGGTCCATGATAGAGGCTACTGGGGAAGCCATGATTCTAAACCTAAATTGAGCATATCTCCCAAGAAATGCTACATGTTCTTTCTTTTGTATCTGATAAAGGGGTACCTCTCTCATCCAAAAGTTAAGAAAAGGTGGTGTCCTCAGTACAGATTTTGCAGTCCTTAGACTGATTTTTCTACATTTTATTTACCTGCTATGTTGTATTATTGTTCTATTAGAAGGGATGTTATCCTTTGGTATTGGTATTTGGTCATTTCTTCTTTTAATGCACCAGCTGTAATGAGAAGACGTGACCTTTTGCAGCCGACAAAGAAATAAACATTTGAAACTTGATGTATTTATTCTGGAAGGATTTTTTCCCTTGGGGCATAAAAAAAATGTTAATTCAAGTTTGACATCCTCCCACCATTCAACTGGGGAATCGTAAAGAATCATTGTGGGCTTTTTTGGCCTGGATGAGCGGACTTAATTTTGCTTGAATGCTTTCTTCTTCAAGCAATGAGATATTTGGTCTCTAGATACCAGGACCAAAAGAACACTGTGTCTTAGTTCCGAAGGAGGCTATTGCCATCCTATGGTCCGATGACAACAGGGATAGTCCAAGCTGCAGAAGCATCCAACTAGGGTGAACAAAATGCAAAATCAATTCTTGGATTCTTAGGGGTGTGAGAATTGGGAAGCACAGCAGGGAAGTTCTGGCACTCTAAAAATGTGAGGTTATACTTGCAACCACAAGAGTAGTCTCCACAGCAAAGCTAATATATTTTATTGAAAATGATCAATAATATGCTAACATTTTAAAATATCTCCATCTAATGTGAAATTTACAGGACACCTGCATCTGTGACACTCTTTACGTTATAACAGTGTCTCACACACAAGGAAAAGAAGTGCTCAAATTGGCCAGTGGTGCTCCCCTGATCCATAATTACTTACATTGGGCTAACACACATACAGTATATTGTACATAGATACTGTACTGTACTGTAGTTTACAAGCTTTCTGTGCCATACTAGTGCCTTTATCAGGGACCAATTTTCTTCCCTTTTTTAAGGTAAGAAAACAATGTCATGCTCTTACTCTGTTAGACGAATACTGAAATCAAATTTTACATTTGCAAGAAATAGTTTTGTAATGCTGAACACTTTTAATAGGTATTATAAATTACTTAGGTAATTTTAGCCAATCAGCAAACAGAGCTACAGTGCCAGGGGAAAGGACAGCAAAAAAAAAAATTAAAAAATACTTTAAACTTATTATAAATCATTTGAACTAAACTCAGTTGATTTATAATAAGATAATAGGGCCCCTGATGGATGTCTCTTATGGTATAACAGACTCCTCTCATATTCAATTGATTTATAACATGATAATAGGCCAGGGACTCTGACGGATGTCTCTTATGGTGTAACAGACTCCTCTAAGGAGGTTTGGGGAGACAGAGATACTCAGCTTCTCCTTGTGGTCCTCTCACCTAAACCTCACACTCGGAGTCTGTTATACCATAAAAGACATCCCTTGGAGACCCCATAAACTTCTAACAAAAGACATTAATGGACTAAGTGTATCAAACTTTTGTAAGGAAAGTGATTAGATTATTAAACAGTTTTTTTAAAATATTCAGTGCTACATTTTATAGTTACTGTTGTTTATTATTATCTGTTGTGGACTTTTATGTACATAATAAGACATTAGACAGGATGTGCTACATCCTCTTAACATCCCAAATATTGAGTTTAAATCAGACCTCAGGAGTTCCCACTATGAGGAATGTTGGGAGGTATAACACACCCTCTTTATTTTCTTACTATACTTAGAGAATGATTTGTGTAGTTAAAAAAAGGAATTGGGTTGTGTTTGTATGAATTTTGCAGTGTGGTCTGCAGGTTGTGAATAGAAGTGCTACTATCTCTTAGCGGCAATGTTAGTTATTTGCATTAATGAATAATAAATAAGATAATAAGTAATAATGACTTTAATAATAACTAAGGTTAGTGTATGTCTGTGAGGTCACTTTCTGAGGCTTTCTTTTGGGCTTGGAATCCATGCTAGATGGGAGGAAGCAAGTTTACCAGGTGTGCTTTAAGCAGTTTTTGTTTTAGTTTATACAATGAAGGTTTTAGCTTGGTTATATTTCTGTGTTCTGTGGAAGAGAGCTGCATACTGGTTTGATGAAGCTGTGTTTGTGTAGATTGGAGATGTTGACAATTTTTGTTAGTGGGTGGGTTGGGGATAACTTTTTAATCTCAGTGTGGCTACTGCCTTCATTTAAAATAATGCAAACTTGATTTTTTCTGGTTGAGGGAACAGGGACAGCTGCGTATTTTAATGAAATGCAATTGTATATTAATTTGTGTGGCTACAGACTTCATTTTGAAAATGTGACTTCACATTTTTCTTGGAGATGGATATGTCATATGATTGTGTTGGATTTGCATAATGAACTTTTGACCTGTAGCTGGGCAGAATGATTGGACCTTTGGGTGTTTTTCTGTGTTGAAACATAGAAGTTTATGGCAGATAAGGACCTCAAGGCCCATCCAGTCTGCCCATTTCTTTTTCTACCTTATGAATGTGCCATGTTGGAGGGTTATTCTGTGATGAATAATTAGGGTTCTCATTCTTTTGCCTATCAAGCTTCTTGAATTTGGAATGAGTTACCCCTTTTAAAACTGCAGCTCTGAAGCCAACAAACCTAACCCCCTTTTTTTTATTCTGTTTATTTGTTATGTGATTATATCTGTTTTATATTGTTACGTACTGTAATTCTGTTATGTGTCTGGGTCGTACCTGAAAAAGGGCTCTTGGCCCAGTTGCTCTAACCCAGTTAAATAAAATGAAATGAAATTATATGCAACACTGTGTTTCTATATTAGTGCCTTTAGTTAGCATACCTCTCCAGCATGTTTTATTGCCTATTAGTATACTCCATGTAACCAGGTTTCGACTAATTTGGAGCCAGAATTGGTCAGACCCAAATACATAAGTATTGTACGCATGGGAAGATCCTCAGGAAGTCACCTCACCTCTACTTTATTTCTGAAATTGCAAAAAAGCAGTTTTATTGATGCTACACCTGGTATCTTTTTATTATCTACCAGTTGGTGAATGACAGGACCAATCAAGCACTTACTAGAGTCTGTCCAACTGGGTTCTGTTCCCATCCATCTGTTGATGATGAAGGACAGAGAAGAGACTGACTTTGCTTTCAAAAATAGAAAGAAAGAAGGAAAGCATTTAGTTTATAAGTCCTTGTGTTTTTTTTTCTCTTTCATACCAACTCCATTGGCCTAAGTATTTATTTGTTAGCCCTGAAAGTACTTACAGTATTTAGTAAAGTTCTGGATGGTTTCAGATGATATCGCCTTAGATGAAAGTCTATTCCATGAATTCTCCATTCTTTTTTTGTAATTAAAATGCTATCTGGTTATGAGTAAGGAACTCAACATTACAGACATGACCACCAGGACAGAGTCTCTTAACAAAGGAGAAAGAGCCTGGCTGGGGTACAATCCCCTCTTGGAGGTACAACTCTAAATATGGTCAAGTATGTAAAACTACAATACATATAACAAACAAAGCAAATGGGCTTAAACAATTAAGTAAACACCATATAGAAATGAATAATATTAAGGTGTTCAGCATGTGCAGATCCTACTACACAGTACTATACTATACTGCTATATAGTAACTGTATGATCTAATTCAGACCTGAGCAACAGTATGGCATTGGGTTAATAATAGTTTCCAGAGGTGCCTGCACAAGCAGGCATAGATAGAATTTACTGTAGTTAGATATATTCAGGTCTTGGGACAGGCAGATTTTAACAGGTAGTGAGGCATGTAGCAGCCTTGTGGGATATTGGGAGGGAACATGTTTGCTGTACTAGCAACCCATGGGAAAAAGGACGCAGGAGGAGATTGCACAAGGGATAGTACTCACAAAGAGAAGTGAGAAAGGGGCATTACTAGTGGAGAGACTGAGTATGGCATGGCAGGGGGAGGGATAATACTCGGAGAGGTAAAGAGGGAGCGGAAGGTTGGCAGTCAAACTGGAGGAGGGGGAGGAGTCTCAACTGAGAAGGGCAGGGAGGAAGACACTGGGACACACTGTAAAAGCACTGTCTTGAGTGGCCCTAGAAATGAGAACCTGGGTGGGGGGTGGCGATGGGCACAAGGAAAGAGGAGGGAGGGAGGTGTACTAGTGTTGGGGGACTCCTTATTCAAGGGGATCAGATGGGGCAGCAAGGGGGAAAGGCACAGTCATATATGGGTGGAGTCCATGCCAGGATTAAAGACAGACAAGGCAGGACAGGCAATCCTAAGGTGCGTAAGGAGGGGTAGGAGGAAACCACACATTGTGGTACATGTGGGGATAAATGACCTAGCGGGGGAAATGGTGGAGGTAACAAAGGAGAGGACTGAGGCAGTGGGAAGGTTGTGTGAGGAGCCTGGGGAGTCTGTAGCATTCTCCAAAGTGCTCCCAGTACCCTGCGCAAGCACAGTGAGAAATGATAGGATTAGGGAGTTGAACACATGGTTGGTAGAATGGTGTCAAACTAAGGGATATGGGGTTGTGGATGGCTAGGGCAGTACCTGGGATAATAACAATCAGTTTGCAAGGGATAGGCTGCAACTGAGTGGGGAGGGGAAGGAGGTATTAAAACAAAGACTGGGGAGGTATATTGCAACAAAGGTGGATTTAAACTAGATGGGGGGGTGGCAAGTGGACAGCAGGTAGGCAGGGATCTGATAGAGTAGAGCCTACCCCCCCCAGGCTAGCAGGGAAGGACTCGGGGTGGCTGAAAAAAGAGGGAGTAGAAGGAAGGAAATGGAGGCCAATGAAGGGAAAAGGGCAGGATGGAGGGTGGTCTTGATGAATGCAAGAAGCTTAGGCAACAAATCTGCTGAGCTACAGGCACTCTTAGCAGTGTGGAGGGTGGATATTGCAACTGTCACAGAAACATGGGCAACTGAGCACCGGGACTGGGATCTGGCAATCCCAGGATACAAAGTATACAGGAAGGACCATAAGGAAGGGAGGGGCAGTGGGGTGGCAGTCTATTTGAGGGACGGGATCAAATGCACGAGGGACGAAGGGGAAGAAAGGAGAACAGAGGCAATCTGGCTGCAGCTCCTAGACTCAAGGGGTAGCAAGGGGTAGGAAACTGAGGTTTGGAATGATATACAGGCCATAGTCCCAGTCTGAGGAGATTGACAGGGAATTAGCAGGACAAATCAGAAAGGTATGTAGAAAAGGGAACGTGGTCATCGTGGGGGATTTCAACTTGCCGGGGGTTGACTGGAGCATTCCGGTCACCTCCAGTGCTAGGGAGCAAGTGCTCCTGGATGCAATCTAGGAGTGTCTCCTGCACAGTTGGTTAGTGTACATACTAGGCTAAAGAACACTTTAGAGCTGGTGTTGTCAAATGGGGAGGCAGTAAGGGAAATAAAGGTGGAGGACCCACTAGCCGACAGCGATCACCAAACGGTGTGGTTTAATATCATGATGTGCAGGGAGCCAGAGAAATCAGTAACTCAAGTAGTTAACTTCAGGGGAGCAGACTTTGGGAGGATGCAGGTAGTACTGAAAGGGAAACTAGAGGGCATAAGGCAGGGGATGGATGCAGAGCAGAAATGGGATATTATTAAAAGGGGGATTACAGAGGCAACAGAAGCCTGCACCAAGACACAGAGTAAGAGGAGCAGAGCAATAAAACCATGCTGGTTGAACAGCGAGGTAGTGGAGGTGGTGAGAGCAAAACAAGAGGTGCACCAGAGGTATAGAAGGACAGGGAAGGAAGTGGACAGGAAGGAGTATGCAAGACGGTCCAGGGATGTGACCAGAAAAGTGAGAGAAGCCAAGGCCCAGAGGGAGCTGAGATTAGCGTAGGGAATTAATGGAGTTGGGGAGACTTTTTCAGGTACATCAGGGAGAAAAGGAAGTGCAAGGAGACAATAGTGAGGATAAAAAGGGGTGGGGAGTGGACGGAAAAGGGTGAGGAGCAGGCAGAAGCACTGAATGAATACTTTTGCTCAGAGTTCATGGAAGAAAAGGGGGGACCACTACCACCATGGGCTGGAGGGTGGGGACAGTGGAAGAGGAGGCAACAGATGGAAGAATTGAGGCTAGTAGAGTCCTAGAGGGACTGAGGGCACTGAAGGTAGACAAGGCACCAGGGCCAGATGGTATCCACCCCAGGGTGCTGAGGGAGATGGCGGAGGTGTTGGCAGAGCTGCTGGCGGATCTGTACAGCACCTCACTGGAGTCGGGATGTGTGCAACTGGACTGGAGGATGGCACATGTAGTACCATTACACAACAGCGGACCAAGGGATGAACCGGGTAATTATCGCCCGGTAAGTCTCGCCTCCATAGTGTGCAAACTCATGGAGACAATACTAAAGGAAAGACTGATGTTGTACCTGGAGGACAATGGCCTCCAGGATGTGAGGCAGCATGGGTTTGTTTCAGGGAAATCTTGTCAAACCAACCTGATACAAAATTATGACTGGTTGACAGGAGAGGTGGATAAGAGTCATGCGGTGGATGTTCTTTACTTGGACTTCAGCAATGCCTTCGATTCTGTGCCTCATGGGCAGCTTGGGGGGAAGCTAACTGGTGTAGAGGTAGGGGCAAAAGTGATGAACTGGATTACACGCTGGTTGAGTGAGAGGCTGCAATGGGTGATGGTGAGAGGGGAGCTCTCAACTCCAAGGACGGTGACAAGTGGGGTGCCTCAGGGCTCTGTGTTGGATCCAGTATTGTTCGGGCTCTTCATATCAGACATTGCACATGGGGTGGTGAGCAAGATAAGTCTATTCGCTGATGACACCAAAATTGGACCAGTGGTGAAAGGAGAGGAGGGAGTGAAGCAGCTGCAGGGGGACCTAAGCAAGCTAGAGGAGTGGTCAGAGAGGTGGCAGCAGGGGTTCAATGCAAAGAAGTGTAAGGTTATGCACTTTGGAGTGAAGAACCCAAGGAGAGAATCCTGGCTGGGAGGGGTTAAGCTGGGGATCACTAAGGAGGTGAAGGACCAAGGGGAAATGATAACAGGGACCATGAACAACACTGCCCAGTGCAGGCGAGTGGCTGCAAAAGTGAACAAAATGCTGGGCTGCACAGCGAGGGGTTTTTGGTCCAGGCGAAGAGAAGTGATCTTGCCCCTCTACAGGTCGCTGGTAAGGCTGCACTTGGGGTATTATGTGCAGTTTTGGAGGCCATACCTAAAGCATGATATCAGGCTACTGGAGGGGGTGGAGAGGAGGGCAACAAAGATGATATGTGGAATGGAAGGGACAGACTATGACAGCAGGCTGAGAGACCTGAATATGTACACCCTGGAGGATAGAAGGGACAGGGGGACATGATAGAGACATTCAAGTATCTTGGGGAATCAGTAAGGATGGGGCAGATGGGGTCTTTAAGTTAAGGAGGGAGGGTCACCAGGGGGCATGCGCTAAGAATGGGGGGGAGATTTAGGAAGGAAATGAGGAGACACTATTTCACAGAGAGGTGGTAGCAAATGGAACCCTATCAGAATGGGTAGTATCATGTAAATCTGTGAACTGTTTCAAAGGGCATGGGACAGGGAACAGGGGAGAGTGAGGGTGACAGTGGGATGACAAATGGGAGGGAGGGTGGGGCAGCTGCAAGCTAGGGGTGCTAGCTGCACACTCAACAGACTTAAATAGATTGGGTGGTCTGTTTCTGCTGGCACATTCGTATGTTCGTATGTTGCAGTACGGGGAGTATAAATATGGGCCTCAGATTTTGATGTACTTCCTCCATGTATTTAAAGCCATGTGGATAACTCTTTTATAGCACTCTCCTCTCATTCTGTGAAATCTTATTTCCAAATATTCATCTTTATTTTTTGTTTCATAGAGATGGTAGGATGGGTCAGTTCTGATCTATTTTTGGCCACTCCTGGGGAAAGGGGAATCAGCATACAAAATCATAAATTACAACTTATAAAATATTTTCTGAATGACAATAAAATAATCCATACAAATACAAAAATGTAACAACTATCCCAATCTTCCTCCCTTAATTGCCCACTTATTGCCTCTTGTTCTCTCATATACCAGTATATTTAGTTAGTTGATCAGATGAAGTTATTAATTCCACCAGTTTGAAGACAATTATCATATCTACTCATAAGCTTCTGTTCTCTATTGAGAACACTACCAGCTCAGGTAGTCTGTCCTCCATAGATGGAATCCCCCAACAGCTGTTTTGTTGCTCTTCTCTGCTAGTATATCTACAGTATATCTTTTCTATGTTATGGTTACCGGAACTGTACACTAGATGGGGTCTCACCAACATTTTTTGAACTCTTGATCTGATAACATTTCTCTTAAAACAGGCAAGGACTGAGTGTTCAGCACACATTTTTCTTGTTACAGGTAAGGACTGAGTGATCAGCACACATTTTTCTTGATACAGGTAAGGACTGAGTGTTCAGCACACATTTTTCTTGATACAGGTAAGGACTGAGTGTTCGGCACATTTGTGCATGCACCTTTATCATAGTATTTGTTGGCTCAAAGTGTGCTTCATAATACATAGCATTTGCAATCAGTTTACTACACTCAGTGCTGCTGCTCTGCTCCATTGGTGTGCACCATTTGTAGTTCTAAGCTTTTTTTAAGTGATATTTAAGCATTTTCACACACTTACTGATGTACATCTCCTGCTCAGTGGAATTGTGAATCATCTTTTTTGCTCTTGGGGCAAACACAAGTGCTTTGTAAAATTCTCTCTAGGTAAGTGTATACCAACAGTACTGGGACATTGTGGACTGACTGCTTGGAGGAACAAAGGACTTGTAACTTTGTAGCACTGTGGGCTGCATGGCTCTTTGGCTTTTGTCACAGACCATAGGTCCATCTTTGGAAGGTGTTGGAGAAAGGAGCTGGAGGAGATAAAAAGTACCATTAGTGCTGATATGCTTGTTTTTAAATTTAAACAGGTATGCCACCATTGGTACAGGGTTGGGGGTTTCTGGTTATGCAACTGAGCCAACATATTGCTACATTCAATAAAGCTATTCTTCCTCTTATTGTGCAGGCTAATCATACAGAAATTATGACCTGGAAAGAGACGGCTAATGAGATGGATAACAGAGTATTTAACTATAAAGATTCCTGACTGAAGTGGGTCAGAAACGTGAAAGTGGATCTCTCAAAAGTGGGTCCACATGGCTCACCAGTATGGGCTACTACTTTTTTGAACTGGCATGGGAGCTGCTTCAGGTGTTGGACTGGGAGTGTTTGTCCTGCAACTGTTTGAACTTGGAAACTCTGGAAAATGTTCTTTAGTTTTGGTGCACCCTAAAGGTTGGTGATTAATACAGGTACCAGGACATCTAGGTAACATTTTAATTTTTTATTGTAACTGGGCTGAATGGCCTAGGATTTTATTATGGGTCCATATAAGATTGGGCCAGAGCCTTGTGCAATATGTGGGACAACTACAGGCCTACTAACCAAGAGTTAAAAATTGCTGGCCCCTGCTATAGAGGCACTGGTAACTTGGAGGCCTCAGCTGGTCTAAGGCCCACTCTGTAAATAATTTGAAATTGATTTGATGATAAGATCCATAGCAGTATGGAATAAGCAGCTAATATTGTTTTAACTATAAGGTTACATATATGTTATAGGTGTTAAATGCTCTTTTTTCCCTTTTTTATCATGTATATATGTATACATTCTACCACAGAAGTTATTACTTTCGGGGGTACTGGACCATCACACATTGGGTTAGAACTTGCTGTTTGATCATTCTCTGATATTCAGAAGTGCTATTCCTAGGAGTTTGGGTCTGGGAGCAGGAAGGTCTTGAAGTAAAGAGAGGTAACATTTGTCAAATATTACAATGTTTCAACCATGTACCTAGTATGGAAATTCTGAAGGTAAATCCCAGCCTGAGCGGTCATAAAGCATGGTGTTGGGTTGAGATCGGGATTCGCCCTACGCCATGCTGCCATATGGGCTATTCTGGGTCCCCATCTCCATAATTGGGATATGGGTACTTTAAATGGCCTATTTGGAATGTCTGCCTAGGTCCTATAGGATATGGCAGACTTGTATGTTGGCCTCCATTAATAGGTACTGCCAAATGGGATTGAGAGACCATTAAGATGTCGCCCTGGGAAGCAACCTGTGGGACTTTACACCTGCTGGAACCCTGGTAATGCACTGATCGACACTCTGACATAATGTAACTTTGAAAATGATCTAAAAAAGTTTATTGGATTTTGGACACAGGTGGATGTTTGTTGGGGATGTCCTCAATTGAAAATTGGACATTTCTGTCATTGTCCCTATTTCTCTGAGGGTATACCCCTGTTTGATTGATAGAATTTTGGGTAATCTTCTTCTTCCTGTTGATGCCCAACGTTCAAACAGGTAGCATTGGTTTGGACTTCAGGAGCCATAGCGTGTACACTATGTAACAAAACTTTCAAAAAGCTGGGCTAACTGAAGAAATGGATGTCCACAATTTAAATTTCTGGATGAAGATAACATTTTATTTACAATAAAAAACAGGAGCAGTGGCACCTCCTGCCACCATCAACATTTTGTGCCAAAAATATCACTTGGTCACGTGCCCTGACAAAGCGCTATATTTTGCACAATACATTGGTAGTGGCATAAATAAATGTTATCTTCATCCAAAAGTTTGGAATGTGGACACCCGTTTCTTCAGTTAGCATGGCTTTTTGGAGGTTTTTCTTTCCCTTTTGATGCCTTATGTGGTACAGTGGGACTATAATAACACCTTTTAGGTTTATTTCAGGATAAAGTGGAGCATTCAGATCAAGGATATGGAAAGGGATGTACTGAGTACCGAATTGCTTTCAGGCTTAAAATGGTTCATCAAATAAGAGGCACTGACTGACCAATGAAAGTTCCTTGCTGTTTCTTATGTATACTGTAATTTTTGTATTTCTCGAGTTGTTTGTATGCATTTTAAATTTGTAATGCCGGATCGGTCAAACAAATAAACCTTTCTCAACTGAAAAAAAAAAGTACTAAACTCAAGTTATAAAACAGAAGTGTGCACTTGTAAAGGTTCACTGAAGCACACTTAACCAATAATGCGCATTAAGGTGTTTCTTCTTGTGGGGTTTACCCATGCTTTGTGTGGTGTGGCATGAGGCACAACATAGAGCTGAGTGTAAACCACATAAGAAGTGGATCAGTCCCACAACAACACATGCCCTGGTATTCATTATCATAATTATAACGTGGACCCCTATGTAAAACGGGACAAAAACATGAATTAAATTGAAGATAATCATTTTCATTAAAATCCAATAAATAGTGATAAAATAAATACACTAATTAAATAGTCCCATTGCTGGCTCTGCCTCCAGCTATTTCCCTGCCATGCAGCTCTGTTATACTGTCACACGCACTGCCACCCAAGCAGGAAAAGACTTGTTCCTGCAGGTTGTTTTTCCCCTCCCACCCAGAAAGCATTGCGGAGCATCTGTAAACATGACACTGTGTGTTCTGCTGCCCACTTTGGACACATTAGTAGCCATTCTTGTGGTGTCGTACTCCCGCAGCTCTCACTCTAACTGTTACCATGGCTCTCGCTTTCTCTCTCTCTCTTACACGCATTTCAGTTTCCGACCCATCTGCAACAACGCTAACCACAGAATGCACACAATGGTGGGCTCAGTGTATTGCTCGTTAAAGTAAGGTAAATAAAAAATAATAACAAATTATGTGGGAAGCTAGTTTATGTAGGAAAGTACTTAGAAAAAATGGTGGAAGTTTAGATTTTGAGAGTTCTTTGAATGTGGTGTAGGAATATGGTTTTAGAACAGAGATCAGCCTGGACTTAGCAGTGTGCATACTGTGAGATTAACTCACAGGTAAAGACCCAGACAGACCAATCAGCATCCCAGACTTTTCTTATGAATTTTATAATTACAAACAATATACAGTACAACCTATGCAATTGAAAACTGTCTTCTGATTATGTTTCCCAACAGCACTTTGTGAGCTGTCACACTGTTACCCTCTCAGCAAACACAAACCTCCCAAATTTTCATTTCTGGAGTAAGTCCTGCTCAGATGCTTTCTTTAGCCCATCTCGATTTGCATTTCATGTAGAAAAATTGAGGTTAAGCCTTAGGGAAATTTCTTTCTGTATCTTTCAAACAAAGGAAGCCTGTCTTGGACTGGTTTTGCAGAGCTAAGATAGTTTACCTTAGAAAATGGGTAAAGGTAGTTGAGGCCTCTGATTGGCTGAGGGACTTCTCTAGGTGGGCATCTATCAGACAACAGATGCCCACCTATTAAAAGTACCAGCCCAGCCAGCCCCATCACCAGAATCTTGGTGCCCAGCCTGCTCTCTAATTGGTTAAAAGTCCTTATTTTCAATTCAAATATCCACCATTTTTCTTTGTCACTTATGAGAAACAGTCGCACACAATGGTCTGCATTTCAATACAACTTACTAACTGTAGGCACACACGTTTCTTCATTATTTTAACTGAACGTCAATATCTGTAATATTTGACTGTCCTCACTTACTCGTTCTCCCATTGACCACAGGCTGTCATTCCTCCTCCCGTCAACAACGCTGTCTGATTCCTTCTCCCGTCAACCATGCTCATTGCCGAAAAACAAAACTGCCTGTAGCACACAATCGAGCAACGCAACCTTACCTTCCAGTTAGATCCCTGCCATACTGCCCATTTTACTTCAGACACTGCCTGCCAGATCGCGAGTCACCTAGCAAGACTGCTATAAATTAAAAAAAAATGTCTTCACTTTCCTGAAACCCACTCATTTTAAACCGGTCTACTCTCCCGACTGCACTCTCATATCGACAAGTAGGCTATCACTTTTTTTTTTTAAGTCTTTATTTTGCGGTCTGCATACCTCAGAACTCTGCTCATTTGAATCGGGTCCACTCTCCCAACCATGCTGTCCTAATGCCGTTGCCCACCAACAGTCACTCTCTTAAAAATGCACAGACTTCCAAGTGTCCCTGATGAAGTAATTTACTGCAAACTCCGCAGGAAGAGCTTACACATACAGTTACTATAGAGCACTTGTACTTTGAGATGCAGACAATAAAATTGACTTTATTTGCCCTGGTGGAAGACTTTAAAGATTTGAAACCCACTGTGACGGAGATAACCAGGCAGGTGTGAGACGTAAAACTATCTCCTCATCACAAGCTCAACCGTGTTTATTTCAAACTCGGTAGAACTCGGTGGGGGGGGTGCGTAAAAAGATTAAAAATCAGTCTCAACAGTTAAATTCTGCAGTAGGGCATACTAGGTTGGCTTTTACTGGGCGACAAGCTGGTCTTGTAACCATAGCAATCACCCCAAAGATGCAGGCGGAGGAACTATTTTATTAAAATCTTACTTTAAATGCAGTTTCATTAACATTTTCTTATTAAACTTATTTTTTGACAGTGCCCATTTTCTAGCGCAATAATAACCTCCAGGGTGGGCGGTATTGTGCTATACGAATCTTCAGGGGCTATAAGGCCCTCCGCCTGCGGCGTCGGGCCTCATTACACCCTGGGCGGTCGGTATAAAGGTCAATACCGCCCACCCTGTTGGGTATTATTGCTTACTTAATACTCCCCGTAGCCGTACTAACCAACGTTGTCTTGGTTGATCCTCCAGTTGACCAAGGCTCAAGACACTTTAAGGTATGGGTCACTACTCAGTATAGTCAATAACTGTCATTTTAATCATTTTTCCACTACTGTACATAAATAAAATAAAAAAGGACACAATTCACAGCTGCAAAGGATGGTGGCACAAAATGAAGGGAAACTGTTGTCCAATTGCTGCCACACTTTGAAGCCATTTACAAAAACTGTTTATTGTCACAGGCAGGAGGTGTCCCCCCTCCCCAGGATTGCTGTATATAGCAAGTAAATGGGTTGTCTTAGATGCCTCTGTGCTAATCAAGAGTGTCATCTTGAGACATCTTTGCATTCGAGAACTGTGAAGCAAAGTTAAGCCATTCTTGAAAGCAAAGGTGTCTCGAGATTATGCTCTTAATTAGCCAGGAAAGAGACATCTCAGACAATCCATTACATTTTTATATATTTCTTTTTTTTAACAAACACACTTGCCATTACTTCACTTCCTATCTGATTTTTGTGTACTCAATTTTCCCAACGGAAAACTATGGTACTGATCTCTACGTAACATGCCCAGCTAACAGCACAACCACGGACTGCTGTATACAAGTAGTAATGTTATTGTGTGTATGGATTGACTCATTACTGAGCTTACATTTCAATTTTTTGGGGGAGCTGATTAAACATGGACCACTGTACTGGATTTTGCGGCTGACACTGAACAGAAGGAATTTATAACTACTGATGGTACTGCCGCTCTTTACGTGCACGGTTCAAACTGTTGAGTTGTTGATGCTGGTTTCAGTTTGAAAGAAAGAAAAAAAAAAAAGAATGCGGCAGTGACAGTCACAGTGTGTAGTGCTCTTGGCTGTATAAGAGATCTTCATGTGCTACCACCGCTGCAGCATATTCCTATTAGGGAAAAAAGAAATGCTTTATAAACAATTCAAATGAGAGTGGCCAGTCTGTACCAGTTAACATGCTGGCCTGTGACTCTCACGGCATCTCAGCATTGCTTTACTGCGGGCTACTACCGTGGCAGCCCCGGCCCCTTTCCCAGCCTATTTCAGGGTGTCTTTTGAACATACGCATGAACCCCACCTCCACCAATGTGTATTTGTTTTTTTTTTTGTGTTTGGTGAACCTATGGAACAGCCTAGAATTGAATACAGTTGACATGAAGACAGTACAGGTTTTCAGTTTAAGCTTGGACATATTTCTGCTCACCAAGGGGATGAAGGATAATTAATGTACATTGGGTAGTAGAGTGAGTAGGTCAATCTCTATACAATAAAATAGTTAGTGTTTGTACAGCATACTTATTTCATCCCTGCGTATGAAGAGGGGGCAGAGCAATGAACCTAGAGTTTTTTTTTAACAAACCATGGACTAAGCACTTGCTATTGTGAAAAATGTAAAGACTGCTTAAGAGGTGAAACAAAACACATAGAAAAACATTAAAGCTACTGTAAATTACATTGATATGAAAATAGTGGTTTTAAACATTCTATTTTAGTAAATAACGTCTCTTTAAAATTACAGCTGGAACTAAAAGTCAGGTACTGGATATAGTATTTTCATTCAAAATAAAAAAAAAATAGTATTTGAGTTGCATAATTTTTGTGCTTTTAAGTTTTAAAAATATGGCATACATAATCTAAGACATGTAAGTTTTTGCCAACATAGTTCATCCAGGGCTGGATTTACATTGTTATGGGCCCTATGCACAGCAGTAACCATGGGCCCCCTGCACCCCCCCCCACGACTATCTCATTGGCATAGACTGTGCAGCCGAACCTTGTCAGGCAAACATAACCCTGATAAAGCAACTAAATATTTTAATGTACTGCAGCTGAGTCATTAATTATAAAATGTGTTATATTTTTAAAAACTGTTTTAAAATATCTGAGGCAAAAACAACCTCATGATGACATATGTTGCCAACAAATACTGCTGTTTTTATCTCCATTTTCAAAGGGAACATTTTACATTTTTCAGGGAAAAGCGATGCACACCCTTTACAAAATCGATATCATCTTCTTGAAAAAAAAAAAAATTGTTTATTTGCCCTGTCAACAGTCTGCTGCACTTCAAAGTGAACTAGACTGTATTTTCAAATCAACATTTATTTGAATATGCATGCACTGCTTGTAACAATACTCATGGAAAAATTACACTCCCCCCACCCCAGTTATAAATATGAATGAAAAGCATTGGGGTTTGTCTTCAGCATACACTTTCCAACACCAGCACTCTAACACTTTTACACACACAGGACAGTCCATTCTGAACAGTAACATTTATACATTCTTTTATTAAGCCAAAAAATAAAACAAAACTCATGTCTTCTTTAAATTCTCATTGTACCACTGCTTTCAAAGAGCTGGCAGTATAGTCTACAGGTTAGAGCAATGAGTAGTGAAAGAGCTTAGTACATCCACCAGGTCCGCGCTGGATTCTCTCAGTCTTCACTTGCATACTGTGTGACTCTAAAAAAGTCACTTAGCCTCCCTTTGCTCCTAGATTACACCTGGAAATGTGTTTTTATGGACCGGCAGTATAGCCTAGAGATTTAGAGCAATGAGCTTGGTACATCCAGCAGACCTTGGTTCGATTCCCACAATGTCCATTTAAATACTGTGCGACTCTGAGCAAGTCACAACCTCCCCAGTGCACATGGGTTGCCTCTGAAAATGGGCCTTATGCAGTTACCAAAGAATAAATAAATAAATCATCCCATGCCAGTGGTGGACAAGAGTCAGCCAGAAGCAGTAGTTACACTATAGCTTGCCTACTGTGTGTATCAGTGAATACAAGGTAGGTACCCTGCAAGCAGCACCCAATCAGTACATCACTAAAACACCACACACAGGAGCATAACACAGGAGGCTGATTCCTGAGGACATACCTCTCAACTGTCCCTAATTATGAAGGATGTCCCTCATTTTACCCCCTCGAAACTGCTTTGCCCCTCATCCATCATTAATGTGAAAGGTGCTGGCCACACAATGGGCTGTAAATTCAGACTTTAAAGCATAACTTGATAATGGTCTAAGATGCACGCTAAATCAAAAATAAACTTTGTACATGTAAACACACTATTTTCTTCAGGGTTCTGTTCTTGTAACTTCAAGTTTGAGGATGTGTCCCCTGACAGTCACTCAGTTAGTGTCCTTCATCATTGTCCCTCACTGTCCCTCATTTTGAGGGTTCACGTCCTTCTTTTCGGTGACAAAATGTTGAGAGGTATGCCTGAAGGGAATGTCAGTAAGGGTTACACAGCAATGAATTGGGGGGGGGTCAGTAAAGGTGGGTGTCCAGATTTAGACTGGGTCTAGTCACTGCAGCCATTGTATGGCAGCAGGACAGGAGCAAGATGTTCCCCCAACAAGTTTCCTTCTTTCACCCGATGTGCTGTGCATCACAATGACCCCAGTCCGAACCCACTCGCATACCTTGCTAATTAATGTGGGTGCCTGTCATGTCTTGAAACTCAAGCAGTGCCGTCTGATTGAACTCCTTGCCAGGACAGATCTGTAATCCACATTGAGGTCGTCGGTCTCGACGTCGAGGTCGATTTGCTGCTCTACTCTCCCCTCAGCCCCTCCCCAGCAGCCCCGAGCAGCAGGAACCTTTACAATTATAGCCTGTGGATGGTGTCATGTCTCTCCTGGGTCCTACCACTCCTCTGGCTCTATCATCCCTTCCCAATTCCCCACTCCAGTTCCGCGCACCTCCGGCTCGCCACTCGGACCACTCCCAGTGCAGCACATCCAGGCTTCCAGCTGCTCTGCTTTACCCAGCCCCCTCTGCCATGTTCACCAACAATAGGGAAGCTGCAACCTGCAGCTGGTCCATTCTCCTCCCTCAGAGATGATGACACAAGGTTTTAGAGACCTCACCCTCACGATGAGAGGAGTATATGAAAGGCGCTAAAACTGGAGGTGTGTGTGCATGCTGCTGCATACTAGAACACACTGACACACATGAGGACATCAGTTGTGTAGTCTGGGGGGAGGAGGGAGGTGGTTTTACTGTGGATGGGTTGGGGAGCAAGCAAGCAAAATGAGTAAACGACTGGAAACTGCCCTCTGGCTGTTGTCTGCTCTGCCACCACACCACCTCACAACGGGACTGACCTGTCCATCCTTACTGATCTGGCTCTTCTGAGTGCCATTCAGTAAAAAAAAACATAACTCTGCACAGTTGACACAGGGCCCCCCCCAATAACTCAGGGCCTTACGCACTGGCGTAGCTGGCGTTATGGTAAATCTGGCCCTGAGTTCATCTCTAGATGGGGCCATTGCAGTTACAAAGAAGCCAATGTGATCACCGATCACTGATCATAAGCTAGTTAATAAAAGCATGACCAGAAAAATATACCCCCCTCCCCCAAAAAAGGAAAACATGAGCTGAAACTGACTGCAGTTGTCACCAATGACCTTTTTTTTGTGTGCATCAACAATTAGTAGTCCCTCTTCATTCTTCATAACCCACGTGTAGTGCCACTATGGTTACAGATCCAGTGTCCAAACCACAACAGGTTCTGTGTGGCACTTATTTCTGACCCTTGTGTTCCATTTGATTTTTTCCTAAAACAAGCAGCAAAGTCATGGTACCAAAAGCAATATCAAAATATCTTCAGGGGACCCTTCTGCACAGAGAAAGGGGTTTTAAATAGCTTTTTAAAAAGACAGCATGAAGCTGTCACTCCTCAATACAGCTTGTTGAATCATTTCCACAGGTTCTTCTCCTCATTGTTCCAGTATTTTAATTGGGTAATGATAGTGTGTGATGTGAAAATAATGGTTTTCTGAATACCTTTGTATTAAAAGCAAATTAAGTTAGTGTAGTGTAAAAAAGCAAGTAATTGCATAATGCCAATCCTATTTCATTTAGTATAATGTACGACAGTAGGCACAGCAGGGACACTGCATGTAATAATAATAGGTTGGTACTGACTAGCCATTTTTAAAAGACACAGATTACAGTACTTCTATAGTGACAGAAAAGAATCAACTGTTAGAAGTGTAAATGAAAGATAATTACCATGCAGACTCCAAAAAAAATATAACATATTGCTTTTTGTGGTGTGTTTTTTTTTGGGGGGGAGGGCTATTCAATGCCTCAGAATGAGCAAAAGTGGTGATCTTGAATATAATTACCTTTACTGGGGATTACTACACTGAGTACTGTATAATAACTATGTTATTTAAGCTATACGGCACAATAGGGTGAGTGCTATTGTGTGATAATAGCATTCTTGGGAAGTGAGGCATGAGGCAACACCGAGTGCTTTGACCCACTTCAGAAATGCTATTATCCCTCAAGTACACACACCTTTAAGTGCCTCATTATGATTATAAAATAGTTCACCAATTTGTATTAAAAAAACAAACAAAAAAACAACTTAGTAATGAGGTTCAATGTATTTTTGACCTGTGCTTTTGTGCTGTAATAATGTACAGTTGTGAGACCACATCTGTCCAATAAACATGTCTTGGTTTGTCTTACCCATTTTATAATTAGTATTATAAGTCTAATTCTCAAACGGGTTTTAAAAATTGTGAAATCTGATTGGCTGAGGGTCATCTTTACCAGTGCTGTTGTCTCAGCACAACAGCACTGGATAAAGATCCAGCAGCCTCTTCACAATAAAATTAATACTACACACATCCAAGATTGCCATCTCAAACATGGCTGTCACCTTTACTCACTGAAAACCTTCAACTAGGCCCTAGGAATAAAACTGCCATAAATTTAAAAACATAATAATTAAATGTTATTTGCCCTCATAATTCTATTCTTTGAAACACACATATCAATTTTAAAAAAATGAAGTACTGCTGTACTTACAACTTAAATTTCTGGTGTTTCATTGATGACCACGAACAATCCCCCTCCTGTTCTCACCTGCTTACCAGGGAAATTCTGCTGCTTAACCTGCTACAGATAAAACAAAAGCCCTGTTCCAGGGAGGCCTTCTATTGTGTGACTTTGGGGATAAACATTCTGCCAGCAGAACTGAGCAGAGATTTGAATTTTTGTATTCCATCCATAATAAATATTCCATCTCTTGAACACAGAAAAGACAGAACAGAAACAAGGTGGGAAAAAGGGAAGGAATAGTATAAAGAAGAAGAAAGAAATGTTAGGAAACAGGAAAATGGGGCTGAGTTGGGAAAATAGAGGGTTACGGGCTAATTAAAAATAAATGTATTTTGTTGTGCATTTTTGAACCTGAGATGACATGTCAATGCAGGGATGTGCTGGGACTATTTTGCTGGGGTGAACGGACTTTTTAGAAAAAGTCATAAAAATGTTTTTTTTGTTTTTTTTTATGGTTGTGCATTTTTTCCACCCATCCCAAAAATCTTGATCCATTTTATAATCGCAATAAGACACTCCAGGGTGTTTGCTTTGTGGTGGAATAACAGCAATTCTCGGGTGGTTGAAGGCACTCAGAATTGCCTCATGCCTCACAACACACCTGACGTGTGGCATTATCCCACTGCAGTGCACACCGTGTCATATCTTATTGCTTGATTATTTATTCATGAGCCTAGCAAGGCTCCGGATTGGCTACTGGATCAGTCATTAACGTCTTAGAAATGACTGATCCCCCTGCCAACTGATGCTGTGCAGAACACACAGCTCACACCACTCTGCTTAAAACCTTAATTAAGAAAGGAAAAAAGAAAATGGTTAGAAATATAATCGCAATGACAACATCGAAGCCGGTCATTTTCTTTGATTAATGACCAGCTGGAGGGAGGTGGCCAGAGCAGCTGTTGATGGAGCTTTTGACAAGTGCAGGGACTGGGAAGCCTAAGACCAGGGGAATATAGCTAGCTTGGAACATGGTCTAAGAGGCCATGAAGGCAGTGGACCTAAAAATGGAATGCACACTACAGTAATTAGAAATACAGGATGCATAAATGAAAGCCCTTTCCATTACAGTAGGAGATGCTTACTGTAACTCCACCAAGACCTTAGTGGCAGTAGCAAAACACCACAGAGAACTCTCAGCTGTGCAACAGAATGGAGCCCTGGAAAATGAAGACAGGACCTCCTATATCAGGTTGGTGGGCTTCCTAGATGGGATAGAAGGAGACAGCCTTCTACAATATATATATTGATGTTGCAGAGCAATGTGCAGCTACCAGAGAACACAGACATGTGCTCCTTCACTAGGGCCTATCGTAGTAACATGAGACGGGCACAAAATATAAACTGTCCTGCTTAAGACTGCTAATGCCAAGGTGAATAGAAGGGTTCTGTCGGCAGCTTGAATGGCTTACCCACTTATCACTGATGGCAGATATAAAACTACTGTATATCCAGACCTTTCGTTGTCACTAGAAACAAATGCAAGCTGTTTGATAGCATTCAGGTAGAGCTGCATTCTTTGGTAATTGCTAATGCATTTTTGTTTCCTGCACAGCTATGGACTGTGTATTATGGAAAATAGGTACAGTTTTTGAATGCCAGGGATGCCGGCTGTTGGGCCAAGAAGACTGCTGTGGAGTTCTGGTCTCGCTCGGAGGACATGGCCACCTTAAGGGATGAGAAAGAGGACTGATGGACTACCTACATAACTTTAAATCAGTCAAATGTTTGCAAAATTTTATTCACAGTAAATATGTTTTCTTAGTCTTGCTCCATTGACAGATGTTAGATACGAGCACTCTCATTTTCTTTCATATAGTTAAAAATGTGTGTGTGTGTGTGTGTGTGTGTGTGGTGGGGGTGGGGAGTTGTTTGTTAACCTCACAGGGTATGTCTGCAATATTTCTGAAGGGGTAATATGGCAGCAACCTCATGGAGCAGCATGGAAACAAGGACAGAGGCACTATTATTTACTTGTGATATGCAAATGCAGCTTAACACCATCCTGTTATTCCCCTTTAAGTTTGTTCTATCATATACCATTTGACAGTTATATATGTAATCCGATTAATGAGTGGACCCACTTTTCTTACTGACTTTGTGACGTTCACAGATGTTTATTTAGGTTCCAGTGATGTTAAGACATAGTTCAACAGTTTTATACAGAAGCTTGAGTATTAAAGTATACACTTTCCTCTCTGTCAGGAATGGTTTTATAATTCCTGACCTAATACTTGTCTTAATTGATTTGTATAGTCAATGTGTTAACACTAAAATCTCTCGAGGGTTGCCACGAAAACTACCTGTAGTAAGTTACCTTAGACACCACAGTCATTGTCCTGGCTGCCATTAGTTGTTTACATGCCTAATGTACTGACATGTATTTCTCCCCACTCCTTGGTACAAAGAATAAGGGGCAATGTTTAGTGGAAGTAATGCATTTTTTTTTTTTTAGAAAAAATATTTCTGTATTATATCTATGCTTCATATGACTATGTACCTTTGTTTCTGATGGCTCTGTTTATTTTTTTTATATTCATGCTTTATTCAATGCTCATCGAATACAACATGTTCACATCTGAATATTGAGTAGTCAGTAACATAGACAATCTCATTCTCCATACAATAAAGATTAACAATTATGAAACATGAATAAATTGTCAAACACTGTAAAATACTTTTCGTGAAAATACCTTGATGAACAACATCTTAAACTAGAAACCAAAAAGCCCTCATAACGCAGATGCAAAGTTACTTGTTATACCATACATTACTTTCTAAAAAAGGGGAAATTAATCTTTAGGAGAATGAGTGCAATTCATTACTTGAAAAGAAATTAACACATCTCAACCATCATTTCAATGTGATTCTAGTATGTTAACACAAACCCAGTATTGTGCAATACATATAAAATTAGCTAAGCTCCAGGCCTTCATAGAGCTTCTATCTAGTCCATCTGTTTAATAACTGTGGTACTCTCTGTTGTGGAGAGAATGTGATCCTTTCAAGTCTATAAATCTAGTTAACTGTAGTCTTCCACTCTGATACTTGTGGAAGGTCTGGAAGCAACCATTTCCTGGTAATTGTTTTTATGACTGTAGCGAGTAGAATAACCCATAAGTATCTCGCTTCTCTGCCTGTCAATTTATTAGGCGGGAGACTCAGGAGAACATGCCCTGGACCAAGGGGGGAGGATAGGCCAAAAGTATTTTCCAAATGACCCTGTATTTCTGTCCAATAAGGTTTCAGGAAAGGACAAGACCAAAGATGTGAGTCTGAGTAGCTCTCTCCTCCCCACATCCCCTCCAGCAAGCAGGGGGCATCAAGGAGTTCCATTTGGAAACTGCCACTGGTACCTGGAAGCATCTTATATGGAGTTTCCATAGAAATTCCTTCCATCCAGGAGAAGATGAGGTTTGCCATGTGTATTCCCATATCTTTAACCAGTGCCTCTCATCAATTGTGACTTCCAGCTCCTGTTCACATCATTTAACCATGTGTTTAGTATGCATAAAGTCAACTATAAAGTTGGCATATAGTAGGAAAATAGCTTTTTCTCCCAGTTTGGATTTCCAAATTTGTTCAAAGGGGGGACCAGGTTGGAAACCTTCAATTCTCTGGGTGGATGACCTGATATGGGAATTACTGTAATCCCTAAGTTGGCAATATCTTAAATGATCTCCTGCAGACCACCCGTATTTAGCCTGAGCAAGCTCAAAAGATATAACCGTCCCCGCTTGGATGAGCTGCCAAGGTGCATAGACATCCCTGGCTGCTTGTAGTTTAAACTATGCATCCGAGCCAGCTGGCAAAAATGTGTCATCTATTGACCACCACTAATATTTCCATAGGTGTGTTTGTGTTATCCCCCAAGCCAGTCTGCACCTACAACCCTCCAGAACCACCTCAGTGCCTGTGAAGGGAGAGCTCATCCAATTTGCTGGTCTGGAAAAGGAAAAGCACTGAGCCAGCAGTGGGGCTGGGGGGAGGGGTTCGGCAAGATCTGTGGTCTTCAATGGGATCTATATGTTGGATGATCCAACAATAAGGCTACTTGTAGCTGGACAGACACTCAATAGCCTGGCAAATAGGGGACAGCTAGGGCACCAAGCCATTTTGGAAGGTATTGAATTTGTCTGTGAATTCTGTTTTTTTTTTTTTTTTTTTGACAGCCATACATACTTCATGAAAAGTGACTGCCAAGACTCTGCTGGCTCTGTTTAAAGCAAACATAAATTACAAAAAAAAAAAAAAAAAAAAAATCACCTTGACTAAGCTTCTTAACCGGTACGTAAAATACAAACCTGTGAAAAAGTATTGTTTTCCACATATTAGACAACAATGTGACCAATAACCAATGGCATCATGCTATACCTACTGAACTATAATTAAATAAGTAACCTTATATTGCTATGTAACATGATAGACTTTTCTTTTTTTATTATTCTTTTTCTGCCTCCCATCACCTGAGTGTCCACCTTAACTCCTTTTCTCTCTGACTGTCATTATTTTGCTGCCTGTTGGCTTCACAATGCTTTCTCTTGGCTTCACTCAGGGGAAGCTCCTGCCACATGCCTGGAGAAACTTGGCCTTACTCAAGTTTGACATGGCTGGAGAAGAGCGGGCAGAAATGCTGGAGTGGTGACGTGGAATTAGCAGTGGTGTCAACCACCAATCAGGGCTTTTTCCTAATTTTTTGTTTGTCAGCCACTCTCTGAGCTATGGCCTAAGGGGGCAGGATGTCATGTGGTCATCTGCAGCTTTCAGTGCCACCCTATAACCACCTAAGGAGTTGCTGCTGCACTGAGAGTGCTGGATCCCTTTCCACTGTTGTCTGAAACTGCTACTTCTACAGTGCTCCCTATGGAGCTAGTGTGGTGGGACAAGTTAGGGCAATAGTAGTAGTAGTAGTCTTTGTTTTTAGCTGGCACCATTTCTTGGAGGCTCAGGGAGCCATTACAAATATCATACAGTAGGACCATAGCAAAACCAAAAATTAAAACAAATTCATAAATAAACTTATTAAATAACTACTATAAAATCATAAAACCTATCTTAGATGATAAATAAATAAATAGATAAATAATACCAGACCGGTGTGATGGCAAAACAGAGAAATCAGTCCCCAAATGCTTCTGCAAACAAATAAGTTTTCAGACCCTTCTTAAAAACCTCAACTGAGGGGGCCTCCCTCAGGGCTTCTGGCAGAAAGTTCCAAAGGGCTGTGCCTGCCACTTCAAAGGCCTGGTCCCCCAAGGTTTTAAGCCTCGCCCTGGGCACTACCAGGAGGTCCTTCTCAATGGAATGGAAAGGGCATGAGAGTATGTAAGGAGTCAAGAGATCAGTCAAGTAACCTGGGCCCAGCCCATGCAGGGTCTTATAAGTGAGAAAGACCACTTTAAATAAGATATGCCACTTAACTGGTAGCCAGTACAGATCATGCAGCAGCAGGGAAACATGACACATCCTCAGAAGGCTGGTCAGCAACCTAGCAGCTGCATTCCGCTCCAGCTGTAGGCACCACAGTGTACCTCCATTGACCCCAAGGTAAATGAAGCCTGAATGTCCACATGGGAGCATAACATGCTCTTTTGACATCATTGAACTGGTTGTTATGGACTTTCCTAGCACTAAAATGCAACGACAGGGTACATTTGGAATCTGTAGGTCTCAGGATCTATAGCTGAGGAATCTGAACTTTGAACTGGAGGTCACCTGTGCCTGTCCCAGTTGTGATTTTGGAGACTTATGTCAGCTTGATGGCACAATGATATTCCCCTTCACTTTCTAGTCAGTTACTTTGAAGCATGAGAGAGACAGAAGATCCAGGACTGTAGTTGACAATCTCAAACAGATTTTCTGTGGAACTGGCTGTCAAAGCTGGAGCACCTCTGCATGTAGCACGATCAGCAGACAAGCACACTGGGGTGTCCAGTAATTGAGCTGTCCAGTGGCTGTTTTTTACCTTTTTATGAGTGCAAATAGGAACATGGCAAGCTCAGATGGGCTAAAATTACCATTATTGTACTGAGTTTGGCAACTGCATCCTTTATAGGAAAAACATAAAACCTCAGAGAAAGAATGGCCATCTTGCAAAACTTTATTTCCAGGTAAGCAATGTTTTATTTATTTGTTGAAAATTTTCTCAGCCAGTTAGAAGACTTACAGTAAGATACAGCATCTGATTTTTCAGCTTGTGTGTTGTGTGTGTGTAGGAGTAAGACTCAAAAAGCTGTAGTCTTTACGCACACCTGCAGTACATAATCAGCCATGCTGCAAAATGTTATATAAGTTACGGAAAGGTACATTATGGAGCATGTACCCTCTATTACAGGTACCTTGTGACACAAACTGGAAGACATTTCATTCTAAAACTTGTAAGGTTTGGTATTAGAAGTGGGTTTGTAGTTTATTCTAGAAATGAGGTGAATGTTAGGTGAAGATCTTCGACTGTTGGCCTTCTCAGCTCTCTGTACAATACAGGATACTGTATCTGTGGAATTTAGGCACTACCACTACTACTACTACCAGCACTACTACTAATGATATGAAGAGTGCTTATTGAAAATGGGATAATGTAGAAAACCACTTGAACTAAGGCTCTTTTTCAGTTCTGCCCCCACTTAGGCATTAACTACAGTAAAATGCTATAACAATGCAACATAAAAATTAATAGAATACTACAGTAAACATTTCAGAATTCGCAAATACACCAATACTAATATTAAATTATACAGTAACAAAGTATGCAGCATCCCATACTGACAATATGCCCAACATGTTAGACAATAAGACACATATATTGTATGCTTATGCACACTGCCCAGAGACTTTACGTTATGCTAGTTGTTCCACAGCATTGCTGCTATAGGTTGACACAATTTACTTTTGGTACGTGCCCTTTGGGTGGAATTTTTTTTGAAGTCAGAAAATGGATTCAACTCCTACCTACGTCAGGTAGAATTTTCAAAAGTCATAAAATGGGACTATTTTCAAATGCTGGACTTATGTGCAGAAATGCTACCCATTTTATACTACTGTATGTCCAGTTTTTGGATAAACAAATGCTAGAAATAGATGTAAATGATAGATCAGGATACATTCAGTATGAAAACGGTGTCCAGGCACATTGCATGTTGATGCCTTAACTCTACAAACTAGATATAAGCTATGTTCTAGGTTTGAAAATTGGATGTGGAGCAATTGTGCCTTGTCCAAAGTTGTACAATAGAACATTTTATCTTGACATGGGCCTTGACAATCCCCTTCTCTCCTCTGAAGATAAACATCATTTTAGGATAAAATAAACCAACTTGTAGTATACATAAGTTCTATAAAACAAATTATACCTGAGGGAATGGGCAGTGTTTTCACTAGAAGTCTTGGAAGTCATAGAAAGTCACACTGACAGAATTTCTCATAAGCCAGGGCTGTGTTCGAAATACTGATAACATTTCTCATAAGCCAGGGTTGTGTTGGAGACACACTGATGTGAAAGCAGGTATTGATGTTCCTGTCCTTGGGTTTCTAGTCTTGCCCAGTTAAGTTTATTATACATGTCCCAGTGGTGGGTATGAGGGCATATTAATATGAATCTGCAAAATCTTTTTAACAGCTTGGGCAAGATCTTTAAACTGTTTCCCCCCATATTTTCAAAGCGGATTTCCGCTTGCACTATTAGACCATTTGTTAAATGGCTCAGCAGTTTGGATGCAAAATGTGGAGCTTGCATGCACACAAAAAAAAATGACAGGTGCACATTTTGATTTACACATGCACCATTTTTTGACACATGCACAGTTCTTTTGACTCATGCACCATTTTGTTATAAACATGCACTATTTTTTGACACATGCACCATTTTCTTGACACATGCACACTTCTGTTTTAAACACACACCTTTTTTGGATGCATGTTTCATTTTCTTGAGCAAACTGCCATAAATCATAGAAACTGTTGCATAAACTTGGGACTTTTTGAAATTGGGGCTTCTGAGTTGTGGTGCGATTGGGTGGATGTGGATGTAGGCAGAAAATGCATTTGCATCTGCAGCAACCCATTCTGAAAATCACCCCCCTTGTCTGTGGCAGCCAGCTGGATGTTACTTGCAGTTCGATAAATACGGTTACTGTATTCATTGATTGGGAGGAGTAGTTGTTCATTTTAGTGTACATACTATATGACGAAACAAGGTTACAATCTATTTCTCTCCTCTGAAGAAAAACACGTCAGAGGAAATAAAGCTATATGGATCTAAAAAGTCTAATGAGTGTTTGTTTTTAGGAACTGGGGATAATTCTCAACAGAAGGCTTAACAGTTCAGACATGGAAATTGGTGAGGAGAGACCTGAACATCCAGGGAGCATTGACCTCCCACACATAGATAATTTATTGCAGTCAATTCAGGCCTCCCAAACTTGATTTTGCTTTCATAGATGGAAGGCTCTGGGCCTACAATATTTTCCCAATTTATTCACCAGGGTATTATTAAATCTTTTTCGGAAATGAGGACAGAGTTCCAATTAAGACAAACTTATTTTTCATTACTTGCAGGTGACTTCCTTTCTTAGAAGCAGTTCACACCTTCAGGAGGTACAGCAAGACCCCCATCCTCTTTCTAAGTTAATTCTGAAAGCAACTCAAGGTTTAATAAAAAAGACATTTATATCTTTGCTGACTCTAACATACATTCAAATACACACCTCATCCCCTCCGGGCTTTCAACAAGCTTGGGAGAAGGAATCTGGCCAGACCCTTTCATCCCAGGACTGTTAACAAATTTGGTATGGGGTGTTCCACACTTCAGCCTCTAACAACTGGAAGGAATTTCATTGGAAGTTAGTGACCCATCACTGTACAACACACTACTCACACCACCACTCAGATAGTTGTAGGCATAATTGTGGTGGGAATGGCACATCATATCACATTTTCTGGGATTGCCCCTCCATGCATCCAAATGGCTCAGGTGATGGTGGAGCCCGATTTTACAAATCTGATCCTAGATCTTGCCCCTAAAGGCAAACATAGTAGCAGGCAAAGGTCCTTTTTGGGAATCCTCTTATCAGAGCTGGAAAGGCTATCACAAAGAGATGACTACTTACTGACCCACCCTTAATAACAGAGTGGCTTACTCTGGTTAAACAGATATATAGGATGGAGAAATTGACGAGCAACTTGAGGCTGCAAACAGATAAGTTTAAGGGGACTTGGCTTCTGTTTATAACACTCATTGAAGAAATAGACAGCATTTCCATTTTGACCCAACAAGCACAGGAATATTAAACTCCGAGACCCTTCTCCCAGATTTTTCATTAGTACTTTACAGCAATTGAATTTCCAGACCAGATGTGACCCTTTATTTAAACTCTTTTTTACTGAAATACTATCCTCATTCATTGAATGTTTAATTATTTACATAGTTATTACTTTTAAAATGTAAATAGTTATGAACTTTAATTACTTTAGATTGTCTTAGAGAAAACTTTTTATCCAGTTATTGAACAGGGGTTTCCCTGTGGACACTAGCGAGTACTCATATTGAGGACAGAATTGTATGTTGCAATAGATTTAACTAATTGACTAGACTCTGAATATTAACCTTTCCCCACTCAGGAGGGAGGGTAATTTACATGTAATGTAAAGAACATGTAGAATGATTGTTCTGTCCTCTCTGTTTGTGAATAAAGAAGTTGAAAAAAGGAAATTCAATACTAACACTGAGAAAGTTGTTGCAAAACACTCTACAAAGCTAATAAAAAATCCTGTGCTGTAATTGTTCCATACCTAAATGTAAAGCATTAATGTTTAGCCATAATCTGTACAGCACTATAAGATTACATCTAATACACTGCATTTCAATATAAGATTTGTGTTCTTATGTAAATTACTAGCCCACAGGTGGAATTCATTAGCAGATCTAAACATAAGCCCATCTTAAGTTGGAGTATGACATCACAGATTCATTTCACATGCAGAGCTGATTGTAGCCAAGTACCCAAATAGTTTTAAATTGAACTGTAACCAGTGCATCTGCATGTGTGAGGAACTATACTGATACTCCTTTTGTGACATTCATTATATTTAGCCTCATACTGAGCCCCCTGTGCACATGTACCTCCTACTGTCCCTCAACAACACCCCTTCCCCATCAGCCATAATTAGTAGAGGGCAAGTTCTACTGATCTGACCTCCTCGGACAGCCACCAGAGATGTGGCTGAGACTGTCACAGCAAATATGAAGTACCGTTCCATCAAGACCCCACAGGGTTGAGTGATCCAATCATTTCAGCAACAAATACCTAGTGGACTAACAACAGTATACTCAGATAATGTTGAAGAGCAGAAGGAACCAAACTATGATTTTATTTTGCAGTTAAACTTTTTTATTAATTTTTCATAAGATATACAGACAAACCTCTTACAGTACAGTACAATGTGAGGATTTTTTTTTTAAAGAAATTGAGGCAGCATATAATAAGAACATTGCTACAATAATACAAGGAGCTTTTGGTTTAAAATATAGTAAACAATACAGGTCATGTAATTAGCATATACTTGACATTTGTAGTGAACTTAAAGCGGATAGTATGATTAGATACGTTTATATTAAAATGTTACATAATTATATATGATGCTGCAAAAGGGAAAAAAGTACATTCGTAAAAGGATTGTGGAGTAATAAAGAATGATTGAGAACAGAGTATAGGAAAGAAAAGATATATAAGAAAGTTAAGAAGAGAGAGACGGAAACTATAAAAAAAGGGGAAAAAGCGAGACTACAATGATGTATCAGTAAAAGGGGAAAATCCATATATATTAAGTCCATACATTGGTGTTGGAAGATTTAGTTGATTCCAAAAATTAAAAAAAGCCCTGCCAACAACTGTTATATAACATGAGTTGGTCAGACAAGATATATGTCATACGGTCCAGAGAGGCATATTGCAATAGTTGGTTAATGATACCGGGAAGGGTAGGGATTATGTTGGATCTCCAATGCATGCGGATTGTGCGTTTAACTTGAAGGAAGAGAATATTTAACCATCTGCTCTGTGAATATGAAATTTTATAAGAGCAGTGATTAAAAATACCAAGAATGCAATGTTTAGGGTCTAGTGTAAAAGGTTGACCTACCACTTTCATTGCAAATCTGTGAGTACAGTGCCAAATCTTTTGTATGAGGGGACAGTGCCATAAGATATGCAATAAATCCCCATTGGGGGAACTGCAGCGCCAGCAATTGTTATTGTTCAATAAACCCATTTTTGGTAATACAACAGGAGTTCTGTACCACAAATGAAGGATCTTGGTTTGGATGAGGGAACTGCATTTATCATTAAAAGATTTGTGACAGGACAGCCAACATCTGGACCATTGTGCATTGGTGATATTATATTGTAGCAAAGTACTCCATCTGTTTTAGCATTGACAGAGTAGTCAGGAAGGATATCACAAATATCTTTGTAAACAGTGCTATTTAAATTGGATGTTGTTTTATCCATTTAGAGATGTGCTTATCATACAGAGAATTGATAGAAGGTGTGAGGTAAGAGTTGCAAGCGTGTAAGCTGTAGATATTTCAAAAAATCCTGATGGGGAAGATTCCATATGCCTCGAGGATGGTAAGATTTTAACTTTAATGACTTGGGTTCAAGTATATCCTGCAAAAAGAGAATACCCTTATTTTTCCAGGTACGACAAAAAATGGGGTGATTATCAAGAGATATATGGTGGTTACCCCAGATGGAGGTGTAAGCTAAGGGTTTGGGGTTAGATTTACTATGCTTGTGAATGATTTTCCAATAGAATATAGAAGCAGCTATGGTAGGGTGAGACTTTAAAGGAGAGGTAAGGTGTTATAAACGAAAGAAGTCGCCACATTACCAGGACATAAGGATGTTTCCATATTGACCCATAAAGGAGACTGGATATTGGGTTTGTTAAACCATTTAATTGTTTGAGATGTACGGAAAGCCCATAAGTAGGCTTGGAACCAAGGAAGGCCAAAGCCACCTTTTGACCAATGGGATCTAAGTTTATTACGACTAAATCTAGGTATTTTGCCTTCCCAAATGAAGCTGCCGATAATTTTGTCTATTTTGGTAAGAAAACTAGAGGAAGTATCAAAGGGATATTGGAAAATAGGTATAATATTTTAGGAGTTATTGACATTTAATGGCGGAAATTTTACCATTAAAAGAAAGTTTAAGTAGCTTCCATCTATCAAGTGTTGTTTGGATACTGGTTAACAGAGGGAAAGATTAGCATCCCATAATGTATTCAATGTCGGGTGATCCGATGCCAAGATAAGATATACCTTGGGGGCCCAACGAAAGCCTAATGAGTTGTTCATGAGGGACTACAAAGGGTATTCAGTGGTAGCTTTGGATTTGTTAAGGTTTAGAGCTAGTCCGGAGTGGGAGGTGAAGTCATTCAGTAGTTTAACTAAAGGTTGCCCAGAACTTTCGAGGTTTTTAAGTAAAATAAGGAGATCATCTGCATATGAGAGTGAAGTATAGTGAGAGTTACCAATAGTAATGCCTTTAATTGTACCAGATTGACGTAGGGACACAGAAAGAGGTTCCATGGCAAGTACAAACAATGAAGGCGATAAGGGGCATCCTTGTCTGGTGCCTCTTGCTAAGTAAAAGGAGTGGAACAAAATAGAGTTCGTGAGAACTCGAGCTGAAGGGGAGGTATACAATAATTGAATCCAAGCACAAAAATTATTTGTAAAGCCAAAATGAGATAGCACCTGATATAGATATTCCCAATTGAGAGTCAAATGCTTTCAAAGTCAATGGCTATTGCAGCTGCAGGGGTTTTAAGAGTTTTGCTTTGTGAATTAAATTGAGTAATGAGCGAAGATGATCGGAATGGTTTCTATTTTTGATAAATCCTGATTGAGAAGTATGGATGAGTTTAGTCATTAAAGATTCTAAGCGGAGAGTTAATAATTTGGCAAAGATTTTTCCATTAGTATTAAGTGAGATCGGTCTATAGTTTGAAGGAAGTAAAGGGTCTTTGTCTTTTTTTTGAAGACTGTTATGATGGCTTGGTCATTGTGCATGGGAGTTTCTTTATTAAGGTTGCTTTGGAATACATTGACTAATACAGGACAAAGAGTGTCAGATAGGGTTTTATAAAATCAATAGGGAACCATCACTGCCAGGTGCTTTACCGCTTTTTTTAATGATGATAAAGCAGTTTGGATTTCCTGTAAAGTGATTGGTTTATCAAGCACAGCTTTGTCCTGAGGGGATAGGTGGGGTAGATTCAATTTTTCCAGAAAATGTTGTATTAGGTTGGGATTTGTAGTATTAGGTTGCGAGTATAGTTGATGGTAAAAGGATTGCATAATACGATTGATTGAAAGGTTGTCTGTGTGTGTCCGACCTGATGGATCTTTTAGACCTGCTATATGTCTCTGCATCTGTTGAGTTTTTAGCTGGTAAGAGAGCAACTTTCTGCATTTATCCCCTTGTTCCCAATAACCGTGTTTAATCCTAAAAAGGGCAAGTTCAGCTTTTCTGGATATCAACTCGTTAATTTTAATTTTAATTGTAGAATTTCCAGATGAAGCTGTGAATTATGAATGGGTTTATTTAATTTATAGTATTGGGTTTCTTTTCTTTAAGGATTTTTCTAAATTAGCTAATTGTTGTTCTCTTAATTTCTTTCTATGCGCTGCATAACTAATAATTTACCTCTAATAGTGGCTTTTAATGCTTCCCAGATAGTACCTTGAGACATATCTGGAGTATCGTTAATAGAAAGAAAATCTTGAATCTGGGTTTAATCCAAGGAGTGAATTCAGGTCTCTGAGTAAAAGTGGGTCTAAACGCCAAGATGGGGATTTAGAAGAAGGTGGACCCCAGAGTAAATGCAAACTGATAGGGGAATGATCAGATATAACAATAGGGAGAATCGATGTATCAATAGTTTTTTCAGTAATGAGGGGAGAAGAGAACCAATAATCAATCCTACTATATGATTTATTTAAAGAGGAATAAAAGGTGTAATCTCGTTGTCTGAGATGATGTAGTCTCCAAATGTCAGAGAGACTTAAATCCTTCATAAGCATTGATAGAGCATTAATACTACGGGGGTGGGCATCATGTAATGAGTTACTTCTGTCTAAATATGCTTGTAGTGCTAAGTTAAAGTCACCACCAATAAGAATAGGTGAATTATTTTATTATTAATCATAATTTGTTGGGATAGATTATGGAAGAAAATGGGTGAATCAAAGTTGGGTGCATATACATTCACAAACATAAGCGGACCTGCTGTGGTGTTTAATAGGGTTATAATCCACCTACCATCCGGGTCTCTAATGATTTTTATGGGGGGCCAATTAAGAGATTTATGTATTAAGATAGCAACCCCATGTTTTTTGGATGGAGAAGATGACGCATATACTTGACCGACCCAGTCCCTTTTAAGTCTGTCGACATCCTCTGATAAAAGTTTAGTTTCTTGTAAGAAAGCAATATGTGTTTTATGCTTTTTAAGATAGGTAAGTACTTGCTTACGTTTACAAGGCGAGTTGAGTCCCTTGACATTCCATGAATGTAAGATTAGATCACTCATGGTACTAGGATATAAGGTAATTAGTTACAAATAGGAATGAGGGACTCAATACCATTAATTTGGAAGATGTCACAGATTCAAAAGGTAAATATATATATAATAAACAAATGTATGCAGGGCCCTTAACTTGTATGGGTTCGAGATGATTGAGTATTTGTATTCATTTTGTCTCGCAGAGGGAGAGTATAGAGATAAGAATATCAAGTAATTAAACATTAGAACCAACAAACGTTAGTATAAACTCAGTAACAAGAATATTAATTTGAAACTTTATGAAATGCAGAGCAATAAGAGTCGGTAAATATACTAGGACTCTCACTCTACACTACTAGGCGTAGAGTAATTAGTGAATCTCAAGATACGGTTTACCCTATAATCTTAAGATACTAAACTTTATATAACAGTATATTAATGAAGTGTAATTGAGATTTGTGCTGAGGTAATTAAAGCATTACCCTAGAAAAACAAAACATCATTCTACCAAAAAAAGGATAATTATGTAATAGTGTTAAATTCCAAACATAATGAATTAGCTTGGACCTAGCAATAAGTCCAATATTAAATAAAGTATACCAACATGATGGCAGATAATGCTGAAACAGTGTGAGCCAGATAAAGGATGCCCGATGTGTATTAATCCACATAAGCTAGGTTAGGGAATGCAGTATATACTATAGGTTCATAGTGCATCAGTGTATTGTGGAATCATTTTATAAGTTCCAATGATTTGGAAGAAAATGGGATGAAGAATAATGTGAAAAGGCGGAAAACTCAATGTATAGAAATACAATTGAAGCATACTTTGGTGCAAAATCTGTGAGATATAATGGGAATGCACCTGATGCACTACATACCAGAAGTGATGCAAAATAAATATTAAATAAGTAAATGATTTTAGAGTATTTGTCTAATCATCCTCCACATTCCAAATGATAGGATTTATGTGGAAAAATGCTATAATAGTAGGGTTAAGGGCACACTGATATGAAATACAGAACTCTATATATGTATGTATGCGTCCTGACCACATGGTGGCGAAAGCTTATGAAAAATTAGAGTGTAAATAGCAATTATATATACTAATGTCTGGCACCACACAAGGATTAATTAGAAGAGATCTTACAAACATTGTAGTATTTATTCTTTCTCTCATTTATTTTTTTTTTCCATTGAATACATTGAGAGTAACTCCCGCATGGATTAAATACCTCCAGTGTCAATTGGCTCACCTCCCACAGACAGATACAGGCTTCTCAGCAGTGATAGTGATTTACTGCATTTAAGTGCTCCAAACCTGTTGGGTGCGATAGAGACTGCACTTTGCGGTAAATGTACCGAAGGAATCGAGTGAGGTGGTGTGAAGAGGAGGATTCTGGTGAGAAACTGCTATATCATATCTAATTATGGGCCATAGTATTTATTACAATTTTTTTTTTTAGTGGGAAAAGCCTCAGGTAGCCTTGCTCTTCGATTTTCTTCTCCTTTCCTTTTTGGGTGGATCAGATGATTTAAAGGGAGAGCTGGACACAAGATCAGCCCAGGAAGAATCGGGAGAGTCATTACCCATTGAGAGCTTCTTCTGGTCTTGAGTACAGGGGTTGGATACAGTCTGTCTCAGATCCTCCGTAGATGAGTGCAGATCTTCTTGGAGTGGGGAGAATTTGTTAGACAAGGTAAGAGGAGTAGAAAAACTGATGTGACGCTCCACATGGGAAGCTGGAGAGGTGGAAATATTATTTAAACAGCAGGTATTATTATTTAGAGAAGAACCAGATGCTTTTTTTTCTTGTATGCGTGGAGCTTCTGGCAGGAGCTACAGTGGCAGATATGATGGCTGCAGATTTCTCAGGGACCTGAATGACAGTTTCAGCAGGAAGGGCAAGACATTGTAATTCGAAGTGCTTTGTGCTGGAGCAGGAACGAAGCTGCATTAGCATCGCAAGGCAATGTAAGTGCGGCTGTGTCCAATTCAGAAATTCAGAGAGAGATTCTGGTGTACTGAAATCTCTGGTAGAATCATTCAAAAAGACGCATTGTTGCAGGGTAACGTAGTGCAAACTTAATTCCACGCTGATGAAGGATTGTTTTAATGGGGTTGTAGCTTTTCGCTTGTTAGATAATTCTTTGAATAGTCTCTGAAAATTAGGATTCTGTTTTCTTGCCAAGTAAGTGCACCTAATTGCCTCGCTCTTTGAAGAATCAGTTCAGTATGTGCTGGTTTAGAAATCTGGCAATGATGGGCCTGGGTTTCTGGTCAGGTCCAGGCCTCTGATTTAAGGTGCGGGAGATCTCTCGATGATTAGGTCTTCGCGAGTTGGTAATTTAAGCAAGAAGAAGTACATGAGTTAGAAGAGCACTGGTGTCTCCTAGTTCAACACCTTCAGAAATCCGGAAATCTAAGGTTGTTACTCGTCTGTTTCTATTTTCAATATCATCTATTTTGTCCTGAAGGTTCCTAATAACTCTGTCCTGCTCCCTGATGGTAGCCTGTAATGTGTTAATGGAATCTTCATTTTGAGATGCTTTAACATCAGTAGCGCTGATTTTTTGATCAAGTGCCTACATATTATTGATATTTTGTTGAGATGCAATTTTTAATACATTGATTTCACTTATTAGTTGTTGAAACATTGCCTCCACTCTATTAAGAGAACTGTTATGTGGAGATTGGTCTGCCATTATTGTAGGCCTTGATAGAGAAATTGAAAAGCTGTAGATAACTCGTTCAGTAATTATGAGGCAATAAAAATACTGTACCAGAGCTGTTCTGCGATGTACATATAGTAAGATCTCAGATGTTGGTGAAGGTAGGAAGTCTGGAATCTGTAGGATGGATGATGATATTTGGTGAATCCAGGGAGATGAAGAATCAAGCAGCCATCTTCAGCACAGCGCCCTCTGGTTGTCCAAACTATGATTTTAGTTGCTGCAGCAATGGTTCAACAATTTCTGTCATCATTCACAAACAATCATTGTATGCTGTTGTGGTCTATGAACTCTTGAGCCCATGACTAGGTTACATTTCTTCAGGAAGAGCAAAATGTTAAATTGCCACATAAGTCTTGCCATTAAGAGGTTGTACGGTCTAGTGGTTAGAGCACCAGCTTGTGAACCAGGAGATTGCAGGTTCAAACCCTGCTAGATCTCAATATTCTCTGTGTTACTTTGGGCAAGTCACTTAACCTCCCAGTGCTCAAGTCCACCCAGGAGTGGAAATGGATAGAAGCAAGACCCCTCTGGAAAAGAGATTGTGCATCTCAACTGGGTTATACTGGGTAAACAAATGTAAACAAAAGTCACTGTAGAAGCAGTGAGAATAAAGGGCACTGGATGGGAAGCTGCAACAGATTAACTGGATGAGTGAAAATGCTGCTAAAACCTTGCACTGTAACAACATTGGGATTTCAGACATACCTTCATGGAATGGGAGACAGCTATTTTCCTATCAGAATTGTTTTTCCATCTAAGTTTAGCAGGTTTCAAATACTGTAAAACTACTGTTTTTTGAACAAAGTACTTTTCATGCATGGCACTGTCTAAATTTGCACAAATTTAATGTCATGGTTTGTAGTTAGTGGTCAATTTACACTTAATGAAAATGTGCAATTTTGGCCAATTAGCACGCACGATTGTATTTTTCCACAATTTAAATTATTTTACAGAAAAAATAACTCATTTTATAGTAAATGTTTTCCTGATCACAAAGCTTCAGTAGAAGGAAGAGCAAGCTGGCTGACAGATTGGCCCCTACAAGAAAGCGGAGTATGACAGTGCCTTTGGGGTAAAAGACAGGTGACCCAAAGCAATGTTTTCCTGTTTTCATGGGCACAACGTGTCAGCTGTATATAAAGGTGCTGCCACATTAATTTAACATCTGGGACCCCTACACTACCCCAGCTGCAAACAAGAGCCCTATAATGATGTTTCTGTCTGTCTGTCTGTCTGTCTCTCTGTCTCTCTATCGTGCTGCCCACCAATATGATGCCCTCAGTGATAAAGATTTCACACTTAATACATAACAAATGTGAGCATTTGCTACTGCATTACATGTGTTCCTGTAGTATCCTGCAAGATGTCACTAGCAGAAACTGTGATAAGAGCACTTCATTTTAGCATGCATCACTTTCTTTTTCTCTCTCTTTCTTTCTCTCTCTCTTTCTTTCTTTTTCACACTCCTAAAAGGGGATTGACTTTGGTTCTCTCTGGAGCACTGCTTCTGTCTTCCCCTGCTTCATTCCTTCATCCCATTCCCAGTCCAGACTGCAGCTGTGGGACCCAGGGCTGGACTGAATACTGCCATTGGCTCTGGGGGCTTGTTCCATGCTCTTCTCACTGTTGTCAGTGTGCTGTCATGTCTCTTTACTCAACTAGCCCCTAGACTAGCCAACAGCAAAGAGGTGGCTCAGTTTCCAGCAGCTCTCAAAGATGTGCTAAGTGCAAAACAACTCAGTTACTACATTCTGTCCCTGTGAAACTGACATCAAGTTTGGAGCTCAGCTCTGCAAACCAGCTGTAAATTGCAAGACAGCTTAGGACTTATTTATTTATTCACTTTATTTATTTATTTATTTATTTATGTCTTTGATAACTGGGTGGGTGCACTGATCCAATGAACTGTTTTCAGGCACGACCCAGGCCCTTTGCATGGTACACTGAGTAGAGCAAATACAAGTTACAGCAAATTAACAGGTATCACAATTCGGTTACAGAAACAAGGTACATAATGACAATACATTTATTTATTTGGTTTTTGTTGACCGGGTACGTGCACTAGACAAATTCTGCCTATGTTCAGGCATGATCCGGGGGGAGGGGGATACAGATGAATGCCAACTGACCTTGAATTGGATTTTTTAAGCTGTTGGTGGTATTTTTAGTGAGTGGATACAATTGTGTGAATACATACAATTAATTACAGTAGGGTATTTTGGTACTTTATCATTTGAAACAGGTAGTTTACAATCCTTAACTCCAGGACAGAAGAGGCATATATCCTCTTACCCCAGAGGTGAATTCTGTGAGACTATTTATCCGGGGAGCTGCATAGTGAACTGGCAGCACCTCTGGAAGCTTTGTTCACAGAGTTACTCAAGACAGGAGTTGTTCAAGAGGACTGAAAAAGGGCAAATGTAGTTCCTCTACACAAAAGTGGAAGTAGAGAGGAGCTGGGGAACTACAGGCTGGTCAGCCTAACCTCAGTGGTGGGGAAGATCATGGAGGCACTGCTGAAAGAAAGAATTGTGGCACACTTGGAAGCCAACAGAGCAGGAAGGTCATGTCAAATGAATCTTATAGATTTTTTTGATTGGGTGATGAAGAAACTAAATCGGGAGGGTGGACGTCACCTATCCTCGATTTCAGCAATGCTTTCAACACCATCTCACATAAAATGCTGCTTAACAAGATGGTTAGTCTGGGCATGGGACACAGGGTGGTAGACTGGGTTAGAAGCTGGCTAGCAGACAGGAGACAGAGAGTGGTGGTAAATGGGATCCAATCCAGGGAGAAGGGGGTGACCAGCAGGGTACCTCAGGGATCAATCCTTGGACCAGTCCTGTTCAATGTCTACATCAGTAACATTGCAGAAGGACTGGAGGGAAATGTCTGCCTGTTTACAGATGACATCAAGATCTGCAACAGGGTGGATACTCCAGAAGGGGTAGAGAAAATGAAGAGGAACCTGAGGAAGCTTAAAAAATGGTCTGAGGTGTGGCAGCTGGGGTTCAATGCAAAGAAGTGCAAAATAATGCACCTGGGAAGAGGGAACCCTGGGGAAACATACAGGATGGGGGGCAGAAGATGTATACAATCACCAAGGAAGAAAGGGACCTGGGGGACATCATTTCAGATGACCTAAAAGTGTCCAAGCAGAGCACAACGGCTGCAAGTAGGGCCAGTGGCATGCTGGGATGCACAGGCAGAGGTATCAATAGCAGAAGGCGGGAGGTGGTAATGCCACTGTATAAAACACTACTGAGGCCTCACTTAGAATACTGTGTGAAGTTCTGGAGGTCACATCTTCACAAAGATATCAACAGGGTGGAAGTAGTCCAGAGAAGGGCAACCAAGGTGGTACACAGCTTGCACTACAAAACTTATGAAGACAGATTAAAGGACCTCAATATGGGCTGGCCTGGTGGCGCTGAGGGTTGAGGTGCTGGACGCCACACCTCACGCCATGCCGGCAACCCGGGTTTGGGAATGAGCCCGGGGGGGTTGGCGGGGGGGGGGAGAGATTGAGCGTCCGAAGGATTACTCTCTCTTTCCCGGGGAGGGTTGGGGAGATGACTGCTCAAGGAGAGACCTCTGGTAGAGGCTGGAGGTTGCCAAAAGTAGCATCGTAGCATTTGCCAGGGGAGTGGAGCCACGGCAGTACATTGCCTTGACAGCCAGGCTCCACAGGGGTGTAACTAAGCATGCAAAAACCCACCTTGTCTGCCGTTAGGCGAAGTCACCTCCCTCCATAGTTCACACTCCCAGAAATGGACTCGGCCCCCTCTGCTGTCCCCCCCTCCAGCTCGGTATCTCAATACTTAAAGAAAGAGTGCCCTGGGTGGGGGTGACCCTTCCCCGGAGGGTAGACCTGGGGGATTCCCAGAGCCAGAGAGGAGCTGATGGGTCAGCCGAGCCACATAGGGATGTAGAGACTGTGGTCCCGGAGATCACTGGAGAGAGTTCGGTGGCATGGTAGGGACAAAAAAAAAAAAATAGAGTTAAAAAAAAGGGACTTCAATATGTACTCACTGGAGGAAAGGAAGGAATGGGGGACATGATAGAAACATTCAAATATCTCAATGGCATTAACATGGTACGGGGGGAAGACATCTTCCAGTGCAGAAGGAGTGCAAGAACAAGAGAGCATGATATGAAATTGAAGGGGGGCAGGTTAAGGGGAAATGTGAGAAAGTTTTCTTCACAGAGAGGGTGGTGGACAAATTGAATAACCTGACACAGGAGATGGTGAGAGCAAGGACAGTGGAGGGTTTTAAACATGCCTGAGATAGGCACAAGGGAACCTTGAGGAGAGAAGGAGTGATGGGAAACCACTGATCACTTAGGGTCAGAGGCCACAAACAAGTATAGGGCTTAAGGGCAGACTAGCTTGGCTTAGCGATCCTTATCTGCTGACAATTTCTATGTTACATGGTCCATAAACAAGTCAGTAATCAGGTTGAGACTCCGTAACTATACAAAAATTTCAGAGAAGGGTTTATATGCCATCTACATAGAATAAGTGCTGTGGCAAAGGCAGGAAAGGGGAGAGTACAGAGCCAGGTAGGGTGAGGATGCCTCCAGAAAGGGTATGACACCGGTACAGGGGAGGGTGATTAGAGGAAGGGGATGCACTTGCATGCATGCTTTTCCTCTGGAACTGACAGCCACAGAGAGCCTGGGGTTTAACATAATGAATAAAAAATGATATGCTAGCTACTGATATTTAATCCCTGGATTTCTGCACAAGGGAGAGACATGTGGAAATAGAGCAGATTTTTCTGATACAAAACTTCTGAGGAGAGGAGAGCATTTATAATAGCTCTCACTTGCTATTACTTTTTAACTAGACATTTTGTCCAAAACAGACTTGAGACCCCTGGAAAATGGGATTTATGCACCTAGAGTGCTAAGCCTGGGCTCTAACACTGAATTACAGCAAGGGTCACCTTGAAAGTTGCTTTGCATCTGGAAGGTTGTGAGCCACTGCCTTCTACTGATATTAGGATTTTATCCTGACAGGGAATCAAACCAGCTGTGGTCCCGAAGGATGGCCTGCATGTTGGCATGGGTGAAGGCAAATCCCCATGGGATGAAGATGCGGATCATCATCTGGAACATCACAGCCTTCACCCCTCACTACCAAAAGCATGTTGGATCCACTGCTCCTGTCACCAGCTTAGAGACCAGAACTCCCATCATCATGGCCCACACCCTTTGCCATTGGGAGCATGTTGGGACTGCTGCACCTATACCCAGCCTACAGAAAAAGACCATCCAGCCATCTACTGCTTAAACAGGGGAGATATCCCCATGGAAACAGTGCCAGCCTGTCATCTAAAGGTCATGAGTATTGGGTTTTACCTACAGTATGTGTCATTCCTATTGTTTAGCTATTCTAGCTAGCTAGATACGTCTGGGCATTCCTGCATGACCTTAGAATCAAACCCACAGCTGCAGCCTACAGCCAGGAGCCACTGTATTACAGTATTTTCTGTCCAATTGTGTAATTTGCCAGTCAGCAGTTGTAGCAAACAACTGAATTTACATGATACCGCACCAAGGTCCAAGCATCACAGGCCTGCAACTCTGCATCTGTGTGCACACTGAAACTGTAATTTATTTTATTAACTGGGAAAGGCACACTGAGCTGAGGCCCGTTTCCAGGTGCGACCCAGGGATAGGAAAATGGGAAACATGTACAGAGGAATACAGATGAATAAAATACAGTCAGTTTCAGAGCTCACAGTGCAGTTATACAAGCAGTCTAGAATCTACACAGTAATATGCACAAAAAATAGCCTAACCGCAGTTAGGGAACAATTAAGGGCAGAGGCAGGGAGCAGTAGAAGTGAGTCTGAACAGGTGCTTGAATGCTGGAAGAGAGGTGGCTTGATGAAAGGTAGTTGAAAGTCGGTTCCAGAGGGAAGGGAGATGGAAGGAGATGGCAGACTCACCAGATGTAGAGTGAGGGTGGGGGAGAGAGAAAGATCGGGACTCCCTGGAGCAGAGTGGGTAGGAGGAAGGACAAGCTGGGGACAGGAGGGAGGAGAGATAGGAGGGGAGCAGTCCAAACCAGTATTTGGTGATTATGGCTAAGGAGTAGATCTGATAACAGTGGGAGAAGAGAGGGACTGACAGAGAGGAGTAGAGGGATAAATACTGAATGGGGAGATGGTGGCGAAGCAGCAAAAGGCATTTAGAAAGGTGTCTAGCTTGGCAAGGGAAGAGGTGGGGTGGTGCTGTAGATGATGTCCATGTAACAGTAACTGGGAGCTCCCAGAGGGATTATAGAAACATAGAAACATAGACTTTGACGGCAGATAAGGACCGCTTGGCCCATCTAGTCTGCCCATTTCCCTACCTACAGGATAGGCCGTAGATCCTAGTTAACCAACAGCCTATTTCTTCCTACCCCCCACAAGAATTGCCTTATGTCTGTCCCATGCATTCTTGAATTCTCCCACTGTTTTAGACCCCACAACCTCCTCAGGAAGGCTGTTCCATGCATCCACTACCCTCTCTGTGAAATAATACTTCCTCACATTGCCCCTGAACCGCCTCCTTCTATCTTTAAATTGTGTCCCCTTGTTCTTGCAAGTCTCTTTTCTGAAAGATGCTACCCTCTTGGACTTTGTTGATTCCACTGAGGTACTTAAAAGTTTCTATCATGTCACCCTCTCCTTCTTTCCTCAAGGGTATACATATTAAGCTCCTTTAGTCTCTCCTCATATGGCTTCTCTTGCAGACCCTGCACCATTTTAGTTGCCCTCCTCTGGACTACCTCTATCCTGTCTATGTCCTTCGCGGAGATGGGGTCTCAGAACTGGACACAGTACTCAGATGGGTCTCACCAACTGTCTGTACAGAGGGATAACAACTTCCTGTTTTCTGCTGCTGATGCCTCTCCTATACATCCCAGTATACCCCCAGCCCTCCCTACTGCCTTCTCACATTGCTTGCTAACCTTAAGGTCATCTGATATGATTATCCCCAGGTCCCTTTCCTTTTTGTTGTTGTTACTACCTCCCCACCCATTGTGTATTCTTCCCTGGGTTCTTGTTTCCCAGGTGCATTATTTGCACTTCTTTGCATTGAATCCTAGCTGCCATACTTCTGACCATTCCTCCAACCTTGACAAGTCCCTTTTCATCATTTCCACGCCTCCTTGTGTATCAACCCTGTTGCAGATCTTTGTGTCATCTGCAAAAAGGCATACTTTTCCTTCCAGTCCCTCTGCAATGTCACTGATGAAGACATTAAAAAGGACTGGACCCAATACTGAACCCTGCAGTACCCCACTAGTAACCTCTCTTTCTTCAGAGTGGACTCCATTTACAATTACCTTCTGTGTCCTGTTGTGCAGCCAATGTTCTACCCAGGCTACCACCCTGGGACCCACTCCCAGGCTGGTTAATTTGACTATTAATCTTTTGTGTGGGACTGTGTCAAATGCCTTGCTAAAGTCTAGGTAGGCCATGTCCACAGCCCCTCCCTGGTCTACTACTTTGGTCACCCAGTCAAAGAAATCTATTATGGGGTTAACTGGTGCACCAGTGGGGGAAGAGGTGCTTAGACATGCCTTAAAGTGGGGGTGAGTACAAACTGCTGTTGTTGTTTGTTTTTACCTTTGCTTCCTTTGTCCCTTACCTTGTTCTTCAACCCCAAAATAAACCCATTGGTTATTTACTGTATTTGCAACTGCTGACGTATTTTACCATTATTGCCTTGCTATTTACTTGCATGCTTAGAGTGATAAATGTGGAGAGGATTATGTTATTGTATTCCCTGTCACAAACGGTGAGAGCTGTATTTATTTCCTGTGGGAAAACACTGTGGCAGTGCTCTGTCAAGGATCCCCATAGGTGGAGGCACCACATCACTTTCCAAGCCCATTTCTAACCAAGAACCCTGGCGCAAGTCACCTGAAGGCATAACACTTTGCCCTTTACCACCTCCAGGCATAGTTAGCAAACCTCACAGGTGGGGGTGGTTACATCTCTATCTATCTATCTATCTATCTATCTATCTATCTATCTATCTATCTACATTTATGATGTCACGGTTCCACAGAATGTCCATCTTCAGGGATATTACAGACAAGAAGACAAGAGTGCTGGATGAAGCTGGATGCTACCGATTCTCAATCAAGCTGGTTATTGGCTTTTTTACTGAACACATACAACTGTAATGTCTGCCTCTCTGCTTGGCAGATGTAAATCTATCTCTTGTTGGGAACCAAACCTGGGCCCCCTGATCCCAGTACCAAAGTCAGCAGCTCTAATCATTCACCCAAAGAGAAGCTCCCCAGAGGTGTGAGGTCAGAGTGCTACACTGACTTTTATTTACTTTCTCCTGGACCATCACTACAAGCCTCACTTTGCTGTTAAATCACTCTGCATTGCCATGACTCTGTTATTCACAGCTTTCACTACTAGTGGCACTGCTTTACACAGACAGCGTTTTCTCATGTACGACAGCAACCTCTGAGGAAAAAAAAATGTGTGAAAATATGTTTAATAATCATGTTTTCAAAGAAGGTAACATTTTAACCAGGTTTTGGAGAACTGTTTCTACCACTCAGCCTTTGGGACTCAGCCATTTTATTATGAACGAGATGGCATTCCTAATGGTACTAAATTGTTCATGTGTTGCTGAATTTGCTGCCCTTTCAGCGTGTTTCCATCTTTCATGGTTTAGGTTTGTTGGCTTCAGAGCTGCAGTTTTAAATGCAGCATTCTGGCATGGGAAGCACATCAATGATGCAGAAGGATGTAAACATGTTTTTGACTGTTTTTCTTATGATGCTGTTACTGTTTCATCTTTGCCTTTGAGTGCAGGTGTTGTACCTCACCAAGTAGGGACTCTAAAGAGGGCAAGGCATGAAGTGGTAACCAGTGCAACATGCAGTGTCTTTTAATGCTTCACAAAGGAAAGGGGAAGGGGAAAAACAAAAACAAGAAAAAAGAAAAGCTATAGGACAGCTCTCTGCCCCATTATAGCAGAATTGGCTGTGAAATGCTTTTCCTGCAGTTCAGATGAATAGGACTGCAAAGTCTTTTGTTGTACAGTCGGACAAGGCATTAATACAAACTACAAACATTTGACTGGAGAACACAAAACAACAGAAGGAAACTGTGCAGGCAAAGATTAAATTACGTGCAGTCTCTAGAGAATGCTACATACCACCCCATCCCCACCCCCAGGACCTTTGCTTCCAGCAAGTATAAGGCCCTGTCTCACACTGGATTGCACAAACACCCTGCACCTCACAGTTTCAAGCTCAAGTTTGAGTTTATTGCAGGAAAACTCTGTTGAGCAAGCTCATTCACAAGGAGGTCCTGGAACATGTATACAGGCAAATATACAATACATTTAATGAATAGACATAACAGTAGGCAAAAGTGCAGTTTAGATCCATATAGATATGTTACATAATATTAAAATAGTACATTACATTTAGGTATAAGAAGCAAAAACCTGAGGGAGGAAAAACATTAGAGGTTGAGGGTGTATAGACTACAGAAGAGAGAAATGAAACTAAGATGGGAAAGTTAGGAAATAAAGAAAAAGGGGGGCATGAGGAGGGTATGAGGGCTAAGGTACTGGGGGGATATGGGGGAAAAGAAAACAGATTTGGAGAGGAAAGATAAAGATACAGGGTCAGGCAGAAGATAAAAAGGAATGAGGGTAAGGGGGAAAATGAAGAAGGTTTAGAGAGAGTGGAGGGGGTATAACATAGGGGAAGAGTCAAGAGGACAGATGCAGGGATCATTTTGGTTGGCTACCATAGGCAAATAGAAGAAAAAGAGTAAGGGGCGAAGGCTGGGGGGGGGGTTCCATAGGGACAAGAGCTGATTCCAGTTAGTTGGCAGGGTGAGTTAGGGAATAAGGGAAGGGAAGGAGTTTAGGAACAGCTACAAGTTTCTTTTAATTTAGAAGCAGCTAGCCTTTTGAAGAAGTTGACAGAGACAGTGCTGGTTAGTTTCAGTGAGGATTGAAGCAGATTCCAGATGGATGAAAAGGCACTAGATATGGCACATTTGCCAAAGGAGGTACGAGTCCTAGGCACGTCAAGGAGGATAAATTCCACTTTCCTAAGTGAGTAGGCACTGCGGGAGATCCAGATGAGAGATGTTAGGTAGTTCGGGAGTTAGTTCAGGAGAAGCTTTAGGGTCCCGATACCTGCATGAAGCATGTGTCTAAAGGTAAGAGACGTCCAACCAACAGCTGCATACAGATAGCAATGGTGAGTTCGATAGGGGGAGTTTATAATAAAGCACAGAGCATGATGATAGAGGATGTCCAATATGTTTCAGTTAGTGATTGCAGAAGTGGTGTAGATTATGTCCCCGTAATCGAGTAGGGGGAGAAATGTGGACTGGACAAGCCAGATCCTTGTCTCTAGGGGAAAAAGAGACCTGTTGCGAAAGAAGGAGCCAAGCCTGGCTTTTAATCTCCTTGCGAGGTCGTTGAGGTGGACGTTAAAGGAGAGCTTGTTGCCTAACCAAATGCCAAGATATTTAAATTTGGAGATGACTTCCAAGGGTTCGCCCAATGAGGTGACAATAAAGTCTTTGGGAAGGTCAAGAGGGACAGAAGAAGAGGTATTGAGAGAGAAGATCATGGCCTTGGTTTTCTTAGTGTTTAGGAGAAGTTTGGAATTAATAAGACTGTATTCAAGCTGGGTAAAGTCGATTTGGAGTACGTCTCTAACTTCGGACAATGTAGAGCCAGATGTGTACAAAATTGTATCATCTGCAAAGAAATGCAGATTTGACTTGGCAATATGTGAATTGAGATTGTTGATGTACAGGTTGTCTTCTAGTTGTACCTTGGGTACGAAGAAAACATTCTGAGTCTCATTTAAGTTGAACCTTAAAGTTACTGCATCACTAGCTGAGCTACTTCATCCCGCTTCCTCTAGTCGTGAACTGAGATCATCTGATAAATCTCTTTTGAGAGTCCCCCGCTGTCGCACCTCTAAAGGGACTGGTGCATTCGGGCATGCTGCCCCCCAGATGTGGAACATGCTGCCACTGGATCTTAGGCATACCTTGTCGCACTACCTTTTCAAGCGAGGGCTACGCAACTACCTAGCTACCTCTGACCAATGTGCCTGTTACGACCCTACCTGACAGTACCTACGAAAGCCTGTCCTACTATCCCCCCATTCCCTGTCTTATCGGCCTCCCCCCCTCACGCTGGCTGTCCCTCCTCCTAATGCTTTCTCTTCCCTGCCTGTTTTCATACCTTATCTATCCGCTGATCTCTTATATTTCCCTGTTGTTCCCCTAATTCATAACTGCTCGGTTTGTAGCCTACTGCTGTATACAAGCTGTGTTATTGATCTGTCCAGTACCGTCTTATATGAAATAAGCCCTTACTGCTATGCCTTTATTTCATGCCGTGTAATGTCTGAACTATGCCTTTTGCTCTACAAATTGTTGTTTTCACATTGTTGTTTTTAACTTGTATTGGACCTCACGGTTGTCTACAGCAGGACAGAATATTGTAAATTGGGTACTGGTACAACTAGGATCTTAGCCTCTCTCCTGCCCTCCCAGCGATTTACTCCCCCGGGTTTTGACCGGGATTGCTCGCCACGCTCATGCCCAGCTATGGATCCATGAGCCAGGCTTTGCTTCCCTATTTTATAGCCACCAAAACAGTAAGATTGCCAATAATTCCCTCAAAACCCTGACTGCACGCAGCTCTCATGCCCATCAATGGATCCATAAGCCCCGGCGACTTGTCCCTACTTTCAGCTGCCCAAGCCGTTAGATTGCCGCAAACCCCTCCAAACCCCGACAGCACGCAGCTCCCATGCCCGGCAACGGAACCATGAGCCCAGGTACTTATCCATACTTTCAGCCGCCGTAGCCGTAAGACTGCTGTAAAACCCCTCCGAACCCCGACAATTTCAAGCCCGGGAGTGGAACCACGAGCCCAGCTACTTATCCCTACTTTCAGCCGCTAAAACCATAAGTTTTGCCAATTAAAACCGCTAAACCCTGACAGCACGCCGCTCCCATGCCCGTCATTGGGACCATGTGGCCGGCTGCTTGTCTCTGCTTCCAGCCGCAAAAGCCATAAAATTTGCCGAGTCACTACTGTAATGCCGTAAGTCCTTGCCCGGTTAGCCCTGACAGAATGCCGCTCTCATGCCCGGCAATGGAACCATGAGACCGGCTGCTTGTCCCTACCTCCAACTGCGAAAGCCATAAATTACCGCAACAGCCCAGGCATGGACTAACCAGGATAGTCTCAGGGGCCCCCGGTATGTCTGCTTTCAGAAGCTGCCTACCGTGTTTCGCGCCCAGGTAGCAGTACCATGAGCCCGGCTGCATGGTAGTACCCTGAGCCGCCTAAGCCGTAAGCTGTTTCTGTGCTCTGAGCTGCTAATTACCAGTTCTCTCAGCGTGGTCCGAGCTTGCTCATTTCAGATCCTCAGGCCTCCTCCTCCACTCCATCCCCCAACCCCGCTTCTTTATACTACGTCTGCCTGGGACCAACGAATAGCTCTGTCCCTGCACCAGTACCCGCTTTTGCCTTTTGCCTGCTATAAACTATTTCAGAACAATGTTGTATTCGTTGTACTTTGACTAGTGTCCACATTGTTATCCTAGCCTCATAGCTTTGCTCCACTGTCTTTACAATTGTACTGTTTATGTTATCACCCTCAGTATGTTTTTTGTCTTGTACTCTCCCGGGTCGTGCCTGAAAATAGTCACCTGTTGGCTAGTGCACTTACCCGGTAAACAAAAACTAAATAAATAAATAAAATAAATACAGTATGACTATTTACTTGTTTAAGGACACTACAGTTGCACCCAAAGACATGGTGAGATAGTTCCAGATATTTCCTGATATTCCTATACAGATTCTCTCTTGTGGCCCAATAGTGATACTACAGACAGGCAAGGACTTTCTCCAGAGATAACAGAAATTTCAGGAAATATCTGATCATGTCTTTGGCTGCAGCTCTAAGACTGTTAAGTAGGCTGTAAAGACTAGGTGGTCCAGCAGAAGACATCCCCATCAAGCCTTTCTCCACTTAAGTCTCAGGTTACAACTGATTTAAGCAGGATGGTTAGTCCTCTTGTCCATTTTTAAAAGCAGGCCAGATCCTGTGCTCTCTCCCACTGTGATTTCATCTTTAAGGAAGTTACAGGGATCTGCTTCCTACCATAAACTTATTGCTTAGATACACTGGTTCAGGACAGAAAACAAATAATTCCACTAAGTCTATGCTGATGTTCCTTTCAGAGCTCTCGCCACCACCTGCCTTCCTATTGTTCCTTATTACCCTCTTGAAAATTTCCCATTAGGGTTTGAACTGTGAGACAGTCTCTGCATCTATCACATGACTAGGTGGACTGTGCCACCTGTCTAGCACTGCTCCATGAAGGAATGTATTCTGATGTCATTCATGAACCTCCCGCTTTCCAGTTTAAGATTATGTGCTCCGTTGGTTTTACTGTTCCTTAACTTCAATAACTCTATGAAGTCACCCCTATTATATCCCTGCACAAATGTGTATGTTTCTACCATAGATGCTCCTTTCCCTACTATCCTCAAGACAGTACATGTTTAGATTGTCCAGTCTTTCCTAATAGGTATCACCCTTCTGCCCTGGGATCATTTTCATAGCCCTTAGCTGGATAGTCTCTAACCTCCTCCTGTCCTTCCTCAAATGTGAGTTCCAAAACTGCATGCAGTACTCCAACTGTGGTCTAACCAATGACCTCTACAGCAGCAATATCTCCTCTTTGCTGCACCTTGTGAAACCCTGCTGGATGAATCCCTGCATTATGTTAGCTTTCCTATATGCCATAGTGCATGGGGTAAGAGTTCTTTAATCCATAAAGCAGTGGAACAGAATCAGTTGCCAATGTGTTGGAACTTGAAAGATCTTAGAAGCACTAATTGTAGCTTCAGCCACAGGAGAGTATCCTTTTGCTAAGTGCTATATTTTGTAAGTAGATAGTTATGGCTTCTCTTTATTCCCTAGATTCAATACCCAGTAGCTCCACCATTGAAAAAAGTCAAGACTGTGTTAGGCAGTGGAAGTATAGGTTATTTACCTCTGGAGCCTTCAACTATCCCAACCACATTATGTTACATCAGTTAATAAATTGCAACTAAATCCCCAATAAAGATATACAGTATAAGTGACACATTTCAAAATTATGCAGCTCACCATATCTGAATAAATGGATTTTGTTTCCCAAATTCTGTTTGCTCTTATCCCCTATCATAACCTCAAAGTTTCATTGCAAGGAAGGCTTGCCAAAGCTGGAAAGGAGTCCAGGAACATCAGCCTGCTGAGTGGTGTAATGTTATATGAAGTATTTCCTTTCATTTTAATACTATTAAATGGCAAGACCCTAAGTTAGTAAGTCAACAACTGAAAGTTCAGTGCCATTACAGCTACAATTCACAATCAGACAGGAATGGAATCGTCATCACTGATCAAAGGTCAGCCACTCCCATTTCCTCTAATAGTAGACGTTTATTTAGCCATCATGTTGCCTACCTGAGAAGCCTCAGCTGTGTCACTCTGCCACAGTCTTCTCCACAGAGATATCAACACGGGAGAGGCAAAACTGACCAAATTGCCTAATAATATAATGTTAAAATAGTAGTACTCCCGTTTTAAGAATTTACAGTATAAATCACCACAGAAACTGAATAGCTGACCTGCACTTAAAAACAAATATTTTTATGATATTGTGACCACCCAGTTGAATGTTGCAGTGTTAACTAATTTGTGTCTGTAGGTCAAGAACATGGTTTCTACACTTATCCATATTTCAAACACATTTTTTCTGACTGTCAATATTTTGTCCCTTTCTATTCCTTACTCCACAGATTCAATTACCATGACGCCATTGAAATCGTGGCCTACATACTGTATGAAATCTCAAATGATCTCCCTTCCTAACTGATGAACAGTGCTGCAGTCAGCCTCTCTAGGAAACACCAAGTCATGATACTCCAGAGCATGAATGCATCTCAGTCACAAATGATGTATTGAGTTGGAACTTTTGACCAGGAAAGGCACACTAAGCTGTGAAAGCACATTTCCAGTGGTGTCCAGGAGATTGGGTGACACGGATCTACTTTATTGATGGGCAGTTTTACCAGAACACCTGGGAAAATCCCTCAACTTTATGGTAATTGTCATAGACTCTCTCACTTCCTCCTTGACAGCCACCAGAGATGGACAGAAGGAACCTCAGTTTAACATCTCATCCAAAGGGCAGCACCTCAGCTTTTCACAACAGTGCATGTACTCAGTATTAACAAGCCCAAGTTTCTGGTGTGGGACTAGAACCATAACCTTCTGGTCACCCAGTGAACAAGTGTAAGTCGCATGATGGCACCTGGGATGTGCATTCTTTAGACGAGTAAGTACTGTTATGCAGGATCAATAAAAATTGAATGAGTTGTGTTTTGCTCCTTCTCTTGCCCCACTTCTGTGTGCTTCTCAGAGCACCACTGCCCACTGGACTCATCTCAGGCTGCTGAACTCCTTCTCCACATTCTTCTGTTTAAGCTTACCCAGCTGTCACCATGGGAAGAAGTTGATTCTGATATTGAAACAATAGCTGGGGGTTGTATCTGGCACAGTGATGGAGCCAGGAGGCACTGGAGGAGCATGAGAGATATTGTCCTGCATGCTGGCAAAGGGCCTTTTGATTTTTGCTCCCCCCACCTGTCTAATGCCTGTGTGTTTGTGTGTGTCTGTGTGTGTGTCTCTCTCTTTCTACAGGGAGTATGGACCCAACACACCAATGGGTCAGGGGTATGAGAGGATCATTATGGATGTTATCAGGCATTCTTATTTGTTTTCTTAATCCCTCTCCTCTCCAGACATACACACTGAGATGTACTGGGAGGATTCGGGTGGCATATGGTCACCTATGCCATGGAAAACACCTCTGCAAAGCCACAATTTGGAGCCTCTCTTAAGAGGGTGCACTTTCCAACCCTCCACTGGAAGAAAAGCATTCTTGTGGATGCTCCATCTCCCTCCCTACCAGCCTCTGCTCTAGCTGTCCTGGGTACAGAGTGCAAACCTGTATCACCAGCATGCCGAATGTGCTGGCGTCAAGTTCAGTTCTGGTCAGTTTTTCCAAAATGATCTTACTGTAAACTATCTTTTCAAAATTAGGAACCTCACAAGCCACTGATGGCTGCAGCATCCAGTCATATTTGGGGACCACCAGTCATCTCATTGATAAATGTTCTCTGGTTTTCAAATGTTTACTATGGGGTAAAAATGGTAGACCACAAGGACTAACAAATTTAGGAAAATATCTGGTCATCTGGGTATCAACTGTGCCAAAAACAAAGAAGCATATACATTCCCCATAATCAGCTGTGCCTGCATGTACCCACAATCACAAACCTCTGTGCATGTGTGCCTGACAGTGAGGTTACTAGATGTTTTGGTTTGCCTACTGAACCAGACTGATTTTAGGAGGATGACTGGAGAAAACTGTGCAAGGACAAATGGTAGTCATGCCAAAGCACAGGTACTGGCCTGCACTTACACCGTACCACCAAATAATAACTGTTTCTGAAATTATTTAGAAAGGTTAAAACCCTGAGGAGGGGATAGTGAGGGAGGTTGGTGTCTGGGTGGGTGAAAGAGCTTGATAGGCATGTTATTCTCTTTCCTAAATTCATATGACATTTGTATGAGGGGGAGGAAATCATGTCCGTGCTGCAAAGGGCACAAGGGCATTTTTCGCATGGAAAATGACAACTTCCACTGCTTAGTGTCATGAGTACTTATTTGTGCAAATTTTTAAAGTTAATATTACATTTAGTGTGTGTGTGTGTGTGTGTGTGTGTGTGTGTCTGTGTGTGTGAGCTGTGGTGAGGTCCGAGTGGTAAAATGGCAATCAGAATGTAGTACCAAGCTTTTCTTAGTCATTTTATCCCCCACACGTGCACATGGCTTTTCGTACCTATGATGCTTTGTGCTGTGTTTAAGGCTTTTGATGCATGTGTGTGTTTACAGAAACCACACAAATTGGAAAATATCTACTTTCCTATATCATTGATACTTCCTACATATTTTTCTTCTTATTTCTGATCAGCATTTAAATGACATCATGTTATTCTACTCACTGCAACAATAAAAACAGCTAAACGACTTCAATAATACATATATGCTTCTAAGAAGCTCAAACAACTGTAGCTGCCCATCCTTATGGGATTTAGCTGAAGCTGAGTCTGGAATCTCAGCTGTTGGCTGTATATAAGGGTGACTTTTACCATACAGCAGCAAGGAAGACAGCCCTACTACACAGTGTGCTACTTGGAAAATGAGAACAAACAAAGCAAGCAGAACCTTGGTGGTTTGAATGTTCCATGCCAGGGTCTCCGAGAGGGATGACCACATTTACAGACTTTTGGTTTCTGGAATGTTTTTTTCTATAACATTAATAAATGTATTTTTTATACTATAATCTTTGCAGCTCATTTTGTGGACAGTAGTGGTACTCCTTCTGCTTGATCTATTTGTTAGCTGTTAGTATTACCTGATGTCACCCCTTTCTTAACGCTGATGATATGAAAACAGTTGTGCAGCCCTGTGCAGTCACAAATTATGTAGTATACTTGACCAGGTCAGTATCATGCAGGTGGTATAGAATGCTGCATCTTGTCTCCTTACAGATGCTTTTTGCATCTTATTCTTGTGGATTTTAGTAAGAAACAAATTTAGAAACTGCATTATGCTAGTCAGCTTATTCACCCCATCACATGCAGAGTTGCATACCCATTATGAGACTTTTAATTGAACCTGTGTTTGCAGAAACCAGACAAATCATATGTATTTGTTTTCTCTTTTGTGCAGTATTTTAGATGGCAAGCTACTGTATGCTTGCATCTTTTCCTGTTATCTGTACTCATTTTTGCAGACTTTAATGATTATTGTTATATCTAATGTGTGTGTGAGCCAGCTGTGTTGAGGTCTGAGTAGGGACAGCAGAAAGTAGTTCCTGTTGAGATATTTCTTATACAGCTCAGCCCCCCCCCAAAAGAAACGGCATACCCATGATGATTTTTATTATAGAATTCATATTTGAGACACTTCCAATTCAGTGCACCCCCCACCTAAGGATTTGCATACCCATGAGGCTTTAAACTGGACTTTATGCTTAAGAATATAATCATATGAACTGGAGTGTCACAGAAACCAAACAATTTGGAAATTATCTGCTTCTTGTATTATTTGCTTTTTGTATTAATTTATGCATTTTCCATACTGTCCTTTTTGCAAACTGCCACTGTTTCTCATGCATGTCATGCCAACTATAATGGGTTTAATTGATTGATATGAAGGGTTTGTACCAAGAGGTTACGTTGTAAAATACTGTCTTTGTTCTCTGTGTCTGACAGTGACTACATAAGCTGGTTGCTGACTGTTGTCCTCTGTTGGCAAACAAACAAACTGCCATGCAGTATGACCCTACTGTCCAAAAAATGGAATGATGGTCTGTAATAGACAGGTATAGAGGGCTTATACCAGGAGAATACATTACATAGTACTGGCTTGGTTATCTGAGCTTGGCAGTGATTATACAAGCAGATTGTTTACTGTTGTACCCTATTGTTGATCTAGCAAACTGACACTCAGTATGGCTCCACAGTTCAGATGATGTAATGGAGGAAAAGTAAAAAAAAAAAGTGTTGAGGAGATTGAAGACATTAGGACAAAGTGAGAAGGATTGTTTAGCACCTCTTGGTATCACTGATAGATTAATCAAATATGTGTAGCGTGTGACCCAAAGAATAGTATAGAATTTACAGTTATATACCGTAGCATTTCATATACTGTAACCCAAAGTGACTTGCAGACAATTTCTTTACACAAGATAGACTAGCTGAGATGCAGCATTTCATTTCCTGTGATGGTACTGTTTCTACAGGGACAGCTTGATGCTTTTAAGTTACATTGGTACCTTGATTTGTAGTGTTATGAAGTTGCTTTTGTTCATACTTTCATTGTAAGGAATGTCTGGTTGAAATTCATCTAATAAAATCAAGATCAAATCAATGTAGAAGAATCTATAGGAAAAAGAAACTATGCTTTGTGTATATCTTCCTCTGTTACTGCCATTTTTACAATTACTGTTGACTTTTAGAAACCCAAATCTTGCAATCATTGTTTTAATAATTCGATTAAAACAACAAAATTGTTCCAGTAGTAAAGTATCATTGATTATTTATAAGAACATGCGTTTTTATAGGTAAATGTACTTCTTTAAAGAGATGCTGACACACTCCAAGCAGGCAACTCATACTGTAGCTGCCTGCCGTAGGAGCTTCTTCAGCCATAAATCAATATGTTTTCTTTTTGCCCAGTGGCTTAAAAGCAAATTTACTCATAAGGCCTGGCATGTAACTTCCTGATATGAACTGAGCGGCTGCTTAGTGCTGTAGCCCCACCCCTAAAAACAGCATAATTATGACGCAAAGTAGAGAACAGGGCTGCAGGCACTCTGTAGAGCTAGTAATAGAATTGTGGGGCTGCCTAAATGTACTAAGATTATCTTTGCTGGCATCTATACTTGTATGGAGCCAATACATAATACATACACATATATATATATATATATATATATATATATATATATATATATATTTATTGGAGGCAAAAACTCAATTTAATGCATCAGTTAGGGTTGTTCCACAGCAACAAAAGTGAGGAAATTCGGTGTTAGGGTTGAAACCCCCTTGAACCCCAGCCCACCCCCAGCCGGTACTGGGGTGCGCATTGGGGTAAATCAGCCCCTAAGCCATTCTTTTGCAGCGGGTGCCAAAGAATGCTGTCATTTTTTCACAGCCTAGAAAAGTACTGTTGTAATTTGTGAAAGCTTTAATGATATTCGACAGTGTCAAGTAGTGCCAAAGCATTTCTATGTAAAAGTACTTTTTCCAGAAATGTGAAAACATATTTCTGGGGTGTTTTACCCCAAAATAAAGACATGGCTAGCATCCTCAGGGTCCAACTAGGTGAATACAAAAAGAATTAGGTTGCTAGATAGTCCCAAATTTAAATGCCAAGCATTTTTCTGATCACCAACTGAAAACAAAATGGTAGATTTACGACAGTAAAAGGGCCATTTGCGAAAGTAAAAGCTGCATTTGCAACACTGTCGAACTTTTTGTTATCTTTTTCCATTGACTTATAATGGGAACTTGTTTTTTGAATAACTTTTGAACCGTTTAATATTTTTTCACAAAATCTTCGAAAGGCACATCGGGGACCCCGTCTGCACATTCCCTGAAGATTTCAGACCGGTCGCACAAACCGTGTGACCTGTAGGTGCGACTGTAGAATTCCCAAAAAAGTGTAAACGCATGCGCAGATCACACTTAATAACTCTGCAGCCATATATCCAACCAGTACGAAACTTGGCAGATCCCAAGGCGTATGGGTCTTGATTATGTATTCCAAATGTCAGGCAAATTTGTCAAATGGTTGCAAAGTTATTAAGGTGCAAAATTTTGGGTTTAACATGTAAATGGCTCCTCTACCATAATATATATATATATATATATATATATATATATATATATATATATATATTAGCCCCATACATTTATACATGCCTGCAAAGATAGTCTTAGTATATTTAGGCAGCCTTCCTCCCCTGATTCCATTACTAGCTCCATAGAGTGCCTGCATCCCTGTTCCCTAATTTATAATTATGCAGTTTTTAGGGGCAGGCCTGCAGTGCTCACCAGTTACTTGGCTTGTATCAGAAAGTTATGAGCTGGGCTTTATGCATACCTCTCAACTGTCACACATTACGAGGTACGTCACTCATTTTATCCCTCAGAAACCCTCTGTCCCACATTGAGAAGGTGACATTCCACACTGATCACTGAGTCTTTTAAGCAGAAATATATAATAATATAAGATGCTAGGTTATCAGCAAACATTATAAATGTTAGTGCACTTATTTCCACAGTATTCTGAGCTTGCAATGTCATGTTTGATGATGTGTCACACATTTTGTCTAGTTGTCACACATTTGGGTGATAAAAGGTTGATAGGTATGGCTTTGAGTAAAATTATTTTTAAACTACTGGACAAAAAATATTGATTTATGGCTGAAAAAAGCTCCTAGGGCAGGCAACTACATGGTATGGGTTGCCTGCCTAAAGCACAAAAACATGTCAGCTGCTCTTTAGGGTCTGTGATACTGACAGAACTTTAAATATGTACATATTACTTATATAATCACTGATATTTATAAAATAGAAATCAAGCTATATAAAGAATATGGGTCTTTTGAGTTTTGGAAGCTATAGTGCACAGAAATACTACTTATTAATACATGGGCAGCTGGATGCATTGTTGGCCCCATCATAAGGTGAAGTGACCTTGAGCCAGGAAGCTCCTTCATGAGTTGGTGGTGGCAGACCATGATGTCACAGGGTCTCATGTCAGTGAGGAAAGAAAGTTTTTTGGTAAATGACCTGTGGAGCACACCTCTGATTATTACATTTTGGTAAAAGCAGATGTTATAGAGGAGTTGCAAGGCAACACAAGCGAGACAGTCATAGACTTCAGACAGAACAGACAGACTACACTCTTCCCCAGTAACCCTGCTCCGTTACATCTAATATTAGTGTTCTCTTTGGCATAGTAACTGTGAAGGCAGAGGCATTTATTTATTTATCTGTTTCAAAGGTTTTACCAGGAAAGACACACTGAGCTGGTAACAGCTCATTTCCAGATGTGTCCTGGGGGAAGGGGAAGAGAGGAGGAGAGAGCAAATACAAAATACAGTGTAAAAATACATAGAATGAAAATAAGTATGTCAAAACAAACAACGACGCTTAAGAATAGAAAATTGCCAAACAATAAATTACATCAAGTAAATTAGAACTGATGACAGAGCAAATAGATATAATCAACATATCAAAATATGGAGCAGAGAGGATTAAGTGATACAAAGGAAAAGGGAAAGGCTGAAAAGCACAGATTCCTTAGTTGATGTAGTTCATAAAAGCTTGTAATCTTTTATGGATTTATGACCTTTGTATTTCTGTTGAGAAACTGTTATTCTTTCAATGTTCTCTACTGCTATAGTATATTGCAAAGGTTGGTTGTTTAATTTGTTTGGATGTCACGTGTGTTTACTGAATTTTTTTTTCTGTACTGTATATTGATCTTTCTCTGGAATAAAGAAGAGTAAGACATGAAGAGTTTCAGATAAAACAGGATCCAAAACAAAATAAAAAACAACTGCAGGACTGGGACGAGAACTCACAGAGAAGAGCTTTAAAAGCAGGAAAAGAGGGAGTGGAGTGGATAGAAAGGTGAAGAAACCCATAGTTTAGGGAAACAGAATGAGAAGGCTGCTTGACCAGCAGAAGATTTTATATGAAGGAGAGCAAAAGAGCGAGAGCAAGCATTTCAAATGGAGTAAGTGGATGAAGGGGAAACGGAAAGGGGAGAGAGACAAGATAAGAGGGGAGAGAGTCAAACCAAAATTTGGAGATTTAGGAAACACAGTGGACAAAACACCTGGCATCAAGAGAGAGGAGGCAGAATACAGGGTGCAGTGATGTGTATGCAGGGGTTTATCATGTCAAAAGCAACAGAAGTAATGAAAGACTGGGTCCAGTCTAGCTAAAGTGGACTTTGGAGCATCATTATAAACTTTGTCACCATGGTCAAAAACAGGCAGAATTATCTTAGTGAGGATTTCTTTGTATGAAGGAAGAGGAATGCTTCTTTTATTTCTTTACAGCACCTCAAACTTGGGGTGGAGCTTCTTACGCAAAGCATCTACATGCACAGAAAAAATCTAAAACACAATCAGGCCAGACCCCAAGGTATTTGAAGGAGGAGACATCTTTAATAGTTGTACCATCAAGGGTATGACTGGAAGGAAAGGGTAGGACTAGCAAGTCTCTGCCAAGTGCCAAAAGTCATGGAGACAGTGTTTTTGACATTAAAAGATAACTGATTATCATGGAACCAGTACTGGATATTGTTAAAATCCAGTTGGAGTTGGTTCATGAGGTCAGGGACAGAGGAGCCAGAGGTAAATAGAACCATATCCGCTGCATACATAGTATAAATGCAGAGGAACAGGCTTGGGGAGGTCATTTAGAAAAATGGAGAAAATAATTGGACCCAGGACAGACCCTTGGAGGATGCCTGAGCTTACAGAGAGAGCAGTGGGGAAAGGGAGTCTCCAATCCAGACAACTTGTGACCTGCCCACAAGGTAGGAGCGGAATCACTCAACAGAAGATAGAGAGTCCAGTTGCCTTAAACCTGTTCACGAAATGGGATGGGCTAATTCTAAAGGGGCATTGCCAGGCTGTATCCTGAAGGCCAAGGCTTTGGCTTACATTTAAAATATTGAGCACGTCTGCCTAATCTAAACAGGCCACACACCCCACACACCTCCACTAACATGCTACAGTTCCCCAAAACATGCCTTTTCTCTTGGTTGGTTTGTGTGCCACAAAGTTATCATTGGCCTCAAAATGCATGATTCTTTTTAAAAAGAGTGGTCAAACTCCTTTTTTTTTTTGCCAAAAAAGCTGCAATGTACAGGCCCTTCAAAACATTGAAAATTAGGACATCCCAGTTACATGAAAATATCAGTTAACCTTATCCATGGATGGCAAGGAAACATGTTTTCATTTTTTCACATTATGGCTATCAAGAATCTTTTGGGCACCTGCCATCTGCAAGTATGCATGCACACTTGGATTAAAGCCCTATGTTTTTTAAAAGTGGAAATCAATTTTAAAGCATTTATTTATATTTCGATATCAATAAACCCCACTGGAGTGGACATGCAGTTCAAATAATTACCATGGCTATAATAAAACACAATAGCATAATTTCAATAAAAGCATAGGGCTGCAAAGTCCCATTTCATCAGAGCCACAGCAGCTGCACAGTGACCCCACCATCCAAACTTTGTATACTTGAGTACTGGGGAAATCTCTTTTACAGGTTTAGGGGGTTGAAAATGTCAAGGGGGCTGCAGAGGAAATCATAGGGATCTTGCCACATTAAGAACTGGTGACCCCAAAATGACACTTCTGGTAAATCAGAAGTCCATAGTGAAAAAAGCTGACTTGCTTCTGCTAGTTCTAGATGCATATCAGACTTCACTGCCAGAGCCCCACACTCCCCTTCCTAGAAAGTTTCAGTCAGCCCTGATACAGGTCAGTATGGGCTGGCAACAGAAAGGGTAGGATAAAATTAAATTAATAAAGTATAGTGCAATACATACACCAAGACCTGCTGTTCTTTAAAACAAAGCTGGGGCTGACAAAAATATCTGCTTTAATAGCCAGAACCTTAAAATTATTTGCCAGTTTTCTGCAAAGAAAATTACTGTTGGCATCAGCAGGGCTAAAATCTCTTAATGTTTTAAAATAAACTCAGAATTACAAGACATTTGCATGAAACTAACCCCTATGCCTCTTAGACATGTATATGTTTCTGCTGCAATTCCTGCCCTGAAATCACTATCCTCTGTACTGTATGCAATATCAAAATTATTTTCATGGCAAAAGGTTTTGATGTCATAAGCAGAGGATTATGACTCCACCACAGGTTTTAGCAACATAAACAGTTCAATGTTTGTGGAATAGCCATGGGGTATATAGTTCTTGTGTAACTTGTAGTAGTTTTTGTGGCTTAACTCTATTCCCACCCTTGAGTAGTAGGTATGTAGGTAGAAATTTGTAGAGAATAGAAGGCCCAGGAACAAGGGTGAGAAGAGTGCCGGAGAAGGAAGAGGAGGGGATGGAGGTGGACAAAAAAACACTTTCTAAGCAAGGGGGGGTGCGTTTAGTGGAGGGCTTGTGTAGAGGTTGTGGGAGGAGCTATTCCCCACATTGAACCATGTGCTAAGTCCCCCCATTCAATGTTTGTGGAATAGCAATGGGGTATATAGTGCTTGTGTAACATGTAGTACTTCTGTGGCTTAACTCTATTCCCACCCTTGAGTAGTAGGTATGTAGGTAGGAATTTGTAGGGAACAGAAGGCCCAAAAAAGATACCTCCTCCAACTCATGGAGAGTATGGCCCCTTGGCACTCAAGAGAAGAAAGAAAAACAGGTGGAGGAAACTTCTGAGGACCCATGGCCAGTGGTCTGTCCATCCTCTGGGCATGCTAAAAGGAGAAGGACCTAGGTTCCAGTAACCATAGCTAATTTAAGGAAGATGATCTTCTTGGAGAGATGATGGTCCATCCTTGATCCATGGGCGATGCCGACTGAATGATGATCCTGAGGTTGAAGAGTCAATCTTTTCTGTAGGAGTGGTAGAATCCTAAGTGTGAAGCAGATTCACTTGAAGGCGGAATTAATTCCAGATTTCCAAGGTGATGAAGGATGCTTGTCCATAGGGGGTTGCATGGATGTAATGAGCAGAGGGAGCATGACTTGATCAAAAAAACTACTAGGCAGTGGAGGGTGGACATGCTATGAGACAAGACGTCATGGGTGAATGATCAAACCTGAGTGAGGTTTGACTTTCAAGGTAAGGTCTGGAGTCAAGAAATTCAGTAGTGAGCGAGGAGTCACTAAGAAAGCTTCCGTGAAGTGGAAAATGAGTAGAGGAGAGTCTTTGAGTGCCTTGGAGTTGATGGTCCATCCTCGATCCATGGGCAATGTAGATTGACTGATGATCCTGAGGATGAAGAGTAGGTCTTTCTGAAGGAACAGTAGAATGCTAAGAGTGGAGCAGATCCAGTTGAAGAAGGGCGAATGGAGTCCAGGTTTCCAAGGGGATGAAGGATGCGTGTCCAAAGGGATTGCAGGGACATAATGAGCTGAGAGAGTATAATTTAATCAATATGCTACCAGACAGTGAATGGTGGGAATTGCAATGATTTGTGCAGTCATAGGTGAATGATCCGACTTGTGTAAGATTTGACAGTCAAGGTAATGTCTGGAGGCAAAGAATGTAGCAGTGAGCAATGAGTAGCTAAGCAGGCAGCTGTATGGTAGAAATGAGTGGAGGAGAGTCTGTGTGTGCCTGATAGGAGGACTGCCATAAGTGATTAGTAGACAAAAAGAGGAAGATTTGCAGATGCAGACCTGATGGCAATCGACTCTGTATACAGACTGATTGGAAGTTTGGTTTAAGGACTGTATGACTTATTTGGGGATGATGTCGTAACTATACTTGTATATGCTTGGCTGGCATGCTGGCTGAAGTAAATACAAGTATTTCTGTGGTGTGATTGTCCATGAGATGCATTGCGGTGGCTTATTGTTGGTTAGATTTACAGATGATCCGATGCCTAAGTCCTTGCGAGAAGCTTTCAGGCAGATTCGTTGGAGTCTGTAGGCTGAATTGGAAGTAAGGTCAATTAGTGTGGAATATTAGAGGAGCTTAGTGCTATGGTTGATTAAGACCAGCTGGGAGGCATGACTGGGTTAGTGAACTTGCCTTAACAGTAGCGGATTTCCAGATGGAAATAGGAAGAGCCTGTTCTCGGTGATAGTCTTTACTGAAGAGATTAATGTAGCTAGTTCATGAAGGAGAGGCTGGAGGGTCTGCTGGACTGGAGATCAACTCTACTGAAGGTACTAGATGAAGAAGTGCAGATGATTGTATGAGGAACGGTGATGTTCAGGAGCCAAAAATGATGGTTTGGATGGTGTGGCATTCGTAAGCAGCTAGGCGCTGGAGATCCAATGATGAATAATCTGAAAGCAGCTGGAAGGTCTTAGAACAAGCAGTCTGTAGAGGAAGTAAGAGTCTAATAACATAGTCAGCAAATCTGATCATAGTAGAAAGCTGTGGACTGAAAGTAGGTAATGTCCGAGGTGTCATGATGTATCTAGCGAGTCCCGGGATTCGGAAGAGCGATGATGGAAAGTAAGTCAGAGCATAACAGGAGAAGTTACATCCTTACCATGCGAGAGGATAGCCTGTGAGGCATGGTAGACAGGAAAGTTCAGAAAGACTGAATGGGCAAGATTCTTAGAGACTATCCAATGGAGAGAGATTGGAATGTTTCTAATATCCAGTCAAATGAGAGTCTGGAATGGTCGAGAAGAGCTGATTGGGTAGTATGGGAAACTTTAAATTAATGTAAGAGTTTCTGAGGCATGTTCCCCAAGGAATGCGTGTTAGAAATAGTTTCCGCAAGTGAAATGAACAGTGATCCGAGTAGTGGATGGGAGCTGTAGGGATGGCCAGAATAGGAGTATACGATGGATAACTGAGGGTAGTAGTTGCCTGAGTAGGACTACTGGCCAGAGATATGGTAGCGAGCCCAAAAGAGCCACAGCAGATAGGATGAAGCCCCGAGCCTGCAAGGCAGAGATGGAAAAGTCACTATCCGAATATGGAAGAAAAGTATGGAGCGAATCCTGATGTACAAAAGGACTGGCCCAGGAAGGAGCCCAGTTGAGTGAGCAGGATGACACACTGTGCAGGAAGGAACGGGACCGGGTTGACTCCCCAGTGAACAGCAGCTGAATGCAGGAAGGCTGTAGCAGTTGCTAGAAGACAATCCATGGAAGGCCAAGGAGCGAAGCGAAGTGCTAAGAGCAACTGAGTTGAGGTTCTTAAGTCCTACATATGATGAAGGTGTCAACCAACCAGTGAAGGATGGAAGTTGCTTGAGCGAAGAATGATAAAGTACCCACATCTGAAGGAGAATATACACTCGTACATCAACTGGGAGGGTGACCTGCAGCAGGGAAGTAATGGAGGCAGATGAACTGGAGTGAAACAGATACCGGGCCAGCTGGCAAAATTCAAAACAAGAGGGACAGGAGTCAAGGGGGTCAAACATGCTAGTCCATGGATGAGCGGAATGGTGAGTGGTGAAGGATGGAAGGCAGACGGGGTAAGGGGTTCCGAGTCTAGAGGGAAGTGGGAATCAGGAATGAGCTACCATAATCCTACCATAACCTGGTACCCTCTTTACCCCACCTCTGTCCCCTATGCTCCAGAGCAGAAACCTACATGCATTGTACAAATGCATAACACTGCTGCCTGCTTTCTTATGGTAGTTTGTTGCCATGCTTGTTGAACATATGTAAATAATGTCTGTTTCATTGTTCATTTGTGCTCCACAGTATAACAATTGTATATCTTATATATTGTGTCTACTCTGTATCACTGCATCGCCACCTTATGGCCCGGGACGTGACTGAAAATAGTCCTCTGGATCAGTGCACTTACCTGGTTACCAAAAACATAAATAAATAAAATAAAATAAATATGAAACTGCATAAGGATGGACCAGCAGGAGCAAATGCAGATTCCCAACCAAAGTATGTGCGGTGAGATGATGGACATGACGCTCCTGATGATGGCTGAGGGTGAAGGCTCATTTGGGACATGCACAAGTCCAGGAGGAAGCAGCAAGCGATAGTCCAGTGGACAGCAAGTAAAACAGAATTAGTTGATTGTAGAAAGAAGCTTCCAGGCTTGGTGAAAGAGGAGAGAGAACTAGTCTTCAATGTCACGCTACGGAGGTAGGAAGATGAAGGCAAATTACTGAGGTCCTTTGAGCCGGGAAGTGGCAACTGAGCAACAGACAGAGGATACGATAACCGAGTGAATCCAGGAACAGGCTACCAGTCCTCGATGTTGATGAGATGACGTACAATCGATGTTGACAGATCAAAGTCAAAGGTGGAAGGCAGTTGGAGTGCAGTGATCCCGTTCCCAAAGGGAAGCAGTGACCTGTATCAGGTACAGAATGCAGAAGTGAGAACAGTGATGCAAGTTCAGGCTCACGACCATGGCAGGTAGTGCAATAAGACTTGAAGGAAGACTGCGCCAGGCATACTGTAGGTAGACTGATGAGGGCACATGGGGCGAAGAAGTTCCATTCCCGAAGGGAAGTGGCACTGGTATGAGATAGGGAAGGTATAGTACATGTACAAAAAAACAAAGAAAAGTAGGCTCATGGTTAAACAAGTATGAAAGACCAAGGCACTTGGTCATAATATAAATATATTTATTGTTAAAAAATAGGTAGCACCCACACGGCAAACCACGTCAATGTTTCACGCTTGCTGGTGCTTTTTTATGCTTCAGTGTGTTGTTGGTGGTGCTCCGGTTCCTCTTCCCTTAAGCCGTGTGTAGCATGCAGTGGTTAGCACGTTCTCTTGTTAAGGTATGGTACATCTTAGAAAATAGTAGACATGACTCCCATCCCCGGCAGGTGGGGCAAGCTAACCGTCACTTGATGCTGTCCAGCAGAGTTAGGGATGGAGAATGTCAAGTTGGTAGATAGTGCCAGCCCGGTGGCGCTGAGGGTTGAGGCACTGGATGCCACACCACGCGCCACACCGGCGACCCAGGTTCGGGAACGAGCCCGGACCACGGGGGTCGGCAGGGGAGAGAGAGGAGAGAGCATCCGATGGACTGCTCTACTCTCTTGGGTTGGGATCCAGCAGTAGCCCGGTGCAGCAGCGGCCCCCGGTGGAGACCGATGGCACTGCTACGCATCCGAGCTCATAAGAAAAGGGGCCAACCTCAGACAGCTGCCTCTTGATGTAGGTGGGAGCACCTGCATTACGGGCTGTGCGGCATTGCATGTCTGACGTAGGAGGGGGCAACCTAAGAAAAACGGAAAAACCCGGCACCTTGGATCAGGCGATGGCACCTATCCCCCATGCCCTATGCCAGGCTGTCCTCGAGTGGCCTTCAATTTCCAGGATCCACTCCTCTCCCGATGCCAGAGTCTGACATGTAAGAGCGCCCAGGTAGGAGGGGGTGACCCGCCTCGGACAAGGTTAGCTGGGGGTGCTGGCATCGGGGTGGTGGGAGAGAGAAGGCGCAGCTCGGGGAACCTCAGGTGGGTAGGATAAGGATAGGCTGCCTGAGAGAGGACCTCAGGGCCATGACTGGAGGGAAAAAGAATTGGAAAAAAAAAAAAGTTGGTAGGTAGTAGGAGGTAGTGAATGTAATGGAATCCCATCCACAGTAGACAGGGGAAGTCTGCCTTCACTCAGCACCTCAGAAGGCATGAGTTAGGGACAGAGTCTGGAGCACTGCTGGTATGGGTTGGCTGAAAGTGCAGAATGCTGCTGCAGAAGAGAGTAGATTAGGGAATGGAATTGAGATAGACATGATCTATGATCCACGATCCACAGGTATGGGAAAGCATGCGTAGTAAAATAAGAATGGTAGTCACATAAACAGGTACACTGTAGAGAAGGTCTGGCTGTGGAAACAGCAGCAATGCAGGGGAAATATGGCTCCACTGTAACTGAATCAAGGACGAAGAGGAGCATTAGGTGGATGCCAGCAACTGAGGTTGTATGCACTAGAAGCGAGCAGGCTAGTGTAACTAGGTTCAGGAGAATGGTTCACGCCCCCCCCGGCCCCCCTTGTACCCTCCAATGACCTGAGGCAGGTAATGCCAATGACCCTGGAAAGGGATGGGCATGACTAGCAGCCACTAAAAGAGAAAAGAAAGCAGGAGCATGGTGCTCCAAAGGAGGTCATACTAAAGGGCATCGAGGTAGTCATAGGGTGGCCACTCAGACAACCCCCCAAAAATACCAGAACCAGGCACTCTGAATACTGAAGTCTGATAGGGAAGTGATGAAGTGGTAGCATAGGCCCACCCCAGAAAAGTGTGAATGATGTGCACTAACTCAGAGGACATTCTCAGGCTGCTGCAGTGAAGGTGGAGCAGGTCTGATAAAGATGAAAGCTCCAGAGAACATTAATGCATGTTGTCGGGGGCAGCAGTAGAGATGAGGAGTAGCTGAGGGTGCCGCTCCAGAGCTCTTCTGCTATTAAGAGAGCTGAGTGAATGTGCCATTACTGCTGATGAAAATGATTCACTGCCAGACATGAAATGTTAGTTGCAATCAAACACTTGCCTAATAGTAATGTGCCAATGGCAGTAGCAGTAGACATCGTGGATAACAACAGCAAGTGGTGGAGACAGGCAGGCCACATGGTAGTAAAGGAATCCAAATACGAGCCAGTAGGAGAGGGAAGTGCTGGGGTGGCTGACCAGGAACAAAGAAAATGTGAGCAACAGCAGTGGCAGAGGAGCCTCAGTGTGGCATGGCATGAATTGTGGGCCAGTGGAGAACAGCTGTGAAGGTTCAGGCGAAAAGCGGTCCTCATGAGGTATGAAGGCATCCAGGACAGCAGAGAAGACAGAACAGAATAGAATACAATATGAGGGGGATTGCAGGTACTCATTAGGAACATGTCCGGTGTGAGCCAGCAGCATAAGCAACATGTAGAGTCAGATGCAAGGAGAGACTAGGACAGCATCAGGAGGGATGAAGGAGGAAGGCCACAATAAGGAAAGAGAGGAAATGCTCGGAAGCATTGGTGGTATGGGGGACAAGAAGTGGGCAGGATGCCCAAAAAAACATGATGGGAAAAAAACCTGGGACCAGCAAGTAAGGAAGGGGAACTAAGGAAGGAGCAGGGAGGCGGGACAGGCCGCCGAGAAAGGGGGAGACGAGCAAGGCACAGGACAAAGGGACAGCAACAAACGGAAAACAGAAGAAGGAAACCACAAGGGAATGGAAAGACAAACACAGGGCAGGGAGAACAACCAGACAGAGCAGCCAGAGGTGCGGAAACAGCACAGCCACACGAGCCACGAAGGGAGCTCAGGGACAAAAAACACTCCCTAAGCAATGGAGGTGCGTTTAGTGGAGGGCTTAAGTGGAGGTTGTGGGGGAGCTATTCCCCACATTGAACCACAGGCTAAGCCCCCCCAATGAAGTTCACATGGAAATTTCTTAAGTTTTCTGTACAAAGCGTATATTGCATGATAATATTTTTATTTTGTGGGCTGCTATTGTTTTTGCTAATCTTTTTTTTTTTGTCAGTTCTCTTTAGACAGGTATTGTTTGGCATTTTGCTAATAAAATTGCTTTTAATTGACAAGTGCCCTTGTATCTATGAGGTATGTGTGCTCTACTTATTTGTTCTTGTAGTAAAATTTTTAATATCGTAGCACCACGTCCTAGTGCCAACTCCACAGTGCTAGTCTCTTTATTCTTCCTTAGTACTAGGCTTCTCTCGGAGGTGGTCATTCGGACTGGTGCCTCTACTCCCTTGCCTAAAGCCTCCTCCCCTTCAGCACCCCCAAACGGACATTCCAGCCCCCCCGGATCACCCCCTTGGGAGGGCCTGCCTCTCCTACCTGGTAGCCTTTCTCAGATTAGATGGTCTGTCTGGTGAGGGGCTCGGCCCAGCTGCTGGGGAGTTGGCCCGGCGTTGGGGATGTGGGTGCAGTCCACTGGACCCCTCGTTGTCTCCCAATCCAAGGGAGGATTTTCTCCTAATTGTTGCCCCCAGAGCTCGGATATGTAATAATGTCCGTGGCACAATGTGCCGATGTCCACTGCAGCTCTGCCCCTGCATTCACTCATACTGCATGTTCCATTGTGTTGCCCCAGACTACTGTTAGGTGCTGCCCAGGAGCGAAGCATACCCCAGAACCCTCCCTGGGAAGGGAGAGCAGTCCTCTGGATGCTCTATCCCTTCCCTCCCCTGCCTTCCCCCAATGACCGGAGTCTGTTCCCGAACCCAGGTCGCCAGCGTGGCGTGAGGTGTGGTGTCCAGTGCCTCAACCCTCAGTGCCACCGGGCCAGCTTCTTTTTGCTGATCTTTATGTCTCTCAAACCCCTCCTCTAGGACAAATCTGCAAATGAAATTTCTGTATATGTCTAAATGTTTTTACTGAGTTAATTTCAAATAGAAGGCCCTAAAATTCAAAACTGAGAGTTGTTTTCAGTGACTGATTCTGTTAATGGCAACAAAGTTTTTCTCATCTATCTTTAATTTCACAGTAGTAATTTTCTGAACTATATAAGCCAGTACTGCTTGGATTTATTGGTTAAGTACACAGACCAATTGTAATGGTCAGTCTCTTTAAAGAGTTGGGTCCCTAGGACTGTTCGAGCTAAAGGAAGTAGTGTTACGTGTCCCTGTTGACAGCTCTGGAGACAGTCACTGGCTAGGGTGTAAAGGCTTGTTGCAGATGGATGAATTCCTTGCTGTAGGCCCTCTATCCTTACAGACTCCTTGACAGATGTCCTAAAGCTACATTCTGTGAGTGTTTCCCCCTTCTAGTGTATATGGATGAAGGTGTTTATCTTTTTGAATGTTTCAGATAAAACACATTTGAACTTTGCTACCCATATCTGAGATCTTCTGTGATCTGCTGCTGAGCAAGCTGCGGTGTCAAAATCACAGACTTCTCATCTCTGCCTTACACTGTATTTTAGTCTCTACACAAATAACAATATATCCCTAAAAGTCCTACTTTTCTTAAACTGATGATCACTGGTACCAAAAAAAAAAAAAAAAATTCTCTACGTTGGACCTGATTTCTTCTCTGCACCTTATGCATCTGCATGTCACAGTTTCAGACTCCCTGGTAAAACCTACCTTGCAGCATATCCCCTGGTTCATATCCTACTGCAGTCTAGTTGTTGAACAAAAACAGAGCAGCTCAACTACTAATGTTCATTTTAAATGTAACCATATCATCATAAGGGAAATGGGAAGCTCCCGGTCCAGCCACAAAACAAAACCTCACTTTAGGAAACCATTCCTGCAATCCTACATTTCCTGAACAGTACAAAGGCATGCCATCTTCATCATAAAGATATGTCATATACAGTATCAGGCCATGACGTGACCAGCTGTAACAGGATAGCTTCCATCTATGCAGGTGCAAAGAGTAGTTTCACTGCCATTCTGTGACTGAAGTTGATAGTGAGCTGTTGAACATCAACCACTATAGTTTATGCTGCAGCTGGCCCCTAAGGCAAAGTTCTGAAGTACTTAAGAGCCATCCTGTTTATGTAACATAAGTGAGGCTAGGGTTTAGCAGTCTGCAGTATTCACTCTAGATTGTTCCTTACCAAGCGTTATAAGTGCAGCAAAAAGTACCCTTTAATATTCATACAAAATAAAACAGATAATGAGCATAGCAAGCCATCAGAAGCATTGCATCTTATCGTTTTCTTTTGTCAGCCTTCTGAAAGGTATCACTATTAACATGGTGTTTCTTAGTTTTGCTTAGATGTAGACAGTGAAATAACACCCAGCTAAGCACTTTCCAGCAACACTCCTGAATTTGCAAGTCAACATCTCAAGATGAGAGGCAGATCCAGCAAATTCTACAATAAAACATACCATCTTAGTGTCATCTGTAAGGGCGTCGAGAGACTAGAACTTAGAGCGGCATTTTCTGTTGTTTTTTTTTTTTTGTGGTAATCTGCTAGAGGAGCACTCATTAGGATACCTTGTTGGTCAAATGACATGGTAGCCCACATAGACCGTACTCCACTCTCACACAATACACTGTAAAGTGTCTACAATACTGTTTAAAACAGTGATTGATTCCTGTATGAAAACAATGGAGTTCATTTTATTTGTGTCAGCATGGTTCAGATGGAAGAGCTCTTGCCTCTGGAGAAAATGATGGGTTTCAACCTTGTATCGGGAAGATGGGATAAGATCAGCACAAGGGGTGGAGCAAGATGGAATGGGACCAGGTCAGTTTGGTGATGAGATAATGTTGCAAGCCAAACCACGCATGAAAAACAGCATGCAGCAAAACAGCTATAGGGCACAAATAGTGCAGGGAAAAGATGGTGATGAGAGTGGTAGCACCATTGGCTGGGATGCAGAGATGCAGAGGATAAAAGCTCTGCTGGGTGGAGGGTGGAGGTCTGCTGAGAGATGCCATGGCTTAGAGGGCTGAGCCCTAGGCAGTGGAGAACAGCGGAGTGTCTGTGGACTGGGGTCTGAGTCCCAGTCCTGGAACTCTTGTGTTCTAATTTTGCATCGTTAGGTTTTGTCTCCCCCACGACTTATCCTCTGTAATTCTCACCCTTCCCAGGTTTCCCCCCATCCCAGAGTTGCCTCCCCTCAGAGGTAGTATTATAAACTGGAGGGGTCGGAGGCACAGCCCCCAATAACAGGGGTGCGGGGGGGGTGGCAGAGCCCCCTTGCAAAAAGACAGTTTGAAGGGCCACAGTTTCACGGTGGTAACGCTTTGGTGTTTTTACTGAGCACTAGTTTTCTGTGAGCTGTTTTGTCTGTGCGGTAGTTGACCACACTGTTTTTGTATGTTGGGTTTTCACCCCATGCCAGATAGCACTGTTGGTAGGAGAAAGTGATAGCCAGAGAGCCCTATTCTCCTATGAAACAACCTGTTTTATATGGCAACCTGCTTTTCAAAGGGAAAATGTAAATATAAACTTTTGTGCATTTAATTCATCAAAAGAATTGATCTCCATACTGTTCATAGTTTCAGAGAGAAATACTTAGGGTATTACATAAATACCTGGAGAAATACATAGAGTTTGTAGATTAAGAGAGAAATAGGGGATGTTTAAGAAGGACGTGAAGAAGATCTACTCCAATTAAAGAGTGATAGATGCCTGGAACAGTCTGCCAGAAGAGGTGGTGAGAGTGAAGACAGTGGGGGGCTTCAACATGCATGGGACTGGCATAAAGGAATATTGGTAAATAAGTAGGGAGGGAGGGTTGATGGAGACTAGGTAGGAATTGCAGAGACAGAATAGGCAGGTAAAATCTGGGCAGACTGGGAGAGCCAAGTGGTCCTTTTCTGCTGACATTTTATTATTCTATGTTTTGGGTACATAGACACTGACCAAACCAACCACAAAGATGTCAATTGCATGAGGTGCTTTGAAGTTCAAGTTAATCTCCTAGTGGAGCCCCCCCATGGAGACAAACTGAATGTTGAAATAGGGGCTGAAAATTAGTGTCAGAAATAAGAACTCCAATGACACAAAAGATACAAAAGAAATTTGTGAGTTCTTTTTTAAAGTGAAAGTGTCATGAGTTAAAAAAACAGAAGGTGTATGAGTCAAGCCTCACCTGAAACACCTCCTGAAGCTGGTAAATACAGATCCAAGAGATCAGCATCTAGATCTCTTACTCACCCGGAGTGCACCCAACACAAAAAGAGAATTCACAACTACCCTCTGCTAAACAAGAAAAATGAGTAATTTGAACACCTGGAGCAGATAGTGCAAGAAAAACAAATATGTTCAAAATAGCGACAGTAACCCTTGTTAAAAATGCTGAGCCCGCTAACTGACCACAGCCAAAGCCACAGCCACAGGAAAAAGATGTGGACCCAATAAAATCAAGACAGAGCAGTGGGAGCAGCAACACTAGTAGGGCTCTAAACAGCATAGCACAACCAGGGGAAGTGAAGGAGCTTGGTGCTTCACAGACACATGAACCAGAGGCACTGGCAGCAAAAGGAAATGAGGGGACTGCAATGACTAAAAGTAACAGAAAATATAAAAGCCACATACTTGACTTAAATACAAAGGAAAAATACTGACCAAATAAAGGAGTTGCTGTGAACACAAGTGACTAACAAAATACTGGCATTGAAAGTTGTAACCTGGGCCAGTCCAGAGGTAAGTCAAAATAGACAGAGTAAAGGCACAGCAACACCAGAGCCTACAGGAAAAGTTATTGAAAAGAAGGCAACTGAGAAAGCACACCAGCAGGAACAGAAACACTGCTTTATTACAGGTACCTGACAATTTTATATTTACTTTTGTGGCTAAAAACCTATGCAAATATCAAAATGTATGGCTGCTATACACAACATTGATATTTCTCCAGCACCAATATCAATAAAAGACCTAAATTAAAGCACTTCTGAGAAATTATCTTGTCAATACTCAGTGAAATTATTTATGTCAGAGGTGGAATAAAATAAAAAACAAAAGATCAAGTGCTAAGTGAAGAACACATATTTAGAGACAACAATGGTGCTAAAGAGCCCAATAGGCATAGTGGTGGTAGGGGAGCTCTAGAAACAGCCAAATGTAGAGAAAACATTGATGGTGTAAATTCTAACCCCTTTGAAATATTCCCACCTAAGCCATAAAAGAAACAAAGTTGTTCAACTGAAATAAACAAGTTATGAGTGCAGAAGCACAAATAGAAAGCCCTGACCTTAAATTAATTTTGAACGAGACGAAGGAGCATTTTTAAGGTCTAAATAAAACAAAAATAATAATAAAATGAGAAGATCACTAAACTATAATTTCCACATGTGCTGAAATAAAAATTGTGAATCTAAAGGTTTCAGAGCTTTAGACCAGAGTCTCATAGATGAGGAAGATTTTTTTTTTTTCACAAATTGAAGCCAAAATGAATACTAATACTAGAGAACTCAAAGAGTTAAAAGAAAAGATCAATGACATGGGCTGGAGAGCTAGGAGAAATAATTTCATGTTCTTAAGCTTGCCAGAAGAGGTAGATGGAAATTATATCTTGCAGCTTCTGGAGAACTGGCTAATTAATATGTTATTCAAAATCCAAAGCTACACAGAACAGAAATACAGCAAGCACACAGAACACCTGCAAAAATTCTGTATGCAAGACAAAAAAATCCTAGAGTAATATTCACTAAGTTTATACAATTTCAAGACAGGGAAGAGCTGTTCATGATGACAAAGAAAAAGGAACATTACTTCTAAAACAGACAAGTGCTGGTATTTCCTGATCTTTGGACAACAACATAAAATTCCAGCACTAAATGCCTAATACACATACGATCTACTTCAGATGCAACCAGATTTTGTTTAACAATTAATTGGAAGCAAGACTATTTAAAACAAATTCAGTGTTGGGTAAGTTACTTTTTCTATTACTTTCTATTACTTTTGGAAACTTGTTCCAGGAAGCTCTGTGCAGTCACTAGCAAGGATGGAGGAGTACTAGAACAAGTAACACACCTTGCAGTTATAGTTACTTATGTCTTTTTATACAGAAGTAATATATAACTGTAACTGATTACATTTATTTGAAAGTAACTAGTAACTAACCTATTACTCTCAAAAAATGTAATCTTATAGTTTTTTATTACTTTTGTATTGTTTTTGTATGGAACGAAATACGTAACTGTAACTGTAACTGTAAGGTGTATTACATTTTCTAGTACTTCTCCATCATTGCTAGTGACTGCACAGGGCTTCCTGGAACAAGTTTTCAAAAGAAATAGAAAGTAATAGAAAAAGTAACTTATCCAACACTGAATAAATTATAGTTGTTATTATAGCTAACAAAATCATAAACTTTTCAAGATTCAACTTTAAACATAGAAAGCAGAAGAAAGATCTTGCAAGTGATCAGAGGGAAAAGGACAGTGATCAGGACACTGATACACTAGAACAATAAGATGAACATATTCCACCTCTGCAAGTTTGAATCCACCCAGAGCCAATAGATGTCTACACATAACAGAGTAAAGAGGCCAAAACTTCTACACATGCCGAGACTCTGAAGTCAAGAAAAACAAAAACAAAGAAGCTGGAACACTATAAAAAGGACATCAAAGGTAATATATAACTGTATAGCTGTAAAAGGAGCAAAACTGCTTACTGTATCAAACATTAGGAGCCTTTTAACAATGTGAGCTTTCCTTGGGCTATTACATTTTGCTGCAATATCACTTCAGTGTTCGGGGTCTTTAATTGTTGTGTTTAAGTAATTTCTAAGTTCTAAGCCTTATTATTGTTTTGAAAGTATCCATCAGTATGGAATAATATATATATATATATATATATATATATATGAGGATATATTTAAAGTCATAGAAACTGTTATGGTATGGATATCCATACACATTTTTATTTCCATGTGTAGTAAATGGGAATGTTAACTTTGCTATTTTTAGCTTATTTAGATGATGAATAAACTTGAAAAAAGATTACAAAAAAGTTGGTTATTTACAGTGGTTGTAAGGGTAGAAACAGGGGGGAAGGGGGCTTTTGGCTACTCACTTGAAGTATGTTCTCTATCTTGAAATAAATATTGATGGTTACTGCTAAATCTGTTACTTGTTATGGGTTTAGTTACTGGCTTAGATCAGGGTTTTGTAGGAGAGGGATGTATGAAAAAATTAAAAACTTTTCAACAGTGATTACTTTTTTGAAGAATACTGTGCACAATATAGTTCACTTTTCTTTACAGGTTTCAGAGGGTCTTAGGCCATGCTGTTAAATAAAAATGGTAGGGGTTTAAAATACCATCGTGGAATATAAATGGTTTTAGCAACTTGATGGAAAGGAAAACAAATTATTAAATATGCAGAGAAAAATAACACTGATATCCTCTTGCTTTGGGAAACTCACAGAATCTGAGAAAGTAGAAACATTTTGGGGGACAAAGAGGCACCTTCCAGTATTTACTCTAAATCTTGTGAAACCTCCATTATGCTTGAAAAGGTCCTCCAAATTTAAGTAGAAAAAACACATTGTGACCTACAAAGTAGATTCACAATTATTTTGGTTAAGTACATGGGAAACAACTACACTGTTGTGTCTTTGTATGCACCCAATAATGTTTCAAATACATTTTTTAGTGATTTTTTCTGAAACCTGCAGAATTCCTGCAACCGTAAATTACTGGTGGTGACTACAGTTTAGTGATAAATCCACACATAGATTCTGCTGCTTGAAATAGAGAATGTAATAAAACTACTGAATTTCTTCTAAGCAGAATTGAGGATTTGGCAATAGGAGACATATAGAGATTAGAAACTCCACTACTAGGGGATTCTCTTCTTTGTGAGTTTCAAAACTTATTTACACATTGATTTAACGATTGAGAAATCTATACTATGAGGTTTTAAATATAAAATACAAACCAATTTTAATATTTGATCATTCACCTCTAAACTTTGTCCTTGCGTTCAGAGACACCACCAAACATAGGTCTTGGAAATTGGACCCTTTTTTCATGAAGGATTCAACCTTCCAGGACAAAATCAGAAAAGAAACACACACACACACACACACAGCCTATTCAACAAGGAATTATTTCTTATATTGCCAATAAGAAGAAAAAGGAAAAACTTCTGCATTTAGAAAATAAATTAAAGAGAGTGTAAAATCTTCGTACCTATCCTAATAAAACTACCTTAGTGGAAGATCTCAGCGGGTGAAAATCAATGACACTCTCTTCTCTAGCCTACTGGTTTGTTCCAGGGATCCCCAGGGCTCTATTCTTGGCCCACTCTTGTTCAGTCTTTTCCTTAACACCCTCCCCCTCACTTGCTCTGGGCAGATGTTACTCTATGCAGATGATGCTGTCATTTTTTTGCAGCCACCCTGATGCCACCCCATTGCAAAGTAATCTTCAAAGGTTTTTTTTGGAAGCTGAATCATTGTTCTCCCATTACAAACTTATTTTAAACTACAAGAAAACTAAAGTGATGATGTTTGCCAACCCTCAAAACAAACATAAAGGCTCTCCTTTACATGTTCTCAACTGTCAGCATGAACCCCTGGAACAAGTACACAGCTTCAAATATTTCAGCATAACTCTCGACTCCACCCTCTCTTTTCATGAGCACATAAACCTGGTCTATAAGGTGGTAAACACCAGGATTGGCCTTCTCTTCAGACACAGATCATGCATGCCAACTGATTCCCTTCATCTGGCTGTGACCAGTTTGGTCCTATCCATAGTCAACTATGGGATTGTTATCTATGGATCGGCTGCAGACACAGCTCTAAGCAGAATTAAGGTCACCTTGAACAAAACATGTTAGCTTGTGGTTGGTTGTGATCATTTCAGACACACTTGCGACCGGTACAAATAAGCTAAATTTGGATGGAAGGCTTTATTACCAGACTACCCTGTTAGCTAAAAAGATAGTGTCAGGTCTCTCTCCCCCTACCGCCAAACATTTTCTAACTCCTGCCCCAATTCCTTGGGCTACCCAAAGGTCCTCTAAAGTCACCTTCCTTATCCCATTTTGTAGGACTTCCATGGGACAGAGGGCTTTCATGTACAGAGCTCCTCTCTGGCTGAATGGCCTGCACTCCGAGGTCTCCTCTGTAAAAAAAAATTGGCCCTTTCAAACACAAACTCCAGCAGCATTTCCTTGCTTCTTACCACTGCGACTGTTACTAACCATCCCATCTCAGCTCTCTCCTCTCCTTTCCCCTACCCCTGATCCTCAGACTATTCTTGACAATGTCACTTCTGACTGCTCTAATAAGTCATTTTCCCCCTTCTCTTCATTCCCTCTCTCTTTTCCCTGTCTGCCCATCTCTTCTTTCTCCCTTGTCTTATATCTTGTCTCCCCTACACTCCTCTGCTGGGCTGCCCTACTTCTTGCCTGGAGCTTGCACTGTAAGGCTTGTCAACTTACTTGCTACATTGTATAGCTTTTGTTTGTTATTGCACTTTGTATTTTGTCTTTTGCGACCATGTACTTTTTGTAAAGCAGTCTCTGACTCAAACGTTTGCAATTCTGAAATTTCAATAAATAAAGTCAGAACATTAATATAATAAGATCCAGAATGATGAAGTACAAAGACTAATGCTATATTTACAAACTAAATGTTATGCACAATGTGATCACAGTGGAAAACTGCTTGTATATCTACTACAAAAGTAGGAAGCAGAAAGAATAATAAATGAGGACAGGGTGGACACCCAGAATGGACTGCCGACAAATAATCAAGAAAATATTAATCAAGAATATACTCTTTATTACAAGGTTATACCAGTCACAAGGTAAACCTTTCAATGAAAAGGTATTTCAAGATATTCCATTACTGAACATCAGACAACAACTTTACTAGACAATATTATCATGTATCTGGAAAAAAGACAGAGCCATCAAACAGTTAAAATCTGGGAAAGCACCAGGGGTTGATGGTTTGCCCACATACTTATTTAAAACATTTAAACATTCTAATACAATATTTACTGATACTGTTTGACTCATTTCAATAAGTACTTCCTCTTTCCTTTGATGAAGCCCTTATTATGGTCATACCATAAAAAGGGAAAGACCCAACCTTACGTACCTTATATCGAGCTATATCCCTTCTGAACGCAAATTATGGGGTCATTGGATACAGAAAAGGCCTTCAAAAGGGTTAATTCTGCTCATGAATGAAGAAATATTTATAACACCCCAAATGCTAGTTTCTTGACCAATGGTACTATTTTCCCAATAGTCCAGATCTTTAGCGATACAAGGCAGGGGGTGCTCATTGTCCCATTACTTTTTACTTTAGTGATAGAACCATAGGCAAATACAACTAGAAGCTCACAAGATATAAAAGATTTTGAAAAATATATCATTTGCTGCTGATGTCCTGCTGTATTTCTGAGTATGAGATTCAGACTTTGATTCTAAGATTATACTGCAGTTGGTACGAGAATAGGGGTCACAATCTGGTTACTGGTAAATTGAAAAAATCCAAAGCACTCCCTAGAAACCCACTAAATGTTTCTTAAAGAAAGAGCAACTCTAGGTCATGATAAAATGAGAGACTACTTCACATCTAGGTATCCAGCTAACTATCAATATTGGAAAACTAATAAACATAAATATGGACACTTTAATTAGTACCATCGGTCAGGACCTAAAAAAGTGAAAGGGATTACATATTACTCTTATTGGGAGAATTCAAGTAATAAAGATGAGTATCCTCCTTAGATTACTGAAAATACCTTGGCAATGCCCCTACGTATTCCCAAAATTATTATTACTTAATAAGATAAGAGAATAAACAAATCTGTATGAAATGGTCACAAACCATGGTTAAAGAAAAGTAAATTAATTACATCAAATAATAAAATTGGGTTAAAGTTGCTAAATATAGAATTCTACCACTGTGCAGCTATTTTAGAGCCTCTAAAAGAATTGATTAGCAAATACACACTCACTGTGGGTATACTTCAAAACCCAACAATCCCCCCCTTTAACAATTGTGAACCTTTATTATTTTAAAACCTCATCAAAACTATACTGGGGAAAGAAAACATATTCATGTAAGATACTATAGTAATTTGGACTAAAGTACAGAAGAGAGTAGGCACAAAGAACAACCCTTATGGAAAAATAATTTTCATTCAGTATTTTAAAGTGATTTTACTAAGGTATGGACAACATATGGTGTGCAGAATATTAATGATCTATACATTGGTGATGTTATTAAATAATTTTAACAATTGGTAGACCAATTTAATTCACCTAGAACACTATTCTTTAGTTATCTGCAGATCAGAACTGTACTTATGGAATTCATATCAAAACAAGGATCATGCAGTAATGGCAATGCTTTATTTGATATTATTTCTACATCTTCAAATAGAACCAAGTTGATATATGGATTTATTTTGTATAATTCAAAGATGGATCTGACTGATTTAATGAATGGACAGGAAAAAAGATCTACAAATTAATATTTCAACTGAAAAAATGGGATAAATAAGTGACTGAATCAAATTCAATCGTACAATTAGTAGTAAACAGAATTTACTCTACACTATACTTGTTAAATAAAAATGAATCCCTCTATTTTACCTAAATGTCATAGATGTAGAGATAACATTGCTAACATTAGAGTGTGTTATAGTTCTCTGTCTGAATATGGCTAATTTCTGAGAACAAATGTTTTCCAATGTTAATAGTTTATAAGATATTAATTTGGAAGAAAAAGAAACAGAATTGTGTCTTATAGGAACATTATCGTATTAAACTCTCCTAAAATGCCTGGCACCAATGTTATTAAATATGACACTGACCAATGGCAGGCATTGTGTTGTGTGAATGTGGAACAAGCCTGTTGCTCCTCCATGGTAACTATGAAGAAATGTGTTACTTGAATGCATGAGGATAGAGAAAAATATTATTTCTCAAGTAAACATCTTAAGAAATATTGGGAAATATGGTCCCTGCTCCAAGGGGTAATAGGCAACGGGAATATATATCTTGATTTTTTCTTATAGTCAGATGTTAATTTGTTTTGATAGAAATGCACATTAACAAGTGTAGTATCCAATAGAACCTGACAGAACTTATTTTATTTTTTTTTTTTTATTTTATTTCAGTTTGGGATTAATACCTTTGAGCCAAGGGCTCATTTACAAAGGCTCCAAGTCAAAACAAAGTACAGAAACAAAGATTAACAGTACAGCAGTATACAAACAGACATTTATGTGCTATGGTATCATGATTACATGGTTTTATGGCAACCAAGGAGGGTTTTATAGCATACATAAAAAAAAAAATGTAGTGATGTTCTCAACAGTCACTTTCCAATTAGGTTATAGATTAGCCATATAATTTAAAGTGATTTCTCAAGTATAACTGACAATGAAGTACAGTTAGTTCAGAATTCAGCACAGGGCAAAATACACATTTCAGGTAGCTAGTGCATGAGAGGGGTAAGGCCATCAGAAATAGTTTTTTTTTGTTGTTGATGCTGAAACATAGTTGCAGCCTGAGGAGGCTTTGTCATTGTGACAGGGGGTCCCAGGTATGGACTAGGGGGAGAGAGGGTCGCTGTGGGTAGGAGGTGAGAGTTGGGGGGAGTGATTAGGTAGGGGTGGATAGGGTGAGGGAGATAGTAAGCAGGGTGTAGGGGTGGCAGCCTGAGGGGCATTATAGTATGGATAGGAGGGTCCATGGTGCAGACTGGAGGGTAGGAGTGAAGAAGTGGGGAGTGGTTCAGGTGGGGTGGCATTGTGAGGAGATAGTAAGCAGGGGTTTGGGGTGGGAGTAGAGGGGAGGAACTGGGCATGGTGTGATGCTGGTGAGTGGAGAAGGGGATAATTAAGCAGTAGCTCTAGGAGTGGTGGGTGGGAGGAGTTGTTTGGGACAATTCAAATGCTAGAGTTATACTAGGCAGGGCACACTTTGAGTGTATAAGTTTACTGGCTAGTTTTTGTTGGGGCACTCACACATACAGGCGAGGGCTAGGAAAGCTTTGAGTCCAACTTTGAAGGAGCTGACCTTATCACATTCAAGAAGGTCAAAGGGGAGATTATTTATTGTGCAGATAAGCCTCTGATAATGATCTAGTTACTAGATCATTATCAGAGGCTTATGTGCACAATATTAAGATATATTCTATGATTGTCTTCTATTGTATTTTTTACTGTTAATGAATCACTGTAATAATTATTGCTTCAATAAAAAAAAGTTGGGATTATGGGCTCAAATGTAATAGCTGAAGCAATATTTTGCTAGAGCCAAACAGTGGAGCTCCTCATAAAGTTGAGCTCCCCACAATTAGCATATGTGATTATAACTTTTTCCCTTACTTCTTATTTCCATCAACAGAAGTGGGTTATTGATACGTAGCAATGCAAACTTCACTTAGTGAACAAAACATAAATGGGAGGACATGTTCCATTTCTTCGCTCCTAAGGGATACTGACAAACTCTGTTACAGGTAGTATGAATCTGCTCACATTTCCTACCTACCTGGTTACAACCCTCCAATCTCCCTATCCCCTAGGAGAGGACAACACTTCTGTGGGGATAACTTTACAGCCTAGCATTACATTTTTTAATTAATGATCAATAAATAGACTACAATTATAACTTCATCTAATACACTGTCCACTACTGTACGTTTCGATCAATAAGTAATTAGTCTTCCTTAGCCCTGCTACACAATACAACAGAGCAAAAGCAGCTGGGTCTCGGCATGTAAACTCTTAGGTACTGCTAAACTGAGCTACTTCCATCGGGCTGTGGAACTAATCTTCCATTTGTGTGGTACCTGAAGGAGAAATAGTTCCTGATTTTCCTTGCTCATTAAAAACATAGATATTGATGGCAGATAAGGACCACTTGGCCAACCTAGTCTGCCCCCTTTTCCTACCTACTGTAACACCATAGACCCTACTTCATCTCTGCCCCCCCCTTTAATTACTGCTAAGGTTCCCTTATGCCAATCCCATGAATTCTTGAAACCCGTTACTGTTTTTGCCCCCGCCACCTCCACTGGGAGGCTGTTCCAGGCATTCACCACTCTTTCTGTGAAGAAGTACTTCCTCACATCTCCCCTGAGTCTACCCCCCTCCAGCTTCATAGCATGTCCCTTTGTTCTTGAACATTTTCTTTTCTGAAAAATGCTTCCTTCTTGAACCTTATTTATACCCATGATGTATTTGAATGTTTTTATCATATTCCCCCCTTTCCTTCAGGGTGTACATATTGACAGCAGAGCAAGGTCATCTGGGTCTACTGATTGAAAAGAATGATAGAATAAAATTAGCACCACAACTGTTAACAAGATTCTGTAGGCTTGTTTTGTCTACATGCTGTTAATGAAATTCATTACTGCCATTTTCAGCTGAGCACAGCAGAAAAAATTATTTCTACTTCTCTTGACACATTATTCATTACAAAATGACTGATTGGTATCACAGTGTTTCTGATTATGGGGTAACTTTGCCATAAGAAGAATTTCTGACAAAGGTATCACGATGTTTATTTGCACTGAGAATGAGAAGTACAGTATTACTCTAGGTAGTCACAGGGTGGAGGGTCATTAAAATGCATTTCTGATATTTTTAACTACTTTTTTACACCCTGTTCAAATGAGATTAGTAAAAAGCAGCAGGCCCACAAGACCAAACTAAAACAATATAATACTGTATTGTGTGCGTATCTAAATATTCATACTGATATGAACAAAAATGATGGGATGTCTTTACTAGTACAGTGGGGGAGCACCTGGGAAACAGTGACCACCAGTCATTGTGGTCTGAAATCACAGAAAGAGCAGAACCAAACCACACAAAAACATGTATCCTGGATTTTAGGGGGGCAGACTTTGGGAAAATGGGGAGATACTTGAAAGAGGCATTAAGGGGAATGGGACAGGAATCAGGGGTTGAGGAACAGTGGGCAGTATTTAAAATGGGGATTACAAGAATAACAGAATTATGTATTAAGCAGGTTAGCAAGAGGAAAAGGAAGAGGAGGCCATTATGGTTTTCCAAATAGGTAGCAAAGAAAGTGAAAGCCAAAAAGATTGCATTCAGGCAATACAAAAAGACACAGGCAGAAGGGGATAGGGAGAAGTACCAGGAGAAGCAAAGGGAGGCAGGGAGGTCAGTAAAGGAAGCCAAAGCTCAGACAGAAGAACACATTGCAAAATCAGTGGGTAGAGGGGACAAAACATTTTACAGGTACATAAGTGAAAAAAGAAAGACAAAGGGAGGGATAGTGAGACTGAAGGGGGAGGATGGGGGCCGCGTGGAGGATGACAACAGTAAAGCTGACATACTGAACAGGTATTTCTGCTCAGTCTTTACTGAGGAAGAGGAGGATAATGGGTCTGAAGGGAGTACAAGGGGTGAGAATGGTGCAGAAATGGACACAAGTCCCTTTACACCAGAAAGGGTCCTGAAGGAACTGGAAGCAATAAGAGTTGATAAAGCAATGGGGCCAGATGGGGTGCACCCCAGGGTCCTTAAAGAACTAAGAGAGGTGGTGGCTGAACCTCTGGCTATCCTGTTTAGCTGATCACTGGAAACAGGGGAGGTACCCAAAGACTGGAGGATAGCAGATGTAGTCCCCTTATACAAAAGTGGGAACAAAGAGGAAGCAGGGAACTACAGACCAGTCAGCCTCACCTCGGTAGTGGGGAAGATCATGGAAGCACTACTGAAGGAGAGATTGGTGGAACATCTGGTTGTCAATGGACTACAGGACCCAAGGCAGCATGGTTTCACCAGGGGAGGTCATGTCAGACCAACCTCATTGAATTTTTTGACTGGGTGACTAGGGAGGTGGATCAGGGGGCAGTGGACATGGCCTATCTGGACTTCAGCAAGGCCTTTGACACTGTGCCACATAGAAGACTATTACACAAACTGGGGAATATGGGTGTGGGCAGGACAGTAGTGTGGTGGGTAGGTAACTGGCTGGGTGGCAGGACACAGAGGGTGGTGGTAAATGGCTGTCACTCCACAGAGGAAGAAGTGACCAGTGGGGTACCACAGGGGATCAGTGCTGGGACCGGTCCTATTCAACATCTTCATCAGTGACATGGCGCAGGACCTAGAAGGCAGAATTTCACTGTTCGCTGATGACACAAAGCTCTGTAACAGTAGACACACCAGAGGGTGTAGACAGAATGAGAAGGGACCTGCAGAAACTTGAAGAATGGTCAGGGGTTTGGCAGTTGAAATTCAATGCAAAGAAGTGCAAGATAATGCATATGGGGCACAAAAACCCTGGCACAATATATCAGTTGGGGGTGAGGATATAGCATGCACCAAGCAGGAAAGGGATCTTGGGGTTATCATCTCTGATGACATCAAGGTAGGGAAACAGTGTGACAAGGCAGCAGGTAAAGCAAATAGGATGCTGGGATGTATAGGCAGGGCATCACCAGCAGGAAAAGGGAGGTCATAATTCCACTATACAAGACACTAGTGAGGCCCCACCTGGAGTACAGTGTACGGTTCTGAGACCATACCCACGTAAGGACACAGACAGGGTAGAGAAGGTTCAGAGGAGGGCAACAAAGATGGTGCATGGATTGCATCACAAGTCCTATGAAGACAGGTTGAAGGAATTGAACATGTACTCCTGGAGGAAAGGAGGAGAGGGATAGGATAGAGACATACAAGTATCTTACAGGGAGGAACAGGGTGCAGGAAAACACTATTTTAAGTGAAAAAGATGTTCCAGGACTAGAGGCATGGGATGAAGTTGGAGGGAGGACGATTCAGAGGAAACATAAGAAAGAATTTCTTCACAGAACAGGTGGTGGACAAGTGGAACACCCTGCCAGAGGAAGTGGTGGGGGCTGAAACAATCACGGATTTAAGAATGCATGGGATAGACATAAAGGAATTCTGGAGGTCAGGGGTAAGGGGCAACAGACTTCTAGGAAAACAAACTGAACTTACAAGCTCAAATGGGCAGACTGGGTGGGACATAGGCCCTTATCTGCCGACACTGTCTATGTATCTATGTATCTATGTATGTATCTACTTAAAGGTATGAAAAAAATATGTTGATAGATAACAATCCTTATTTTATGCAGGATGAAGACTACTAGGTCAAAAGTCCCATTTATAATGTCATCCTGTTACTGGAGTCTGGTTACATAATACAAATTGGTTACAAAACAAAATTAACATAATTAATACAAATCCAACTTCCTCCAATAAATACAAACCCAATTACACGCTCACAAGAGGGGGTCCCCCAAGGCTTCATCCTGGGGCCATTATTATTTACTATTTGCATTAATTCATTAATCCTGGAGTCATTATTATTTACTATAGTTCATTAAGCAACAACCTTCTAATTTCTAAACTCCACTTCTTCATAGATGATACTGTGATTTACACATCTAAACCCTCCTAACCTGATGCTAGCACTGAGGATTGCAGGCTGATTTCAACCAGTTACAACGCAACCTACTTATTTCCAAACGACTTCTAAACTCCAAGAAAACAAAAGTAATGTACAGTACTTCCTACCATCACAGCAATCCACACTCCTATGCCAGCAAGCCACACCAGCACCCATTACAACCCTCCTAAGAGACTCACTTGAGACTGTTGAAAAATGTAAGTATCTCAGAATCTGGTTAGACAATAAGCTGTCATTTGCTGTGCACAATGCATCCCTCACCAAAAAACTAAAAATAAGACTGTGATTTTTCTATAGGAATAAATCCCTTTTCCCCACAGACGTTAGGAAAGGCTAATACAAGCCACCTTCCTCCCCCTGTTGGACTACATGGACATTATTTACAACAGTAGCACGGCATCCAACTTACATAGACTAGATATCTCGTATAACCGTGCCTTATGTTTTATAACCAGTGCACCTTTTAGAACGCATCACTGTGTCCTTTACTCAGCATTGGGCTTGTCATCCTTGTCACAAGAAGACTGCTTCACACTGGCACCTGGGCCCTCAAAGTCCTACTGAACAAACTTCCTCCATATATTACTTCCCTTTATCACCAATTGCGCAGCTGCTATGCCCTCAGGAAAAATGCCTACATCCTTCTAGGCATCCCCAAATTCTGCACTCTCGAAGGTAGAGCTGGAATCAGTCATGCCATCCTGACCAACTGGAATAAAATACAGGCCTCACTCAAGCTCCCTAAACTTTTTTAAATCCTTGTTTAATAAGGCACGTGTGGAAACTTGCCATTGCTGCAATAGTTAGCACTCCTAGCTAGAGCAAAGTTAATACAATATGCACTTGTCTTCAATTAACTATTCCATCTTCCTTCCCCCAGTATTTGTTTGAATATCAAAATGTATAGTTATAGTTTTGCATTGCGTGTCTGCTACAAATGTGTAACTGCTTCCTCAAATCAACTGTATTGAATGCCATTGTCTTCCTGTCTCTGTATGTATTCATATTGTATACCAATTATTGTATCTGTACTGTATGTCAACACTGTGCATTGTACACTGCTGTATAACGTTGTCCTAACAGGACCTCCTTGTAAATGAGCATGCTCAATGGAGTTTTCCTGCTAATAAACTTGAAATTGAACTTGAACATAAAAAACATACTCATCATCCTAAATTATACCAAATAACACACAAATAACTAGAAAGGAGTATGCTCATCAACCACTAGTATCTTTTGACCATTTCCAAAAATAATCTTGCATGATATTTTTATAATGCTTGAAACTGCATTTTGAAAGCTGTAACATTTTAACAGTTAATACAGTTCTCCTGTGATTCTACATGCATATACATGTCGATATAATGAGGTAAAAATGACAGGACTTTAAAAATGCAGTGAGCCATTTTATGTTTTTTTTATATTGATATATTGTCACTGCTATATTAATGATTTAACAACGTGACTGTCTCCAAGCTTTCGTTAAAAAAATTAAGTCTGTAACCCTAACAGTTCCAAAGTTATCACATTTTAAAGAAAATATGTCTAACTGGAACCACTGGGGCTAGAAACATTTTAAGTGAACACTTGGAGTCCAGCCATCAAGAAATAGTGTTGATATTATATTGTTATTATGTAACAGTAGTAATTAAGTTATTGATATTAAAAACAGTTTCCACCAGCTATACTGAAATACATATTTACATCACAACATATCTTTTTAAAAGAAATGTTATTGATATACTTTTTTCCTTAACAATAAAGTATATTGATGTACTTTTTATGGCTGCAGTGGGCGGAGCCTGCAGACGTTTGCATGTACAAAAGGGCTGATGTCATGTTTTCTGTCCGTGGAACTGACTGAAGGTGTAAATAGTCTCCTCCACCTTCCCCCCTCCAAGAAATGTTTTCCACTCTCAAATAAATACACTTTCGTGTTAGTCAATGGTTGCAGGGCACTATTTTCTTTCTTAAATGGGAGGTACAAGAACTAGAACCTGAGTAGTGGGAGGCAGCATTAGTTTTTTGCGGGGGAGTAAGATCCACCCCCACCTCCACCCGAGAAGCTCCTGCAGATCCACCCCCACCTTTTTTGGGGGTTCATGTGGGAGGGGTATGAGGTGGATCTATCATGTTGGAACAACTGACCAGCAGAGCTGCCTGGGGAAGTAATTAAGGAGTGCATGAAACTGCATCTAGGCATAACACCCCCCCCCCACACACACAGACATCATGATTTTTTTTTTTTTTTTAACTCTAAGCATGTCAATATTTGGCTCTAACAGTATGGGCAAGTTCAGCATAAAAATAAAATAGAAAAAAGGATCAAGCAGGTGCCCTTTCCTTTGTCAGATGCATGCAGACAGAAGGTCACAAATCCTGTACGACAAGTTCATTATATGGATGTTTTCCACGTAAAACAGAAATTTTGTTATTGTCATGTCTGTAGCATCGTTTGTAGTCAGTAAACTATTATTTACGTAGGTATTGTAAACAACAGGTTTTAATTCAGAAATCCAGTATTGATAAATTTGTTTTTTTCAGCAGTTCTGTAAGATTTATGTTTCTCTGATGTAGGAGTGCATAGCACAGAAACTAAAGGGTTTGCCTAATTGATTGTTGTTTGCATGAGAAGTGGGCATGACAGTGGCATGCAAGAGTGAAGTCTAACAATTGTTTCTTGGCCATTCTGGGACCTGAAGTTTAACAGTAATGTGTGAAGAGAATAAAGTCTTCTGTTCTGTGCATTTGAACAGGTTTAGTGCTTTGAAGTTAAAATATATAAATATATATATATTGTGTCATTGGCACCTGAAAAGGAAGGAGATACTACTGAAATAAATGCTATTCTGATTATTTATTTATGTGTAAGATTTTAAGTGTAGTTCTGCTTAGGTCACAGACACATAAGCTATAAAAAGTACATTTAAGGATGGATGTATTAGTCAAAGCATGTAATAGCAAAATAAAAGCAAAAAAATATAATATATTGCTTTTTTTTCTTTCAATTGTTTAACCAGGAGTGGCACACTAAGCTGAACGCTTATTTATAGGGGCAACCTGGGATCACATGGAAGTTAAGTGACTTGCTCAAGGTCACCCAGTATGCAAGTGTGGCTGTGGGATTCAAACCCAGATCTCCAGATTTGCAGCTCAGAGCCTTAATCCACTGTGCTATACTGCCTCCCTAGTTATGGCAGTCATCTGTTTTATGGTTCATGATGTTGGTGTAGTAAGAAGCAGTACATTGCATAGCAGGTGTAATATGTCAATACGTAGGTCATGCAATAGATGTGCTGAGCAGTTACTAAAGCAAGAAATGTATTTAGAATAGTAAAATATTCCTATTAGAAAACTGATAAATGTGTGACATTTGCATCTCAATTTCAAGGAGGTCCTTATGGGGTGTCAATGTACGATATAAAGTAGTTACAGTTTTCAAGTTGTCCGAGTAATTTCTTTGTACTACCACTATTACTAAATTTAAATTATTCTAGGAAGGAAATTAAGTTTATGTAACTGTCTATAAATGTATTAAAAACATTTACTTGTCCTTATAATGTAATGCATTAAATGCTGTTGCTAGGTTAAGAAGTCACATAACAGCAATAGAGATGAAAACAATGGGATGCATAGGAATTTGAAAAAAAGTATACATCAGCAGGAGCAGTGTCATGACTTCACCAATTTTTTTACAGTTTCACTCCAGATTTTCAACATTACCATTTTTTTACACCTCTTCATAAACAGTAAAGCGGTCATTTTTTATACCTGTTCAAAATGTGTTTTTGCACCTGTGGTGCCAAATGGCACAGTCGCTGTGCAAAATCTCCTTTTGGCTAATGAGCGGATAGTGTCACTGTTCAGGCGGTGGGGTCACAAAAGCTCATGCTGAAAACTTGGAGTGAAAATACCAAGAAACGCCCAGGACATTAGGGTTTCTGACCATACCACCCTGCCCTGTAGGGACTGACAGGCATCAGGGGTGTGACTTGGGACTGTCAACAGTAATGCTCCTGCCATTCCACCCCCATCCCCACCCTGCAGACAGTGACAGGTATCAAGGTGTGCCTTTGACTCTTCAACCCCAAAGTTCACTCCATTCTCTTATACTGTACCCATTTCAGCGTATTTCCTTATGGAATGGGGTGAGTATAAAGTTTGAACACCCCAAGGCACACCTCAACACTTGTCTGTGTCTGCGGGATAGGGTGAGGTGAAATGGCGTGAGTGTTATGGGCAATGACCCAACAGCACACCCCAATACCTGTCCATCTCTGCAGGTTGGGGGTGGGGTTGGCATCACTTCAATACTTCACTGCCATTCCTATTCTGCATGTCTGTCTGTTGGTGTCTCTCTGTCTATCTATATGTCTATGTAATTATCTATCTTTCTATCAATTGCATGTATTGCTATTTTTACCTATTTCCAAAACAAACCTGCATATCACATTTGCCTGCACTCTGAGCACATATTTATGAAACTGTGCATATTTGTACTTCACTTCTGCATAGACCTCATACTTTCCTAATATTGCCATTATCACAAGCATAGCTACCTTGTCCTTATCATAAGCGACCCCCTCTGAAAGTTACTGTCACATTTTCTCTGCTAACAGTCCATCACTACACCTGACTTCCACATTAACACATTGCTTAAATATAACTTATATCACCTCATGGACAAAAACCCTGTTTTTCTAAAAAAAAAAAAAAAAAAAAAAAACTGTAAATTAATCCGAGGCTGAACATATGCCAGCTATTACTTTTTCATGTACTGCCACCTTCTGTACCATCATGGGGATCGGCATAGGTTTCCCATGATGCTTTGCATTATTGGGGTATGTGCAATTATGTTTTCTTTAAAATTTGGATGTCCGGCCAATATCATCCAGGATAACACATACCTCAGTGGCATTTGCTCTGGGGTTCTTTTGTAAACTATATTGCTTCCTATTCCTTCCATTAAAATGTACACCTCCATATATTTTCCTAATAATGTGTATGCCTTCTAGAGATGGTTGAAGTGGCCCCAATTCACTCCGCAAAGTGATTCGCAGAGTGAAAGCGAATTCGCAGAGTGCTCTGCAACGCAAAATGGAGTACTTCACGTTATAATGGGTAGCATAAAGTCCATTGAAAACAATGACTTCGCGTCACTCCACCTTCCCAAACCACTACTCCACCAATTCTTAAGGCAAAGTACATTGAAAACAATGTACTTCGCCTACTTTGCCTTGTTTTTAAGCTCCAAAGGTGAATTTTGCAGTAATTCATGGGATTTCAGGTCACATGGGCTCTAGATTGTCCTGCACAGCCTCAGTTTGGGGTAGTGTGTGTAGGAAGCTGTAGGAGACAATCTGCTCTGAGAGCTCTCTGAGATTCAAACCTTCTAACAGCTGTTAAAAAATCATTTTTGAGTAATTTGTTTGCTGAAACTTTAGTTCATCGATTATAGGAAACTCTCCTGTGCTCATATCATCAAGCGTTTATTGTTTGTGTGTGGATTTTGAATGTTAATGTACAACATTCAGTCTGCGTACTGAGAGACAGTGGAAGTGTGCTTTGGGGGAGGCGTATCTGTGGTGTAGGTAGATTAACTTGGAGAAAAAGACAGTGCTTTCTGTTTTGGTGATATTTTTCTTGTATAACTGTGTTAATGTACACACAGTAATATTTTCAATAATTATTGCCATTTTTTTGCTGATTGTTGTGGTACAGCAGTGCATAATTTTAGTTTGTTTAAAATATGTGGTTATATTACTGAAGTTTTCAATTTGCTACGCATTACTTAGTGTGTGTATGTGTGTGAGTATGTGTGTGACGCATGTCATCAAATCAGACACCTTTTACTGTGCCACATAATAATTTCAGCAATGTGAACCTGTTATTCACTGCAGCTATGTGATTTGTGTACTTCTTTGTGGTATCTTTAATGGTACTAGTACTAGTGACTGTTACTGTAGCAGTGCAGTACACTGCCCCCCCCCCGGCAGCCCGCCCCAACTGGCAAAGGTATTCTTTTCCAGATTTGAATTTGTGATGGTGAGCACTGGTTAGATGTTGTGCCTTTGCGTCTGCATCTCTTCAGTGTGCAGCACAATCTTAATCTGTCTGTGCATTTGCATCTCTTTAGGGCCCAATCTCCATCTGTAACTTAAGTCACAGTTGTTTCTTTGGCTTCCCTTCAGAGTACTGGACAGATGTGGTGCATAAATCTGCATGAACACTGAACTCATTAATACGCGTTTTTAAGTCAGGACCATCATCACAAGTCACTCGTGATACAAATCATGTTCTTCATCATCACGGTTACAAATGCAATCACAAATCACTATTCACGATCACGTCATGAATCACAACATCAATATTTTTACTAGTTACTTGGATGTACTGTAAGCCTGTTTTGTAGTATCTCTCCGGGCTTCACCACCCCACCATTGTACTCATTACTACGTGTTTTTAAGTCGGGGAGTTTGTGCTACAGCTCATCGGAGAAGTAGCCGTAGGCATTCGCGTTCCCAATACAGTTCCATATTGGTTATCTCACTCCGTCGACACAGAGTCACGTTCTTCATCATCACGGTCACAAATGCAGTCACAAATCATGATTCACGATCATGTCACAAATCACATTAATTTTTTTTACTAGTTACTTGGATGTATTGTAAGCATGTTTTGTAGTATCTCTCCAGGCTTCACCACTCCACCATTGTACTCATTAATAAGTGTTTTTAAGTCGGGGAGTTTTATGCTACAGCTCATCGGGGAAGTACAGCCATAGGCATTTGAATTCCTTCCCATACAGCATGTGAGTTACAGTACTGTAAATAGTAAATACTGTAAGCAGTGGTGGTCGAAGTGGCCCCAATTTGCTCCGTGACGTGATTCACTGAGTAACACGGAATCCGCGGAGAACTCCACAATGTGAAGTGGAGTACTTCGCCTCATAATGAGGAACATGAAGTCCATTGAAACCAATGACTTTGCCTTATTCCGCCTTTCCCAAACCACTTCTCCACCAATTATAAGGCAAAGTATATTGAAATCAATGTAATTAGCCTCACTTTTCCCTGTAATTGAGCTCCAAATGAAATTCTGCAGTTATTCATGGGATTGCTGGTCACATGGGCTCTAGATTGTTCGGCACAGCCTCAGTTCTGGCCTGGGTAGTGTGTGTGTGTGTGTGTGTGCAGTGATAGCTGGAGACAGTTTGTTCTCAGAGCACTGCGATTCAAAACTTCTAAAAGCTGTTTAAAATGCCTTTTTGAGTAATACTGTTTGCTCAAAATTTAGTGCATTGATTTTAGTAAACCCTTCTGTGCTCATATCATCGAGTGTTTATTGTTGTGTGTGGATTTTGAATGTTAATTTAGAAAAGTCAGTCTGTGTACTGTGAAGTGTGTTTTGGGGGAGGGGCGTATTTGTGGAGTAAGTAGATTAACTGGGAGAAAAAGGCAGTCTTTCTGTTTTGGTTACATTTTTCTTGTATAACTGTGTTAATGTACACACAGTAATATTTTCAGTAATTCTTGCCTTTTTTGCTGATTGTTGTGGTGCAGCAGTGTATAATTTCAGTTTGTTTAAAACATTTGGCTATATTACTACAGGTTTTCAGTTAGTTACGCATTACTTGGAGTGTGTGTGAGTGTGTGTGTGTGTGTGTGTGAGATGTGTGCCATTAAATCAGAAACCTTTTATTGTGTTACAGAGTAATTGCAGCAGTGTGAACCTGCTATCCACCACACCTGCATGAATTTTTTTATACTGCTTTGTGGTATCTTTACTGGTAGTGGATTGTTACTGCCGTGCACTAATCCCCCAACTGCCAAAATGTATTCCTTTCCAGATTTGGATTTGTGACTTGTGAGCACTGGTTAGGTGGTGTTGTGCCTTTTGTATGCATCCCTTGAGTGTGCAGAGCAATCTTAATCTGTCTGTGCATTTGCATGGCACCATTAATTCTGGGAGACTGCATTTCTTGTTACGCTCTCATTTCACTTTGTCAGCACTGGGGAATTTTCTGGACACAAGACAGTGGCATTTTGGGGATGCACATTAATTCTGGTGACTGTGTGGGTGGGATGCTGCAAATATTACTGCCACTCCGCCTTACTTCGCGTTTAAGGCAGAATGACAACGTGAAGTAATAGTAACAAAACCAGTCAGCCTTTCTGGAAGGACTCCGCGCCGCGGGGGTACCAAGCGAAGAGCCACGCCATGATGGATTTTAAATTCGCTGCATCTCTAATGCCTTCCTTAGAACAGAAACTAAAACAAATCTTACTGCTTACAAATAATTGTGTTGTTTCTCCATACCTCCCTTAACAATTCCATACAACTTCACTAACTTCATTATGCAGCCGTGGTGGATCTGACCAGATTTTGTTTAATATATAGACATTGAGAAATTCATGAAGGTTTTAAAAAAGAAAATAAAAAAACATATTTGTTTTGCACTTTTTCAGAATTTTGGTATTAGTTATTAATTGGTATCTATATAAGTGTAATATCCATAAACATTCATCTTATACTTTAAATTGCATGGCTAATATGTCACTCTCCTCACCAGCAGTACCAATTCTTCCTCTCTTTCGCAGTCTTCAGCTGTGAAAGTGTCAGAAGATAACAATTTATATATTTATCTAGTGTAAATGACCACATTCCTTAAGCTTCAGTGGCAATCACAGTTGTCTATGAATTTCTGGGTTATGGCATTTTTAAAGGCAGATCGACAGGACAAATTTATTAATTTTGATGAAAGAACATTCCATGCTTTGAGCTTACTGTACAGTAATCTGTAACAAGTTTTCCATAGTGGTTACGTACCTTTGGGACTTTTAATCCAGTATTTTTTTTAATTTCTTTTAGTTTATGCTCAGGGTAATCCAAAGTGTCCTCTCCTATCATAGGACTTTTTCCCTTGTGTCTTTTAACAAGTCATTATTGCTCCCTGTTTTGTCTCCTTGTTTGAAGGGAGTCATATTTCAAGTGCCCAAATATTAAGTAGTGATGGATATCACAGGAGCAGCTAAGTACAAATATAGCCAAGTTATTATAGCTAAGCTGTAAGAGAAGCTTGCCTACATTGTTGTTATCTATACTTTGCAGGGGCTTATACTTTTTGTTTTTATAGTAGGGAATACTAAAGTATCTTTGTTTTTTTTATTTATCAGAGGGTTATTTAATCTGTGAATGTGATACCCCTGCTGGTTGTAGCAAGATTTTGCAGTTAGGAAATTGTTACTATAGCTATTAAAGTGACTTTCAAAATGAAGCACTTAACCAAAATTACTACAAATGTTTATGCTGTACTGCAACATTTATCACTATGGGAGGGAGTGACTAATGGTTGTTATTAGGAGGGATTAAAACAGGAGGACAGTGGAATGAAAAACCAAGACTGGAAAATAGGATACTTCACTAACTGTTTAAATTTTAAGTATAATGGGAGAGGTAATCATTCAAGCACTTTATATGTACTAAATAGGAATGTGGTATGACTAAATGAAAGCTAGTGAAATTAATAGAGACCTTAGAGCTGAAAAGGGAATTTACAGTGGCATACCTGCAGGGAGGGTGAGGGAGTGTAATGGATTGTTAACAAAGTTGTTCAGAAATTGCATAGCATGGTTCTTAAAGCTACAGCATGGTGTCAATATCTTAACTTGTGGGGATATACAATAAAATCCAGGTCCCAAAACATCAGTATATTTGGATTAACAAGTACACAGACAGAAAGGTTTACTTTTTATATGTGCAAACTCAAGAAGTCTTGTACCAAAGATAGAACTGATTAAGAATGTTGCACTAGAACATAACTCAAGTTTCATGGTATTGATGGAATCCTGGCTAAACAAGAAAATAGGGGATGATTCATTGGGGTTTGAAAATTACAGTATAGTATAATTAGACAGAACAGGAACAATAGAATGGGGGGGATAATTGCATATTGGCAAAACAGATAAGTTGCTAGGAGAAAGGCATTCATTTATTTATTCATTTATTCATTTGTTAACTGGGTTGGTTCACTGGTCCAAGAACCTTTTACAGGCATGGCATGAGCCAGAAACTGGTACTGACAGTAGGACATACAATGAGGAGAACAGTGGTGAGCATACAGAGAGGTAAAGTCATACAGGTAACAGTGCCAGAATACAATTAAAGGAGTACTTATTAAAAATATTACGATATATATATATATATATATATATATATATATATATATATATACACACATATATATATTTATATATATATACATATACATACACACACACACACATATATATATATATATATATATATAGTGCTTAAGTAACATCCCTCTAACAATAGGTCAGAGATACATCAGCAAAGCCAGCAGCTTCAAAATAATACACAGAGTACAAAAGTAAGTTACAGATAGAACACAGCTGGCATCAGTATAAGATGGCAATCAATGAGCCAGTTTCAGGTGGGAAAAAGGAACAACTATTGGGGAGGCTATGTAGGAGGCACAGCAGTGCTAGTGGCCTGAGGACAGTTACAGGTTGAGGAGGACAGGAAGTGGGGTCTTAGTAGAGTGTTTAGATTTAGAGGGGTCAGAGGAATTCGGTGGGGGGGAGGTTGTTCCATAGTGAGGGTCCAGCAATGAAGAAGGTTCTTTGGGTCATCCTGGTGGTTATGTTGGGAAGGAAGAGTTGGAGGTGGGACAACAGGTGAAGATTGCAGCAGTAAGTCCTGGGCTGGATTAGAAGAGATAGAGGGGAGTAAGAGGGAGTACGGCTGACATTCCCTGATGGTCTGGGCCAGCAGGTAGGAGCATCAAGCTTGAGGGGGGGAGCCAGTTTATGGACCAGTAGAGACAGAGCAGTGGTGCATGGAGAGTGAGGTGCGAAGGGCAAAATGGCAAATCCTGTTGTAGGTTGTATATAGCCAGTGTTGGTTGGCAGTGGAGGTAAGGGAGTACACTGGACACCCATAATTGAGGGGGAGAAGGTTGCCGTGGGCAACAGCAAGGTGAGCTTCTGGTGTGAAATCCTCTATTAGGTGGTAGCAGAGCCCCAGTTTCTGTTTGATGCGATGGATCAGAGAAGCAATGTGGTCAGAGTAAGTAAGGGACAGGTCTAGGGTTACCCCCAGTTACTTGAAAGAGGGAACAGTGTCAAGGAGAGATCCATCTGGGGAGTGGACAGTGAAGAGGCAGCCAGAGTGGCCAAACGCAAAGAGTTTGGGTTTGGAGCTGAACAGCATAGCCTTCATTTTGGAAGCATTGACAAGTAGTTTGTTAGCGGAGAACCAACAATGGGCCTTACAGAACTTATCAGTGAGGGTGGAGGACAGTGAAAAGGGGAAGGGGTCACTTTGGAAGCATATCAGGACATCAGTGTAGAGGAGGGAGTGGCATGAGAAGCCCTCTGATGGGAGGGAGTTAATGAATAGAGAAAAGAGAAGGGGATCAAGTATACAGCCTGAGGGACCCCACTGAGACAGGTGGGGGGAGATGGCACCACCAAGCAGACCATTTGGGTTCTACCTGCGAGGTAGTTTGTGAGGCAGGTTGTGGAGGAGAGAGCCAAGGGTGCCAAGTTTAGCTATTAGGATGTTGTGACTGACTAGGTGGAAGGCCTTGGATAAAGCAACAAACACCGCACCAGTCAACTTCCCCATGTCCATGTTCCTAAGCACATGGTGGGTGAAGAGGGTCAGAGTAGTGGTTGTACTGTGCCTCTTCCTGAAACCATGTTGTTGAGGGCAAAGGAGGTTGTATTTGGTGACATGGTCAGTAATTTGGTAGTTCACAACCTTTTCAAGGAGCTTCTCCAGATACGGCAGTATGGAGATGGATAGGTAGGTAGTTATCCATAATGCTTGGATCTCCTGATTTATGAATGGGGACAATTTAGGCCTGCTTCCAGGCAGGGGAGAAAAAGACCATAGTAAAGGAGAGATTAGGGATAAAGGTAAGTGGATAGACAAAGTTGTGGGCCACTAGTTTTAAACAGTAGGGTGATAAGCCATCACTAGCAGCACTCCCTCTTTTATGGAAGGCTGAGGAGGAGTTTAAGTGTCCCAGGAGGGAAAATGGTCTTGAAGTAAAAAGGGGTGGGGGGCTGCTGGAAGTGGAAGAAGGAGGTGTGGGCAAGGGGGGGGAGCTTAGCAAGGTAGTTGCTAAGATTGGAGAAGTGAGCATTGAGAGCATTTGCAATATCAGTGGGGTCAGTTAGGGAGCCATGTTGGGTGTTAAGGGAGGAAGGGGACTGCTTGCTTATCCTTGAGGGTACCAAGTGATGTATGTGAATTGGTAATGGTTGAAACATATCTCCAGGGTAAACCAATGCTCCTAGTAGGTTGCTGTAGGCCACCAAAATTCTCCACTTCCAAAGTAGAAGACATAACCAGATATCTATTGCCTTTTGTTGAAACCCATGAGTTGCTCCTGATGGAGGACTTAAATTTAGATTAGGGCAATGAAGAAAGGTCTAAACACCTACATAATGTAGCATTAGGGTCAGAGCAATTAGTAATGACCCTAAACACATCAGCCCTAAATTTCCCAACACTGCAACTGCATTGGATCTGAATCTCACCAACTCACCCCACACTTATAAAGATGTAGGCACTATGGTTGAACTAAACAGTGATCACCATACAGTATACTGTGTTATAGGAAAACTACAGCATAAAGGACCCTTGAAGATAACATACTATAGATCCATGAAATCCTTTGATTATATGGACCTAACTGACAATTTGGACTGGCAGAACTGGGAAAGACTGCACTTAATACAGTGCTCCCTCACTTATTTGCCCCTCATTTATCCGTCACCCTCCATTATCGCCATTATTATCTGCTGTCCTGAATGCAAGCCCATTGTAGCACACTCCATCATCTGCCTCCCTCATTGTCCACCATCCTCCGTTGATTACTGATCCCAGTCACCCAGATGTTCTATTTGAATTGCTCTCTGTCCTCCGCCATTGGCTGCTACTGCATACGTCATCTCGCTGCCCTCCGCTCCACCCCCGCATCACAGCACAGCACTTGTACTACTGAAATCATTATAAATGTTCCAATAAATATAAAAACATTTCAGCTTGTACTGTTTTATACCCCATTTACTCCGGGTTCTCATTTTTTCTTTTTAAGTGCATCTATTAGTTAATTATTAGCTCTCGGTACCGTAAAAAGCCAGGCTTCAGGGGTTGATGGTTAGGGCGCTTGGGGTGACACTGAATGTGTGAAATAGGAAGTCGGTAGCAAAAGTATGGCAGAGTCGGCGTGTGGAAAGCGATCGCATCTGGCTCTTACTGTGGCTCAGAAGTGCCTAATAGTAAGATTTTCTGCAGACAACCCGAAAGCAACCCATCAGGAGGTTGCTCGCCATTTTTCCACACTGTGGTGCTGGCCCATGGCCCAATGGACCATCAGTGATGTCCTTTCCAGAAGACAGGAGTGGTCCTATGCTATAGCTGCCGGTTGAAGGTCAAAGAGAATGCCAAAACATGCTGATTTGGAAGAGGCGTTATTCATGTGGTTCAGAAATGCCAGAGCCCAGAATATTCCTGTTACCAAAGAAATACTGAAGCGCAAAGCTAAGCACTTTGAGGGACAATTAAATGTTTCTGATTTTTCATATTCCAATGGCTGGCTCCAGAAATTTAAGAGCTGAAATAATATTGCATGCCACATTATATCTGGGGAGAGTGCTGGCATTAGTAAGAAGGTTATCAGTGAAGGCATGCTTACTGCCAGACATGTAGCAGAGCAGTACGAAGCTCGGAACTGCTTCAACATGGATGAAACTGGACTTTTTTTTTTAAATGTTGCCTGATCGCTCACTGACCACCAATGATTTTAAAAAAGGTGTTGAGATGCAAAGACAGAATTACTGTTGCTCTAACTTGCAATGCAGATGGCACTGAAAAATTAAAACCCTTAATTATTGCAAAGTCTGCAAACCCCAGGTGCTTAAAATCTTTCAGTGCTGGTCTTTATGTAGATTACAGAGCAAACAAAAAGGCATGGATGGACTCTTCCATTTTTGCACAGTGGTTGAATGACCGTAACATTTATATGAGGAAAAAAAAGGAAGATTTTGATGCTTTTGGACAATGCTCCAACACATAGTGTCCCCAAATCTTTTGGAAATGCGAAAATTAATTTTCCCCCACCAACCACCACAAGCCACCTTCAGCCTCTAGATGCAGCCATTATTTAATATTTTAAAGGTCATTACAGAAGGCATCACCTTCAGCATTTAATAGAATGCACTGACTCTGGGAAACCACAGGCACTGCTCCTTAGTGCTGCCATTCGATTCATCACCATTGCGTGGGATTCTGTTACAGCAGAGACATTCAAAACGGCTGGTTTCACACTGGCATAATTCCTAGGCCATTGCCAGTGCCAAGAGTGATCCCAGAACTTACAGAGCATGATGGCACTGAATTGAATGATCTTATAAGAACTGTATGTGGTGCAATGGCTATACAATCCGAAATGAGAATTTCAGCTGCTGAATATTTGTCTTTTGAAAATGACTGTGATGTTTATGAAAGTGTCACTGATGATGATATTGTTAGAATGGTAGCCAATTTAAAGGTCCCAGATGATTTCTTAGAGCCCCAAGAATCATAAGAGGAAAATGATGATACCCAAGACAGTAAAGATAAAACCTCCTTCTGTACTTGAGGCTAAGGAGGCAATAAACATTGTGCTTAGACTTTTTGAATCTTATCAAGTTCACAGATGAGACAGATATTCAAAAGTGCCTTGCCCTACATTGCACGATAAGACAACTTGTTTCTGTAAGAGCAAAGTAAATGTTTATTACAGATTATTTTAAGCTTGCATAAATGCTGTACTGTAGTTTTGATCATACTGCTCTGCTATACTATGCTGCTATGCTATGCTTGTCACTGAGATGCACGTTAATGCACTGTTATTGAAATGTATTTGCTCTCTACTGTACAGTACTGCACTAATTTATTATGGTACAGAAAATTAATTTAAATAAAACTGTTCACTGTTTTAAAAAATTCTCCTTAAAAAATAAAGATTATATAGTTTATATGCAGAAACATAAAAAAATATGTCAATTGTGTCACTGTTACATCAGACTACATGTCCAAACCAGACAGCTACCAGCTACAATGTTCTGCATTTCACATGACTGCATTTCAGTTTTCATATTCAGGTACCCTCTGTTATCCACCATCCTCCCTTATCCATCCAAAAACAGTGGCCCCAAGTTGGGCAGATAATGGAGGGAGCACTGTACTTGACTTAAACAATGCCTGGGACTATGTTGTGTTGGAATTGAGTGCAATCTATAATAAATAGTTCTTGTTAAAATCTGAAAAAAATGAAAAAGAAATCAGCAGTGTGGTTCCATAGTCAAGGGAAGAAGAGAAAAAAATAAGTTGCGACAGTTGACCAGTAAAGTGAGTAACACAAAAAACTGGAATAAAACATGATAGCAAGAAATGAATATGTGAGGGAAGTCATGGTTGGAAGAGAAAAATACTCTAAGTGTAAAAGAAGAGAGAGTTGGCAGGTGACCCCAAGAGATATTGGGACATAATCAAAGCCTTAAATGGAAAAGAAACAAGTTAGGAGGAGAAATAAGAATAATTGATGATGATAAAAATGTTATCAAAGAGTTGGATTTACCAGATAAGTTCAATGAGTTGCGTTGTTAGTGTGGGTGTTCCAGAGGGTATGACAGATCAGAAGGAAAACAGAATATCAACACATGGTAGACAGCTTGTCTTTGAAGGGATAACAGCACAGGAAGTTTGTGAATATGGATGCAGGAAAGTTAAACTTTGTCAGAGAAGTTGTGAAACTTCCACTTCACGAAGCTTTGCAAAGTTTCTATTAGCATCACCAAGTTTAACTTTGTGGAATTCATCATGTTTTTTCAGGTGAAGTGGCACTTTTTTCTATGAAGTGGTAACTTTGAAAGTGAAGTGTGGTCACTTCATGGAAAAAAGTGCCACTTTGCCTGGCAAGAAATATTATGAATAAGGTGCAAACGCTGGAAGAACTCTGTGCAATAACACAGAGCACAGTGTATGAGCAATCATAAATAAGGCTGTTTTTCAATCAAGAGGTTTCTGTGGTAACAGGAGACCTTGAGAGTGCCCCCCCAAAAGAACTGTGTCCATGACCTTTGACACCAGCTAGAAATTGCCAGATTCCTAATCTGCCTATCTTCTCCACTTTGGATGGTACCTCTGTAGAAGTGGTTCAACCCTTCAAGTACCTTGGTGTATGGTTAGACCACAAACTTAACTTCTCTGACCACAATGACACCATCCATGCCAAGCTTCATCCTAAACTTGGTGCCCTGTACTGCAACAAAGACTGCCTGTCTCCACAGGTCCACCGTGAGCTTGTCACCAAAATGATGCTGCCAGTCTTTGATTTTGCAGATGTGGTTTATGGTACTGCTTCCTTAACCTCCCTGGCAAGACTGGACATCCTTTGCAACTTCTTCTGCCACTTTTTTTACAAACTTCCCCTCTTGTACTCATCACTACTTACTATACTCCTCCATATTGATTCTCCCTCTACCTTCACATCACCAGATCCACTGTGCCTGATTCATATCCAAATACTGGCTTGGGTTCCTTCCCTCTTATCTCTCATCACTCCTCTCCATCATCCCCTTTGTCTCCTGCTCCCTCCACTCCAGAGATGCTCATACTCTCACTATTACTCATCCTAGCTTCTCTGCTGGGCAGTCAGAATTTTCCTTTGTCTCCCATTACTTTGGAACCAACTTATTGCAACTGTGAATTGTGTCTGTGCTATGTATTTTGTATCCCCATTCTCTTCCCCCTAGGTCACACCTGGAAAAGAACCTTAGTTCAGTGTGACTTTCCTGGTCACCAATTTTTAAATAAATTATAGACAGTTTCTAATTCATCCAGTAGAGACTCTAGTATGCTGATACCCTGTACTTCTGTATTCTAGGACTGGAGGGTCATTTATTTATTTTATTTATTAAGGATATCAGATTACATACCTTTGAGTCATAGACTCCTTTAGAAAAGTTCCATGTCAGTGATACAGAGACATCAAATACAATATAAAATTAAATAAAGTAATAACAAAAGGGAACTAAACAGTTACAAGGAAGCATGTACTACATGCAGTATTGTGTCAAAGGGCTACACATAACAGAGTATATCAGTTGGTGTCATACAGAGCACAGAAGAATTGCATAGAGAGGCACATACACTGCAGATCAGTGGCACCAGTCTGGCACAAGAAGTAACGTGATTACATATGAGGACAGGGCCGGACAGGGGTATCCATTGTCAACTTTTAGCATGCACCAGAGATAGCAAGACCGGAGTATGGTCCATTGTCAATTGGGAGAGGCAGGCCGTGCTTAGAGTTAATGACAGTCACAGACTGAGTCTTGGATGAGTAGGTTTTGCAGGTGGGCCTTGAACCATCCCAGTTTAGGTTTAGAGAGGCGGGAACTAGGGAGTGAGTAAAGCCAGACAGGGCCTGGTACCTAAAGGTTCTTTGACCCAGGGAGATCTTGCAGTGGGGAACCCAGAAGTGAGTTGTCACAGAATGGCGAGTGTGCCAGGTGGACAGGGGAGATTGGAGCAGGGGTGTAAGAGCAGGTGGAAGTAGGCCAGCAGAGATTTTTTTGGCAAAAAGGCAGGTCTGATATTTGAGCCTCCCATCAAAGTTTAGCCAGTAGGTGGTAGAGTAAAAGGTGCAAGTGTGCGTGAATTTGTCACAGCCAGTGTCTAGTCTACAGGCCTTACTACGGGCCATCCTGAACTGTGATAGCCTCCCTAGCCTTTTTGGGGATTGCAAAAGCCTTTCATCTTAGCCTCAAATTCCAGTGGTGATTTCTCACTAGTTGTGGGGGGGGGGGGCATTTATGGGTAGTCAGGGAACGCAGTTGAGGCTCCTGTGATTTCTTTGCAACACTAAAATATTAAAGCTTTTAAAAATGCTCCCATACATTTCAACTGGGAGTACCCTGGCATGTTCCCTATAGTGATGTTACAGAATGTCAGAGTGAAGGGATGGGATAGGCTTAGAGGGAAGTGGAAGGGATATGGCTGACAGCTCCATGGAGCCCAAATAAAATCCCTTCCCTAAATACAGCACAAAAAATATTTCCTCACATCCATTGACTTACAGGCAGGTGAAGTTCCTTTCTGTAAGTCGAGGAATTTAATAATGATGAGCATGATTGGTGCTCTTTAAGGGCACCTTCTATTGCTAATAAAACAACCTACGTTTTAAATTTCCAATAATTTTTTACAAAGGATAGGCCTTTTGATAAAAAAATGTGGTCTGAGAAGGAGCTAAATCATGACCTAGCAAACTGACTACTAAGCGACCAGCATTTGCCTCTGCAACTGTCTTATTACTCCATGAACATTTGATGAATTAAGGAATCTAACTCACTTCCTAAAATGAGATAGTAGAAATAAGTTTGTATTTTTTAGAGGTTTAATTGGTAATTTAGAGGTGAATAGTGATAACATGTAAACAATCTTCTCACAATGAACTAAATTAAGGAAAATGTTATGTTATAATTTGTGTCAAAAGTGATTAGTTGATTAATTGTTATGATTTGATATTTTTTTTGTTACAGTAGCTTAACATAAAGGAGCATATAACAGAATTTACATTTGAATATATGACAGCAGGGATATTCCAACCCTGTTAACGCATATAAAATAGCTTAAGGCCTCATTAACACTGCTAACCACTCTAACAACAGGGGAATAGCCAAATTAGCGAGGTGCTAACCTGTTTATGAGAGACGCAAACATTTGGCAGTGCACCTATGCAAAGCAGCTGTCAGTGCTTGCATATAGGCACACGGGCATATTCAAAGGTTTGGAGAGAGGTACATGGCCATTAGTGTCTTATTATTTACCCCCCCACCCCAAACTAGGTCTTAGGACCTTGAACTTCCTCTACCCACATCACTTGACATGTGTTTTAATAAGTAACTCCCTGGCATCCATTGTTTCTCCCATTCCCCAAGACTGCCCACCCAATATATACTATAAAGTACCCCTGGCTCTAGTCATCCATCCAGCCCCCCAAATCGCCCACTCGGTATCAGTAAATGTAATTCCCTGGTGTCTAAGTGTTCCCACCATCCCTGTTTACCCACCCAGTATCAATAAATATACTTCCTTTGTGTCTAGTGCCCCCCCCAATTACCTGCCCATTATGTAGTACATAGCTCCCTGGCATCCAGTGATCCCCCCCCCGATCACCAGTCTGTAATGTAGAATGTGTCAATAAATACAATTTCTTGGTGCCTCGTGGCCTTCCAACCCCCAGATTGCAAAGACGACCCCTTACCCATCTCACCTTGTCCCTAGCCCACAGCTTTCCAAGTACCCAGTGACCCTTCCACCTGAGATGGTGACTAGCACAGTCCCCTACACTCACCACCTTGACCCACTATCATTTAAATGACAAGAAGTGAGCATGCACCTACATTAGAAACAACTGTTGGCTAGCTGGGATGGGATGGTATATTAGAACCTGCTATTAGTGCACACTATGTGCTTTGGACATGCTCCAGTATACCAGTAGGTTGCTACAAACACTAATTTGTGACTACAGCAATTGTTTGGCATACACAAATGGGGATCTATGAATATCTATAAATATCCTTGCTGAAGGTTCATAGACAAAACATCTTTTGTGGGAAGAAAGAAAGAAAGAAAGAAAGAAAGAAAGAGGAAGGAAGGAAGGAAGGAAGGAAAGTTGTAACATGGCAATAAATGTTAGAGATAAATAAGAACTTTTCATTGGAGGAACAATAACAGGTGACCAAAGATCAACCATGTATTAATTCCCTAGAAATGCCTGCTTCCTCTTGTATTAATGCATGGTTGCCACCGGGAGCACACTTAGTAAGAGAGAGAGTGAGAGAGTGAGAGAGAGAGAGAGAGACACACAGACACAAAACAATCACTGCCTCTCCTGCAAACTCTGTGAACACAAAGTTGGCACAAGTGCTGTGTTTTGCTAACAAAGATAGAAATCGAAGACACAGAAAGCTGGCATAAGTACTCTGTTTTTACAGAGAAAAAGTGGACAGAAGTAGTCTCTATTTTCTTTTCCACTCCTGTCTACTGTATTGTTTGGTGTATCCTGGGTGTGTTTGTTTCCACCCAGCCACCCACTCCGCGGACTTCAGAGACTCCACTACTCACTGTATTATACTCTCTTTTGTACTACTTACGTCTTACCTCTACTTACAGTGATTAGTATTCAGTTGTAAATCTTCAGGAAATCTGATATATAGAACTTGTAAGTAGCCGTAGTTCACAGAATGTCTTTAATGTGTGGAAAGCAGAGTTTACCCATAGTTCACCGCTGCTAAACTTCCCAAATTAGAAATTACACATTGTGTCTCGCATCTGCCTTTCTTACGGAGTACTCATTTAGAACAATTTACAACGTAATGCCATATATCGGTGTATTAATACAGCATATTTTCAAATAATGTGCATACAAATATTTTTTCACTTAAACAAATATGCAAATGTTCATAATTTACCCAGAATACACTACAGAATTGGAAAAAAATGAAGGGGATGACCTTATATAATAGTGTTTTAATAAAGGAAAGTAAAATCTTTTTACGTTTGTCTGACTTATTGTAGAAAACATAATGGTTCAATGTCTTGTAAAACTGCACTCATAACCTTAATGTATAGACAGTATTCAATGTGCATGCGCACAGTTGCACATCTATGTAGCCCAAAAACACATTTACAGTTCAGCACCATAAACAGTTCTATAAAGCAATATTCTCTCCTTTATTTCTATACCAGATTTACTTCACTAAAAACAGTACATGACTTGTGCTTGCCATGTTACAAGTGCATTAAGCCACTCCAAAGGAAGGTTCTACTGGGGAATTAATGCATGGTTGGGTGGTTGGAGTCACTTGGCCTGCGGCCTTGTGCCCTAACACCCCCTCAACCATGCATTAATTCCCCAGTAAAACCCTCCTTTTGTTGTGGCTTAATTCTTACATATTTCACTGCAATTTCATGTTCTGAATGTGCATTCCTTTTTGGGGGGGAATTCAGTGGAGCTCTTTGGTGCACCACTCAAAATATAGGACACAAGAAATTGAACTGAAAAAATATACTTTTCTTTAAATGGAAATATAGCTTGTAAACATAGTGACAATATCTGCTCTTATTAAGCAACTAGAACAGCAGTCTTGAGCACATATTGTTTCACAAATATAACAAGTCACTTTATTTCTATGGTGTGCTACAGTTAGTTAGGTGTTCATGAGTCTGACATGTAAATGCTGAGGAACCAAATATTGCAACAAAAAAATCCTCCAGCATTTCTGCAGTACCCTTCTTAAGGCATATTGTATCTGTAAAAAATAGTTTTTTTGTTTCCCTCCCCTTATCTAGTTTTATTTCGGGGCGTGGGGGCAGTGTTGGTTCTCAAGAAATAATCCGCTATTTGGGTAAACCTATTTTGTTTCAGCCACTGCATTTTTTAATTTAGCCACTAAGCTTTATTTTTCAAATGGACACCTGCTTACAAGGCATAAAAAGCAGTAGAAAATACTGGCCAATTGATTTTGTTCAGCAAAATGATTAAAAAGAACACAAATGACTTAGTGGCTAATACCTAAAGCAAACATGGAGTGGGGTTGGGGGGTGGGGAGCAGTGGCAGGTTTATGAAGATCACATTAAATTTTACTTGAGAAAATTTAAATGAGACATCCTTCTTTAGGTATGTTGTTATTATTAGGCAAATGTGAGAAACATGAGGACTTCTTCAGCTTTGGTCTGTTTCTAACAGCATGCTGGGCTGGAGCTTATTCTGCTGAATCATAAATAAAGAGTTCCTCATTACATTAAACGCTCTTTGCATTTGAATAAGCTACCTCCATTGAAAAGCAAGTGCCCATTCATCTCTGCTTACTTAAAATAATTTTCAAGGCTGAGTGTATTTACTCTGTAGCTGCATCCCCAGAACTGCCTCAAAATTGTTTTACAAATTTGTTCTAAGTGCACTTGAGGGCAGAGAGCTCTCAGCTCACACCAGTTTGCAAATATAAGCTCTGAACATCTGTACACGGAGGTCATTCTAAAAGGAACACCTCATCATGCCTGCCTCTTTCATGAACTGAATGTTTTATTGTGGATTGTGCTGGGGAGGTTGTGGGAATGCCATTTCTCACTATGAATTTTCCAAATAAGTAATTCTGGCATAATGTGAAATTACACCACCATTTTGGCTGTTTCACTTTGTGTCACAACTGTAGACTTATTTCCATTCTTTTGTTTAGAGTCTGGTCACCAAGCTTGCTTTCACCTGTTGGTAACCTACAGGCCCATCATTCATCTTCTCTGAGACATACAGTACCTTCACCACTTGCACAAAGCTACCTTCTGATGGGAGAGTGCAGCGCATTGTGGAGCAGGGCTGGCAATGGCACCAGTGTCATCCTGGCAGCTGGGAGTTTTTCCGGCAAATCTTCATCCCAGTAGGCCACCAGTCATGTAATGACTTATGCGCATGCATGTATTAGCAACCAATGGTGGGTCCTCCCCTTTATTGTACAATCCTACTCAGCTGCCACCTGACCTCCAGTGGGTAGCAGGAAAGCAGCAGAGCTGTCCTTGGGATGCTCAATCCTCTCTCCCCCAGCCAGTGCCTGGGCAACCTGAGTCCATTTCCAAATCCAGTTTTCAGTGTAACTAGGGGCAGCAGTTCAGCTTCGCTAGCAGGCCTGGTAGAATTTATTTAGTCAATTATTTGAATTTGTTAACTAGGTAGGCTCATTGAGACTAGAAGTCCCTTTTTCAGGGGCGAACTTAAGATAATTAGATACATGAATATTGCCTAATACAAGGATACAGGAAGGTTAATTCACAATGAGGATACAAACATGAGATTAGCACCAGATACTGCACAGGTTACAAACAAAAATGTCAAGAAGCACCATACACTGGTGATATTGCATATACAAAAATTGGAAAAGTTACAGGTTTTCAGACATGGATACAATTAGGCATTATTACCATGGATATTCTGGCAAAGCGCAAATCCGGTACTAAGTAAAAAGGAAGGGGTTACCAGGTAACAAGAGGTAACAAAGTGAGTAAGGAGGGAAGTCATGTCAGGAGTTGCAAAGAAAGAAAACAAAAGTGAATATATTGTGCAATTTGTCATGGGGCTGGAGTATGGATCAACCGATTTTTTGAAAATCAAGAAAACCTGCCATTCAGTGGATCCATAAAAGCTGATTATTTTATATTTTGAAGTATTTCTTAGAATCAATGCTCCCCTGTGCTTGCCCAATGTTTCACCCACATTGGGCTTCCTCAGGGGCCAGGATCTATCTTAAAGAGTATCTACCATCTACAGATGAATTTTGCTCTAAACAGTTAGTTGTTATATAACCATTTAATTACTTCGGATTCTGTAGTCGTTTATTCTCTAATGGTATGTATCCTCTTTGTTTTCATAACAGGCTTTTCTGATTGGTTTTTCCTAAGTAAACATATTATTTTCAGTATTCAATTTCTTTTTACTGTCTAACTAAGGTGAATTTCACCTTCTCATTTCAACAATTAAGAGTCATCAAAGACGAATTTCGTTTTAATAGCAATTCAATTATTAGGAACCCACATTTAAAAATATTGCTTAATATTCTAGCTGCTGTTTGTTTGTGCATTCCTTAGCTTCACACATCATTTAATTGCAGCTTTAAATAGTAACTTGCATTTGCTTTGTAATCATACATATTGCTGCAGTGTCAAAACTTCACTTATACATCCTTTGATTACACTCTCAGACAGTAACTTCTATTTACATGCTGGTCACTTCCAATATTAAAAGTTCACTTATACAAGATTAATTGTAAAGCCACTTCTGTTCATGCATTCAATTGCTTTATATAATCAACGCAAAGTAATAATTGTTCATTTCACTTGAGTTACTTTGTCGGTTCATTTTTACTTGTTCTGGCCATTCTTAGCACTTTACTGTGAGTTCTATGTGGTTGCTACACTGTTAAACTCTGTTTAAGTTACTTGCTAGACAGCTCCAGAGAGTTGAAATGCTCCATTAGCAGCTTGCCACACTCTTTCCTGTATATACCAGGTAGAATGCTACATGGCTCTGAAAAGTTAAAATACTCTGTAAACAGACACATACCCCAATTGAGGCTTGAAGTGAGTGTAGGTCCTGGGGTTGTCTTTTAAATATCATTTACCTCACCATAGCAGATTACTAGAGCTATAAATATAAGCAGTATAGGGGCTTAATGACTGTCTTCTTTTTTAAAAGTAAATGTTACCTTTTCTGCTTCCCTCTGGTTGTGTTGTAGCTTTTATTGTGATTTGTACACTTCACTGAAAAAGTTTCTGCTTAAGCAGTGCTGAGGCAGAGGGCAGCACCAGTTTTGCACCCAATCACTGACTGCCACTTCACTAGGCTGTGGCCATAAGGTGTCACTCCTGGAATCATGTCACTAGTGGTTGCTATGCAATGGAAGTGAACACAGTTCTCTACCCATATTGAGGCGGACCTGTGGGAGAGCCTGTGCATGCTTTGCGCCCCCTGTCTGAGCAATAAATAGAGAATAAACGACTACAGAATCCCAGGTAATTATATGGTGGTTATGTAACAACTGACTGTTTAGAGCAAAATTGAACTGTAGATGGTAATCACTCATGACCTTATTTTAACTTAAGTTGTAAATATTAACAATGAATATAGTTTTCTACAATTACAAAGATAAGTGCGAGTAGTTCATGAATTGTGATAAGGAGTGTGTTACATATGCAATGTGGGTTTAACATGAGAATTTAATTTTTTTTTTAAATTAATGATAAAAAAGATTCATGTATGGCAATTAAAACTGGAATTATGTATTTATGATACATCCTGAACCCTGAGGAAGCCCGATGTGGGTGAAACATTGGGCAAGCACAGGAGATCGTTGATTCTAAGAAATACTTCAAAAAATAAAATAATCAGCTTTTATGAATCCATTGAGTGGCTGGTTTTCTTGATTTTCTGAACATGGGTTGCAAAGACACTGAGTAAACCTTAGCAAGTAGACCTTTAGGGCTAACTTAAATGAGGCAAGGGAGAAACAGTCTTGAGCATCTTGTGGGAACTTGTCCTAAAGAAACAGGGCTGAGTCAACAAATGACCTCAGACCTGAGCCTGTGAGCTTCTCCTGACCTGTGGAACAGTGAGCATAGAAAAGTTTGAGGAGTGGAGGAGGCACCCTCAGGGTTTAAGATTAAGGAGCCCTCTTAGACTAGGAGGGATAGAGTTGTGATGAGTGAGTTTAAGAGAGAGGCACAGGAGTGGATAGGCTTGTCTTACCTCAAGTGAGGGCCAGTTCAGGACAGATAGAACTGTGCAGTGGTGATTCCTAGGATGGACACCACTTGCAAAGTGCATAGCTCTGCTGTACAGCACCCTTAACCTTCCAAGCTCTGTTTCCCACAGGGTATGAAGTAATGGAGCATCATATGTTAGTATCAGCAACAGCATGTTGGTAGCAATGGCTAGCCATGCCTCTTTGGTGAGGTAGGTATTAAGCCTATAGAGAAGACCAACCTTTTGGTGAATAGCATTAGTAACAGCAGTAACATGAGCTCTCAGGGTTAGTTCTTGGTCAAGGTGAACATTTAGGTATTTTATCAAGTTAACAACATCTAAATTAATACCAGAGAGGGTGGCTAGTTTGAGCAGTGCCTGTCTTTCAGTACCTAGGTGTCTGGGGCCAAACAACAGAGCTTTATTTTTATTTCGTTTGACATTTAGGATGAGTTTGCTGTTTAGTAGCCAGGTTACAAGGGAGTCTGAAGTCTCTGTCCAGGGTAATGCTGATCTGTTTAGGTCAGATGAGCTACTGTATAAGACAGCATTGTCTGCATAGAACTGAGATTTAGCTCCCCCACAGTTTGCTGGTAGATAATTTATAATAGCAAGAAAAGCATGGACCAAAAGAGGAACTTTGGGGAAAATCAACTCTTATGTCTTTGAGACCAGATAAACCACCTTGCCATTTAACAAACTGTTTCCTATTGCATAGACAGTGGCTAAACCAGCTGCAAGGAAAACTGTCCAGATCAATCTGTCCAATTTTAAACAGCAGGAAGTCATGGTTTACCTGGTCAAATGTCTTGGTAAGGTCCACAGAAATGGCTCCCACAGATTGATCTTGATCCATTGCCTCCAGGATCTCAGTGGTCAGAGGGACCAGTGTTGTGTCTGTTATAAACCAGCCTCTTCTGTATCTTCACCAGAGAGATAAGAGAGAAACCAGATGATAGTTATTAATTTGGTCCTTGGACCCCTTCCCCTTTGTAGATAGGAAAAACTGTGGCAGTTTTCCATTTAAAACGGACAGTACCCAGGATTAGGGATATGATTGCAAGAGGCATGGCTGTAACAGGAACAACAATTTTTAGGAATTTAGGCTCAAGTGTGTTGTAGTCTGGGGTAACATTACTACTAATTTGCTTCATCAGGGAGGGAACCTCTTTCCTAGTAACTAGTCAGAAAGGGAAATGTGAGGAGGGAATAGAAGCTTTTTTTTTGTTGCAGATTTTCAAAAGATTGTGCAGCACTTTCAGACATGAATTTAGTAACACATATGCCATGTACTATATGGCATGGTTTACAAGTATATTTGTGGTGGAGGAATTCAGCAAGGTACTGGCTGCACCTCTGATGGTTCTTTTCACAGTTCATGGGAAACAGGAGTGGTCCTAGAGGACTGGAGGAGGGCAGATGTAGACCTAATTCGTAAAAGTGGTAGCACGGAAGTGCTGGCAATTATAGTCTAGACAGCTTAATGTTGGTGGTGGGAAAGTTAACAGAATCACTGTTGAAAGATAGGATTGTGGAATATCATGTATCCAATGGGTTATGAGACCCGAAGCAGCATGGCTTCATGGGGGGGGGGGGCATCATATCAAACAAATCTGGTAGCTTTCATTGACTGGGTAACCAAGGAACTAGATTAGGGTGGAGCAGTGGACATAGCCTACCTACATTTCAGTAAGGCGTTTGACACTGTTCTGCATAAGAGAATAATAAGCAAGCTGAGTAGCTTAGGAGTGGGTCCAAAAGGAGGTAGACTGGGTAAGATATTGGTTAGGGGATAGGCAGCACAGGATGCTGGTAGACAAGAGTTCTGTTCAAGGAAGGGATGGTCACCAGTGGGGTGTCTCAGGGATCAGTGCTGGGACTGGTCCTCTTAAATGTCCTTATAAGTGACACTGCAGAGGAGCTTCAGGGAAGGTCTAACTCTTTGCAGATTATATCAAACTCAGCAATAGGGACAACACTCCAGCAGGTGTAGAAAGGACTAGCAGTGATCTGAGAAAACTCAAGGAGTTGTCAAGGGTATGTTGGCTAGGTTTCAATACAAAAAAGTGAAAAATAATGCACTTGGGGCACAGAACCCCAGAGGAGGAGTACATAATGCGGGGGTGGTATTGATGACCACCAAGCAAGAAAGAAACCTGAGGCTTTGATTTTCAAACATAGCAACTTGGCGCAAGGTACCTGCGCCAAAAGGAATTGGCGCAAGTGGCGCCTTGCGACAAATGTTGCGGGCATTCTGATTTTTGAATGCAGGCTGCAACAAAATCAGAATACCGTGCGCCAGCCTATCCCTTCGCCCCACCTGATGGAGTGCCATGCTGCAAGGGTGCTAGTGCCATAGCGGTGCTGTAGCATCCGCTAAATTGGGATTCTGAAACCTCCACAATGGCTACAAGTCCTGGATGTGGTTAGATCAGCCCTGATCTGGTCTAACAGTCCTTGCACCACAGGTCGGGTCATGCAGGTGGGGGGGGGGATAAGATCCCCAACAGTCAACCTGATCGTGCCCTCTCCAAGTTCGCATTGGGCTATGTGGGTCATGGCTGGGTAGGACAGTGAAAGCACATGGCAGTGCCCTGACCAGGCACAGACTGGCAGACAATGATAGTGGTATGGAGCACTCCACGATCCCATGCTAGGCAAACCTGCTGGTAGCTTAACCTGACCGCGGCACATATTGCCAACTTTGGACACTGTCCCTTGCCACAGTTTCCTAGAGTGTAAGGAGACAGACACTCTGGCAGCTGTGAGGTGCCCCTTCTGCCATTGTCCTACCAGGCAGCATGCTGGCATAGCCCACACAGCCTGATGCAGCACTTGCACAGGGCACTCTTTTCCATTGCCGTGCCCCTCTAAACAGGCAAGTCTGGGGCTGGCTTTATGACGGGGGGTGCTTGAGGCACCCTCCGACAAACCCCTCCAGTGTGCCACCTGTTCATCACACCACTTCACTTGTGGCAGTTCTGGGGACTTTGGTGCCAGGACCCCTGCTTTATCAAAATCTGACACAGGGTCCCCAGGTGCACTGGAGTTTGCCACAAGTGGGGGTTCAGCACAACTTGTACTGACTGAGGTCCATTTTGAAAATCGAGCCCCTTACGATGATCATATCGGATGACCTAAAGGTGGCTAGGCAGTGCAACAAGGAAGTTAGGAGGGCTAGTGGGATGCTGGGGTGCACATGGAGGGATATCACCAGCAGAAAGAGGAAGGTGATGTTACCTCTGTATAAATCACTGGTAAGACCCCACCTAGAGTACTGTGTCCAGTTCTGAAGACCATACATCTTCAGAAGGACACAGACAGAGTGGAGGCAGTCCAGAGGATATGGTGCAGGGTCTGCATCAGAAGCCGTATTTTTGTTAGATTAAATAACCTAAATATTTACATCTTAAAAGGGGGGGTATGGTAGAGACCTCTAAATACCTCACGGGGGGTAAACAAGGTACAGGAAGGAAGTATTTTTCAGAAAAAAAGGTGCTCATGAACAAGGGGATATGCTGTGAAGCTGGATGGGGTAGATTTAGGAGAGATGTCAGGCAATACTTCCTCACAGAAAAGAGTGGTGGAGTCCTGAAAAAGCCTTCCAGCAGAGGTGGTTGGGGTAAAAACAGTAGTGGGGTTCAAGAATATGTAGGATAGACATTAGGAAGTCTTAGGAGAAAGGAAGGGGGGGAGGGAAAATTGACTAGAGATCAAGCAGGTTCCATGGTGATACTGTAGGCAGGGAAACATGGGAAGACAAGGCAGGCCAGGCAGTCCTTATATGCCTTATATGTGTGTTTACAATGTTGATTTGCAATACAGACACTGCGTCAACTGGGTCAGTGCTCTTGTTGGGGTGGGAATGTGAATCAGGTGATAACGTACCATGATTAAAATATTGAGAAATAATTTTATTACCTGTGTTGCTATGTTTTTCTGTCACACCACTCGGGAGTCAGATTTAATCAGTGTAACAGTGACAGGAGTCGGCATTTCATAACATTGCCTCTAGTCACAGACAATTAACTGTGACAAAGCAGTTTAAAAATCAAAGACAAACAAGTAAAAAGTGAACATTTTACTGATATGAATGAAAATAATACAGGTTTCATTCACAATTCGTAACTAAGCTGACGTTTTCTGCAGTGTTAGCTGTCACGTCACTTCAAAGTGCTATTACTTCTAGGAGCACCTCAGCTGTGGGTTTGTTTACAGCACAGCACAGCACAGCACGTCAGATGTGCTATCTCACATTCATTTTGTTTGCAGTAAGCCTTTACAAAAACAGGTTCTTACTTTTAAACTAGGGCACCCCCAAAAACATGAAATATCCCTTACCTGGCCCCAAGTTCACTGCCATAAATCTTAATTTATTTCAGCCAGGATTGCACAGTACAGCACATCGTATTTTGATCCATGCAGCCAACTAAGAAAATGCTGCAACTTTTGTATTGCCAGACATGCCCCTGCACTAGCACATTATATGATGTCATGTAGACGAAGAGCGCAGGGGCACGCTCCATACAATACTACAGGGATGTTTTAACTGCCTTTTTTCTATACTTTGAGTTGTGATTTTGACAGATCAAGGCCACCGTTCAACTAACAAGATCCTTGTTAGTTAAGTGATGGCCTTGATGTTTCAAAATCTCAACTTTAAAATATAAGAAGGGCAGTTAAAAATGTCCCTATAGTAGTGTGTGGAGTGTGCCCTCATGCTCTCCATTTACTGACATCATATAACATGCTAGCACAGGGGCATGTCTAGCAATATGGAAGCTGCAGTGTTTTCTCAGTCGGCTGCACCACACCAGAATACATCTATGCATCTCTTCCACATGGATATGCTGCAGTCTTCGAGCACTCCTGGATTGCTGCTCCCTAGTCTCCAGTCATTATATCTCTTTTCATCAATGTCTACCATCTGTGAGCTTTACCCATTAGTAGCTGCTGTCTCTGTATGGGGACATCACTGGTCCCTCCACTCAGTCTCTATTTCTGCCTATCAACCTGCAGTGGACTTTCAGCAATGGAGGTCTTCATCCCATTCACTCATGCAGTTTCTACAGAGGTTGACTTGGCTCTCTATCTATCTCAGTTTTATACTGCATTGTTTTCACCTTCCTGGCTATGCAAATAAGCAACAGAATCACTGTCTTGATTCCAATTGCAGACCTTCCATTACTACATACTCAGCAGCCTCAGTCATGACTCCGCCCTTTTCTTTCAGCGACCTCATGGTGACTTAGAATTTGTTCACCAGCAAGACCACATCATCATGTGGGCCACCATAGCTCCAGCTGCCTGAGCTGCTTATACTACAGCATGCAAAAGGTCTCTGTGTTCCACACACAGTAATCCTCTCAGAGTACTTCTGCTCCTGTAGAACATGTTCTTGCATTCCTAACTTTGCCATCAAACCTTGCAATGAACATATAGGACCATTAAGCAATACCTCTTAGATCATCAGCACAAGAACTCCTTGTTGGCTCCCTATAACTGGCTTCCTTTCAAAAACCTATTGAACTTCCTGAAGGCAGATCACTCTGCATCGACTTTGGCTCAATCCTTATTCACTTTCAGGACTTTTCTTTTGAATTGGAGCAGCTTCTCAGCATCAAGAATAACATTTCTGCACACATCATCAAGCATCTTAGAAGGTGGACCTCATCAGTCTTTGAAATCAACCATCCCTAATCCAGAAGCAGACATCAGACAAGCATTTAGGATAATCTCCTCTTAGCTTGCCCAGATGGAGAGGTAGGTCAGTAGTCATGGGTCCTCAGAGGTTTCCTCCACAGGGGCGTTTCATCTCCTGCATGCTATCAGTCAAACTCTTCATGAGTTGGAGGAGGTATCTCTTTTTGGGCCTTCTGTTCCGTACACGCTGCCCGGCTTCCCCACTTCCCCACTAAGGGTGGGAATAGAGAAAGGCCAAAACATGCAGATCAGTATTCACAAGCACTACTACTATTCACAACACATTGAAATAGGAGGGCTAAAGACCAAGGTTCAATGTGGGGGAACAGCTCCTCCCACATCCCAGATAAAAGTAGCCTGTCCAGCAAAGCCCACACTTAGTGTATTTTGTTACACCAACCATCCTCCTCCTACTCCGGCACTCTACTCATCCTTGATGCTGGGCCTTCTATTCCCTACATGCTGCCCGGATTCCCTATCAAGAGTGGGAATAGAGAAAGGTCAAATTCAAAATCAGTATTCACAAGCACTACTACTATTCATAACACACTGAAATTGATTTATCTAACAATCTAACTGCCATAAAATCCCATATTATACAACAGAGTCTGAAAAAGGTGTAACATGATTGGCTGGCACCTCAGACCCATGATAAATCCTAGCATTACCCATGGGAAAAGGTGTCAACCAGCAGTATCTGGAACCTCACCTTTTTTAAATAACTCTGACCCCAGATTTCAAAGGCAAAAACTGCCATATTGTTACGCTGTTTACCTGCAACGGTAAACCAAAATTCAAAAATGCACTACTGTTTTGTAGTCAAAGACACTAGACTTGCTGGGAAAAAGTATAAAAATTAGCAGTATTTTCACTGGTGTTTGTTACTGCCCTGGACTCAGTTCTACTAACGATTCCTCCTCGCACACTCCCTCCCTCTACCCTCTGCAGGGAGTGCTCAGTCCTGTAAGAAATCTTCAAGCAGCTGCTCCACAGAACATGATACCAACTGCACAGTATCCTCATGAGTGGTTCTCTCGCACACTGACCTTGTTTGTTCCTGGGGATCGCTGTTTTCCATTACAATAGATCCACAATGTTTCCAGCATTTGATTAGTCCAACAAAATCATTTTTTATCATAAAAAACATGTCGGCAACCTGGATGTCTGCAGACCAAAACTGAACTGCGAGATGTCTAGTGAGCTACATGTGTGGGAGTCCCTCTTGAAAGTACTTTATATGCTCCCCCAATTACTGAAATAATAAACAAAAAGCCAAACGAAAACGTTACTTCATATCACCTCCTCTCCACTGAAAAACCACAGCAACCCCAGAAACAGACCCTGACGGCAGCCCTGTATCCTAGTAAAAACTGCAACCATGCTAAATCTCACTGTTATCTCTTCATATAAAAAAAAAATATGTATACAACATGTCTGCTGAAGGAGGCAGTGTGAGCTGGGGGGGGGGTTAGAAGAGTTGGATACCAAAAACAGAGGCCTCGTAGACTCTGGGGGGGGGACAAAGTCTGGTTTGGATATTATTAAGACAGCACACTAATTTTGGGGAGCTTTTTGGGGAGCCTGAATTTGTGTCAAATTATTGTACAATTTAATCTATAAGAGGAGAAAACTAGTGTGTTATTGTATTGATTACAAACTTTGGTACTGATTATAGCTTTGGCTACAGTATGGCTTCTTCGGTGCAAAACTTTGTTGGATAAACAGGGAATAATTTTTTCTGATGGAACAATAAACTCAATGACATATATTTAAACTGGCTAAAAATTGCATTTTTCTTTAATTTTCTTACATTTGTTTCTTACAGATAGTGAAGGGGCACATTGTATAATTGCAATAAACCACTCCAGGGTATGTATTATGCTGGGTTTTACTCACGCCTGGCATGATTTGGTCACTTGGCCTGTGGCCTCATGACCAAAGCACAACAGGTGTGGTTAAATCCCAGTTAACCCACACTCTGTTGTGGTTTATTGCTTAAATGTTGTAACTACCTTGCATCTAACATTGTATATACAATGTAAAATATCCACATATTATACATTGCTTTCATTTTATAGTTCTATATAATTCAGTTATGTGGTGTTCTGTTTATTTATGTGTGAGATTTTCACAGGAAAAGCACTTTGTGGCAACATTTTGTCTGAAAGACACAGTGAAAAATAAATTGCACTGCATATTGTAAGTTTCATTCCTGATTTGTGCAGCAGGCGGTTGAAAGGAATGGTTTATTTATTCAATACATCCAGGGGATAGAAGGTAAGAGTGATAACCATGGAGGGCAAATGGGAAACAAGAGGGGGGTGGCAGTACAATGTAGCGAGCCATGTGTGTAAATGCTCGAAGTCTAGGCAACAAGGTTGCAGACCTAGAGGCCACCATGGCTAAGGCAGACCTGGATATGGTTGCAATTACCGAGTCCACATGCAATGAAAATCAGAACTGGGATGTGGCCATCCTTAGGTATACTCTGTTCAGAAAAGACAGGGTAGGTAAAAAAAGGGAGAGGAGTGGCTCTTTATGTTTGCAACAAAATGAAAGCCACAGAAATACAGGGAGATCAGAGAGAAGCTGAGGTACTGTGGGTCACCCTGGAAACATGCAAGGGGGCCACTATTCATATAGGAGTGCTCTACAGGCCTCCTCCACAGGGTGGAGAGGTGGATAAGGACATGATGGAAGCCTTCCAAAGGATGGCATTCAAGGGGGAGGTGTTGCTGGTGGGGGACTTCAATCTGCCAGATGTGGTTTGGAGCCTACCAGCTGCAGCAACAGTCAGAAGTAGGGACTTCCTGGACTCCCTGCAAGGGACATTCCTCAGGCAACTAGTTAAGAAGCCCACTCATGTGGGGGGGGGGGGATATTGGACCTGGTACTTACAAACAGGGACAGTGTTGTTGACGTCATGGTAAGAGATGACCTGGGGTCCAGCGATCACCGTACAGTGTGGTTCAATATAAGGACTGGGACAGAACCGAGCCGCACTAAGATGAGGGTCCTGGACTTCAGGAGGGTCAATTTCAGGAAAATGAAAGAATGTCTCAGGGACACCCTGGCAGGAATAGAGGATCTGGAGGAATCAGTGGACTATGGATAAAAATAAAGGAGGGCATTGAAAAAGAAACATATCTCTGTGTCAGGCAGGCTAACAAGGCCAAGGGGAAAAAAAGAAACCTCTATGGTTCTCGAAAGACGTAGCAGAAAAAGTAAGAGCAAGAAAACTAACATTTAGAGAGTACAAAAAGACACAGAAGGAGGAGGATAGGTAAATCTACAAAGAGAAACAATGGAAGACAGAGAAGGCAGTTAGATGCGCAAAGGCACAAACAGAGGAGAATATTGCCCAGTCAGCAAAAGGGGGATAAACTTACTTTAGATATATAAGTGAGAAGAAGACCAAAGAGGTAGTAGTAAGGATAAAAGGGGAAGAAGGGGGTTGCAAAGAGGATGACCAAAAGAAGGCAGACATATTGAACAAATACTTTTGTTCAGTATTTACAGAAGAAGAGGTAGGTAATGAGTCAAAGATAAGGAACAATGGTATAAATGGTAAGGGGGTGGACAACAGTCCTTCTACAGAGGAGAAAGTCCTCAAGATGCTAGCACAGTTAAAAGTAGACATGGCAATGGGACCCGATGGGGTGCACCACATGATACTGAGGGAGTTCAAAGAGGTGCTGGCTGCACCTCTGACAACTCTGTTCAACTTATCATTAGAAACAGGGGAGGTTCCAAGGGACTGGAGGAGGGAAGATGTGGTCCCACTTCACAAAAGTGGGAACAGGGAGGAGGCAGGAAATTACAGACCTGTTAGCCTGATTTTGGTAGTGGATAAAGTAATGGAAACACTACTGAAGGAAAGGATAGTGGAATACCTTGTAACCAGTGGATAACAAGATTCAAGGCAACATGGTTTCATTGGGGGGGGGGTCAAAAAGTTATGAACTGGGTAATAAGTTGGTTAAGCTACAGGAGTCAGAGGGTGGTGGTACTGTGAATGGTGTCCACTCTGGAGAAGCCAAGGTGACCACTGGGTGCCTCTGGGCTCTGTACTAGGCATGGTCCTCTTCAATGTCTTTATTAGTGACATTGTGGAAGGGCTAGAAGGGAAAGTATTGTTCGCGGATGAGAAAAAAATCTGCAACAGATTAGGCACACTGGTTGGGGGGGGTGAAGGATGATTTTAAAAAGTTGGAAGAAAGGTCAAGGGTTTGGCAGCTGGGTTTCAATGCAAAAAATTGCAAAATCATACACTTGGGAGACAGAAGCCCGGGGCCTACATACCAATTGGGAGAGGAAGTACTGGCAACCACCAAAGAGGAAAAGGTCCTGGGGAGTAATCATTTCTGATGACCTGAAGACAGCCAAACAGTGTGCTAAGGCAGTGGGAAATGTTAGCAGGATGCTCAGGTGCATAGGGAGGGGTACCACCAGTAGGAAGAAGGGGGTAATATTACCCTTGTGCAGATCACTGGTAAGACCCCACCTTGAGTACTGTGTCCAGTTCTGCAGGCCCCACCTCTGGAAGGACATTGATAAGGTGGAGGCAGTACAAAAGAGGGCTACCAAAATCGTGTAGGGCCTGCATCAAAAGTCCTATGAGGAGAGACCCAGGGAACTAAATATGCACTTTCTAGATTCAAATGCCCAACAGGTATTAATAAGGTACAAGAAGGTAGCATTTTCCATAGGAAAAAAAGCTCGAGGACAAGGGGTCATGCTATGAAGTTGGAGGGGGGCTGCTCAGAGGAAATGTGTGGAAATACTTCTTCATGGAGAGGGTGGTAGATGCCTGGAACAGCCTTCCAGCAGTGGTGGTGGGTTCAAAACTGTGACAGGATTCAAGCATGCATGGGACAGATACAAGGGGACCTTAGTAGTTAGGTAAGAGAAGGAGACGACCTGAGATCACGTAGGGTCTGCAGTGGTACAGTAGGCAGGGAAAACTAGGCAGACTAGGTGGGCCAAGTAGTCCTTATCTGCCGACAACTTCTATATTTCTGTGTTTCTATCTTACATCTCATTTGCAGCTGTGTCTTGCTGCTATACTATTCAAACTGTATTGCTATCAGGGGCAGATGTGCAGGAAGGTCAGTGACTTGCTCAAAGTTCACAAAACAAATTTGGGGACTGTGCTGGGATTCTAAACCTGTGTTCTAGTGGTACCTGGACAGTGCTTTTATGGCTCTGACTACCCTTTGTTAGTGCTGGTATCCAACTGAGGATGTGACTAAAGTCGTATTTTGGATCCATAGTCAGATAGTTGGATCCAGTGGTTGGATACCTATTCTGTATGCCTGTGTGTTGTACAATGTGCCTTGCAAGAATCTCTATTACCCCATTGGCTGTCTTCTGAGGCAATGACCCTTGTCATGGCATTCTCTCCAACCCAGCTTACCCAAATTCTTGTGACACACATGACCCTAACACATATGACAAAAAGAAGCATGAGAGGGGTATTCAGCATACTTGAGCTGGCCTACATGTTCTCCAAGGCCTGAGGGGAGTGGAAACAGCATTCTGTGGGTTGCGTACCACAGACCTGCACATGAATAGATGAATGTGATATGCCCTGGGGTTATGGATCCCCTCCCTTTACTGGAAGCAGCAGCATGTCGTGGTTTAGGGCTAGTGAAGGGATCATGTGGTGGGGTCTGTACATGGACAATTTAGAAACATGTAAACATAGACGATGATGGCAGAAAAAGACCAAAGGTCCATCCAGTCTGCCCAAGTTCCCTATTTAGCTCTGGGGCCTATTGCCCTTCCAGGGTCCTAGCCCTCCCACATACCCTCCTTTTTCCTATCTGATTCTGATGTCCTGAGCAACCATTATACCCTTTATTCTGTCCCCATCATACTTAAAATCACTAACGTTTTTTGCACTCACCACCTCTACTGGCAGCATGTTCCATGGCTCCAGCACCTTTTGTGTAAAACAGTATTTATTTATTTATTTGTTTTTGAAAGTCGGATTTACAACCTTTGAGTCAGGGACTCATTCACAAAGGCACCTCATCACAGGGAGGGTAGACATGGTTACAGTGTGAGATACAACAGTGGTAACATACAGGTGCAATACAGATAACAAAAGAACACAACAGAACAGTGGTTTATGGAATAAAATTACATGCAGTAAATAGCAATTGTATAAAGTATAACAATAGTAGAGGTCACAACCCTGGTCATACCACATATTCAGAATGAGAAACTACATTTATAAAAGGACAAATGTATAGTGCATGTGAAAACTGCAGGCACATTTGCGCAGTTTGCATAAGTTGTGCAGAACTCAACTTATAACACAATAGTGTGGAGTCTGTTACAGAGTGTAAGTAACTCTTAAAGCCATCACATGCTACTGGCCCTTTGAAAGGGCCACATAGGACAGTAGGACCATGTGCCAGTCACTGTTTAGTAGCAGAACTTTCCCCTTAAGTGAGAACATGTTTGCATAATTCTTTTATGCTCTGTTTAGGGTTTTGCAGATATTAGTTGTTAAATTTTAGATACAGTAGCTCTGATAAAGAGGGTCTCCCAATTAAAGGGATAGACACCATTGTCCACAGGCCCAGGCCAAGTTGTGTGGAGCCTATAAAAGGTTTGTCTGACAGAGGGAGAGGGGGGAAGAAAAGAGGAAGGGGTAAGTGAGGTAAAAAAGGGGGAGGGGAATAGAAGGCAGTGTAGGAGTGAGGTGGCAGACAGGGATTAGCTAGGGGAAGGGAGGGAGAGAGAGTGGGGGTGAGCAACAGGGGTACTTAAGGTCGAGCACAAGCTCAGGGAGCTCACAATTTGTTCTTTACCCCTTTAAGAAAGTCAGCCCAGCCGGCTCGTCGGCACAGCGGTTGGATTTCCGCTTGCGATGCCAGCGACCCGGGTTTGGGAATGGACTTGGGTCGCTGGAGAGCCGGCTGGGAGGAGAAGGCTTGAGCATCCTGTGACTGCTCACCTTCTCCTGGGGGAAGGAGGGGACGCGGTTTGCTGTCTGCTGTCTCCTGGCGGAGGCCGGTAGCGTGACAGTCCAAGTGAGCCCAACTGTACACAGGGAATGGTGGACGTCGGCATCCACCTAGACATCTGTGGCACAACATGCCCTCGAGGAGAAAAAGTAGAAACTCAGCTCCCTGGTTGGCCGGATGATGGCTGCCGGCTCCTGCTGACTCGAGTGCCCTGACGCCCCAGAATCCACCTCAGCAGCGCCCGGGGACTGATCGTAGAGCACGCTTTTTGCCACTCCTGGCGCCTTCCCCTTTGGAGGAGAGGAACCTGTCTGGTGAAAGGGATACACCGGGCCACCCCTGGGATGGCTGCAATTTGAGGTGAATGGAAGTGGGGTCAGGGAGAGGGGTGGGGGTCCCTGAGCAGCGGGAGGAGAGAGGCAGGGAGCAAGGAGCAAAAAAAAAAAAAAAAAAGAAAGTCATCCTCCTATGATGTACATTGAGGGGGGAAGATAAGAGAATAAAGGAGAAGGAAATTAAGAAATATATTTTGAAATTAATTATTGCATGATAAAGGGGATTTAGAATATATGCTGTACAGTATATGGAAATATGTTTGATGGATATGTATATTTATGGATTTAAGGATTTATGGAAAATGGATACTTGAGTTCAAAGAGTTAAGTAAATTAATTACCAAATCTGAGCACCAACACATACCTGTCTATCTTCATTGGTGGGGATCTGGGGGACAATACGAAAAATCTGCAGAGAAGGAGTAGGAGTTGTGTTATCAGAATCAGTGATCCGGGCAAAACAAATCAGATACATCTGTGTAGTGCATTATCCGAGCCGTCAGGTATCATGGCAGATCAGACAGTGCAAACCTAGTGCTGATTACAGTTAATTCAATGCATAACGATTTCCTTTGATTCTTTCATGGAGTTTCAATGCTGGATTTACACATTTCTAACCAAGGATAATCCAAATGAGATATGACATCCTGTTTTCAGTGGGGTCCTGCTTCAGCACAATTTCATCACCAGGAAGACTGATGCAGAGAGGTGTCTGGTGACTTGCTCAACATCACGTAGTGAGCAAGTAGTTATGTCGTTCCCTTTAAACTCTTTATGTAGGTTGCATTTCTGTACGTTAGCAGAATCTCCTTATGCTGTGGAATGTCTCTGTCAAACTCTCAGCTTCTGAGGTTACAGATTGTTTCTGAGAACTTCTATCAAATGGCATTGAACAATAAATAAACCTAACTGGCAGAGGAAGATCACATGCATTAATGCACAGTCACATTTTGGATCTAATTTTTATAGGCAAAAAAACCCCAAACAGTTTACTTAATAAAATAATAAGTAATTTTTTATGCAAAATAACCCACTCCAGGATATGCTGTAATGCTACAGTGATATACTGTACTTCCTAGAAGTGTAAAGCCACTCATCATATACACCTTGTGCCTCAGCACCCCTTGGGCATATATCAATTTAGCATTACCACACAACCTGTCATGGGTTACTGGTGATACCTATTTCTGTTTGGCACTGTGAGTCCGATAAGGGAGACAAGTAAAAATAAAAAGTATTATGAAACTGATCTGAACTTTGTTGCCTTTTGTTTTGGCATGTGCAGACATCCCACATTTTGCTTTTTTTAAATTTAAATAGACATTAACATGGGAAAAAGTGTGGGTCAAAGTGAGGGTCAACAATCAAAATGATGGATGTATTGACGCAACACAATTGGGTGACTTGAAAAAAGTAAAATAATTCTTGCAGCAGTGACAAGATAATAGTTTCAAACTAATCTGCTAACGGATTTGATGGGGCCGAATTTCAAATACAAAATAGAATGACTAGAAGGGTCAAAATGGAATAAGACAGTTTAAATTTCAAACAAAGGGTTTACCGTTACAGTTGGAAGGCTTAGCCTTGAGTTCAATGGACAAGCAGCCAGCCACTCCCACTTCCTGAGCTATATAAACTGTTCCTCTCAGACTCCTTGTGAAGCATTTTTTTGCTGCAGCTGAAGGCTCTGTCAGTCTGGCCTCTGAGCTGGTTGGGGCCTGCTCCCCCCAACCTTGCTGCTCCTGCTTGTCTGTTGGACTTTTGTGTTTCTTTCCTGATTCTGGTTTGTATTTTGCCTTTAGCTGTGTGTGCTTCTTCTGTCTTTTGTTCCCTGTTTTCTGTGTTTGTGTGTCTTTGTTTTTTTTTTCTGGGGGGCTTTTGTATCCAAGCTCCTAGCATATCGATCCTGAGCTCCTACTATTTGCTCTGTTACCCACATCTCTCAAACTACTGCAATACAACTGCAATAGTTATTTGTGTGTTTCAGCCTAACCATAGCTGCTCCATGTTGCATACTCGATTGTTTTCACCTGACTCAGGCTTACTCTGAACCTATGCAGCTCAATCATGCTCTCATTCTACTTGCCTATTGCAGCAGCTTCATTACATTGCCTGGCTACTCCTGCTTTCAGAGCATTGTCTCTTTATTTATGTTCATTGCAGTTTTACAATGCAGCGTACTCCGTATACATGTTGCTTCTATGTTTATTCACCGGTTATACTCGGAGGACAGCTAAAGCTACTGCTGAGGCTGTAATTTAATTTCAATACCTGTACGTAGGTCTCGGCCCTTCCACCACTTTCTTGTTTTTCCTACAGTGGGGACACTTGGAGGTGTTTGGGGAGTTGTAGCCCCATGTGGCTAATTCTAAATCCTGTCTCTGCCGACAACAAATCCTCTGAGTATGTGTCTCTCCTATTGGTTTTTGGATGCTTGGCTGGCTTGCCCCACTATTTAGTGCTGATCATTACTACAATGTTATGCAGGCCTATGAGCAGGTCCACCTATTACTACTCTGCTTACTGACCTACGTGCAGGTCCACTCTTGCTTACGCAGTCATTGCTCATGCCTACCACAACCCTTCAGCTTCAGCCTCTGGGATGTCTGCTGCACTCAATCTGCTTTTAACCTTGCAAGGTATCTGCACTCAACACTCATTACATTTCAACATACCTGTGCTCATTCAGCTGCTCACCCGCTTTTCAGCTATCAGTTTGGGGCATGCCAGCCATACCATTCTGGTGCAGCATTCCCTGCATCCAACGGTCTCGCTCTGCATTTAGTCCACATTTTGAGTGTGTCCGACTTGGGGTGGGGTCCTTCTCACCTGGTCAATAGCTGGGAATGTCCTCGCTCTGGGCTCAGCTTTAGCTGTTCATTACACATCAACTCCTGGTGTAAAATTTAAGACTAGCTCTGAAGGGTGGAAACAGTTACCTCCTTTGGCTCTAGTGTTCCACTATAATGGTTATCCATGGGTTTAGTATTTTCCCTAGCAAGGCACCTTCACTGCATTCTCCCTATGACTGCCTCTGGTTTACCTGGTTTGAGTTTGGGGTGAGTAGGCCAGGTGAGTGCCTCAGCAGTCATTGCTGTCCTCCTCCCGCCTTGTTTTCTCGCAACCTTCCACAGTGTTCCTGCTAGAGGGTTTTGAGTGAGAGCCTTCCCCCAAATCGGAATATTTTTTACCTTCCTTTAATTACATTTCCAAATTGCAGCTGCAGAGCTGTCACCAAAAAAAAAATCCCAAGCCTGGAGGGAAGGTGACCTAGGCCTTGGATTCCCAGAGATTTCCTCATCATAGGGCATTTTTTATCTCCTCCGTTGCCTCAGGTCATAACTGTTAGCATAGTAGTGTCCCTAGTCTCTTTAGGTAGGTTCCGCTGTTGGATGGAGGTGGATGGTGTCCCTGCCATTTCCTCTCTCCTTTGAGGATCCCCTCATTCTCAACGCAAGCCATCAGAATCATGCCATGCAAGCCTGTGCATTTCGTTTTTTGTATTTTTTTATTTTAGTCTTTGGTAACCGGGTAAAACGCACTAGGCACAAGTGACTGTTTTCAGGGGTGACCTGGGAGCACTGGGCAGTTAAGTGACTTGCTCAGAGTCACACAGTATACATGTGGAGGTTATGAGAATCAAACTCGGGCCTGGTCTGTTGGATGTAGCAAGCTCGCTCACATCTCGTTCCTCTAACCTCTAGGCTATACTGCCCAGTTTATGTTACCAACCTGAGCATCTCATTACGTTATTAAACTGTATGTGTATCTACTACTACGTCACAATTACTGCTTGCTTATATGCTTTGTACTTCATTCTTTTTGGGGGATCCTTCCTAAGGTACCTTTAGCCATGGGAATCAATCCCGTGGCACCTCTAGGGGTGGAACCCTTTTCGAGGGTTCCTTGCCTTTGATACCCCTACAGGGTGGTAATTCCTCTCGAACAGAGTGTGAATGGCCAAAACCAAATTAACACAGTTGCACAAGCATAACACTATACTGGCTGTGTAGGCTATTGAATTAGGGGCTGCAGAGGGGAGAGTCACATTCTGTACAAAATAAATAGAACCATCAACCCTAGAAACCATTTTTTTTTTTGAATAATTAATTTATCAGAGTTGATATACTGGGCAAAATTGCCTGGGGCAGGTATAGCCCATACTGGCCACATTGGAGGGTCTTATTATTGTGCTTCGAAAACAGTTAATTGTTTATTTTTTTTTTTTTTTTTTTTTTTTTTTTTTAATACAAGTGTTTTAAGAATTAAAATTAAGTAAAACAAGCATTTGTCAATGCTGAATGTTTGCATGCTGGCATTGGCATTGGTACTGCAGGAGCTAGAGATGCATAATAGGAATGGCAGTGAGGTATTGAATTAACACCGACTCCCACCTCCACCCTGCAGAGACTGACAGGTGTTGGGGTGTGTCTTTGGGTAATCGGCCACAACACTCATGCAATTCCACCATACCACACCCCACCCTCCAGACACTGACAGGTGTCATGGTGTGCCTTGGGGTCTTTGGCCCTTACGCTCACCCCATTCCATAAGGAAATAAGCTGAGATGGGTACAGCATAGGAGAATGGGGTAAATGTTAGGGCCAAAGATACCAAGGCACACCTCGATGCCTGTCAGTGGCTGCAGGGTGGGGGTGGAATGGTGTGAGCATTATGGCCGACGATCCCAAGACACCCCTGACGCCTGTCAGTCTGTATAGGGTGGGGCATTATGGTTGGAAACCCTAATACCCCGGGCATTTGTTGGTATCTTTGCTCCAAATTTTCAACATGGGCTTTTTGGGACCCCACCTCATGAACAGTGGCAATATCATTTTGTTACTCAATCCAAAAAGGTGATTTCGCACATTGAGTAAGCCATTTAGCACCACAGGTGTGAAAACACATTTCGGGCAGGATGTGAAAAATGACAGCTGTACTGTTCATGAGGAGGTGTGAAGAAATAGCAAAGTTGAAAATCTGGAGTGAAAATATGAAAAAGTGGCAAATCTATAAGTGTGTGTAGAAACTGTGCAAAGCACACTCGTAATGCAGTCATTTTTTAGAATGTTTTCACCAAATTTTCAACATGGCCTTTTTGGGACCTTCACCTCACGTACAGTGGCACTGGGATTTCATTAATCTGTCCCAAATGTTGATGTCTCACAGCGACCACGTCATTCTGTGCCACAGGTGCAAAAACACATTTTGGGAAGGATGTGAAAAATGACAGCTGTACTGTTCATAAGGGGGTGTGAAAAAATGGCAATGTTGAAAATTTGGAGTGAAAATATTAAAAATTGATGAAGTTACGAGTGTGCATATTTGTAGATGATATCAAGATCTGCAACAGAGTAGACACTCCAGAGGGTGTTGCAAGAATGAGGAGAGATCTGAGAAGGCTGGAAGAGCTGAATAAGGAGAGATCTGAGAAGGCCGGAAGAGTTGTCAGAGGTGTGGGCAATTAAAGTTTAATGCAAAGAAGTGCAAGATCATGCACCTGGGGTGAAGAAACCCTGCAGAGAGCTACTGGATTTGGGGAAGGGGGTTGCTGACAGTCACCAGGGAAGAGAGGGATTTAGGAATAATAATCTGAGATGACCTAAAGGTGGCCAAACAGTGTAACAAGGCTGTGAAGAGGGATACTGGGATGTTAGGGTGCATAGGAAGGAGTATCACTAACAGAAGAAGGGAGGTGGGAGGTGGTGATGCCATTGTACTAAACGCTGGTGAGGCCTTATCTGGAATAAGGTGTCCAGTTCTGGAGGCCACATCTTTGCAAAGACATAGACAGGGCAGAGATGGTCTAGAGAAGGGCGACCAAGATGGTGAAGGGCTTGCATCAGAAAGTATATGAGGACAGATTAAAAGACCTCAATATGTATACAACTGAGGAGAGGAGGGAACTGGGGGATATGATAAAGACCATCAAATATCTTAAAGGCTTTAACAAAGTGCAGGTGGGTGACATCTTTCAGTGCAAGAGTTGTAAAAGGACTTGGGGACACGATTAGAGATTGGAGGGGGGCAGGATAAAAGGAAATGTAAGGAAGTTTTTCTTCATGGATAGGGTTGTGGATGCTTGGAATAGCCTACACCAAGAAGTGGTGGGTGCTAACACAGTGGAGGGATTCAAACATGAATGGGATAGACATAAGGGAACCCAAGATGGGGTGAAGGGAGGTGAGAGCCAATGGCCAAGTAGGGTCAGTGGCTGCTGATGCAGGCAGAGAATACAAGCAGACTAGGTGGGCCTAGCGGTCCTTATCTGCCATCAGCTACTATGTTACTATGTATGTTACTATGTAATTCCTAACATTAATTATTGCCTGAGGTATCTTTTGTCCTCCCATCTTACAGTCATTTCTCCCTAGGCCATCACGTCCAAATCTCTTGAATGCCTCCAACCCCCTCCCCCATCCTCCCCACCTCTTTTACCCCCCCCATTCCCCACTCCATATGCCAGTTCTCAACCTCGCTGACTACTCAAAGGACTCTTCCACTCTCATTTGCATTGCACTATGACTTTAGATGATCTGCTATTCCTGCTCATTAAGGCCCTCCTTATGATGACTACTATATAAGCAATAGCCCATTGGCCCTTACGTCCTTATATCTGTATCCATGCAATTGTATTTATGTGGTGTACCTCCTGTTGTGCCCATTGCCATGCTCTAGTGGATATAGCTTGTCATATGTTATGATGATATCTGTATTTGTTATTGTACGTGTTCTACAACTTGTTATTGTCTATACCCTGTTGGCAGGTGTACTGCCCCAGGTCCATCCTGTAAATGAGTTTGTTTCAATGATGTTCTGCCAGGCAAAATAAATATATTTATTGATTGATTGATTGATGTAAGGGACTTGGACAATCAGAGATGGGGATTTTTTAAATCCATTTGTCATGAGATCCCCTTCCCTGAAATACCCACATTCAGACTTGTCTTTTTGGGTGTTCAGTCAGCCAGTTTATTAAACACCAAATTATCCCATCTTTATCCAAACATATATCTCTTTATATACATTATATTTAAAACATTCTTCCCCCAATTCATGCATCACTTCATTTCTCCACTGTAGTCGGATGCACACCCGATCTACCTCTTGGCCCTCTGGGTGCAAATTCCCAAAGGTGCCAAACACATCTAGATGCACACCCAGTCTGTGTGCCTTCTTTTATCACAGCCCAATACACCCTGGGCCCCATCTTTCTTTGTTCTGCTCCTTACACCCTTTTTTTTTCTCTGTTTTCCACATCCACAGCAACAGCATCCATCTTCAGCAGTCCCCCGTGGCACCTGACACCCATACCCCCACCCCCCAGCTTCCACCTACCTATAGAGCAGGTGGGAGGGCAAACAGACTATCGAGAAGAAGGGTGAACCTCTTCCTGAAGCCCTTTTTTAAACCCTTTCTTTTTCCTGGACTTCTACCCCATCCAATCCAGTTCTTCTTTTCTAGCCCCTTCCCTTTCTGTGTTGACTCATTTTCCCAGCACCCCCTGCTCCTAGTCCTCCCCCTCCCCCTTCTTCTCCCATCCCTCCACCTTCAACTCCTTTCCTAACCACTTTCAGGTCAGCTGACCCCTGACAACAGAGGCTGCCTTCAAACAGGCAACCCATTTAAAAAAAATGGAATATTCAGGCATTCAGGTACTCCAGGGATTGGGTTACCATCAGTTATTCTAACCCTTGGGGAAACATGAGGCACTAGGTGTAGCCAAGTGTCCAATGCCCCTAGGGTTAGACTAACTGATGGTATCCCAAACCCTTGAGGGCCTCAATGCTATTGTCAAACACAGTTATAAAAAGAGTCTGAAAAATAGAGCTTCCTGCTTGACTATAAACATTCTATCATTCTCATGTTACTCTCTGGTTAACAGCCAAATCACATGTTGAACAAGGTACAGCACTATTTAAAATTCCCATTTTTTTATTATATAGCAATGAAGCACTCCCAGGTGTTATGTTACTCGTCAATCACCCTCTAGAAGGCTGTGACACTCGGCTACGCCTTATTCCACCTTACACCCCTAGAGGGCGATTACCAGGTCATTAACATAACTTCTGGTCATGCCTTATTGCCTAAAAATTTTCATTAGTTTCGAAATAAAAGTTTTTTATAGTCAAAATTCTAATTATTCTGTCATACATGAGGGTTTCCATCATTTAACCTAACCCTTTCAAAATGCTGTCATCCAATCAGGATGCTCAGTTTCCAACCTATGATTTATAATTCTGTAAAACATAAACACAATCTATTTTATGAGCCTGTCAATGTTTTGGATTGACCAATTGTTCAGTTTAAATTAGAGACCAGTGTACTGCTAAGCTAGGCTGCATAATATTGCAGAATTTTAAGAACATCATCAAAACGAGATCAGAAGAATGTGTTCTGGTGCTGAAGAAACTGGATAGTGATGGAAACACTAGTGTTGTACAAGCTTTATAACCAAATTATGCAGCATACTGGCTAACAGCCCAATGATTAGGTGGTTCCTTTTCAGTTCTTGCTCATTTTCAGGCATTAAGCACTTTTGATCGTGTCCAGTTGCACAGCTGATTTATATGCCGATTTATTTTTCCTCCATTCTATGCAATGATCTTGCTCTCTTGCTTCTCCTACACTCTACTATTGCACTTTATTGTCACTGTTCATTGTAACCGCATCATCTGACTTGCCGTAATCTGTGTAACTGTATTCTCCCCTTTCTCCTTCGCTGGGTCGCACTTCGAAATGGGCCTCAGCTCTGTGTGACTCTCCCAGTAACCAGTTTTAAATCAATCAATCAATCAATAAATAAATGCATATTGAGGAAAAACACAAACAGATGCAATAGGACTTTGAATTGGGGGAGGGGCAGAAGTGGAGTTTTAGTTTATGACAAATGTTCTCTAGCCTCAAAGTACAGGATGAGGATTTTTTTCCCCAGGCTGAAGACCAGGGTCTTAGCCAGAATACAAATATTTACAAGGGAAAGCTTTTCACATAGTCTGGTGCAAAATATCTACAGAAACAGGTGATATAAAAAAAAGCATCACTAAAAATGGTTGGTTCCTCCTTTGGGGTTTGTTAAAGGGCATTTCATTCCATTCCATTCTATTCAAACTGGCTGAGGGATTAGGGACTAATATACTATAGTAATCTTGACACACAGCTCTCAGTCTTGTGGTGCAGGTACTTCTGGCAGCCACATGATGTCACTGACTCCTACTGCATCAGATATTTCCGTTCAGACTCTCTCATACTGTATATAACATTTATTCTAATTTCCAGGTCAAAAACTACATAAAGTCATATCACCCTATTTGCTTGTCTGAGGGGTGGCACTGCAGAATGAACAGACAGAGAAAACAATTATGCTCCTTCAATGGCGAGGGATATATCAAAGGCCCGGTGTTCCATAATTGCAAATTATGTAACCACTCTTCATCATGCTTATTAAAATGAATTTTCTTTGCAGGACAAGAAAAGAAAGACTTAAAAGACTGATGTACTAGTTCATCTGGATCACTAGCAAATCAGCTTCATGGAATATATCAGAGTAAACCGCATCCTCTTACCAAGCGGCAAAATAAAAATGTTCAGCTTATGACTAAATTATTTTCCCATTTCTACTTTGTGCCAGTCACATGGCAGGGAAGAACAGCAAACCTTTGTGTTTCAATTTTCTGTGGATAAAAGAAAGGAATTATTTTGATCAAGTAGCCTGTTGTTCTCAGAGTCTCTTTGCTTAGCTGTAACTAAGATGGTTAAAGACCCTGACAGTTGCTCCTGGTTCATAGGAGTGTGCAGTACCGAGGTTCGAATGCGTGAATTAAACAGCACTGAAATGGCAGCTGTTTTGCTAGCTTCAGGGGAGCTGGACATTGTTGGATCCTGACCAGTCTTTTCTGACTACACATGTGTGAAGCTCCATGTATAGACAGTGTAAAAATTACACTGCTGACCGCTTGACTTGGGCTTGACATAGACATAATTGACAGGTATGGGATGTTTACGTCAGGAGTGTGCCTTCCTATTATGTCACTTCCAGTGATGTCAGTGTAAAAATGGACTTCTGCCTTCTAAGTTTCTCATTGGTCATTTTGTAATGCAATCAGCAGTCAAGTTTTTTTTGTCTATGCACCTGCCTTCTCCACAAAATGCCTACAGGAACAAAGCACTATAGTCTCAGGGGTTTGGGTGCCAGTTAAGGGTATCATTCCAAACTCCAGACTGTTGACCTGTTCTAATTAAACCCAAGCAACATCTGAATGTCTGATTAGCTGAACACTTGGATTCAAACTATTAAACGATGGAATCTGTTTGGATTTAGTTTGAACAATATTTGCATTAATTTTTCCACTGTGGCTTTGCTTCTCTTTCACAGCAGTGGCATGAGGGAACTCTACTAAAGAAACTACTCATGTGCTATGGGAAGTGACAGAAAATGGTTCAGACTGAATAAAGAAAGGGCTGACTTATTTTGAGAAAACGGGTTTATTCAAGAACATGAGCACCATGTGACAAGCAGACGAGACTGCCTGATTGCGTCATCAAAATAGTTAAGAAATGGCACATTATATCCTTACTATAAGGCAACCCCTGCCAGTGGTTTCCTATCTGGTATCTAGTAACTCTGGAGCCTATTATGTTCACCCTCATCATACAGCAGTAATCAAAATCAATGATTTTCAGGAGCAGCCTCAGAGAAAACCCATTATATCTAATAAATGGCATTTGATGACTCAACATGGGCTTAATTATGCCATACGATTTAATTAACGGTTATGTAAAAAGTGGTAAATGAACCCTTTCTCAGTGAAGGGGGACATGCTAGCTGGAAAACACTACTTAATGCACATTAGAGGTTCCCTCTGTGCTTTTGATACAAATCTCACCTGCTCACACCTACAGTATAGTCAGACTCATCAAATACCTAGCCATATGCACAGCCTCTTTTTGGGCCATTTGTGAAGGTCTTGAAAATCCTCTCACAGAACACACTGCCTAGCCTTTAAGGAAATCTCTTTACAAGTGCAAGCGAAACAGTTACAGAAGGAAAGAGGTCTACCAATGCTCCACACTTAGGAATGCATTACACACTCTGCAGTTAGCAGTCTGGAGATCATAACGAGTTAAAATCAAATCAGCTACCTCAAATGTGTTTTACTTGTTCTAGCTCTGCACACCTGGATCCCCAAAGATCACCTACAGTACCTTCATGAATATGTTCTTAATCTCAGGATAAATTTGGAAACATTGTTTAATGTGTCTGTTAAAATTATTTCTTATATTCCGGGTTAGATATACAAATCAGTATCAGAGGGATCCCACATACAGGTAACTGTGTGATGAACCCCTATTGCACTGCCCTTTATTCATACTGTACTTGTAAACAGTAAGGAAGTAGTGTGCTGTGATCTAGGAGATTCCACTACAGCCAATGATTCACTGTGTGACCATAGGCAAGTCACTGGACCTACATGTGCCTTCAATCCTCCAATGATGCAAAAGCTGGATAGAAGCAGGACCCCACTGAAAATATCACGTCACAGCTTCACTGGACTATCCTGGGTAAATATATTGCAAAATCAAAGTGAACTGCGACATCCACGTGCTAGCATTCCTTATCTCCTGAACAGAACTAAATAAGGTAGTCTAGTGGCTATGTTAAAGGAAATATATTCTATCTCAAATACGAAGGATTCCAAACAATGTCTGAACCTTGTGGAGGTTTCATTGTAAACAGTGTCTGAATGTCTGTATATGTGAATAAACAGCGTCTGAATGTCTGTATATGTGAATAAACAGCATCTGACAACCACTTGCAATTACAGTTTATGCCAGATGTAAAGTTTTTGGATTTGTGAAAGAGAACATGTTTTCCACTGTCATGCACAGTAGTGTTTGGAACAAATATTCTTTAATTTGCAAAGATTTTTTTTCCTTTTAATTCTTGATTAGTGTGGTTAACATTATGTCTTATCACCTGTACTAGAGCAAGCATACCTGCAGTACCTGTGGGGAATCAAACCAGGGACCCTGACTCCCGAGTGCAGCCAACTATAATCCTTTACACAATGGGAAGGTCCTCTCAGCTGGTAGCTTTGAGCACTTCTGTAAAGATCATTGGAAATTTGAAAGTTTTAGTTTTGGCATGTACTGACAATAGAAAAAGTTTGTCAGAGTTACCATAACGATGGGATGACATGCTTTTTTTTTATTGCTGCTCCTTCCCAAGCACCTAACTTTCCAACACTCAGCATGAAGTGCGATTTATGGTCAAAATGCCTTTACATTGTCTGCCTCAGATTCCAGGAATAAGTCCCCCCCCCCAATTTTGGAATGCCCCAACCTACCAACATTCAAACCAGTCTCTTCTACCACCTGAAAAAACCTTATCTGTTTTGGTCCAGTATCACCCACACCCCATCACAGTACATACTACAGTTAAGACCCAATTTTCCATACTACTGTTATTCCACCTACTGTATGTCATTCTGTAATGAATTATGTTTTATATCTTACTGGCTTCAAATTGCATTTCTACCTTATATTTGTATATAGGATGGAATTGCTTTTCTGCTGCGCTAAAGTATATGGCTGCATGCTGTTGTCCACACTGGGACCCCCCGTAAAAACAAGATGCTGCATCTCATGTAGTAAACACAATTGGAGAAATTAACAAATAAATTCTGCATTTCTGAGGTCAGTGATAGCTGGATGATGTCATAGTGGTTTGTAGGGTAGGATTTTCAGAATGGATCCATCTCAGATCGGTCAGCCCTATTTGCTAAGTGGGCTTACATCTGCACTTGTACCCAATCAACCAAGGAAAAGGTCTACCAGTAAGTACAGCTTAGGTAGAGTTGCTTTTGACAAGTCATGACTAGCATGAAAAATTAACATGTACATCTTTTTTTGTTATTTGTTTTTATAGAAGCTCCCACAAAAATGCCTACAGACCTTGAAAATAGGGTATGTGTGACTCTGGATGCATTCAGTCAGATGTACATGGGAGCAGGGTCAAGCTGCCACACCCACTTTCACCCTAATTTATCCCTTAGTCTCTTAACTATTTCTATCCCCATCTTTTAAGAAAAGTTTTTCTTTAAAAAAAAAAATGAGAAGACAGCAGCACTTATTGTTATATACCATGATGATCAACATACTGGTGTTTTAACATGAGAAAACTGTGCTGAGACTGAAATACTGCAAGTATCTTGATGTTTCCTACAGAATGTTCTGGCGCTAAGAGCTCAAGGGTGAGACAACAGTAACAAGAACACAATTTAGTGTTACACTAAAACATGTTTTTTTTTTTTTAATAAAGAACATTTTGCTGTACACACACCTCTGCAGTAAAATTAACACCAAGTGCATTTTACATTCACTATATCCCTGAAAATGCCTACTTGCTACCTTATGACACCCACTAGAGGGCTGTTTTGCTATTACAATTTTGAAGCCTTTTATTATACCAACACAAAACTGTCAATACACACAAGCTTTCAGGTTTACGTGGGGCCTTTCCTCCATGTAGGCCTGAACGCTTGTGTACTGAAACATTTCTGTTGTTTCAGTATGAGGTATCAGATCACCTGTTTTGTCCGTCTGTTTGTACAAAGACCAATACAGCTACAGTACAAGTATTTCTACTACTTTGGCTGTTATTTACAGCCATCAAAATTACTGCAAATGGCACTGATTTGCATAGATTGCCTTTCTCATATAATGCAGAACATCTGGTTCAGTTGGGCATCCCAAAGAAAAGGAGTTCAGGATTATTGTAAACTCACAGATGTAGAAACAGGCATGCTGTTCCACAGTGCTCAATCCAAGTTTGCTGACAAACAGAAGTATGCACTGCAGAAACAAACAAACAGTCTGGCTAACAATTTTGGTTCGGGGTTTAAAAGTAAGCAGAGTGTGGATCACTGTTTTTTCACCCCTACCCACATTGCAAATTGTATTATTATGGTTTCTGGGAGAAAAACATTTCCAATTGTATGGGCAACTAGATGATGTGTCAGTCACCTGTATTTTGCTGTATTTGTTAACTTTGTTGCTTGTTAAGTTAATCCATTTTCCTTTTTTATTCTGTTTTTGTGCATGAAATGCGAAATGTAAAAACTTCAATATGCTGTACCTCTAGCTGCTTGTAATTTTAGAATAAAATTTGATCTATACAACAGGTGTTGCTTAGTGCTTTTAGTCCCCTGCACTTTAATGGTTCAAGTTGTTAACATTTCTTTTTGTGGTGTGTTCAGTGCCCATGAAACTGAGGGACTGTTGTCGCTACAGTCTGAAGATACTTGTGTGCTAGCAGTATAGCTTAGAGAGCACAGAATCATGAACCTTGTGGCCCAGGGTTGAATCCCATCAAACCACTCACCTACTGTGTAACCTGGAGCAAATCTCTTCTTTTTCCTGTGCTAAAGACACAAGATCTGATTATCAAGATGAGTGGTTGCTGATGCAAGGGTCTGTTTTTGCCTCTGTCAACATCTGTTTGTGGCAAAACTCAGGTATTTTATTTTTAACAGGGCCTGGGTTTCTGCATCAATTTCTGTGATTTATGGCAGCTTCCAACTTTGTCCACATTGTCATGCTGTTAGGCAGCCTATTAAGTGGCCTCGCTGTATCTGAAAGTTGGACACAGTTGCGGTATGCATGACTGAAATTCTACTTGTAATATTTAGGCCAAGTTACTCCTAATTTCTCTAAATCTCTTTGCTTATAACTGAGAGCATTTATGTAAGCAGTGATACCTGACAGGGTGGGCAATATTGGGCTATACTGGCCCATACCTCTCAATTGCTATAAATTTTACATAATGCTATGATTTTTACACTCAAATTTACCATTGCTCTGCATAGATTTACTGATGTCCCTCATAATGCTAGAGCTATGTCTGGACACATGAACTATTAAATCATTGAACTAAGTTGATAGAAACATTCCTTATCACTAACTATATGGGGCCCACTATCTGTAGATCTATTATTGTTTAAAATAAGAAAGTGCTACAAATTCTGGCCCTTTGCTATGATTTTTGAAGGTCAGTGCTATGATTTTTTAATGCTGAGGGGTTGAGAGGTATGTACTGACCTGCCCTACCCAGGTGCATAATAAGGCCCAATGCTGTAGGCAGAGGGCTTTACAGCCCCTAGAAGGTTGGTATAGCCTATTTCACCCACCCTGGTGGGTATTATTGTGCTTAGAAAATGGGTTTTACAATTAATACTGCACCAAAAACATCCAATTGACATCGAGGTTAAATAAATGTTTAAAAAAATTACAACAAATGTAGAAAATAAATAGGAAAAAGAAACTGGCAGTAAAGTAGTCCCTCCACTGTTGCAACTGTCAGTAGATGACGCTACTTTAGTTCACTTTTACTGCAAAGTCTAGCTAGCCACATTCATTTTTATAACCCCATTCCTGAGGTTTATTTGCATTATCCCCCCAAACCCCTGAGTAGCAGTTCATAGAATTTGATGGCAGAAAGGACCGCTTGGTCCATTCATTGTTTTTACACGTTCACGCTCCACGCGCCCCGAGTGTTCATTTTGTTTTAAATGCTCCTGATGCTTCGCAACCCTGAGTAGAAGTACCATAAATATGAGAAGAGTGGTAGTTTTGTTGTTCTAGTGATTGCAGACAGAGTTGTGCTGTTGGCTCGCAGCAGTACTGAAAGCAGGCAGTGGCTGGAGGCTGGGGAAGCAAGTAGCACTGTAGATAAGCACACTCAGTACTAGCACAAGACCATGTATATATGATTGTTTCTGTCTGCTGAAAGTAGGAGAAAGTGACACGCTGTGGCATTTGCTGTAGTATGTATGTGTGTGGGGGGGTGGTGCTCACTAAGCAAGGAAACAAGATGGCGGTATGGGGATTTTTAAATTTTGATGAGCACACTGACCTGTTTTGGTAAAAAAGCAGCCTGGCATCAGGCTCATTTTTTTCCTGGTCTCTATTGGTATTTAATGCACCCCCTTGCCAGGGGTCTCAGCCAATCAGAAACTGGGAAAATTCTACACATTTTCTAAATAAAAACAGTAGCTTAGTTCCTTAGAATTTGTATCCACCTGTTAGTTATCCACCGTCTGGAACACTTTAGTTTGTGACACCACAATCACAATCATTTCCATGTCACAGGCTTGTCATGTCAAAAGTAGAGGGCTATAACTTTAGAAGAGGCAAAAGTAACATAGGGCAGTGATTCAAATGTCCTTTGTGGTAAACAGTGGGCAGTGGTGAAATGCCAATCATCTTTGAAACACAGGTCAAATCATGTCTAAAAATTATATGGGCTGGATTTTCTGCTGCCATGCCGTAACCAGCTCCTGATGCTGATATCCGCCTGCAGCATCTGAAATGCTGCAAAATGTTTGAACAGTGTTTTCAAAGATTTTGCCACATTTATAGAAGTGGCCACCACTTTACAGTATAATAAAGATGTATGGATCATATATTTGTGCATGGATCATTTTATGGCCCCCTGAATGCCACAGGTCATGGCAGCTGGTTAAATAAGTTAGACCTCCTTTTAGGTGGTCTACGCTTATCCTTGCTCGTGTCCAGTATACAGCAAGTCCCCAATGTGCAACTAAAAATCCAGTGCTATATCTTTCAAATCGTCTGAGGCACCAGTTTTGACTAGTACTAAACACCATCTAATAAGGACAGAGGTGACTACACTCAACCAGTTGTACAGACGTTAAACCTAGGTCTGAAAATGTGGTGAAAAGCATGTTCCTCTGCCCTCTTTTACCCCTTTTTGGGCTCTTAATGTGTCGATCACACCCAGCCTAACACCCTCATTTCTGAGGTTAGGGGGTGATCTGCATTAAACTGAAACTTGCGCTGGTGATAGTCTCTCTGTATAAATGTTAATAATTTTTCTGTGGCTGTTGCTGAATGGGAAGGAATCATAGTTTGGCATCGACAAGGCAGCCAGCCAGTCTCTTTCACTTCCCAATTCATTTCCATGCCCCAGGACTCAGGCAGGTTATAATGTTCAGCAAGGGAGAGCAAGATGGTGTGCTCCATTGAAATGAATGGGGGAGATTTTTTATTAGTATCTTCTACATTATGATGGCAAGGTAGAGATTAATGAAGGCCACCACTCGACTAACAAGGCCCTTGTTAGTCAAGTGGTGGCCCTCATTAATCTCTAACCATCATAATGTACAAAATGCTAATAAAAAATGCCCCCACTCATTTCAATGAGGCATCCTCGCTGTGTCCCTTACTGCACGTCATAGTGCACGGGCGTTGAAATGAACTGGGAAGGGGAAGAGATTGGCTGGCCAGCTTGTCAGAGTCAAACTACGATCCCTTCCCATTCAATAATGGCCACAGAAAAATTATTAATATTTCTGCAGAGAGACTATCACCAGCACAGGCTTCAATTTAATGTAAGTTCCCCCCAATCTCTGACTCTCCAAAATCACTTTAATAAAGTTCAGATTATCACTCACTTCTCATAGCCGTATGCTGTGAGACAAGGTCTAGCAGCTCATGCATCAGACAAAGGACTATACAGTACTATGAAAGAAAGGGAACAGGAAGATGTGCAGTCACATGCTGTGCAGGACGGCCGCTGAGAACAAAAAATGCAGAATCTGTAATAAGCATGAGTAAGCCACTAGATGGATCGGATGTCAGGCTTATATAACAGTCAGAAAATGTTACGCTTGCTCTTATTGTCTTTTATCACGGGGGGGGGGGAGAGACACAGCAAACTGGGGAATCACTTTCTGAACGTATTGTTTAGACATTGCCTAAATCTGAGCAAGTGTTAGGAGGACACGATATCAGTCTACTAGCCATCTACCAGTTGTCTGGACAAGCACCTGTGTCAGACTGGAAATATAAAACAGAGACTATATTTAATTACTGATGGCTGTGTGCACATGGTGCCGTTTGATAGTTACCCTTACCACACACATCTCTGGAAGATCATTTGACTGTTATGTTATTCATTTTATTTCACACATCCTACCAGGACAGGTCTATCCAGATTAAGAGCCCCTTTTCAATCACGTTTTGGAACCTACTCAAGTAATCACCTGTGCTTGAGGTTCATGCAGCCAACTACAAAACAGTGCTGGCTAAGTACAACAAATACAGTAGCACCACTCGAGTTTGGGATTGAGAAAATACTTCTGTGTTGAACTCTGGGGCCAGATTTCCAAAAATGACAAAAATTGAAGATGTGCATAAAGAAAGCTATGCAAGAGAGGATTTCTTGCACAATCACAGGTTTTACCACATGCACTCAATTTTCAAAAAGGTTATGTATTTGCAACCTATCGCACAGCTTAATGTCAGCTTGTGCATACGATTTTGGTCAGCTGGAAATAACGCTAGGCCTGGCATTACTAGGTGTAGCACCTTTCCTGCAGCAGTGGGGAAAAAGGAAATGACATCCACACACATAAAATGCTGAAAACAGCATGTTTGTAGATGCAGGGATTTTTTTCCCCACTTTTTTTTTGTTTTAGTCTTTGGTAAGACCCACTAGGCACAAGTGCCTGTTTTCAGGGGTGACCTGGGAGCACTGGGCGGTTAAGTGACTTGCTCAGAGTCACACAGTATGCAAGTGGAGGTTGTGAGGATCAAACCCAGGTCTGGTCTGCTGGATGTACCAAGCCCATTCACAGCTTGTTACTCTAACCTCTAGGCTATACTGCCAGCCTAGAAGCTACTGAAAGTTGTGCACAGAGACACAGTCCCTTAGGTATGTCAGGCCCTTTGAAATCTGTGCCCCTGATTTTTACATGTCAATAACTTGGCCATCCTAAAAACAGAATAACCTGATATTTGGTATGGACATTTTGAAGCCTATGCCCTCTGGATCCTAACAATTTGGTAATGAGCAGGTCAGCAGTTTTAAAGTTCTAGAAGGTTGAAAATGTGAAGAAATACGATTTTTATGACCTTATTGTTTGCTCACAAATAGCTCAAACATGGCTCAGTGTTGAAACCAGAAACAGGTTTGTTAGATTTAGGGTCAGTGGTGTTGCTTTGCTATTTGGTTTAGGAAAATGTGTCAAGTTTGAATCACTGACCAAATAAGATTGCGTTTTCGGGCATGCACAGTTCTGTTTTTCAGAAATGTTTCATAGGGTGTTTATTTATGAGTGTATGCAGTCACAAAGAGCAGAGAACTGGTTTTCAGGCAGTAATTTGTGATCACTGCTAAAAAATACCTTTGAGCCCACTGTGTAACTTTTGTGGTCGAGTGTGTAGTGTGAGGGCGTCGCTTCTAACTTCTTTTTTTAAATGCATTAATTTTTGATATTAGTGAAAATAAATTGTGTGATATCAAAAGAGGAGTTTGTCTGAATGTTGTTTTCACCATTCTAAACTGATTTTCAAGAGATAAAAAATGTCTGCTTTCGTGACATTATGCGGTCATGAAAGTGGAGAAAAAAAGTTACTGAAATAGTGCACATGTAGTCATTTGCAAAGCAGGTTAGACCATGCACATATAGTCATGGCTGCACTTTGTAAGTGGTCAGCTGTCGATCCACAAAGCATGCTATAAGCATGGAGCAGGGTGACGGGTCATGTGCTTTGCAAATTTTAAAGCATGCTAGAGTCTTGGGTAATGTTTGCCAAGTTGAGTGCTTTGCGAATGTTCCACAGGGCCAGTGAAAAGGCATGGGCCATTCACAAAGCAAACTACAGGCCACATTCATTGGGGTCACATACTTTAGATATCTTTTTCAAAATGTGAGGCAATGAATTACAAAAAAAAACATGTTAATGCATCAGTTAGGGCTCAAGCACAAAGCATACGAAGTAGCGAAACGCAATGCTGGGACAGAAGTCCCTTAAACCTTGCTAAATCTGTAGAATGGGGTTGGTTTCTGGGGATTTAAATGACCACATGATGCATCATTTTTGTTGCCCCGACTTCAGCACCCACTCTCTGAGCACTGGTGCATGACTGTTTTTTTTTCTGTGCCTGTCCAATAGCGCCAAAGTTAGGGGAACACCAACAAAGCATTGCATGATAATTCTAACCCTGAGGGACGCCATTCTGCAGATTCAACAAGGCTTGAGGACTTTTCATCCTAATATCCCCTTGCTCTTTTTGGTACGGTTTGTGCTTAAACACCAACTGATGCATTAAAATAGTGGTTTATTTATTTTTTTATTACTGTGATAGATACTGACAGTTATCTAAAAAAATCCTAAATTATAACAAGACAAGGGCACAAATCTTTTCTTAAAAATACATAAAGTTTGAATTCTAAAGTGCACCTTGATAGCCTTGCACTTTAGAAAGTGCAGGACACTGAGTACATTTTGTCAGCAAATTTGTATGCCACACACACAAACAATGTCATCTGTCACACAGCTGATCATCAAGTTTAGTCAACCTGGATACCATAACTAATTATTTTAGCCAATGAACTGGTCCTGCACCACAGAATAGCTCCTACTGTAGGACATGGGCCCCAAGTCATTTTTATAGCCCTCTGATGACACATACGTCTGACTCTAGGGATGGCTCACGTAGACTGCAGCACTCTTTCTAACTGGCTAACATGATGAGTTCAGTCTTCACACTTCAAGTCAGATGTTCTGCAGATTATTTATATCTTGCACCACGGTATCAATAACAGTGATAGCAGCAGTAGGCACAAAAGGACTACAGGGCATTGACGGCAAGAAAGGCAGCGTGGATAGCATGCTATACTGAAAAAGATCCTTTCAACTAAATCCGAGCACAGTGCTACTATCCTGGTTTTCTGCAACAGCCAGACAGTAGACTCGGTAATTTATGATATGCAAATCTAAGCATTCTGATCGGCGAAAGCCAATGCTTCAGCTTATCTGTGAGAAACAGCCTAAAATTTTCATTTTTCTCAAAGAGGCACTGTACAGCAGCACTATAGAGACTGATTTTGGCACTCTTAATTCAAAATCTTTGTTTCTTTTTTTTTTTCAGTATAATAGCAAGAACACATTTAGTGGCTGTGGCCTTTACTTGTAAATAACTGGTCAATGTGTTAATAAACCCTGGTCTGGTTATTACCTTGTAAACCAAGGCCACTATACTGTTTTTGCTTAATTAACCCATTTACCAGGCTGTCTGGAGTTTTTAATAGTGCATTATCTGAGGGTACGTGATCCATTTTGCCAGAAAAACTGATCTGGATAATGCATGCTCTATATTCTGTGTTAGCAGATATTTGGCACTATCTGAACTATTCTAAACAATACAGCTAGTACATATCCACAGAACCCTAGTTAAAAAAGTAGCCACAACAGAATTTGCACTCCCACCACTAGTAACACTGGATCAGTAGGAACTATGGGAATGGGAGTGGAGTGTGGCGAAAACTGTGGCTGTAGAAACAAGACTGACAGGTTCCTAGCACTGATGTGTTTATGCAGAGGAAGCTACTTTTTTCATTGTAACAGTTTACAAGAGCAATGAAACCCAGAAAACAGCTCTATTCACATATAGAATCCACACAGCAAAAGAGCATTTTATTCATTTCGTATCGCTTTAGTATTAAAGACAGAAGAGTGAAATAAACAATGACTAGAGTCTGCAATGCATCTGCATTGACCCTGCAATAGCATGGTTCATGACTAGTGGTAACTAGAATATGACTGATTTAGACTGTGAGGACACCACAAGAAACGAAGGCAAAACAGAGCAAGGCCAGCCAACCTCCACTCACACTGCAGTTCTTGAAGCACAGGCCTTATGATGCATTTTAATTGCAGGTGGGGAACTGTGAAGCACAGTGCATTGTGGGAACTGTAGTCCCCTGCAGTTCATTTAAGTATTTCAGTGCAGCTGTGTTAATCTAGTACACAGACGGCAACAGCTGTGTTGTTAAGACAGGACGGCAGCATTTCATACAGTATGTTGTTTGGGATTAGATACCTGCAGCTATGTTTAGATTTTCACAAGCTGGCAAAATGCAAAACACAATCAGTTCGAAGGTAGAAAACTGGTAGCAGAGAAACCTAGGTGTTTTCATCTGGGATGAGCAGTTTTGATAGTAATTTGCTTCCTTAGCATTAATGTATTTTTTAATTCCCCACCACGTGCTCTGGAGCACCAAAGACTGCCATCGTTACTGTGCTCCTTGGGGGCAAACAGTAGGCATGCAGCTTCCTGTGTAGCCCAGTGATAGATGTGACTCTTTACAGACAGTCAGTAAAGAGTGCTCTTAGACACTGTGCAGGTGGCACCTTCACAAGAGATTGTGGTGAGCCCCTCCTTAATGTACCCAGCCACCCCAGATTCAACCAAAGTCTCCCATCCGGCAGCACAAGACCCTCACAAACTGTCGTAGGAATAGCTTTTGGGGTAAATTATATAACCACTAAATGAATCTCCGGCCCAGCTCTCTTTGGCATACAACAGAAAGAAAGGTATCAGAGAAAGGGGAGGAGCCAGATCAAATCATGCCACAAATAAACTGCAAAAAGACTGGACCACTAAGCTTACCCACCACATACAATTCAAATTTATTTTACAAAGATATTCCAACCAGATAAAGAAATCTAACATGATTTCAGGGAAAACTCCTTCATCAGGAGTTCTGGCCACAATCTAATTTTGCTTATATGTATATATTACTCAAAGTGCTGTAAAAATGCATGTCAATTGTTGACTTTCAATTAAATCAATTAAAAGGGAGGCAGTATAGCGCAGTGGTTTAAGGCTCTGAGCTGCAAACCTGGAGACATGGGTTTGAATCCCACAGCCCCCACTTGCATACTGTGTGACCCTGAGCAAGTCATTTAACTTCCTTGTGCTCCCAGGTCGCACCTCTAAACAAGCTTTCAGCTTAGTGCGTCTCTCCTGGTTAAAAAAACAAAAAACAAAAAGCGTCTGAATAAAAAACAAGCCAAAACAGGTAAGTTATGTAAACCCCATTTTTTTTATTCATTCAAATCTTACAGCCTTTAATCATGGAGGGAAACCTCACTGATATCCTGGCTTGCTGGAAGCAGCACTTATAAATGGTTGGTAAGGGCATACAATTACCATTGGGAGATCGCCGAGGACATAACGAGCACCGCACGGAGCAGCGGCAAGGGTGACAGTAGCTTCTATTTCAGAAGGGGCAGAGCAAGGTAAAAAAAAAATACAAAGAAAGGTACTGAGCTCCAAATAAATAAAAGACAATGAAGAAACTAAAAGTCTGAAACAGTCAGCTGAATATGGTAACAGTGCCTCCTCTATTGTTCCATTTCTTTAGCTTGTTTTGTGGCAGTTCTTGTAGCACAGGGGGGATAGTTTATCTCAGTTTTGCATACTGAACTGTTAACTGAAATAACTGAAGCCACTGACACTATAGAAGTGAGAAGAAACACAAGCCACAGTGCAGGTCCTAGGCTTAAACAAAAGGCACAAACTCCAATATGGATAAAATAATGTACTTTAATAGCCACAAAAAAGCACATGTAAGACGAGAATGGAAAGCAAACCAACCCCAACACTTCATGTCTTAAGAGTACTGCGTTTCCCTCTGGTGGGGGGCTCAAGGCTTTGTAGCACCCATCTGCTGACTTCCACTCTACTTTGCAACTCCCTTACCTCCTTAGAAGTTAGAATTATGGGCCAAAAGCCACCCAAAGCCTCACTGCCTCTTCAAAGATAGTCGTACTTCTTAGCGTGTGTGCATGCTGCATGGGTAGGAGTCCAAGTCCGGAGTGAGGAGCTGGCATAAATGCACGTGTGCCAACTTCAGAGCTGCAAGTACATCACTGTAGAATTTAATATGGGAGCAGTACTCCCTCTGAATATAATGAAGTGAGGGGTTGGCGCTCCCTCACAACCCCGTAAGACTACACCCCTGACAATGGAGTTTTTAAACACTAAGGCAAGCTGGGGGGTTCAAAACCCAGGAAGTCCTCCCCAGCTACGCCCCAGACAAACAGTGCACTAGAGTCTTGATAAGGCCACAGCATCAGAATGGTATGAATGTGTCATCCTCTCATGCCTTAAGTGTTCTTATCCAGTGTGAATGTTACAGCTTTAGTGAAGCAAACCCTACCAGGTACCACCTTCAGATTCCAACTTGTGATCCTATAGAATATGACAGTGAATCCCTTTTGTAGTGTATTACTTTTACTGTGCCACATTAATAAGGATGAGGTGGCACCTTGGAAAACTATTATGCAATGATATCTTAAAAGATGTGATTTCATCAGTTTCTGTGGAATAAGGAATTTTGGCCTTTGACAGAGTAGAGACTTTATCCAGCAGGGGAATTTTCCAGAGCTCCACTGCATTATAACAGAATGATAAATTAATATCTGAAAATATTTACAAAAAGGGTTTCTTGCCCAGCAGTAATACTCATGACCTGACCTACAATGCAAGTACAGAATGATCTAGTCCATCACTAAATACTCAAGGTAGGCTAGTTCCGGTTTCCTCACTTGCAAGACATGGCCATAATAGCTGTTTTTTAAAATGATCTTTTCTTATCGCATTACCTGACAGGCTCAATATGCATCAGCTGTCAAGATTATGCTAATACAGATCCCACATAGTTTTAAGAATTAAGATCAAGGCCCTTGAATACTGCAATGCCACAAAAATCAGGCCTGATGAAGCTGTTTCACTGCCTATCTGGCCTGCTTCCATTTTAAGTTCAGACTGCGCGTTCCTATTTTAAACTGCTAAAGAATGAATAATTTCCTTAACAATCATGTAGCTCACTTTCTATTTTACTGTCATTGCTCGATGTCTTATTGTAAACTGCTGTAATTTTGGTAGCTTGCAAATGGTTATACCCCTGTTGGTATTTCTCCTGCTTACTCCTCTGCAACCCCCCCACCCTACAATCATCTTGTTGCAACTGGAAATTAGACCTCCTTGGACTCTGCATGCCTACCTAGTAACACATGTTTTAAATCAACAAATCCCTCAGCACTTCTGCTTATTACGTCAGATATTGATAGTAGTTCACAAATTCTACAAGGAAGGAGTCAAAAGTTTTAAAGCTCTCTTGTGTCTGAAATGCTTGAAGGTAAACAAACTAGACCAAATATTAGGCGGCAGCATTGCCTGATGGATGTTTTGTGCTGTAATTGGACCAGTAATAAGGAAAGATTTTTTTTTTTTTTTTAATTGTTATGGGGTGCCATTTATACACATTATATCCCAAAGTCCTTTATGATCCATGGACAGTTCCCAGTAGCTATTAGAGAGGAGTGGGGTTAGCAAAAGGAAGTCAAGTAACTTGCTCAAAGATACACATGTAACCCCCCTGCAAATGGGGGTTCCCAAAAGACTTCCAGGAGCTTGCTTGAATGCTTCAAGCCTGAATGGTGTTTGGCGTTTAAGCCATTTATCAGTGAGTGTTTTTAGAACCTCTGGTACTGTCTCTTTAAGAGCTGTCTGCTTGCAGACATAATTAGTTTGTATGGGGGACTGTGTGTTTCTTTGATTGAGTATCACTCAAGCTGCTGCCAATTCACTTAATTTTTGCAGTCACTAGGAGTGCAAAGGGAACCTATCTGAAAGATGTAACTGTTTGCCAGAAATTATTTAGAGTAATAATGAAATTACAGTTTGTCTAACCTGCTTTCTTTGTAGTCAGAACTGTGTCTGCTAGTTCCCCATTCTAGTTTTGAACTGCTGAACTGGACCAATCAGTGTGGGGTAAGCTAGCTCTAAAATGGTGCCTTGGACGAATCAGAACTTGGACTCATAATCTGAGCCAGCCACAAGAGGATTGTATGGGCAGTGACTCTGGGAGATGTAGTTTAGACTTCAGTGCCTTTTTTGGACCAACAGCAGCAGTCTATTGTGAGTGACAGCCAATCCAGTCAAGAACTGGGAGGAACTCAAAGGAAGTGCCCGGTTTTGTCAGTTGGAGTTTCAGTTGAGCTTTGGCAGTGAAGAAGGAAGGAGCCCTGTGCTTTTTCAGTGTGCAGTTTTAGTCAAAAAACGTGTATAAGGCCCAGAGTTCCGGTCTGCAGCTTGTGTGAACAGCTTGTTAGGACTGAATCCGTCTGTGAAAAGAATCAAAGGATCTCTGAAGAGTAGAAACCAGGCTCACCCTGTAGAAGACTGGAGGAATTGCTGAAAATTGCACTCGGTCTGTCAGGAACTGAATCTGCTGTGTGTTCTCCGGGTATTGTGCAGTAATTGCGATCGGGATACAGATGCAGCCTGCCTGGTATAGTGCTTTCTTTTATATGGATGTGTGAAGAGGTTGTGTACCTCAAGTGAGCCCTGCTGACATTGAAGGACCCTATCTTATTTGGAGGTCGTGAGTACTAATTCAGGGTCGCTCCCTGTTGAATTGCCACATTAAATCCAAATGGAATTACTGTACTGCTGACTGTTTAATTCTCCTTTTCTCTGTGTGAAAGGGCCCCTACCAGCTGCCACGGTTTGGACTAGCCACTAGGGCTTGGGTACCCAGGGACAGTAACTGATAGGGATAGGCCTGTGAACAGAGCCATAGGTAGATTATTAGAGTGATAAGCTAATTAACCCGATTTCCCCCTGTCCTTGTTATATCCCCCTAAATAAATCAGAGCTGCTTGTTTCAGCAAAGTTATACTGCCTGAGGTATTTGTCTATGTTAAAGTACTGTACTGTGATTGTTGCACTGTATCTCATTTCACAGGAGGTCCCAGTGCCGGAACCAGACCTGGGGTAAGTGTATACTGTGAAGGTAATTCTGATATATTGTGTGGGCCACTAGTGGGAAGAAAGGGGGGTTGCAGTGTCCCAGAGGGCTGTGACCAAGTTAGTTTAACTATTGCAAACCCTGACCTCTGGGTGGAGGCACCCGCCATTGGATCCAGGCCCCTCAACCTGTTAGTGGCAAATCAGGCAGGGGTAGTAGCCCCTGGGATAGCGCCATCTAGGGGTTACATCTTGGAGGCTCACCGCTGGGATTGTGTGTCCTCTAGTGGCCATATTTACGAACCACTGTTAAGAAAAAAATGGGTACCCTGACAGAAGTGGCTGTGCACCGGCTGGTGGAGTGGTGTACTGGGGAGGAGATCGACCCCCAAAATGCTATGCTTATCCTGGACATCCCCTGGGTATCATCCGGACACTGTGCAGGAGTACTTTCCAAGGTGGAAGGTTTACAAAACCCTGTGGTGGTGGGTCGGCATGCTAATCTGCTCACCCACACTTTCTTGGCCCTAGTAGAGTTTAAGGATCCCATAGATAGCTCCAAAGTGCCACAGACCATTACCCCAGAGGAGCCCTCACTGCTTGGAGAGTGATAACTAAGGACAGTAAAGACCGGGGAATCACCCCACCACTATCTGAAACTTTGAGGAGAAATTTGCTGAATGGTTGCTGGGAGAGGGAAACTGTGGAGGACTTGAAGAAACTATTCTTGCCACCTGGGGTGTTCCTCCCCAACACCCTCTCCTGCTCCAGTGCCCGTAATGGTGGCTGAACCAATGCAGACTCCTATTTCTGCACCTGCCATTAGTCACGACTCTTACGAAGGTTGAGGATCTTCTCTGGCACCCTCCCACCCCAAGGGAGGATGACTGGGAGACCTGGATAGACTATGTTGCCCCAAGTGCTAGAATGGCAATGCTCGGAAGGCTAAAGCGAAAGAGGGTTAGTGAGAGCCTCCGAGGTCCTGCCCTGGCTACCATCCGTAGCAAACGGCCAGTAACCCTGAAGCGACTGCACAGGCCTATCTTGAGGCCTTGGAGAATGTGTATGGGCCCAGATTCTGATGAGGACCTATGGTGGAGAGTAAGAAATGCACAACAGTACCAAGGGAGTTGTTGTCTGTGTACGCTCTCGGCTGGAAAAATTGTTGCAAGAATGCCTCAGAAAGGGTAGTTTGCCAGCGATTGAACTGGACCGAACCAGACTGGACAGAATCCTTAAGTCTGCCCCTTCTCAGAACTGCTGTTGCTTCAGTTACGCCTGGCAAATCGACTGGAATCCCCACCCTCCTATGATGAGTTAATGAGAGAAATTCGGAGTTGAGAAAAGGCGACCTCGGGAGGTACCTGCACCAACAGCTGTGGCTATGACCCGAGTGACTGAGGGTGACCCATCAAGTGAAGTTTCAGGGCAGAGGTTGACAGTCAATGAGTGCTCTGACAAGGAAAAAAGATATGCCACAATGGGGCGAACTGTTGAGAGAGATCCGGGAATTCAAAAACAGTCCCTTTATGAAGGCCACGCCTGCAAGTACGGGCCCTGACCTATATCCGACTGCATCTGCTGAGGGGGTGGGGGTACCCACCATGTATCTCCTGCTGATAACAGCTCCAAACTCAATTCCTTGACCATGGAAGTGGAGAAACTGACGAGATGTCTCCAAATGCTTATCACGCCGCAGACAGAGATGGCACCCAGGTTTCCAGTTAGAATACCCCCCTGCTCCCAGTGGGCGCTCGGCCACCAAACTCCAGAAAGTATGTTTTGCTATAATTGTGGGAAAGATGGGCACATGAGGAAATGCCAGTCCCAAAAGACACTGACAAAGTTGCATATAGGCTACAAGGAGAGCTTCGGAGAAGAAATCAGTGGTTAAGAGGTGCACAACATGATCCCAGTGAGGGCACCAAAAATGCTAATTCACGTCCTTTTGTGGCAAGGTCAGTTGCCCAGGCCCTACTACCGCCTCTCAGACTGGTCCAGAATAGTGGGTCCCTCCATGGAGACCACTGTAAAGGTGAATGGAGTGTCTACAAGAGTTGTATTAGACAGTGGCTCCCAAGTGACAATTATGTTCCAGGATTGGTATCAGAAGCATTTGTCAGGCGACTTCTTACAACCATTAGAAGGACTGCATGTATGGGGTTAAGTGAGAAGGCCTACCCCTATTCTGGGTATATCCGATTTGGTTGTCTTTCCCTCACTCTGGCTGGAGTGGCGAACAAGTAGAGACCCTAGCCTTAGTGTGTCCCCCACTGGACTGTATGATGGTGTCCCTTTGTTGATTGGAACAAATGCTCATATGTTCGGAAGGCTGGCACAGTTGTGTTATGAAAAACAGGGGTCAAAGACTAGTAGAGCTTTAAGAGTTCCGGCTTTAATTAAGAAGGCCTATGAGGCACAGAGAGATGCTGAAAAAACAGAACCAGAGGAACCGGTCGGAATGTATGGAAGAAGGATCCTGAGTCTCTGATCCTGGCGCCAAATGCCCAGTGTACCTTACAGGGAGAGGTCCGTACTGAGAAAGGATGTTAAGAATAAAATATTAATGTTGGATGCACCAGGCGATGGAAAATTGCCAGAGGGACTGCTGGTCAAGCCTCAGTATTTTGCCCGCTAGAGCCCATGCTTATGCCAGAAGGGTAATGGTCCAAGTTCATAATGTGTCTGAAAGAGACATTCGAGTAAACAGAGGTTGCATCCTGGCTAATGTGCATTGTGCAGACACTGCAGTGCTATCCAGCAGCAAGAGTTCAAGGAAGAATGACAGAGTAACGCCTGACTTGTTTGATTTCGCGACTCCCGCTGCCAGCTGAATGGAAAGTGAGGATCAGTGAGAAGCTTGCCCAGAGAGACCAGGTGTTTCTTTAAAGGAATGGGATGTAGGATGCGTGCAAGGAGCTGGAGCACAATATCCGCTGCATGACGAAAGACCATTTCGTGAGAGGTCTCGACACCTGGCACCTGCTGACATAGATGATGTGAGACGGCATCTGCAAGAGATGTTAGCTGCTGGTGTAATACAAGAATCCAGAAGCCTTATGCTTCCCATTGTGGTAGTGAGGAAAAAGAATGGAACAGTAAGGATGTGTGTGGATTATCGCACCTTAAACCGTGGACTATCCCTGATCAGTACACAATGCCCCGCATTCAGGATGCTTTGACTGCCTAAACGGGAGCAAGTGGTTCTCTGTGCTGGATCTCCGCAGTGGGTACTACCAGATCCCGATAGCCCCAGAGGACCATGAGAAGACAGCCTTATCTGTCCGCTATTTCATGAATTCATGAGGATGCCTCAAGGGATTTCAGGTGCCCCAGCCACTTTCAACGATTGATGGAGCGTGCAGTGGGGACAATGAACTTGCTAGAGTGCCTGGTATACCTAGATGATATTATTGTGTTTGGCAGCTCACTGGAGGAACATGAGAGCAGATTATTTAAGGTATTGGACCGACTGGAGGACTTTGGCCTTAAACTGTCCATTGATAAGTGTCAATTCTTTCAAACATCAGTAAAGTATGTGGACACATAGTATCCACCGAGGAATAGAGACCGACCCAAGTAAAGTTGAGGCCTTGACCACCTGGCCTACAGCCCAAAATTAAAAAGAACTGCAAAGATTCCTGGGATTCTGTGGTTATTATCGGCGCTCATCAAGGACTATTCAAGAGTGATCCGCCTTTACTTAACCTTACTCAAGGGTATCCTCCAACCCACAAAAATACCAAAAGTCAGCGTCCTCAAGACTGAAAGAGTGTATTTTCATCCGAGTGAAGTATTTGGGCCCGCTGGACTCCTGATTGTGAGACTGCTTTTCATGAGATCATATATCAACTTACCCATGCTCCAGTGCTGGCCTATGCCGATCCAAGAAAACCTACGCCCTGCACACTGATGCTAGCTTGCAAGGGTTGGGGCTGTGTTGTACCAAGAGCACGAGAATGGCCTGAGACCAGTGGCCTTTGCCAGTGAAGCCTGACCCCATCCGAAAAGAACTATCCTGTACATAAGTTAGAGTTCCTAGCTTTGAAGTGGCTATTGTTGACCAATTCCATGAGTACTTGTATGGGGCTAAAATACTAGTAAAACTGACAATAATCCTTTGACCTATGTGCAGACCTCAGCTAAGTTGGATGCCACTGGCCATAGGTGGCTTTCTGCATTATCTACATATGACTATGCTCGAATACCGAGCAGGTCTGAACCACATAGATGCTGATGCTCTCTCGGAGCCTGTTCCCCAGAATGATTGGGTCCGATTGGCAGAACCTGACATTCGGGCACTCTGCCGAAGTTTGACAGGGAGGAACAAATGTCCATGGACGCAGTGGACTGCATGGTGGATTGCTTGGGAGCCTCTGAGAATTGCATACCTGCTGCTTATTGCCACTTTTCTGCAATAGACATTGGTGCACTGCCTCAGCTGGACAATGACAGTATTCGTGTGCTCAATCCCGCATCCCATGATCAAAGCAGCTTTAGAAGCCCTCTATGCAGGAAAAGATGTGTCCAAATTACGCCCACTGATTTGAGAACTGCACTGTTATACAAAGAAGGTCCTAAGTTGAAACTGATCAATAAACTGTTATACAGAGAAACAGTAGACAGAGGGGACAAGTAGACAAACAACAACTAGTGCTGCCCACTGCTTTTCGAGACTCAGTACTGAGGTCCTTGCACAACCACATGGGGCACCTTGGTATAGACAGAACACTTGACTTGGTGAGATCAGATTCTATTAGCCTAAGATGGGGCTGATGTGGAGCAACACATTCGAACTTGTAGTCGCTGCTTACAGAGGAAAGCTTTGCCCCAGAGGGCTGCCCCCTTGTTAACATCACCACCAGTGCACCCATGGAGCTGGTCTGTATTGATTTTCTGAGTTTGGAGTCAGATCAAAGAAATATCAGTAATGTGCTGGTGGTCACTGACCATTTCACGAGATATGCCCAAGCTTTCCCCACCAAAGACCAGAAAGCATCCACTGTGGCCAAAGTACTTGTAGAAAACTTTTTGTTCACTATGGGGCTCCACAAAGAATCCATTCTGATCAGGGAGAGAGACTTTGAGAGTCGTCTGATCACAGAGATGCTTTCTCTGTGGGGAGTCGCGAAAGTCCAGAACCACTCCCTTACCACCCCAGGGGACCACAGCCTGAACGTTTCAACCGCACTTTGCTAGATATGCTAGGCACCCTGCACCCAAAGGGCAAGCCTAGATGGAGCCAACAAATTAGCACCCTGGTACATGCTTATAACTGCACCAAAAGTGATGCCACTGGATTCTCCCCTCTACCGCCTGATGTTTGGAAGAGAAGCTCGACTACCAGTAGATGTGTGTTTGGGGTCTCTCCTGATGGGGTTCAAGCTGACAACTATTTACAGTATGTGCAAAGTTAAAGGCCCAGCTAACTCATGCGTACCAACTGGCTCAAACCATGGCTGCCAAAGAAATCTGGCCAACAAAGAAAGGTATGATAAAAAGGTGAAAGCACAGGAACTCCAGGAGGGAGATCGGTATTGCTAAGAAATCTGGGACTGCATGGCAAGCACAAGATTGCTGACAGATGGCACCATCTCCCTCACATTGTAGTGGGCAAACTAGATGATCTGCCAGTGTACAAAGTAAGGCCTGAGAATAATTCCAAAGATGTAAAACAATGCATAGAAATCATTTACTACCCATTGGACAAATCTTAATTGAGTCTGAGCCCTAGAAGATGCCCCTCTGGACCAGTGACTAGAGCTGCTGCTAAGAAAAGATCAAGAAAGTCTGCACCTACAGAAGCAAAGTTAAAGTGTTCCCCTCCACAAGTCCCAGTTGAGCATGACTGTCAGTCCATATCGGAAGAAAGTGAGAGTGACTTTGAATACTATCCTTCTTACGAACTGAGTCAATTGTTTCGGGGCAATCCTCTAGTCAATACTGGAGATGAAGCTGGGCCTTCTGGACTGTCTAAGCCCCCAGCTTCATCCCTGGAGCCAATGCTCCCAGAAAGTGAAGTGCAAAGCATCAGATCAGATGAAATGGAATCATTGTGCATGGTTGAACTGTTTGAGTTTTCAGGGGAGGAAAATGATAGATTGGGGCAGACTGGTGATACACCGAACAAGAAGAGTATTTTGAGTGCCCTGACAGTCCACTGCCAGTGTCCGAAAGCTCTCCATGCGAGCCAAATGTTGTGGACTCAGAAACTGTAACTCCTGGAGCTGAAAGTGCCCCAAGTTCTAGCCTCTCTACCCCCATGGAGACTCCCCTGACAAGTGAGGACAATGCTGAAAATGAGGCTCAGAGTGCAGAGACTATAACAGTTCCCCTAGAAAGACTGGTCTGGCTGTAAAGCCTGTGGTGCACCTCAGTTATGATTCACTTGGGAGGCCTGTGGACTTGCCTCTCAATGTTGTCCATAAAGGAGTGTATGTGTCCCGAGCTCACTGCCCAAACTGAGCATCAGTGCTAACTCAAGTTACTTGTGTTGCCCTCTAAGTATGGTGCCCTTGCCCCATCCAGCCCCAAGGTAACTGATAGGAAGGGCCCCTCTCTTCAGGTTTCATGTACAAGAGGTAATAACTCAGAGTTATGGTACAATGTGTGTGTAATACTGTGTAAAGAGTGACGTACTGCAATGTTTCAGAAATGTGTTCTTGGTAAAATGATATATTGACTGATGATTACATGTGCGAGCCTAATGCAAATGTATATGGTTGCAGTTGGAAACTTATAGAGGGGTACTTGTGACACTGGTCAAGCTTTCCCAAACCAGGAAGGTGTAACCCCTGCAAATGGGGGTTCCCAAAAGACTTCAGGCGCTTGCTTGAATGCTTCAAGCCTGAATGGTGTTTGCGTTTAAGCCATTTATCAGTGAGTGTTTTTAGAACCTCTGGTACTGTCTTTAAGAGCTGTCTGCTTGCAGACATAATTAGTTTGTATGGGGACTGTGTGTTTCTTGATTGAGTACCACTCAAGCTGCTGCCAATTCACTTAATTTTGCAGTCACTAGGAGTGCAAAGGAACCTATCTGAAAGATGTAACTGTTTGCCAGAAATTATTTAGAGTAATAATGAAATTACAGTTTGTCTAACCTGCTTTCTTTGTAGTCAGAACTGTGTCTGCTAGTTCCCCATTCTAGTTTTGAACTGCTGAACTGGACCAATCAGTGTGGGGTAAGCTAGCTCTAAAATGGTGCCTTGGACGAATCAGAACTTGGACTCATAATCTGAGCCAGCCACAAGAGGATTGTATGGGCAGTGACTCTGGGAGATGTAGTTTAGACTTCAGTGCCTTTTTGGACCAACAGCAGCAGTCTATTGTGAGTGACAGCCAATCCAGTCAAGAACTGGGAGGAACTCAAAGGAAGTGCCGGTTTTGTCAGTTGGAGTTTCAGTTGAGCTTTGGCAGTGAAGAAGGAAGGAGCCCTGTGCTTTTCAGTGTGCAGTTTTAGTCAAAAACGTGTATAAGGCCCAGAGTTCCGGTCTGCAGCTTGTGTAACAGCTTGTTAGGACTGAATCCATCCTGTGAAAGAATCAAAGGATCTCTGAAGAGTAGAAACCAGGCTCACCCTGTAGAAGACTGGAGGAATTGCTGAAAATTGCACTCGGTCTGTCAGGAACTGAATCTGCTGTGTGTTCTCCCGGTATTGTGCAGTAATTGCGATCGGGATACAGATGCAGCCTGCCTGGTATAGTGCTTTCTATTATTGGATGTGTGAAGAGGTTTGTGTACCTCAAGTGAGCCTGCTGACATTGAAGGACCCTATCTTATTTGGAGGTCGTGAGTACTAATTCAGGGTCGCCCCTGTTGAATTGCCACATTAAATCCAAATGGAATTACTGTACTGCTGACTGTTTAATTCTCCTTTTCTCTGTGTGAAAGGGCCCTACCAGCTGCCACGGTTTGGACTAGCCACTAGGGCTTGGGTACCCAGGGACAGTAACTGATAGGATAGGCCTGTGCACAGAGCCATAGGTAGATTTTAGAGTGATAAGCTAATTAACCTGATTTCCCCTGTCCTTGTTATATCCCCTAAATAAATCAGAGCTGCTTGTTTCAGCAAAGTTATACTGCCTGAGGTATTTGTCTATGTTAAAGTACTGTACTGTGATTGTTGCACTGTATCTCATTTCCAGGAGGTCCCAGTGCGGAACCAGACCTGGGGTAAGTGTATACTGTGAAGGTAATTCTGATATATTGTGTGGGCCACTAGTGGGAAGAAAGGGGGGTTGCAGTGTCCCAGAGGGCTGTGACCAAGTTAGTTTAACTATTGCAAACCCTGACCTCTGGGTGGAGGCACCCGCCATTGGATCCAGGCCCCTCAACCTGTTAGTGGCAAATCAGGCAGGGGTAGTAGCCCCTGGGATAGCGCCATCTAGGGGTTACACACAGTGAGTAAATGGTACTTGGGGGATTAAACCTGGATCTTCAGGATAACAGCTCAAACCAGTACTACAAAACTGAGCAGCCCTAAAATTACCTTTTTTATTCTGCAAAATGTAAGGTTCACACTCTTGTCTACCGATACCTGACAGATTATGGTGCAGCTGTTTACTATGCATGATCACATCATTAGGAAAGGTGTTTTTTTTTTGTCGGGGGGGATTTGAAGGTACACCACAAGGACTCTTCAGGCCTACAATTGCCATTCCTGCTAGTCAGAATGGAGGTGTAAAATGACTACCCATGCAACTTATGGTAAAAATGTTCTGTTGTTTTCTTGGTCCAAACACTTTTTGTCATATGGAGAGTAAAAAAAAAAACCTCCAAACAAATACTGATTCACAATTCTTTGATGCTAGTTCTGGAAGTGGTGATTTTTTTGTTCCTGTTCTGTAATCATCTTTAATTGAAAAAAAAAAAAAAATAGAACAGGAAAACATTCTGCGGATGGGGATTTAAATCTATGCTTCTGGGCTAGGGGGTTTAGGGGGTAGTGGTGGTACTGTAAGTGTGTCCTTTTATGAAGTAGCTGCAGACACAGTGAACGTGGCCATGCTGGTGGCAGACAGTACAATCACAGTTTTAGTTTATTACCTGATCTGATGCATGATGTCAGGGAACAGAGCGCAATGTTTTCTTATCCAGGAGGAGGACTTCAAATCAAGGAATAAAACAATGTCCAGGGGAAAAACACGCCACATCCTAAAGAGGATAGAACACCCTGAACAGATAGGAACCGTTGGTTTAAGGGTTTAGGATTCACAAGCTATTCAGAAGGTTTGAGTTACATATTAGTAGCTACCTACTCACCAGGTCTGTCAGTCAAAAACACAAGGAGAATTTTAGAGCAGCAGAGGTCTGTGATGGCAAATTTGCTTCTAGCTTCTGGGCTCAGTGCCTGAAACTTTGCAGCTGCTCCCACACATACGCTTATTGTTTGTTCAGGAGTTTGCCTCCGTTTAGTTCATTTCTTTCGGTGGTTTTGCCCTGTTAGGATTCATTTGTATTTATTTTACTTGTAGAAAAACATAAGTTGGTTTTACTTCTAAGTAGCCTATATGTGATATTTCTTTCTGGTTGCCATTTTGTCACGGAGAAAATAATGGTAACTTAGAAGGCTGCTTTCTTCCTTTCATTTTTCTGTTTGTGCTACTAGGCACCCAGCCAGCCACAGGCCCACTCTCAGGCCACTCCATCCCCAGCCATAACACCCAGTCATCTCTCAGGTCTTACCATTTGCTTCCTATGGTATTCTTGTGGCCCCGCCATGTTGGAGACTTTGGGTTGGGCCAGGAACCATAGGTAATTCTTCAGCCAGGACCTTTTAGGGGGGAGTGCATAGGTCAGCAGGTGTGTAAACTGCAGGTTGGAGGGCCATAATTTTGCATAGTGCAGGAATCTTCTTTCTTGTTTCTACCCCTCAAGAATGCCACATGGTTGGACATCATGAAGTGCAGATGCTACGTGTGCATCAGTTGAGGTCAGCTGCATCTGCCCACTCTGCGTTCCTGTGCTACACCTCTCCATGTGGTCACCCAGGGGATGGTATTGCAGCAAGCAGCAAATGCCCTCTTTCCCTGGTGGAAAGGAGCATTCACTGGGATGCTCGATTCTCCTTCACCCAGCTGGTCGCAGACAACCCAGGCTCATGCCCAAAGCTGGGTCACAGGCACCATGATTGGTAGCTCTACTGCTACAACAGTGGGCCAGCCTGCTTCCTTCCTTTTAATCAGAATTAATAATCCCTGGGCATGCGTCTTTACTTGTGGATAAGCTTTGCCCAGCCCTCCCAGTGTCCTGTATATTTCTAACAGTCAGATATACTGAGAAAGTTTATTCCATCTGTTGTCGAAGGGAGCAATTGTGTCCTCTGCTGTCTGGCAGAAATAAAAAGGATTCAGAAAGGGCTGGGCAACACTTAGCAGCAGCTAAAGAAGCTTGCCCAGGGATTATCAGTTCCATTTAAAATGAAGGAAACAAGCTTTTAAGTTACCACTGTTTTCTCCCCGACAAAGTTCTGACCAGACAGAAAACAGATTTTTTTCCTGTGGTGGATTAATAAAAAATATCATATACAGTATGAACTACTTTGGAGTGGAGCCCTCTTCTGTTTTCTCCTCATGGAGCATGTATTATGGTGCACAAGAAAGTGTTTAACCATCCCTACATGGACTCATTGAGCCTCAAAGGGTTATGGGCAGCCGGGGAAATTTGCTTTCTTTGTCCTGTTATTTCCCTTGTCACTACATTTTGTAATGCTACAGTAAGCCGCATTTAGCACATTTTATTGTTTCTGACTTCAGTATATTTGCCATTTGTGACTAGCTCATGCAGGACTATGTTCTTGAGAATAATAGCTTTTATTATGTACTTGCGAAAAAAAACTTTTGAGAATAGGATCCTATAATTTCTGACATCTGATTGGACAAACACAGATGCCAGGATTGTAATAAACTCTTTAGACTCAAAGCTAATACCTAATTGTACTGTTCCTGTGCACTGCACATTGAATACACCTGACTTCTTCAATAGCTTTATAAAGGAACATAGCTGAAGATGGACCAGAACACATAAAATGCCCCCATGATCAACCTGGAGTCCCAGGACAAAAAGAGGAACAAGAAAGCTTTTAGAAGGAAGACAAGGCAAGGAGTAAAGCAGGACTGGGGCCTGAGCTCCACTTCTCTGTTTTGGAATTGCTCTTACAAAGTAAAGGGACCTGCAACTCCAACCATCAGGTTCCATCTAGAGCACTCAGAAACTAAGCTGTAATACGCTGCTTTCTATCTAAAATCAAGCAGCCACTTAACTTTTGGCATCCTCCCAGCAGTTGAATATAGAGATATGGTGCTGCCCTCAAATCCACTCTGGCCAAGTTGGAAACTCTGTTCTACTTATTTTGTCACTTGGCTCTTGATTGCCTTCCCCACACCCATCACAGCTCTCTCTAGTCTCTGAGTCCCCCCTCACTCCAGTATAGACACCCCTTTCACTGCAACTCCCTCATATCCAGATTCTTATCTGGGTCTCTCTGTTGCTATCTCTGTTGCTATCTCAGCTACCTTCTGTCTTGTACCATCCTTCCCTTCCTCCTAGCACCTCAGGAAAAATAAGACCTCTGCCCTGCACTAAGATGTCTGCCGAAGCAGGCTGTTTTTTCCTATAGACTCCCTGGCTGTGGTCTAGCCTCTTGACTCCATCAATTCCCTCCATCTCCTTCCTCTCTGCACTTAAATCTGTACTCTGTTGTCACATCTTCTATACTGGTTCCAGCACCTGACCCCCTTCTTACCTCCCTCTTGCTCTCTGTGGCACCCACTCCTACTACCCCATTCTCAATACTCTAGGTCTGATTTACTGTTTCCTCCCTTATGGTTTTTGTGCCCCCCAACTCACTGTTAACCCATAGGCTGCTGACAGAATTAGAATGTATAGGAATTCAGGACTGATAACAAGCTCAGCCCCAAGCTGGGTGCCCTATACCGAAACTGTGGTTGCATCCTGCTGCCAGCTCATCGACATACTTGTGCAGAAAATGATTCTCTCTACTTTTGACTATGGAGACATAGTCTGCAGCATCGCTCCTAAGTCCATCCTGGCCAAACTGGACCCCCTCTTGTACTCCTTCTGCTGTTTTGCTCTTGATTATCCACCCTCCACACATCACTGCATTCTCTACTGGACTCTTGACCTCCCCTCACTCCAGGATCATAGACAGTCCCACTGCATGAGTCTCATGGCCAAATTCTGGTCCCAGTCCTTGCCGCTGTACCATGCCTCTGTCATCACAGCCCATACCCCTCCTGCATACCCTTTCAGGAACTTTGACACCCGGCTCCTGGCTGTACCATGCATATCCTCCTCTGCTGGCCAGGCGGCCTTCAGACATCGCATGCCTAAACTGTGGAACTCCCTCCCCGTGGACATCCAGCACATGCCCTCAACTCAGCACCTCAGCTCCCTCATCAAAGCGCATTTCTCTTCCACCTGCATCTGTAGCTAAGTTTACATTTATGCCAAGTATGCTTTGAATATCCTAGGTTCTGATTATGTTCAAGGGCCCAGTCCATTTCTTGTGACCTCGCTTGATGTTGTTTTTGTTTACTTTTTGTCCTACTATGCTACTGTACCACATGTGCTATAATGTAATGATCTAATTGCTGGTTCCTTGTATTACTGCCTATCTCAGATATGACCACCGAGTATACTAACCTGCATTTGATGCATTATCTATGTGTATTTCTCTACTGCCCCCCCCCCCAGGATGCACCTGGAATCGAGCAGTACTCTACTCAGTGTGCCTTCCTGATAAAACTCTTAAATAAATAAATACAAATTCTTGCTCTTAGCCTGTTTGCTTCCTGGTCTCCATCAATGTTTTATATTGTGCACAGCTCCCTTGGCCCTTAATGCTGTTTTTTTTCTGCTGTATTTGCTCTACATCTTTTTTGCCATACCTGCTACTGATTTTGTATTTTTATACATTCTGATTTTATATATATATATATATATATATATATATATATATATATATATATACACACACACACACACACACACACACACACACACACACACACACACACATACATATATATATATATATACATATATACACACACACACACATATACACACACACACACACACACACACACACACACACATTTATTTTATTTCGACATATGTACTCTATTTTTATACCTTTGTTAAGTTCTCTTTTATGCGCCCTTGTGCCCCTTTCCCAGGATGCATTTGGAAACAAGCAGCTTGCTGCTCAGTATGCTTTCCTGATGAAAATCTATATACATAAATAAAATTTCTACAAAATCAGATGAGGCATATTATTGTTACAGAAAAGTATCACCATTCCTACAATAAACCTCAGTGCAAAGGCTAGCAAGAAGCATGACAGTATTCAGTCACTGTGCCATGTTTGACACTTGGGTTCACATTCTGACCATGGACTGTGTCATATATGTATACAGCAGTGTCCTCTAGCTATGAAAGCTGCAGTAATAATGTCCTACAGTGTTTTAGATTGACCCAGCAGCAGCATCAAGTTGTGAGAGGCTTGTGGGAATGGAAAGTTACTTCCCAGATAATGGGGAGTTTTCCTAGAGCAGGATGGTTAGAGCTATTGCCCTTGGGACTCCAGGTTGCCAGTTTGTTTTCCCACAAGGGATCTTGATGAGTCTGCCCGATGGAAGGGACAGACTTCACCAAACTTCCACCTCAGACTGGCAGAGACACATTAGCTCTATGGAGTTAATGCAACCTTCCTTGCAGGAGGATACACAACTAGCTGACCATGCAACTTTATCTGACTGGCATGGACACTGCAGCTTTAGTGCTCATGTGGAGATGTCCTTACTGGGCTGTAGGGGTTGACAGAAACTGAGGAAAAACTTCCACTATGACAAATGGGCAGATGAAAACCCGAGCCCCACACCTTGGGCATCACATCCTGTGTTAATGTTATAGGCCTGACCAGAGTGGTATATGATCAACATTCGCCATCGGAATGTTGGATGGCAGTGAGCAGAGCCTATCCTGGATGGAGAAGACAGACAAAGTGAGAAAACATAGATGTAAGAAGTTTCAGATCAAGCAGGATTCTTGGTAAACAGACTAACTGAAATCAGGTAATATACAGTAGCTTAAGATACATTTTTGGAAGACAGAAAAGTCTACAATTCAAAGGCATTCCAAGAAGAATTTAAAAGAAAAAGAAGGACTCAGAAATGTAGGAAAAAAAAAAAAACTACGAAAATAGGACCCAAGGTGTACCTTGACAAACTGTAAAGCCGGAGATAATTAAAGATAACAGGAACTTGTGGCATCTGTTTAGTATTACATAAAAGCAGTAAGAGAACAAGTAAAGTGAATAAAAAGAATATTGCTGTTGAGAAAAATAAACACACTGAGGTGGAGAGAAAAACAACTCCAGTGCAACCATCTGTAAACATGTGAGAGTACATTATATCTGGCCTAAAGCACTGGGAAAAATCTGGTTTAATGGTCTCAGTAAATGTGGCACATTGCTTACAATGCATCACACTGTAATATCTGTGTTGATGTGTGATTTTGTGTGTCTGTTGATTCAGCAGAAATAGATTCCACAAGAGAAATTAACATTTTATGGAACACATCATAACCAAGTGTCTAGGGAAAGTGCGGACTGTGCTAGGAAAATGCTATAGTTTGGCCAAATGAAAACTGCTAAATAATGGGCTTAAAAGGGACAGGGACCACAATGAAAGACTTGACCCACATGGCAAAAAGAGACTAAACTGAGCATTCATGACATAAATCATAGCAGAGGGATGGAACGAGCTTGGCATCTGGTTTGGACACTGGCTTGAGCGCCTACAGTACTCAATAATTGGTACCCTTTTATTTATGTGAGTGCCTTGCAGCTAAAAGGAATTGTCAAACTTAAAATGCTACATGATAAACAAACACAACACAGCACAATGAGAGATTATACTGACTTAAAGAGTCCCTTGCCAGTATTAACACACATTAATCTTTCAGTCAAAATAAAATGTACACAGAGGATACATAAACAATGGGTCTGCATAAGTCATAAAAACCATCCCACAAATGAGGTAAAATGCCACAACCCATAAAAGATGGAGCCTTTGTAGAGTTCCAAAGGGCTCATTCTCTCAACAGGGATAGTTCCCATATCTTTATCAATCCAGAACTGCATTTAATGTGTCCAATTTATAAATTTACATTTTGCAAGTGTAAAATTATTACGGCCAGCAGGAAAGCATGCCAGAGCTATTGGAATCACACATAATCTGAGCTGCCACGTGACAAAAGCCATTTCAAAGAGGAATAGTGGGTGCATGAATACCAATGCTAAGTCAGTCCCCATGAACAGTAACATTTTCTAATGCATTTAGTACAACAGGAGGTTGGTTGGATGCTGTTCCACCATAGAAGGAGCTGGGTCAGGTGACTTGCTATGCCACCATGGGAGCAGCTGAGTTAGGTGACTGTTACTACTGGGAAGCCTACTGGCAGAATCTGAGAGGACTTTTTCATCATAAATATTTAAGACTATCTGGATAAGGTCGTCAGTTTGTATTAGTCAACATGCTGTTACAGGGAGCGTACAAGAAAGCTGTGACTACTGAGGTAGATAATGCATATTGTTTTGTTATAGCTTGTCTATAGCTTTTACCTAAACTTTCAAAGCCATTATAATGCTGTGTTGTAGTATTTTTCTCTCTCATTCATTTGTAGTTATTGCTCCTTATGACCAAGTTGAACCCTATAATTGAGTAGGATTTGGCTGATAAGGCGCTACTGTTACATAGTCACCAAGCTAAATCATGTCTCAACAGAAATCTGAGACCAATTACTCCTATTTTAACAAAGGTAAGAACAAGAAAAAAAAAAGAAACAAAGGGCGGGTGGTGCAGAACTAGACTTTTTAAGTTTATATATGGTCACCAACCTGCAGCCCCCGTAAAGTCCCTTTTCAGTCACCTGCATATGCAAGAAAGGACTCTAATAACAATTCTTAAAGCTACCAACAGTCCCTATTTTCCCAGGACAGTCCCTGTTTTAGACAGCATGTCCCAGTGTCCCCACAAGTTTTGCAAAATGTCACTTTTGTCCTGGTTTTTGCTTACTTGTCCCAGTTTTGTCCCTTTTTTTTCTGCTGACTGCTAATACACGAGTGACAGTTATTTCAGCATCATTGTGGTGCTGCTCTGGCTGGACAGCAGTTTGCAACTTCAACCCTTGCACCTGTGTTGCACTGCAAGCATGTCAGTGGGAGCACAGTAAAGCATGTTCCTTCCTGTTAGAATAGACTGGGTAGTAATGCAAACAAGCGCATGTGGACGTCTGCCTGCCAGCAGCTGAGAGGTACTCCAGACAGAGAAGAGACTGGCAGCAGTGAACTAAGGTACCCGAACCCAATCAGCTGTAGTGAAGTGTGTGAAAACAATCTGGTGTGGTGGTGGGAGTCACCGAAATAAAGTTTGCTCAGCAAATGAGGTGAGTGTAAACGGGTTGGATGGGACTGTCAGGAGGAGCAATACATGCAGCTCGGATGTCTGATCACAATTTAACGTAGGTTTGCTTCTAATGAACTTTCTGTACATCATAATTTGGAACTTGCTGCAGCAGAATGACGTATTATTTTAATCTGGATGTTTGCTACTGGTGTTGCTGTGGGACGGCATGGCCAGAGCAAGCAGCAACATCTAATTGATTGTGTGCAGCTGTGCCCGAGGGAGTGACGTGGGGGGGGGGTCATGGTCAGGATGGACCATCCCAGTTTTAGGCCTCCTAAAGTTGGTAGCTTTAACAATTCTTATATTCGAGAGGTGTGCTGCTAGTAGGTGGTCATACAGTATATCAAAGTCCACAGCCCCCTTCAAAAAAGGGTTACCTACTAAGACCTGCATTTCATACAAAACCATTTTTTTACTTTTTAACTTTCTTAAATAGGGGTATTTTGTTTTAGATGTCAGATGAGACATGGTTGACGCTGCAGTACTTCACAGTAACCTCATATAAACCAAATCATACACTATCTGAAATTTTAGGAATTGGCCGAGTTTGCTGTCGGCGAAACATTGGATTCCCCAAGATGTATTTTTCTTGGGGAGTTCAATGTTTGGGCCGAGGATAAAGGTCAAAAGTGCGCCGATGAGTTATTGCAGAGTATGTCCCTTTTGGGGCTGGTGCAGTCTGTCGGTGCGCCTACTCACCCGGATGGCCACACATTGGTTCTGGTGTTCTCACTGGACTTGAGATCGCTGATTTTGCAATCGATCAGGTAGCTTGGTCTGATCATTGCATGGTGAAGTTCACGTTCAGTGCTCCCGTCATAAATTTTTCCCCTTCTGAGATGTTTCGCTGCCGCCCTTTAAATGATCTTACCCCTGAGGGTTTTACGGCGGCAGTTGATTTATCAAGTGTGGGTGACGTATGCGTCGGAGCTGTTGACGCCGGGGTAGACGCCTATAATAAGGTGCTGTCTGGTGCCATCAACTCCCTCGCACCTATCTGTGTACGACCCAGAACTTCATACCTAAGGTCGCCTTGGTATGATGGCAATCTCAGGGAAATGAAGAAGCTGGGTCGGAGATTAGAGCGTCGCTGGAGGAAATCCCGTCTGGGGGCTGACAAACTGGTCCTGTGTGGGCATTATCACGCATATCAGGAGGCAATCAACCAAAAGAAGGCGGTATTTCTATCTCAGGAGATTGCTGCCAGGAAAAGCCGACCAGCCTCACTCTTCCGGACTGTTGACAGACTTCTTCATCCATCCTGTCTTCAGCCCGGAAGAGTTTCCTCAAATGAGGACTGTGAGGAATTTGCTCATTTTTTCTCAGACAGGGTGTCTGTGATCCGGCGGGAGGTCTCCTCAGCCAGTAATATCATTGCTGTCAGTGGCTGTCAGTTGTGTTCTAAGAGCACTCTTTCTGGTTGGGGAGAGTTTAGGCCAGTGGAGGTTCGTGAGGTTATTGAGGTGGCGGCCAACTTGAAGCATACCTTTTGTGAACTGGATCCCGTGCCAACACGCTTCTTGATGAGGTGCGTTGACACTGTTGGCCCGGTGTTTGCCCTGATTGTCCGGTGTTGCTTGAGTCATGGTGTCTTTCCAGTTGCCTTGAAGGAGGCTCTGGTGAGACCCCTTTTAAAGAAAGCTTCTCTGGACCCGGAGATTAGGGCAAATTACCGTCCAATCTCCAATCTTCCATTTTTGGGAAAGATTGTTGAGAAGGTGGTATCACTTCAGTTGGGGGAACATCTCATGACTCACGGGTTGTATGATCCCTTCCAGTCAGCTTTTCGGGCCAGACATAGCACTGGAACTGCGTTAGTTCAGGTGCAAAATGACCTCCTCAAGGCTAGAGATCAGGGGGACAAGACAATTCTTGTTCTCCTTGATCTCTCCTCAGCATTTGATACTGTGGACCATTGTGTGTTGCTTTTCCACCTGAGGGAGTTATGCGGACTCACTGGCATTGTCATCAAGTGGTTTGAGTCATTTCTTACTAACAGGAGGCAACGGGTTGTGTTGGGTAATTTTTCATCTGCACCCTGCCTCCTTTCGTGTGGAGTCCCTCAGGGTTCGGTATTGGCCCCAATGTTGTTTGCAGTATATATGCTGCCCCTGGGGAGGATCATTAGGAGGTATGGTCTGAGTTTTCATTGCTATGCTGATGATACTCAGCTATACCTATCCTTTGCCCCAGGAACATCAAATGCAGTGGATGTGCTGAATATCTGTCTGGCTGAGATTAATGACTGGATGTCCTCCAGCTGGCTGCGACTGAACCCTGACAAGACTGAGGTATTGGTAGTGGAGTCGAACAGAGCTCGTGATGGGATGGCCTCTGATTCTGCAACTGGCCTTGTGCTAGGAGCTGTGTCATTGATGGCCTCCCCATGGGTGCGAAATCTTGGTGTGATTTTTGACAGGAACCTGTCCATGGAGGCTCAAATATCCTCTGTGGTTTGTTCCTGTTTTTTCCATCTTAGAAACATTGCCAGGATTAAGCCCCTTGTTCCGGCTCTGGACCTCCCTACTTTGATACATGCCTTAGTCACTTCTAGGCTTGACTACTGTAATGTCCTCTATCTCAGGGTCTCTGGAAGTTCTCTTCGCAGACTGCAGCTAGTGCAAAACGCTGCTGCCCGGCTTTTGTCCGGACAAAGTAAATTTTATCACATCACTCCAGTATTGCGCGAATTGCACTGGCTGCCTGTCAGATGGAGAGTACTTTTCAAGGTGGGTTTTCTCACCTATAAGACCTCTACACGGCAGGGCCCTGGTTACCTGTCTGATCTTCTGGTACCGTCCACCTCCTGTCCGAAATCTCCGTCCTCTAGTGGTGGCCTCCTTAAAGTTCCAGGAGCTAGATTGAAATCCATGGGACCGAAGCTGGAGTCATGCTCCGCTTTCTGAACTTCGTTGTTGTCTGAAGCGAGAGAGGCCCCCACTATAATGGCCTTTAAGAGTCGCCTAAAGACCTTCTTATTTGTGCAAGCTCTTGGGGAGTAAAATTTTAATGTGTATTATATTTTAATGTATAATGTATACGGTATGAAATACTGTACAGTTTTTGTGCGGCGCCCAGAGCCTGTGGGATTGGGCGTCTTTTTAAATAAATTTGACTTTGACTTTAACTTTCACTCATACTGAGCCACAGCAAGAAAAAAAATGATTAGAAAAAACAATACAACCAGATATTATACGGTAATGACTTTGAAAGCTTGAATACAAGTTAGACAAAGGTTACAACAAAACAATATAACTAAAGTCAGAGTTTTCACCTGGGTAACACATTATTGGAAAAGTTACTAGGAGAGGAGCATTTCTCAGTTTAATTATATAAGCACATTTGAAAGTGACACAGTCAACCCAGTTATCGCACTAATTTTAAATGGATTTGATTAAAATGGATTTGCTAATTCCTATATTTTATAAGGTGTGACAAACATCTGCCCTGCTGGCTCTGGTCAGCCCCACATGCACACTAAAGAGTGACTGGATGCCCGGATGGCTCCTTGCATTTCAATACTGCCACACCCTGACTGACTGCTATGGTATTTTGATCTGGTTCTAGCCACACTATTGGCCACTGCACACTCCATGCAAGGCATTACTTTTTGTAACAAAACCAACCCTTGAGTCACTCCCAGGAATCTCCTACCCTCTCTGTATCAGAGACAGGTTACTTTCATACTTGGTAGTTATGCTGTTTAAGAGAAGAACACCAATTTGCTCAATAGAAATAGATTGTTACTGGTTTCATAAAACACTGCACAGTCGCAGAGAATATTAGATGTATAAATATTTCAAATTTATACTACTAAATTACAGAATATACAGTAAAATACAAAGAGGATAAAACACACAAGGGAAATACAAATTAAAACAACCAAACAGAAAGACTACTGAAAGAAGAACCTTTAGGCTCTAGACTACAGCCTAACATACCTTACCACTAGGAGTGGTTTCCTTGCTTCAGAATCAATTTTCCACTAAGGTATGAGATTTGGAACACACTGAGTTCCTTTCTGTGTGCAGTGGATGTCCTCTATGCTCTGTCGCCAGCTCAATCTGCCTCTGCCTGTCTCTGATGCCGCTTAAACCCTCTTAGGAAGACTGCCCCCTTGTCACATCATCTCGTCAGTCAAAAGTGTCAGCCTCCCTTTGTTGATTTGATACTAGAAGCTGGCCCAAACCAGTTCACAAACTCCCCTACCCTAGATGATGTTGTTTACTGGGCATTTTACCTAAATCTAGTTGCTTCAGTTATCTGATAAGAGTTTCCACAACCACAGGGGATTGTTACCTTGGAAGCAGGCCCTTTTGATATGAGCCACACAATGATCCCCACCATGCTTCCTAACCGACTCACCTATTTCAATTATCTGATACGGTTTCCACAACCAAAGGAGGTCACTCCCTTGGAAGCAGGCCCTTTCCTGTGACCTTCTTAGGGACCCAGCTTCCTTAGTTTTTTGAGACCCATTAACCCTTTATAACCACTGGTTCACATCGATATTCCCTTACTATGCCCCACATTTATGCTACAAAGATACTGTAAGTCTATGTTACAGTTCCAAATTTGTATATATGTTACACATGAGTACTACTAGCAGGTAGGTATCAGCATGCTGACTATGAGCAGCAGATAAGGGAACACTCAGTGAAAACCACCAAATAATTTAGCGACTACAAATAATGTCTTTATTTCCGTACTATAGTAAAAGTAAAGTAGTCTGTATTCAGCCTAACACAAGCACAAACAAACCAAACAGCCACATCAAAATTAAAAACTGGCTTTTTCTTCATAACACACAAAACATGTCAAGATGAAAACAAGCAAGGCTCCTGGAGTTCAACAAGTGCAGAAGGAAAGGCCCTCCAAGATGGTTCTATAGTAGTCAACTTGAAACCCCAGTTAAATAATTATTTTGCTAGTACTCAAAACTCTGAAAACTACAGTATGCAGTCCCTTAAAGTTAGTAGAACCAAATATAGCAGATAGGAAAATGTTACAAATTTTAAGTAGTAGCCAGCTGTAGCCCATTTTTCTGAAGTCGTTTTCTTTTTCTGTTTGCTCATTAGAAAGTTTTCTGTGTGACAACATTATGCTCGATGTGTAGAATGGCACTCTGCCTGGCAGCTGACACATCTAATTCTGTTCCCCCACTACATCATCAACACTGTGACCTCACTAACTGTGACATCACAGGTGATTGACCCGGCAGCTACTGAGTGGCTCTTCCGGAGTAGCTGTGATGTCAGAGTTAGGGAGGTCACAATGCTCATGACGTAGTGGGAGGAATAGAACTATAGATGTTAGCTGCCAAGAAGAGTGCTGTTTCACAGATCACACCTACTAATATCAGGTAAAAAGTCTTCTAATTAACCAAAGGGAAAAGAAAAAGCATCTGCGATATAAATGAAAATAGTTGCCTGCTTTTAAAAACTAATGTTAATTTTAGGCAGTACACTAGCTCTTGAAGTGCAAAAGATACAAAAAAAAAAAAAAAAAAAAAAATTTACCCTGACCATCATAGTGCAAGCTCCTCTGGAGTTCAGCAGTCTGTTCTCCCACACACAAAGTTCATTTTCGTAAAAGCATAGGTCTCTCTCTTTCTCTTCTCTCTTTCTCTTTCCAAATAATGCTTAGAGAAAGAGATAGTAGACTCCTGTCTCTTTCCCCCAACCTGTTAGCTAGCTTGAACTGTTATTTTCATTGTTTTGCACATTATTTAGCCTGATATGATCTACATTGTTTTGCACATTTATCCTGATGTACCATTTGTGAATTACACCCTTGTTGTACATACCTGTGTTAGCACTGCTTTGCAAGCCTTTGCATTTCTACACCTCTGTCTCGTTTATGTAACTGTTGTCTTGTCCCAGGTCACCCCTGAAAAAGGGACTATACTGTCTCAGTGGGCCTACCCGGTTACCAAAATTCAAATAAAATTCAAATAAATAAATAAAAGAAATGAATCGAGGCTAATGCAGCAGGCAGCATGGAGAAAACCTGGACTAGAGCTGGTACCAGTCAGAACAGAATTAACTAAATGGTGTGTTCTGTGAATAACCTGGACTGGATTCAGATATGTAGTTTACAATGAAAAAAGAGGCAGTTGTAAGCTAAAACGTGGTACGACAATAATAAAAACATTAACAACAGTGTGGTATTTATTGAATACATAATGGGTTGCAGTGGAAGGCACCTAGGGGTCATCATCAGTGACTCCCTAAAACGAACTAGCCAATATAACAAGGCCTACAGCAAGGCAACCGGAATGCTAGGGTGTATTTGGAAGGGGGCTCGATAGCAGAAGGAAATGGGCAATACTACATCTCTCTGGTGAAACTCTATCTGGAATATTGTGCTGAGTTCTGGAGCCCTCACCTGAGGAAAGACAGAACAGGCTGGTGATAGTACAGTGTAGAAAAAATAAAATGATACTGGATCAACAGGGCAGATCCTACGAGACCTGGCTTATGGCACTGAACATGTGTCACTGGTGTCCAGAAGGAAGACGAGGGACATGACAGAGAAAGTTCTTGAATGGGATAAACAAGGTAAACTGCAATGAACTATTTAGCAGGAATGGTGCATCGAAAATAAGGGGACATGACTGTAAGCTGGTGTGGAGAGACTCAGGAGCGATGCAAGAAAGTTTTACTTTGCCAAGAGAGTGGTTGAGCCATGGAACAGCCTACCAGTAGATGTGGTGACCCTAAAACCATTAATGGGTTCATGCATGGTTGGGACACAGTAAAGGGCTTAAAAGTTACTCAGGGAGCAGGGTAGCAGTAAGGCAAGGAGTGAGGAGGGAAGAAGAGGAGTGGGAAAAGCCCATCAGGACAAAAGTCAGAGGGTATTGCAGGGTGAACTGGGCAGACTACATGGACCAATGTTTTTATTTTTTGCTGACATTGTCTGTGTCTCTGTGAATAACACATTTATTTATTTATTCAATTTTTGATAACTGGGTAGGCTCACTGAGCCCCGAAGCTCCCTTTTTCAGGGGCGACCCGGATGTAGTTACAGAGATATAAAGATACAGTATTTGGTTACAGAGGTATAATGGTACAGCATTTAGTTACAGAGGAATACAGGTATAACAAAGAAACAAGTACAGAGCAATTCAAGGAGAGTAGATACTTGGATAAACAGTGCTGACAGTGTGCCAAAATTAGTTTACAGGAGATGACAATTACAGGAATATGCTTGGGTAGGAGTGTAGGTAATACTTTATACAGCCATGCATGTCTAGGCTAGTGAGAAACTGGCCTAAGGTTGGGCCCCTAGTTGACACTAGTGAATGGTAAGACCCATAACTCATGAGTGGCGAAGATTTTGTCACTCATGGTTGGAGATAAATCTGTCATTCCACTGTGGTTATTTAATTCTTTATTTAGTTAGTTAGGTTTTGTTGACTGGGAAAGGAGGGCTAGGCAATTCCGCCTATTTTTAGCCTTCCACCTGGGGGGTTATAGATGCAAACTGACATACTGAATCAGTTAAGCTGTTGGTGGTATTTTAAGTGAATAGGGAAAATCTGGCCAGGATTCTGGGGAAATTTCCCTACTCTTTTCCAGAACTTCATCTTCCCAGACTCTGGGTCTCAGGTCTAATTTTCGGCGAGGGCTCTTGGTTGGTCTGCAAGACAATTGGGACAGACATAACACCACAGAACATTACATAATGGATTACATGCAGAAATCTGGCACAGTAAGCCTGATAAATAGTATTGAGAAAAAGCCAATTTAAAAGGGGAAGTGCCTTAATACTGTTATGGTCAAGAACATAAGATTTCTGACACCTAAACTTGAAACTATGGGGAACCGGTTGAGGAGGCCTACATAAGTGTGGCAGGGTCCCACGCGTAATCTTGTATGCTGATCTGAAGCAAACTGTTGAAACTCTTCTTCAGGAGAATTTCAGACTCCATTTCAACAGCACAAGTTTTCAGACTCTCAATGTGGCAAATTACAAAATCCTGCTTGTTCAAGTAATGTCTCCACTGTACTCATCTCCCTAGCGAGCCTGGATGACAGGAGTACAGTAGCGGCAGTGGCAAGACAGAAGAACATTCTGACTATTGAAGGGGCTAAAGCTAAAGCCCTTATGTTCCCTGATGTTTCTATTAAATCTATATAGAGTGTAGATGAACATTTTTGAAGAAGGTTTTTTTGACTGAACTGCTCAATTTTTTTCACACATTATTTACTCAGAATAGTTAAGCAGAAATGCAACATCTTGTTTCCAGAAGGGCTCTGCTTCTACCCATTTCTGCAGCTGGAGGGACTGGGGCACTGGGAGGCTATGTGAATTGCCTAACGTCACATAATGAGTGTCCGAAACATAGAATCTGATGGCAGATAAGGACCGCTTGGCGATCCAATCTGCCCATTTCTCACTATCTACACTAATACCACAGACTGTGCCTGACCCACAGCTCTGTCTCCCTTCCCTCTTCCTTTCCACTACGATTCCCATGTGCCTATCCCATGCACTCTTGAACCCAACTGCTGTTCTTTCCCCTACTACCTTCGCTGGAAGGCTGTTCCAGGAATCCATCACTCCTTCTGTGAAGAAGTACTTCCTCACATCTCTCTTGAATCTACCCCCCCCCCAAGCTTCATAGCATGTCCTTTTTTTCTTGAGCATTTTTTTTTCTGAAAAATACTTCCTTCCTGTATCTTATTTACTCCGTGAGGTATTTAAAGGTCTCTATCATATTCCCCTCTCCTTCCTCTCTTCCAGGGTGTACATATTGAGGTCTCTCAGTCTCTCCTCATAGGGCTTTTGACAGTCCCTGCACCATTTTAGTTGCCCTCCTCTGGACCTCCTCCACTCTATGTCCTTCTGGAGATGTGGTCTCCAGAACTGGACAAAATATTCTAGGTGCGGTCATACCAGTGATCTATATAAAGGCAAGACCACCTCTCTCTTTCCACTGGTGATACCCCTCCCTATGCACCCCAGCATCCAAGCAGACCTCCTAACTTCTTTGTCATATTACCTGGGCACCTTTAGGTCATCCAACATGATTACCCCCAGGTCTCTTTCCTGCTTGGTGGTTGTCGCCATTGATGGGCAGCAGTAACTGCAGCTGTGGGGTTCAATTAGTGGATGGTAATGGTCCTTGGGCACTGCAACAGTCCTCTGGTACCCAGCCCACTGCGTGGAGGCTGGCTGCTGTCCCTGATGGTGTTGGGGTCATTGGCACCTATAGGACAGGTGCCAGGGCTGTGTCCCCTTAAGGCCAGGTCCAAGTCTTTTCTTGAAAACCCCCTTGCGTCTTTTCCTGAAAACCCCCTTGCACCCAGGCTGATCAACTGTCTGCACTAGTGCAAGGCACCCCCACAGGGTGCCACCTCATCACCCTCACATTGCCACCATGCCCTCATCACTCCCTAGGCCATCCCATGCTCCTTCTGCCCCCTGTCCCCTCCTGGCAGGCATATTCAACCCCCACCACTTTTGTGGTCCCTCTGGTGCTGCACCAGGTGAGGGGGGGTTGATGGATACCTGCGTCAGACCCGGTAGATGTGCACAACCATGTAGCTGTGGCAACTCTCAGGTCTTTGGTGCAGAAACCCCCCTTTTTTTTTTAATACCACAGTTTTTATGCCTTAGTTGAAGTGGTCCCCTTCGACCCCCTGGCCACTGGCACCCGCATCCCAGAAGTCGGTCAGCCGTGCGAATCCATATGCCCCATTGCACTCGTCCGGCCAATGGCAGGATCCCCCCCCCCACATAGGGACCTGCGGCACTGAGCTGGCGATGATGCCACACGAATCCAGGGGTGCAGGGCAGGCCATCAGCCACCGAGGTTGCCCCACCGATTTTCTACCAGTTTTTGCTGCCCACTGAGGAGCCGGTCATGCAGTGACGTCAACACACATACGTGCAGACATCCACCACGCTCCTCCCCCTGCATATGCCTGCGTCTGTGGAGCACTCAACCTCTGCTGGGTGTCACTACAGTGTGGAGCATGTCCCTCACCCACCCCAAAGGAAGGACAGCAGTCACAGGATGCTCAATCCTTCCCTCCCTTGGTGGCCCAAGTCCATTCCAGAACAAGGGTCACCAGCGTGGCACGAAGTGTGGCATCCAGCGCCTCAACCCTCAGCGCCACCAGGCTGAAGGAACCCCCTTTTTTATAAAATTGGGTGCAGGGTCCCTGACACACCCCGAGTCTGCAAGAGCCCTAGATCGCCACAACTTGCGATGATCTAAAGCCTCTTTGAAAATCAAGCCCCAGATGAGACAATGGATTTATGATTTTTTTACATTAGTGTCCAGTTTCGTTGGTGTGGGTTGGGAGGTATTCAAAAGCAGTAATTACAGTAGATCATAAGATCAATTAGTAGTTTCAAATCCAGAAATTACAGGTACTGTACTTCACATGCTAGCAAATAGCCCTTGTCACACAATCAGTACTGTTTTAAACTCTGCCTGTGTGTAAGACTTGCATTTACTACAAAATTGGGAAGCACTCTCTCTTGGAGGCATTTCTTTCACCTACTCCTGCACTATTCAAGAATACAGACTTAGGATCTGATCCACAAAACTGTTTCTCCCATTCAGTGCCTATGAAAAAAAATTTTTGTGGACAGGGCCCTCGGCTGGATATCTATAACCTGATGCTGACATAACATGCCACCAAACCCTGCCATGCTATAACGGAACTGCTATACCGTGTTTGTACCCAGTGCTGTTTTATGACTCAAAGTCTATTTTGGGAGTAGTTCCATCATCTCTCACCCAAAATGCACAAAAGGCATAGAGGAAGGAAGGACTTTACCAGGAGGATGTCACTTCCCACTTGCATCTCCCTTATGGTTTTGGAAGTGCACATGGCAAAAGTTGTTTGCTACTCCTGCAGGTAGCATGGAAACCAGTGTTTTTAAATGTACTGTTAAAATCTGATGAAGCCTGCTGGAGGAAACAGGGAAGCTGTATGCATTCCTGGTTCAGTCTTAGGATTCTAGTCACAGTTCTCAGCCTGGTGAGCAGCTTTCAGAGTGGCACTGAAACCAGGCAACAGTACAGATTACAACAGAGACGTTTTGTGCACCAGTTTCTTTTTAGTTCTTTAATTCTTTGTATGGTAGCTGGTTTCTTCTGTGCTATTCCAGTTTAGTATTATTTTTTTCAAGAAATACATTTTTAAGAGACATAAAGAAGACTTGGAGGAGTAACTCATGTCCAGTTGTTCTCAGTCCAGACTGCTTCCTTTAATCATCACACTTGTTCTGCACTGTATATAAAGTGAGTTTGTCACTTTTGACAAAAGCTTTCTATAGTTCTCCTCCTTTTATTCTTTATGACCAGGTTCAGTTACAGTACAAGGTTACAGGCTCCTCCCATGTGGAAAAAAATTGTTTCCATACATGGCCAAAAATGCATGTTAAATATACAAAAAAATTGCCCTTTTTTATATATTTATAATCTATGAAATACTAGGAATATACAAGCCGTATATATGATATGTGAATGGGCAACAGATGGAAAATGGATTCTCAATGTAAAACTTAGTTTCATATATGATCCATATATATTGTCCAAGCATGTCTCATGCATACACCATATAATTTCCAACTATTTCATATATTTTAAATATATTAAAAAGGGGCCAATTTTTGTATATTTAAAATGCATTTTTGACCATATATGGAAAATATATATTTTTCCATATGGGCTTGTTCTCTAGAGTTGATCTGTTTCTGCTGTTTCATCCATTGCTGAAGTCACAATCCTCCGTTTGTGATGTGACAGCATGATCTAGAAACTCTGATGTCAAAAACAGGATTATAACTTCAGCAATGGAGTAAGCAGCATATGCAAATAACCTCTAGGAACACAGATCTACTTTATAATGACATTAACAGTAACTAAAGGAAGAGAAAGCCAGACACTCAATAAAATAGAAGTGGAATTATGTACAAACAATATGTTTTTTAAGTTCTCTCATAAGTGTCAAACTCCCTTTAAGCTTCAGGACTTGGATTTTTCTTTAAACAAAGGATAATTTCTTTGCGCAGTGATCATTTCCTGCCAACAAAGGACAAACTCAGAGTCCTGCAGATGCTACTGTGCACAAGTCCATGACCAATGATGGTGAAACAACTGTGGCTGTACACTATGCAGTATATGTGGATGTAACCACTAAAACCATGGCTGAACTAGACACTTTGGCCTACATACATGGAGCAGTTTTTCAAGACATAGAGGGCTCTGTGCAAGAAGCTCATATCTTGTGCTTAAGGGCTGGGTGACACAGGGTGTACTAATATAGTTAGGTATTACTTTAAAAACATGAACAGCATGGCCTGGCTTAGTTCAAGATGACAGCTTAATTTCTCAGCTCTCCAAGGACATCCAGCTATCTGTCTTCATCTGCAGCCATCCAGGACAATAATGTAAGTCAACAGTAACATACAGCAAGATAAAGTTCATATCTACAGCTTTGGTGGGTTATTTTCACAATTGCTTTAAGAGTTGGTCTTTTCTACCCACCAGTCTTGTATGTTTGCCTGGGCCTGCTAGCATGGCTGAGCAAGAAATGCACCTTTCCTCACTCTCCAGAGTGGAAACTATGTTTCAGAAATTAATATCTGAAATGAAAGATTTAAAAATAGCTTCTCAGCAAAATACAGGTTCTCTGCAAACCTTGGACACTCACTTACTGAGCACCGAAAACAAAACTAAACAAAATGAATCCTCAGTCCAAGATCTCAAAGCTACCATAAGAGAACAGGACCGAACCATCAAAACACTCCAGACTAAAATAGAGGACACTGAAAATAGATGCTGCAGAAATAACAAGATTATTTGGCTTCCCTGAGGGTTCTGAACTTGGAGACATGACTGCCTTACTCCTGCATGTTTTGCCTGCTATACTGCGTCTTCCACCCGACCTCAACTCAATCATGGAGCGCTCATACCGCTCACTGGGCCCTAGGCCAAGTCCAGACCAAAAACTGAGGCCAATAATCACACGGTTTCTTAATTATGCTCACACCAAAATTATACTGCAGAAAGCAAGAGAAACCGGAATCCTGATGTGGCAAGAATCTAGAATTTACATATAAAAGGGACTACTCTAAAGAACTGTCTGCTAAAAGGCATGCTTTCAACATAATCAAACAAGTATTACCCCAAAAAGGGATAAGGTTTGCTCTCCAGTACCCTGCAGTGATGAGACTTTATTTGGGTAATATATTTAAGGATTTTAACACCCCAGAAACCCTGTCTGCTTTCACTGAAACTTTACCAGTTCAAAATAGTGTTCCTCGCACTCCCGAACTGTTACACTCAGGACTCTTGGCAGATTTAACTTTTTTGCGAGTTTGGAGCTCCTCAGGACTCCAGAAACTCACTCCCTACTCGCGCAGACACAGAAACACCTTGCCCAGATAGCTCACTCCCCAGGCAGTCGGCTCGTATTCAAGACAAAAAAAGTACCAACACCGAATCTGCCAGAACTGCCTGCTGTGAAGATCGGACCACAAACAAAGGCACTGCAGCTTCCAAAAGGGGTTCCCACCTGTCCTCACTGCTTCCTCTGAATAATTTGTTCGCCCCTGTACAGGACACAGTTATGTCCTCACAAGAGGATTTGTCCCAGGTAGATGCAGAAACTTTGCAGAACGTCCCTAACATCCCGGAAGCTGGACCAATCTCCACAGACTCCTCCTGGGCAGAAACTGCCTCTAGTTTCCCTCTTAAGCCGTGTGAACCACCAAAGAAAAAAAGAAAAGGCAAGAGTAACTGCAAATCCCTTCCTCTGACTTCCAAATCCCGTAAGGTGAGTGGAACATGATCCGTGATTTTTTATTAATATCTGCCATATCCTAAATCGTTGCCTATGCAACCTCCTTGCTATTCAAGCTTCATATAATAGCTTTCAGGGATCTGCCTGAATACTAGAGTGGCTTCTTGCGGCAGACCTGCTTTCACTCACAGCAGGTACTTAACTGCCAAAGCTGTACATCACGGTTAGCATATTTATACAACCGAGCACTCTCCTTCCCAAGACCAGCTTTCAACTTTAGCGCTCTTTAGACTTCACAGCACAAGTAATGCAAGCGGGATGCTAACTGGGTTAAAGATAACATTACACCTTTTTATTAATGATTATTAACACTTATCTGACCAATCTCCTATTTGGAATAATTCTCTACTGTTGCAACAGGCACTCTTAAGGCTCCTCAGTGTACTTTATGTTTCCCTTTTCATTAGATTTGACCTACTATCCCATAAAATCCTTTTTGTTGCTTTACCTCACTTATTACCTTACTACCCCCCCCCCCCCCCGGCAATCTCTTCTGTCTAGCTTTCCCCTTCTTTATTGTCCGTGCTCCTCTAATAAGGTAGCCTCACTACCTCTGGCAGGCCATTTTCGACACCCACGGTCCTATTACATTTTATTACATAAACTCAGGCATTGTACCTGCATGCAGCTTTTTATTGCAAAGCCAAGGCATATGCTTATAGCCGGATGCAATTGCTCTTAATGAAACCGCACTCTCCCTTTTTGGGGTGATTCACTGAGCCTAATCTCTAGACTCAGTCAGTCCCACTCAAGATTCACTAAAGGAGGCTATTTTCAGGCATATGGACAGCTTCTTTAAACCCCATGGGGTACTGAACTTTCTCTTATATGGCACCAAAATTCTCGAAGCCTGTGTACTACTTTTCACAGACAAACATCTACCCTATGTGCTTATGGAAAATCTCCCGTGTTTGTACTACCGCTTCGATTGATTGCATATGTGGGTTATAACTTTATTAACAGTGCCCTGCTGCCCCATCTCGCTTTTACCTATCTTTAATGTATACACCCTTGACTTAGTTACCATCCTGATTTGCTTGCTTAGATACAATAATTGTTTCTGCGTGTGTACATGTACATATAATAATAATAGTTTTATTTATAAAGCACCTTTCAGTTTTCAAAGCATTGTACAAGTTAAAACAACACAGATCGAACATTAAAATCCAGTATTAAACACAGATAAAAACCATAATATGATCAACAACTTCAGAGCCGTCAATTTTCCAGGAAGGCCATTTGCCAGAAGTGGGTTTTCAAACCCCTCTTGAATTCCTCCTCAGTGGTGCACTCCCGTAACCAGCGGGGTAGAGAATTCCAAAGAGTGGGCGCAGCATAAGAAAATGCTCTACACCCAGATGATTTAAGATTCACTCTTGGAATCTCTAGCAACCCCTCATCGGCGGAGTGCAGCGATCAGCCAGGGCAGTGAGGAACCATAAGTTTTTTCAGACAGGCCGGACACTGGCCATGAAGAGCTTTGAAAGTCAGTAAACTGACTTTAAAGGTGATCCGCCACCGTATAGGCAGCCAGTGCAGTTCGCGTAGCACCGGGGTAATATGACAGGACCTACTTGACCCAGTCAAAACCCGGGCCGCTGCATTCTGCACTAGCTGCAGGTGGCGGATTTCAACCCCTGAAAGCCCAAAGTACAGGAAGTTGTAGTAGTCCAGACGTGAGGACACAAAGGCGTGGACCAACGTTGGCAATTCGTCAGATGGAACTAGGTGCCTAACTCTGGCGATATTCCTAAGATGGTAAAAGGAAGTCTTGATGACTGCTGACACTTGCGACTGCAGTGTCAGCCTGTCATCCAAGATAACCCCCAGGTTATGCACCTGTTCAGAGGTCGGGAGTGAAACGCCGCCAAAAAAAATTCCTGAGGGCGTACCAACAGACAACCCCTCTATCTGATGACCTGGGTCCACAACCAATACCTCTGTCTTTTCGGAGTTCAACTTCAACCAAGTAGAAGCCATCCATTCCTGGATTTCTTTCAGACAGTTGTTAAACACCGAGACAGCACCATCCTGGTCGGGTGCAAATGACAGGTATAACTGGGTATCATCTGCATAGCAGTGAAACCTCAGCTCATACCATCTTATAATGTCTCCGAGGGGCAGCATATACACCCCAAACAACATGGGAGACAGCACTGAATCCTGAGGCACCCCACACAACAAAGACATTGGGCTCGAGGAAAAAAAACTGGACATATATATGTATATACGTGTGTATATATATATATATATATATATATATATATAGATATACACACACACACACACACACACATTTAAATAGGCCTAACCTTTTTTAAGAGACCAATCCAGCTCTGTTGGCTTTCTTTTTCCACTTAACTGTTTTGTTATATAATGTCCTGGTTGTTGCTGCCACTAACATCTTTTACTTCTTCCTTGATATAATTACATATAATTTTTTTGTTTCTTTTTTGATGAAGCTGTTATGCTGGTTTCCCCTTAGGAATCGTATTTGTGTTTTAATCTTGACTAAGTTTGAAACAGTCCTTTCACTGCATCTATAATCCTCATGTTATTAACTGTCTGATTTAACTTCATATACATCAGTGGTATCTCCACCTGGATTTAGTGCTTGTTAGCTACTGCACACCCAATTGCTTTATGAGAGAGTCTGCGTACTTCTGTACTGACTCATATCCCATACCGCAATACAGAATGTTTAATTGTTATATAGAGTGTTCATATTTAAGTGTTGGTTAATTTGTTTACAATTCTTGGTCTTTCATCACTTGTTAAAGAGACGCATCAATTATAACTGTTGTAAAATCATACTCCTGCAACTCGCAATACTTTTTTGGTCCTGCACACATTCCTATACTCATTTCTTTGTGTTTCATAAACTATCTTATCCTGTTGGCCTCTCAGTGTCCCCCGCCATGATCTTTTTTGAATCCCTTTTACCGGACAATCTGTACCTTAACTTTTACAATAAATATGGCTGATCTATTACTACACTCCTGGAATGTTAAGGGACTCAACTCTCCTTGTAAATGCAAACAAATTCTATCCCACCTTAAAAAACAAAAGACAAGGATTACACTCTTACAGGAAACTAAGCTTCTCTCGGAGGACACTGATAGGCTAAAACGGGATTGGGTCGGTCATATATTTGCTTCTTCTTACACTCCTAAAAAAAGAGGCATAGCAATTCTGATCCATAAAAATCTTAAATGGTCCCATTTAAAAACAATTACTGATACCAAAGGCAGATGGGTAATTGTTAAATTTAATACACCTTCTGGCCCTTTAACACTGGTTAATGTGTATGCCCCTAATTCTGACGCACCTGAATTTTTTAATAATTTGGCCCAACAAATTTTGTCTAACAATACGGATAATGCTCCTATACTGATGGGTAGGGATCTAAACCTTGCACTAGAAGCACATTTAGACAGAAACAACACTTCGTTGGATGCCCACCCTAGAAGTATCGATGCCCTAACTTTACTCATAAAAGACTTTGGTCTTACAGAGCTCTGAAGACTTTTTCATCCCAGAGAAAGTGAATATACCTTCTATTCTCCACTTCATAAGTCTTATAGTAGGATCGACTATTGGTTTGCATCCCATTCTATTGTAGATAAAGTAACTGAAACATCAATTCCCCCAATGGTCATATCAGACCATTCTCCGGTTTGTATTCACTTACTCTGGGGCCCACCATTATCTAAATCACCCATATGGCGTCTGGATCCCCTATTAATTAAAGACCCAGAATTTATCTCATGGGTTAAAATTCAAATCCAGGAATTTTTCTCTTTTAACAAACCCTCAGATACTTCTATGAGCACATTATGGGAAGCCTTAAAAGTTACCATTCGAGGTAAAATTATAAGTTTTGCAGCTAATCATGAAAAAGCGAGAGAACAACAACTAGCTACCATGGAGAAACAACTTAAAGAAAAAGAATCCCTTTATTTCAACTCCCAAAACATGATCCTAATTCATCCCTCCACTTAGAAATTTTAGATCTTTGAATAAAAATTAATGAGCTCGTAACTCGAAAAACCAAATTGGCATTATTCAAACTTAAACATAAATACTGGGAGCAAGGCAGTAAATGTGGCAAACTATTAGCTTACCAACTTAAAAAGCAACAGACAGAAAGGCATATAGTGGGCATTAAAGACCAATCAGGTCAGCTCCATACTGATGGTCCTTCTATTAATCAGAACATGAAGTCCTTTTACAAACGATTATATACTCAGCCTAACTCTGTCCCTAATCCCCACATTCAACACTTTCTAAATAGAATACATGTCACCCATCTTTCTGATCAAGACAAAAAAGACAGATGCCCCTTTTATTTTGCAAGAAGTCCAAAATTCCCTTTCGTCCATAAAATCTGGCAAAGCTCCAGGTGGAGATGTCTTCCCTGCTGACTTTTATAAAGCACTTCCTGATATTTTATGTCCCTTAATCTTTAAGGTCTTCCAGGAAGCTAATCAAACCGGTAGACTCCCTTCCCCCCTGATGTCAGAAGCCATTATAACAGTAATATCAAAAAAAGATAAAGATCCTTCTCTCCCCTCTAGTTACAGACCAATATCTCTCTTAAATACGGATGGAAAAATTTTTGCAAAACTTTTAAACTCCCAGCTGGAACCATTTATCTCTAAATTAGCTCATAAGTCCCAAGCAGGCTTTATTAAGGGAAGAAATGGCTCCGATCACCTACGCTCATTATTTAATTTAATATATAAGGCTAAATCTCTAAAAACACCTGCTGCTGCTATAGCGATCGACTTTGAAAAAGTCTTTGATTATTTAAGTTGGAATTACTTATACCAAACTTTAAATTGTTTTGGTTTTCCCAATATGTTTTGCTCCTGGATTAAATTATTATATGCAGCCCCCACTGCTAGAGTACTAACCAACTCCACACTTTCTTCCTCCTTCCCTCTGGCCAGAGTTACCAGGAAAGGTTGCCCGTTATCACCCTCCCTTTTTATCCTAGCGATGGAACCTCTATCTGCCCACCTTCGCTTATCTAGCAATATTAAAGGGATTCCCATTGGTAATCTTTGTTATACATCTCTATCGTACGCAGATGATCTCTTAATTCTTCTAGAAAATCTCGAAGAAGCAGGGCATCTGCTGGTAAACCTACTTAATGACTTCACCACAATCTCGGGCCTGGCATTAAACTTCAACAAAACTGAAACATTACCCTTAAACTCTCTTTGTAAACCATATATAAATAACTCTTTGGGCTTTCGATGGGCTCCCCAGGGTCTAATATATCTTAGAATTAAAATCATCCCGAATTTAGAGAAAACATGGGAAGCTAATTTTACTCCTCTTTTATCCAATATTAGAACCATTTTAGATTGGTGGAAACTACTCAACTTATCTTTCACAGGAAAGACAGCAGCTATTAAAAAGACCATCTTTTTGCTAATATCCCTTTATTTCTTCCTATCAGTTTCTTAAATAAACTTGACAAACTTATTGGTAATTTTATATGACAGGGGAAACCTCCGAGGTTTAGTCACACTAAGCTGCGTCTGCGCTGCTCTAAAGGGGGCTTTGGATTGCCCTGATTTAACGCTTACCTCTGGGCCTTCCACGCCACTCAAACCATCAAATGGTTTAGCAAGCCTATACCCCATACACCACTATGGGTGGAAATGGAAACCTCACTCAGCGTAAGTAAATGCCCTACAACCTTTATCTATAATGCTCTTCCTCCTACACTAGGATTTCATCCCACAATTTCGTCTTCTGTTTACTATTGGAAACAAATCCATAAACAGCTAAAATCTAACCCACTCCTCTCTTTTATGCTCCTATTTGGGGCAATCTAAATATTGCCCTCGAGAAATATCCCATCTTTTGTCGCTCATGGCATAATAAGGGTGTATCCTTCTTAGGGGATATCCTAATATAAAACACTTTCATCCTAAAACCTTTCAATGAACTGTGCATTCAATGGGAACTCCCTAATCAAGACTTTTGGAAATATCTCCAACTCCGTGCTGCATGCAACACCTTTTTTCAACACTTACAGGCACATGATGTTCATGACCAACATATTACCTCATGGATCAGTTCTACCTCTAATTTGACCAGTATCATATATAAGGATATCAGAAATACACTGTCAGACCAATCCCTAAAAGCTAAAACTAAGTGGAGCCAACTTCTGAACTATGATATATCAGACTCCCAGTGGTGTAAGTGCTGGTTCCTTATCCACAAAACATTCATAGATACTCGTAGTTCTCCAATCCAGACAAAAATCCTTCACCTCTGGTACAGAACACCTTCTATTCTATACCGTATAGGCTTAATTAACTCCAACAACTGCTGGCGTTGCACCAAACCTAATGGGAATTTACTTCATATATTATGGTACTGTGACCCCATTCTCAAACTTTGGTCTAAAGTTCAACAATTTGCATCTAAAGTGATGGGCCAAACTGTCACTTTTGACCCTAAATTTTCCCTACTTGGAATTCCCTCTTTCTCTAATGTCTCTCTCTCTCTCTCTCTCAAGCTCAATATAAATGGCTTAACTTACTCTCCTTGCAAGTTAAATGACTCATATTAATGTCTTGGAGAACAACAAACATCCCCACATTTTCTGATATCCTTAACAATCTTTCCCAATGTGCCTCTCTGGAACGTATTACCTATGCCACACATAATCAGCTTAATGAATATGGTAAACGTTGGCAGGACCATCTTTACTACCTTCACAATGCAAATAACTAACGGACATTTAAAGTAACAGCTTCTGATACTTGTAACAGTCTCTATGTTATGACCTCTCCTTAGAATTGATGCTGTCTCTCTTTATTTAGAAATTTCTTTTTTAGACACTGTTCATGTCTTCATATAATTATTATTTTGCAGAAATTCGAGTGATACTTCCCTATGCCTTACTCGGCAAGTAAATAATGTATTTTTTCCACTCACAATATGCTTATACTCCGTAACGCTCTCTTATCAGAACACAGTTTTGACTTACTGAAGTTTTATTAGTTTTTCTTCAACCACATTTAGCTAAAAAAGAATATAACCTTATTGTTTATAAGACTCTCTCATTTAATATGCTTGCAATGCCTTACATACATTCATACCAGTATATCTGTATTAGGAAGTCTGTCTGTATTCCTAAAATGTTTGAATAAAAAGATAAAGTAAAAAACAAAAACAAAAAAAACATGAACAAACATGTACCTCTAGTAAGTCAGTCACATTTGCAGACTGCAGTATGCCAGGATCTTCCACAGATGCATTGCTGGGGATCTCCTCTGTGGCTTGTTATGCTTACCATGGCTCTGCCCTATTTGAAGAGTTCCACAGGGACATGGGGTGAGCTGGGACAATGCATGCTGCCAGCATGCACAAAGTGCCCTATGTAGCACGACTGTGTGGAATGTTGGGCTGGCTGCATCTGAACTGGGAGCTGGCCAACCCAAATATATTGGGAGCTAAGAGTTTTATTTTACTCTGCTAATCATGAAGCATATTCTCAGGTTTATTTTTTTCACTCATCTTATTGTTGAACTCTGCTGCTTATTCTGCACGGTCCTTAGCCAAATAAGACAAGAATAAAATAAATTCAAATTAAATTCATTATGACTGTGAACCTGTTTCATGATTATGAAAGGGGGTAAAATAAAGATAAAATACTAAATAGGTATGAATGTTAGTGGATATAAGTCTTTGACATTTTCCAGGTTTACAGAATCTTTGCCCTAGCCACACTTTCCAACACACAGGATGACATGCATCTTTTGACCCTTGTGTCTATAGCAGGCCACACTAGTGTACAGACCAAAGACTAGCACTGTCTGTGCTGATGAACCAGACCCTTAGTCCCTCCCAATCTAACATTTAGCATCTTAGAGGAGGCTTGTCTGGTAGACAGTACATTTGGGACATGCTGCTATAGTACGCCGACTACCGCTGTACTATACAGACAAACTGTTTGATTTTCAAAGGGATGTCAGACATGCAGACTCATTTCCAGCCATCTATGTTAAGTTTGCCTACTTTTCTAAGTCCTTTTTATTAACAGAGAAGAACTGGTCCAGACAGCACCGTAACTTAAAGTTTTGCAAAGTTTTGTCATATCTCTACAGATACTGGTGAGGAATATCTCAGCAAAAATACAATATTTTGAAAAATCTTGACAACTATATTTAGAAGGTTAAAAACAGGCAAGCGGGTTTGATAATAAATTCCCTCTGATGACGAAGCCCTTGGTTTACACAGCTTTGATGACAACAAACAGCAACCTGACTCAAGACTATCCTGACAGAAATGAATTAAACCATTGGCTGGAATCTTGCTAGTTTTTAAAAAGTTAGTCCTGATTGTTGGAATTTAGGTTAACTTTTTGTTGTTTTGTTCTGGGACACGGTAAACAGCATCTGATAGTCTAAGGGGATTTCTTTACTGTTTTGCAGTCTGTCAAACACAGTTGTTATTAACTGTCATTATAATGTACTTATGATTGTATATGTCTGATTACTTGTATGAGTGTTACTAAATGACTATAATATTACTGTATTGTGTTGTAACAAACGTTTGATGTATTTGCATCAGTGACCTTGTTGTAAATGAGTTTTGGCTCAGCCAAGTTTAGCACTATTCATATTTTGTTATGAATGCAATTGTACCATACCATACCATACCATACCATACCATACCATACCAGCTAGCGTGCGTGCTGGTTGTGTATACAATGTTAGAAATTGGTAAAGCACATAATAGAGAACTATTGATAAGAAATGGGTTTCTGAATGTACAGTATGCACACAAACAACAAATTTAGGATGTAAAGTGACTCATGCAGATTTTCAGAACTGGAGGTGCTGATTTTTTATTTGTTTATTTTATTTGTCAAGGTTTTCCCCTTTTGGATCTCCATGTACCGATCCCAACAATCGAAGCAGCCACAGCTCACCTTTCCTCTGTCCAAGGAAACAGGCAAGCATCTGTCTTGACAGATGATGATAACACTACTTTGTGATCAGCAGGCATGGCACATACGAATGCTGGGTTACCAGCCCTCTCCCTTTCTGGGAGCTGAATGTCTTACATACAAAGAATGCCCAGCCACTTGAATGTGCAAATATTTGGGACAGTGTGCAAACCCATGCCATACAACGGGTCAGTGGAGGTGTTAATTTCAAACAGAGCAATTCTGCCATCCTTGCTGTGGAAGAAATTATACCAAACTGGTTTCCAAATGTCATCCCCTAGAATATGTCTAGCTCTTACTTTTGAGAACAGAAAAGAACCCCCTTCCTTAAAAACAGCATCGGTTTCAATGGTGTAAAATGCAAAGTAAGTATGACCACATAATCAGAACATGGTAAAAATGAAAATGTATGTATACAAATAAGTCTAAAAAGAATAAAAAAAATGCCTTTTAGAACAGTTTGGGTTCAGGTTTACTGGCCGTGTTATCACAATACTTTTGTCTTATACCCTATTATGTATATATTTAATCAGTATTGCATGTTTCCCGCTCCCTTTAAGACACACTTAGATGAGCTTGCCAGCTCAGTGCACTCTCCTACCCAAACAATATCAAGAAATACATAAATAAATAAGTAAATACATATATAAAATAAAAAAACATATAAATAAATAAAAACACTGGAACCAGAAAAGGTTTGTAATTTCTGCATTTTACTGTCCCTGTATTGTATCTATAGTATAACTTTAAGCCCAGTGTTGTATCAGCTGGACTACTGTCTCAATAGCGAGTTAATGATAACGGTTTCATAACGTTTGTTTTTTTACCAATTAATTTGATCAGTGTCATGCTTCTGCATACTGGCAGAGCATGGCCAACATCAGTACTAGCTGAGAATAATGTGTAGGTTTATTTTATGTGATGAAACAAAACCTCTTGTGTATTCAGTACCGACTGTAGTACTGTACATTCACTCAGCATCACAGTACAAAATGTATGGAAAATATACAACAATGCTAAAGACATAAATGCAGTGCACCAGTGGTATCCCATTGTCTAAGTCATGGAGATCCTTTTGCTATGATAACCAGACAATTCTCAAGTGTTGTGGGAGTGTTATCTATTCCAGATGCAATAATGTTGCATATACAGTATGTCATGCACTTTCATACAGTAGCATCATTAATTAGTTAGCACTCTCGTATATGTCAGTCTCCAGGTGCCTTTAAAGGGGGAGTCTAAAGTTTAATTGAATTTCTGTCCTTGTTCAGAGAGTTAGATGGAAAGGGTTAATGTATCTCCTGACGAACAGGAAATGCTTCTGGTTACTGTTGTTACTGAAACATCATCTAGGTAAGTAACTGAAACTGCATCCTCTCTGTCCCTGAATCACCTTCGCTTCAAATTAAGCAAAACTCATCAGGCATTGGCTGCTGTTATAACCCAGTGCATGGCATTTTGGCCTGAAGTTTTAATTCCACTGTTGTCATGTACCATTTGGGGCTCTTGCCTGGCACCTACAACTGTACTACTGTATTTGTACTGACAGGTTGTATTAAAGTGCTGTTACCCTGGTGAGTGAACGCTGCCTTATTATAAAATGGGTAGGGAATGCCTTGCATTCTGACTAGTCAAATACAGTGAAGTCAATAGCCAGCGCACTTCACAAATTACATCACGTCCCAGTCATGCTGCACTGTAGTCTGGTTTAGCTGGCCCAGTTGTTGCTGCTGAAATGAGGATCTTAATCTGCCAAGTGTCAGGTTAGTGCCACAGAAAAGCACAGGTCAGGAACCTCTTAGCAACACAGTGTTAGACTTGGGCTCTTGGCTAACGAATGTAGCACCTGACTGGTTCAACAGTGTACATTCATTCAACCTCATGCACCTACAGTATCTGAAAACAGTGAGAAGCTTGACCCTGAGTGCCCAACATCAAGAACTCAACAGGCTTGTCCTTATTTGCTTTACCTTGGAAGTAACCTTGAAATGGTTTCGGACTGTCTCTCACCTGCTGAGGCCCCTTCTCACTTGGATTCATTCAGGTACGGGGCAGGATTTTCAAAAGGATCCCTCCAAACTGCCTCCACCACTATTTGCAACACAGAAATACATCCGTACTGTTAAATCAGCTATTATCTGGTCCAACAGCATCTAAAGGTGACGTCCAGCAAAGGAGGCAAGGGCATTAAAAACTGAATGCATCTCACGGCTGCATCCATTTCTTACCACAAAGTGTGACTTTGTGGGATAAATGGATGCAGCTTTTGAAAACAGCAGCAGGGCTGCCTGGACTCAATTGGATGGATACAGATGCACATGCAGTATGTACTTGTGTCTGCATCCAGCCTCGTGACCCCCTCCCCATACTATCTGTTTTACACAGAATGGCAGCAGTGGGCTCAGCAACAACCACCACCAAACTACCCTGAATCTGCTGTCAGTCTACCATGGAACAGTTACTGTCATGTGGCATGATGTATGGAGGAAATGAAACAACCTAGCAAACCAAATCAGTGAGAAAAATAATACTGCAACTAACATTGGAAGCACCAAAATGGGAATAGTGGAACTCCAGAACAGAAATAGCTCCTATAATGTTGCTAGACTGGTAGGTTTAACTCGTATAATTATGAGGAGACCGTGTTTTTCTAGAATTTATAGCACAACGTTGTGTATCTGGAGACCCAGGTTTGAATCCCTGCACTTCAGATGGTTAGCAAGATCAGTCCCTGCTCATTCATTAAATTTAACCAAAATTCTTATACATTTCTGCATTTCTAGGGGTGTGCTACTGGTTTGTTTTGAATTCCTACACTATCATGTTACTCGCTGTGTGACCTTAAGCAAGTCACAATGTCCGTGTCCACCTTCGGACCCGCTCCTTCATTCTTGGTACATAACCCCCACTCCAACATTCTTGAATCTTCCTAATGCTCACTTAACCTCTCTGTGTGTGCCTCAAGGTGCTGCCAATATTTATAGTTTGTAAAGGCCTTTGGGATACAGTATGTCAGCAAGGAACTATATAAAACTAAAATTCCTTTCCTGTCTCATGGAATGGAATTAACTGGTGCATTAGCAATTGGTTATAAAATAGGAAAAATCCTTTGATCCAACTTGTCAGTTCGGGTCCTTACCCATGAGTAAATACTGCAATGACCCATGGCACAAGGATCAGTCAGCCTCGTTACCTACATTACAATCCTTACGCCTACATTTGGAATTTTCCCCTATTAAAAACATTCAACTGGCTGCCATTTTTTCCCCCCTTACTAAAAACCTTCAGCTGAGCCCTAAAAAAATCTAAAACTCCCTTCAATCATAAAAAACAACCAAGTTCTTTAAACGTTGTTTTGCATTATCATCCCCACTGGACACACATACACAAATTAAAAAAAAATGCAATACTACACATTTTTATGTTTGCTTGCACGCGTAGCTCACAAGAAACATATTGAGGTTAGTAGAGCATTGCAGAGGTGTGGCAGTGTTTGGCCAATCCAGTGAACGCTTTCAGGGGCACATCCCTCAGCCACCTATCAACAGGGAAGCTTCCAATGATAGCAGTTTCAGAGTGAGTGCCGGACTTGAAAGAAATCTGCTGCTCCAATCAGGGACAGTTTTGTTATCCCTGATTGCAGTGGCAACTACCCCCCCCCCCACAACCAGGCACACAGCGGTGGAGAAGACTCCAGCCATGTGCATTACAGTGCACAGTAATGCGCATGGCTGGAGTTATGAGTAACCTGTTTGTTCAGTGTGCCTTTCATGGGGAAGCATATCAATAAATAAAGTTAATTAAACATAATAATTGAGCTGCGCCATTGCTTTGCCGATTGGTGGCTCCTGCTGCCCACCGCACAATCCTCCAAAAGCCGACAACGGGGTGGCCAATCCCTGTGTCGGCATGCCCCATACCCCACCCCACTATTGTGGCACACTGGGAGACCACCTCCATGTGCCCAGATAAATGTTTTGTTTTTCTACTTTCCGACACTGGGATGCCCACTTCTGGTGTCGGATGCCTGCCCCCCCATCTTTAATTGCTGATGGGGTTGCCCAATCCCATGTTGGCATCATGTATGCCCAACTCATGTGGCACACTGGAAGCCCACCCCAGTGTGCCGTAATAATTCTTAAATCTTTCTGACACAAGGATGCCACCCTTCCCAGTGTCAGATGCCTTCCCCCAAGCCCATTCTTTCTAACCGACATCAGGTACCCAATCCTGTATCGGCTTGTGCCTCACACACACACACACATTAGTTTGGCACACTGGGAGCCACCTCAGTGTGCTAAATATTTACCTGTAAATAAAGAAAACTGTCCAAGATGTCTTTTTTGTTGTTTACCTGTAAAAAGAAAACAGTACCGTCGTCTCCCCAGGCCCCTCCCCATCCCCACCCACCCTCCGGCACACCCCACCACCAAGACCTCCCTCACCCCATACTTACTTCCGGAGGTCCGGTGCTGTGATTTTCTCTGGACCAGAACATGCCTGCACTCTTCAAAACCAAACTCCAAACTGAGGAACCGAGGTAAGCTGCATAATGGGAGTCAATGGGGGGTTTCAACTTAGGTTGATATCTTAGCCATTTTTAGGAACTGTGGCTCCAGATTTTCAACATGAGGTTCTTGAGACCCCACCTCATGAGCACTGTGACTGTCATCTCGTTCCTCTGTCCCGAAAGGTGATTACGCAGTCATTGCACAGAATCACCTTCCGGGACTGATTAATGAAACAACAGTGCCACTGTTCAAGAGGTGGGATCCCAAAAAGCCCATGTTACAAATCTGGTGAAAAATTCAAAAAAATTACTGTGTTACGAGCATGCATTGCATAGTTTCTACACACGCTCATAACTTCACCAATTTTTAATATTTTCACTCCAGATTTTCAACATTGCAATTTTTTCAAATCTCTTTATGAACAGTATAGCTGTCATTTTTTATATCCTGCTCAAAACATGTTTTTGCAACTGTGTCGCAGAATGGCACAGTCACTGTATGAAATCAACTTCCGGGATGGAGTACCGAAATGATAGTGTCACTGTTCATGAGGTGGGGTACCAAAATGCCCAGGTTAAAAACTTGGTGAAAAAATTTCATAAAATTATAGCATTATGGGCGTGCATTGCAGAGTTTCTAAGCATGCTTGTAACTTTGCCAATTTTTCATTTTTCACTCCAGATTTTCAACATTGCCATTTTTTCACATCTCCTCAAGAACAGTACGGCTGTCATTTTTTCACATCCTGCCCAAAATGTGTTTTTGCACCTGTGGCACCGAATGGCGTAGTTGCTGTGCAAAATCACCTTTCGGGATCGAGTAACGAAATGATAGTGCCTCTGTTCATGAGGTGGGGTCCCAAAAAGCCCATGTTGAAAATCTGGAGTGAAAATACCAACAAACGCCCTGGGCATTAAGGTTTTCAATAGTAATACCCCACCCTGTAGAGACTGACAGGTGTCAGGGTGTGACTTGGGGTCATTGGCTGTAATGCTCATGCCATTCCAACCCACCCCCACCCTGCAGCCTGAGACAGGCATTAAGGTGTGCCTTGGGGTCTTCGGCCCTAAAGTTCAGCCCATTCTCCTATACTGCACCCATCTCAGCTTATTTCCTTATAGAATGGGGTGAGCATAAGGGCTGAAGACCCCAAGGCACACCATAACACCTATTAGTGTCTGCAGGATGGGGTGAGGTGGAATGACATGAGTGTAATGCCCAACGACCCAAGGGCACACCCCCAATGCCTGTCAGTCTTTGCAGGGTGAGTGTGGGGGTTGGCATTAATTCAATACTTAACTGCCATTTCTATTATGCAATAAGGTGGAATCACTTTGGAAGGAAAGAATTGTTGAGTACCTAGAGGCCAGCGGGGCACAGGACCCAAGGCAGCATGGATTCACAGCGGGAAGGTCATGTCAGATGAATCTAATAAATTTCTTTGACTAGGTGACCAAAGTAGTAGACCAGGGAGAGACTGTGGACATGGCCTACCTAGACTTTAGCAAAGCATGTGACACAGTCCCACACAAAAGAGTAATTAACAAGTTAGCTAGCCTTGGGGTTGGTCCCAAGGTAGTAGCCTGGGTAAAAAATTGTCTGGACAATGGTACACAGAGGGTAATAGTAAGCAGAGTCCACTCTGAAGAAAGGGGGGATTACTACTGGGGTGCTGCAGTGTTCAGTACTGGGACCGGTCCTCTTTAATGTCTTTATAAGTGACATTGCAGAGGGATTGGAAGGAAAAATATGTCTCTTTGCAGATGACACAAAGATCTGCAACAGGGTTGATACACAAGGTGGGGTGGAAAGGATGAGAGGGACTTGGCAAGGTTGGAGGAATGGTCAAATGTATGGCAGCTTAGAATCAACACAAAGAAGTGCAAAGTAATGCACATGGGAAACAAAACCCAGGGGAAGATTACACAATGGGGGGTGAGATACTAACAACAACAAAAATGGAAATGGAACTTGGTCATATCAGACAACCTAAAGGTGGCCAAGCAATGTCAAACGGCAGTAAGGAGGGGTGGGAGGATACTGAGATGCATAGGAAGAGGCATCACCAGTAGAAAAACAGGAAGTTATTATCCGTCTGTACAGACAGTTGGTGAGACCCCATCTGGAGTACTGCATGCAGTTCTGGAGACCCCATCTCCGCAAGGACATAGACAGGATGGAGGCTCTCCAGAGGAGGGCAACTAAAATGGTGCAGGGTCTGCACCAGAAGCCATACAAAGAGAGACTAAAGAAGCTTAATATGTATACCCTCGAGGAAAGGAGGGAGAGGGGGACATGATAGAAACTTTCAAGTACCTCAAGGGAATCAACAAAGTCCAAGAGGGTAGCATCTTTCAGAAAAGAGATGTACAAGAACAAGGGGGCGAATTTGAAGATAGAGAGGGATGGCTCAGAGGTAATGTGAGAAAGTATTTTTTCATGGAGAGGGTTGTGGATGCATGGAATGGCCTTCCTGAGGAGGTTGTGGAGTCAAAAACAGTGGGGGAATTCAAGAATGCATGAGACAGACATAAGGCAATTCTAGTGGGGGGTAGGAGGAAGTAGGCTGTTGGTTAACTAGGATCTGCAGCTTATCCATTAGGTAGGAAAATGGGCAGACTAGGTGGGCCAAGCGGTTCTTATCTGCCATCAAATTCTATGTTTCTATGTTTCTATCTGACTCCTGCACTACCAATGCAAATACTAGCAAGCAAACAATCGACACTGACAAATGCTTGTTATTCTCTGGTGTTTCTATGCCTACCATGAAAAATCCCTCTCCTATTCTTACCTGCTTACCAGGTAAATCTCAGCTGCTTACCCTGCCACAAATAAAGTGAAGGACCCATTTCCATATTAAGCCTTCTGTTGTGAGTGTGTGCATTTGTGTGGGGTGAGCATTCTGCCAGCAGAATTATGCAGAATTTTGAATTCTTATATTCTGTAGTAAACAATGATTTGATCTAATAAATGTGGGTGGGGGGGCAGACAAAAAACCCAAACAAAAACAAAACAGGGTGGGAAGGTTGACATGCCCGAAGTGTTAAAAAAAACATTCCTGTAGTTCTCAAAAGCATACTGTTGGAAACAGAGATGAATGAACCTGGTTAGGAGAAATCACCTTCTGTGGCACATACTCCACTGCTAGCTGCACATAACTGTTGAATTGGGGAGTAATTTACTAACTGCATAACATCATTATGTATTGCATTTTTAGTCAAAAATGTGATTAAAAAATATATTTATTTTGTGTTTTACTGTTTTTCACAGGTGAGCCCATTTTATAATTAGAACAAGGTACTCCAGGGCATGGGTAATTGTGGGATTTAGCCACTTCTCATTTGGTTATGACACTCAGCTATGTCTTGTGCCACACAACATGAGATATGGATAATCCCACACTGACCCACACCCTGTCTTGTCTTATTTATTTATTTATTGAAAAGTTTCACCAGGAAGGGTACACTGAACAACAGATTGCTCATCTCACGGTATGTCCTGGGGGATAGGTATACAGAGGGAGTGTAGCATACATTCAGTTACATATGTAATCCAATTGACATAATACTAGTTCAACAGGAAGTGGGAGCACCCAGCAACCAATTGGATACATAGAGTATTGTATACAGTATTGAACACATTAAATATACAAAATCCATAGGGAGATTACAACAACATTAAACAATTAGTATAGAGTAGGTAGAGAACAAACATTACAGTTAGTCAAAACACAGTGCATTGAGCAATGATTTACATAAGTGCATAAGAGAAGTGCATTAGGTTGACAACAAGAGGCGTAGCATAGTGAAAGCCAGATTTAATGACAATTTGGCCATGGGCAAGGGAAGATGGGGGGGGGCAGAGGGAAGTTGGAACTGGTCAGATGAGATATGGCAGAGGGACTAGCTGCAGGTGCAGTTTACCGAGAAGAAATTCTTTAGGGTTTGAGATAGAGAGTAGGTAGAGAAAGATAAGCAGATTTGAGGGGGGAGGTCATTCCATAGCTTAGGGAAGTAATGCAAGAAGGCTGACTGTCCAACTGTTGTCGAGCAGTGAGGTATTAACGAGTATCATATGATCTAAGGCAGTGGTCTGGAGGAGGCAGAGAGGATAGTAAGGAAGACAGGTAAGGAGGTAACATCCCAAACCAAAATTTTGAGACAAATTTGGCACAGTGGAGATGGCGGCGATTTTCAAGAGAAGTGAGGGATAGGGAGTGGTAGAGGTTGCAGTGACAGGTGGGGGGGGGGCAGGCCGAAACAGAGAGAGTTGAAGAGGGTGTCTAATCTGGCTGGGGAAGACTTGGGAGCGGCACTATAGACTACATCACAGTAGTCAAAAATAGGTAGGATCATCTTCTGGACAACTTCGCGCCTTGCTAATAGTGGGAACCAGCTACGGTTCCTGTATAATGCTCCAAGTTTGAGGCACAATTTCTTCAGGATGGCATCTACATCTCCAGAGAAGTTGAGGTGTCAGTCAAGCCAAACCCCCAAGTACATACAGGTAGCGGTGTCCTCTATTACTTCCTGTTAAGGGTGTGGAAAGTGGGAAGAGAGGGGAGCCTTGAGAGTCTCTGCCTGGTGCCAAAGGTCATGGAGACGGTCTTCTTGGCATTGAGGAAGAGTTGATGGAAGTTGAACCAGTGCTGGATATTGTTGAAGTCGAGCTGTAGTCTGGATTCTACATCAATGGGGGACTGGCCAGATGTGAAGAAGACCATGTCATCAGTGTACATATGGATAGAAGAGGATGAGCAGGCTGAGGGCAGATCATTTAGGAATATGGAAAACAAGATTGGACCCAGTACTGAGCCCTGAGGTACACCAGTGGTGATGGGGAGAGGTGGGGAGGTGGAGTCAGCAATTCTGACCGACTGGGCCCGGCCACTAAGGTAAGCCTTGAACCAGTTTGTGGCAGAATCTGTTAGGTCAGCTGAGGAGAGGGCATCTAGGAGTAAGGGGTGGGAGATGGTGTCAAAAGCTTTTGCTGGGTTGATGAAAATGGCAGAAGTGATTTGGCCACTGTCCATCCCTGAGATGATGGAGTCAGTGAGCCTGATTAGGGGGGTGGTGGTGGGATGGTTCTTCCGGAAGCCAGATTGGAACACTGTGAAAAAAGTAGAGTCATAAAGGTAGAAAGAGAGCTGGGCCAGGACCAGATGTTCTTGTAGCTTAGTTAGGGTACGTAGGAGGGAGAGATGGGTCAGTAGATAGAGGGAAAGGAGGGTTCATCACCCTTGGACAGCGGGATTACAGTGGCATGTTTCCATACTGATAGGATGGAAGCTGTAGCAAAGGAGAGGCTGAGGAGAAGGATAGAGGAGCTGTTATAGCTGGAGCTGATAGGAAAAGTAGTTTAGGGTCCAGACCATCAGTTCTTTCAAGGTGTCTCTGGGAGCTATTAGAGAAGGAGAAGAAGTATGTCAGGGCAGGGTGACTGTGAGAGGGAGGCGAGCTGGTTTGAAGGGGAGGCTGGAGAGAGGAGGATAGAGGCACAGGAGGTAAAGTAGGTATTACATTTGGAGGCAACATTTATATGTTCTGTAACTTAGGTGTTGTTAATCTTGAGGAAGGGGGTGGGCAGAGAGGGGAGGGGAGAAAAGGGAGTGGATCACTTTCCAGAATTTGGAAGGGCTATTTATATTAGTCTGGAAGGTTGAGCAGAAGTATTCGGATTTTGCTAAGCGAATGGCTTTGGTGCATTTATTTAGCAGTGAACGGATCTTGTCTTATTGCTTAAATATCCTCCTGAACTTTTAAGAGTAGCAGGTAATAAACTCAATGACCCAACACATCCTGGCTCTTTACGCATATGTTCAGTCGCATGTACTCAATATTCATTTTACCTTTCTTTATGCATTTGCTGAAGAACTGAAAAACAATAATTGCTCCAAAAAATTACAAATTCAAATCCCTGTAAATTATAATATGGAAACAACAGCAACAATAATGTGTACATTGTTGTTTATCTGTATAGATCCTGCTTTTATGAAGCCTTGGATTTTTCTATCTGCACATAGCTGAAGATATGTACTGTGTGGTATAACCCTGGGAATTATTTAAATTAAGGGAGTTGTATGATTGGTTTTTGATTCTTTAATTTTGCGGCCTCCTTATGCAAGACAAGCTCTCCAGATCACTATCCTGATTTGGGGGATTTTGGAGTAAGTCACGGCTTCAGGATTGCATTTACTCAGTAATGTGAATGCCATTAGTCCACTACTGATGTTTGCTCCCAGTTCCTCATGCCTCATCATCGAAGATGCTACCATAGATGTACCACGCCTGCCATGCCATCTGGTGGCCAGGTGATGTTGCTGTAGCACTGAATGGAGGCAAGCATTCCTACTAGAAGGATAAGCACATTAACCCGACAATTCTACTCTGTCTGCTGGTCCAGAAGGTAATGCCCCAGATTCAGGGGGCAACATGCTGCCACCTTGCTTTTGAGCCCTTCCTGAGCTTTACGTGCTAGATAGAAATCTTGGTGGCCCAGGTAGTCCAAAACCTGACGGAGTGGCAGTTGGAGTGTCAGTAAGTTTTTTGTTTGTCCTAGTGGAAATGATAAATTTTCCTGTTGGAGTACACTCATTTAAAATGATTTTGTTACTTTTGATAAATCTTTTAACACATAGTATTTAATCATAATTCAGCTTATATTTCCCATTTTCTGTATTTCTCTTCCTTTTATTATTCATTATGGAGACTGGGTCATGTCCCCTAAAGTGGCTCTATAGTACCGCTATTGTTTAATCCTTAGCTGAAGTTACAATCCTCTGTTTGTGATAACCCAATCTTTTTCTCACAGCAACAATGTGTTATGTCACAAACAGAGGATCAGGACAACAGCAGAGGACTGAACAGGGGTACAGTAGATGAACTCTAGGAGATAAGTACTGTAACCTGTTTACAAGCAAATTAACCTGGTAATGAAAAATAAAAGGAAGCGAAATGCAGACACTTTGTATTAAATGCAAACTGAACTGTGTCCAAATAGTATGCTTCTGAAAGATTTCTCAAAGGTAAAAAAAAAATCATTTAAAGTATAGGTTGTGGTTTCCAACACACACTTTAGCCATTCTAAAAAGACCATCTTGCAATTGTTTTTCTGTGCGACTTTCCTCAAATGAAATCCAAGGCTTATCTTTGCTCTGTAGGATGGTTTGAATTTAAAAAAGGATTTAACAGACGGATGTGAACCAAGCAGTTTTGTTTCATCCCTTATCAATATGCATGTTGGATCACCTAACAATTATAAATATTTCCTTAATCATTTGACAGGAAAGAGGACATTAAAGCAGGCTTAAGAACTTCTAACGGGGTGCCTAGTGTTATCTGTCCTGCTGTGGGGTCTAGGGCAGTGTCTCGCCACACCACACCACAAAAGGGGGATAGGGAGTTTGAATCCCACAACTGCCACTCAGATTGGGACTTGAGGCAATGCGTTAAGTTTTATGAGGTCAGTGTGTAGTAGGCAAAGGTTGCTCTAAGTGTTGCTGATTTTCTGAAGTGGGAGCTGGAAAATTACAAGTGAGAAAATGGTGCAGCCAAAGCACTATAAGCTAGCAACATTTCTGTTGGATTGTGAATGCTTCTAATTCCCAATTCCAGCGAACTTCCAGTTACAAAGCCCCTTCCTGGACTAACGCGCTCCCTAGCCTAATAACTGATGAAACTAGGCTTGGCCTTTTCAAAGCCAGACTAAGGAATCACCTACAGGCCTCTAACCAATGTGACTGCAACTGACTCCCCCCCCCTCCCGATGACCCAGAACTTCTTTGAGTCCTCCTTTGCCAATTGCTTCTACGAGCTAACTTATTTTTTACGAACAGTCTCCTTCAGAACCTCGCTGCTACCTTATGGCTGTGCGTATCACTGTAAATCATGTTATCCTAGAAGGGTAGTCACTCACTGAACAAATGTGTAACCATGTTAAATAAATGTAATATAATGTAATGTACAGCAACCTGTAACAATATTGTTCCTGTTCTCTTCTATTTTTAAATGAAACCTTTGTAAATGAGTCTTTGACTCAAAGGCCTTTCTGAATATCTCAATAAATAAAATAAATATATGGAGAAGTGAAGTGGCAAATAAGCCTTTTACCACCAGTGGGTGTAGGTTGACAGTGGCACCTCTGACAGGAAGCCACAACAGAGGGAAATAAGTCTGGGGAAGGGAGTGAATAATGATAGTCCTCTCAGTGACTGAACATTCAGATCTGCTACTGTAGACCTGATGACCTTGTGACTGAAACTCTCTAAATAGTTAAGTGTTATTAAGAGAACCTGTGAGCATTACCATTCAAGTGAGTGGTGCAGATTGAGTTGTAGTACTGAGGCAGATAAAATGAAGAAAATTTAACTGATTTGTAGTAAGAGTCTCATTGAGCTACTGAGTCTCACTAAAAGCAAACTGGGAGGGTTGGCAGGTGTGCCGGTGCAGTGCGCTGCTCCATGCTTAGGCTACAAAAGGGAAATCTCAGCATCACCATAGTCACCTTAGTTCAGAGCAAAAACTGGAAATTATTTCAATAAAATGTGTGGAATATAACTGAGGACACTTCCAGTTACTAAATTAGTACTCAACTGCTATAGACATTGCTACAGGTATACAAGGGGAAAATAAATGCAAAGGTAACATTGAGAAACTAAGGAAGGGAGGGATAAGCACTGAGGAGACTATGAAAAAGGAAAACATATTGCATGGATTATTTCAGCCTGGTGTTCACAATGGAAAATAAAGGGTAACTACCTGACAGAAAAAATAAATTCCAAGGTAGTGATGGTTATAGGTTAGAGATGGATATGAACATAGAAACATCGAAATTGACAGCAGATGTAGGCCAACTGGTTTCTACAGTCAGCTCTCATCCCTGTCTAACATATTAGATCAAGGCCCCTAGTGGGCATTTGTCTTCTCCCTCCTTTTTATCCTCTCCCCCACTGTCCCCACTTGATACTGATTCAGGTTTGAATCCATCACTGCCATGTTACTCACTGTGTGTCCTTAAGCAAATTACAAACTCCATGTGCTTTACCTTCTCACTTGTTCTTTCATTCTTGGGGGGATATATTCAAAGCCAGACACATGGGTCGCCAAAGAGATTCGCGGTGCAAGAACATGTGCAGCTGAAAAACAAGGCCATATTCAGCAGGGGCGCATGGACATGTGATTGCACAAAACCAGTTGAATATTGCATGGTTGCGCGATTGCGCAGAGCATCAGAGCAAGAAGTAATGCGCAATGGGCCATGTGTTGTGCGGCGTGGATTACTGCAGTATTCAGCCAAGATATGCAGATGGGCTCATTACACAGTCCATGCCCATCCTGAATATTTGCATCTCATTACCTGCAGGTATTCACCCCATTTGCATGCAGAAGAACAGATGAGCAGGGATGCACCACCAGGATGGTGTGGTGTACATCAGGTACTGCATCCTGAAAGGTAGGCCCATTGCCCATTGCTTGTGTGTGTCACTCTGTATGCTCTGTGACTGCCGTATACTGCTCCAAGCCTTGCTGACAGGGCAGTAGCCTGTTACTGTGTCTCTACAGCACCGGTGATGTCGCCTGGAAGGCACAGGTGACCTTAACTCACTAGGGATGAACCCATACCTAAGTGTGCCACATGCCATCCCTGTGCACATACAAATCTACAGGCGTCCCTTGGCCAGCTGCCCCATTCCATGCTGTCATTGTGTCCCTGCCCTCGGTCTCCTGTCATGCTGTTCATGTTGCTTGCCCCCCAACATCCCCCAGGTCTGCACCCTTTGTACCCTGCATACACCTGTGCTGTTGTATTGCTGCTTGCATGCACAAGTTGGCCCCTGGTCAGGTCCCTGGATTTGGACCGGTGGCTCTGGTCGGCCGCCAGCCAACTGTAGGCAGCATGTGCACTTTCAGGGTGGTTGGCATGCACACTGGTGAGTCTCCCTGTGGCACTGCACACCACATGGTGGTTTATTGCGTGGCAGCCCTTCTATTCTGGTACACCTCACTGTCACTGCCAGGTACCTGTGGTGAGCAGGTACATGGCCACAGTGACCTGTGACACTACCGCCATGACATGGCAGCATGTTTGGGTGCCTGTAGCTTGAAATGGTGCAGCCCCCAGAGCTGTCTCGGGGTGCCCTGTTGTGTTGATACTGCCCCAAAATCCCATGTCTGTTAGCTGTTCATATGAGATGTAGGCACTGTACCATCTCAGCTAGGTATACCACCTGCGGGCCCAACTTTGGCTGTCCTGGTGTTTCCCTAGTCTCCCCATGTCAGCCATGCCTGCAGACAATCCACTCACCCAGGTGTGCCGTGGGTCTGTTACCTGCAGAGTGTGTGTGTGTGTGTGTGTGTGTGTGTGTGTGTGTGTGTGTGTGTGTCTCTCTCCTCTCTCCACTCTCTGTCTCTCTCTCTCCCTCTCTCTCTCCCCTCACACACTGTTTCCCCCTCTCCTAGTACAGTTCCTGTGCCTGACATTGGGTGGCTTGCTGATTTAGGGCTGCCTTTAGTGAACCTAACTCTGCACGATCGCACAGACGGGTTGCGTGATGCACCGTTGGTGCAGTCCGGTTCAATATGCGGTTGTGTGGTACATTCATGTACATGCCCCCATTCTCTGCGCCATATTCACTGATGGTGTGCCACTGCACACCCCTATTTGCACGACACACTCTAGTCTTCTCAATATCGTGCTGTCGCGCATCTCCTCTTGTGCATGGCGCATCTGCCATTTGTGTTGCGCAACTGCTTTGAATATGGAGGCCTTGATATGTAACAACTCTCCCCCCCCCACACACACACACACCACACATATTCTTGAGAGTCTTGAACCTTCCTAAATCTCACTTGACCTCTGCATGTGTGTCCAACTGCTGCCAATAATCATGGTTGGTAAAGCCCTTTGGGATACAGTATGTCTGCAAGGCACTATGAAAAATGAAATTCCTTTCCTGTCTCAAGGAATAGAACTAATTTGTGCATTATCGATTGGTTATAAAATGAACAGGAAAAATCTATCAGTCTAGTTGATCGGTTTGCGTCTTTACTCATGGGCAAATCCTGCAATGACCCATGGCAAAAGGATCAATCAGCTTCACTGCCTGCATTAAAATTCTTGCACTTAACTTTTGGAAATTTTGTCTATTAAAAACATTAAATTGGCAACCATTTTTCCCCCTTTCTAAAAACTTTCAACTAAGCATTAAAACCCCTACATTTCCCTTAAATTACATAAATTAAATGGTGTTTTGCTTTATCATCTTCTTGTTATATACATACACACACAAAAAGATGCAGTATAGTGTATTATTCATTTTTATTTTCTGGTGTTTCTATGCCTACCATGAAAAATACCCCTCCTATCCTTACCTGCTTACCAGGTAAATCTCAGCTGCTTACTCTGCCACAAATAAAATTAAGGGTCTGTATCCATATTAAGTGTTCTGTTGTGAGTGTGTGCATTTGTGTGGGGTGAGCATTCTGTCAGCAGAATTACACAGAATTTAGAATTCTTGTATTCTGTAGTAAACATTCCTTTGATCTAATGAATGTGGGTGGGGGGGCACAAAAACAAAAAAAAACAAAACAGGGTGGTAAGGTTGACATGCCCAAAGTGCTTTAAAAAAAATATTGCTGTAGTTTTTACAAGCACACATATTGTAACATGGGACAAATTAACCTGGTCAGGAGAATTTGCTTTCTGTGACACATGGGGCAAGATTTTCAAAAGTATGCATCCTTTTCTGGGACGCGAATGCAGGATTCCACTGAGAAGTCAGACCACAAGAAGTTGGTTTAACTCGCAGGATGGAATTATGCAGTTGCATCGGAAAAATGCACGCGAGCCCAAGAGTTGTTGCAGAACTTGCCGTAAACTGTGTGAACTATAGCAAATGCATCCAGCTGTCTGTGAATAGGATGCAGACATCTGGACACATCTGCATGAATGCAGCACATGTCCTACACACAGATGTAAGCGCTGCATCCCCCCCTTCAAAAATCCCACTCACATAGTCTACTGCCAGCTCCATATAAATGTTGAATTTGGGACTAGTTTACTAACTGCATCAGAACATAATGTATTGCATTTGTAATCAAAAAATTGATTAAAAATATATTTATTTTGTGTTTCAGTGTTTTTCATAGATGGGTCCATTTCATAAGCAGGGCACTGAGCTGCAAACCTGAAGGCCTGGGTTTGAATTCCAAAGCCCACACTTGCATACTGTGTGACCCTGAGCAAGCCACTTAACTTCATTGTGCTCCCAGGTCACACCTGGAAACAAGCTTTGGCTTAGTGTGCCTTCCTGGTTAAACAATTCCCCCTTTCCCTTATATAGTAAGCACAGGAAGGTACAGCAGGGCATGGGTCTGTGTGGGGTTTCCCTACTTCTCATGTGGTTAAGACCACAGCACATGAGTACTCCCACAGTGAGTCCAGTCAATAAGCTGCACAAGTAAACCACCAGATATATCACATTCAGCTGGGATAAGGCTATGGCGTACTTCCAAAGTCAAATGTAGAAACACTAGCCACACCCACTGCTTTTTGTAAAAAGCCACCTAAATGGAAATTGCTTTTCTGTTCTCTTTAATGGACTTGTCCCTGACCCCATCTCCTGGGATGAGAACATTAAAAAAGAACTGAATTACGGTTTCTGTTTTGGTGGCTTTTTACAAAAAGTAGTGAGTGTGGCTAGTTTATCTTAATTGTACTAATCCCACACTGACCCATGCCCTATCTTGCCATATTGCTTACATATCCTTCTGAATCTTTAGATTAGTAGGTGATAAGCTCCATCATCCAACACATCCTGACTAGCTCTTTATGCATATGTTTAGTTGACTGTATTCAATATTCATTTTACCTTTTTGTATATATTGGTTGAAGAACTAGAGAACAATAATAGGATTGTCAGTGAAACAAATTCCCTGTCCCATAAAAACATAGAGCTTGTTGGCAGATAAGGACTTCTTGGCCCACACAGTCTGCCATGTAAAGGGCAGACTAGGTTGGCCAGGTGGTCCCCCTTAAATGTCTTTTACAAATTTAGCTCCTTGGAAAAGATAATATGAAAACATCTGCATTAATGATGTGCATTGTTGTTTATCTTTACAGGTCATGCTTTTATGCAGCCTCACGTCTTGCTATTTTGCACATAGCTGAAAAGTTGTACTGCATGGCATACCCTTGGGAAAGATTTTACTTAAGGACGTTGTGTGATTAGTTTTTGATTCTTTAATTCTGCAGCCTCTCTTATCCAGGATAGGATCTCCAGACCACTATCCTGACTTTTGAGATTTTGGAGTAAGTCATGGCCTCAGGATTTCATTTACTCAGTAACATGAATGCCATTCTTCCACTGTTACTGTTTGTTCACAGTCCCACATGCCTCATCATCGAAGACACCACCATGGATGCACCACACCTGCCATGCAATATGGTGGCCAGGTGATGTTGCTGCAGCACTAAGTGGACACAGCATTCCTTCTAGAAGACTAAGAAGAGCGTTAACCTGACAATCCAACCCAGTCTTTTGGACAGAAGGTAATGTCCCAGGTTCACGGGGCAGCATGCTGCCTCTTTGCCTTTGAGCCTTCCTAAGCTAAGTTGCTGGAGATCTTGGTGGCTTGGGTAGTCTGAAATTTGAGGAAGCAGCACATTTGAAGTGTTAGCAAGTTTTCTCTTTCACCTAGGGAAAACAGAAATTTGCTTGTTGGTATACATTCAGTTTATTAAAATTATTTTGTCAGTTTTCATTAATCTTTTAAAACCAAAATCACAGTCATAATTTAGCTTATATATATTTTTTTTTGTTTCCTGTACTTCTATTCTTTTTTTTTTATTCATTATGGAGACTGGATCATGTCCCCTAGAGTTTATCTACTTCTGCTGTTTAATCATTTGCTGAAGTCACAGTCCTCTGTTTGTGATAACCCAATCTTTTTCTCACGGCAACAACGTGTGATGTCACAAACAGAGGATTATGACTGCAGCAGAGGATTAAGGAAGCATTAATGCATGACAGAGGAGGCTCTACTAGGAATTAATGCCCAGTTGAGGTGGGGATGAGTGCCTCCAACCACCAACGGGCATTAATTCCTGCAGATTTAGACTTGGAGTGCATTAATGCCAGCACGGCAAGTGCAAGGCAGGTATTATTACAATGTGGTGTGACTTGGAATGTTACAAATGTCAGGAAATGCAGTACTTTTTTATTACCAAATGATGGTTCACTTTCATTGCTTTTTAGCGCTGTTATCTCAGAACGTGCTCATCCATGTTGCAGAGTCCACATACATTTATATAGCGTTTACTACTTTTGAAACTGATGAAAACTTTGCATAACATTCTGCAAGTATATCACTGTCATATCACTGTCAATACCTACTAACTTTTTTGATGTGTTTAATGCTTTGTCCTCCGTTACTATATGAAAATGATCTGTTACAGTACTGCATTGTGGGAGAAATGTGAATTGCTATATCTGACTATACGGCACACTATGATAATTGTACCGCTGCTACTTTTTTTGCTCTGCTAAATAAATTAACACACTTCTGCTGATTAGACAACAGAATTAGAATGTGCTTTCTGTGTCCTTCTCTGACCAATCACACTCTGCACTCACTAGAAGACTTTGGGCCGTGGCTCGCTACTGGAGGGCTTGCTATCTTGTAAGAAACAGCCGGTAAGAAACACTTTGAGGTGCCACCTGCAGAACAGTAGTCACTGAGTTAGTACATGCGATCCTGATAGCAAGCTACTTGAGGCAGTGATTATTGCAGGCTTGGAACGGGCATTACCAGTGATTAATCCCTGCTCCAACTTTAGTCACCTGCTGCATTTCCGCCAATAGGTTAGCATTATTGTCGCTTTCTCATTCGTGCCATGTTACAAACAGAGGTACAGCAGATGAACTCTAGGAGCTAAGTATCCTGTTTCCAAGCAAATTAACCTGGTGTCAAAAAACAAAGAGAAATGCAGAAAAGGGGTTGGATTTTCCGACAGCCAAGATAGCCACAAGCCCGGAGTGCACCAAAGATACGATGCACTGGGCTTGCAGTAATCTAATGGGATGTTCAGTCTTGTGTAGTAACTGACACAACTAGAACATCTTTTTGTGGTCTAGCTTGCATCAATCCTGGGGACCATTTTCACAGAGCCTGTGCCCAAGATTTGGCACAAGTTGCTGTAAAACAGGTAAACTGTTGCAACTGTACCTGAGCTTTGAAACTCACGCACAGTTGTGCAAAGCGGTATGGCATATGGAAAGGATTTGGCACAGGGCTTGATGCAAGCCATGCCGCACCCTTTTAACATCTGTACCAATATATTAAATGTAAGCTGAATCCTGTCTAAATATTACGCTTCTGAAAGTCTTCTCAAAGGTTAAAAACTCTTTCGAAGTACCAGCGGTGATTTCCAACACACCTGAAGTATCGAATAACACAAGTGGGTATGGAATCGCATTCTGCTGAATTATGGATCATAAGGACTAATACAGAAGGAAAACATGTCCATGCAGAGCAGTTTTCTAGAATGCCAAGTCATTTCTCTTTTAGAATTTACTTAAATGCTCAGATACAAAACAATTTGTAAATGAGTTCCAAACTGCTGCCAGAAAAGGTGCACACCTCCAGATTCCATCCAAATTCAGTCCAGCTCATACCAGTGCTAAAAATCCTGCCATTTGGAAAAGCCCATCTTGCAAGTGTTTTTCAGTGGCACTTTCCTTGAATGAAATCCAAGGCTCTATCTATACTGTATAGGAGGGTTTGAATTTAAAAATGGTGGGTTCAGTAGACAAAAGGATGTGAACCAAGCTGTGTTTTTTTCTATCCTTTATCAATATGCATGTTGCATCATCTAACAATTATAAAACATTTCCTTCATCATTTGGCAGGGAAGGGGACATTTACGTGGGCTTCAGAATGTTTAACAGGGGGTTAAGTGTTTAGCTGTTCTGCTGTGTGTGTGTGTGGGGGGCTCGGCAAACCACACAAGGAAATAGGGAGTTTGAATCCCATAACTACCACTCAGACTGGAACTTGAGACAACATGTTAAGTTTTCAGAGGTCAGTGTAGTAGGCAAGGGTTGCTCAACATGCTGCTATTTTCTTAAGTAGGAGCCAGAAAATCTATGGCATTGGGTCCTTACAAGTGAGAAAAAAGGTGCAGCCTAAACACTATAAGCTAGCAGCATTTCTTTTGGGATGTGAATGTTCCTATATGGAGCTATAAAGTGGCATATAAGCCAGCTGCCAGGAATGGGTGTAGGTTGGCACCTCTGACAGGGGGCCACAACACAGGGAAATGAATTTGGGAAGGGGCTGAAAAATGATAGTCCTGTCAGTGGCTGAACATGCAAATCTGCTACCGCAGACCTGATGACCTTGTGACTGTGACTCTCCAAATAGTTAAGTGCTCTTAAGAGAACCTGTGAGCATTAACATTCGACTGATTTCTGGTAATAGTCTCACTGAACTACTGAGTCTCACTAATACCAAATGGGGAAGGTCAGATGGTGTGCCGGTGCAGTGCATGGCTGCATGAGTAGGCTACACATGGGAAATTTCAGCATCACCATAAACAGTTCTGGCTCTGTTCAGACTGTGTGCACAGCACTGACATTATTGCAGGGCTAAACTAGCCAAGAAGTTGAATAACATTACATAGGAATAAATACAGGAACACAATTAAAGAAATACAAATGCTGTCATTAACAATACATGCCCTATCTTTTTATTTATCTATTTATCAAGTCTAGGATTACAAATACCTTTGAGCCATGGCTCTTTTACATAGGTTCCACGTCAGAGAAATACAAATTATGGGGAACATCAAGACAGGCATTACAACAATGTGGACATTGCAAACAGAGTACAGATTAATACAGTTCAAGGGTAGCATTGTAACAAGGCAGCCAGCGGCATTTGTCAGAGAAAACAGACAACAGATAACTGCTGAAAGTTCTTTTTTTATACTCAGCATTATTTTGGGGACATACTGTATTCACCTTTAATCAGATCAAAAAATGGAAATTATTTCAATTAAATGTACAGAATATAACAGAGGACACTTCCAGTGACTATACCAGTACTAACCTGTTACAGTCATTGCTACGTGTATATAAAGGAAAAATAAATGCAAAGGGCAGGATAAGCACTGAGCAGAAGATGAAAAGAGCAAACATATTAAATTAATACTTCAGCTCGGTGTTTATAATAGAAAATAAAGGGTCACTACCTGACAGTAAAAATAAATTCCAATGTAGTGACAGTTGTAGGTTAGGGATAGAAATAAATATAGAAATTAACAGCAGAAGTTGGCCAATTGGTCTATCCAGTCTGATAGTATCCCTTTCTTATCTATTGGACCAAGACCTTTAGTGGACACTTGTCTTCTTTCTTAAACTTGCCTCCTACAAGCTTCTTCATGATACGTCTGTGTTTGTGTTTACACTGAAGGTGAGCAGTGCACTGCTGTCTACTTTGTTTACCCTTATGTAGAAACTTGACTGTTTCTATAATGCCCCCCTCTCACTCCTAGTTTCTAGTTTTTAGTGAGTACATCTTCAAGTTCAACAGCCTTTCCTGTATCATCTTGGTGGCCCTCCTCTGGACCATCTCTACACAATCCCAACCCTTCTTCAGGGTAGGAGTCCAGAACTTACTCTAAGTCGGATCTCATCAGGGATCTGTACTGAGGTAGTATCATCTCCTTACGCCTACTACTGATTCCCCTGTCTATGCAACCCAACATTCGACTGGCTTTGCTGCCTTATTAGACTGAACAGACTAATATGTTATGCACAACTATGTGCATGACTTTTTTCTCCTTTGCACTGAACCTCAGCTACCATACCCTGGATCACCTCTCCAACTTCTAAAAATCCTACTTCATTACCCTAATCCTTCCTCGCTATCCACCCTCCCACAGATTTTGTGTCACCTGCAGAGATGCAAATCTTGCCCTGGACGTCTTCACCTATATCACAAAAGAAAATGATGAAAAGTCCTGACCCCAAGATCAGCCCCTGACACACCTCACTTGTGACAGTTCTCCCCTGTGAAAATTCCACATTGAGGACTGGTGTTTGTGTCTCCCCCACTCCATCAGTTTGCAACCCAGGTCACTAGTTTCTTCCTGACACTCAGGTCAGCAAGTTTTTCAACTAGCCTTCAATTCTGGATGGAATCGAATGTCTTGCTGAAGTCCAGCTCCCAAACATCCACAGCTTGGCCTCTGTCAGCAGCCTTTGTAAGCCAATTGAAGAAGTCAGTCAGGTTCATTTGCAAAAGTACCAAGATTTTCTCATTCCACCAGCTTTTTCTTATTATTCCAGGAGGATTCATTTATAAGAAAATCATTTTCAAACTTCTGGAAGAACTTAATGTGACCAAGTCTTCAGGGCCAGGCAGGCTGCATCCAAGGGTACCAAAATAGTTGGGCCAGGCACTGTCAGTCTCCCACTCCTAACTGTTTGTCAGTGAATACTCACAAAGTGGTCTAAAATTGTAAATTCTCTGAAATCAGGAAGGTTAAACTTGAAGTGCCCCAGAGATTGGTGCTATTCAGTATGTTTATTAGTATGAAAGAGTGCATCTGCACAGTAAAGTAAGTATGCCACATTTGCAGATGACAAGAAACTCTGTGAGAGGGTAGACAGTGAAGAACAGATCAACAAGATGAAGAGAAAAGGTGAAAAATCTGGGGCAGTGATCCAGAACATGGCAGTTAAAATTCAACACCAAAAATGTAAGATGATGCATATTGGGCTCTATACAAGAAGCCTATGCGCAGTGTATGTGAGGTGCATAGGCAACCTTAAGTGAGAACGTCGCACAGAGGAGATCCAGTGGACCCCTGATGGCATTCACAGTCAGTGTGCCAGCCAGCTGCACACTGTATCACCCCCCCGACTGCCCAGGCAGCTACGTGCCACAGACAGTCTAGAGGGGGAGTGTCGGGGGCATGCCTGCACCACATGCCATACACAAAGGTGCACAGTACTGGGGTCTGGGGGTGCAGGATACGGCAGTAGGGATCCTTCTGTACCCAGTGTGTGCCCCCCACGGATGACACCTGCTAGCCATGGTGGGACTGGGAGTTGCCATCCATGATGACCCAGCCAAATAGGCAGATGGGGAGGGCTCATGGCATCCATCTGGGTGAGTGCCTGTACTTTCAAAAATTCCAGACCTGCACCTTCCCACACTCCCCTGCTCCTGCAGTGGAAGGGATCTACTCTATGACCCATGACGGGCATCTTATTGGATGCCTGCCTGGGTCCCTCTGCTCTGCACCTGTTTGTCCCGGTGATCCTGCATGCTGGGGGGTGGGGTGGGACTGTAAACAGGTGCCTTCCGGGTGCTTGCGGTCTTGAATATTGTGCACCTTGCACCTGTCCGGTGCCGTGTAGCTATGCGAGTGGCATACACACCTTTCATGCATATAACCCATGCTTCAGTTCAAAGAGCCCATAGACAGCAAAAATCCACAGATAGAGTAGAATTTAACATTGATGCCATAGCGCTACTGCTCACAGTGCTAGTGAACTGGGTTCAGAAGCAAGCCCTGGCTGTCAGGCACTGGCCTGGGGAAGGGGGGGAGGAGGACTGAGCATCCCAGAAGATGCTCTTCATCTCCGGGAAGGGAAGACTGCTTCCTCCACTGTGACACTGCCACTTAGGTGACCACAGGTGGCAGTGCAGTGCAGCCATGATGGGCGGGCAGGTGCTTCCTGACCAACTTGGTTCTAGCTCACGAAGTGCTAAGGGGAGGGAACATACAAGGAAGTTTAATGCCTCCCTGGCCTGCATGGTCTGTCTCTCTCTCGCTCTCTCTGCAGGCCCTCTCTCTCTCTCTCTCTCTGCAGGCCCTCTCTCCCTCTCTCTCTCTCTGCAGGCCCTCTCCCTCCTCTCTCTCTGCAGGCCTCTCTCCTCTCTCTCTCTCTGCAGGCCCTCTCCTCTCTCTCTCTCTGCAGGCCCTCTCCCTCTCTCTCTCCCTCTCTCAGCTCTCTCTCCTCTCTGGCTCTCTCTCCCTCTTGCTCTCTCTCATGCGCAGGCTCTCTCTCTCTCTCTGTCTCGGCCCTGTGCTGCTCACTGGGCTTCTGACTACCACCCAACTCTAACTCCTCCCAGGCTTGGAGAACCTGGGAGGCTCTGCCAAGGGTGGGGGGGGTCAATCCGTGGGGCACTGAATGGCTGGAAAGTAAGTTCTGGGGACAGCTGGTGACAGGGCTGGGAGACAGAGGGTCCGAGGTCAGCCAGGCAGGGAAACTGGAAAAAGTACAATAAATCCAAGAAAAAAGAATTTAACATTGATGAAGTGACAGCTGAAAGCTTAAAAGAAGAAAGGGACTCTGATGTTCTACAGCAATATAAAGTCTCTATTTTACTATGGAAAAGTAAGCAGGATACTGGCGTTAACAGATGGGATTTCATTCCAAAGCAAAGCTGATGCAGTGAGAGAGAACTAAATGGATGGGAGATTATTTTTTCTCCCTGACAGTTGTAGTGTACAGTATATCTAATATTTGATTTAACTCATATCTATAGTAATCCAACACAAAACATTTAAAATGGAGTAGAATTTAAATTGAGATAAAGGCACTGTTTGGTAGAAAGCAGACAATGCAGATAATCTAAGCATCTTTCATTTTCATTTGGGATTGTAGCCCTTCACTGCTAGTGACTGTCACTTGGACACTGGACCAGTACGCTAGTGGAATAACACAGGAGGGTAGAATGGTACTTAACTGGGCAACTGGAGATAAAAAACAAACTATTTTTTTGGTATTTTATTTAAAGAAAACTAAATCTTAGAAATACCTGTGCTCCAGATACAACAGTAAACATTTTCAATAGCAACTCTTTGTAATGTAACCAGAAATGTGTACATATATTCACACTGTGCATGACCTGCGACACAAGTAATCTTCTGCTTTGAATTCCTTTTACAGTTGTAGTGACTCTGACCCAATTATGAATGCTGGCTTTCTTGTCATGGCCTCACTGATATTTAAAGATCCCATTTGCAAATCTGATGCCTGTCTCATTTTACATACCAATGAGCAAACTGTAAAGGCTCTTGAGGGAAGACAGACTTGCTATGAACTTTGACATTTTGGTAAATGAAGTGAGTGTTATTCCGACTTTTACAGCCTTGGGCATCAACAAGATGAAAATCAAATACAATACAGTAGCCACCAGGGATAAGCAGCTCTTTATCTAGATTTATAATATGGGTGTTAGGAATCCTGCATCCTGATTGGCTGAATCTTGTTCTTGCACACTAGACTTGGACACCACAACCAATGGGTAAAACCAAGTCCCTACAACTCAGGATGCAGTACAAAAAATATCCCTGTACTACTTTTTTTCTGACTCAAGGCTATTTTTCTGTGCTGTATAATTCTCCTCCTTGCTTCTCTGCCCACCCGCCAGAATCCACTCCCTTACATCCATGCTCCCAACTGCTCACCTGCTTAAAACATTTTTCTACTCCCTGTTTTTCTCTGCCAGCTCGCCCACCTGCCCGCCTGTCCACTATCTCGTTTGCCTGCACAGCCTGCCAGCACACCCACCCACGACTCGCTCTCATTCAACTTACATTTCTCTCAATCTGTTCTGAGTTGCTAGCTTGCTGCAACTGAAAATAAACTGATATGTTGAACACTGCCATACTGCACGTTTACAAACTGCTGGCTCCTCACAAAGATGTCTCTTCCTATATTATAATAAACAAAATAAATCATGGAGAACAGCCATGCTTGCCAGAGACACTAAACCAAGCACACTAGCACCCTCTGCTGCTAGTTCACCAGCGGAAGGACTGCTTTACACAAAAATAACAGCTTTTTTTAAATTTAAGTTTTTAAAAATCTCCATGCACAACCCATTTTATAAGTGCAATAAGACACTCCAGGGTTTGGTTGTGGTATCACAACCATACTTCCAGGGGGCTGAAGGTATTTACTACGCCCTTGGGTGTGCGGTTGTGACAGACAACCAACACTCTTTTGTGTCTTATAGCTTACATATAGGAAATACATAATGGGTTTCTCTGGAATTACTTTTATCTTCAATAGTAAATGGTAATAGTAACTCATGAGAGGCAAAGCTACAAGTTTGTGATGAGGGTCTCATCCCTCACGTGGAGATAAATGTCTTACTCTAGTGCAAACAATTATATACTTGATATATATCACACTATTGTCAGTGTTTTTATAACTGTAGTACCTTGTCTAACTTAAAACTGCCCATGTTTCCATTGTAAACTCTCTGGCTCATTGTTCACTGTGTCTTGTTTCCAGATTCTAAGTGGAAATAACATGTCCTAAGTGTATTTACATGCACTGTAAGTGAAAATAAATATTAATTTTAATGGGATGTCCTATAATTTAGCTAGATATATGTGAGACAGTTTGCTGTAGTGGCTAGACTACTGGCTTGAGAAACTTGAGATCACAGGTTCAAACCCCACAAGAGCCAACTATGTACTGTATGACCTTGGGCAAGTCACTTAACCTCTCGACCTCCAGTCCACCCCACTGTGGAAATGGAAGCAGGATCCCATTAGAAATAGTTCAATGTGCCTGTGCAACTGGTTTCATGATTGTGTAATGTAGATATTTGGTTGTTCACCTCTTTATTCATGGGATATAGCACCCTGTAGAGGTACGAAGGCAAGAAACCATAGGGGAGGGCTCCACCCCTTGAGGTGCTGCAGGAGTAATTCCCTTGGCTAAAGAAAGGTACCTTAGGGAGAAGCCCATGGGAAACAGAGAGGCATGCTGCTGGAGGAGTAGGAGGAGGAGGAGGAGAAGGAGGGGTGGATGGAGGGGCAAGGAAAAAATGCTTGTGTCGAGTGAGGACAGCAGTCTTAAATAGGCTGAACAGAGGAATGGCCAGTTGCACCCCCCCCCCGAACTACAGGCTATAGCCTTCCAATTCAATGTGCATGTGCAGGGGTTTCATGCTTGTGAAAGATAGATAATCTTTGGCTGTTCTCCTCTATATCTGTGGGATATACCACCCTGTAGGGGTATGAAGGCAAGGAACCCTAGGGGAGGGTTCCACCACTTGAGGTGCTGTGGGAGTGATTCCCTTGGCTAAAGGTAACTTAGGAAGAAGCCTTAAAAAAAAAAAAAAGAGTGTCGAGCAAAGCATGTAAGGTAATTTTATTTATTTATTTGCAAGTTCGGAAACAACCTTTGAGTAGGAACTGTTTTACAAAGGTTCCACATCATGAACACAAGACATAGCTGGCCCGGTGGCGCTGAGGCTGGTGGATGCCACACCTCGCTCCATGCTGGCGACCCGAGTTCGGAAATGAGCCTGGGTTGTCGGGGGTCAGCAGGGGAGGACTAGGATTGAGCATCCGACGATAGCTCTCCTAGTCCTGGGGATAAGGGTTGGGTGTACACCACGCTCTGCTGGTCCCTGGGGATGCCCAGAGGTACTACAGAGGTGCGGGTACCTAGTGGGGGAAGCACAGCAGACGTCTGCATGTTAATGCGTTGAAGTCATGACATGTCCGTGCTTCCATTGGGAGGAATACAGGAAAAAAAGGCAGCGCAAGCCCACGGCAACTTGATGGCCGTAGTTTCGCTGACTGACCTAATGATGCCTGATGGCATGTACTGTAATGGTTTCCGCCATGCTGGAGCTACGAGTGGGGGCCCTTCACAGGTGTAGTTGCATCTGCCAGCTGGGCATGTGAGGTTCAGGGTCGGGGGTGAAGCAGAGAAGCGGTGGCTGGATGTGGAGCAGGGCTGTGGCTGCAGGTAGGAGAAATTATTAAATGATAAAAAAAAATGAACACAAGACATACACTTCAGACATGTTTTCATTTACAGAACAAAAGATTACAAGCATGTAATTTCTACAGATACACAATTTCTTCAAATTCAACTTATACAAATTCAAGGTAATGAACACTTATCGAGGTCAAAGACCTGTATGTAGGTCAGTTGATAGTGTGGGTTCAGTTAGTAGTACCAACTGAACCCATACTATCAACCACTTGGTAGCATGGGTCAGTTGGTCATATTGTTTGAGCAGAGTAGACAGGAAACAACAGGTGAATAGCGACTCGCTTGGAGGTCTGACTGTAAGGCATGGAGGACTGGCTTCCTCAGGAGTGAGAGAGAACAGCCAAAGGGGAGAAGGGAGAATTCAAGATAGGGGCAGGGAAGGGGGGTTGGTGCAGCACTGTTAGTCAGAAATGGCATGGGTATTGGAGGGGTAGAGGAGGCAGAGGGGAACATGGAGGCTATTTGGGTCACCTTGCTGATGCAGGGGGGGTAAGAGAGTAAAGGTCAGAGTGGTATACAGACCACTAGCACTGGCAGAGGTTCTGGAAGAAAGTTTGGTGGCAAATCTCGAGGGACACTGTAGACCGAGAAAGGGAAGGGTAGTGGTAATGGGGGACCTCAATATGCCAGGAACAGACTGGGGGACTATGACATCACCAGTGGCTAGAGAGCAGAGGCTACTGGATGTCTTCCAGGATGCGTTTCTTACACAACAGGTGGGTGAGCCAACTAGGGAGGCCTAGACACTGGACATGGTCCAGGCGGACAGTGATCAGATTAGGGGTCTAGAGGTGAGGGACCCATTGGCGGGGAGTGATCATGCCACAGTCTGGTTCTTCCTGGACCTAGGGGGGCAAGGAAAGCTGAACAAGGATGGTAGTAACCAACTTTAGGAGTGCAGACTTCAGGGAGATAGGAAGAATCCTTAAAGATCATCTGGGCAGGATAAGGCCAGATATGGATGCTGACAGCAGGTGGGGGATCATTGGTAGGAGAATACAGAAGGTTATCAGATCCTGTGCAAGGGAAAGGTACAAGTTTGGTAAGGCCAGAAAACCCTGCTGGTGGACCCAGGAGGTACAGGAGGTGGTGAGGGAAAAGAGGACAGCCTATAGGCGCTTCAAGTGCTCAAGGAGCGAAAAGGATCAGGAGGAATATAAGCTGATAGCCAAGAGAGTCACCAGGGTGGTGAGAGCAGCTAAGGCAAAAAAGGAGTAGTCCTTGGCCAGTGGGATCCAGAGGGGGGACAAGGGATTCTTTGGATACATAGGGGAAAAAGGAAAGTAAGGGGCAGATCAGCAAGATGAGGATAGGGGATGGTTGGGCACAGGAGGTGGGGGAACAGGCAGACGTCCTAAATGAGTACTTTGCCTCAGTTTTTACTGGGGGGGGTGGAGGGGCTATGTCTTTCGAGGGCAGCGGGGGCAAACCGGAGGAAGGGGTGGGACCGGTAGAGACCAGGGGCCCTGATGGGTCTGGGGAAAGGGAGTGGCCACCACAGACAGGTGGGGGGCCAGCAGTGCAGGGTGAAAAGTGGGAGAATGTGGAGGCTGAAATCCCAGTATAGAGAGAGAGAGAGAGAGGAAGGAAGCCCTCAGGTCCCTTCGGACGGAGAGAGAGCACCTGGGCCAGATGAGATACATCCCAGGGTGCTGAGGGAACTGGCAGATGTCCTGGCAGTCCCTCTAGTGGAGCTTTTCAACATCTCTCTGGGGACTGCATGGGTGCCCCAAGACTGGAGGGTGGCCCATGTCATGCCGATCCACAAGGGGGATCAAGAGAGGAGGCTGGAAATTACAGGCACGTTAGCCTTATATCGGTGGTCAGCAAGGTTATGGAGGGTACTGTCAAGGAAAGGCTAGGGGAGTTACTGGAGCAAACTGGGTACTTGGATGATAGGCAGCATGGCTTTGTCACAGGAAGATCATGCCAGACAAACCTTGTTGAGTTCTATGACTGGGTGATGAGGGCCCTGGACCAGGGTAGGCCAGTGGGCATCCTCTTTTTGGACTTTAGCAAGGCGTTTGATTCAGTACCCCACAGTGGCCTGCTGGCTAAGCTGAAGGAAATGGGGGTAGGGAGACAGCTGTTAAAATGAATAGGAAATTGGCTCACTGAGCATACTCAGAAGGTAGTAGTTGGAGGGTTAGCCTCAACGCCAAGGTGGGTTACTAGTGGGGTTCCCCAGGTGTCAGTGCTGGAACCACTCCTGTTCAATGCCTATGTCTCAGACATCAGAAAGGGGATCAGGAGTGAGATGAGTCTCTTTGCAGTTGACTCAAAGCTGGGTGCAGTGGTGGATGAGGAGGAGGGGGTGGCCTTGCAGGAGGACCTGGAGGCTCTGGAAAGGTGGTCGGGAAAATGGAAACTAAAATTCAATGCGGGGAAGTGCAAGATTCTGCACCTGGGAGTCAGAAATCCAGGCCAGGGGTATACCCTGGGAGGAGACATGATTCAAGTCACGGAGGGTGAGAGGGACCTGGGGGTAGTGGTAGATGTCAAAATGAACAACTCAGAGACCTGTAGGAGGGCAGCAACAAGGGCAAATAGGATGCTGGGATGCATCGCCAGAGAGATTACCTCCAGAAAGGCGGAGGTGATCCTTCCACTGTACAACTGCTTTAGGCCACACCTCAAGTATTGTGTGTAGTTTTGGAGACCACATTTAAAGAGGGACATTACACTCCTAGAGGGTCCAAAGGAGGGCAACCAAAATGATCTGGGGCCTGGGGAAGAGGACCTATGAGGAGAGGCTCAAGGAGCTCGACATGTACACCCTGGAGGAGAGGAAGGACAAGGGGGACATAATAGAGGTCTTTAAGTACATGAAAGGGATCAATAAGGGAGGACCTAGATGGCCCGGTGGTGCTGAGGGTTGAGGCACTGGACGACACACCTCGCGCCATGCTGTCGACCCGAGTTCGGTAGTGAGCTCAGGTGCCAGGAGTCAGCAGGGAAGGGACTGGATTGAGCACCTTCTGGGCTGCTCTCCTATCCCAGGGGGAGGGTATTGGGAAGTCTGGCACTCCAGCGGCCCCTGGTGGAGATCAGGGATGCTGCAGAGCATTGGGCTGCACATACACAGTGTGGCCCGATGCTGGCAGGGTAGCCTTGTGCACTGAGAAGTCAGGGGACGTGCACCATGAATGGGATGGGGGAGGAGGGCACATAACCAGGGGAAAAAACCCTCTCCTGCTAGATAGGCAACAACTTCCTCCAGTGCCGCTGCCACACGTCCAACCCTGGTTCCCCATCACTGCCTCTTCGATCTCTCTGGGGCAGTAGGGCCCACGCCCCTGGAGAGTCGTAATGTCCTTGAAGATGACGGGGGACACAGCGGGTGGTAAAGCAGTTAAGCCAGTGGGTAAGCCTGAGAGAGTTATGGACCAGGAGGGAGAAAAAAGAATCTACAAAAAAAAAAAAAAAAGGGCGGCCCAGTCAGGGTGCTCCAAAGGAAGGAGGGCGGGCAACAAGAGGTCACGGGTGTAAGCTGGAAGGGGACAGGCTCAGAGGGGAGAGGAGTAGATGTTATTTCACTGAAAGGGTGGTGGAGCCATGAAATGCACTGCCCAGGAAGCTTGTAGAGGTGGAGACTGTGGACAGGTTTAAATTGGGATGGGACAGGTACAGGGGAAGGGTAACTCTGACCAGGCCCAATACAGGTGGAACATTTGGGACTGGGGACAGTATAACCCACGGGGGAGGGGGACACACCAAAATCGGCCCTCAGTGCGGGTGCTGAAAATCGAGCAGACTCGAGAGACCATTAGGCCTATTCTGCTGGCATTTTAGTATGTTAGTAATTACGGGGCAGCCACCCAACTCCATCCAACAGCAGAAACCTAACTAAGTGATCTAGGGACTACAACTATGCCTATCTAGTATTATGACCATTGGCATGGAGGAGGGGAAAAAAAAAACCTTTGAGGAGGAAACCTCTGGGGATCCAAGGCCTAGGTCACCTTCTCTCCAGGATTTGACACAGTTTTGTTTAGTGACGGCTCTGTTACTGCAATTTAGTAGACCAATCCAGGGCAACTGCAATTTCACGGAACACTCTCACTCTATACTTCTAACAGGAACACCATGGAGGGTTGCAGATCAGCTCTGCAACACTGGGGCATCTCGGTGCTAACCTCCAAGGTGGGAGGAGAAGAGTAACGACTGACGAGGCCCTCAGCCGGCCTACCAATATAATTACAAACAAGGTGAACCAGAGATGGTTGTAGGGAGAATAGCTTTAAAGGGTGCCTCTGAACCTGCTTGGGCAACTAAAGGGCCCCTTCCCATGAGAGCACAACCCCTTTGCCACTAAAGTCTTCAATGCTACATCAAGAGGTGCCGTCGGTACGGTTGATGACTGAAGGTCCATTCAGAGCGAGAACATTCCCAACTATGGGCCAGGTGAGAAGGACCCCACTCCAAACTTCACATGCTGAAGATGCGGACTTCGGGGTGTAGAGAGAGAGAGAGAGAGAGAGACTTCGGAGAGTAGAGAGAGAGAGAGAGAGAGAGAGAGACAGAGACACACTGTCAGCCAGAGAGCTAGCCCAGAGTCCTAGAAGTGATGGATACCATCGGCATGTCTCCAAATGTGGAGGAGTGAGTTGTAATGAGCATGGGACCTGCACATGGGTAGTGATGGATGACAGCAGACATGGGGAGACCTGTACGTAGGTCAGACTGAGCACTATGGACTCTCTTGTGGGTCTTGACTGGATGAGAGCCGACAGGGAGAGACCTGTACATAGGTCAGGCTGAGCATTATGGCCCTCTCGTGGGTCTGGGTAATGCAAATAGCATTTGTCAACCACAAGAATGCATGCAGACCAAGTCCATTAGGAAGCCAAATTGGCAGTGAATTGAATTGTATGTTACGAGTAAGAGAATGATGAGGCTGGGCATAGCCCGGGGCTAACAGTTGGAGAGGAGAAGGCTGTAAAGCTAGTTACGTAGGAGGAGGCCGCCAAGCCAGTATGGTAGGAGGTGCAGTTTGATGCAAGTAAACATGAAATGCTGCCAAACATGGAAGGGGATGAGCATTGCTGGTAGTGCAAGGGATAGCAAGGCTGGGATCACTGTGTACACCAGGTGCATAATATTAGCGAAGGGCTGGTAGAAGGTTGGGTAGAGCCAGAAGCCCATAGGTAGAGAGTTGCCTGGAATCACTGGTTGTGTAGTGCCATAAAGGCTATGTGGAGCAGCAGGAGGAGGAGGAGGAGGAGGCCAAGGGCTTATACAATACACAACAAAAAGGAGCTGCTCCCGCTGCCTGGTGCTGTGATGCCCACTCCGACTCCTCAGTTCCATGCCACCGGAAAAACAAAGAAGCCACGAACATGGTGCCACAACAACAAGCAGATAATAGAATAAGTTAAATACCTGCCAGCCATGAAAGCAGGATTAGGTTATCATCAGGAACAGACTGCTGTGGGTTTGGTTAAAGTAAGGTTTGGTAAAAGTGGGAGTAGCGATAAATGAACAATAAATGAGCCTGAGTAACACAAACATAGAAGTGAGGAGTGATGCAGTAGGACAGGACACTGCTGGAGCAGGCAGGGGAATGAGACAGAGTGATAGCTGCTAAGGGGAGCCAGTACTATAGGCAGGTGCAAACAATTAAGGTGATGAGCACAGGGACTACAGCATGGAAACAGCAATTGGAACTGAGAGCACACAGGTACCTAGTACAGAGAAAGAGAGATTGCCGAAATATGATAAATGAACGGAGAGCTTGATTAGCAATGCAACTAAATATAACGCTGCAAACAGAGGGGCGCTAGCATACCAGAAAAGCCAAAAAAGCAAATGAAGCAAACAGGACCACAGGAGCAGTAGGGAGAACAAATAACAGAGACAAAAGCACAGACTGCAGTCATAGGCAAAACATGGACTGAGAAGCAGAAGGCAAAGGCAAAGGCAAAAGTACTGACCCAGAAGCAGGAGAAGTACAAACCAGTCAAGCACAGCCAGCAGAGTTTGACAGGAAGGAAGGGAGGAGGCAAACACGGGGGGGGCCTCATGGAAAGAGTGGGCCCAGAGAGAGGATAAACAAAGCCTCCAGCTGCAAGGAAAAAATGCTTCTGTGTGGAGTGAGGAGAGCAGCCCTTACATACAGGGGTGTGGCCAGTTGCACCACGCCCTTGAACTACAGGCTGTATCCTTCCAAATGTTACATCTCAGCTGGAATACTCTAGGTATATAAACTATTATAAAACATACAGTGCTACTTATCACTGGCTGCAACTGTATGCACTGTAGGTCAACAATGTAGTATGTGTTTTTATAATTATCATTCTGTTTAACAGCAATTAGGTAGAACATGCCCACATTGCAAATCTGTGAGCTTTATATCTGTGTCTTGCAGTTCTGATGGGTTCCATGTGATAACAGTGATTGCGGAAAGGTGATCATCGCTGTTTGGGCAAGTGTACATCGCCGAAAATCAATTTTGGTGATGTACACTGATGGCGAACATCAAGAGGGTGCCGGAGACTTAGATTTTTTTTTTTTTTATGTGAGAGGCTGTGCCCCCTGCACCCCTCTCCATGGGGGGCTTCACCCAATTAAAGGAGCCTCAACTCCAGGGGGGGTGCATGTCGGGGGCAGGGTGCAAAAGTAAAAAAATAAAATAGAATCCCGGACCGGCACAAAAAATGAGCGCACCGAGAATTGAACCAGACACCCTCCCAACCCTAGCCTGCCAACAACCCACCCTGCCACATGGCCAGCTCGGCAGCCCACTGCCGTACTACACCCCACAAACCCTTCCTCTCCTTCTGCCTGTTGCACGGTGTGGTCCCACCCCCCGACATGCTGTGTATAGATAGCAACATCCTGTCGCTATATTCACCGAACCCCCTATTCAATCGCCCTCCCTGCCTGGTAGCCCTGTGCACAGGCACCGTGATTGAGTCGCCCTTTTTGAAAGTGCTCAATCATGGTCGCCATCATCACAGGCTACCATTCTGATGTTAAATCTGTCAAATAGGATTTAGGGTGTCACTATTTTAAAATAAAACAAAAAAATTAGAGCACACACAACCTCATTAAGACAAGGGCACTGGTCTTCTTAAAAAAAATATTTTATTTTAAACTGACATAACTGAAAGTCATAAAACCCTGATGCATTTTGGATGACCACTCATCCTTTCTCAAAGGTTAAACACCAATAACTGAGGTGACAGTTAAATACTCCGTTCAAAAAACGTCATAGTGATGTCACACATATACCACAGAATCTGACTGGTCAAATACAGAAATACACATAATTCTTCAAAAAAACCCTATCAACCAAATAAAAACCATCGAGGTGCAACTCATAAAGTGATATATGCTAATGAATATCTAAAGAGACAAACAATAATTTCAACTTTCATATAGGAAACACGGGGGGGGGGAGTGGGGATTTAAAATATTAGGAACATATAAACACCTCTTATTCTATGGCAGCAAAAATGCGAAATTAGTATCTAATACATTCCAGGAGCCAAATACATCAAAATTCATATGGAATCTCCATTTCTTTTTCTTCTTTAAAAAAGGTTTTAATTCAAAACCAGAATTCAATCCCTTATTTTTTGTTGTGTTTAAATTCGCTATCCTAAAGGCTTCCTGAGTCAATAACAAGTCATTAGAATTCTCACCCCATGGTTTTGGATAGACTCTATCAATGCCCATAAAGCAGAAGTTATGTAGGTTGTTGTTCGCTCATGAGCCATGGCTATATGTGCTGCAGTTGCATATGTCAGGTCTGTTCTTTCTATTGCTCATACATGTTCTTTACCTCATGTTTTCAAGCACCATTTTGTTTTGCCAATGTAAAATGCACCACAGCTACATACAGCCATTTATATAATCCCCTCGGTATCAGAGGTAATCAATTGTCGTATTTCATAATGGTGCCCTGTATCCTGGTTTACAAATTCCTTCCCTTGTTTTACATGTGTGCAAATACTGCACCTTTTACATGGGTAGCAGCCTATAGTTGCTTTGTCAAGCCAGGTACCACGTTCCGTCCTATGGTCTACAAAATGACTGTGGACCAGTTTGTCACCCAAAGTGGGTGAGTTCTTGTAAGCCATACATGGGGGTGCTACAGCTATTTCTCGCAAACCTGGATCACTGGACAACACATTCCAATGTTTCTTAATGACCTTATCGATCTTCCCTGCCTGTCAGGAATATGCAATCACAAAATTAAACCACTCCTGCCCTTGATCTGAATGTCTATTCATATTCCCCCTCAGAAGTCTATCTCTATCCAAATCGGCTGCAAATTTTCTCCCATCATCAATATATCTCCTGTTATATCCTCTTTTTTTCCAAACGACTACTGAGATCATTGGCCCCTGCTTCGCAGCTAATTTTATTACTGCAGTTTTGGTGTGTCCTTAAAAATTGACCCTTCGGTATATTTCTGGCTATGTGCCTAGGGTGGCAAAAATCTGCATGTAGCAGTGTGTTGCCATCCACAGGTTTCCTGAAAATGTCAGTTACAATCTCAGAATTATTCTTTTTATAAATCTTGAGATCAAGAAAGCAGACACTCTCTCTAGAGGCTTGGTACGTAAACTTTAAATTCCTGTTTGTACCCTCTAAGAATTCTACAAAGCTACTTAATTCAACACTATCCCCTTCCCAAACAAAAAAGTCTACTGTCACTATTTTACTTAATAGGGTTGAAACTCTTCTGTTCTGACATTGCAGAATAAGGCCCTGAGAAAAGCTATGTGGCATAAATAAGATACAGTATATAAGTGGTGGCATGTTAGAGATACAGTTTATAACCTGATTGTGTTATAAATACCAGATCACACTGCCAACCTTTGTGTTGCATTTACTCCACCTTTCAGCAGTGCATCCTCTTTTGTTGACAGGTTATCTTGAGTTTTCCCAGTTGTGTGTGTTCTCCTTCAGTTCTCTGCCTCCTGTCCCTATGTTCATGGATACTACTGGCACTGCAATCTTACATTTAAGCTTCAAGCTTCCTTGAGATCAGCTGTACCTCCAGATCACCATTGCTAAACTCTTCCGGTTACTTGAACTGCTTCTGTACAATTTTTCATTTTCCATTATTTTCATCCATCTGATGGTGCTTCCTTCAGTATAGTCAAGTCAATAAACTTCTTCTGCATTCTTCTTGTTTCACACAGTCTCATTTCTGTTTCACTGAATTTGTCATAGTCCATGTTTCTGTTCTACATGGTACAACTGTATGAATGGTCATGTTGTAAACTTTCATCTTTGTTTCTTTGCTCACATCATACTGTCTTCACAAAACATTATTTCACTGACTTTGGTACATCATTTGCTCAGTGCCTGAGAGGACAGTACCTACAGTATAACTTAAAAGTGGCGGAGTCATCATAAGTGAGTTATGAAGGTTAATCTCAAAATCCCACTTTCCTAAAACTCACAATTTCATAATCTATTGATCTCACCACTTGAGTGGTAATTTACAGTAGTTATTCACTGCATGTAGTATAGAGCACCATGGAGTAGTAGATTGAAGAAAAGAGTCCTGCCAAGTAGGGAAACCACAGAGCCACTAGGGTGGCTATTTTGAAAATAAAATCCTTCCAAATGGGAACAAACACAGACCCTAACAAAACAGTTTTTTCATAAACAGAAATTGCAAGTCAGAGTTTATCCATCTGCACTCACATAAAGCAAAGAAACAGATGCACTGGAGAAGGTTGCTGGTACTAAGACAACAAAAATGGAGAATATGCACAACCAATAGAAGTGATCCAATTGTCAGGTTTTATAAAAACTTGTAGATAGCCAACATTTTGAAAGGGTGGTATTCAACAGGCCAATGTGCAAAATGACAATTCAAAAAACCTACAAAAAATAATGAAGATAGGCTTTCTATTGTATACTACCAGCCTGTTAGAAAGAGAAAATCAATCTTTCTTTACTTATTTAATATAATTATTTGCAAAAAAAACAACAACCCTGCATTAATACACACATTAGGGTTTATTATTAAAGCTTTGAAAGTAAGAAAATGCAGTGTTAGGCTTTTTTGAACCCTAACTCTGCCCTCCCCGTCCATAAATCCTATGAACCCCTCTGAAGTGGATGTCACAGCACAGCTCAGGCTTCATACATATGTTTTAAGATCATAAATAAATAATACAGTACGAGGAATACAATTACACCCCATGACGAACACTGCACTCATATGTTGGGAGACACTGGACTGAAGAATACAGGCCTGGGGCAGTGTGTGTGTGTGTGTGTGTGTTTTATTTAGCTTAGTTTATTTAATGAACAGTAACAGCCAAAGAACACAAATAATGAGAAAAAACTGTGTGTGTGTGTGCGTGTGTGTGTGTGACTCACAAAGCAGTTTTATCACTCACGTTGCACCAGACCAGTGGTAGACAGTTGTTTTTCTTTTTAGCTTCCCTTACTGTTGCTGCCATTTTCCCACCATATATTGATTTTTAAAACACTGATCAGTTCTGAAATCTGGTGACATCAGTTGAATGGACCCTCGCAGTACTGGTTTTACTGCAGGGCTTCCACTCAGCTGATGTCACCATAGAAACATAGACTTTGACGGCAGATAAGGACCACTTGGCTCACCCAGTCTGCCCATTTCCCTACCTATTGGATAAGCTGCAGATTCTAGTTAACCAACAGACTACTTCCTGCAAACCCCCACTATAATTGCCTTATGTCTGCCCCATGCATGTTTGAATTCTCCCACTGTTTTAGACCCCACAACCTCTCCAGGAAGGCGGTTCCACACGTACACAACTCTCTCCGTGAAAAAGAATTTCCTCACATTACCCCTGAGCCGTCCCCCCTCTAACTTTAAATTGTGCCCCCTTGTTCTTACACATCTCTTTTTCTGAAAGATGCTACCCTCCTGGACTTTGTTGATTCCCTTGAGGTACTTAAAAGTTTCTATCATGTTCTCCCCTGTCCCTCCTTTCATCAAGGGTATACATATTAAGCTCCCTCAGTCTCTCTTCATATGGTTTCTGATGTAGACCCTGCACTATTTTAGTTGCCCTCCTCTGGACTGCTTCCATCCTGTCTATCTCCTTGCATAGATGAGGTCTCCAAAACTGCATGCAGTACTCCAGATGGGGTCTCACCAACTGCCTATAGAGGGATAACCACTTCCCTTTTTCTACTTGTGATGCCCTTCCCTATGCATCCCAGTATCCCCCTGGCTCTCCTTACTGACTTCTCACATTGCTTACCCACCTTTAGGTCATCTGATATGACTACACCCAGATCCCTTCCATTATTGTTATCGTTAGTACTTCCCCTGCTATTGTGTACTCTCCTCCTGGGTTTTTATTTCCCAGGTGCATTACTTTGCACTTCTTTGCATTGAATCTAAGTTGCCATATGTCTGACATTCCTCCAACCTTGCCAAGTCCCTTCTCATCCTTTCTAAGCCCCCTTGTGTATCAACTCTGTTACAGATCTTTGTGTCATCCACAAAGAGGCATATCTTTCCTTCCAGACTCTCTGCAATGTCACCTATAAAGATGTTAAAGAGGACTGGACCAGTACTGAGCCCTGAGGTACTCCACTGGTAACCCCCTTTCTTCAGAATGCGTTCCATTCATTATTACCATCTGTGTCCTGTTGTGCAGCCAGTTTGTTACCCAGGCTACCACCCTGGGACCCACTCCCAGGCTGGCTAACTTAATTATTAATCTTTTGTGTGGGACTGTGTCAAATGCCTTGCTAAAGTCTAGGTTAGTATATCCACAGCCCTCCCTGGTCTATTACTATGGTCACCCAGTCAAAGAAATTGATTAGATTCGCCTGACATGACCTTCCTGCTGTAAATCCATGCTGTTTTGGGTCCCAGCCCTGCTGGCCTCTAGGTACTCAACAATTCTTTCTTTCAGAAGTGATTCCATCATTTTCCCACCACTGAGGTCAAACTAACAGGTCTGTAGTTTCCTGCTTCTGCCTTGCTCCCACTTTTGTGAAGGGAATCACATCTGCCCTCCTCCAGTCCTCAGGTACCACCCCATCTTCCCATGATTTGTTAAAAGTGTGGTTAGTGGTGTCACTAGGTCCTCCTTTAGCTCTTTTAGGATTCTAGGGTGAATCCTGTCAGGCCCATTGCTTTGTCCACCTTGAGTTTTAGGAGTTCTTTCAGTATCTCTCTTCTGTAAATGGACTGGTGTCAACCCCACTATCCAGAGTGCTTCTACTGTTTGGTTTAGGTAACTCCTCCTCTTCTTCTTTTGTGAATAGTGAGCAAAAGTATTCATTCAGCATCTCTGCCTTTTCACTGTCTCCCTCTGCCCACCTCCCCTCTCCTTTATTAATCTTCACTATCCCTCCCTTAACCTTTCTATGCTCCCTAATGTACCTATAAAAGTTTTATCCCCCTTCTTAACTGAGTTGGCTATCTTTTCCTCAGTTTGGGCCTTTGCTTTTCTGACTGCCTTCCCCACTTCTTTCTGCTTTAATTGATACAGTTCCCTGTCGTGCTCCTTCTGTGATTCCTTATACTTTTTGAATGCAGCTTTTTTTCTTAACCTTCCCTGACACCTCTTTTGAGAGCCATAGTGGTTTTATTCCGCTTTGTTTTCTTTTTTATTTGTTTCACACAAGGCTTGTTGCCTCCATGATGGCAGTTTTGATTTTTCTCCATTGTTCTTCCACCCTCCTTTCTGGCCATTTGCTAACGATTCTCAGGTATTCACCCATTATGCCAAAGTCAGCCCTTCTAAAGTCCAGTATCCTTGTCTTTGTATGGCTTGTCTCCATGGTTGTGTTTATTGAGAAGCACACTGTGCAGTGGTCGATTGTTCCCAGATGTCTACTGACTTCTAAGTTTGTGATCCTCTCTCCATTTGAGAGTACCAGGTCTAATATTGCTCCCTCCCGAGTGGGTTCCACCACTAGCTGTCTAAGGCATGCTCCCTGTAGGGCATCGAGAATGACCCTGCTCTTGGATGTGGCTGCAGTCCATGTTGCCCAGTTAACATCCGGCATATTCAGGTCCCCCATCAGCAGTATCTCCCCTTTTTCAGCCATTTTGAGAATGCCCTCTATCATTTTCTTGTCCATTTCTTCCCCATGTTCTACAGTAGAACTGATCAGTAATTATAAAAATAAACATGAAGTGGAGAAAGCACAAAGTCAACAACAGACCCTAAAATTGGGGGAAAATATGATTATTTCAAACTGAACAAAATAATGAATACTGTAGGGAGATCAAGGAGGTTACAATTATGCCCACATTTCCAGTTATATTAAAACAGGTAATGAAAGGTTCATGTTTCCTTTAGACTGATGTGCTTATAACCACTGCGCATGTACAGCAGCACATAATTATGGGAACACATACAGCAGCGCTAGCCAGGATGCAACACAGCAAAGCTGCAGTATATCACAAAATGCCACACTTCACTGCAGGGAACAGTGCAGTTCAATGGCAATTAAGCCCTTTAGTCATGCACTATTTTGTGACACGTCATTTACTGCAAGTTACTGTGTTGCATTGTGGCTTGCTCCACTGAATGTTGCCATGTAAACTAAAAATTGAATAAACTACATAGGCTCAACATCAGAACACTTAACAGGCAGTGTGGTCTAGTGGTTACAGCATAGACTTGGGACTGGGAGATCTTGGGTTCAAATCCTGCTTGAGCTAGATACATACTGCCTGACTTTGGGCAAGTATAGTCCAAAAACCTTGCTCAGTCCATTTTGTTGCCATCACACGTGCATGCATTTGTGAAGTCTAGGCTTGACTACTGTAATGCCCTCTACCTTGGTGTTATTGGAGGTACCCTATGACACTGGCAGCTAGGGCAGAATGCAGTGGCCAGGTTGCTGACACACTTTCCCAGGTGCTGCCATGTGACACCAGGTCTGCGTGAGCTGCACAGGCTGCCAATGAAATTATGTATTATCTTTAAGGTTGGCTTGCTGATCTACAAGGCCCTGTTCAGACTGGACCCTGGATACCTGCCGGAAATCATAATTCGTCATCCCCCTTCACTCCTTCATGGTGGGCCTCCTCCCAGCAGTTCCCAGAGCTAGGATTAAATCTTTGAGGGAATCGAGCATTTGATGTAGCCAGTCCAGCCCTGTGGAACTTGCTACAAATGTCTTTGAGGGAGGCCCCCTTGGCAGAGTCATTCAAGAGGGGCCAAAGACCTTTTTATTTAATTAGGCCTTTGGACATGTTTAGGGGCCTCTGTATTTACATCTACTGATGCCATCTGCTTTTACTGATATTTATTGCTGTTTGAAGTACTGAATTATTTATCATATTTTGTTTATTTAATGCTTTTGTCTCTGTGGAGGGTGCTCTGAGCCCCTGGGAAAGGGCACGATATTAAATAAACTACTACTGCTATTTTATGTGTATCACTGGTATTTGGGTGGAAAAAGCAGTGAGGTGGTGTTTTTATTTTGTGTATCACCATCTCATAGATTGCAGAAAAACATACACTTTCTATTTTAGCATCATAATTATGTTATTGGGTCTTCATCACCAGTATCTACTAATTTTTTTTAATTTTAACTCCTCACTACAGCCCTTTAGTTAAGCATCACAGCTCCTGTCTGTTATGGTAACACCATTTCCCAGCTCTTTGGTGTAAAAGGATGTCAAGATTAATCTGGATTTGGATCTTGACTTCACTGTCAGGAACTTCACAGCCATTTCTGACTCACTTAAACTCAGGTCGTAATATCCCAGTCCCAGTTACTTCACAGGTCACAGGACACCTTAGAATTTCCTAGGGATCATCCATTTGCAATTTCAGTTCACTAATTAACCCTTCATTGATCCCCTTTTCATTTCCTTTGGCACTGCATTTTCCCCAGACATAGACCACTCACTCTATAGTTAATTACCGCAACGCCACCAACAGACATTCCCCCACCCTCTTCTCTGCCTAACCCCTCCCGGCCACCTCTCTTCTTCACCATCCCCATGCTTTGCACCATGCGAATCCCTTGCTCCCTTCCTTGCAAGGTCCACCTCCTCTCACACCGCAATAGGTACTAGACACCATTTTGCACTGATCAATCAAAATCAAATAAAAATGTTATTTTTAAAAGGCGCCCTTCCAAACCCAAGGTGCCTGTACATAAAGTAAAACAATAAAATCCAGCAGTAATTTACATTCAATAATAACTTAATGGCTTAAAAACCAGGATAGGCTAAACTGAACAGATGTGCCTTTAATGCATTTTTAAAGCTCTGGACAGTCAGGCAGTCACGTACCCAACGAGGTAGAGAATTCCACAGGGTCGGGGCCACAAAACTAAAAGACCGGGCCCCTGATGTCTTTAAATGGATAAGGGTAATCTCCTTACTCCTCATACTGTCTGTGAATATTCACCCTAACCCTGGTCCCATGTCCCCAAGCCAAGCCCACTCACCACCTGTGTCTGGCTTACGCATTGCTTCAATGAATATCTGCAGCCTTCTGAAAAAATCTGCAGCCCTCCAGTGCTGGATCATATAGCACCCACTCGGTGTCCCAGCTCTAGTGGAAACCTGGCTTTCAAAATCGACGCCAGACTCCTTCATCACCTTCCCCGGGTACACTCTTTTCAGGCAGGACCGAGTGGGCAAGCATGGGGGAGGGGGTGTGCCTTCTATATATGTGTGACACCCTGTTGGGTCATGCCCTCCCAGTGCCCAGGCTGGACTATGGGGCACAAGCCATCGCCCTCAAAATCATCCCAGACCCTTCTAGGGCCCTGTTTATCCTCACTGTTGCCTATGTTCCCCCACAGAACCAAACCCCAGCCATTCTCTTGCTCTTAGACTACCTCACTAACCTGCTGCATAAGGCTGAGCAGATCATTCTGGGGGACCTCAACCCCAACTGGCTTGCCTGTTCAGCATCCCAAATCAGAGACACTTTCACTGCCCTCGATATATCCCAACTAGTCTCTCAGCCTACCAGGTGCAACCCCTCCAATGGAACTCATACCATCTTGGACATTGTTCCAACCAATCACCCCCATAAAGTTTTGGATATCAGTATCCTCCCAAACTCTCTTAGTGACCATTCCCCAGTTCTTTTCACATGGTCTGCTCTCACTCACAAACCAGTGCCCAGGACAGTCCTCTGCTGTTGTCTTTGCACCGTAACCTTGGAAAACTCAAACTGTATCTTGCCCAACTGAATTGGTCCCCCATAACTCTCGCTCCAAATATTGACCTGGCACTTGACTTCTTCACTTGTTCCTTTAACAAGGCCTGTGATCATTTTCGCACCCCTCTCCAAGACCCATACCAAGAAACAAAATGCACCATAGGTTACCCCATCCCTCATTCAGCAACTAAGACTGAGGGAAAACCTATGGCACAGAGCTGTTGAATCTGGTAAGCCAGCAGATAGACAAGCATATAATACTGAGCACAATAAGTGTACATGGACCATTCACAAGGCCAAAGCTGAATATTACAGAGCCACCCTTGCCTCCTCCTGGGGGACAGCCCGGAAGTTCTGAGATAACATAAAAGAACTGAATGGGAAGTCACACTCCCCCCTCCATCCCAACTCACCGTCAATGGCTCCGTCACCTCGGACCACCAAAGCATTGCGGACTGCCTCAACACTGCTTTCTCCAACCTCAGCTCAGTCTTCCTCAGCAACTTCATTGACCCAGTCCCCACTCACAGCCTCCCATCCTTCATCATCTACCTTTTTACCTCTGCACTATATCCCAACAAGAAGCCAGGCCATATCTAACTAAAGCCCTCAATGGCACCAGTCTCTGCAATGACCAATTGGACACCAGGCTCCTTTGCCAGGTACTGGATGCAGTACTTGCCTCACTCACTGACTTGCTCAATTGCTCACTGTGCCTGGGTCAGTTCTCCCTTGCCTGGAAAACGGCAGTCATCACACCAATACTCAAAAGAGGAGACTTCTCCTCCCTCAGTAACTACAGGCCAATCTCCATCCTCCCCCCACTCTCTAAAGCATTAGAAAAAAATAGTGTCTGATCAGCTCACAGAATACCTGACCAAACATGACATTATGTGCAGGGAGCAGCATGGATTCCGCTCGGCCCACAGTACCACCACTGCTCTCTTGGAGTTCTCCAATTTCCTGCACTATGCCTTGGACTCTGGCAACCTTGCTGGAGCTGTCTTCATCAACCTCTCCAAGGCCTTTGACATGGTCTGCCATCTACTCTTGCTTGACTCCCTCTTCCAACTTGGTCTCTCCGAAGGGCCCCTCTCCTGGTTCAACAGTTACCTGTCCTCCAGGTCCCAGCGCATAAAAATTCACAGCATCCTGTCCAACACTCGGTCTGTCCACTCTGGTGTTCCCCAGGGCTCCATTCTGGGCCCTCTAATCTTCAGCCTGTACCTTAACATGCTACCCAGCTCCTGTGCTGGTAGGATACTTCTCTATGCGGACAGTGCAGTCTTATTAGCTTCACACCCAAACCCTGCCTCCCAACAGGTCTCTCTTCAGCTCTCCTTCAACCAAACAGAGCAATGGTTCATAGACTGCAGGCTGGTCATCAATCTAAAAAAAAAAACTATGCTTTTCGCCATCACCAAAGCAGGGCCAGAAACACCTCCCTCCAGATACTTCCCAGCACTCAGCACCCTGTTGAACAAGTTTTCTCTTATAAATACCTGGGCATTACCTTTGATCCTGCCCTCACCTTCCACTCCCACATTAGCACCCTCTCCTCTGCCATGAATGTACAGATTGACCTATTATACCACCACAGGGACAGCCTACCCCCCAAGGCGCTCCAGCTGGCTATCACCTCCTCAGTTCTGTCCCTTGTGGACTATGGCCTCCCAATCTATGTAGCCACAGACAATGCTGCACTTAACAAGGTCCAATTGAAGCTGGCCCGGTTGCGCTGAGGGTTGAGGAGCTGGATGCCACACCTTGCGCCACGCCAGCGACCCAGGTTTGGGAATGAGCCTGGACCATGGGGGTCGGCAGGGGAGAGAGAGGATCAAGCATCCGGAGGACTGCTCTCCTCTCTTGGGGAGGTATCCAGGGACAGCCCGGCGTAGCAGCAGCCCCCAGCAGAGACCAGTGGCACTGCAATGCACAGGGGCTTGCACACAGGGGGAAGACATGGACGGTTGCCTTCCGGGTGTGGGTGGGAGCATCCACATCATGGGCTAGGCGGCATTGTACATCCCACATCTGGGATGTAACTCAAGGAAAAACCCCTCCAGCCCAGACAGGCGACGGTTCTCAGTGCCTGCCGCCACACGCCCTACACTGGATCTCCACTTCTGCTCCTTCAGTCTCCTCGCAGACCCTGGCCGGAGAGGATTCTCAGAGGAGAAAGTAATGCCCTTGAGGAGGTGGGGTCACGGTGGGTGGTAGAAGCAGTGGGACACTGAGTAGCCAGAGAGAGTTCTGGGGTCGGGAGCACCACAAACAGAATTGACAAAAAAAAAAAAAATAAAATAAGGTCCAATTGTCCATCAACAAGGCCTGCAGGCTTCTGACCAGTTCTGGCAGATGCACACACACCTGCTCTCTATACTCCATTGCCAACGTGCTTAACTTTGAGGAGAGGCTCCTCTACCAGTCATGCCTGCTTCTGACCAAAAAAATACTCCTTGGTCTCTCTCCCCCACTCGGGTGACCTCCTCCCTCCACCATGCTACCCCCGCTGTTTCCACCTGCAGTGCCTGTAAGGCCATCCTCCTGGTCTCTAGAGCTAGGACCTCACTTGCACAGCAGTTCTTTTGCTACAGGGCCCCATCCTGGTTCTACTCCCTCCCTGCCACTATCACCAACCTCCCTAAAATTGTCCTCTTCAAAATTACTCTCAGGAACCACTAATTTGCCACTTGCTGCTGTAGGTGTGCATAACCATTCTTGGTTCCTACCCCTTACTGGCCCTCCTACATGTGGGCACAACTGGTAGTCCGCTACCTACTTTGACAATGTCTCCAGGACAGCCAGTTTCTGCATCACTCCAGTTCACCATGTACATTTCTCACACTAATTGCCTAGCTACCACCTTGTATAAGCCAATGACATTATCTCATGTAAAACTATGCTGTCATTACAACCTGTCTGTACAAATTTTCTGTACTGTAACTATGTAACGATGTATACTATGTAACCCTATGTTTGTCCATGGAACTATGTAACCCTGTGGTTAACTCTGTACACATTGACGAGGAGCCTTTGGAAAAGAGGCCATAACTCAAAGGATTGTAACTCCGATATGTATAAATAAATAACTAACTATAACTATACCCACTGCTGCCTCATCCCAGTTGGGTTCTTGAACTTGGCTGTACTGGGATCTGACCCTTCAGTTTCTGGTTATGGTGTGATTAAGTTCCATGTGGCTAAGCACAGAAATGTGAACCAAAATCCCAGGTAAAAATCCCATTACAGCAGTCAGCCCGGTGGTGTGGTGAGCTGAAGAAGGGATGCCTCACCGCCTACGCCACTGGTGACTTGGCTACAGAAATGAACAAGGGTCACTCGGAGGCCGGCAGGGAGAAGGAGGATTGAGCATCCTATGATGGCTTTCCTTTCAGGAGGGTAGACAGCATGTACCAATGCTTGGCCACCACCTAGTGGAGGCTAGGTTGTGCAGCAGCAGTCGCCCACCTGGTTAGCCGGATGTGGGTTCTGAGGCATACTACATCTTCACACAGTATGTGCATTCCATGGCACGCATGCCAGGCTGGGGGGGGGGGCAGAAAATAGCTCCAGTTGCAGATGAAGGTGACATGCTCTGCACCACCCACAGAGAAACCCACCCACCCATGGTGGTTAGAAGAGGCTGGAGGCAAGTCGTGGGTAAGGTGGGTGACGGGGATGGGGGTCACCACTAGAAGGTGTCACTGGATTGCAAGGAAGATAAAGAAAGGATGAAAAATAAAGTCCTATCACAGCCTGCTATGGTAAATCTCTTGACCTCCTAAAACACAGTTTGAAGTGTTGGTAGCTGGCACTCTGGCTTGCCTGTATAATTGATTTGGAAGTCTATAGCCTGTAGTTCAAGGGGGTGATACAACTGGCCACACACCCCTTTTTGCCTATTTAAGTGCTGCTCTGCTCACTCCACACACAAGTATTTTTTCCTTGCAGCCGGAGGCTCTGTTGGTCTGCCTTCTCTCTTGGGGCCCACTAGGGTTTTGTCCCCCAACCCCCTAAGTGCTTGCTTGGACTCTGCTTGGTTTGTACTGGACTCTGGGGCACAGACATTCTAAGGATTGTCATAGAACTCCCCAATGCGCTTCCAGCACGATATCTCAAAGGGACAAGTGCACGGCGCAAATTCTGATATGCTGGGGTGATGCATCTCCACTGTAATCTCCCTCTCCCCCTTACCCCCAGGGCACATCTGGAATTGAGTGGTACCCTGCTCAGTATGCCTTCCTGGTAAAACTCTTAAATAAACAAATAAATAAATTGGTAATGTTTGCGGCGCAGATGCAGGGGGTATGCCCATGCATATGCGGACATCTCAATATTCAGCCCTGGATGTGCAGTGCGTATGCTGGCACAACCCCGCAGTGCGCCGCATGGGGGGGGCTCAAAGTTGAGCCAGTGAGGAGTGGGAACAACTCCCGACCACCCACAGGAGGGCAGCTGTATTGCAGGGTGCAACACAGCAGCCGCCAGCCCGTGGTGGCCACCCACCACCTCACCAGAACACGTCCACAAGCACACACACATATCCCTAGTAGTCAGTGGACCACCTCCTGAGTCCCGATGCCCCGATAACTGTTATGCTAGACTGTCCCTAGTAGTCTAGTGGCCCTCCTCCCTCCTGTGTCCCCAATTGCCATAATATTACCGTTACCCATGTCCCTGGTAGTTCAGTGGTACCCCCCGCCCGTTGCCATGATCACGGTACAGCGCCATATCATCTATCCCTGGTGATCCAGTGGCAGCTCCACTCCTCCCACCCTCACAGTACCCTTGCCCACCCGCTGCCCCCGTCATCGGCGGGAGTGGCTGCAACCCGCCCACATACCGCCCGGCCACCCACTGAATGACAGTTACAGTATGGGCTTGCAGGGCATACTGCACTAGACAGTCCTGAATATGTGAATGACTTCATTCACATATGTGGGACTGTCTAGTACAGTATGCCCTGTAAGCCCATACTGTAACTGTCACTCGGCGGGGAGCTGGGCGGTATGCTGGCAGATTGCAGCCGCCCACCAATGATGGAGGGGGGAGCAGGGTGGGCAAGGGGTGCCACTGGATTACCAGGAATGGATGATATGGCGCTGTACTGTGATTGTGGCAATGGGTGGGGGGTACCACTAGACTACCAGGTTATCAGTCGTACTTTGTACCGCATGATTGCAGCTATGGGGCAGGGGATGCCTCGTCGGGATCCCCACAGCACACATCATGCTGTGCAGGGCACCAGGCGTAAGTCGCTGGCCTGCCCTGCACAAGGCATGCAAATGGAGCCATAATGACATGCAAATGGCTCCATTTGCGCTTGCATATTTTATGGCCTCATTTGCATGCCCGCTGCTAAATATCGTGGGTGATGTGCCTAGCACAACTGCACTTGCACTGGTGCATCCCTGTGCTCCCTATCTGTGGCTTGCGCCGGTCCAGTATGTGTGCCGACCTTGCCATATTCAACGGTGCTGCGCCATGGTGTGCATCACCGTTGAATATTGCATGGTCCTGGCCCCGGCGCATCCCAGTTGCACTTCGCCCAGGCTTGCACCCCTGCCAGGAGCAGTCTGAATATCTGGGCCCAGTTTTTCTGTTCTCCTGCTTTTGGTTTGTATTTCTCCATGATTCTGTGTGTACTGGTTCCCTTCCTGCTCCTGTCCTTGTGTTTGTCTTGTTTGTTTCTTTTGGGCTTTCTAGTTTTCTGGTGCCCTGTCTATACATTGCTACTTGTGCTTCAGGTTATACTCTGTGTACCCTTGCCTCAAGCTGCCTTGTGCCTGTACCCATGGCTCCATTTCTCACTGTATGCTTTAACTCAACCTGCTTTCTGCCTAACAAGCCTCAGTCCCTGCTATTGTCATTGTGTTTCAGCTCACACTACAATCTGCTGTCTTGTTGCCTTTGAGTACACCTATTCATGGCTTTGCTGCCTAGCTTAACAACCTTTTCCGTTTTACTTCTTCACAATAACCTAAGCAACCTAGTCCATGGAACTCAATCCTGCTTCTTGAACTTATACCAAGCAACTATTGCTGCTATTTTCAGTGCATTGCTTCTCCCTACAGTTTCTATGTTCATTCAGAGTGCTGCCCCTACAAACTATGGTTAATTGCTGCTGGATGCTGCTCAATTACTTTTGCAGCCCTACTGTATTACTCCTCACTTCTAAATTTGTGTTATTTAGGATCATTTATTGCTACTCCCACCTTTACCAAACCTTACTTATACCAAACCCATAGCAGTTTGTTTCTGATGATAACCTAATCCTGCTTTCATGGCTGGCACGTATTTAACTTATTTCATTAGCTGCTTGGTGTTGTGGTGCCATGTTTGTAGCTTCTTTGTTTTTCCTATGGCGGGGGACTGAGGAGTCACATCGGGCATCATGGCTCCAGGCAGTGGGAGCAGCTTTTAAATGTTTTATTGGTCACTGGCTTGCCGTGGCCTTCTATTGCTGCTCCACACAGCCTTGATGGCATTCTGAAACCAGTTATTCCAGACAACTCTCTACCTTAGGGCAGCTGGCTCTGCCCAGCCTTCTACCATCGTTTCCCTGCTATTCTGCACCTGATTTACACAGTCATCCCAGCCTTCCTTTCCCTTGCAGTCCTCCCAGCCTTCCTTTCCCTTGTACTACCAGTATTGCTCATATACCAGCCGTTACGGCACTAATGCAATCAGCTTGCAAGTGCATTCATTCCAGAACCTCTCCCCTTTCAATATTGGCATCCCCTTCCAAGTCTGAGAGCATATCACGTTTACTTGCTTCGACCTGCACCTCCTACCATACTGGCTTTGCAGCCTCCTTCTACCTAACTAGCTTCACAGCCTCCTCCTCTCCAACCATCGGCCCCGGGCTTCACCAGGCCTTCTTGTTCTCTTATTCATACTATCCTATTCACTCCCAATTTGGCTTTCTAATGGACTTGGTCAGCATGCATTTCTGTGATTGACAACTGCTATTTGCCTTACTTATACCCATGAGGGGATCCATATTGCTCAGCCTGACCTAGATAGAGGTCTCATTCAGTCAAGACCCATGAGAGGGTCCACAGTGCTTAGTCTGACCTACGTACGGGTCTCCCCATGTCTGCTATCATCCATTATGACCCATGTATGGATTCCATGCTCCTTGCCATGTGCAAGTCTCATGCTCATTACAACTCACTTTTCCACATCTTGGAGTTATGCTGACCATATCCATTACTCTAGGACTCAGGGCTAGCCCTGTGACTATGGTCTCTCTCTGCACCCCAAAGTCTGCATCTTGAGCATGTGAAGCTTGGGGTGGGGTCCATCTCACCTGGCCCATAGTTGGGAAGGTCTTCGCTCTCGGTGGACCTTCAGTCATCAGCCGTACCGACAGCACCTCTTGATGTAGTATGTAAGGCTTCAGCGGTGAAGGGGTGGGGCTCTCACAGGAAGGGCCCCTTCAGCTGCCCGAGTGGGTTCAGAGGCACCCTTTCATGCTATTCTCCCTATGACCACCTCTGGTTCACCTGGTTTGTTCATAGATCAGTAGGCTAGCTGAGCACTTTGGTGGTCATTACTCTCCTCCTCCTCCTCCTCCTGCCTTGGTTGACTTTTGTTGCAGAGTGCACTCATAACCCTCTACAGTGTTCCCATTAGAGGAGTAGAGTGAGAGTGTTCCCTGAAATTGCAGTTCCCTTGGATTGGTCTACTAAATTGCAGTAGCAGAGCTGTCACCAACCAAAACTGTCCCAAAACCTGGAAGAAAGGCGACATAGGCCTTGGATCCCCAGAGGTTTCCTCCTCAAAGGGTTCTTTTCCTCTCCTCAATGCCAATGGTCATAATACTAGATAGGCATCCTTGTAGTCCCTAGGTCACTTAGGTAGGTTTCCCACTAAGATAGGTTTCCGCTGTTGGATGGAGTCTGGTGGATATCCCATAATCGTCCTGTCTCCTCCGTTGGCTGTTCTCTCTCTCCTTATGAGGCCAAGACTCCATACCTTACAGTCAGACCTCCGAGTGGGTCACGATTCACCTGTCATTTCCTGCCTACTTTACTCAAACAATACGACCAACTGACATGCTGCAAGCTGAACCCTATTACCAACCGACCTACATACAGATCTTCATTGACCCATGCTACCAACTGAACATAGGCTACCACCCAATCTATGTACAGGTCTTCATTGACCCCATGCTACCAACTGAACCCGTACTACCAACCGACCTACATACAGGTCCTCAACCCAGATATGTGTTCACTACCTTGTATGCTTTGCTTGACACTATTTTGGGGCTTCTTCCTAGGTACCTTTAGATAAGGGAATCACTCCCACGGCACCTCAAGGGGTGGAACCCTCCCCTAGGATTCCTTGCCTTCGTACCCCTACAGGGTGGTATATCCCACATATCCCACAGATAGAGAGGTGAACAGCAAAAGTTTATCTATGTTACACAAGTATGAAACCAGTTGCACAGACACACTGAACTTGACATTTTCACGGTTGCAGAGTTACTGTCTGGTGAACATTTTAAAGCCCTTATAAATATGTCCTGTCATCATCTAAAAAACACTGCTGTCCTGGGTCTTGAATCACCATTTTCATGTGTGCTGGCTATGCAACACTTATAATTCCTTGTCTGCAGGCATCCTTTTTAAAAAACAAACTCAGCTTTCTTTAATCACACTAAATACATCAAATGCAACAAGAGCTGGAGCAGAGCAGAAACCCACAACCAAAGAGATGTGTGATACATTTTTATAATTCTGTATTGATGAGTCCAGGTCCAAATCTATGAGCAAGTGCTCGACAGTGATCCACCACCATTAAGGTGTGTGTGTGGGGGGGGGGGGTGGTAAGCCTAAATTACATTCCAGTAGTTCTTTACTGTCCTAAGTATTCCTGTCCAAAGCCCAATACTCATCCCATGGGTGCAAGAAAATAAGGAATAATTCCCTCCTGTGGTTCACATCAGCTGTGACTCATAGGCATCCTTGAGATGGCAATGCATATGCACAGATTTGGTGCAAGCTGGCACCAATCAGAAAAACAGTTGTAACTACACCCGACCTACAAACTCTGGAGCAGTTGTGGCAAAGGGATTGGAGTACCGGCGATTTCAAAGTGTTGCGGTGCTGTGCTTGACGCAAGCTCAGCACCACCCCTTGAAACTCCAGATTCCTACATTTTGTAAAACACCCTGAAATGCATGTACTATAAGCGTAGTGTAACATTTACATGCAAACTGCATTTCACACAAATATGAATTTCTACTACAAATAAATTCCATCAAATAAAAAGTAGTACTTAGCATTGTAACATAGAAACTGTGGATTTTATTTGCACAGTCTTTCACTAGAAAGTTATTTTCTTAGAATGTTACATCTTTGTGTCATAATTTACCACTGGGAAAGCAGCTTTCATAATGCTTGGTCATGTCAGAAAGTCTTTAGTTGCATTTCAGCTTGCGCAACTGACCACAAACAAACACAGTAAAATCTTTATATAAAGAGCTAATCTGAAAGTTACACATTTTAAAATGCTGTGGTATACGCAAAGTACTAAATGTGGTGCAGTAACATAATTACATTTATCAAACTGGTCATCAAACACATACTACACTTACTGGAAAAAGAATATGGTCAGATTCCTGTCTTGGGGGAAAAAAGTCTAAAGATAAAGGAACTACATTCTGGATCATGACCATCTGAATACTAGTTAAATCAGAGCATTATTTGAATTAGACATTTTATACCAGAGCACTACATCTTCGTTACATGCATTTTGCTATAAAATATTTCCTGCGCTATTTCCATTTTGTTTTATATAGTTTGCTGTATACAGAATGTTTTTTTTACATTTTATATATGTATTCATGTAAATACTAGACAGTAAAATCGCTGAAAGAATCCAGAAATTAGATTAGCAATCATTGTTACAATAATGGAGTTATAAATCTGAGAGTGAATTCCATGAATTCATTCACCAGTAATCAGTCTGCAATGTTTAAAACTTTCTTCCTGTGATTGAAACTATCTTTAATATAAGGCTATTTTCACTTTGCTGCCAACTACTTTCAGTCACATTAGCAATATGTTATTGCAGTCCCTGCCTTGATCACAGACACAGATTACTTGGCTCCCAAATTACACAGAGGGTGGAGGGCATCTCAGTAGACAGACTGAGAGATTCTAAACTCCCTACCTCGCTTCTGATGACCGAGTCCCTTAACTTTCTTTTTTATCACATTTTAGTAGTATTACAACAATCAATACCATGAAGAGATGAAAACGATCATGGTAACAACCCAGGAATACCACAGCACCCCTCCCACTCTGTTACAACATTGGAGGTGCAAGCACTGAAAATTAATGTCCCAATCTTGTCCAAGAAACCCGTTGATCGCAAAAGGCGTGGGTTGAAAAATGTCCAAAAGTTCCTTGAAAATGAAGATTATGCTCAAAACGAAGTCGGTGTCGTGCCCAAAATCCATAAGGGTGTTATTATAATTCTGCAAGAATACCAGATAATGGTTACAACATTCAGGATAATAAAACCTGACAACTAATTCTAGAAAGCCCTCAAACGATATACTATAGAATGTGAAAAAATGTCTTAATTTGAACCCAGTAACATACTCCACTGCTTACTTTGCAGGGAATGAGTAAATGTTGGTATAGTGGTTAATAGATCTATGAATTCTGCAGGCTAGAATTTCCAAAATTAGCAGTTATGCATATCACTACATATCATAACTGCATGTTCCATCATATTCTATATTAGTAACTCTCCAGTAGAGGGAATGGATTTACAGCACATTGGTGTCCAAATTACAGCCCGAAGAAAGTACAAACGAAAAATGTATTTTACTCTTATTTCAAACTGTTCCTGGCTGTCAAATTACTCCTATTAAAACTGACCATCCTCAAAGCAGATATTGCATACTAGGAACAAAGCAAAATGCAAGTTACTGATGTATGTAGGACACACACACAAAAAAAAAAAAAAACTTGCAGAGAACACAATCCTTGAGAATTTACTTGCCTAATTTACTGCAGTTGCAAATAAATCTGAAAGACTTTGCTCATTGCCTTCTTCTGTATGGCAGAGCTAACACAGCAGTGGTGTACAGTACTGTTCTGCTTTTGTTGCTTTAGTATTATTGTTCACTTTCTGTACGGTATACAGTACAATAAGTGATGTTTCAATAGCCCTAACTCAACTCAGCTCAGCACAACTCAACTCAACTTGACTCAACAGGTCAATAGAATGTGACTCAAGCCATCTAACATTTAACAAGTTTTCCAGTTCTTGACCTCTGCACATTAAAATCCCTGAACCTCTATCCGCAGCCTCTGTTCTGCCTTAAACTGGCTTTCAATTTCAATTTTGTTAAAGGAAAATGAATGAGCAAAGTTCATTTTCATTGGTGTGCCTACAGCTTAGGCAACTCTGTTACATAAAATCATCACATTACACAATAACTAATTTGATAATTTTATGTAACTGAATCCCCAAAGCTGTTATGGTCACCAACAGAAATAAACTTTGCTCATTAGTTTTCCTTTTATAAAACTGAAAATTGAAGGCTTGTTTAAAGAATCAACATGAGTGTTGCATAACAAAAGTCCCTGCTAGGGCAATTATGTGTCTCACAACAACTTGTCAGTGGCCTGCCACAGCTGCTCACTGCTCAGCATTGTTGTGTGGTCCATCCATGAGTATCCAAAAGTCCCCATTATGGAACCAGTATTCTGATGTTTCTCCCCACTACAAGTCTGCCACTATCCCAACCATTTTTGTCATCAGATGGGGACAAAGCTTCCTGCCTGGTTCAAGTGACATCTAGGAATGTGGCGCACTGGTACTGCTGATAGCACTCCCAACACATAGACCCGGATAGTAAATGTCATCCTGACACAAAGGATAGAAATGCTAATGCCAGCACTTGGTAGTAATACACTCTCAGTTACTTTACTACAATTTTTTTTATGACTAGAGTTAAGAGCTATCAGTGAGTACTTAACTCTTGTTGAGCAGTTGTCTAAGTACAAGCACTATGCAAATAATCAAAATACTATACAGTATAAAAACACCTTTATAGGCCAACAGGAAGATAATCTAACTGTCAGAGAAGAACTCCAAGGAGAGAGATCGATCATCACAAGGACTGCTCAGTCACAAATGATGAAGACTATGATCTATATGATTCAACATACTTGATGGGGAGAAACAACCTTTGTATTACATTTGTTCACAGCAATTAAGATAACTGCATCGCAAAACATACCAAATAAGTGCTGCTGGTATTCGCATATGAAATATCTGCATTAGGATGACCACTACAGTCCTGGCCTATGAGTTGGGAGTACTATCAGCAGTACCAGTATATATTGCATAGTGTGTCGTGAGGGTTGGTTCTGTTTGGATTTCCATGCCAGCTGAAACCTTGTTGTACCACAGTTCAAAAGTCATGGAATATGATGGCACCCTTCTGTGGTGCAACAAAGGTTCCAGCTGATCAGAAATCCTTCAGAAAGCTGGCGTTTTTCACATTGCTGTCACATGTACAGCAAAGAGTTCAAGTTCTGAACTGAAACTGCTGGCACATTTGCTGCTGCTGCTGAGCACTACAAAAAACACTTTTATTAAAAAAATAATAAACAAAAACACCATACACTATAAAAATACTGTTTGGGCAACCACACCTTACTGCCTGTGCTGTACATTGGGCTTCTGATTACATTGGACCTTTCAAGCTTCGCTCTCGAGGTCTGATGTAATCAGAACCCCTCTGTGACACAACAGGCTGGTTGTGTATGGTTGCCCAGCCAGTATTCTCTATGTTGCTCCCAGATGTCACTTGCACCAGGCAGGAGGCATTTCCCTTGGTGATGACAAAAGTGGTTAGGTAGTGCAGAGTTAAGGTGGGAAGCACCATCAAAATATTGGCTCGATTATGGGGAATTTTGGATCCTTACTGATGGACCATGCAAAAGTGTTGAGCAGTGAAAAGGCTTGGCACCCTGCAGATCAACTGCAATGAGAACATATTGGTCTCCTTGTAAGGTTTTTGTTATGCAAAGCTCATGTTGATGCAATAATACAGAATTGTAGCTGCATCTACACCCCCCCCACCCCCACAATATCATCTAGTGGCTTCATATTAGTCTGTCTTTATAAATGTGATTACCACAGAGAGCCCTGATGGGAGGAGAGCTGATACTATGGGAGTGGGTGGTGGGACTCAGGAATGCTTATCTAGCCTTCAATTTAGTACTAAACTTGTGCTGAGCACTGTCACCTACTGTACAACACTATGGTTGTGTTCTCTCTCATACAGACTCAATAAAAATGTAATCTCTTCCTTGCTGAAGGTAAGCAGTATATTAAAACTGTGAAAAACAATCTTCTACCCCTTCTGCATAAAACATTAGAAGCTGTATTCACCTACAGTGTACAGCATGATGCTGAAAAATCTTAGATTATTCATGTAACAGGGAAAAGAAAATGACTTTAAAAGGACACTTTCTCATGATTCTGAGGGAAGTTACAGTGGTTACTGCGCTGTTACAAAATACACAGCCAAAACATATGCTACTTGATTCAAGAAAGTTTTTCTCATTCCTCACAATGTTTCAGTAGCTTGTAAAGTTCCCACACATAACTCAGAACTATGTTTTTTGTTTTATTTATTAGCACTCATATTATAGTACCTTTGAGCTAGCAGCTCATTTACAGAGCTTCCACGCCAACAAAACTAATACAGAGAAACAAGCAAAACAGCAGAATAAATATACAGTATAGCCTTCCAATACACGGAACAAGTCAATGTGGTCTTTAATTACAGAAAACAGAAATATGCAAAATGACACTTTAGATAGGAGGACCAAAGGAGTTTAAGACAGAGCAGTGAATCAGCCAAGTCGGCCTTGTCCAGGGAAGATGCGGGAAAGTGGATAGGGTGGAGGAAAGGAAATGGAAGGGGTATGCAGGGTATGACTTAGAGGAAGGAGAGGGGTTGCTGGGGTGCAGGCAGCAGCTGCTAAGTGCTACAAGGAAACTATAGGACTGAACCAGTAAATACCAGCTTAGGTATAACAGTCGCATCCGCCGAGAGCAGTGAGGTGTTGGTGAAGCTTGTACTTTAAAGGGCCCAGTTTTGGTTCAGAAAGGATGTCAGTGCTGGCCTGGTTGTGCTGAGGGTTCAGGCGCTGGACGCCACACCTCGCACCATGCTGGTGACCCGGGTTTGGATGCGAGCCTGGGTTGTCAGTGGTCGGTAAGTGAGGTTGGATTGAGCATCCGGACAACTGCTCTCCTATCCCCGGGGAGGGATTCAGGGTTCCACCACTCTGCAGCAGCCCCTGGTGATGACTGGGAGCACTGTTAGAGCTGGTGCAGTTAAGGGAAAGTGCACCAGATGTCAGCATGTATGTGCATCAATGTCATTGCATGTCTGCACTTAGGGCGACTTTCAATGGAGGAAAAAGCAGCACTGATAGTGGCAGCTTCATGACTGAAAGCTTCCTGAGCCTGGTGGCAGGCCAGGGGTGCCAAGACATGCCTGTATTAGCCACTGGCCTGGCACGGGAACCAAGGGGGGTCCCTGTTGTGGGTGCAGCAGCATATGTTAGCTGGTTGTGCGAGGCATCCTTGGGGGCCATTGGGGGGGGAAGCGGAGCGGTGGCTGGATGTAGGCTGATCGGTGGCTGTAAGGAGGAAAATTACAAAGGAGATGAAAAAAGAAAGGATATCAGTGTGTGGGGAGATGAGCCAATTAGGAGCCTGCTAGGCTTACGATATTTGGGCCTTGTATGGTGCAGCATAGTGGGACCTTGAAGGGTGGCTTACAGAGCCATAAGTACATCTGGGATTTGTGGACAGACTTGGCAGGTGCTGAACACCCAGCGGGGGGCTTAGACCGATACTTGTTTTTTTAGCTAGCAAGCAAGTTTGATACTGTATCTTTTTTACCCACTCTTGGCATTGTTTAAAAGGGAATGATCATTACTATGAGTTCCACACCCATGTGTGTGGCTGGTCCCAATTTACACTTTGTGTGAAGAAACATTTTTCAGTTTAATTTGTTTTACTTCCAGGCTGACATTTTCTGTAACTACAAATTAGATAATCCCATGTAGGTAACAACAGAGCAGCACTGCAGAAGTGGTGAGATACAACAGCCAGCAAGGCATGTTAGAGTTTATGTAACCTCTGCTCTGTTGTTTTCTGGTCAAGGTCACAGAGAAGTGTACTTAGCCCTGGGAGAACAACAGGACCAGCAAACATCTGACTGGAGCTTATAAAAGGTCTAGCATGTACCGCAGGCTATTGAATCTCCCACTGATGCAACTCTGCTCTGATGTCAGCTGCAGGGGCTTCTGGGACTTGTATTGCAGAAAATGTCAGCCTGGAAGTAAGCAAGGTTAGTCTGATCCAGTCTACTAAACTGCTGTAAAACAAGTGCAAACTGAGACCAGTCCCACACTTGGGTGTGGCACTCTTAGTGCTGACTGCTCCCCTTTAAGAGTTACAGCTAAGCCTCTTATTGCCATGAGGTTTGCAGAGTGAATTCTCTTCAAATGCACTTCAACTTTTAGCAAACAAGGACAAGAAAATGGGCCTCTAGAAATGAGTAGTCCACTCCTACACATTTGACATCGCTAAATAATGGCCAAATAAGTTGCAATCTTATCTGCAAGCAATAAAAGAAGAATTGTAAGTACATAGATCCTTGCAGTTTTCTGCTATCAGTTCCCATACTGATAAAACACAAGACTGATGCAAGGTACAAACAAGACATGGAGGACATTAAATCAAGTTCAGCACAAGATAAATACAAGGATATCACAAAGATAATGGAGAATCTTTGCATGCTCTTGTGTCACCTAGGCATAACTCTTCATTTACTGGATGTAGGAAAACTCTAGATACAGGAAAACAGTAAATGTACAGATTCTGTTTGGCTTTGCAATAATATTTCCTTGCATTTCTCTGGAGCTAAACCTGCAGTGATGTACTGCATGCCCTGCTTATCCCATGCATTGCCTTTGAGTTTGCATTTTTATGGCTAGGCAGAAGTCCAGCTCCACTGATATTATGTTTTTTTTATTTATTTGCACTTCTCTCTTAGACCTACCCCATCAGCCCCTATCCACCCCTCTGTCCCAAAACTGCCTTCCCTGTCCTAGCTAGAATAAACTCCATCGCTTGCTACCCATGGTGGCAATTCAGGAGATCCACAATCTCAGGAGACCATCATCCAGTGCCCAACAGGAACCAGGCAGTGGAATGTGGTTCAAGAGTACCAGACATCATACATTAGGCTTGGGATTTTTCTGTTGTCTCCCTCCCGCTTGGATGTTAATGTTAGGTGCTTCCATGCATTCCAAACTGTGCTTGTGCAGTTAACCAGACACTGTCTATCCCTCCCATTTTTTTCTCCACCTGCACTTTCACCTGAAGTCACTCAGGTGGCATTAGCATGGTAGACTCTGACACCCATCTAACTTGGAGGAGGCAGACATCCATAGGAATCCTCGATCCTCCTCCCTGTGGCTAGCCCCTGATGTCCCAAGCATGTTCCCAAACCTGGGTCACTGGCATAGCAAGTGGCAATGCTGCTGCAGTGCTGATGGGCCAGCTGGTCCATTATTATCATCACAAGGTTTGGAACATCATGTGGACCCATGTTGTTGCTAAGCTTCAATGTTTGGTGAATAGAGTAGAGCTTGTGTATACTGTAACAAAATGTGGTCTTTCTCTATTCCCACCCTTGGTAGATAAGTCAGGTAGCATATAGGGAATAGAGGATCCAGCACCAAGGGTGAGCAGAGTGCCAGAGCAGGATGGGGAGGATGACGGGTGCTTCAAAACATGCTAAGCATGAGTTGCTGGGAGAGGCTGGACTTTACTTGGGATGTGGGAGGAGCTATTTCCCCACATTGAATCTCAGGCTTCAGCCCTCCCATTCAAAGTTTGGTGAATAGAGTAGTGCTTGTGTATAGCGTAAATAACTTTGGCCCTTCACTATTCCCACCCTTGTAGATAACCAGATAGCGTGTAGGGAATAGAGGGCCCAAAAGATTACCTCCTTCAACTCATGGAGAGTGTAACGAGTAGCACATAGAAAAGGGGGGGGGGAGAAAAACCTGTGGAGGAAACCTCTGAGGACCCATGGCTACTGACCTGCCTGTCCTCTGGTCAAACTAGGAGGAGATGATCCTAAATGCTTGTCTAATTTCTACTTCTGGGTTAGGAATATAAGTTTCAAAGGCTGATGGAGTCCATCTTCTGAGTCTCCTAATGATGTGTGCAGGAGTGTTATTGTTTCTTGATGCTGAAGAAGCTGCTCCAATCCAGAATGAATGTCCTGAGAATGAATATGGATTAAGTCCTAGCCACTGAAGAAGGGGTCTAACATGACCCAGGAACCATTCTGTGGTCATAGGTGATAGCTTGTTGGAGGTCAACAGAGGCAATGATGGATCTGAGTAAGAGTGGAAGAGCATTAGTTTGTCTAGACGAGCTATCAGACACCAGTTATTACAAGATGGATAATAAGTTATGTGAACTCCTTTATAAAATCTATCAGTCTTTGAAAAAGGTAGCGACAGGATATAATGATCAGCCCTTTTCTGAAAATTGATGATATTAGAGAAGTTGGCAGAGAAGGATACTGAGACAATGAATTCTTTGGGATGCAGTAATCCATAGAAGGCTAGACAAATAGCAGAAGAAACCATGATGTTCAAGGCACAATCAAATGGATCTGAGTTCAATAAATCCAACATGTTTCTCATTATGGAGCCATCTATAGGGAGACGAGGAGTTTTAGCGATTGAAGCTCTTTGGATACCCAATAGAAGAAGTTTAACTGAAGGACTGGAAAACTGATGGCGAGGATGCATTAGACTGTGAGGAAAAGAACTAGATACCTGATAGGTACTGCTTAATAATTCCATATGACAGTTTCAAGGCTTGATGGCAAAAGGTTAGAAATGCTAGTACATGTTCTACATGAATAGAAGTATTCTGGGAGGACTGCAGTGCACAGAATGAGGAATACTTTTTCCATGCTGTCGTATATGTAGCTAGGGTGGTGGCTAGAGAGGAGGTGGCCCACATGATGATGTTGGCTTGCTGGTGATAAAATTCTAAACCATGATGAGGTCGCTGAATGAAGGAGGTGGAGTCATAACTGAGGCTGGAGGATGGAGGTGATGAAAGTTCTGAAAAACAGAATCGAGTTAATGCATCAGCTGCTTCATTTGCATAGCCCGGTTTATGAAAACATTGCAGTGTAAAATTGTGATAAAGAGACAGCCAAGTCAGACTCCACATGAACAGCATGATGAAATAGGATAAAGACCTGCCTTTATTGTTGCTATGCACTGCGGGTTGATTATCAGAAAAGATGGATACTGTCTGCAGGGACCAGTGATGACCCCATAGGAAGGCAGCTGCTATGACTGAGTAAATCTCAAAGACAGGAGATGTAGATGAAAAATCATGAAGTGTGGTAATGTCCAGAGGCTAGGGAGCAACGATCAAGGACTGCTCAAAGATAGCAGCATAGCCATGTGCTGGAGATGTACCGCTGAAAATTCTGAGGTGCACGTCGGGTGAAGGGTCTTTGTAGAACACTGAATAGCTGTTCCAGTTAGCTAAAAATTGGGACCACATGGCGAGATCTGATTTTGCAGCAGCCATGATTTGGATATGGTGGTGCAAGTCAGAATCCGACGATGCCAGTGTTAAGAGGTAGGAAATGAAGGACTGACCTTGAGGAATTATCCTCATTGTGAAGTTAAGGTATCCCAGAAAAGAAAGAGGTTCAGGTTTCATGCAAGAGGATCAGTTCGAAAAGGACTCCACTAAAGCTTGCATCTGGTGCAGTTTATCGGGAGGTAATCAGGCTTCCATATGATCAGTATCCAATATTATACCAAGGAATTTGAGGGATGTCACTAGACCTAGGATTTTCTCTTCAGATAGAGGAGCTAATAGTTCTTGGAACAGTTGGGCAAGGAAAGTAATACCAGCCATGGGAGGAGAATCTGGCTGATCAATCAAGAGAAAGTCATCTAACAGTTGAATAACTTCTGGAGGGCAACAAACATTAAGTAATGCCCAACAAAGCACTTCAGCAAACATGTCAAAAAGCTTAGGGCTGCTTTTGCAGCCAAAGGTGAGATGTCCTGTAAAGTAATAACAGTCCTCCCAAGACATTCCATAGAGATGCCAGAGAGATGGATGAATGGGTAACAGCTTAAGCACGTCCATCATATCAGTTTTCAAGAGCCAGGAGACATGGTCAAAGAGTTTAATGGTGGTTATGGCATCATCAGTGTGATCATAAGATGGAGAATATTTGTTTGAGTAAATCAACAAATTGATGCTAGGGCATGAGGAGGACCAAGGTGCAGACAGGTCAATGATGAGAAACTTCTTGCCAGGACATTTTCTAGTGGTGATACCCATGGGATTGATTTGATATATATGAAATGCCGGTACTGAAAAGGACCTAGGAGGAATCCTTTTGAAGTTCCTTTTGTCACAGCTGATGGACGACTGTAGGTTCCTTGATAGCAGACTAAAGATTATGACAGTGGAATGTATTGGAAGGGAGCACTGAGATGCCTGTGTGTAATCAATGTGAAAACCCAAAAAGGATATGCTCCACAACTGGATGGGAAGGATGAGAAGCTAGAAGCCTGGCTACAGCCTGTATACTGACCAGAGTACTTGGCTGAATGGCTTGTCATTGAGCAGGCCTGGGAACTTTCAGGCAGATGTAGTGAATATGGGCATCACCACAGAAGCTGCAGACACAAAGGAGCATTCAGCCTGCAACATTGAAATTGTTGCAGATCAATTTTCCCCCAAAGTATTTAACAGGCCGTCCGGGAAGGTCCAGGTGGGCATGAGGACTGGAGAAGGTATGAGATAGTCTTTGAAAAGAAGCAGAAGTCAAGCCTGATGGTCGATTGAGTCTGGCAGGATTGATGGATGAAGAGGAGGCAGATACTGTTAGGGGACAAAGGGGAGTGAAATGGTTAAAGGAGCTGCAGAGGGAGCAGGAGTAAGCACGTTGCCCATCGAAGTGACGGCAAAAATGCTCATTGTCGACAACAGCCAAATTAAATTTTGTATTGTAGTGAGGCAATGCCACAGTGGCTTTTGCAGAGAAGGATTAATAATAGTTGTAGAAATAGGTTCCTCCAGAATGAGTACCTAAGTCGATCATAAGATATAAGTAGGAGTCCAATTCCTTATGTCTTGAAGGAAATGCTGAACATATAACATCATGGTAGAGGCTGAATGTTAGGACGAATTCAGAGAAAGCCAATTTCCTCAGAAGCCTAGGATCTTTAGACTTCAATATCACAGAAATGTTGCCGAAGGAGACAATTCTGTATTGTATAATCTCATGAGAAGAGATAAGGAGGGAAATCAGGTTAATGTCCTTCAAATCAATAATGTCCCTGCAGAGGTGATCTGGAAAAATGTAAACAGGAGAGATAACTGGAGAAGATAAGGGAAACAGCATACCTGGGTTCTGGAGTGGTGATGGCCCTGAGGTGGATGGAGTATTGACACCTAGAAGAGTACTCAGAGGAGCAGGAATGTCTAGAGAATGGCTTGTTGATGGGATAGCAGCAGAAGCTGATATTTCAGAGGCAGGAGTAAGTTGAGCAGGGAAGCGAGCTTCAATTGCTGTGATACAGAATTGCAGGTTCAAAATTGATGAGGCAAGCTGAGCCTTGATGTCTCAGATTTCAGACAACAGTGAAGATTCCAGTTGAAGAATAGGCTGGCTGGGACCAGGATCCTGAACTGGTTGAGGCTGGGAAGCTAGGAACAAATCATAAAACTCCTGTTTGTGGGCAGAAGGGTGTTGGATACCCCGTCTTTTTAGTTCAGCCACAAGGTGGGGAACTGTCCAGTCTTTAACAGAGAAGATCAGTTTGGAAGCCCATTTATGGGCTGAAGGAGCATGGGAAGATGTCCGAGGAGACCTTGTAGGATCTTTTTCGGTGTTTGGAGGCACAGTATTGGGTGGTGCAGAAGATGCCATGATGTCAGTACGTGCTGCATATGGATGAGCTAAGGGGCGTAACCCCAAGCAGCTATGGTCAGGCACTGAACTAAAGGAAAAGCCCAGGTATGGGCGATACTTCACTGACTGGTTAGAGGGTTCCTACCTCTGACTGGTGATGGCAGACCCAAATCTCATTCTGTAGAACCTACAGAACCGAGACAAGGCAGAATTAGAAGACGATGTGAACTGGATGAAACAAACTTCCATTCTCAGTAGACAGGGCAAGCCCACCTTCACTTAAATACCTAAGGAGGTATGAGTTAGGGACGGAGACCATCAGACTGCTGGTATAGGTTGTAACAGGATGAAACAGACTTCCATCCTCGGTAGACAGGGAAAGCCCACCTTCACTCTAATACCTCGCAAATCATGAGTTAGGGACAGAGACTGTCAGACTGCTGATAAAGGCTGCAACTAGATGAAACACACTCCCATCTCCAGTAGACAGGGCAAGGCTATCTTTACTCAATACCTCACAAGGTATGAGTTAGGATGGACACTGTCACACTGCTGGTATGGGTTGAGCAAGGAAAGCGCAGGTGGCTGCTGTTGTACTAGAAATCCATAAACAGAGCAGAAATAATTAGCAGGAGGAAGGAAGATGAGCAGGGAAGGAGGATTGGGAACAGCAAGGAGAAAGACAAAACTTACACTGCTGGATAGGAGGCAAAAACTGAACAAACCGAGAGTACAGCAAAACGAAAGCATTAGTAGCACAGATTGGGTGTGTATAGCTTTAAGCTGAGCACTATGGGGGAACACACAACCTGGAAGTGCTGGTGCAGTGATGGCGCATCGGCTCGGAGAAGAGTGAGAAAAGCCCAAATGAAATCAGTAACAGTGGAGGAACGATGCACAGAATACGGGCGGGGGAGGGAACTACTAATAAAAGGCAGGAGTGGGAGTACGTGGAAGGAGAGGTAAATCACATAGAATGAAATGACAGAGAATGCGAATGGCAGGGGGGACAGGCAGAACAGCAACAAATGGAGAACAGAAAGCAATGCAAGCGAGAACGGGGTACAAACGAACAAAAAACGGATAAGGGGAATGGAAGGAAGGTGGGCGATAAGGAGGGAGCAAACAGAGAACAGATTAAACAGTCAAAGAGAAAGGAAACAGCAACAAGAGCAGGAAACTGAAAGAGGCACTGTTGCATGAGCCACATAGGAACCCAACGGTCATGGAATGCACAGACTTTGACACACATGGAGCGTGAACTGCTGGAAGAGACTAGCTTTTATTAGGAATGTGGGAGAAGCTATTCCCCCACATTGAACCTCGGGCTTCAGCCCTCCCAAAATAAAATATACCATTAAAATGTAGTGTCTTTATTATTGTGCCTAATGATGTGAATTGGTTTGGTCTCCTCTATGTGTAATGCAGTTTAACATTTTACAGGATATTTTGTTGAAAATAGCTTGCAGCAGCAGAGGGCTTTATAAGGGAAATCCGCCTCTTCTAAAAGAAGACTTGCTAAGAGTTGTGCCTTTTAATATCTACTGTTCAGATAACATTGTTTTCTGTCAGTTAAGATACAATGAGCACTTATATTGCAATGTCTGTGTTTAGATTTTCAGTGCAGTTTAAAGCAACAAAATGTGTTAGTTGCCAGAAATTTTCATCGTATCATTTTTTATTAGCAAAACTATTTCTGGCATCCTCAGATTCATCCTCAATGCATCTGTAATTTTCTCAGATATATTTAAAACAGTGTATATAACTAACTTTGCCATTAATGATTTGTCATTAAAGATGACTGCCACTTGCAATTTATATGAAGCTCTTTCACTGAGGTCACCTTAAGAATTTACATACTAGATACATACTGCAGATGAACTAGGATGGGGCTACCACGTTTCTGGTGGTGAACACTGCAGCATTTTGCAAAGCTAATTAGTTTTGTCATGGCATGTATCGCACAGGAGGGGGAACTTTTAAAAACTTCAAAATCCCATATCTTCATTCAGGAATGAAAGAGAACAAAAAGAAAAGTTGGCATATTGACGTTTGTACTAGAATAATGCACTTGTTAACCAAAAAAAAAAAAAGGCAAAAACATGGCTATTAACAAATACTGCTGATTTAAAACTTCAGAGACCTGCACGGAAGAAGAGTAACTTTAAAGGTGTAGCACTTAAGCAGTGTGTCTCTTTTCCAGCGCTGCTTATAATGAGATAGGTCTGCTGTAAAGTGTAAAAAGTAACAATTTAAATATGTGTTGTGCTAATTATATGAGAAAATAGGTAAATTATTTTGCGGATAAACCGACTAACATTTTTGTTTCTAAAATCAAGGACAACAGAGTATTCAGCTTTATGTTGAGGCAGTGCCAACAGTCATTATATAGTGAATAATGTATGGGGAGTTGTACATTATAGTTTTTTTTTTACCCACCCAAGGTGTGTGATTACCACATAAACCGTGAGTGCAAAGCACAAAGCAGTTTACATACTGTAGGTGTCACGCACATCAAGGTGAAAAAAAAAAAAAAACGCTAAATGTGCACCGTCCAATAATTTATTTTTATAATTGCTGATTCAAACTATTTGAAGAAACTATGAAGAACTGAACTAGTCATATGACTCCCTCTATTTTATTTAATATTTAATAGTATTATAATAACCCTATCAGGTACCTAGTTTTAAGAGAGAAGAGCTGTGTAACATAAAGTTAATGAAGAGTGGCAGCAGCGTTGATGCAGTGCCAACTGTGCTTTTCAGTAAGGAGCGCTCGTGTGGGGAAAGTGCTACCATGCTGCTGGGTATTCCCTAGCTGTTGCTGGTACCGAGCATGCCTGTAGAATAATTGGGAGCACCCACTAATGCAAAACTGTGAGAGCGGTAAGAAGAGCAGGCTGAGGCCTGACAATGCACAGCACAGAGGAGGCTGAAGTTGATAAAATGCATGAGCAGAAAACATGAGTGACAGGTACAACTTATGAGGATCAGCAGTATTGTTTGTAAAAAAAAAAAATGATGGGATACATGAACAGTTATTAAGGCATTTGAAAACACCGCCAATATGTGTATTACAAAGGGCTACTAGTAATTATATCAATCATCATAATGCTACATTAAGTCCACCATAGGTTTATAAACACTGAGTTTATCAAAGCAGATCAAATAGCACAGTATTTGTCACCCTCTTCTCTGCCCACTATATGTGTAGGAGTGTGTGGGAGCATGTGCATGAGTATGCATCTATGTACTGCAGGAAAGAGTGCCTGCATCTGCATGATGGTTATGAAGATGTGTATTTGTCAGCATGTCTGTGAAAGTGCTTAATGCATATGAGTGAGGGTTTGGGTGTATCTGTGCTTGACTGCATATGTATAGCAGAGCACGCGTGTGTTGGTATGACTGCATATCTATGTTATTGTTCCATTGTGCGTGCCTGATTATTACTGCATGTCTGTCTGTACAACTGTGTTTCTGTGTCACTGTGTGTGAGTATATAGTTTCTGTGTGCCCAGTGCCCCCCCTAAAAAAATACTACAACCAGTCTTTGTTAGCACTGGCCAGCTCTTATTATTACAGAGGAGCTCTCAGCCTGCTGCACAGTGAGTACAGCCAATGACCACACCTGACATAATTGCTTACTTTGTGCAGGAAGTTTGATAGGTGTCTACAATAGATCTCAAAAAGAGCAGCACCACTTTCAGCACTAAAAGGCACTGTTCGATGCATACAAGGCTGGGTTTATTTGAATCTGTATTCAGCAGTTCTGCATTCATGTTAGACTATGGTGTGGATGATGTTTCTGTTTGGGACTTTTGGTGTGTCCATCCAAAGAAAGGGTGACAATCCATTGGGAGTCATTTTTCCAGCAAGAAGTATGGGCACTGTGGCTATCAAGAGATATTGTTCAGAGGCCCAATTCTTTTTTCAACTGCAGAGAAATTTGGCATGTTTCATTTCTGAAGCAAGTCTTACATTTTGTGCTGTTACCTTTGTACCCTTTAATGCAGTCTGGTGATCCAAAGACAGCCAGTACAGAACAGAAAAGCACTCTTCCTCATCTATTACCTTTCAAATGCCCCCTTTTTATTGCTTTTCACAAGTTTCATGAAATGCTTTTAGCACTTGGTTGTCCCATGGTAGCCTGGTTCCAGGATTTGCCTGACCCAGACAGCTTCCTTGTTCACTTGATGCACCATGCAGCTCATACCTGCATGATTTCCTCTACTGTCAGGGTCCCCAGATCCCTGTTGTTTCCTTGAGCTGCCAGCAAGGTGATGGACATTTTTCGGAACTCAGACCCTCTAAATTCTGTTCCTTGTTCGCTGCTCTCACAAACACAATTAATAGAGTTTGTAAGTGTTAAAAATGGAAGCTTGAGAACATGTTATTGGACTCTTAAATATCTACAAACTCATTAAAAAAAATAAAAAGTTGTCTGATGGACATACAGACATTAGGTTTCCTCTCCCCACATCAACAGGCTCCCAAATATGCCCATACAGTAAAGTCATTATTATTTAACATAAAATTTAAAATGACTTAGGCAAATCCTCTTTCCTGATTGCCAACCTGCCTCAGCCAATCATATATTTATGTCATTACTGCCAATGGCTACGAAAAGTTCAGGTGCCAGCCTGTCTCTTTACCAGCCATTATCAGTGTGATCTTTTGGAACCTTCATTTCTTTTCAAATGCACCAATTTTTTGGCAAAAGCACAATGTGTAAAAAAGATACATCCTGTGTATGAATGAGATTTAAGATGAAGTCCCATGTATGCATTGGGTTTTATTTTCTAATTTTATGTAGTTTGTGTACTGTACCTCTTCATAACTTATTGTTTTAATTTATAACCTGATGTCTGCCTGTTTGCTTCCTTGCCGGCTCGCCCGCTTGCCCTCTCTGTGTCAGTGTCACAGTAATGCTGAGAAATGTGATGCTTGATCAAACTTAGAGATTGGTGTCAGCAAGTAAATAAAATATTTTTTGAAATATTTAAAGTCGTTTTAGACATCCTCTCGTCCCTCTCTATTGAAGCACTGCTTGCTGCCTGACCACTCACCTGCCCATTTGCTTGCACTGGAGCCCGCTCTCGCTCTCTCTCTCTCTCTCTCTCTCTCTCTCACACACAGAGTTTCTCATTTGCTCACTCACTCACTCACTCGAAGAATAAGTGTGATACTTCCACAGTTTTATTAATTTATTGACGAGGTAATGCTGTTTTTTTTTTTTTAATGGGGTCTCTAATTTCAAAACCACTCATGAACTGTCAAACCTGGGTGTTCTGACTGTGATAGACAAATGCGGATGGTACCCACTGACTCTGGTATCCTAAGCTGCAAAGCTGAATGATGCTGCTCCTATGTCCACAAATAGAAATCATCTCCTCTTTAAAAAAGGTAACATGTTCTGCTTGGCAGACTCTAGATCTGAGTGGGATGGGGTGAGAAGCACAACTGAATGCTGTGTGTGGGGCAGTGTAAACAAACATAGAGACATAACCACTTTATTTAAAAAAAAAAATAATCTATTCTTGCCAGTTTTAAAACAGACTTTTGATTGGGGAGGTGGTACCGCAAATAAATACATAAGTGCCTGGAAGCGGGGTGTGGTGAAGAGGTTAATTTATCAAAAATACTATTATAAATGTTTTTCAAATTTTGAATTATTTTCCCAAATGTTGCCTAAACCTATTTCATAAGCACAGTAAGACACTCCAGGATGTTGTTAGTAATAACATAAATGCACTTACAGGCACTGAAGGCAGTCCATCTGCTGGCATGTGCCTTACTGTATCTGTATGTGCATTTTCCATTACTACCAACACCCCATTGTGTCTTACTGTTGGCCAATAATTGGAGGTATGGCCACTTGGGAGACATAACAGTCCCAAAATGCCACTCTGGCACAGGTTGGAAGCTGAGCGCACTGTGGAAGGAAGGCACTTGACTCCTTAGGAGGGAAAGTAAGGTGCTGCCCAGCATTTACCAACCCCTGCCAGAAGGCAAGGAGCAGCAGGGGCACTGACTGTGAAGGCAGACCCTCATCATTCTCCCAGGAAAATCGGCTGGAGAAAATCAGAGGTTCTAAAAGTCCCAAGAGCTGTGGCAAAATACTGTCCATTTAATTGGCCTTTTAGAACTTGTCCTCAGTAAATGAATGAATAAAGGCTTTCGCTTTCCAGCTTCGTCAGTGTATCTTACAAAAGTGCTACCCTAGTTGCTTAAATGTTAAAAAAAAAAAAGACACATGCTGCTAGTAACAAAATCTGGAAGGCAGAGAAATAAAAGCAACAGCAAAGAGTTGGCCTGTTCAGTTCTATACCATTGCTTTGCAACTGCATACCCATACTGTACTTTGGTACCTGCACAGTGTGCAATCTGGGCCTTTCTCTGGCAGAAAATCCTAGTCAGTACTTAATAAGTGAAAGTTTTCAGGTCTAACACATGTAGTACAATACAGTATGGTATTCATTATCTCCATGCAAGCTCATAAAGTTTTTACTCTGTTGTTAGTTATCACTTGCCCTTTTTAAGATAATGGTTTTTTTTTTTTTTAATAACAGTGAATAAACCAGGCAGTCAGGTTGTTTTCTTTGGGGGTGGGCTCAGGTCCAAGCACACACTGAAAATAAGGTGCAGTTCAACCTCCCTGTACCAGTGAGCCAAACAATTCAAGCAGTCACTAGATTGCTACGTGGGGACATGGTGTGCATGGCATGAAGACTCACCCCTTCCACAATCTCTTCCTCACTGGATTTGTTACATCTCCACCATGTATACACTGAAGAGCCAAAGCTCTGGGGTAACTGTTCCAGCCAAAGTCAGCAGATAAATTGGACACAATGTGCACTGAGTATGCCTCAAATGGATTATAGTATATGTTAATTCATTGACAATGACAGGATCTTGTTTTTGGCTTAAATTAACAAAAAAAAAAAAACTAAGTCCCCATGTTGGTTACAAATCTTTCTTTTTATTGGTTTCCTATCAAAAATAACTTTGCAGAAAAAGAACTCTATCCCAGTGTCGTAGCGTCTGCTGACCTCTAAATTCCCTTAAAAAAGACAATTACCAAATGGTTTATTAACTCTTTACCCCTTCACTACCTTGTTCTAAGATGTTCTAATGTTGCAATGTAGATGTATTTATTTTGTAACCATTGTTTTTGACATGCCTGGCAAGCTTATTCTGGACACCACTGTGAATGAGCGTGAGCTCGATTTTCTTCACCCATTTAATTTAAATTAAAGAGTAGAGGGGTGCATAACACTCAGAACCTCATCCCTAGCAATCCTAAGTGGTTCTGTTCAGCCCCTGTGGCCTCTGAGGGTGTTTACCTCTGCATTTATATATAAAATGAATAAATACTTCTGCATATATATATATATATATATATATATATATACATATATATATACACACACACACACACACACACACACAAGGCATGTCCAGACCCTGCCTCCATTCCTACATGTACTCAAAGAAGACTTCAGAACTTTGTGCATTCAGACCAAGGACCTCCACAGAATGCTATGGCAAGAACTGCAGGAACATATGGGTACTTCAGAGGCTGGGGAGGTGCTTTCCTGGTCACATGGTCAGTAGGTTACCAACAGGCCTTCCTTGAGGTCTGAGCTGCTGTAGAAAGATGGCCCATTCTGCTGGGAGCCTATAGACAGGTGAATAACGAGGGGCATGCACTGCACTGGCATATTTCCTGAACTGAATGGAAAAGCTTCCCAATCCTTAGTCCTTACTACCAGCCTTCAGAAAATACAGCAACCTATTTTCTTAGGATTTCTGTAACTGTATCAAATTACAGAAATGGAAACCCAGACAACTGTGACACTGAGTCTTTTAATTCAAGAAGCTTGCGGGGTCCTGTTGCTAGAGCATCTGATACTGCTGTAGATTCCTGCTTGAAATTATAAGCTACAGTAAGTGTGTTTCTCCTTATAGGACAGGGAATGCTCTAGTTGATAACATGAAGAGGGTTGCAGCAAACGTAGCCTGGGAGGATGGGACTAGACTAAAGAAGGTAACTGACTCAAGTCAGGGCAGTGGTTATCATGGCCTGATACACTATGTGGCACCTGTGAGACACATACAAAACCCATTATCACATTAGTCCTGTCAGTGATTTACTCTACCATAGCTGAACTGAAGCTTTGGCTCAGAAGTCTCTGATCAGAATCCTTTGCAAAACAGGATATCATGTACTCCAAGCAGCTCAGTGTGTTTTGACAGCACACAACATGCTAATTTCATGAATCTACCAAAGTTTTATTTCCCAAGGAGAGCCCAGTTGCAATGCACCAACTCATTTTCACTGCAGTCCTGCTTTTACCCATTTTGAGGGCTAGGAGGACTGAATTTTGAAAGTTTAATTGCTCAAAGTGACATTGCATGTAAGTGGCAGATCCTCGGGGGATCTGAAGCTGGGTCTTTGGGTTCCCAATTCTGCGCTCTAGTCAGTACACCACTATGCTTCTTCAGTAAAATGCCTAGCTGTTACTTTTACTTACTCCTTTGTTTTGGTCCTTTGGATGAGGATTTACGGTAAATATAACATGGGAGAGCAAATTTATGGTTAGCGTCATTCTTTGTAATCCTAAACTGTGTAAGGAAACCTACAGCTGAAAATTCTTGCTGACTGACACCAAAACTTGGAAGACCAATCCATACCTCTCAACCCTTTGTCCCTCAAATGTGGAACACTGCCTCTCAAAATGTGGAACAAATGAGTAAAATGTGGAACACTTAATCAAATCTTTACCTAGGAGGCTCAGAACACTGTTAACATGTTTGAATTTATGTTCAGAAAGTCTGTTATTAATTGAATAATATATTTTTTGCATCATTTACTATAGATTTTTGCTTTAAAATGTTAACACTGAATGTGGAATAAGTCCTCACAATGTGGAACAGGGAGCTTTTATGAAGTAAAATGAGGAAAGTTCCTCGTAATGTGGTACAGTTGAGAGGTATGGACCAATCACTGGTGTTAATTACCTGCATTCTTATAAAATGAACTTCCCCTGCTACACACTGGGGTTTTTGTTCCATACAACAGACTGCAAAAACAGCTATCATGGGTTCCTGAGGTGGAACATGTGACTTGATTAATAAAAGCTTTTGACCATTACTGGAGGACCCAACCATTCTTCTGCTCAGTTTCCCAGTTTTACAATGGGTTTATTGTACATGAAAGCAATGGCTAATTTATATATACACAGTACACAGCTTTTGGGAAGAAAGAAGACTATTGGTTGATCGAATTTCTCCCTCCCACCAGCTCAGTGGGAATACCCTGTCACCTCATATTCTTCAAAGTATGTGTTGGGGGCTGGCCCATCAGTGCTGCTCATGATGCTGGAAACCCAAGTTTGTAAATGATCCTGGGTCGTTGGAGGGCTGGCAGGGAGGCAGGATTGCAGTTACTATTACACTGCCACCTGGGTGACCACAGGGCTAGTACAATGAGGAATGAGAGGGATGGGCAAAGGCTGACTGAGGGTCATGTGGTGACAGCTCCCGAGGAAGCACACATACAGGAAACCAGATAGGGCCTGTAGCATTGCTAGGTGTTTCTTGGAAGTGCTGGACCGAGGAGTGTTTTACCTCATTTTTTGAACTTCGCTGCAGTAAAATTAAGCTGGTAAGCAAAGTGTCTAGTTTTGGTGCCGTTTTTTTTTCTGTGGATGCAGATTCAAGGTGGAGCCTGACCAGGTAGCTGTATGGGGTCATTAGAAATCTCAGAACCTGCTTATGAAGTTTCTCTTGATTCATGCCACAATTTCATTTGCTTTGCATGCTGTTGACACACGCTGTTGCTCCCACTGAAAATAGCTGTTGAGCAGAACTCCCAGGCTGTTTTCATTGGTTTAGAGTGCTCCTGTCCATGTCCTTTAATTTCACTGGGCAGCAAACTGAAAACAATCATGACCCAAATTGCCCAATAATTGTATTCATTTACATAAATTAGTGAAGTTCCTGCTGTGACCCCCTTCCTCCATTTTGACCTGTCTGCATTTTCCCGCCGGCTATTATATGAACTAAGCTACGTCTCAGCTCTTAGTTGCTTGCCACACCAGCCATTATTACAAATATTTTGGAGACAATGGAGCCAGATTCTCATAAATGCTGCCTGGAAATGAGTCTCCTCACAAATGCTCATGGGTGCTCAGAAGGGAACTGTGCCCTCATTTTTCAAAGTAACCCTTTGTTCACACAGTTATTTGTGCTTTCTGTCAAAATGTTAACACAATTTAGTGAACAAAATATGAACATCTAAGACCTTCACTGGGCCTGTAGTGTTCTATAGGAGCTCTTGCAAAGCACCAGATGCTTCTCATGAATGTTTAAATTGCCACCTAAGAAAACTCAGAGACTTTCCTAATGTCAGGGTGCTAATGTCACTGAAAAATAGTTGGAACTTTCCCAGTGGCATGACAACCACATATTGCACTACCACCTGGTAAACTGTGATTGGACACAAGCCCCAGTATCCCACTTTGAGGCTGGCTGGGGGCCAACTGCAGCATGGAGTTGAGGTGTCAGCTCCCAGGTACAGAGCAGGCCACCTAGTGTTGATGCAGCCAGCTAATCAAGGAGTACACTGGGGTCAGCTGGGAAGCTCTCTGCTCACTGGCCATCTTGACTGAAAGAATGACAGAGAGGCAAGCTATAACTCCTTTTTAAAATAGTACAATCCCCAGAACTTATGGCTGAATGTGAAATTCAATTTAGTAATGTGAGGGAAAATCTTAGATCACATAATAAAAAGCTTCTAGTTCCAAAAGCTACTACTAATAAGAGAAAAATATTTTTTTTACTGTACGTACTATTATGGCTAGGAATGGGCTACCACAGACTGTAGTTGATATATTGAGCATGGACACCTTTAAAAACAAACTAGATGAACTTTATTACTCTAAACAAAGGATGGTTTAAATATCCCACCTTTTGTGAGGGACATTCTCGATGGGCCAACTGCCTCCCTTATGCCCTATTCACCTAGTAGACCCACTGTGACCCCCATCCCTTAGGTAGTAAACAGGAGGAAATATAGCTAGGACCCGACTGACTTCTTAATATTGTAATAGGATCAACTTTTTCTGCAAAAATGGAAAAAAACAGGGTTTGAAATGGAATTTAGTATATTTAAACACCCTTTAGTCAATTTTTCATGTATAAAAACTGTTTGCACCACATTTACAACCCCAACTAGTGCAACATTTGTGTGACCCCCATTTTTTTCACATTTTTAGCACAAATCATGTAGATTTGCACTCAATTTCTGGGAAAGACAAAACAAATAGCACAGATTTTAAAGGTTTTGAACAATGGAATTGCCCATTTTTGAAAACAACAAATCAGTGGCCCTACAGTAGTTGGAAAACTATCCTGATTTTTCTAACTTCAACCACTTTGTTACTCACTGTACCATACTTTCTTAATAATGCCAGTGATTTGGGAAGCACCTCTGGGTGGGATGCCTGAGGGCATAGGGGAACGACTGGGTCACAGCATGGCACTGCAATACTATAATCCAGGCATGGGTACTTTCTGGCCTGCTGGAGCACTAACAGCTGGCTTGTACATTTGTAGTCTTTCTCTCAGTGGGGACCCCTCACCCACTCAGAGACATGTGCCATTTGAGTATAGCACCATTGGGTAGTGGTGCAAAGATGCAACCAAAATTCATCTGTGCCATCCCTGATAGTGATTGATAATTGGGCCCGGAATCCTACATGTAGCCCATTCTGCAGAGACTCTACCAATCATTACCAAATTCTCCATAGTGCACTCAGCAACTAACATTAGACTTTGAAGAGGCCAGGAGTTTTTTCTTATACTAAACAACCATTGTTCCAATTGCAGTCCAGCCTACAAGACTTGCAGATCCACTCTGATAACTCAGGACTATCATGCCGACCTTTAATTGTCAATGCTCACTCTGTTTGGCTACACTGCTTATGACAGAAGCAGAACAACATCTGAATGAAGGTCCACTGAAACCAATTCTGAAACACTTTAAGGCTTGCAGTTCGTCTTCCAAACTCAGGACATAAAACAATGCAAAAAACCTATCAAATGACTAAAATGGTTAAGAAAGCATGTGGTTTTGACCAGTTTCTGACCTCATTTTTTTTAGCCTTTCTTCCTAGTATTTTACACACTTTTTCTTCTCTGTCTCTATTACCTTTTGCCATCCTGCATCCTCACTCTGCTTCTTCACAGATCAGAGGGCAAGAGCTTTGTTACTTACAGATATGGTCAGCACCCCACCCTGGCTGTTTATGCCACCTTCATGCATCATAGGTGCCGGAACTGGGGGGGGGCGGAAGGAGCAGTAGCCCCTCCACTTTTTATTTCTGTATGGCAAAAACTAGTAGAAAAAGTGCCCTTTGTTCCCTTATAAGTGCCCTTTTGATTCTCAGCCCCCTCAGCTTTTACCATCTTCCGGCACCCTTTAATCATGCTACATTAACTTCTACCTGCCCAAGCTTAGGCTGGAGCCACCTCCAGACCAGGCTGTCTGCTTCTTGTGTATATGAATGAGCAAGGGTGAGCCGCTAACAATGGTAAAGGAAGAAGCAAGGCTCTCTCATTAGCTAGCTCCCCACCAGTAACCTGCACATTTGGCTGGGGACCACGCCTTAATTAAGCCAGTTTTAAGCTGATGCACCATATATGAAGGAAGCCACTAGATGCAGATTCAGTTCAGAATAGGGACCCAGCAGATGGGTGGTCTACCTCGACGGTGGTTGCTGAGGGTCTTCACAGCAGGGCCCTGAGTTGAATACTAAGAGACCCCCACTCCTTTTAAAATCAGATTATTACGTAGCCAATTCAGGCTAAAGAAATGTTTATTGTTACATTTACCTAAATTTGAAGGGGGGGGGGGCTGGAGAGAGTGTGCACTGACATTTGCTTTTATTTTCTGTTTCTTCCACTCTTCTTCTATGCTCAGTGACTTGCCCCACCTGCACAACCCTCAGTAGTCTCTAGTCATGCAGCCCTCACCCCAGTAAAAAGAGTCACAGTCAGTCAAAAAATCAGCATAGCATTCTGGGAAATTCCACTTATTGAGACTTTCTTTCAACTAATATAAATAAATTAAATGAGGAAATAAATACAGATTACATATTAGAGGAAGCAACATGCTAAAAAACACTCATGCTATTTGCCCCAGTTCACATACATATCCCATAGTGGCAGGGGACAAATTCAGGAGCTGAGCTACTACAGTCAACTGTAAAAAACAGTTCCACAGTGTAGGGTCTTTTTTCCACAGTTACTACTGGATCAAATTCTAGTCATCACTGGATCAAATTCTGTCCTACTAAATAAAAACATTTATAACTGGAACAAGTGTCAGAATCCTATTGCACCTGATGATGGGACCTGTGTGGCCCTGAAGAGCTTGTGTGCTATACTATATCTGTACAAGAGATGTATCTGTTTAATGAAGTGTATCAAACAATCCAGCAAAGATCCAACATGGCTATAATTAAGCAATAATGCCTGGCAGGGTGTGTGTCGTGCTGGGATAACGTCACGCCTCAAGTGGCTGGGCACGAGACCGCAGGCCAAGTGCGTCCAATAACTGAGCCGTGACGTTATCCCAAACAACACACACCCTGGAGGGCATTATTGCTATTATACAATGGCCCGTTGTCATACAGAAAAAAAAAAAAATAATTTTAAAGATTTTTTTGTGTGGAAAAATATTTTTATTTTTTAAGAGACAATGGAAACAATCAAGCACATCATCTAGCAAAAGAAAAAATCAACTAGAGGTTCACAGTGAGGCTGAGACCAGACCCGTGATGTTGTACTGGGATAACATCACGGGTCCAGCCCAAGACTGACCAGAGTCCAGGATTTTTTCTTGCCATTGTATAATCTCTCTTTATTCCAACTGGAACAACAAGGATATTCTTAGAAAGGTAAATGGATGTGGTTCACATTTCTATAGGAATCCCTTTTTAATGCATTTGCACTTTTTTGCAAAGAAAACTGAGTTTTTCATTACTGAAAAATGGAAAATCAGCAGCTCTGCACTTTGAAGATACTTACAAACCCAGACCAACCTTAAGGAGGACAGCCCTTAAGTCTATTTAGAGAGAGTTCCTCATAGACATTTTCGGCATAATACATTATATGACAATCCCCTTCACTTTGTAGGACTCTCTTAATTGGAACGGCACGTAAATGAAGTGATTGTCACAGATGTACACTACTGTTGTGTTTTTCCTGCCGTTACAACACCTGTGGTTTCCCTCATTAATAGCTGAATAGCTGGGGTCATGGGGTGGAGGGGCAGCATATGGGCTAAGAAGGGGCTAGTTAACACACTCTGTTATGCTGCTGCTTCAGCAAAGCCCCTTTGTGAGTTTTGGATGATTACTCCAATCAATATTTATTTGCATCTGTAGGCTTTGTTTTTACCTACTGAGCATCCGGCAGATTCACAGCCCGTGAGCAGTTCTGACTATCCATCATTCAAACTGTGGATTAAAAATCATCTTTCTTGGAAAAATAAAACATGTATAAGTATCAGCTCAGTGTGTCTTTCCTGTTCAAAAATTGCAACTAAATAAATAAAATGATGTGTGCGACTATGTAAGGATTTTATGTTAAACATATTGAAATGAAGGTACAGTGCAAGGTAACAGATAATTAAACCATTCTGCAAAATAACTCAAGTTTGATGCACATTTTGTTCAAAGATCCTACACAGTAAAACATGACAAACTGGTACTCAGTGTCCAGCATGCTGTGCTGTCAAAGGGTATTTTGCATATTCATAATTGCTACCCCTCCACCCTCCTCCCCTCCAGAAATTTCTCTTTTATTCTAATGAGACTTGCATTTTTAAAGATGTCAAACAGAAAGACCCACACAATTTTCGCATGAATATATATATATTTTTTTTTTTATCATATCACTGTTTACTCCGCCAGCAAGCCCCATTCAGCCTGTCCACCCCCAACTCCGACACCCGGAATTACTGGGGCTTACCTTATGCCTGGCCCTGGAGTGGTGCCTGCAGAGGGTTGGGCATCATCCTGCCTGCAGGTTGTTTCTCCTCCTCCATTTTTCTCCTGTTACCTGGGGCCCCAGGAGTAGAGATGCATGCGTGTGGAGGTGCGCATGCCCTCTATAGCCCTGGCAACAGACCCTTTCACCCACCCACCCATTGGCCTAACACCATTGCACCCCTCTGGTTTGCGCTGCAGCTTGGCCTCCACCAGAAGGCAGACCATGGCCAAGGGATGCAACTCCATCACCCTGGAGAGGAAAGCTGCCTTTCGGCCACTCCTACCAGCACCATGCTCTCTCCCCGCCGGCCTCCGGTGGCCCGTGCTCGTACCTGAACACGGGTCACCGGCATGGTGTGAGGTGAGGCCAGATGAATATTTTAAATCAAAGTGGGAGCTAATTAAATAACACTACTTTTGAGACCTGTTTTTTCATATGCATGTAACGGCTGGTCTCTTTGAAAGTCTAATGGATTATGTTGACCTTTCAGAATTTGTTTCATCTTGTAAGTGCTGAAAAAACAGAAATGTGGTAACAGTATTTGTCTAGTTGAAGAAGCAGAAAGTAAACATCAAATGTTGTTTGTGACACCTTTTACTGGACTAACAAAAGATTTTTTAAGAACAAGCCTAGCTTTCAAGAGTTATATTTTCAACAAGTCTGTGGAAAAGTATAACTTTTAAAATTATTTTATTTTTCAAAGATTTTTGTTAGTTCAATAGCAGAGCATTAATAATATTTTTCTGTACATCTGTCAAGAAGCCCAAGTGGATCCTTAAATATTCTCTTGTATAATGAGACTGACCAATAACCTGTAAAGTACTGGAGTATGTACGTGGTTTCCCACTAGTTTCAGGGTCAGCCTTTTGACTTTTGCAGTCTAGACAGGGGGCTACAGAGATCATACCTAATCTCAATTGTTTGACATAATCCCTGGCCCATTGTTTATCAAAGGGTTAGGAAGGGTTATAATCAGGAAAACAGCTCTATAATTTTAAGGAGCTGCTGACCTGATTTCTCAGGGAAATTTTGAAAAACATAATATTTAGACATGATTTGGCTTCTATTTTACATATCTTCAGCATGTCCCCCTTTCCCTGTGTTTATTAATGAGGAAATAAGTAACAACAGGGATATAATTCCTGGAATTCATCTTCCCCAATTCCCCAATTCATTTTACACCAATTAGACTCAAAGGTCTCAGGTGGGTACATGGGAGCAGTAACATGCATTCTTTTAAAAAGTGCCTATATACTGTACCCCTGCATAACCCTCCACCCCAGTTTCAGCCCTGTAATCCCCCCACTAAAGTCATAATGCTCAATTGTGACATCATAGGCTGCTGCCTCGGGAATGACTGTGATGTCACAAGCTGAATATTATGACCTCAACTGGATAATAAACAACAGGAGTATATGAATGTTTAAGAAAAAAAAAAAAGATTTGGTTTTCATGCAAATTGCCTCTGTCATATCATGTTTTTCAATGTTCTCCTACAAGTGTTGGTTGCTATTGAAGGGACTGAAAAGTCATCATTGAAGAATGACAATGTCATGAAATAGAAGCTCAACTCTAAAATAACTTTGGCTCCTATACATTCTTTGGTTTATTGTTTAAAACAAGATAATGCAAAGCAGCAGAACTCTTCCTCCTCTTTCAGAATGTATTTTTTCTTTACAGTTGCCTCCTCCTCTTTCAGAATGTATTTTTTCTTTACATTTGCCTCTTTCTCCTGAGAGGAAAAGGTACGATTGTCCAACTCAAAGAGTTCTTATTTTTCAGAACCCTTTGATGACAGAAACTATGCACTGCCAAGTCAGATCAAAGTCTATTGAGTTAATGAGCACATGCACTATTATTGACAGAGGAGCGTGAATCCAAAGTAAACTAATAAAAATGTGTACAAGTGACTCTCCACGGTCCACACTTGAAAAAAGCATTGCTTTACAATAACCAAGAGTGTCCCCATAAAATGGCTCCTGCTTAATCAGTTATGATTGGAAGCCCACAGCTTGTCGAGTGACAACCTCAAACAATGAGAAGCAAGAAGTGCCCCAGAAACCAACACCCATTTTTATGTGTAGAATTTACTTACTGAAAGATAGTTCAACAAGATATCCCAGTTAAGTTGGATAAGTTGTTTATGATGTGCTAATTCCCAAGAACAGGTTACAAACACAACACATTACAGAGTGTAGCGAACCAAGCACACACTACAGCACACATATGCAAATGATAGTGCTATTTTGTAAAATATATGCTCAGTTACACTGGTCAGTTGTAGGACTTTTTTTTTTTTTTTTTTTTTTTTTTAAGATTGTCAGTTGTGGTAGGAGACATATGGGATATCAGAAAGGTAAGGGGCCCCTCTATATATTAAGGACGATTTGCCAACAATTGTATTTATTTTGGAAAGAAACAGATTTCCTTTGGCATTTCGCCTAGTGCTGCACTCATGAACTGAGCCGAGTGTCTGGAACTGCTTTTCTAGATGGCCTAGAACAGTATTATTTATGCACGTGTGCATTGTTGTTGAATGCATATCTCCTCTTAGATAAGGAAACTCAGTTTAGCCTTGGCAATGTGACTTGGGATGAGGTTATAGCATTATAATCCATGTTGATTCTACTAGCTTTGTTTTACAAAATCTGTAATTTATCAACTATTTGAGTATTTACTCTAAACTATATCCCCATGATCAAAGTGATGTAAAATCAATGTATTTTCAAGCGCTCCAGCTGTCTTCTTTGCAAAGCTGGCATAACAGACTCAAGAGCTGTGCATGAAATAAAGAGAGAATGTGAAAGGTGTCTATAAGCACCCAGTGCTTTTTCTGGAATTGAATTAGTTCAGCTATTAGAGACGTTAACTCAGCTGAGCAATAAGTGACCCCCCCTTACTTAGGGGGGAGACTCTTTTATTTACATTCTAGTCATGCACATTTAACCCATCTCTCTCTGTTGGGAAAGAGGTTTGCAGGGATGGAACTAGCTGGTATGGCATGGAAAAATGCTACACAGGCATGGTGGGGGCAGAGAAACCAGTCCCTGACATGCACAACAGAAGAGTGCTAAGCCATGGGTTAAAGGTATACATGGTGTGGGGAGACATCGGGGTCAGGGGAAATTTGGGGACCAAACACACAGTCAAAAACACCCAAACTGAATTTGTAAATGTTCTGAATATCTAGACCCATCATGTCCCTACAATTAAATACTGCACAGTGATTTTTCCAGTTTTGCAAATTGTGCTGGCCAATCCTAATCAACTGCTGAAGCTTTAGAACTGATTAGCATTGTAGGTGCACAACTGCGGTTCATTGTTCCAAGTTGTTTCCCCACCCTTGATTTGCAATACATTATAAAGCAATATCTTAAACCACCATCTAAACCATTTCAAATGTCACTTGTTTGGATATTATGACGTTTGCAGGTATACTTCTTTTTAAAATGGTATCTTTTTAAACCCCTCAATGACAGCCGACCAGTCTGTAGTCACTGTGCAGAAGGATTTAAAAAAAAAAAAAAAAGGCACCAGTCTAAAACCTATAGACGGATGCTTTAAAAAAAAAAAAAAAAAGGATACCAATCTATCATGTGAAATCATATCTGACTTGCAAATCAAACGTTATTTTGTTTTGTAATTATTGTATTAAAAAATGTGCCTACTGTAAGATGTTAAGGATGCTAATGTAACATTGTAAAGGTGGCAGAATGTTACTGAAACACTGCTGAGCTCTGTGTCTAGGGTACATTTTAAGGACAAATTAATTATGACTTCCCCATAACAATACATATTTAACTACAGAATTTCTACAAGCCCTATTTTGTAAAAGCATAAACAGACATAATATACAAAAAGATAGAAATAGAGCATATGTTATAACTGCTATAACAACTAGTTCTCCTTTACTGATAGGAACTAAAAAAAAAAAAAAAAAACTGAATATCAATACCAAAACTCAAATTGCTTTGTGTGTTACATGAAAGAAGGTTGCAGGCAAATAAATGTCACTTAATTTTTGAAAAGCTGCTGCCAGCTGCTTGGAGGCTGAGCATCCATTTACTAGTAGCAGGAAAACTTATCACATCTCATCCAGTTTAATGAATTGTGGCGCTAGCTGTCCATAATTTGTGTCATTCACCCTTTAAACCAAACAGCATGAATGATCAGGCTAGCTCTATTACAGTGAAATAACCTTAAATAAGGTTGACAAGATTCATGTTGTCAGCCAGGAAATACAGTTGCTAATTCCTCACAAATATACCGTACTGTACAACTGGGAAATGTGGCTTTCCCAAAACCCTGAACACTGAAGAATCGCAGCAGAAATCTATAACACGCCCATAACAGAACAGTGAATCTAATATTTAATGTGTTTTAAAACCATTGCTGCTAATTAAGCTGATGAAAACACACATTACATGTCTACAGCGCTTCCCTTAAAATGTTAATATTGCGTCTTAGACCTTTCCAGTTAGGTAATATTTAACCTGTAACACATTTATAAACAATCGTGTCATCACAGCATGTATTTTATTCGGGTCATTATGGTGCAGACCAAAAGTGGAATTCATGAATGCAGACATAGTCCAGAAGTAGCATACAGCTAGCACCTGCTGTTTACCAGTTAAATGGACAGGATTGTTGGGGGGCAATTGGTGCAGATCACTGGGCTCATACAAACCCTCTCTAGGCTGATCAGAATTAGGAAAGCATACAACACCACTAAAATAGATACTAGCATTCCATGTTTTAAAACCAGAATTGTAACTTTTTTGTATACTCTAACCCCATGCCCCGGTATGCTAACCATGAGATGCTGCATCATTGGTGGCATTCTTTATACTAACTTATGGACACAGTATCTCCTGTTATCAAGTTGTCAGGGCAGCAACTCTTTGTCCATCTGACTAATCTTAAATACCCTATCCACATATCTATTTCTCTGACATCCTTTACTGTATGAGGAACAAGTCCCACCATTTTCACAACGTCTGACTCAGTATTTCATGGAACTTTTATTGTCTCTATTCCTTTTTTCTCCATTTAAATGACCAAAATGGCTCACCCCATCGACAAACACAACAAGTAAACCTAACTCAGAACTGGCTGAGTATACAACTCTCTGAACAGGACCGTCTGTAGACAGTCCAAGCCATCCCATGGCTTTAGAGTGAACTTAAATAAAAATCCAAACAGGAAGGACTCGTTGTTGGCATTGCCAAGGGCTCTGAATCTGCTGAAATATAAAGCCGCTATGATCCGATGCACATGATCATGCAATGAGAGAGGAGCGGTGAGAGGCTTGGAGGACAGGAAGGAGGGTGAGCTCTGTAGGGTGGGCCGAGCTGTGTATGTGTGTGGGGGGCAGTGCAGGCTGAGCTGAGGAAAGAGCGAAGTGAGTCAAGGCAAGCAGGCCAGGGCAAGGAGAGAGACTGAGAAGTGTAGAGGACAAGATGATGATTTTTGGAGGCCGAGCAGAGAAGGGTGGGCAGGCCAAGTTGAGGAGTGAGAGTGACAGAGTGCAGGCCGAGTGAGGAGAAAGACGAGTGGGCCAAGCTGAGGACTGGAGGGAGGAGAGCAGGCAAAGCAGAGAATGGAGGTAGCAGGCCGAGTTCAGGGACCTTGAACTAACCCCAACCCACCCCCACTAGCCCTAGGATCGGGGCAGCACTTCAAGACTCTAGCGCTGAGCCACTCATTGACTGATATGTGTGTGCTAGTAGAGCACCTGACAGCCCAGAGCACACAAAATGTACTGGGTACCATACTTGGTATCTGATGACTGCTTCTAATCAACAACCATCCCTAACACTACTTATTAATGATAATATACCTGGCTATAGTCATCACAGAGCTACCCAGCCAGTGGTGACATAACCACATCACTTGTGCATCCTCTACATTGCAGTTCAGCAACTCCTGGGGGGTCCTGCGGTGAAGGACTGAGGTTACTTTCAGAACTCACTTGACATTGTACCGAAGCACATCAAACCTTGCCCCTTCTCCAATGCAGCATCTCGCATTATCTAATACACATACAGTAGGCTCCTAGCAGAATCATCTCCAAAGAGCATGAACCAGGCTGCAACAACAGTGCCTCTAGCAGTCGAGGCCTTTAGTGATCATAGATATTGGCTCTGGTAACTGTGGGTCGAACTTTCAATTAAAGCATGTCAGTTTAGTTAGGTCCTATTATACCACAGCAGCAACTGGCAGTTCCAGGGTTAAAAAAACAGCACTTGCAGCCACTGCAAGCCTCTGCCACAATAATAACAATCGGATTACTTGTTCTCTTTACCATTTAAACAATAACCAGACTCTCGAGATTTATTTTAGCAAACACATATCCGATCCTACTATTGCAATTACAAAACTACAGAATATACTGAAGTGAAGGAAGAAGCAAGAATGTACTGAAATACATATGTGCGGAAAAAGCCTGGACGGAGTTTGGGCTATTTATTATATTCAAAGAAAACCATGTTGCAAGGCAGCTTCAGTTTTGATCAGATCCGCGGCATAAACCTGACAACCGATAGCATTCCAACTTGGAGAAGTTGATATTGTGGACTCTAAAGGGCTTCACAAATACCGCACATACGTTGCAAAACACCCCCACTGTCGACTCTGACACAAAAGTAGACACTTTCTTCCCCTAGTTAGCTCCGAAACAGTCTTTTTGTTAACACTGTATTTGAATTGTGTCTGCTTTTGCCTTTTCCCCCGAAGAGCTGTCACAAACAGTCGTGTCCCCTTACCTCGCATGGTGGCGACCTGTTTCTCGGTGTGATGATCATGAAGCTGCAAAAAGCAACATTGAAGCAAATCCTCAGCGAGGGCTCTAGCAGCAGTAGAAGGAGGAGGAGGAATGGGGCTGTGCAAGGAACATGCCTCCCGCCTCCACCTTTGGCCCCCTGAGTCCGGTTGAGGGGCAGCAGCAGTAGGGTCACACAGATTGGTGTCTACTCGAACAGCCTTGGTGCGCCTTACTCTGTCCTAGGCCGTTTCACCTCCGTCAGGGCTAGAGGAAAGCGAGCACCGAGCATGTGGCTTTTCACATGACATCTGGTTTAGCAGCAGCAGATCCAAATGTGAATTTCACTGTCTGTCAGGCTCGGGAGACAGGGGAGAGTGTTGCAGACAGGCTTATAGCAGAGCGAGGGCTGGACAAGTCTTGCAGCTCCTCCCAGCTCTCGTGCAAAATCTCCAATCAAAGGCCCCTGCAACCTAGCGAGTGCCGGCAGCAGCAGCCAGCCACTGAGCAGAGCATCATACAGGTCTGCGAGCTCGGAATGCACCGGCTCCACGGCAAAATACAGCACTGCTAATGGACAGCTGTTCATTTAACTACTAGTTTGAAAACACTATTGCAGTACTTGAGACGCAAACAGCAGATGCGTCCAGTCAATAGTCGTTGCTCGAATCACTGACTTTCTAGTTGCAGAAGATAGGGAGACTACATTTGAAATTGCTTAGAAAAAAACGGTTTTCAGATGCGGCGTTCATTATCTGGAAACTGTCGGGTTGTGTGCGCTTTAGTGTTTAATAAATTGTACCATAGACAGTGGAAGTTCGTGGGCTCAGGTGAAATACTCCAACTCTGCTCCCCGAGCATAAAAGTATAATGCAGGTCAGTTTTGCAATGAGACCCACTTTTGTTTTCCTCCTTCTTCTTTGAAATGCTATTTAAATTTCTTCCTGTATGGGTGGCGGAATATGGCAGTGCTCTCAGGCCGATTTGGCATTTTCCCTGTAACTCCAAGGCGATTTTCCTGTTTTCCCGTGGTTAATACTAGTTCCTGTGGTCGCCAAACAACTTAGTTTTCCAATAAAGTCTATGGGAGCAATTTTTCTGCAGATGGTTCAATTTCCCTGTAAAACACAGGAATCCCTGTAAGTCTGGGAACTTGGAATGGATTTAGGCAAACGGGAGAAAGAATGTGCAATGCTTCTATGAACAACCCCACATAGAAGACCACTTTTTAAGATTCTAGAAACGATCTTGATGGAGCAGTTACATTATAAATTAATTGTATTGTTTTGTTACGTTACGCCAAAACGCCACGCATTCTGCACACATTTAAAGGAAAGCAAGTTGCACCCTCAGTCATCGCAGATTTAATTTGAAAACGCACTAAACTGACTGTTATTTGGATGCAACCACTTTAAAGAGGAAAGTAACTCGTTGGAAAAATACTGTGTGATGATGGGGGCTGCAGCGCTCCTGTTTGCTCCAGGCAGATGTGTCTATGTGTCACATCCATGAACCCACTATTCATTCGCTTTGCTCAGGATCATATATCTATAACCATCCAGCAGTAAAGTGCAGACATCATGGTGACATTGTTTGCGAATATTCGTTATTCTGAGTTGGGCATTCATACAGCTGATTCATTTTAAAATACGTGACAACATACTTCTACCTATGCTTTTCTTGTCTTTGTCGTCAAATGTGTGTGTACAAGAGAGGTTCCATTTTTGACTTTATGAGATTTTGCATTAAAACATTATACAAAGGTATGGACAGTCCAAAAAATTCAAAGTACAGATCCAGAATCATTCATCAGGATTACATAATCCCAGAGTATGTTGTAATATATGGGTGTTATTTGTTCCCATAGGGAATAAGTGACATTAAAAACTCGTAATAACTTTACTCAGACATAAGAAAGTAACAATACTGTTGTTCTGGCATCAGATCAGTGCTATCATGAGACAGACTGTCTGGAGTAATCCATATGTTACAAAAAATTAACAGATAGAAAACCAACAGTAAACAGGATGGTCTTTCAATTTGGGGATTTTGGTAACATCACAAACCACTGGAACTTTGCTCTTGTGGTTTATGATGTCACCAGAATCCTTTGTTGGAATAACAGCCTCGTTACTGATGATTTTCTGTCTGTTATTCCATGTGTTACTGCACTAGGGAGGGAATCAGAGAATCACAATGCTGACTGTGGGGGCCGCAAGTCTGTTAACCTGTTCTGCCATGCTGAGAACTCTTGTAAGGAAGTGGGTAGGCCCTCATCAGAGAGGAAATAATTCCAGTAGTTTAGGATGCAACCTGAATCACTTAGTGGTAGTTGAGCAGTAAGTATTGAAGCTACTTAATTTTTAGCGTTCTGATTTTAGGCTGGGATACCATAGGATGTTCAATGAATAGCAAGCATAGAGTTGTTGTTGTGGTGGTAATTACAAAATACTATCCAAAAGTGGATAAAGTGGGTACATTCTGGTGATACCTTTTGATCCATGCTCCCAAATATTGGAACTCACTGTCTTCTACTGCTATGTGTGCTTCCAATCGCCTGTATTTTCATAGGGTCCTTTAAATAATTACTGCTCCTCTCTAGTGCTTGCCCCTGTACTTAGTTATCTTTTACTGCTGCTCCCATTTGTGGCATGAAATTGTATCCCACCGGTGCACTTGATGTACTGCTGCTATCCTCTACCTCTACCTCTTGTGACTGAGGTTTCCACCACATTTGCTCTCTATTGTATCTGTGTATACGATGGGCTTGGTTATATCACTTACCATGCTCTGCTTTTTGTTGTAATTGTCAGTTTGAACAGTTTTATCAACTGTGATCACCTTAACCTGTCTCATGTTCTCTTATCACCATTATTTTGTATTATCATGTTACCACTGTTTTATGGTACAGTATTGTACTTTTTTAGGTCATGCCTGAAAATAAGCAGCTTTATGCACTATTTTATAAAGGTGTTTTGGTCTTGATGCCAGGTAATGTTTCAAATTTATGTAACACTTTCTTCTCTGAAGTGCCCAGCACTCTTTAAGCAAACTTGTCTTCTGAAAGTTCTTTTCCTGAAGACTTAAGGTCTCAGGTCATTTGCATCCTTAATTTTACTTTAAAGCTGTGATCCCAAATGAGGTATTTACATTGTTGTGGTGTACTGATTGCAGTACTGCTAAGGGAGCAGATCATTTGGGCAATCCTTTATTAAAAGTGATGGCCCCTGTTATTGTTTGTCCTTTAACTGTCTTATTTAATTTATAATTTTCTACAATTTCTTTCTCTCATGCTTAGAAACATACTCTGGTTGTTTCTCTCTATAAAAATAGTGGCAAATCTTTTAGTAATAATTACCAATCCTTTTCATTATTTCCCATTACAGTTGTCCCTCATTATAATGAACCTCCCAGGAGCCTTGGTATATGTTTATTATAATGGGGATTCGCTATAATGGGAGGCCAGCAATTCAGCTACTGTATCCAGTATTATAAGCTGCCATTGTGAGCAAAGAAGGCGCCTGAGATGAACAAATGATTTTAAATAATGTATCAAATCTTTATTCTTTTAAAAGCAGTGTACTTATTTATTTATTTTTTAACTTTTCTTTATGGTCCCACACCCCTTAGGGCTCTCTCAGGGGTGATTTCTCAGTCTGGCCTGTTTCTGCTCTGCCTGAGGTCCCTCCATACTGGGTCTCTATCCTGGGATCTCTCCTCCACAACTGCCAACCCCCCCAACCTCCAACTCTGAGCCCCCTGAGGTGGGACCGCCTATGCCTACTGGTGCTGTATCTGTACTCTAGCATGGAGTGGGTGGAGCATGGAGGAGAGCTGGAGACTGATTGGAAGGGAACTGGCATCAAGCGTAGGGGCCGTCCATTGGACCCATCCTTGCCTTCCCGGGTGCCAGGGCTTTTTCCTTTTTTCTGGTGTTCCCAGGGGCATAGACTTGAAATGACATCCAGCGCATGATGGATGCGCTCCCACACCCATGTGCAGGATGTCTGCTGACACCCACTTACCTCAAGTACTTGCTGCTGCAAGTTTCTCGCTCCCAATCTCCACTGGGAGCTGTTAGAACTGCAGCACACAACACCCACCCACCCTCCCCAGGAGTGAAAGCAGTCCTATGTATGCTTGATCCTACTCTCCCTTGCCGATCCCCAACAATCCACATCACTCCCAAACCCCGGTCACTGGCATGGTGTGAGGTGTGGTGTCTAGTGCCTCAACCATCAGTGCCACCAGGCTGGCTGTCACTGTATTTATTTATGTATTTATGACTGTATATATCAATTCAGTGAACTATGTTTTGCTAAAAAAAGAGTCCAGAGTTGTCTGTACCAACTCATGCTTCAGTACTTCTTTTCTAGCTTGAATAATAAGCTGCCATAGCTGGAACAGCTGTAGTGAGAAGGGGACCTAACCAAACTGGAGGTATGGCTAGGGAAGTGGCAGCTAGGATTCAATGCGAAAAAGTGCAAGGTTATGCACTTCAGGGCAAAGAACCCAAGGAGGGACTATTGCTTGAGAGGGGTGAGGCTGAGGATCGCTGAGGAAGAGAAGGACCTGGGGTGTTGGTAACAGGGAGCATGAACAACTCTGCCCAATGCAGGAAATCAACAGCTGAGGTGAACAGGATGCTGGGCTGTATTGCAAGGGGTTTCTCGTCCAGGCATAGGGAGGTGATCCTGCCCCTCTATAGGTCTTTGGTCAGGCCGCACTTGGAGTACTGTGTGCAGTACTGGTGGCCATTTCTGAAGACGGGTATTAATTTACTGGAAGGTGTGCAATGGAGGGCAACAAAAATGTTACAGGGGATGGAGGGCAAGGCCCATGAGGACAGGCTGAATGAGCTGAATATGTACACGGTGGAGGAGAGGAGGGATGGGGGGATATGATTGAAACGTTTAAGTATTTGAGGGGGATGAACAAAGCCAGCACTGCAGGGGTGTTTAAACTGAGGAAAGGTAGGGACACGACGGGGCATGGACTAAGACTGGAGGGTGATAGATTTAGGAGGAAGATGAGGAGGCTCTACTTCAGGGAGAGTCCATACATGTTTGAATGACCTTAGGCTTATGCTTAATCTGATTCTGATAAAGTTGTTTCTGGTTTTCACATAACCGATTGGTATTAAAAAGACCCAAGGTATGATATTTGATACACCCTCTTCACTAAAACTTGTGTTTTCCCCTTTTTCAGTTTAACTGCACAGTACCCTTATGGAGCTTGCACAGAAGTATAAATGCTTTTGGATTCTCTTTGATTCGTCATCATCTTTTAAACCACATTCAAGGTATAAATTCAAAGGTTAAGGCATTCTTGGGCCATCGGAAACTTTTTAGGCCTTCTCTGAATCAAACTACCAGAAAGAAAATTGTTGCTCAGACTGTAATGCAATTGTTTGAATATGGGGATATAATTTACATGCCTCTCTTATAAATCTTGCTCCATGAACACAAGTGTACAATTTAGGACCAGGTCGTGCAAGTTTTTAAGGTGTGGAATACTACCAGTAGCCCACCCCCTGACGAAGACTATGGTCAAAGCACTGGTGTGACTGGTGTATCTAGCCAATTTCTGTGCTCCAACATCACGCTTTGTTTTGCACTGCTTACATTTTGCACTTTGGAGAAATAAAGAATGAGCACTTTACTCAATACAGCTGCATGGTTTTAGTTCGAGAATCTTTGAGTGTGGCAACTTGTTTCTGTGATGAAGAATTAGGCCTGACTGATCTGCTACTGCACACTGTCCTCTGCACCACCTGTACATGAAACCCCATTCTTGTTTTCTGTCACCTCCAAGAGTAACAAAAAGTAATGGCTGCTAAAGGGGAGAGTGAAATGAATGCAGTACTATAAATGGTACTGTATAACAAAAAGTTATAGAATGTTAAAAAGGGCACAGTTCTTCATGAAATGGGTTAAAGTAGGACCAAAATTCAGAAGAGGTTTAAAAATGTATTTCTTAAAAATGTTTTAAAATGGTTTTAGCTTATATATCTTAATATATAGAAATTGAAACATCATATTTTTTATTTTATAATTTATTTTCCCAGGATATCCCAGCTGTGATGCAACATCATGTTTCCAGTGGGGTCCTATTTCTACTCATTTCCACAGGTTGGTGGACTGGAAGTGGGGTTAATGTTGAGGGTCACTGTTGGGGGGGGGTTGGGGACCTGGCATCCTACTATTTATGTGTGACAGACGCTCACCCAGGGAGAGTGTGGACACCCATGAAAGTGCTTACAAGTCATAGGTTCCGATGGTAGGTCACATAAGGATTATTTCATGGAATGTGAAGGGGGCTCAAAATAAATCTAAACGATATCAGATACTGAGGCACCTCCAGCGTTTCAAAGGAGACATATCATGCCTACAGGAGACCCCTTTATTAGTCTCCGAGGCTAACCTCTTCAGAAGGCAATGCATAGGTGAGGCTTTTACCCCAGGCAGCAGCACACAGAGTAGAGGTATCACCATTCTGTTCTTGCTTAGACTCTCATTTACCTATGCACAGTGCATCCACGATCCGAATGGCAGATACCTCTTACTACATGGGGTCTTTGATTGGACAGATCTAATGATAGGGTGTATTTATGGCCCCAATTCAGATACCCCTTCCTTTTTTTACTGATTTAATCTCTATAATCTCCCCCTTTCTAACCTTCCCATCCATCTCAGAGTGGGGGGGACTGGAACCTACCATTCACAGCCAACTTGGATAAGTCATATCGGAGGCTCCAAGGGCTCTCATTGGCTCAGAGGGCTATCAGGGATCTATTTGACCATCTGGGACTGTGCGACCCCGGTGGATGCTTAATCTGTCCACCAGAGAGTACACTTTCTGTTCTTTGGTTCACGGCACTTCACCCAGAACTGATTATTTTTAGTGAGCAAATCCTTACTTCCAGGGATTTTGGACTGTTGTATAGAGCCGGGGGTAATCTCAAACTATTCTCTGACTTGGTGCTTAGCTGCCCTTGAGTCTCACTGGCATAAACACACTATATGGACTGTTAATAATCACCTACTACAAGATGATAGGGTAGTTAAGCAGGTGGCTCACTCTGTTGACCAGTATACAGCTTGTAACCTAAACACGACTGGTAAACCCAATATAGAGTGGAGTGCACTGAAGTGCAACATCAGGGGAGAGTTGATATGATTAGCATCAACTAAAAAACGTAAAAAAGAGGAACAGACCTCTAGGTTGTTGTCTGAAATTCATGACCTAGAATCTGTCCTTTCTCCGACTTCAAGCGAGGGAGTCAGGCTAAGCCTTATCAAACTCCGGGAGAACTACAACAAATTGTTAAGAGATCAAGCCGAGTATACTATTTTAAGATCCCAACCAAGGGGGAAAAAGCAGTGCATCTAGTAGCCCTATTAGTGAAGTGCCAAGAATCTTCCAGACTGGTTAAAACCCTCCAGTCCATGGCAGATTGATCACTTCGACTCACCCCCAGATATATAGTTTCTGAATTTGGGCTATACTACCGGGAACTTTACAGCCCCATGGCAGTAGCACCTATGTCCCAAGAGCTAGAGGAGTACCTAGACTTGCTTCCCTTGCTGACTCTGGGGGATGCAGAGAAAAACCTTTTATTAGCCCCCATCATGGAAACAGAAATTAGGGCCATGGTTTCCCATCTTCCCCTCAATAATGCACCCAGTCCAGATGACTTTTCCCCCAATTTCTGTAAGAAATTTGTGGATCAGCTGGCTCCATGGTTGCACAGATTTTTTTACCCATATTCTTTCTGCGGATCCTGTTGACTCCCATTTGCTGGAAGCTTTGATTGTGGTTATACACAAATCAGGGAAACCTGAAGACAGGATCACGAGTTACAGGCCCATTTATTTGCTTAACAATGACATCAAAATACTTGCTAAGTTGCTAGCAAACAGAAAAAATAAAGTACTCCCTACTCTAATCGGGCCAGAACAGGTGGGTTTCATGGTAGGTAGAGCCTCACAGGATCACTTCAGTAAGCTAGTTCATATATTCTCCCCATCCAGGGACTCCACACTGCCACGGAGAAAGCTTTTGACAGGGTGGACTGGGATTTCTTATTTGGCATCTTACAAATATTTGGATTCCCTCCCCAGTATATAAGATGAATCTGGACGCTATACAAGGGCCCGTGTGCCAAGATTTATTGTAATGGGGTTCTCTCCTCCACCTTTCCATTGTATTCTGAAACATGGCAGGGGTGCCCCCTGTCACCCCTTTTGTTCAATTTATATTTAGAACCCCTCCTATGTGAACTAAGAGACAATCCCAACATTCATAGCATTCAGGTAGGGTCTTATGACCTCAAGTTGTCAGCCTATGCAGACAATATCCTACGCCACCTTACCCAGCCTACCCTGTCAATACAAGCTGCTCTTGATACCATTTCTGAATATAGCAGGTTTTCTAATTACAGGGTAAACCCAGACAAGACTCAGGTTTTCCCATTAAACAACAGAACCCACACAAGTATGGTAACCAACATGGGACTGTAATGGTCCCCTAAGACACTTAAATACTTAGGTATCATGTTGGCCAGGAGTGAAGCCAAAATGAGACAGTTAAACTTAGATACCCTGCAATCCACTATTCAATAAGATTTAGCCAGGTGGAAGGATTTACCCATGTCCTTATGGGGAACAATCAGCCTGGTTAAAATTAATATTTTGCCTCATCTATTTTACCCCATTAAAATGCTGAACCTGTGGCTGCCCCTTAATTGGTTTAAGAAACTGCATAGAATTATTTCAGAATTTCTCTGGAGAAATAAACCCCCAAGAAGGGCCTATCACAAATTGGCTGCCCCAAACATGAAGAGAAGATTGAGGTTGCCCCACTTTGGAATATATATTGGGCCAGCCATGTGGGCAAATACTTGCGGTGGCTGAGGCCAGTAAAAGATTCCCACACCTTCCCATACACACCATCCTGGCTCTCAATAGAAAAGGAGGTGATCGGTTCCAGGGTTATCTTTTCTGAGGCCATGCTACACTTGCAAATTAAAGATTTACCCAAGGAATGGCATGGCAATCCTATAGCCACCTCGGTGAGAGTTCACTCACAGCTATGTGCTTTTCTAAAATATAACCACAGTGGGGATCCCGAGCAACCAATATTGAATAATCCTAATTTCCGCATGGGGTAAACCCTTGCCATCTTGATGGCTTCTATCAATAGTGGGAGTGTGCCCTAGGGACTAAGTACAGGGACAATCATACCTTTCTGTGGAGGAAATCAGGAGAAAATACCCAGCGGGCCCTGGAGAGCTGTTCAGACTTTTTCAGGCCCGTCACTTATTGATCACCAAAAAACTGTTATTGACATATGTAAGGGGTGTAGCCCAGTTATTTCACCGTCTTGTCTTACTATCCCAGCAACCACACACTGTTTCCCACATATATTCGGATATGTATGCTATGGCCTTCCCTTCAGTAGATGGAAACTCAGCCTACTGGTATGACAAATTTTCCCTCCGTGCCCTCAACTGGGATAAGATATGGAAATCCAGTCATTTGTATATCATACAGAATAGGCTGAGATTAATGCAATTTTTTGATTCTTCAAAATATGTACCTGACTCCCATGAAGTTATACAAGATGGGCAGGCTTTCCTCTCCTGTTTGTGGGTGATGCAACCAAGCAGATGGCAGTTTGTTACACATTTTCTGGGAATGTCCCCCTATCGCATCACTGTGGGAGGCCATCAAGCAATGAGCAGACCTGCTTCTCGGCCTTAATGAGTTGTTTACCCCTGAAATTTGCTGTATCAGGGACTTTTCAGGAGTGAGGGTTCCCCATCATAGGTATCACAGAGCCCTGATTGCCCTCTCCCTTATAGCTTTAGTGTTATACCCCTGGAAGGATCCCAGTGTTATAACTTATGCAGAATGGCTCCAAGAACTTTTGTCAAACTTGAGGGTAGAAAAAATGGCTGCCAGTCTCCATAATCGACTGTCGAAATACAAGAGCAGATGGGAAGTGTTGCACTTTCTGTACAATATACAGCATTGTTAAGTACCTGATCATATTGTCTGTGCATTTCTCAGACTGTTCAGAATAGTGATGCTAAGAAGGGGGGGGTGGAGGGGGTTGTCGTTGGAGGGCGGAGGGGTATGGGGGTTGTTTTGTGTGTCTTGTATTTGTCATGTATTATTGTTTTGTAATGCTTTGGAGTGTTTTTTGGGGGGGAATCATTTTTTCTTGTTCTGTCTTCTGTGTATGTAAAAATCAATAAAGTATATCAAATTTAAAAAAGGTTGGTAGACTGGAGCACTGGAATGTTAGGTCATTTACCCAAGGTAACACAGTGAATATTTGGCTCCAACAGGGTCTGAACCTATGAGCTCTTGGTTCCCAACCCAGTACTGTAACCACTAGATGACATTGTCTCACAACAGTATAATAAGTATATTAATACATTGTTATAGAGTATAAGATAATATGATGATATATGGAGAAAAAGTAAAATACAATATTGTTAATAATACTTCAGAAACTTTGAAAAATATAGATTTAAATTGCCATGTATCAACACATGAAAACTGTATCAACAAATGAATTCCATGTGGCCACAATATCAAATTTTAGTTGAAAACAAATTAAGTTCCAAGCTCTAATGGTTTCATAGTTTACTGGTTCTACCCATAATTTCTTTGAAAAGGGTTAATTTTGGAACCATTAGGGATCAGAACTTATTTTTTTTAATAAAAGCTTTGAATCATGCTGGTAGGGAATTAAGTTCCATGTCTTGATACATAAATATACACATCAGTACCCATTCATGCACTTTAACTATACTGTAACACAAATTGACATATATAAGGATAAATAGGGAAGTCCCCATGAGTGATAGTAAGCCATATGTAAGTGTCTGGACTTAAGAGAAGAGGGCCTTTAGAAGAAGATGGACAAAGGTAAAAGTCTCTGCTGCTTTAAAGTTTCTATAGGTTTACAGTCCACACACAAACAACATGTGTATGCAGGTAAGGAGGCTGAGCTGGACAGATGGTAAGTTGCAGGAAATATGACTCAACCAATTTCTAGATGCTGCTCTGGGAGGTTGGGGTATGACCAGTGTTCTGGAAGTTCATGATCCAAGGTGCAGTTATCTTTCCTCAGGTTGGATGTACAGTACTCGAGAAGCATCTCAGCATGGTGTCCATTGGAGAAGCAGTCCTATTACCTCAGTGGGCACCTTGTGCCTATTCTTGGGGATGTACTGCAGTGGTGAATGCAGGATAGGGAGGAGGATTAGTACTTGCAAGGAGGATCCCTAGGGATGGAAAACCAGAACAGATTCAACATACTTGCTGAATCGGTTCTGGATAACTGTGCTGGCAAGGGTACAGCAGTCAATACCATAGTGAGGATGGCTTCATTCAACATGAATAAGTCATAGGGGAAGAGTTCAGGTGGAGCCAGGAGGAACAAGAGATACTTCCTAGTCACAGGGGACTCCGTAGTTAGAGAGACACAGAGGCTGGTACTCAACTCTAAACATGATGAGATACCTGGTCTGTGTTTCCCAGGGGTGATCACAGAAAAAATAGTTTCCCAGTCGGAGAGGCTGACCAGAGCAGAGGGTGGGAAGCCAGGCATTGTGTTACACCTCAAGCAAGTACCAATCACTTCTTGAGGAGCAGTGTAGAAAAGGTCAAAGGTAGATTCAGGTAATTAGGTAGTAAGCTGAGGACAGTTGCTGATATGGTAGCCATCTCGGAGGTGCTGAGGGTGCCCCATGCAGGAAAGATCAGAAAGGACAAAATCATGTAGTTCAACATGTAGCTAAAGGTTTTGTGCAATGAAGAGGGGTTCCACTATTAGGGTAACTGGGGATCCTTCTGGAATGATCAAAGTATCACTTGAATCTGAGCAGAGGAGGAACCTGTGTGCTAGGCAAGACACTAGATGTTACAGTTAGCAAGTTTTTAAAATATGTAAGGTGAGGGCAGTGCTGCAGTACAGGAGAGTGCTCAGATACACAAAATGATCCTGGATGGTTCTCCCCAGTAACATTGATTCACCTTGGTCATGTGGGACAGAAGAAAAGGGGAGCAGCATGTAGGGGTAAATGTAGGAAAAATGGGCATTTAGCAGTAAACAAGAAGAGGAAGCCCAGAGGAAAAATGAAGAGCAGGTGGAGAGTTATGTAAATTTTATTTATTTATTTAATAACATTCAGAATTACAACCTTTGAGTCACAGACTCCTTTACAAAGGCTTCACGTCAAACAACAATAAGGACTTACATATAGTATTAAGCAGTACAGTGTTCAGGTAAGAGAAACGAGAGAAAACAAGGAATGGAATTATGTATACAGTTCAATATTATACAATGTTATAAATACAGTGATCAGGGAAGAAAGACAATACTCAAAACCACACAGACGGGGGATACAGAACAATAGTCTTTGGGAGAGGAGGACCTAGCATTATCCATAATATCCATAATATTTAGGTAATACATGGATATGCATTTGTTTCCATATATAGCATACCATTTATGAGGTAGAGTTATACTACAGAGCCATGACTAGTGGGGGAGCAGAAGGAAGAGAGGGTTAGAGACAGGTACAGGCTGAAGATGCTAGCAGAAGAGCTTTGAGACTTGACTAAATGAGTTATGGATGGATGAGGTATGTGCAACTTTGCCTGAAAAGCAGATAGACATGATGCCAATAACAGAAACATGGGCTAACCAGAATAATATCTGAGACCTAAATATCCCATGATATGCCCTAGTTAGAAAGGAAAAATGAAATGCCAAGGTAAGTGGAGTGGCAATGTATGTTAATGAGTCCTTAAGGGTGTTGAGGATAAAAGTACCTCAAAACAACAGGTAGTGGTGTTGCTATTACTCCAGATGACTCAAGAAGATGAAATATACTAGCCGGTTCTGTGTCATAACAGTGATCACGGAATAGCAATTGCTGTTTGGATGAATGTACATCGCTGAAAATTAATTATGGCAATGTACACTTGTAGCAACTAGAAAACTGGTGACTGGTTTTCTATGCAATGCGGAGGCTGCACACCTCACCCTACTTAAGGATTCTGAACTCCAGGGGAGTGCATGTTGGGGGATTGGGGTGAAGTGAATTTCTTAAAATAATAACAAGCTGCCAGCCATCACAAAAAAAAAATGCAACTCTCCAGACCGAAACCCTGCACAACCCAACCGACCACCCTCCTCTCGATGCTAGTCGGTCAGCTCAGCAGCTGCACAGCACACTCCCTCCCACATATCTCCCCTCCCCCTCCTCTCCCCCCACGTGTGTGTGCATGCATACACGCATGTACACTTCCCATCACCCAACCTCTCCCACCCAGATATCTGGTCGCTACCCTGCCAGGCAGCCCTGAACACAGGCACTGTGATTGAGTTGCCCTTTTTGAAAGCACTCAATTGTGGTCACCTTGTACACTGTATATCACACAGGATAGAAGTAGTCTATAGTCTGACTAACCAAATGGCTGATAGAGACAAGGTGCTAGAAGATTAAGTTAGGATGACAGTAAATAAGGTAGGAATTTTAATTATGGGAGATTTCAACTTCCCAGAAATTGACTGTGACATGTAGGAGACAAAGAGCCAAAAGTGTAGATATTTGTAGAGGTTTTGCTTGACTGCTTTGTCACCCAAAGAGTAAAGACACCAACCAGGAAGGAATCGATCTTTGATCTTGTAATATCCAACCAAGATTAGTAAGGGCATCATGGTAAAGGATCTAATAGGACAGCGTGAGCACCATGCTGTAAAGATTGCTCTGCATTTCCAGTCACTGCATTCCAGCACTGTGTTCTTGATTTTCGAAACACAGATTTTGAAAAAAAAGATTTCATCAAATATTAGAGAACATTCATGAGCTGGAAGGTACAGAATATAAGTGGACATCAATAAATGGGGCAGTATTTGCAAGGCCCCTGGAATTCTGTAATTCTGCTGCCTCATAATTTTCTGCAGAATCTGCATCATGCTGTAGAATATATAAAGTGGCATAGAATTAATTGTTCTTGCTAAATTTTCATTCAAATATAGTTTTTCCATAGTGCCTGGCCCCTTTTCCTATCTCATTTTATCCTGAAGTCCCTCCTTTCTGCTTAGCATGGGATGTCATCAATTACATCACATCATAGTTTAGCCAATTGCAGGACTGCATTCTGCCTCAAAAATGAATAACGCATGCCACAGAAATCAGAGAATGCAGCCATAGAAGCCTAGGAGCCCTGCTGCAGAAATCAATGCAAAGTGCTGCAGAGCACAAGGGGCCCTTAGTATCAGCAGCAACTCATGAGTGCACCCAATTTGTCATTAAGACAGAAAAGCTAAGTAAACCAATATGATTGGACAGATAAGTGAAGGACACAATTTAGGACAAAAATAGAGCCATCAGGGTCTGAGAAGGGGAGCAAAGTTAAGCCAATAGGGAGGCATATAAGGTAAAGCTAGAGAAAAGTAAGCAGCTGTTTAGGAAGGTGAAGGCTAACACAGAGCTAAGGATAGTGGAAGGGGTCAAGGAAAACAGTAAGACATTTTCATGTAAATTAGGGAGAACAGACAAATGAGATGGCATAGAAAAGATGAAGAAAGATGGAGAAAGTGTCAAGAAAGATGAGAGGACGTGAACATGGTAGAAGCTACAGGGTGAATACCAAACAGTTTAATAAAATAATTGAATAAAACTAGACAAAAGATAGAAGTTTAGCTAAGTTTATTTACTTATAAAGCACACTTTTTCAATTTTGACTCAAGGCGCTGTACACATGAGCAAGTTCATAAAACAAATTTAAAATACAGTCAATATCCAGAAATAACAGAAATGGGATGTATATCTTAAGAGAGAGTACACAAGGTTCTGAATGCCCTAAAGGTAAAGAAATCCTCTGGGCTGCATGAGATGCACTGATCCACACTGTTGAGTAGGACAAGGCACCCTTCACAGACACCTAAGTGGCACCCTTGACAGACATTTAACAAATCACTATCAAAGGGTATGTTGCTGAGGGACTGAAAGTGACAGCAAAGGCCCACTGCACAAGAGTAGGGACAGGAAGAAACCAATAAATTTCAGACCAGTAAGCCTGACCTCTATATTTGGGAAGCAAGTAGAGGCAATCACAAAGGAGAGGCTTGCTGCATTTCTGGAAGTAAATAGGCATATGGATAGGAATCAACATGAGTTCAAAAGAGGCAGGTCATGTCAAACAAACTTTATTTTTTAAAAATTCTACAATGGTAGATAGAGGCCAGGTAGTCAACATGATGTACCTGAATTTCAGTAAGGTAGTTGACTCAGTAGAGACTAATGAAAATGATGGAGGACCTAGGACTAGGGGATGGGTAAACAAGGCAAATAGGAAATTGTCTTACAGGTAGGACTCAGAGAGGGTCTCTGAATTGACAGTTCCTTGATGTCAGGGAGCTAACTAGTGGGTGTCTCATGTGTCTGCCCAGGGCCGGCTACTCTCTGACATGTACAAACACTAAGTGATACAGGGATGGGGTTGCAGAAGAAAGGGAGTCTGTTTGCAGATGACACAAAACTGCACAAGAGTGGTCAGTGAAGAGGAAATTAGTAGCATAAAAAGGGATATGGAGAAACTGGAGAAGTGGACTAGTATTTGACAATTTAAATCGAGTCCCAAGAAATGTAAAGTAAAACACATTTATAGCAGAACTCCACATATGTATTATTGCTTCAATAGATTGAGGGTGGAGCACCTAAAAAAGAAAAGATAGCTGGGATGATAATTCATAACAGTCCAAAAACCTCTTCCCAGTGTAGTTGGAAGGTAAACAGAAAGTTAGGATATATAATGATGGGCTTCAACAGCTGTAGAAGGAAGGTAATACTACCACTGTAGAGGTCACTGGTTCCACTACACCTGGAGTACTGTGTGCAATTCTGGAACCCACATCTGAGGAAGGAAATAGATTGGTTGGAAACCATACAGAGAAAGGCAGTGAAAGTAATCCAAGGACAGCAATATACATCCTACAATATAAGGTAAAATCTGAGAATCTCAGTATGTACTGTCTAGAGGACACAAGGAAGAGTGGGTATATAATAGAAACACTCAGATGCTTACAGGGGTACAAGAGGGTAAACTCCACAGGGTTGTTCAAGTTAAGGAGCACACATCCACCAGGGAGCACAATCTCTGGAAGGGGGAACTTTAAAAAGGATGTAAGGAGGTATTATTTTCATAAAGAAGACAGTGGATAGTTGGAATAGTCTAATAAGCAATGTGGTCAATGCTGGGACTAGAGCTGGGATCACAACACAATGGGATGCCTTTAAGGGGGATAAAAAGAGGTATGGAATCATAGGGCTTCAAGACAGACTTGATAGAATTATGGTCTTCCTCTGTCCTTATTCTTCTACATTTCTTTGTGTTTCAGCATCTATTGGCACATGAAAATAGTATTGGGAGGCCTTGTTTATGTCAGTCTGACTGTAAGATTTTTAATTAAAACATTTAAGTTCTTAGCATTACTGATTCCAAAGTTAACCCATTCTAAACAAAATTTCTTTAAAATGAGCAAATTTTGAGTGGGAAAAAGATGGCCGTCTGGAGCGAATGCACTTTAGCTGTGTGCTGTGGATGCATAGATTAAATGGATTTCTTCTAACTACAAAACCTATTGTTTGTGACTGTTTACCCCTTGCTTTAAAGAGCTCCTGACACAATTGAGACAACTTTGAAAAAATGATATATTTAGACATAACTGTAGCTAATAATTTGTATTTTATACTGTCATTCTCACCCTTATTTCCTTATTCTAGGGGTATTCACATCAATACAGTATGTCTTCCCTTTGAGCTCTGGCTGACTGCCTACACCTGACATCATAATTCTATTTACAACATCAAAATATGTTGCTGTGGAGATAATTATGATGTCGTAAACAGGAGATTGTGATGTCATGTGTAGAGAAGCAGCCAGAGTAGATAAAGTTTAGGGAACAGGGATCTTGTTTTCATGCAACTATTTTCAGTAATAAAGAAAATGGGAAATGAATTACTGAAAATATATAAAGTACTAAAGAAAATGAAATGGAGCTGAATATAAATCTTACTTTTTTCAAAGTTTTGCTAATGCTGTCAGTGGCTCTTTAATGTCTGTGGGGAAGTGTTAGCTAAAGTACTGGTGGAAGATATTGACAAGATGGCAGAAAAAGGAGAGGTGCTGCAGGTGATGGATTTCAGGCTGCTGGATGTAGATTGGAACCTCCCAGCTGTGTCTTCAGCTAGAAGTAGGGATATTCTGGACTCCTTGCAGGTGGCGTTCCTCAGGCAACTAGTCAGTGAATCCACTCATGATGGGGCAATTCTGGACCTGGTACTCTCTAACAGGGACAGTGTTGCAGAAATCAAGGTAGGAGGTCACCTGGGGAATAGAGATCACTGTACAGTGTGGTTCAATATAAGGATGGCTGTGGAACTGAACTACACAAGGGCAAGGGTCTTGGACCTCTGGAGAGCAGATTTTAAAAAGATGGTTGAATGCCTCAGGGATGTCCTGATGGGAGAATGACCTGGGTGGGGTGGAGGAACAGTGGGCAAAGCTAAAAAGGGCCATAGAGAAGGCAACAAACCTCTGCATCAAGCAAGTGAGCAAATACAATAGGAAAAAGAGAACCTGTGGTTCTCAAAAGAGGTGGTAGAAAAGGTAAAGTCTAAAAGGTTGCATTCAGAAGGTATAAGGAGATGCAGAGGGAGGAGGATATGGAGGTGTATCAGGGGAAACAGAGGGAGGCAGGGAAAGCAATAAGGAGCACAAAAGCACAAACTGAGGAGAGATTAGCCCAGGCAGTGATGAAGGGGTTAAAAACATTTTTCAGGTATGTAAGGGAAAGGAGGAAGAGCAGGGATGGGATTATAAGATTAAAAAGGGAAGGAGGACTATGCAGAAGGGGACCAAGAAAAGGCAGACATACTGAACAAATATTTTTGTTCAGTGCTTACAGAGGAAGGAGAAGGGGAAGGGCCATAAAAAAGTAACAGGAACATTGGAGGGAGGCAAGTTGACACTAGTCTGTTTTCAGAGGAGAGTGTATTGAAGGGACTCACTAGTCTGAAAGTGGACAAAGCAATGGGGCCAGATGAGGTGCACCTGAGGGCATTGATGGAGCTCATTGGAAACAGGAGTGGTTCCAGAGGACTGAAAGAGAGCAGATGTAGTCCCACTTCACTAAAGTGGTAGCAGGGAAGAAGCTGGCAATTACAGGCCAATTAGCCTGAAACTAGTGGTGGGAAAGTTATTGTAGTCACTGCTGAAAGAAAGGATTGTGGAATATCTTGAATTCAGTGTGTTATAAGATCCAGGGCAGCATGGATTCATGCAAAACAAATTTGATACATTTATTTGACTGGGTAACCATTAGATCAGGGTAGAGTGGTAGACATGGCCTACCTAGATTTTAGTATGGCTTCTGACACCGTCCCACATAGGAGGCTAATAAGCAAGTTGGGTAGATTAGGAGTGAGTCCAAGGGTGGTAAACTGGGTAAAAAATTGCTTTGGAGCTAGGCACTGGAGGGTGGTTGTAAACAGACTTTACTCAGAGGAAAGAAGGGTGATCAGCGGGGTGCCTCAGGGATCAGTGCTGGGACTGGTCTTCTTTAATGTCTTTATAAATGACATCGCAAAGGAGCTGGAAGAGAAGGTCTGCCTCTTTGCAGATGACAACAAAATCTGCAATAGGGTGGACACTCCGGGGGTGGTGGTGGAAAGGATGAGCACAGACCTGAGAAAACTAGAGGACTTGTCAAGGGTATGGCAGCTTCAATGTGAATAAGTGCAAAATAATGCACTTGGGTCACAGAAACCCATGAGCAGAGTTCAAAATGGGAGGAGTAGTATGGATGACCACCAAGTAGGAAAGAGATCTGGAGATAATCATATCAGATGCCCTGTAGGTGTCCAAGCAGTGCGACAAGCAGTTGGAAGGGCAATGGGTACTGGGGTGTATAGGGAGCGGTATCACAAGCAGAAAGAGGGAGGTGATATTGCCTCTGTATAGATCACTAGTAAGACCCCCACCTAAAGTACTGTATCCAGTTCTGGAGACCACATCTCTGGAAGAAAATAGACAGAGTGGAGGCAGTCCAGAGGAGGGCAACTAAAATGGTTCATGGTCTGCATCAGAGGCCCCATGAGGAGATTCTTAAGGCCCTAAATATGTACACCCTGGAAGAGAGAAGGGAGGGAGGGGGATATGACAGAGACCTTTAAATACTTCATGGGGGTAAATAAAGTCCAGGAGGGTGGCATTTTTCAGAAAAAAGGTGCTCAAGGACAAGGGGGCATGATAAGAAGCTGAAGGGGTAGATTCAGGAGAGATGTGAGGATGTGCATCTTCACAGAAAGAGTGGTGGATTCCTGGAATAGTCTTCCAGCAGAGGTGGTGGGGGTGAAAACAGTGGTGAAGTTCAAAAATGCATGATAGATTTAAAGGAATCTTAGGGAAAGGGAAGCGGGGGTGGGTGAATGGGCTGGAGATCAAGTAGGAATTATGGTGATACTATTGGCAGAGAAAATTTGGCAGACTAGATGAGCCAAGTGGTCCTTATCTGCCAGCAAATTCTATGTTCTATGTTTCTATGAGAAGTGTAAAGACAGGATTAGTAAATCTTTAAAATATGTATCACCTGAAATTTGTCCATGTGAAAAATACTTTTGATTGGCCACGAGCCCTAGTGGATTGGTGAAGCCCAGTGTCAGCCCCAGAACCCCAACTCAGGGGGCATCCAGCTTACCTAGATTAGTTCACCCTTCAAGAAAACATTAAAACCTGAAGTGGCAATGATACGTGGTAGTGTCGGTGACAGTGTGTTAGAAGAGTTAAAAGAGAAACCCACCAACTTGTCATCTGACCATCACATTTTGGAAAGTATTGCTGGAGAAATGGAACTGTCATCCATGTTGGCATTAGCAGGAGGAGCCACACTGACTCGGGCTCAGAGTAGGCTTGTCAGCAGCAATATGCAGTATTCAAATTAGCAGCCAATTCAGCAGCAAAGTAAACTAAACCCAATGCATATACCATTGTAACAGAGACGCTTTTACAGCGATGCTGTTACAGTGACATAAAACCGTAAACACTTGCATTTTGACCAGGTTGTCAGAGTGATGACAGTGTTATTGACTCTGGAGTTTGGCTGCTGTCCCCCAACATACACCCCCCTTGGAGCTGGAATTTATAATTTTGGGGTGTGTGCAGGGCGTGGGGCACTGCCCCCACACATAAACACCAGACAGGTGTCAGTGTGATCCCAGGTTGGGACCTGGTGGTGTCAGGGATGTTGACGACCATGTGTCGCTGTGGGGGAGGTCAGGGATATTCATATCACTGCAGCATGGTGAAACCTACACAGTGGAGTCACTGGATAATGCCATAGAAAAATATTGGAGTACATTCAGTGTCTAGACAGGAAATTTGAAGCACTAAAAACCACAACAAGAACAGTGTTGTTAAGATATGAAGACTGCAGAACTTATATCAGAGAAAACTGGAAAACTGAGTAATTGAAAACTCAAATTCAAAATAAAAATATAAGAATAGTGAGTCTACCAAGTAACATGGACCCAGAATTTCAGTCTATTAGGGACCTTGCTAAAGACATGTTTGTATCTGTCTATGACTTACCACTTACAATCCACCTTTTGTGGTAAAAGCCTTCAGAATCTCTAAAAGATCTCTATGCACTCTGAATTTTAAGTTTTTCAAGAACATGATCAAGAGTCTAAAGTCACAATATTCATTCATTCAATTCAGATAGGGACCCGATTCTGAAATGATCAAGGATTTAAGGGACTGTGAAATATAAGGGGCACAGATTCAGTGTATTCCCAGATTTTGCCTTTGTTACCTAGCAGCATCACAGGAAGTTCCTTCTGTACCGCCAGGATGTGTTGGAAACAGGGATGTACTGGATTCCAGCTGCTAGCTTGGCGAAAGTAAATATTCTGCATAATGGCGAGACATACATTTTCTTTAAGATGGACTAGCTTACTGCCTTTCTTTGTGTTAATATGATAAGAAATTGGATGGGGCACAAGAATCACCTACCCCCTCTGAACAATAAGTCAATATCAGCCTAAACGGTGGAGGGTCTGGAATAATAGAAAATGTAATGGAAAGTGATAAATGAATCGAATGCATCTTTGATTTGCCAGGATGATATCTTATTAGGTTTTTGATTTTACTGTTTAATGAAATCTAAGACTAAATCAAAGCTAATGTATATGGGGGTAACTATGAGGTAGGGAAGATGTGATTATGTCTGCCTATTTAATTTAACTAAGGTCTCTATATGAAGAGTATACAGTACTTCTGATAAGTGGTCTTGGTCTGCTTAATCAGGTAATGCATTTCTGACTGTCTGATAATTATCCCCTCTCCCCCAATTATATGGATAGCACACACTGTTTAGGTATTATTTTTTTTTTCACAAGTTATGATTTCTATGCTATCATCTGTATATTATTTTAAAAAATGAATAAAATATATGGTTTACAAAAAAAGGGCACATTTTGAAATCATTAAGACTAAAAGCATAATTTTCATTGTCTTCCAATAAAAACAAGAAATGATTAGAAATTAGAAAATGAGAGAATGAAATGTTAGCTTTACAATTAAGATATAAAATGAATCTATAAAAGTTAAACATGATGTAAATCTTAATGAAACAGGCTATGATGGGACCAAAATTCAGGAAAAGTTTAAATTTTGTAGTCAGCAAAATTTTACTGTTTTACAGAGGGCATAACATAAGTAGGTTCTCATCACAGTTTGTGACACAATAATATTATTTGTGAATCAGATGTTACTGTGATTAGCAGCAGTCTCTGATCTATCAATTTTACATGTATAAAAGTTGTGGTTGGAAGATACTCAAAGCTGTTCCATTAAAAAACAAACACACATTTTTCGAGTTCTAGATGGATGCTGTATACAAATGCACATCAACACATGGAAACTGCATCAACTGATTTTATCCATATTGACATGATGCCAAAATTTTAATTAAAAAAACAAAGTAGCTAGTGTAATGGTTCCAAAGATAGCCATTTCTAAATATATTTTTGTTAAGGAGTGGAAATGAAGATTAGGGGAATGGTGATGGCAGGGGAAGTCTGAAGAGAGGAGGATTCTCTTTGTGGGAGACTCCATTATGAGAAAGACAGAAATCATAGTCTCTGGGAGAGACAATAATAATAGGGTGATTCATTGTCTTCCAGGTATGACAGCTGAAAAGGTAAGGAATAGAGTTGGGGAGTATTCAGAGGGGAAGGTGGGAAGTTAGATATTATAATCCATATGAGGATAAATAACTATACTGGCACAAACTTGTGGGTGACAAGAGGTAGCTTCCAGAACCATTGAGATAAACTTAGGAGCCTGGGGAGTTCTGTGACTTTCTTGGAAGTACTCATAGTATGTGGGAGAGGGGAGGAGAAGAAGCCCCAAAACAATACATTTAATGACTGGTTAAAAGGCCGGTGTGTGGTAGAGGGGTTTAACTACTGTACCTGGGGCAGTGGGGGAAACTTCTGGAGGTATAGGAGGCTGTTTAAGCTGGATGGTCCACACCCCAGCAGGGAAGAGATGAAAGCCCTAGGGCAAACATTTGATGCATACATTGAGCACCATTTCAACTTGTAGCAAGGGGGAGTTGGGGCAAGGAAAACCTAGTGCTGGTCCACAAATGGGTGATCTAACAAGTACTCCTAAGGGAGTGGTGGGTGGTGCAGGTAGAGGGAAGGGAAATGGCTGGTACAGGGCACTAAACAAGTAGAGGAGGTGGGATCAGTGTGGGTGGGCAGGCATGGGGCAAACAGTGGGGCCAGGAATAATAAGAGATGGGGTAGGAGACTATAGGAGGGAAAGGGGAGATTAGGTTCAGAAGGGTAGCAAGCATGAACACCAGACATCTTGGAAACAAGCTACGTGACCTCCAGGCCTTAATAGGGGAGGGTAAATCAGTTTTCATGGCAGTCACAGAAACTTGAGCCACATCAGGTCTTGTTCAGAAGGGATACAATCAAGGGCAGGAGGGTTACTTTTTATGTTAGGGAACATATCAGGGCTATAGAGGATAAGGAAGTGGGGGTGGGGTGGCAACCAGAAACTGGCCCAAGTGAAAGGGGTGATCCACATGGGAGTGGTCTACAGACCCACTAAATAGATGACAAGTCTTATCGAGAATACAAGGCAGCAAAAAAAAGCTAAGTATCTATGCATCTTTTATTGCTTTATTGGCCACATTTGATTCCAAAGACAGTGGCATCCTATGGCGTAAACTGGAAGGGTTAAATATTAATAGAAATCTTTTGTTTCCAACTACACAGCTGAACTCAGATAATATCACTTGTGTAAGATATGATTTACTGGGGAATGTGACCAAGACCTTTAATTCAACTAGAGGAATGAAACAGGGATGCTTGTTTGCACCATTGTTGTTTCATTTATATATATTTCCAATTTTTATTAAAAAGTTACAACATCCATCTTTTAATTCTCCTAACATTACTGGATTATGCTGCCTAATATTAGCCTGTGTGGACAATATGATTGTAATGTCCTTATTTAGGATTGGTCTCCAATGTAAACTGAATCTTTTTCACACATTTTGTCTGACTCCTAAACTAAATCTTAATTAGTCTAAAACAAAAAATTGTATTCGGTGGAGGAATGTTTCTCCTTGGTTCAGAAATAATAGTAAAATTGAAGAGGTGAAAGAATATATTACCTTATAAGTAAGCCAAATCACAATCAATATAAAGGAGCTATTTTATGTTTTAATAATAGATTCAGTGTACAGTACTCTCTGTAGTCACCACATTAAAGCTGGAGAGATGGACATATGGGGTGTAAAAAATTCCCTGAATTGGAAATTCCCTTCTCATTATTCTACATGGCTTTTTTTTTAATGTCCCAAACATTTTCAAATTGTCATGTAAGGACAGAATTAGGAAGAATATTAGTGGAAGCCTTAACGTAATTCTGGGTTATTTTCTATTGGATTAGCTCTTCAAATACCATGCTAACCCATAACCTTTTGCTTGTTTAATTATGAAAATAAAATTAAGTCATTTTAGTAATGCCTGCATATTGCTTAATGCCCAGCTCATATATTAGGAATACATTAATATATTAATCTCTGGACTGATTTCTAAAGTAGAATTGTAATGGTTGGTTCTTATAAACCCTGTGTAATTAACAAAATATTTGAGATGTGTGCAAATTTGGATTTGGAGTTTAGAAAACAAATCAAAAATATGTTCTTAATTGCCCAGAATAAAACATGTGCATACCTTAGAAAAGTATCTGGTACTTCCGCTCAATTGACAGAAGAGTTGTTTATTTAAGACTTTTCCTACTAAAAGTTAAGAATACAGGTATAGTCAAAACAAAACACATTTTACTCTGTATTTGTTATTCTAATGCAATACAGAGTGAGCCTGGTCTTGCTGACATAAATAACAGATCATTTCATTTTAATACGATATCCATTTTTGAAGTAATTACTGCATGAAATTCTCATAAATGCAATAAAGCCCCTAGTCCAGACTTGATTCCAGCAGAGGTTTATCTTCATGTACCTTTCTATGGGCTGACATTTTGCTTATGTTTTTTAATAAGAGTGTTAGGGATGATTTTATTCCAAATTATTGGCGTGGTGCAGAAATGGTTCCGATTTTCAAAAAAGGCCAAAAAAAAAAAAGATAGACTTCAGATGTATGGACCTATATGTATTTTAGATATTTCTTAAACATTATCACAAAAATAATACTTGAAAGATGAAATAAGCAGGTTTTGAGTCTTGGGGTCTCACCATTCTTCAATTTGGCTTTAGGGAAAACTGCTCAAGCAACAGTTACTTGCTTTATCCTTAGGCATTTGTTAGAAAAATATATTCAATTAAGAAATCAAAAGCTTTTTGTAGCCTTTACTGCTTACAGTACAGCTTTCAATTCTATTTCATGGTCTGTGTTATAGCAACAAATGTACAAATGGGGAAATAATCCAGACTTTAGCTCAGTTGCAAAAAATCTTTACACGTCTACTTGTGCCAGAGTTAGATTGGTTCAGGGGGTCATTTATCTTGCAAAATCTCATCCAATAAAGGTGTAAAGCAGGGACATTTATTAGCCCCAACCCTCTTCAATATTTACATAGACCAGATTCTTGTAAGTCTTTCACAAGTGGTATCAGACTCACCAAGAGGGGGCACATTTGAAATTATTGTCCTTTTTTATGATGATTATTTAGCAACTTTTTTATACTCAGAGCAGGGCTACTTAAAATTTAAACCTTCTATATGAAGAGTTATAGCAATTATCTGTAACAATAAATTCTCAGAAAAGACGTGTTCTCATCTTTGAGTCTAATAATAACCACTCCAAATGCAGGGTTGGTTTATGATATTACAGTTACTAGATATACCTACCAAGGTTTGGATTTCCCTGCAAATGACTCATGGTCTACTCATCTTTCTAAATGCAAGCTTAAAACTAGATATACCTCTTTCAGTTTAAAGAACTTTCATTTTCAATTTTGTGGTAATAGTTTCAAACCCTCATTAAATGTTTTTTCTTGCCCAAGAGTTATTTGGGTGTGAAATTTGGGGACCTTATCAGATTGATGAACTTGAAAAAATTCCTCTTCAACTATTTAGATCCTCTTTGGGACTTAATAAATCTAGTCCTTTCCTGTATATTAGGATAGAGTTGGGACTTGGGAGCTTTAAAACATTAGATTCATCTATTTTTGAAGTACTGGGTTAAAATAACAAGAGCAGCAGAGGATATTACTATGAAACGTTGTCTCATTGAAAAGAAAAAAATAGTCTTCTTTTGGGTGTAAACCCTCTGCCTGGTTGGACAATGTTTCATTACTTCTATGTGAATACCAATTGAGTTACCCAGGGAATTATGTTATGCAAAATATTGTGATTAGTCTCAAATATACACATTACATTAAGAATAACATTCAGGTGTCAATCAATCATAGGACTTTGTTGCAATTATCTATTCCAAATTCTCAACTTTTACTTTATTTTTATTTATTTATTTATTTAGCTTTTGTTGACTGGGTAAGTGCACTAGACAAATCCTGCCTATTTTCAGGCACGACCCGGGGGAGGGGGATACAGATGAATGTCAACTGACCTTGAACCAGAATAAGCTGTTGGTGGTATTTTTAGTGAACTTGGTATTCTAAAAATGGTGTTTGGTTTGGGTATAGGCAAAATCTTGATTTTATTTTTGACCGAAAGAAAAGAAATACTGTACTTTTGTGAGTTATAAGTCTGAAATTTTTCCAAGTAATATTTTGGGTGCTAGATTCTCAAAAGGCACAAACCCACATAGTAATAACTGTTCCAGTTATATGAGTGGTCCTGAGTATCTTGAACATGAACATTTGGATTGTACATGGTATACCAATGCATTGTGCATGGTATACCAAACCCAGATCATCATGGGTAATTCCAATTGTTGCAGGATTATCTTCCATACCTGTTGCTCTGGTACCTTTTTTCCATAACTGTCAAGGACAAGTACATTATAAAGCATTTGGCAAATAATTTTTCTAAAATAAGATATCTAAGATATAAAAAGTTATTTATTGGCACAAGGGTTCTAACATAATTATTGACTATAAACTGCCCAAATTTTTTAGGCTTTTTGCTTGTTAATAGATTTTGATTGGCTTGTTCTGAGATCTCCTGACATCATTGTTAATCAGTTACATTAGGTTGATAAGCATTTTTTAAACTTCAAGTTTATTAAAATCATTAATGAGGCAGTTTACAATGAGTTTGTAATATATGGATAATTAAAATAATACCCCCAAAATACATACAAAAATTCCCCTATAATACATCGCCCGAAACGCAATAATACCATCGCTGGAACTCAATAATACTATCGTTGAGATCTCGTACTACTATCGAAGGAAGATCTCAACGATAGTATTATTACAAACTCACAACAGTGCAAGCACCACCGGACAACTCGAGCAGCTTTCACTGACCGTGAGCTGGCTTTTACTGTAACTGTCGCATACAGTAAAAGCAGACTACACATTCACATCGCGGTAGACGTCTGACTAAAAATGCCTCTGTCAAAAGAACAAAACATGTCAGAAGAAAGGAAAAAGTTTATCAAAGAGCAAGAAAACATAAACATTGTCAAAAAAACAGCTTTCGACCTATGGCTGCTTGGATCGCACTGCAGCTTCTTAGGGAACGTAGCAATAACCATTAAAAAATCTCCTCAGGCTACAAAAAAAAAGACGCTATGTGATGTACTCCGACTCTGACTCTGAGTAGCTCTCTGCACTAAGTGTCACTCGTTCCACAACAACAACAAAAGAAAAATTAGTACTGTTTTGTTTGCAGTTTCTTTAACACTGCTCGCTTTTCTTTGTTAAACTTTTCAAAAGTTGTCCAAGTTGCCGTAATCATTGGCTTTCTCTGTCACAAAATTACCTCACCACCAACTCAACCCACCATTCCTGACTATTGCAAATGTAAGAAAGTACAATTTCCTCGCATCCATATATTACAAAAAATAACAAATGCATTCTGGTGTTACAAGGCAGTAATTCATCTCGAGGATCTGGGGGCACTTAAAACCTCTCGAGCTTCGCTCTTGAGGTTTACTGTGCCCCAAGATCCTCTCAATTAATTACTGCCTTGTAATACACCAGAATGCATCTATTATTCTATTTATCACATACTAAGCAAGTTCACTTTATCATATAACATACATACAGTTGTAAGCATCAGAACAATGCTAATTTTTGTATAGGCATAGGTATGGTGCCGCACTGTATCTTCCTGATTTAGAACAAAAGTGTCAGCATATATATATATATATATATATATATATATATATACACTGTAAAACTAGTTATTTTCACGTAAAGTAAATTTAACACAAACACAAATGTAACAATAATTGCGTAAATTTATTTTAGCACTAAAGCATAATCACCACATTCACAATAATGGAAAAAAATACTAAAAGTGCTAATTAGCACAAATTTATTTTCACGCAAATTGATGCTTCAGCGAAAATAGTGGAAATTATTTTACAGTGAAAATTTCAAGTTATACAGTATATATAAAATGGGTAAGAAAAAAGGAATCCTCTGGTTGGTTGAAGCACATCAGATGACCGTGTGTATATCAGAGCACGACTGCACCTACACTTTCACCCTCTCCAAATTAATTTTACCATTTTATAAAATAGATAACCCACCCTAGGGTGTGTGGTCATGCTCTGATATACACATGCCTTGGATGGTTGATGCAAGACGCCGTAATAATGCACACCAAGGCGTGCATATATCAGAGTGTGACTGCACACCCTAGAGTGGGTTATTTAATACATATATTTATAGTATACTGTATAAATAGAATAATAGATAGGTTACAGTGAATTACAAGGCTGTAATTCCCCGAGAAGTTCTGGGGACATAGATAACCTCGAGAGCGAAGCTCGAGAGGTTTCTATGTCCCCAGAACCTCGAGATGGAATTGCAGCCGAGTAATTTACTGTAACCTATTTTTTATTTTTTGTAATATATGGATCCGATTCCGAAATATGTGCTGCTTTTAAAATTCTGTGAACTGGGCTAGCTGCCTGTTGCACTGAAGAAGTGCTTGCTCTCGGCTGACCCACGCACAGACAGTATTGAAGTTGTGCCCGGATTTGTGAGGAAAGCTTTTACTTTAATTTGGTAATCCTACCGTTTATTTTCTTTGTTCATCCGGCAGGTAATCCACTTTTCTGAAATAAATATAAAAAAAAACAAACTGGGCATAACTCGAGTTGCTCGCTAAGCGATGATAGCGTCCGCCATGTTTTCGCGTTTGGTTTGCCCGCCTACTCAGAAAGTGTGCCAATGGCATTGCACGTTTACATTGGGTGCACAGACTGGAACGTGGCACCATGGCAACCACGTTTGTGTGGCAGGCAAACTGGCGCATGCGCTGTGGGATTTCAGTGATAATACTATCGTTCAGAGCTGAAACGATAGTATTATCAGCAGTGAACGATAGTATTATCAACAACAACCAATAGTATTATCGCTTGAGGAAGGGTAGAATTATCAGAAAGGGAGTAGTGTATTATAGGGATTTTTTTGTATGACTTTTGATAGTATTATTTAACAATCCATATATTACACATATATATATATATATATATATATATATATATATATATACACACACACACAGTATTTGTTTTGTTTTTATATTTTTTATACTTGTAAGCCAATGAGCATAAATACCCATTTTCATTGGTGGCAAGTCTGACATATAACAATAAAACACAATCCATTACAAAACAGGTACATGGCAGAGACAATATCAATGAGTATCAAAACATTGGCAAGTAGTTTTATTCATGAGTGCTCATTAAGTAATCCTTTAAAAATTGAAATGGTGTTTGCATTCCTTAACTCAACTGGGAGAGAGTTGTAATTTAATAGGGCCCTATATAAAAAAAAAGGTCTCTGACTAGATAATTTTTTAAAACAGGGAACTTTGTATTGCCTGAACCAGGCTAGTCTAGTGTCATGTGAATATGCATAGATCTTAAATAAACATGAGATCATTGAGGAAAATATACCCTAAAAGTTTTTTTTTGCATTAGTACAACCAAACTAGACTTGAATCTATCATCCGGTGACAAAGAGTCAGCAGCAGAATATAAATTACAGTGGTGAGTACTTCTTGATAAATTGGTTATAAACCTGCAAATACTGTTTTATGTCACTCTCAACTTAGAAATGACAGTTTCATTGGCTGCATTATAAACAATAAGTCCATAGTCCAGAATAGGAAACTACTTGGTAGCAGTTTTCTAGTCGCTGGAGTTAGACAGTTCTCAATCCTAAAGAGAGCACTCAATCTCTGATGGGTTTTTTTAATCACTGAGTCTATATGTGGTTCAAAAGTCAGAGCCTCATCAATATTTATGCTGAGGTACTTGAAACATTCTACTTGTTTGGAAATTTATGTACGATCATGATGAAAACAGTACAACAATTAAACTGAACTGGTTGTCTGTGTCTTATGATCAATCATTTCACTGCTACCTGTTCTTGTGTTGGGTTATAATTTTAACTCTGTGACTTCCTGAGTAGGAGGCATTCGGGAAGAAGCATATTAGGTGATCACGTTTTCTAGCTTCCCATCCTGTGGGGGAGGCAGGTTCTGATGCACTTCCCACTTAGACCGTTTCTCTATAAATTTCTCCTTTGTCAGGTGCAACGTGGCTGTTATATGTTCCATACTCAAAATGGCATTTACTCTGTCCCACCATTCACTCAGCATGGGTAAGTGGGGTGATAATGATAACTAATGGGATGCAATCTTATTGACAGCTGCCAAATACATACTCTGGAAAAGTTCTCTGTGTCCCCTGGACTGCACTCCAATTGGGGGAAGGGAACCCCACCTGCAGATTTGAAAACTTAAAGGATTTCCTAGACTCTAGATCCTGCTCAGCCTGCTTTGGGCCTGGGACTAGAATTGTTGCACTCTAGGATATTGCCAGAATATGTAATAGACTGATAGTGTCTACCTCTTTCACCACAGCCTCTCCAACAAATGTTGGTACCCCCCCAAGTGGGCATTAACGGTTGGAATTTGGAAGTACCTAATGAGAATTTTCCACTTGAATTCCCACCAATTTGGGGATGCTGCTACTTTCCACTCCTCCTCCTTCAGAAGCTTTTGCCACTGTGAGTCCAGAATCAGATCTCTGGTCTTTGCCTCCCACTTCTCATTCTCTCACACCAAAGTTGGGTTACTAGCAGATTGTAATACTTTGTAAACAACTGTGACGTATGTACCTTGAACAGGTTGTCTGGAGGACCAATAAAGGAAGTCCTCATAGGCCATTAGTGGTCTAGTGATCTTTTCCACTCTCCTGTCCATATTGAGACAGTGTCACAATTTCAGATAGTGAAACAGATCCCTGTTTGGGAGCCAATATATCTCTTAACTGTTCAAAGGAAACAGTGATTCCCCCATTCACTAATTGGGCGTGCCTAGTGAGAATCACTCTTTCCAATGCCCCAAACTGGGGTCTCTGTACATAAGATCAAATTCCTGATCTCCAATGATGATTGTTAGTGAAGCTGTCTCTGAGTATTGGTAAGGTGTCTGGTCTTTTTAACCACCATCAGAGATTTCCTAGTCCAGGGGTTCATGATTCTTTTTAGTATCATGGGGTCAGTTTGGTCACTGGTAGAGAAAATAGTGGTGGAGGCAGCCATCTGTGTTCTATAGCGCATACTACCCAGAATCCAGTTTTTGTTTTATTATTGTAACTACCTGGTCTGCCCAGTATAGGTAGTAGTGTTCAAAATTGTGCATCCCAGCCCACCTTTTTCTTTGGGAAGACAGAAAGTATCAATGCCCATCTGGATCCTATGCCCCTGCCACATAAATGTCATTGTTAATTTCTTGAGGGGATATGTCTACAAAGCAGTGCATAAAAGATGGAGATAGGCACCCAAGGGGTGGATAGACAGAAAGGTGGCAAAATTCAGCAGAAGACCAGACAGCAGAGAAAACCAGAGATAAAGGAAAACCAGGGAGGGGGCTTGAGTAGAACAGCTAAACAGTCCAGAGAGTTCACATCATGGAAAGCAATGTGTGTCAATACCAGGAGCCTTAGCAACAAGATGGAGGATCTGGGCGCTGCCATGGTGCATTCAGACCTGGACATTGTGGCCATCTCAGAGACCTGGTGTAATGATAACCATGACTAGGAGATGGCCATACCCAGCTGCAACATATTCAGAAGAGACAGGGCAGGCAGGAAGGGAGGAGGAGTGGCACTTTATGTGAAAGATGGCATAAAGGCCACAGAGATCAAGGAGGAACAAAATGAGGAGAGATACTGTGGGTTAAGCTGGAAAGGAAAATGGCGTCAGCCATCTGCACCGGGGTGGTCTACAGACCACCAGCCAGGAGGAAGAGACAGATAGGAAGTTAATGCTAGCCATCCAAATGATGGCAGACAAGGGGTATGGTGCTGGTTGGAGACTTTAATATTCCAGATGTCGACTGGAGCCTCCCAGCAGCAGCATCAACCAGGAGCAGATTTATCCTGGACACCCTTCAAGATGCCTTCTTTAAGCAACTGGTCATGGAACCAATTCAGCAGAAGGCAATACTGGACCTCATGCTCCTAAACAGGGACAGTGTGATTGGGGTAACAGTGGGGGAGCACCTGGGTAACAGTGACCACTGGTCACTGTGGTTTGAAATCACAGAAGGAGCAGAACCAAACCACATAAAAACATGTATCATGGATTTTAGGAGGGCAGACTTTGGGAAAATGAGGATGTGCTTGAAAGAGGCACTAATGGAAATGGGAAGGGAATCAGGGGTGGAGGAACAGTGGGAAAAATTTAAACAGGGATTACAAGAGCAACAGAATTATGCATTAAGCAGGTTAGCAGAGAAAAAAGGAAGAGGAGGCCATTATGGTTTTCCAATGAGGTAGCAGTGAAAGTGAAAGCCAAAAAGATTGCATTTAGGCAATACAAAAAGACACAGGCAGAAGGGGATAGGGAGAAGTACCAGGAGAAACAGAGGCAGGTAGGTCAGTAAGGGAAGCCAAATCTCAGACAAAAGAGTGCATTGCAAAATCAGTGGGTAGAGGGGACAAAACCTTTTACAGGTACATGAGTGAAAAAAGAAGGGCAAAGGGAGGAATATTGAGACTGAAGGGGAGGACGGGGGCCACGTGGAGGGTGACAACAGTAAAGATGACATATTGAACAAATATTTCTGAGTCAATAAAGCAATGGGGCCAGATGGGGTGCACCCCAGGGTCCTAAATTAACTAAGAGAGGTGGTGGCTGAACCTCTTGCAATCCTGTTTAACCAATCACTGGAAACAGGGGAGGTACCAAAAGACTGGAGGACAGCATATGGAGTCCCCTTATACAAAAATGGGAACAAAGAGGAAATGGGGAACTACAGACCAGTCAGCCTGACCTCTGTAGTGGGGAAGATCATGGAAGCACTACTAAAGGAGAGATTGGTGGAACATCTGGTTGCCAATGGACTATAGGACCCAAGGCAGCATGGATTCACCAAGGGGAGGTCATGCCAGACCAACCTCATTGAATTTTATAACTGGGTGACAAGGGAAGTGGATCAGGGAAGGAGAGTAGACATGGCCTATTTTGACTTCAATGTAGTGAAAAAGGTTTCTGGAGACCAGCCTCTCAGTTCATCATAAGAAATGTAGTTTTATTTTGATATTTTCTTAGAACACCATGATCCCCCTAGGTACGCCCAACGTTTCACCCAACACCTGGCTTCCTCAGGGGCTTAGGATCTTGTGTTCCTAAATAAATTCTTTCATTATTGGCTTTAGAACAACTAGGATTCAGTTTTCTGTTTGTTTCTAGCTTCAGATTATAATTTTTTATCTGAAACAAATTACAACCACTTGGAGTCTGTGCTTAGTTTCATTTCCGACCACCCGGGGTACCATTCCAAACTTCCCTTCACTCAGATTTCTAGCATTACAATGCTCATTTCCTGCCTAAGCTAAATAGCATGTGGTGCAGTTTCAGTTCACACCTGAATCTGAGTGAAGGGAAGTTTGGAATGGTACCCCTGGGTGGTCTGAAATGAAACTAAGCACAGACTGGATGAAGTTGGATGAAATGTTGGGCGTACCTAGGGAATCATGGTGTTCTAAGAAAATATTAAAATAAAACTACATTTCTTATGATGAACTGAGTGGCTGGTCTCCAGAAACTTTTTTTCACTACATTGAAGTCAACCATTCAACCAGCCCCCAATAGGAACATTTGGTCTACTTCATACAAAGGGCACCCACCCACGTTCTCTTCCTTGGCACTATTTAGACTTCAGCAAGGCCTTTGACACTGTACCATGTAGAAGGCTATTAAACAAACTGGTGAATATGGGAGTGGGCGGGACAGTAGTGTGGTGGGTGGGTCATTGGCTGGGTGGCAGGACACAGAGGGTGGTGGTAAATGGCTGTCACTCCACAGAGGGAAGAGTGACCACTTGGGTACCACAGGGATCAGTGCTGGGGATCAGTCCTATTCAACATTTTCATCAGTGACATTGCTCATGATCTAGAAGGCAGAATTTCCCTGTTTGCTGATGACACAACTCTCTGTAACAGAGTGGACACACCAGAGGGTGTAGACAGAATGAGGAGGGACCTGCAGAAGCTTGAGGAATGGTCAAGGTTTTGGCATTTGAAATTCAATGCAAAGAAGTGTACGATAATGTATATGGGGCACAAAAACCCTGGAACAACATATCAGTTGGGGGTGAAGATATAGCATGCACCAAGCAGGAAAGGGATCTTGGGGTTATCATCTTGGATGACCTCAAGGTAGGGAAATAGTGTGACAAGGCAGCAGGTAAAGCAAATAGGATGCTGGGATGCATAGACAGAGGCATCACCAGTAGGAAAAGGGAGGTCATAATTCCACTATACAAGACACCAGTGAGGGCCCACCTGGAGTACAGTATACAGTTCTGGAGACCTTACCTATGTAAGGACATAGACAGGGTAGAAAAGGTTCAGAGGAGAGCAACAAAGATGGTACATGGATTGCATCACAAGTCCTATGAGGACAGGCTGAAGGACTTGAATATGTACTCCCTTGAGGAGAGGAGGGAGAGAGGGGGTATGATAGAGACATACAAGTACCTTACGGGCAGAAACAGAATGCAGGAATACATTTTATAAATATATTTCAGCAAAAAAGATGCTCCAGGACTGGAGGGCATTGGATGAAGTTGGAGGGAGGAGGATTCAGAGGAAACATGAGGAAGAATTTCGTTACAGAAAGGGTGGTGGACAAGTGGAACACCCTGTCAGAAGACGTGGTGGGGGCTGAAAAAATCATGGGATTTAAGAATGCATGGGATAGACATAAGGAAATTCTGGAAGTCAGGGGTAAGGGGCAGCATATTCCTAGAAAAACATAAAGGGAACTTACAAGCTCAAATGGGCAGACTGGGTGGGCCATAGGCCCTTATCTGTTGAGAGTGTCTATGTATCTATGTTATTTTGATACTCAAATAACTGAATGTGTTTCTGGGGGCACACTTGAAAGGTACTTGAAGTCTGGGCAGCAGACTCTCGAAATAACCAAGACTTCAGATTTATCATAATTAATTTTACACCCTGAGATGTTACCAAAAGTTTATAATTCCTCCAGGAGATCCAGAACTGAGTACTGGGGATCTCTGGCAAAGAACAGAGAATCATCCACATAAAGCTAGATTTTTTGTTTGATATTGCCCACTCTCATACCCTGAATGTCACCATTCACCTGTACTGCCACTGCCAGAGGCACTATACAAATAGTGAACAATGGGGGTTGGGACAGCCCTGACAGGTACTTCGAGCCAACGGAACTCTTGGAGACATAATCCCATTCACCCTGACCATAGCTTCTGGAGAGGAGTATAGTGAGCAGATGCAGTCAGTGAATGTAGGTCCAAACCTCATTGCTTTCTGGATGTGAAGGAGGTAGGCCCAGTCAGCCTGGTCAAAGGGTTTCTCAGAATCCATAGAAATGCTGTAGAGTGTTAACAGAGCATTGTGCAGTGAGGATATTAAGGAAGTGCTGGACATTGTCATGCAGGTTCTGCCCCTTAATAAATCCAGTTTGATCTGGGTTGACCAGGTGGTGCTCCACCTTCTGCACCCTTGATGCCAGAAGCAGAGAGATGGGACGATATGACTCACATTCTGTTGGGTCCTTCTCAGTTTTAAAATTACAAACACCTCTGCCCTGTGCCATGTCCATGTTTGTGTAGTACCCTTCCCCCCCCAAGGATAAACTGAAAGAGCTGAGATCATTCCAAGGGCAATTGTTCCTTGAACATTTTGTAATATTCAGTTGTGAAACCATCTGGGCCTGGGGCAGTGCTATATCTGTGGTGTTGTATAGCTTCCTAAATCTCATTGTCTGAAACAGGCTGTTCTAAAAAGAGCATTTGTTCTTGGGTGAGGGTACAGTACAGGGCCAAAATATGGATATGCATTTTTATAGTCAGTACATTAATCTGTTAGATATGGGACTTCCAGTACAATACATTGCTTGAATTACATGCTGCTTCCACAGCATTGTTAATGCATTCTGCCAACTGGGACCTAATAGTGCATTATTTGTCTGCACCATTCTTTTCATCCAGATTGGGGTATTAGCAATTTTTTGCCCTTCCTGATTTTCAGTCATTAACAATAGTGATTACCAGAGATTTGCCTGGTTTACATGCTTGATAGAAAGCATTCTCTAATACATCTTGCCTTTATTAACATGACTAAAACTGTTATTTTTGAACCTGTAACTTCTGTAATTGTGCAATATTAGTGTCTGAGAGGTTTTGCCTTTCTCCAAGAGATGCTGACTACCTGCACTTTATTATTGTGAAGCATTTTTTTCATTGATGATTCCCCTATGCTTGTATTTATATGCACTTTTTTATAATGTGTTGTATTTTGTCATACTGTAATTTTAGTTTTTTTTTTCTCAATATATTTCTACATTTTTATTGAAATGTTGCAATGGCTGTTTAGCTGAACACTAAAATGTATCAACCCACAAAAAACAAAACAAAAGGGATGAAACTCCACATGTAACATGCTATCACAAACACACATGAAGTGAATATTTATCAAGTGATATTTAGAACCATAGAAAACATGATGGCAGATAAAGACCCGGGGCTGGATATTCAAAAGGGTTGCACAGTGCGCAATAGGGTTGTGCCAGCGCAAGTCAGAAAATGCACCATTCTGCGATATTCAGCAGGAGGCAGTTGCGCCACTGAAAACATGCTGAGCAACAGCGCAATGATAATGAAGGCATGCGCAACCGAAGGGGGTGGAACCATGCATAAAGTGCGCAGTGCGATGTTCAAAGACGCGCAATGCGCAACAGTGGAGCAGGCGGAAGTTGCGCCATAGCTGAAATGAGCCAAAATAAAAAGGAGCAAGGAAGAGGCACAAGAACGCTACAGGAAGCCACATGTCCGAGAGACAGGCACAGAGAAATAGGGAGAAAGAGGGCAGGCCAGGAAACCACAACACAGAAGAGGGGCAAGGAATGTGTGGGCCACAGAGTGCAGAGGCCAGTAGGTGTACCCGGTGCAGGGGAGGTAGCAGTCAGGACAGCGGGGGGAACAAAGCAACATCAGCTGGGGGGGGAACACAAGCCAGGGACATGGACAGTGCCACCTTCCACATGGAAGCTGTAATGAGGGAAGTGAGAAGTCGTGCTGCAGGGGGACGTGGCCGTGGAAGGGCCCGTCGGCGGTATGCCCCCAACAGGCAGTACCGAGCCCGCACCAGCTTTGAGCTGTACACAGATGTTGAGATTGTGGGCTGGTACCACCTGAACAGGGCAATACTGAGGCGGCTCTGTGAGCTGTGCAGTGATGTGATGCAGGCACCCACACGACGGAGTCATGCTCTGTCAGTGGAGACAAAGGTAATAGCCTACATGTGCTTGCTCACCACGGGTATCTTCCAGAGACCAACAGGGGATACCACAGGCATAATACAGTCGGCCACATCATGCATCCTCACCCAATTCCTCAGCGCACTGCTGCCACATGCTGCAGAGTACATTCATTTCCCCAGCAGCGCGGCGGAGCGCACAGCAAACATACTGGAGTTCCACAGGGTAGCACGTATGTCTGGCGTGCTAGGGGAGATAGACTGCACCCATGTGGCCATTCGCACACCACCTGGCCCCGATGGGGCCACCTACATGAATTGGAAGGGATATGACAGTGTCAACTGCCAGGTGGTGTGTGATGCCAGTGGGCGCATCATCAATGTCTGTGCCACGCACCTTGGGGGAGCACATGATTCCTTCATCTGGTACCAGTCGGCACTGTGCCATTGATTCGAGAGTGGAGACATCCCCACAGGTCATCTAGTGGGTGAGTATGTATGTGGAACTGACAAATCGAGGGCAAGGGGGGGTAAGCCAGAGGTGCCATGGGTGTGGCCCACAGGGTTTGGGGTAGTCTGAGCCTGAACAAGACACTAACCTCCACTATCTCCACACAGGTGACAGTGGATACCCACTCCATCCCTGGCTGCTCACACCCTACCGGCGGCCCACGTCCCCATCGCAGCAACGCTTCAATGAGGCACGTGCCACCACATGCAACATCATTGAGTGGGTGTTTGGGATGCTGAAGGCGTGTTTCCATTGCCTGGACACCTCTGGTGGTGCCCTATAGTATAGCCCCCTCAAAGGCCTGTGGGATATTCCTGGCCTGTTGTATCCTGCACAACATGGCCAAAGACTGTGGGATAGCCGTACAGGTTGAAGAGGGGGACAGCGATGGGGACGACAGTGATGCCGGTGACGATGGGGATGGGCAGCCCCCCCTTGGCAGACGGGACCCCCGACTGATCTGGCTGGCACAGCTGCACCGGGACACCATCACAGAGGAGCACTTCAGCCAACACAGGTAAGTCATGGGGCCATGTGCAACCACCAGTGGTTAGGGCACAACCCACATACACACATGGAAACACACCAGGGGTGCATGCTGGCAAGGGATGTGGCAGGGCACAGAAGCACACACATACAACCAGGGAGGGGTGAACGGTAACATGCCACATGGATGGACACACACACACAATAGGCACAAAGTGCAGAGGGGTCAGGTGCAAAACAGAGCTGGAACACAAACACTAGCAACACACATGTCCACAGGCCACCACATCCACTGATGTCTATGTGCATGTGTCAGATGCTGGGCACCATCGCACTTTGGTGTACAGCGCAATGCAGGCATCATCATGCACATGTACCTGTGGACAGCAGTCAGGAGGGTGTGCAGGTGGACCGTGTGTCTGCGTGTAGGGCCGGGCACCCACCGGTGCACTGCCCACCAAAACGCACAATGCACACAGGGCAGCACCAGACAGTGCCCGCGCTGGGAGACAGGTCGGTCTTGCGGCACAGTGCCATGTCCACCTTGGATGCGTGGGCAGCCCCGCCGAGACCCAGCAGCACTGGCAGGCTGACCACGGGCCTCATAGGGTGGCACCGATCGTCCAACAGGGGTTCCACTATGTGAACGCGACCGTGCCCGCACAGGGGTCTGCAGCACACCGAACATACCTGCACCAGGAGTGCTCGGGATACCCACAGCTGAACCTGGCATCGACAGGGTGGGTGTCGCATGATTCTGGGAATGGGGAGTGGATAGCGAACTGCGCAGTGTGAGCGACACATGGGCACCTGACTGTGTGCCCATTGTGGCCATGACAGCGACCAACGCCTGTGTTTGCCTGTCAATGGCAGCGTTCACATCCTCCCGCAACTGGACAGTGTGTGACAGCATCCTATCGGTGTCCCTGCTGTGTCGCTCCTCGACTCACTCCAGAGCCACACACAGTGCCTCCACATACGTTGCAAGCCCGCATCTGCTGCTGTACTGATGCCTGCAGTAGGCGGGTGTGCTCGTCAAATAGGTCATCTGCCACCTCAGCATCCTGTCCCTCAGGGTATGGAAGGGCCTGATGTTCAGCACCCCTTGAGGGTGGGCGCTGCTCACCAGGACCAGGTATGGGCAAGTCCACAGGTGGTGCACAGATGTCACCGCTGAACCCTGAACCCCCAGTCCCAGTGGGTGACTGCTGCTGCTGCCCCTCCACCTGCTGTGCCCAAGGGATTGGTTGTTCTGCCGCTGTGGCCGCAACAGTGCCACTGTCCTGACCAGCCACTGGTGCTGCCCCACTAGTGCTGACAGGCACAGCCTGGGACTGTGCTGACACACTGGCACACACGTCGGAACCAGCCAGGTCCATGGGCATGAGCTGGCCTGCTGTGTGTCCATTCCGTGACACACACATATCACTGCCCATAACGGTGGTGTCGTCATCATTGGTGCATGTCTGTGCCACAGCCACAGCCACAGCGTGCTGGCATCCTTGGACGCCAGACCACTGAGAAACAGGAAGGGCCTCCCCCACACCTGTCTCAATGACATCAATGTTGACAGCCAGGCGGACCCACTGTTGCAATGCTTGCCGGCTACCTGCGGAGGTGGATGGTCCCGCCTCCAACTCCAGATGACTGTCCGCAGTGGACAGGCCCTCCACTGCTGACCCTGCAGATGCGCAGGATCTGTAACAGAAAGTAAGGACACGTTAGTGCATGTGATCTACCCTCCCCCCGACAGACCATGACGTACCATGCAGTGATAGGCTACCACCTGTCTGGAAGCCACCTCCTGGAATGCCCTCAATGGCACTGCACTGCATGCTTGCAGCGAGCCTGTCCTCTGCCGGTGTCAGCTGCACCACCTCCAGCTGGCCCCCGCCTGTTGCAGCACGAGCCGCCCTGATGGCAGCCACCTTCTCCTTCACCCTCCTCCTGTCGGTACCCATCTTCTTCTTACACTCCTGCACAGAGTGCTGGTGGCTGCCGTGCAGGTTGATGGCACATGCCACCCCCTCCCATGCAGCAGCACAGGCCTGGGGGGTGCCCCACCGTCCACTGAGCAGTACCTCCTGATTGATGTAGGCCTCGAAGAGTGCCTCTGTCTCAGCCTTGGTGAAATTGGGCCTCCTCTTCCACCCACCATCATTGTCCTCCTCACCCAGTCCTCGCTCGGTCATTATTCAGCCTGTATGGATGACAGTGGTTACCTGTGACTGTGCAGTACAAAGCAAGTCCCTGATACCACAGTCCAGAACACCACAGCATGCAACTCACCAATAAACTGCAGTAACCGAATATGGCCACTGCAGAACAGTGTCGCATTTTATGGCGCCAATCCATATAGAATTGGGTGAGGAGCAACTTTATTGAGATGCAAATCGGCGCTGTTGCGCCATTGCATGCTGATCGTATGATTTGCATATGGCGGCTGAATATCGGCGCTTTTGCGCTTTGCGCAATTGTGTTGAGCGATGCTGAGCCAATGCGTGAGTTCTGTGGCATGCGTAGTACACCCACGCGCATGCCCAGGTAGCTACGGCGTCTGCCGCACTGATGACGTGCTGTGTGCAGTAGGCAATTCAGGGCACAGCCACCATTATACCAGTGGCGCTATGGCGAGGTCACTACATGGGCGCTGTGGCACAACTGCGCCAATAGTTACGGCTGTGGCGATGGCACACAGGCAACCAATCATGCTAGGCGCGCCTTAGGCGTCCGATTAGGCGCTGTGCGCGGCTTGTGCGAGAGACCCATGACCTGTAGCAACCTTTGCTGGCGCTGCTCGTGCAACGTAGCTGCACCTCTATCGATACTGTTCTGCGTGTGCGCGATGAGAATAACGATGCTGCCATGCCTTACTTCCATGGTGCCATGCTGCAGAGCACCATATTGCCTACTATAGCGTTAGAGATGGCATGCAGGAGAGACCCTCAGTGGAGTGCCCTTGAGCTGGCCAACCTTGTGGCTATTTTGGAGCCACACTATGGCCCACTCTTTGGTGAGGAGGCACTGGACAGGGCCAGGACCCAGGTCTGGCAAGAGGTGGCCACTAACCTGGAGGCAGCCACTGGCCGCAGGAGAACGGCGGAACAGTGCAGGCACCGGTATGGGGACCTTAGAAGGAGGGAGCCGGAGCAACTTGCACGTCTGCGGTCGCATACCAGGAGGGGCATGGTGCCTCGTCCAGGTGGGTGATACGTCTACACACTTGTATGGTCCATACAGGTAACACTGTCTTATGTGTCGAGCACATAGGGGAGGGATAGTCTAGGGTTGGCTGTGGCGGTGTTTACAGGGTATGGGGTGGGTGGGTCTGGCTGGGTAGGTGGGCACACACATTGGGGCAGGGGGAATTTGCTTTGGGTTTGTACTGATGTGTTTCTCTCCTTTTGTCTCCCACAGGCATGGCCGAGTGGAGGAGGATGGTGGAGCGGCTGCAGAGGGAGGAGGACGTTGCACAGGGGCATGTCGGAGACCAACCCCAATGCCATCAACGTCCCAAAGAGGGTGAGTGCCATGACACCATGATTGCTATTGCATGCTGTGTGACAGGGTGGGAAGCAGGGCATGGCCACCATCCATGGACACCACTGCCATACACGCGACATGTGACAGTCAGCACTGTCCAGTGGCACTGCATGTCTGGGAGTGCATCAATGGTGGTTCATGCATGCACTGGGCACATGGCTGTGGCACTGCCTGCACACCGCATAGCCACATTACTGTACGGCCTTGGTTGTGCTGTGCTGGACATGGGCGGTGGGTGTGTGCAGTGGTACACATGACTGTTGCTGCCTGGTTGGGCATGTCTTGTGGACACGGTCACTGTGGGTGGGCGCACACCATCACAGGAGCGTGGCACATGGCTGTATGCCATGCATAATGGGTGGACTGCAGGGGATGGACAGTCACACCTATTGACTCTGATCCCTTGTCCTAGGTGTGTGGATACTCCTGCAGATCCAGCAGGCCATCCAGGAGCTTCTGCAGGTGGTGCAAGAGTCCTTCCCCATATTGAGGGACTTACAGCAGCATGGGGTGAGGAGGAGGCGGCCCAGGCAACAGCCCCAGGCAGCGGAGGACCAGGCTGGACACTGACATCTGCATGAGCAGCCTGAGACTACCCCCCTTTGATCAACCCTCACACCCCACCTGCCCTCTCCCATATGTTCACCCCTGCCCTTTACCCACCCCCACCTTGTTCCTGTCCCTCCCCCCATGTTTGTACATAGTTGTATATAGTTATTTTTTATATGTTTTTGAATACAAATATTTTGATATGAATACTGTGGTGGTCTCTGATTTGCAGCTGGCTATAGGTGCTCAGTTGCAGTGGTGTACATGGCATCTGGGGTGGTTCAGTCATGGGTATGTGTGTGTGTGTGTGTGTGTGGGGAAGTGTCTCTGGTGTGGGAGTGGCTATCAGTCGGTGTCTGTGGTGTGTGTGTTGTTCCCTGTGCATTGCATTACTGTGTGCAGGGGTCCATGGTGCATGCTCTGTGTCCATTGTGCCCCTGTCAACCCATCCTTGGCCTGTGCAGCTGACGCCCTTGCATGTCTGTGGCCTGTGAGGTCTGCTGCCTTGTCAGTGGTGGCTGTCCCTGCAGGTCATCCACTGTGACTGTCACAATGCTGGGTTGCCTCCTGCCACTGGTGTGGTGCATGTTTGCCTCGGGTGACACTGTGGCCTCCACAGTTGCTGTCCCACCTCCATGCTGTGGCTTGTGTGTGTTGCAGGGGCTGTGCACCACTGTCTATGACTTGTGATCCAGGCATATGCTGGTGGCGTACAGGGCCACAGTTCATGCACAAGGTGGGTGTCACCCCTGTGCCATGGAGGACTGCAGGCTGTGTGTGCACAGTTTTCATGGGCCCACACTGGGGGCTTGGTTGCCACACTACTGCTTCCCTGTGTTAGTGTCCCCATGGGTATGGGTGTGTGTTTGCCCCTGCACTGTGTTGCATCTGGTGTGCTGCATGCTTCCATGCACCACTGTGGGTGTCTGTGCTGGCTGCTGTGGCTCATGGTGGGTCGGGATGTGACACTTGTCTACTGTGCAGGGTGCTGTATCAATGGTGGTGGTGTCAGGGGCACGCCCTTTCCCATGTAGGGTACCTCTTGTGCCGACACATGTTCAGTCTCTCAGCTGTGCCTCAGGGGGATTGTGTGTGTTGGCACTGTGTCTGCCATTGTTGCATTGCCGTGTGCTGCCACCCACTGCTGGGTGCTCATGGTAGTTCTGGCTTGTATGGTTCTGTGGTACGCAAGGTTGCAGTGTGACAGTGGGGGTGGTATGCATGGGGTTTCCTGCAGTGGTGGTCACTGCTCATGGGGAGTGTCTTGGGGTCACGGTGCAGGTGTGCTGTGCAGAGGATGGTGTGGCATGGGGTGGTCCTCCCTCCTTGTGTGCAGTCTCAAGCTTGCGGTGGGTGTGCTGGGGCACCATGGCCCAGCTGTGCTTTGTTTGCTTGTCCCCATGGGCCGGTGGATATTCCAGCCCTCCCCCAGTTGTGCTGTGCTTAGGGTGTGGGGGTGCATTGTCAGTTCTGCTGTGTGTTCCTGTGCCCATCTGTGGCATGGGTGGTGGGCCCCTACCTACCTCCCTGGTTGTGCAGTTACATTGCTCTGCTGCTGGGGGGCTCCCTGCTTGTGCTATGGTGCCTCTGGGCTGCTCAGCTGGGCAGCCCTTGTTGCGCCATAGCGCATCGTATCTGCTCAGCTTCCCCTTCCTAGTTGTGCTATGGCGCAGGTTGTGCACTATTCAGACGTTGGCTGTTGGCGCAATTTGGCTTGCTCCTTTTTTGAATATCGCATCTATTGCGCATGGGCGCAATGGACTTGTGCTTGCTCCTGCTATTGCGCACTTTTTGGGTGCAGTTTGAATATCCAGCCCCCACAGTGTATCTCGTCTGCTCAAACTTCCTAACAGTTCAGTTAAAGCTTTATTGTTTGGCTCTGTATGAGTCATTACAATTTTAAAAATAATATCAAATAGTTCAATTACAAATACATTATACCACAAAAAATGTTAAAATAATATAATGTAGCCTTATTATAGCATACTTAAAAGTTCATAGTAACCTATGAAAATATTCAATATGCAGACAACTGCACATACATTGTAATTCCCACAATTAACTCAACATATCATCTAGGTTTGTATGGTAGTTACTAACAGGAGCTTTACATGTATCACATTCCCCTTAATCCATTAGGTGTGTGACTTTCACTAATCTAGATATCCGTTTCATAAAAAACTGAATGTAAATATGGCGCACAAGAGGTTGTGACCACCTCAATGTGCACAATTAAGCCTGTAATGCCATAAATCCAAAAAGGAAGAAAAGGAATCTATTGATTCATAAAAAACAATAGTCACTTAATGAGAAAATATCTTAATTGTACAGATGATCATGAAGAAAAAGATGTCATCGGAGTTATAGAATAATTCTTAATTCTAAGGGGTTATCCCATAAATATCTTACTTTTGGTGTACATTAATCCACTCAGTTGTTTTTCAACATTTTGGCATACTGCAAATCCATCTCAAACATGTTATAACATCCCACAATACTACTTCTGAGAATGGGTACAAAAGTCCATTTAATAAATCGTCCACTACAAAATATGTTTGTAAAGGAAGGGATAAAAGCAACAGAATTAAAGGGTAAACAGGGAGGAGAGGAGGCACTGTGGGTCACCCTGGAGACTGGAAATGGCTCCACAATCTGCACAGGGGTTGTATACAGGCTCCCATCTCAGGGGGAGGAAATGGACACGGAAATGATAGAAGGCATCCTTGGGATGGCTGAGAAAAGGGAGATAGTGCTGATGGGGGACCTGAATATGCCAAATATTGACTGGAGCACCTTTGCTACAGCCACCTCCAAAAGCAGGGCCATTCTCGATGCCCTACAGGGGGCATGCCTCAGACAGCTAGTTTTGGAACCCACTCGGGAGAGAGCAATCTTAGACCTGGTACTCTCAAATGGGGATGGAGAGAGGATCTCTGATCTTGAAGTGGGTAGCCATCTGGGAACAAGTGACCACCAAACAGTGTGGTTCACTTTAAACTTAGCTGTACAGTCAAGCCACATAAAAGTGAAGGTACTGGACTTCAGGAGGGCTGATTTTGTCAAAATGGGAGAGTGCCTCAGAAAAGCACTAGCAAACAGGCAAGAAGGTGGGGTGGAGCAACAATGGAGAAACATTAAAACCACCATCACAGAGGCAACAAGCCTTTGTGTGAAGCCAATAAGCAAATCAAAACAAAAGAAGAAACCACTATGGTTCTCAAAAGAAGTGGCAGGGAAGGTAAGGGAGAAAAAGATGCATTCAGGAAGTATAAGATAACACAGAAGGAGCAGGACAGAGAACTGTACCAGTTAAAGCAGAAGGAAGCGGGTAAGGCAGTCAGAATAGAAAAGGCCCAAACTGAGGAAAAGATAGCTGACTCGGTTAAGAAGGGGGATAAAACCTTTTATAGGTACATTAGGGAGCAAAGAAAGACTAAGGCAGGGATACTGATGCTGAACAAAGAGAAAGGTGGTTGGGCAGAGAGCGACAGTGAAAAAGCAGGGATACTGAATGAATACTTCTGCTCAGTATTCACAATGGAAAAGCAGGGGGAAATACCTAATCTGGTCAATAGAAGCACTCTAGATAGGGGGTTGATATTAGTCCTTTCACAGAAGAAAGGTTTCTGAAAGAACTCTTAAAACTGAAGGTGGATAAAGCAATGGGGCCTGATGGGATTTACCCCAGAATTCTAAAAGAACTAAGGGAAGAACTAGTAACACCACAGACTACCCTTTTTTAATAAATCATGGGAGGATGGTGTGGTACCTGAGGACTGGAGGAGGGCAGATGTGATTCCCCTTCACAAAAGTGGGAGCAAGACAGAGGCAGGAAACTACAGACCTGTCAGTTTGACCTCAGTGGTAGGGAAAATGTTGGAGTCACTTCTGAAGGAAAGAATTGTTGAGTATCTAGAGGCCAGTGGGGCAGAGGACCCAAGGCAGCATGGATTCACAGCAGGAAGGTCATGTCAGACAAATCTAATTGATTTCTTTGACTGGGTGACCAAAGCAGTAGACCAGGAGGAGCTTCGGACATGGCCTACCTAGACTTTAGCAAGGCATTTGACACAGTCCCTTAAAAAGATTAATAAACAAATTAGACAGCCTGAGTGGATCCCAGGGTGGTAGCCTGGTAAAACACTGATTGGACAACAGGACACAGTGGGTAATAGTAAATGGAGTCCACAGTGAAGAAAGGAGGGTTACTAGTGAGGTACCCGGGGTTCAGTACTGGGGCGGTCCTTTTAATGTCTTTATAAGTGACATTGCAGAGGGACTGGAGAGAGAAAGTATGTCTCTTTGCAGCTGACACAAAGATCTGCAACAGGGTGGGGTGGAAAGGATGAAAGGGACTGGGCAAGGTTGGAGGAATGGTCAAATGTATGGCAGCTTAGATTCAATGCAAAGAAGTGCTGAGTAATGCACCTGGGAAACAAAAACCCAGGGAAGAGTACACAATGGGAGGTGAGATACTGACAACAAAAAAAATGGAAAGGGACCTGGTGGTAGTCATATCAGATGACCTAAAGGTGGGCCAGCAATGTGAGAAGGCAGTAAGAAGGGTTGGGGGGATACTGGGATGCATAGGGAGAGGCATCACCAGTAGAAACAGAAAGTTGTTGGCCCTCTGTACAGACAGTTGGTAAGACCACATCTGGAGTACTGTGTACAGTTCTGGAGACCCCATCTTCGCAAAGACATCGACAGGGCGGAGGCTGTCCAGAGGAGGACAACCAAAATGATGCAGGGTCTGCATCAGAAGACATATGAAGAAAGACTAAAGGAACTAAAGATGTATAGCTTTGAGGAAAGGAGGGAGAGTGGGGACATGATAGAAACTTTCAGATACCTCAAGGAGTCAACAAAGTCCAAGAGGGTAGCATCTTTCAGAAAAAGAGATGTGCAAAAACAAGGTGGCACAATTTGATGATAGAGGGGGGGATGGCTCAGGGGTAATGTGAGGAAGTATTTCTTCATAGAGAGGGTTGTGGATACATGGAACAGCCTTCCTGAGGAGAGCGTAGAGTCAAAAAAAGTGGGGGAATTCAAGAATGCATTGGACAAACATAAGGCAATTCTAGTTGGGGGGTAGGAGGAAGTAGGCTGTTGGTTAACTAGGATCTGCAGCTTATCTGTTAGGTAGGGAAATGGGCAGACTAGGTGGGCCAAGCGGTCCTTATCTGCCATCAAATTCTATGTTTCTATGTTTCTATGTTTGACCCAAATAAGGGGCCAGGCATTCATTCCTAAGTTTCTTATATTTGTGCACAATAACACCACATGAAGTAATGTTTCAGAATCACCATTGCCACAGTCACATTTCAGATCTTTCCTATCTTCAGGGCATTTCTTTTCCCATATCTCAGTTGTAATATTTTGGAAGGAAATGTGTCAATTCTAAATTTCAAGAAAATTCTTCTATCCATTCAATTTGTCAAAAAAATGAGGTAAAGTTCCAGGGTATGTGAGATTTCATTTTTGGAATACCACATGTAAGATTTTAGGGTCTTGATTTTCTCCATGTCTGCTGAAGCAGAATTGCTTTTTTTAGTGTTGATTTTATCACTGCCATGTAAGTTTGGGAAATATTTATTTTCTTTAACAATGAGCCTATATATTCATTAGATTTATTTAATGCAAGGATCTCTCTTATCTCAGTAAGCCAAGGGAATGGGCTATCTCCACAGAGCCAGTATATTTTCTCTTCTAAACATTTTTTCTACTAGTCAGTTATCAACCATACTCAGACATTTTATCCATTATACATTTTTTTCTACACTTTCTTAAGGCTTTCATCTTACTCCTTCCTAGCTCTGCTCTAACTTTTTCTGCTGATGTGGTTGTTGAAACTTGAAGAATAAATCAATAGAATTGATCAAAGTATTTCTATTAGAGATAATTTCCCTCCATTCCAATTCTCTGCCATATATAAAGCTGCACTATTCATCTTCATTTCAGCAGCTATCATGGCAGGGATCAGTGAATATTCTCCATATCTTGCATTGAAGCAATAATAGACCATTCTTAATCTGGATAAATACTGTTTTTATCTATTCCCATGTTTTGTTCAAGAGTAATTGTTTGGAAAAAAAAAAACAAAAAAAAAAGAAAGAAACAAAACAAAGAAACAAAAAATAAATCAAGTTACCAATAATACTGGACACTCTCCAAGATATATCTCTGTCCCAACTGGTGGTAGAGCCTACCAGAGAAGGAAGCATCTTGGACTTGATCCTTGCAGACAGAGTCCAGGTAAAGGATGTGTTAGATGAGGACCTGCTGGCGGGGAGCTACCACTCAACAGTATGGTTCTCCCTGAACCTGGAGAGGGAGGATAACCAGACAAATACAAAGGTAATGGACTTCAGGGACATGGATTTTGTGAGGACGGTGGCCATTCTTGATGGACACTTAAAGAAAATCAGTACGGACATGGACATGGACCACAGGTGGGAAATTTTGAAGCTGGGGTTGTTAGAGGCCACTAAACCTGCACAAAGACCCACTGCAAGAAAGCTAGATCAAGGAAACCCTGCTGGTGGGTAAGGGGGTGCAGGAGAAAGTAAGGGAGAAAAGGCTAGCCTTCCAACAGCACAAGAGAACCCATAGAAAAGATGACAGAAAGGAGTACTATAGGAAATCAAAGGAAGTGAGTACGGTAGTAAGGGCAGCCAAAGCATCCAAAGAGCTAAGGTTAGCACAAGGGATCAAGGAGGGGGAAAAGGATTATTTTTAGATACATCAGAGAGAGGAGGAAGTGTAGGGGGAAGATCACAAGGTAAAACAATTATGGTGGGTGGAGAAGGGAGTTGAGCAGGCTGAGGTACTAAACAAGTACTTCTGCTCAGTCTTTACAAGGGAAAAGGATGGGCCAATTCTACAGGGGGGAGGTAGGGCAAGGGTGGTGGGGTCACTAACTGTTGGTAAGATACTGGTGTAGAGAGTTTGGGAGGACCTTAAGTCTTTGAAGACAGACAAGGCCCCAGGTCCAGATGGGATCCACCCCAGAGTTCTAAAGGATCTGGCAGATGTCCTGGCAGCACCTCTGATGGAATTATTCAGTTCCTCCCTCCTATCAGGATGCATACCAATGGACTGGAGAATGGCACACATAGTACCCCTCCATAAGAGTGGACCTAGACATGAGTCATGAAATTACAGACCAATCTGCTTGACATCCATAGTGGGAAAATTATTGGAAACTATATTAAAGGAAAGGCTAGTGGAGTTCATGGAGGTTAATGGCCTTCATGATGTCTGACAGCATGGATTTGTCTAGGGGAGGTCTTGTCAAACCAATCTGGTCAAGTTTTTTGACTGGGTTAGAAAATCTCTGGATGGTGGTTGGCCAGTTGATGTCCTGTTTCTGGACTTCAGCAAGGCATTTGACTTGGTACCACATGGGAGACTACTGGGCAAGCTGAGGAACCTGGGAGTGGAGGAGTTGATAGTGAAGTGGATTGGGAACTGGCCGAGCAACAGACAGCAGCAGGTGGTGGTGGTGGGATGGGAGCTATTGGAACACAGGAGGGTCATTAGTGGGGTCCTGCAGGGATCTGTTCTGGGTCCACTGTTATTTAATGCCTTCATATCAGACATTGCAAATGGAGTTATGAGCAAAATAAGCCTGTTCGCAGATGACTCCAAACTTGGAGTGGTGATGGACAGTGAGGAGGGAAGGAAGACGCTCCAGAAAGATCTAGTAAGACTGGAAGCGTGGTCAGATACATGGCAGCTGGGGTTTAATGCTCAGAAGTGCAGTGTACTACATTTGGGAGCTAGGAATCCAGAGTACAGCTAACATTGGGGGGGTGCAGTTAAACAGTCTCAGAGCAGGAAAAGGATCTGGGGGTGGTGATCACTGGCAATATGAATCACTCATAACAATGCTGGAAGGCAGTGCCAAAGGCAAACAGAATGCCGGGGTGCATTGCTAGGGGGATCACTTCAGGAAGGGAGGAGGTAATTCTGTCACTGTACAAATCCTTGGTGAGACCATACTTGGAATACTGTGTGCAGTTCTGGTGCCCTTTCTTAAAGAGGGACACTGTGCTCCTGGAGAGAGTCCAGAGGAGGGAGTCTAAGATGTTCCATGGAATAGGGGACAAGCCCTATGAGGAGAGACTCAGAGAGCTTAACATGTACAGAAGGGACAGATGGGAGATGACCGACACCTTTAAATACTTGAAGGGTATAAATAGCGTAAATACTGAGGGTTTGTTTAGATTGAGAGGGGAAGGGACCACAAGGGGGCGTAGCCTAAAACTGGTAGGGGGGAAGTACAGAAGAGCTCTGAGAAAACATTACTTCATGGAAAGAGTGGTGGCATTTTGGAATCAGCTACCTGAGGAGGTGATATCAATGGATTCAGTGGGGGGATTCAAGAAAGGATGGGATAGATACATTGGCAAGGTACAGGATGGGAGGGAAGAGTCCAGTAGGAGAACTCAAGTTGGGATACCATTGGGGGGATGGAGGGAAAAGGTTCGGGGGCAGCAGCAGTGATTAAACTGTAAGCTGCATCTTGAGCAGATGCGATAGACCTTAAGGCCTAATTCTGTTGGCATTTTCATATGTTTATATGTTCGTATGCTCGTATATGTTTTCTCTAGACCAAGCTTGACATCATCTATTTTCCACTGGAATTTTGAATTTTTTTGCCACAAACAATAATTTTACTTTTTGCCATATTAATTCTTCATTTATTTTCAGCACAATACTTTTCTAAACAAGCTAATTTATGACTTAGACCAATAGGGGGTCACAGACAGATGTACTAGGTTGTCCGCATACATTGGTGTGGGGACTGGCATCCCCTTTACATATGTTGAGTGCCCTTTATTATCAAAAAGAAGAAGAGGAAGATCATTTATGAAAAGATTGAATAGCAGTGGTGCTAATAAGCAACTGTGGTTCACACCCATATTTGAAAATAATTTATCCAAGATATTTTCTTTCATGTTGTATCTAACAACTGACAAGTTCTCTGAGTAAAGGTTAATAGTGATTCTAAGAATAGTATGATCAATGTTTATTGAGATCAGTTTTTTCCCACAAAACTATCCTATATATATATCATCAAAGGCTCCATTGAAGTGAAGGTAAGATAAAGTGGAATATGCTTCTTCATATAATATTTTTAATGAAATGCTGTAATATGAAGCACTGATCCACAGTAGAGTATGATTTTCTAAAGCCCACTAGGAATGGGTTAAGAATGTTTTCCTTTTCTACCTATAAATGTATGCTGTTCAACATGATTCTGGTAAACATTTTTCCCTAAACAGTCAATAAGACTGACTGGTTTATAATTTTCCAGCTGGGCTGAATTTCTTTTTCCAAAAATTGGAACCATTATATTCTCTTCCCACTCTCTAGGATAAACATGTTCTTCTATCATTTTATTAAACATTATTGCAAGAATATTACTTCACCAGTCAGTTCATAGTTTATAAATATAGGGGAGATATTTCTTGTGGACCAGGGATTTTATTACCTTTCGTGACTTCTATTGCTCATGCAGCCTCAATTAGGATAATTTGGAAAGTACCTCTGCAGAATTATAATTCACTTATCAAGGTGTTATAATTACAGTTTTCAGTCTGACTGTAAACAGTTTTCTGACGATAATGAATCCATGCCAGTGGTTCAGTATGAGCTGAAATGTTTGTAGTATGATTCCTTGTCCCCTTGGCCACAAGCAACTGAAAGTGTTTGGGTCTTGGTTACAAATTGCCTAAAACATTTCCTTCCACTTTTCATGACGAAAGATATTTTTCTGTGATTGAAAGAAAAATTTGTATTGTTTTCTGTATTTGTTTAAATAAGCATAATTTTCTTTTGAAGGATTTACTTTAACAAATTTGATTACTTTCAATAAGCATACTTTATTATATTTGCAATCTTTATTAAACCAAGTTTTTTGAATATTTGAGATTTTTGTGCTATATAAAAGTGGCAGTATGAAATTATAATTTTCTTTAACTCCTCAGTAGATATCATCAGCCAAGGACTCTAACATGAAATTATCTTCTTTATTAGCTACTTCCTGACTCTTAAATATGTCTGATAGTTTATCTATTATTCCATCTGTAAATAAAACTTTCCTTCCATTTCAAGTTACAATATTTGGTAGTATATCTTGATTTCCAAGCAAACTATCATTTGAAAATTGTGAAAATCATGACTGTAAATTAAGTTGTATCAGGGAGTGATCACTCTCAGGCCTGACCCTAGCACCTTTAGCTGAAAAGTAGGTGAACTTTGTTTGGGAATCTCACTCAGCCACTTCATTCAGGACAGACAGTCCCATTTTATCCAGTAAATGTAAAAATCTTCTGCCAGTTCTGTTTACTACCTTATCTTTAGACAGTCTTTCTTGTATTATGTCTTTCCGAATATTTGTGAACAGCCCCGCTATTCACTAAAACTACCACCAACAGCGTAATCTGGTTCAGTGCCAGTTGGCATCCATCTCTATCCCCTTCCCCCAGGACAAGGCTGAAAATAGGCAGAACTGTCTAGTCCTCCTTTTCCTGTCAATGAAAACTAACTAAATAAATAAAAATAAATAAATAAATTATAGGGGTGCAGTCACCCACCTGTAGTTAGGGTTGAAACTTCACTTCTATATTAAACTCAACATTTTGCAGTTTAATAACTTCACAACTGTTCAACTGATTCTCATGAAAATTTGCCTGCACCATCAAGGACTAGCAATCTCTTGCTGTGCTAAGTTTTGTTCTGGCCGAATGTGTGGATGCAGGGCTATGGAGTGTCAAGGAATGTGAAAATAACTTTTTTTTTGTAAAATTCTTTATCACACCGCTGTGCATAAATGGCTTGGGATTCTGGTCTGAAATTTTCAGGGTAGAAAGGTATTGGGTCACAGATGTGCCTTTTGAAGAATTGGTGAAAAAATATTAATCCATTCAAAAGTTATTACATTTTAAAATATCCTATTATTTTCAATGGCAAAAGTTAGATGTGAGCCTCGAAACAGGATTCTGTGTCACAAATGGGTAATCCTTTGTCACAAATGAATCTTTTTCATGCTGCCAGCATTTTGTTTTTCAGTTTGTGAGGCAAACAAAAGCAAATAATTCAAAAAGGTGTTGAGTAAAAACCAACACATGTGTTCTGCTAATTCTACTCTACCACCATAGGGACTCCCCCCCGAAGCCCTTAGGCTTGCTATTACCTCCTTGTTCCTATCCCTCATTGATTATGGGCTCCTAGTCTATGGGGTGGCTAACAACACAACCCTCCATAGAATCAAAATTTCCCTCAACAAAGCATGTCACCTTCTCATGGGCAGTGCCAAGCTCACCCACATGTGCACTCTTTACACGCTAGCTAACCTGCTCAATTTCAAGGAGTGACTCCTGTGCAAGACCTGCCTCTTCACCAAAAAAATAATGGCTGGACTGGCCCCGCTCAGCCTCGCAATGTTGATTCAACCTGGTCCCATCGCTCTCTTCACCCGTAGCTCCACTAAACCTATGCTCCGAGTGCCCAGAGTCAGGACTGCCTTGGCCCAGAGGTCCTTCATCTATAGGCCCCCAACCTGGATAAACTCCCTCCCTGCATCCATCTCCAATGAAAACAGACATGGACTTTTCAAGTCCACACTCCAGAGCCACCTCTGCACTGTATGCAGCTGTAATTGCTCATAGATTTTGCCTACCTGAGTATCTCTTACTGCTTGACCTAATCCACCTTCAACAATGGACCACTGTCCAGCCTCCTTTTACCTCTCAGATGCTGATTAATATAAATTGCACTGTTTCTTGACTGCTTTGTATTTCACTACCTTAGCACAATTTTGTACAGCACATGTAATGTCAAGTCTCAATGTTTATTGTACCTTTGTCTATTGTGTCTAAATGTGATGTGGAACCTTTGTAAAAAAAGTCTCTGATTCAAAGGTTTGTAATTCTGATGCTATTAATAAATACATAAAAAACAAATAAGTGGGACCCCCTCAGCTGGATTCTGCACTTATGTGTTGAAGATATGCCCTTGAATTTATTTTTGTTAATATTATAAATCTTTTTTCGTGACTTGTGATACGAAGAAAGATTCTTTTTCATATCATGAGTCATGAGATAGGATCCTTTTTCCTGATGGCAAATCCTTTCCCTGGTGTCAAGTGGTTCCCCCTACATCTGATCACCATCCCCGTTGTTTTGGTGATGTCTACTGGCACCCCTCACCCTATGATCACTGTCCCCATTGTTGCCCTGCTGTGTAGTGGCACCCCCCATCCTCTGATCACTGACCCCATTTATGTTTTATGGCCACAGCCACCAGTTGCATACTGTGTAACCCTGAGCAAGTCACTTAACTTCCTTGTGCTCCCAGGTCGGTCCTTGAAACAAGCTTCAGCTTAGGTGCCTTTCCTGGTTAAACATTTCCCCTTTCTCACTTTCCCTGGTGTCTAGTGGCACACCCCAACCCTCCGATCCCAGTCTCCATTGTTTCCTTGGTGTCTAGGGGCACCCCCACTCTCTGATCACTGTCCCCATCAGTTTCCAGATTTTCCTTGTGATTAGTGTTACCCATACCCTTTGATCACAGTCCCCATTTAAAATTTTTATTTTCTCTGGTGTCTCTGGTGTCTAGTGGTACCCACTCCCTCCAATTGGCATCCAGGCTATAATAAAGAAAATGGTCCCTCAATGCCTATTTTTTCATAAAACCTGTAAATAAATGGTCCATCGGCAATCCCACACCACCACGTCAACCTCCCACTCAGCACCTACTACCCCTCACCCTCACACGCCCACATACCTTCACTCACTCACCTGGGTGAAGATCCATTCTGCGACTGAAGACATGTCTTGGAACCGGCGACTGCAATATGATAAACTAAAGTAAATATGGTTCAACATATTTCAATGGGGTTTTCATCTCTGATGCATATCTTAGCCATTTTTGCATATTTTGACACCAAATTTCCAATATAGCCTTTTGGGGACCCCACCTCATGACCTACATCACTGGAATTTCGCTAATCCATCCCAAAAGGCAATTTTGCAGTCACTTGCCAAAATAACCTTTCAGAAATTGTTCACTGCTTTGCTCATGAGGTGGGGGTCTTAAGAAGGCTATGTTGAAAATTTGGGGTCAAAATATGTAAAAATGGCAAAGTTAGGTGCGTGTGTATAAATTTCACTACACTCGTTCATACATTTGGTAATTGTAAATATTTTCACTGCAAATTTTCAACATAGACATTTGTTTACATCACCTCATGAATGTGACAGCTGTAATTTTTCAAATCCTGGCCAAAATGTGTTTTCTCATCTGTGGTGTGGAATGATGTTGTGGTGGTGCGGAATGATGTTTCGGCAGACATCTGAAAATTGTCAGCCCAGTGTTCATCAAATGGGGTAATAAGAAGACTATGCTGACAATTTGGCTGCTGTTTTGGCTGAAATGCTTCTACAGCAACATGTACACATCTATGGAGGGATTTGAACACAGGGCCCTGAGGGCACTACGCTTCCACAGCCAAATGAGGATACGATTATACTATCTGAAAAAGTAAGGAAATTCTTTGCAAAAAACTCCATTAATACATCAGTTAGGGTTAAAGTGACAAAATTAGGGAAATGTGGCATTAGGGTTGTAAACCCTAACACCCCACCCCCACCCTGCAGACAGCAACAGGCATAGAGTGTGCATATACTATACCTATCTCAGCTTGCTTACACATGGAATCAGGTGAGCATTAGGGTTGACAACTCTAAGGCACACCCATGCCTGTTGCTGCCTGTGGGTAGGGTGTTAGGGTTAGAAACCCTAATGCCATATATTTCTCTACTTTTGTCACTTTAACCCTAACTGATGCATTAATGGATTTTTTGCAAAGAATATTACCTATTCATGAAATCTCTCATTTATTTTTTTGCTGTTAAATTTTTTATTGAGATATAGAGACATACAAACATCATTTGAACAATTGACAATTCATTTAAATTTACAATAGGTCAAAATCACCTTACTATATACATTTAATATCAGACTATATGTACTGGCAGCTGGATTACATACATGACTACACTAAATGGTATATATGGGATTCTAGTGACTGGTGGCCTATGGGGTAAGGGGTAGGAGGGGGAAATCTCTCATTTATAACATTCTACTTCAGGGAATTTAGAGGTGGCCTTAGTCAGTTCCATCTCCTATGAATCACAGAGGTTTTCATCAACATTTTCTGAATTGCTTGGGAGAATATAACAATTACCCACCAAGTATGATTCATGATTCCATTCTATCCCAGTTATCATGAAGTCTATTTATTTATTTTTTAATATATTTTATTACTTAACAAAGTCATGACATTATTAAGACAAAACAGTAGAATTGACATTATTATGAAGTATGACATCTTAGATACTGGTAGAATAGGAAGAGAGAGGACTGAGAAAATCAATGAACCAGATAAATGAACATTCTGGAAAATTGAGTTTAACAATTTGAACAACCCCCTTACCCACCCCCGCTGTGGTGTATACTAATGTCCATTCATGTGGCTATGCTATTATTCAAAATAAAAGAACATGAGAGGCCATATGTAGGAAAGGGAAAAAAAAAGAGAAAAAACAATTTTTGCAGATGGATTCACTTCCTACTTGAGATAGTGTGAGAAAGAGCAATTCAAAGGAAACAATGGAGTAGAGGAACCCGCAACCCAGCTTGTATATGAGTGTCAATTCAAGTAAAGGGCATATAACTTTCCCCATTTTTTCATAAAGGAGCGCTGACGGCGGTTCACTTGTGCTATTAGATGTTCAACATGGAGTGCAAAAGACATCTCGTGCAACCACTCTGCATATGATATTGTGGTCTGGTCTTTCCAATGTCTGAGTACCAGTTTTTTAATCGCCATTGATATTAAAGCCAGATGGTATCTTTTTTCTTTTACCTGGATTTTGGAATAATCTCCAAAAATACAAGTTTTGGGAGAAAAAAGGCCACGCAACCCCAGCATCGGATCTAAAGTTGATTTTATTTGTTTCCATAAGGGGGATACTGAATCGCACGACCACAGAATGTGTAGCAATGTATCTTCCTCCTTATTACATCTGGAGCATGTTGCAGAGGGTATACGTTTCATTTGTACTAGTTTAATAGGGGTATTGTAGAGGTTGTTTAGGATACAATACTGTGTTATCCTGTATCGATCCTGGGTGTGATATGTGTATAGGTCTCTCCATACACTTTGCCAGTTGATGTCTCTGCTCGGGTAGAGACTTTGCCAGATTTTGGAACCAGCAGCCGATGGGGTTTCTGGAAATGTGAGAAGCAGGCCATACAATTTTGAGATGCCATGCGGTTTGTTAACTAGTATAGAGATTTGGTGGAAGAAATCGGTGAATTGAGAAGCTTTGGTTTTGCACCCAAAGCGTTTGCTTAAAAGGTGTTTAAGCTGGTTAACTTTGTAAGTAACCGTTACCGGCCACCCAAACTTTGCTAGAATTTCTTCTGTAGTCAATATGTCATCTGGTGAGTAAAAATCCACAACCTTGCATTCGGAGAGGACTGGTAGTCATCTTCTGATTATGAGAGAATTACCTATCTGAAGATTCGGGTTTGCACAGATGGGTTGGGAAAAGTCTAAGATTGAGGAGACCTTGAAATGCCTAAAAAACTGGGAGAGAACCCTGAGAGAGGTTCCAATCGGGAGAGACTGAAAAGTTTTGGGTATATTTCTTTTTTATACATAAAAGAGAGACGCTGGAGCTATATTGTGAGTTCTAAAAAGCTCTAGTTCTGCCTGCAACCATATTGGGCTATATCCTTGATGGGCGAGGGAGTCAGGTAGGGATAGCCATTTTCCACATTTATGTAAATGCGAGGCCCAATAATATAATAGGAAATTGGGGAGGCGGAGCCCACCAAAATCCTTAGACTGGGATAGTTTGTGATAGGATTTTCTGGTTGTTTTGTTATTCCATATAAACAGGTTGATTCCTGAATGAATACGTTGAAAATAAGATATTGGTAACCAGACGTCCAGCATGTTCAGGGGATAGAACAGTCTGGGCAGTACATTCATCTTAATGGTGTTAATTCTGCCCCAGAATGATAGTGGGAGTTTGTTCCATCTTGTTAAGCCTTGTTGAATGTCATGCCATAAGTCCTCTAAATTAAGCTTCCGTGATAGAGATGAGCTTAAGGTAATATAAATCCCTAAGTATTTTATGGAGCATGGAGCCCATTTCATGCCAAATTGGGTAAAATTTGAGCTATGTGTAAAATGATTGAGAGGGAAGATTTCAGTTTTGTTGATGTTGAGTTTATAGTTCGAATGTTTACTAAAGTCTTCGATTATTGCCAAGGTTTCTTTTAGGGAAGAGACTGGGTTTGAGAGATGACGGAGTACGTCATCAGCGTAAACTGAAATTTTGGGAGTATTATTGACTATGGGGATGCCAACAATTAGTGGGGATAAATTTAGATGCCTGAGAAGGGGCTCAAGATACAAGTTAAATAAAAAGGGGGAAAGTGGACAGCCTTGTCGTGTGCCTGAAGTGAGGGGGAAAAAATCAGATAGAATTCCGTTGCAGTATAACCTAGCTCTAGGAGAGAAATACAGAGCTTGAATCCATTTTATAAATAAATTAGGGAAGCCCATGGTTTGTAATGTTGTCCAGAGGAAAGTCCAGTCTACCCTGTCAAACGCTTTTTCTGCATCTAACGAGATTAGGGCCATTGGGATGGGGGACAATTTTGCTGTATTGATAATGTATTGGAGTTTATGATGATGGCCTGCTGGGGTTCTGCCGGTGACAAAACCTATTTGTTCAGGGCTAAGTAGAGTGGTCCAGACTTGCTCACCCTCTTAGCTAATACTTTGGCTAGGATTTAATATACATGAGTTTAATAAGGAAATGGGATGATAACTTGTTGGAAGGTGTGCAGGTTTGCCTGGTTTAAGAGGAGAATGATGAGAGCTTCCAAAGTACTGGATCTTGTGTATGCCCTGAAAGCAGATACTGATATAGACGGAGCAGGCCTGGTGCTAGATCTTTAGCAAATCGCTTATAGAAGTTTGAAGACAGGCCGTCGGGACCAGGGCTTTGTCTGGTGCTAGGTCTTTAATAGCTGACATTATCTCCTGAGTGGAGATGGGGCAGTTAGCACATTTGTTGCCCAGGGAGAGAGATGGCAAGGGAACTGATGTTAAATAGTTTAGCATCTTGTTTGAGGAAGGGGAAGGGGTAGTTTTGTTATATAGTGAGGAGCAATAATGCTTAAGTACTGAGACCATGTCTCTAGGGTGGGTTTTAACTTCCCCATTAGAATCTTCAATAGAGGTTATTAGTCTAGAAGTCTCTAATTTCCTTAGCCGTAGGGCTAAAAGATGACTTGCCCTTTCACCCTGTTCGATGTATTTTGCACGGGTTCTTAATATAGCAAACTCGACTTTTCTTGGGTAAGAGGGAGTATTGGTTCCTTAGGCATGAAGTGTTTTCACGGTGTCTGGTGAGGAAGGGAAGGGGATTGCTCGAGTGTTTTGATTTGAGCTAAGAGTGTAGTGGCTGTGGCCTCGTTCTTCTTTTTACGTGTGGAGGCTAATCTGATAAATTCTCCTCTCAGATAGCATTTCAGTGCACACCACTCGTGATCTACCCGCATGACTGAGCCTTGGTTGTGGTTAAAGAAAGTTTGAATCAGGTCCGAGATTCTAGTGATGGTATAGTCATCTTTCAAAAGTTGGTTATTTAATCACCAGATCGGATCTCTATGAGAGTTTTTGCCTAATACCATGGTCACCCATACTACTGCGTGGTCCGATATGACTATAGGTTCTATATCGGAATTACACACGTGCAAGAGAGAATTGCTAAGTAATATATAGTCCAATCTGGACCACGTGGAGTGTGCCATGGATTGGAAGGTGAAAATACGGGCCACTGGGTTCTGCAATCTCCACGGGTCACATAACCCGACTTAGTCTATAAAATCTGAAAGCGCCTTTTGAGCAATGGAGAGGGGCCTGAGTGGGGAGTTGGACCTGTCTAGATCTTGTGTAGGGGGTAGGTTCCAGTCTCAACCGAGTATCATTGGTATAGACATAAATGCCCGTAACTTATCTAGTAAGTTTATAAAGAAATCGGTGTTCCCTCCAATAGGACCGTATATACTCCCTAATACTACTTCGGTGTGATCCAGGAGGCCGTGGACTATCGTGTATCTCCCAGCTGGATCTATGATGATAGTTTTGGCTTGAAATGCTATTGAACGGTGAATGAAAATAGCTGTTCCCCCTGTAGCAGATGACATGCCCGAAGCAAAGACTTGCCCAACTTCTTTTTTGCGCAGGCTAATAGCTTCCTTCGGTAAAAGATGGGTCTCTTGAATAAAAGAAACCTTGGCTTGTAGTAAGGCTAAGTGTTTGAGTATTTGGGCTCTCTTAGTGGGTGTGTGGGCTCCTCTCACATTCCATGTAATAAATTTCTTAAGACTATATGTCATTCATTCCTGATGCAGTCTGCATAGCCTGTACCCTAAATAAAACAGGGAAGTACACCACAGCGTCCCCCCCATATCCATATCTTTTCAGTAACATATTACTGGAACTCATCAGCATCCCATAGTTAACAAACTCCACAAACAGTAAACATGCGTCTCATCCTGGAGGTCTCGCGCAAAAAATACAGCTACACAACTTGAAGTGAGTCTAGGCCAATTTTCCCTCCCTCCCTCTAAGTTAACCCACTGACAACTATGTACAACAAACACACTGCTTGCAATCCCTTGTAGTAAGTTCTTCGTGTTAACCTCACCTGCAGCTATTTTTTTTGTTACCCTAGTATGGTTTCTCTTCATAGACTATCATGAAGTTTAGATTTATCGTAACTAATTCCTTAACTACTCACTCTTTATCTATTTTGAAAAGCATGGTCAATCCACCAGATGGTGTCCCTGAAGTATTTTTCCTCTATGCATTACCTGAGACACAGCTAATTCCTTCCACCCATATATCATCCATTGTCCAATTTTCTTTGAAAGACACTATACTGTATTAATTTAAGAATGCTCTGAAATGTTCATCAGCTAGATTTCTAACTACCTCTGCTATGTTTCTTGTCAAAATTTTATTTTGATGCTTCATTTCCCTACTCACATTTAATGTAGTTTCTATTACATTTGATATACCATAGTCCCTTGTTATAATGAATGCATCTGGGTCCATGCCATCTTTTTGCTATAGCAAGGGTTCATTATAAGGAGGAACTATTGTATTTCATGCAAGAAGAAATAAGTGGGTCATGGGAGAACAGCTCAGCTGCCAGTGTATATTTCTTTTATTAAAAAAAAAGATAAGCACAGGCAGGAAGCGAATTCAGGGACTACATGTGGTATACAGTCACTCTACCTGCCGAGTATGTTTTACTAAAACCCAACCTAACACCACGTCGATTCACACCTGCACTCTTGCTCCTACCCTTCATGGTCATTCAACTTTCCTAAATCAGCAGGTTCCTTTTTACCACTCCACTGGACGAATATGGATAGGCTCCTTGCAGACTCTCCTCGTCCTCTGGAATCAAGGCTTCCACTCACCAGCTGCTCTTAGTTGCTCTAGTTGCTTCAGCCACTCCAGCCTGTATTTAATGCCATTCAATGCTATTTGTGTTTCCTTAGTGAAGCTCTACTTAGACCACCCAGAGCTGGTCAGCATAAAGCGGGGGACAAAATCCCTCTATTACATGAGCCTGTCTTCATCCATGCAGGGAGTTATGCATAACTAGAAAAGTAGAAATCCCCACAAGGCTCCTGTTCAGAGCATGTCAGTGTCAAGTGAGGTCACACTTTGCTGCTGGTGAAAAACAAACAATAAAGACAGGGTGCTGCACAGCAGGGTTACAGAGGGAAAATTACTGTGATAGGGAAAGAGTGGCAGTTGGGGACAGCTGGCTGGGATAGTTCCCTTTGTTTTTCACACTCACCCATTAATGTATTAATGGGTTAAGCTGAAAACAATGGTACTCATCACAGCTGTTTGTTATAAGCAGGATTTGTTATAACTAGATTTGTTACAATGAGGGAGGACTGCATTTAGATTATATAACTGTCGGTCATGATTTATCTAACCCAAAAGCTCGTCTGCTAGACACTGGGACATTTATACCACCCTCTGGTCAAATTTCAGTTATGGATGGTAATCCATGGGAAGAAAGGGAAAGGGGAAATTGTTTAACCAGGAAAGGCACACTAAGCCAAAGCTTGTTTCCAGGTACGACCTGGGAGCACAAGGAAGTTAAGTGACTTGCTCAGGGTCACACAGTATGCAAGTGGGGGCTGTGGGATTCAAACCCTGGTCTTCAGGTTTGCAACTCAGAGCCTTAAACCACTGCGCTATACTGCCACCTTATGTTTTTCTTACACTTATCAATTGTGCTTTTATGAAATACTATTTCATGTATTATTTGTACTTTGCTTTCTTTTTCTACAGCCTTTGGGAGATCTGACAGGTCACATATTAGAATTCCCAATCTGTCCAGTTTATAGGCTTCTGCCATGATCTGGTTCAGTAGTATGTAATTTCTGTCTGTGTGGTTTACCTGCAATTACTGATGCCTGTCTCTCTCTATACCCATTGTATGCCCTGTGCCCTAATTTAACACGCATTATCCTACCTAAAAAATAAGATACAGTTTGCATAAGATTTGTCTGAATTTTATTTTGGTTTGCTTTTAAGTCATGTATAGTCAGAAGAGGTTGCAACTCTATGCCGTTATTGTTCACTTGTTCCCATTTGTTATTTATTATGATGTTTTCCAGCTATTTGATACTTGATTGATTGATTGATTGATTGAATTTTGTTGACCGGGTAGGCCCACTGAGATTAGAAGTCCCTTTTTCAGGTGCAAACCGGTGGTGCGGGGGGGGGGGATACAGATGATAACCAACTAAAATTGAACCAGATTAAGTTGTTGGTGGTATTTTTTACAGAATAAGGGAAATTTGGCCAGGACACCGGCGACATTCCCCTACTCCTTTCGAGAAGTGCCATGGGATCTTTAACATCCACCAGAACAACCACCAGAAGAGGCAGACAGGACCTCAGTTTAAAGTCTAATCTATTTACTATGTACAAATATTTCCTTGGACTCCCTCAAATATGACAATATTGTAATGGGGGATGCTATTTCTATGCCCAGATGATTAAGTTTTAACACTTGTCTCCAGATCTATTTACTTATTTACAGTGCATTGAGTATTACATAGACTTATGTATCTATATTGGAAGGGCTTCTTACACAATGCATTATATTATTTCTACCATTAGGAATCTCAAGTTCTATTTCCAGTAATTGATTTAAAGTTTCTCACAACCATCCACAGTTCTCATCACAAGTTTTATATATCCTTGAGATTTTAATAGCTGCTTCATTGCTAGAGGGCCAAAGATGTTCAATATCCCCTTTTGCCTTTACCTTGGTTACAACTTGCACATTCACAGCCGACTGTAGGGCTATAATCATCTCTACATCAGAATTTTCATAATTACCCCCAATGGAGTTTTCCAGTGGACTTTTGTCTGTGTTGAATTACCTATGTTTACTTTTTCTCTAATCCCTTCCTATTGTTACTATTACACATTTTTTTTAATATTTGCAGAATTTGTATTTTACACAATTTGTTCTTTTTGACTTTTGTCTTATTTTTGTTTTCTTTTGAAAACATAACTCTGGAGTCAGAACCAGTAATTTGTTGCTTGTTTTTTATTTCCACTGCTCTTTTTGTCTAATCTAATTCATATGATTGGTCTTTCCTTGTGACAGAGTCCCTTTTGTCTTTCTTGTGTTTTTCATCCTGTGGATTCTTTACTTTAGGGTACTTCTTATTCTTTTTTGATTTAAATATTTTTCACCACTTTGGAAATGAAGGAATTTGATGCAGCTAATTTGAAATCTGAGTTGTGTTAGTTTCTCTTTTTGTTTCATTTATGGGGCTTATTGTCATGGAATTGTGTTTGGAACCCAATTCTCCTTTGGCCATTTCTTTTAAAATATTTCTAATTAAAGCTTTATGATGTGCTAAAGTAGATTTTATAACTGTGATCTCATCTGTTAGGATGTGCAATTGTTCAGTAGGACATCAGCCATGTGTGGCTCCATCAATGCCTTAAGAAGTCTAGTGGTAAAAGGGACTGGGTATTTTTTCATCAAGTCAGAGAAGGAATTATTAGTCTGCAGAGATACAGCATTATTGATCACCTCATCTAACTCCCTGTCTTTATCTTCGTTTTCTAGTCTAGGTGATCTTTCCAGGGAGCTCAGTGATTTGTCAATCCTAGTAACCAATTTTGGAAATGGTTCCCATTCAGATTCGGTGAGTGAGGGCTGTAAAATTATCACCTCTCTCTGGATCTCCCCTTCCCTGTCCACTGCCATCATCCCTCATTACTATATTAGTTCTAGCAGGCAAATCAGGATAAAAAGTTTCAGGGAGTGCTCTGTATCTCCATACTAAGATTTACTGCTAAAAATTATTGCTGAGTAATTACCATCATCCTTTTTATGATTTTTAACTTGTGAACCTTAAAGACTTTACAGTTTTAGTTGCTGTGATGTAGCTGTACAAAGAACATTTTCCATTAGGGCCTGTTTTGAATTTTTTCACTTTGTCTGCTGGATTATCTAATGTTCCCACTTTGAGGGTATCTAATCTTATTTCTTTATTGCTAGTCAGGGCAGCCTTTTTTAGAGTTATGTTTCTTCTTATTTTCCTCTTTCCCAACTTTATTAAACCCCTTTCTTGTGTAAATTGTGCATTCAAATTATTGAAAGTATTTAGTTCAGGCTTACTGCCCTACAATAGATTCCTCATTGAGTGAACTACCATTCTTAAACTGTTTGTCTAGTGCAAACATAGGGGAATTCAATAAAGCCACAATAAGCAATTCACTATTGCTGCTGCCAATTAGAGCTCACTGTTTATAAAACAATACAATGCTAAAATGCTGCAAATAGGAGAAGTTCAGTAGCTATGATACTTCAGTTTGATAAGAAACTGTAAATATATGTAAATTCAATACTGAACAATTCCTTTTCTAATTTCTTCTGAAATATAGAAGCTTTGTATAGAAGAAAAGATAGTCCAAAACAAAAGTTATCATGCTTGCCAAAATTGTTTCAGTACTTCAAAATTTTCTTAAAAAGGCCTCAATTTGTGTCATGCCAATAAAAGTATAATTCTACAGTACTGTTTGAGTTCTCACAAGAGGCCCAAGGTCTTGAGTACTTTTGGTATTTTTATTTTTATATATGTTTATAAACGTTTATACTACACCACCATAGACAGGGACCACAGTGTTCCAGTTCCACTGATGCAGGAAAGTTGGTGGCATGTTCCATTCCTTGAGAATTGTGATGCTGTGTTAGCAAGACCTGGAATGTGAAAACACTGTCTGCTAGGGTTCTGGTTATCTTGAGCTATGTATGAATACAATATAACAATAATATAGATTGAACAACAGTAAAACACTGCCTCCATTAAAACTTCCAGGCAAGCATTTTGGAACTGCAAACCCTAAACCAATCTGGTACTATTTAGTTAAATAACAGTAGGGGTAGTATTCCTAGAATAAATGGACTAAACTGTGTTTCATACTACTGAAATGAAGATGAATTGTGTTTATTTATTTTTATTTATTTATTTCAATCTAGGATTACAATATCTTTTACAAAGGTTCCACGTCAGCGTGTGCAACAGTCATCATTTTTAGTTACAAACATATAGTCATTGACTTACAGACATGTAATAACCAGTACAAAGACTTGAGATATGAGCAAGACAGGGAAGGGGGTGGGTGGTGGGGAAGTGAGGGTAGGAGATCAAGGGGAAGGAGGTGCAGGGGTAAGGGGAGTATGGGAGGTAGTTGGGGTGGTGGCAGGAGTGGAGATATGGGAGGGAGGTGGGTGAGGGTGGGAGACAGTGCAACCAGGGGGCCTTGTTGAGGGAATATGACAGGTAAGGTGCTAGGGATGCAAAGACTGATTGTACGTTTTGGGTGCTGGCTTTATTTGTGTGGCTTTATTAATAGCAGAAATTTGGAATGGAGGGAGATTTCTCTAATAGAAGAACATTTTGATCAATTCTGTAGAGCTATTCTTCAAATAAAAGAAAAACGTCAGCAGAAATAGAGCAGAGCTAAGAAGGAACAGATTGAAGCTTTAATAAAGAGTAGAAAAATTGCATATTGGATAAAATGTCTGAGTATGGATAAAATAACCGACTAGTGAAAAAAATGTTTACTTTAACTTATTTTATTGGATTTTATATAGTTTACATCAGGAAAAGAAAACAACATTCAAAACCATAATCATTGTGAGTATGGTGAAACAAATGTTTAGAAGAGAAAATAACCAGGCTCTCTGGAGATAACCCATCTTATTCACTTTCTAATTTAACAGAGACTCTTTTATCAGGAAAATCTAATGCATTTAAGGGCTGACTCCTTAATGAAAATAAATATTTCCCAAACTTGCATGACTTTGATTAAATCAGGATAATAACTCTTCTTTAGCAGACATGGAGAAAATCGTGACTCTAAAATCTTACATGTGGTATTCCAAAAATAAAATCTCACATAGCCTGGAACCTTGCCTCATTTTATTGATGTATCAAATGGATAGAAGCATTTTCTTGAAATTTAGACTTGAGAAAATTCATTCCAAAATATTAAAACTGAGATATGTGAAAATAGATACCCCTGAAGACATGAAATATTTGAAATGTGATGTTGGCACAGGTGATTTTGAAACATTACTTCATATGTTGTTACTGTGCTCCAAATATAAGGAAGTTAGGAATGCCCATTTTGGGCAACATATTTTGCAGTGGATGATTTATTAAGTAGACTTTTGAACCCATTCTCAGAAATAATAGTGTGGGATGTTGTAAAATGTTTGAGATAGATTTATGCCAAAGTGTTGAAAAAAACTGAGTGTATTAATTTACACCAAAAGTAAGAGAATTATGGGATAACATCTGAGAATTAGGGATTATTCTCTAACTTTGGTGAACACTTTTTCTTCTTGATTAATTATCTGTAAAATTAGAATATTTCTCATTACCTGTAATAGAAACATTTGGTGACTTTTTATTTGTCAATAGACTCTTTCTTCCTTTTTGGATTTATGGGATTACAGGCTTGATTGTGCACATTGCGGTGGTCCTGACCTCTTGTGCACCCTGTTTATATTCAGTTCTTGTAAAATGGATATCTGAATTAGTGAAAGTCACTCACCTGATGGATTGAGGGGAATCTGATAAATGTAAAACTCCTGTTAGTAACTACCTTACAAACTCAGATGATATGTGAAGTTAATTGCATGAATTGTGATATATATCTCTAACTATTTGATTATTGAATATTGTCATAGGTTTCTATGAACTTTTAAATATGTTATAACAATGTTACGTGATACCATTTTTAAATGTTTGTATAGTATAAGGTATTTATGATTGAACTATTTAGTTCTGTTTTTAAACTTGTAATGGCTCATTCAGAGTTAATCAATAAAACCTGAACTGAACTGAACTTAAAATTCCTAAATATATGGGAGGGCCAAAACCCAAGGTTCAATGTATGGGGAATAGCTCCTCCCACATCCCAAATAAATCCAGCCTCTCCCAGCAGCTCACGCTTAGTATGTTTGAAGCACTTTGGGCTCCTGCGTGGCTCATGCAGCAGTGCCTCCTTTAATTTTGTGCTCTTGCTGCTGTTTCACCTCTCCCTGTCCATTTTGGTCTGTTTTCAGTTTGCTCTTTGCCTGTCACTCTCCTTCCTCCATTCCTGTTCTCCATTATCCATTCCTTTGTCCCCCATTCCTTGTTCATTCTGCCCATTCCCCAATTGTTGTTGTTGTGCCTGTTTTGTCCCATTTTCCCATTCTCTATTGTCTTGCTTCATTGGTCTTACCGCTGTTCTCTGTTCCCTCCCCATCTCTGCTTTTATTTTGGGCTTTTCTCACTCTTTTCAGAGCTGCTGCTCCATCTCTGCACCAGCCCTTCTGGGTTGAGTGTGGTCCTGTAGCATTCAACTTAAAGCTGTACAAACCAAATTTGTCTTAGCTCTGTTTTGCTGTGCTCAGTTTGTTTAAAAGTACTTCCTGTCTAGCATTGTAAGTATTGTCCTCCTCACAGCTGCTACCAAGCCTCTTTCACTGCACTTATCCCTTCATCCTGCTAATTATTTCTGCTCTGCTTATCTAATTCTAGTACAACAGCAGCCACCTGTGCTTTCCTTGCTCAGCCCATACCAGCAGTTCTGATAGTCTCTGTCCCTAACTCATACCTTGTGAGGTATTGGGCACAGGTAGGCTTGCACTGTCTACCATGGATGGGAGTCTATTTGTTCATTTCAGCTTTTATCAGTAGTCTGACAGTATCCATCCCTAACTCATACCTAGTGAGGTATTAGAGTGCAGGTGGGCTTACCCTGCCTACTGGGGGTGGGAGTTCTGTTTCATCCAGTTTCAGCTTACCTGCAGTTTGACAGTCTTCATTCCTAACTCATACCTCATGGGGTATTTGAGTGAAGACGGTCTTACCAAGTCCATCAGGGTTGGGAGTCCATTTCATCAAGTTCATATATTCTTTAATTCTGCCTTGTCTTGGTTCCATAGGTTCTACAGAATGAGATTTGGGTCTGCCATCACCAGTCAGAGGTGGGAACTCTCTAACCATCAGCACAGCATCTCCCATTCCTGTGCTTTCCTTCAGTTCAGCACCTGGCCATAGCAGCTATATGCAGCATGACTGACAACATGGCATCTTCTCTGCCTCCTGATACCCTACCACCAAACCCAGAACAAGGTCCTACAAGGCCTCCTTAGGCTCTTTCAGCTCATAAGTGGGCTTCCAAATTGAAGTTCTCCATTAAAGACTGGACTGTTCCCTGCCTTGTGGCTGAACTCAAATGACGGGGTATCCAACACTAGGCTTCTACCCACAAGCAGGAATTGCATGACTCATTCCTAGCTTCCCAGCCTCCACCTGTCCAGGATCCTGGTCCCAGCCAGCCTGTTACTCAGCTGAAATCTTCTCCATTGTCTGAAATCTGGGACTTTGTGGCTCAGCTTGCCTCATCAGTTTGTAGCCTGCAATCTGGAATGACAGCAATTGAATATCACTTCACTGCTCAGCCTACTCCCACCTCCAAAACATCAGGTCCTGCCATTATCCCATCAACCACCTGTGCTCTGAACATTCTTGCTTCACTGAGTACTCTTCCAGACCTCCATGATCCATCTGTCTTGATGCCATTACCACTACAGAACCCAGGTAGGATGTCTCCCTCATCTTCTCCAGTCACCTCTCCTGCTCACCTTATTCCAGGTCACCTCTGCAGAGACATTCTTGATGGGAAGGACGGTAACCTGATTTCTCTTCTTATCTTTTCTCATGAGATTATGGACAACAGAATCATCTCCTGCAGTAATGTCTCAGTCATACTGAAATCTAAAGATCCTAGGCTCCTGAGAAAATTGATTGTCTGAATTCTTCCTAGCATTCAGCCTCTACTGTGATGTAATCTGTTCAGCAGTTCCTTCCTGACACGAGGAACTTGACTCTTACCTATATCTTAAGTCAACTTAAACACTTGTTGTGGAGGCACCCATTTCTATGACGATCAGTAATCCTTCTCTACAAAAGCTGCTGTGGCATTGGCTCATTAAAACATGTAATTGAATTGGGCTGTTCTCAACAATGAACTCTTCTGCTGTCACTTTGTTGGGCAACATACTTACTGCTGCTCCCTATGCGGCTCCTTTAACCATTTCTGTTCCCCTGTGTCCCCTAACAGTGGCTGCTTCTGCTTCATCCACCAATCCTAACAGACTTAATTGACCATCAAACTCAACTTCTGCTTCTACTCTCAGACTCACTCATACCTACTCCAGACCTTCTGTCGACCTGGACTGTTGCAGCTGACCTGTTACATACACTGGGGGCAAACCAATTTGCAACAACTTCAGTGATACAGGCTGCCCTGCATCTGCCTGCATGCTCCTTCATGTCTGCAACTTCTGTGGTTATGCCAATGCTCGCTATATCTGCCCAAAAGCTCCCAAGCCTCCTTGACAACAATTTGTTCAGCCCTCTATTCTGGCTAACATACAGGTTTTAGCCAGGTTCTAGCTTCTCATCCTTCCCGTCCAGTTCTGCATCATATCCTTTTTGGCTTTTCGCATGGATTTCACACCGGCATCTCAGTACTCCCCTCTAATACCTTCCACTGTCATACTCTTCAGTCTGATATCAGGGAATCTGCAGTCATCCATCAGCTAGAAAGGAACTTCAAAAAGTATTCCTCCTAGGTCCTTTTCAATACCCACCATTTCCTACCTGTCGAATCAATTCTATAGGTATCTCTACTAGAAAATTCTCTGTCAAGAAGCATCTCATCGTCTACCTGTCAGCACCTTGATCCTCATCCACCCCAAGCATCAATTCATTAATTCCCTCCAATGACTATTCTCTATCATATGCTTGTATCACTATTGCCATCACTTTCATTAAACACTTTGGCCCTGGCTCCTGGCTCTCAAAAGCCAATATAACAGATGCGATTAAGTTGCTACTAATTCATTCATCTCTTTGGCATCTCTATGGAATGTCTTGGGAGGATCACTATTACTTTGCAGTGCGTCTTACATTTGGCTGCAAAAGCAGCACAAAGCTTTCTGATATGTTCGCTGAAGCACTTTGTTGGGCATTACTTAACATTTGTCACTATCCTGCTGTGATTCATCTGTTAGATGACTTTCTCCTGATTTACCTGCTAGATTCTTCTCCCACGCTGGTATTGCTGCCCTTGTCCAGCTGTTCAAAGAACTTTCAGTTCCTCTGTCTGAAGAGAAAACCCCAGGTACAGCAACATCCCTCAGATTCCTTGGAATAATACTGGATACTGTCCATATGGAAACCCGATTACCTCCTGATAAACTGCACTGGATGCAAGCCTTAGTGAAATCATTCTTGAACCAACCCTCATGCACAAACATATGCTACTTTCCCTTCTGGGATACCTCAGCTTTGCAATGAGGATAATTCCTCAAGGTCGATCCTTCATTTCCTACCTCTTGATGCTGGCATCATCAGTTTGTGAATTACACCACCATATCCAAACCACAGTTGCTGCAAAATCAGATCTCACCATGCAGTTCCAATTGTTATCTTACTGGAATGGCTGTTCAATGTTCTACAAAGACCCTTCTCCTGACTTGCACCCCAGAATTTACACCGATACATCTCCAACTCATGGCTGTGCAGCCATCTTTGAGCAGTCTTGGATCGCTGCTCCATGGCCTCCAGACATTACCACACTTTGTGATTTTTTTGTCTACATCTCCTCTTTTCAAGATTTACCTAATTATAGCAGCTGCCTTCCTATGGGGTTATCACTGGTCCATTCAGATAGTATCCATCTTTACTGATAATAAACCTAGAGTGGGTATTATCAACAAGGGCAGGTCTTCATCCTATTTCATCACACTTTTCATGTGGAGGCTGACTTGGCTATCTCTTTATTGCAGTGTTACAATACAATGCTTTCATATACTGGGTTATGCAAATAAAGCAGCTGATCCATTATCTCCTTTCCCTTTTCTGACTTTTTATTGCCTCCATTCTTCATCAGACCCAGTCATGACTCCACTTCCTTCATTCAGTGACCTAATAATGATGTAGAATATTATTACCAGAAAGCCAATACCATTATGTGGGTCACCTTACTCCAGTCACCTGCTGTATATATACTACAGCATGGAGAAAGTATTCCTCATTCTGCACATTGCAGTCCTACCACTATACTTCTGTTCATATAGGACATGTACTAGCATTTCTAACCTTTTGTCATCAGGCCTTGAAACTGCCATACGGTACTATCAAGCAATCTTATCAGGTATCCAGTTGACCAGCCTGGGAGTGGGTCTCAGGGTGGTAACCTGGGTAAAAAATTGACTGGACAACAGGATGCAGAGGGTAATATTAAACAGAGTCCACTCTGAAGGAAGGGGGTTACTAGTGGGGTACCGCAGGGTTCAGTACTGGGACCGGTCCTCTTTAATATCTTTATAGGTGACATTGCAGAGGGACTGGAAGGAAAATTATGCCTCTTTGCAGATGACACAAAGATCTGTAATAGGGTTGATACACAAGGGGGGTGGAAAGGATGAGAAGGGACTTGGCAAGGTTGGAGGAATGGTCAAAAATTTGGCAGGTTAGATTCAATGCAAAGAAGTGCAAAGTAATGCACCTGGGAAATAAACCCCCAAGGAAAGAGTACACAATGGTGGGGGGAGGTATTAATGACAACAAAAATGGAAAGGGACCTGGGGCAGTCATATCAGATGACCTAAAGGTAGGCAAGCAATGTGAGAAGGCAGTAAGGAAGGCTGGGGGGATACTGGGATGCACAGGGAGAGGCATCATCAGCAGAAAACAGGAAGTTGTTATCCCTCTGTACAGACAGTTTTTGAGACCCCATCTGGAGTACTGTGCAGTTCTGGACATCCCATCTCCATAAGGACATAGACAGGATGGAGGCAGTCCAGAGGAGGGCAATGAAAATGGTGCAGGTTCTGCACCAGAAGCCATACAAAGAGATACTAAAAGAGCTTAATATGTATTCCCTCAAGAAAAGGAGGGGGGGGACATGATAGAAACTTTCACGTACCTCAAAGGAATTAACAAAGTCCAAGAGGGTAGCATCTTTCAGAAAAAGAGATGTGCAGGACCAAGGGGGCACAATTTGAAGATGGGGAGGGGTGACTCAGGGGCAACGTGAGGAAGTATTTTTTCATGGATAGGGTGGTGGATGCATGTAACGGCCTTCCTGAGGAGACCGTGGGGTCACAAACAGTGGTAGAATTTAAGAATGCATGGGACAGACATAAGGCAATTCTAGTGAGAGGTAGGAGGAAGTAGGCTTTTGGTTAAACTAGGATCTGCAGCTTATCCAATAGGTAGGGAAATGGGCAGACTATGTGGGCCAAGCTATCCTTATCTGCCGTCAAAGTCTATGTTTCTATGTTAGTTCTTTTCCTCACAGTCAAATCCATCCTCATATCCACTGTTTTCTAATCCTTCAGTGAAACTTCTACTGGGTATCCAAAGAGTTTCAATCACTAAAACACCTCATCCTCCCCATATAGATGGCTCCATAATGTGAATAATGTAGAATTTATTGAACTCAGATGCATTTGATTCTACCTTGAATATCATAATTTCTTCTGCTATTTGTTCAGCTTTCTATGGATTCCTGCATCCTGGAGAGTTCACCACCTCATGATCCTTCTCCGTCAACTTCCTTAAGATTACCAACATACATAAAAGGGCTGATAATCATATCCTGTTGCTACCTTCTTCTATGACTGACATACAACATAAAGGAGTTCATGTAACTTATTACCCATCCTGCAATAACTGGTGTCCGGTAGCCCATCTAGACAAACTCATGCTCTTCCACTCATACTCAGATCCACAACAGCCTCCATTGACCTCCAATAAGCAATCATCTATGACCACAAAATGGTTCCTGGATCATGTTAAAACCCTTCTTCAATGGCTTGAACTTAATCCAGATTCCATCTCAAGACATTCATTCTGGATTGGAGCAGCATCATCAGCATCAAATCAATATTTCTGCACTCATCATTAAGAATCTCAGAAGATGGACTTCATCAGCCTTTGAAAAGTACAGCTATGTAAGAATTTACCATAGCAGCAGATCTTCAAGGGGAGCTCTTGCAGCAGGCAAAACCAGCAAGACTGAAGCCATCAGGTGCCAGGACCACATGGAAAACTTCTAGCTAGCAGTCTACAGTGGGGGACCATCCTCATTAACATCGACACACTGACGTCTGCCTATCCTATAAAAGGGGCTGTCCCCAGACCTATCTCAGTTCTCCTGCTGTAGCCCTGCCACAGAAAGCAAAAATGGAGAACCGAGGCAGTTTCTGAAGGCCGAGGAAAAGCAGCAAAGCTGGAAAGGAGATGCAGCAGTGAGGGGGAAGGAGGGAGGGAAAGCAGTGCCTGCTGCAAGAGCTCCTCTCAGAGATCTACTATTATGGTAAGTTCTTACTTAACTGTACTATCTTGCTTCAAGGGGGCTCTTGCAGTGGGCAACACTGGTAGGACTGAGTCCCAAGCAGCACTGGTACTGACCTTAAGTCAGCCAGGAGGAGGCAAAAAATAACAGACAGCAAAAGGCCATTCATGAAAGAAGACCCTGAAGGACAGCTAGTCTGAAGTTGGTCCTGCATCTGGAGGCAATATCCAGACTGTAGTGCTGGATAAAGATGTGAACCAAATTCTTAGTGGCAGCTGCACAAATGTCCACATTGGACATATTTCTGAAGCAGGTAGTAGAGGCTGCCATACCTTTAGTAGAGTGGCCCTTAACTGCCCCAGGCAAGGGCTTATTGTACTTACAGTAACAGTACACAATGCAATTTGCCAACCATTTAGAGACATGCTGTTTCAAAAATGGTGCCCCTTCCCTCTTGGTGGTAAATGAAACAGACAACTTATCCATCTTATGAACATGCTGGGTGCAGTTTGTGTAATAGCGTAGCACCCTGTGAACATCAAGAGTATGCAGCAAGGCCTCCCTCTGATTAGAAAACTCAGGGAAATAAACTGGAAGGTGGATGGATTGATTCAACGTAAACTCAAACATCACCTTAGGCAAGAACTTAGGACTGGTACCCAAAGATAGCTTGTCTTTGTGAAAAACCAAATAAGTCTCTTTACACATCAGAGCCTGGAGCTAGGAAATCCTCAGAGCAGAAGTAATAGCAACTAAAAACAATGCTCTCCATGACAGAAAGCATAGCTCGCAACTCGTGACTGGCTCAGAGGGAGGCAGAGTGAGCTTTTCCAAAATAAAAAGAAGATCCCAGGGTGGGATCGGGTCCTGAATTTGAGGTTTCAAATGTAGAATGCCCTGCAAAAAAAGTGCAGCCTTGCCTTCTATAGTTGCATTGTATGCAGAGATGGCAGAAAGATGCACTTACAGTGAGGAGTACCCCAGACCAGAGTCCAAAGGGTGAGGAGGTACTCCAAAATCAAGTATACTGGGCAGGTGAAGGGATCCAAGTGGTGAACTGTAGCCCAGAGGGTGAAGCGCTTTCACTTCATGGTACATGGAAGGTTTCCTGGCAGCCAGCAGGATATTGGCAACCCTAGAAGACACCTCAAAGTGGGCAGCATCTAAGTATGCAGGAGCCATGCATGGAGATGCAGGGACATGAGATCTGTATCGATCTGGGTGCCCTGATCCTGGGAGAGCAAGCTGTTGCAGATGGACCAGGGAATTGGAGGTTCCACGGCCAGCTGCTGAAGTAGAGGGAACCAAATCTGATGTGGACAGTATGGGGCTAGGAGAATCATCTCCACCCCCTCTGACTGGAGTTTTAGAACCCTCTGCAGGAGCAGGAAGGAAGGCATATACTGTAGAAACCTCTCTTTGCAGGAGAGGGACAAGGCATCATACCAGGAAACTCCAAGCCCTGGATTGAGCTAGCAGAAAAGCAGCAGTTTTGCATTGAGCTGGGATGCCCAAAGGCCCAGCTCTGGGGGTCCCCACCTCTCAAAGAGATATTTAATCACTGAGGGTAGGAATTCCTACTCATGTGCACTTGACCTGGACCAGCTTAGACTGTCAGCCAGGGTATTTAGGATGCCTGGAACATGGATGGCTGAGAGTTCCAGGTCCTGCTTGATGGCCCAGTACTAAACTCTCATGGATTTCTGACAAACGGGTTAAGAGTGAGTGCCCTCTGTTTGTTGAAGTAAAAGACCACAGACATGTTGTCCATCTGCCCCAGTAGTGGGCCTGGAAGAATGTGGGTTTGCAAGGCCTGCAGAGCATAAAGAACTGCCTGCATCTCTAGCACATTGATATTGAGATGCTGCTCTGACTCGGATCAAACTCCTTGGGTATGATGGTCTCCTAGGTGAGCTCCCCAGCCCAAACCTAAAGCATCCATGGTTACAATCTGCTGAGGAGATACTGAGTGGAAAGGAACTCCTATGAGGAGGTTGGTGGGGTCCTGCCACCACTCCAAGGTCTGTCTCACTGGGTTGGAAACCAGCACATGCTGTTCCAAATCATCTGTGCCTTGGTCCCACTGGGCTGGAAGGGTCCACGGGGGGACTCTCATATGCAGGTGGACCAGGGGAACTGTAGTTATGGCCACTGCTATGTGCCCTAGTAGATGAAGAAAAGCTCTGGCCAGAACCTGGTGATTGGAAGAGATCAGTCAGGCCTGCACCCTCAAGTGTTCTGCCTTGTCCTCCGGCAGGAAGGCCTTGCCTTGGGATGAGTCCACAATTGCTCTTCTATACAGCAGGTGTTGGCTCAGGGAAAGACAAGACTTTGGAAGGTAGATAGTTATCCACAAGTGCTGGAAGAGTCAAAAAGTGCCTTCCAGGGTCTGCAGCAAATGATCCTTGGAGGGGGCCATTAGTAGCCAATCATCCAGGTAAGGGAGCACATAAAATCCCTTTCTCCACAGGGCCACTGCTACCACTACTAGGCACTTGGTGGAGACCTGAGGTGCTGAGGAAAGGCCAAAAGGGAGGGTGCAGAATTGAATTTGGTCCCCCTGAAAGCAGAAACAGAGGAAACAGTGGTGGGCTTGGAAAATCAGGATATGGAGAAAAGCATCCTGCATATCCAGGGAACAGAGCCAGACCCCCTGGTGAATGAGGGATAACAGTCCCTGAACAGTCACCATCCTGAAGTTTTTGTATTCTAGGTAGAGGTTCAGGCAGCTTAGATCCAGGATCAGTCACAGATCCCCTGTTTTCTTGGGACTAGAAAGAAATGGGAATAGAATCCCCTTCCCCTTTGACCTGGGAGGATGGGTTCTATGGCCCTCTTGTGCATGAGCACCTGAATGCCAGGCTGGATGAGGGAGATGTGGGCTGGCAGGTAATGGGAGGATGAGGGAGGGCTTTCCAGGGGGGGAGGGGTCTCCAGAAACTTGAGGGTGTGACCCTGCAGGCTAATCTGAATCACCCATTGATTTGAGGTTACAGTGCACCACCCATCTAGGTATGGGGAGAACCAACCCCTGACTGCCTCCCCCAAGGTCTCTGCTGGGGGGGTCAGGCTAGGAGTCAGGCAGTGGAGCTGGGGGTGGGCAGAGCAGCTGAGGGTGGTCTGGGGGCCCTAGGGGTGGTTGCTCTGGAAGGTGGAGTGTTTGATTTGCATTTAAAGGGTTCCTTTGACTGTGGTGTCATGTTCAAACAGTGACGGGAATACCGCAAAGACCATTACAGTGACAAAATCGGCAGTTCACTGCAATGGTCCCTGGTATTCCCAACACTGCTGCCTCCGGGGATATCGCCCCCTCCCCAAATCAATTCTGACTTGGAGTTAGTTTTCTATAGTACGGAGGATGTAGGGGGTGAAGCCCCTCTAAAAAGACACTTGCTTTCCTGGACGGCACAATGCTGACTGTCGGCATTATGCCATCACTGTAATGCCGTTCGACACAAATCGTGTCACTACGGCATGGTGGAACCTTTAACTGCTGGCCCTTGGAAGGCTGTTGGGAGGACTGGTGAAAGGGCTGATGCTGGGAGGACCATGGCTGGGAGTGGAACCTGGAGTGTACTGACCTTGGGCCTTACCTGATTGCTGGAGGCGGGAGATGATATCCTGGGCATCTCCCCCAAACAAGGTTGAGCCCTGAAAAGGGGCATCCGTTATCTTGGCCTGAACATCAGGCACAATCCCAGACACCCAGAGCCAGGAATGGTGACAAATGCAGAGTTCTGCTGCTGCTCCATATCTGGCAGCATCAACTGTGTCATAGGCTGTTCTGAGGACATGAGTGCCTTCATCAGATCCAGACTTAAGCAACTGGGCTAACCGGTTTTTGTCAGAATCAATGGGGATTGCTGCCATCAAATTCTTTGCCTGATCCCAAAAGGCATTCTGGTACTGCACTATATGGGCTAAATAATTCTGGGCCCCGAATGGCCAGCATAGAAGAAGAGTATACCCATTTGCCCAACTGGTCCAACTGGTGGGATTCCTAGTCTGGAGGGACGGTGCTCAAATGTTTGGGCTTCTTAGTACAATAATGGGCAGCATTCATGACTACCAAATCCACTGTGGGCTGTTCGCCATAGAAATGCTTGCCAACTGGCACATTGTAGAAGCAATCTGCCTTCTTAGCCAAGATTGAGTGGAAGAAGGCTGATTCCATGTCATCTTGGTAACATCATCATATGCCTCAATCAAGTGGGAGACCACCAAGGGAAGGGTCTCTATATTGCGCAAGTAAAGTGCCAGGCAATGACATTCCAGGTCAGGTTCCTCAGTATCCCACCCCATGAGGGACTGGATATGGTGCATCACATCCATGAAGGAGGGATCTTCTGGGGAGACTTGGGGGTCTTGTTGGCTCACCCCTGAGTATCCTGGCTCACCCCTGAGTATCTGAGGTGTCCCCAGACCCTCTGACAACTCTGAGGAGGAAGAAGAATCGTCTTCCAAATGGTCACTATCTGGGACCAGTGTTGGTGAGCAATGGTCCTCCGGATGTGGGAGTGAGGTGCCCATATGACCCCAGAAGCCCCCACAGTATGGGAGTTGCTGGGTTCCACCCAGTTTGGGTCCCTAGGAAGGGGGTCTCAGGGGGTGGAGAGGTTGGACTCCTAGGTGTGTCCTTGTCCTTCATAAAGGCCAGCAGAGGAGGAGGATTGTACAGTGTATAAGGATAGGATGGTGGAGAGTATGAGTACATCAGTGGAGGAGGTGATGTAAGATACTCTGGTCTCAGTCCAGCAGGTGTTGGCTGGGGGTCTCTAGGAGGGCCAGCAGACAATGGCTGAGGTGCAGGCTGGGGCAGAGGCAACAACGGTTGAGTTGTTGTCAGTGTAGGCATCAGGAGAGCCAGCACCAGCCTAGAAGGTGAAGGCTGGCACCAGTCCAGAGAAGGAGCCAACATAAGTCCCAGAGGAGAGGCTGGTGCCTACGAGGTGGAGCTCCCTCGAGATGGAGGCAGAGGCATTGCCTGTGTTGAAGAACATGTGAGCACTTGCTACAGGTGATGCCTGGAAGGGCTGGTGCCAGCCCCGGAGTTGGGGACCGATGAAGGCAATGCCTTGACTGGGGGGGGGATGACAGACAAAAACCCAATGCTGGAGGAGCTAACCCTGGTCAAGCCTTCTGGCTGAGGACCTGTGGGAATTAAAGGCCTGAGCATGTGGGGCTGGGAGGCAGGGGAAGAAGTCTGCTGCCCGAAAGACCTGATACCTGTGACAGAGATGAGGGTGGGAGGCAGGGCCACTGGCAACCCAGAGGGAGGGAGGACTTATGAGGCCTGAGGGACTGACCTCCCAAAGGAGGAAGATCCTGAAGTGGAAGCTGGTTTGTGCATCAACTGCGAGTGAGGGGCTGATAAAAAATGGTCCCAGTACTTGTCCCAGTGCTTATGCTTCCCGCTAGACTTCTTCTACTTCTGGGAAGAAGAAGATGAAGCTCCAGAGGCCAAGAAGATAGAAGAACATTTAGCCTGAAGCTCCTTCTCCATCGCAGCTAATCTCTGCTGTAGCAAATGGTTCTGGGAGGGTCTTCTAGTGGCATCTCTGTGTGGTCTGGTTGAAGTCCTGGCAGTGCTTGCAGGCCTTGGTGTTGTGGTTGGGACCTAAACAGAGGAGGCAGGAAGAGTGACCATCCTTGGCAGGTATCTGCTTGCAGCAGGCACACTTTGTAGGCTGATTGGAAGATGAAGTTGGAGAAAAAGACAAACAAGAAGGAGAAAAACACAGAAACTCTATGTAAAGATACACTGAAAAATAAATAAATCAAGTGGAAAATGCGAAGAAAATGGTGGGTGACTGAAGCAGGCATCTGTGAAGGTTCGACATGCATGGGTCTATGGCAGGAAAAGAACTGAGGTAGGTCTGGGGAACCACCCCTTTTATAGGATAGGCTGACGTCAGCATGCTGATGTTGGTGGGCGGTCTCCTGCTGTAGACTGCTAGCTAGAGGTTTTCTGTGTGGTTCTGGTGCCTGACAGCTTCAGTCCTACCAGTGTTGCCTGCTGCAAGAGCCCCCCTCAAAGCAAGATCATACATTCCTAATCCAGATGCAGAAGTCAGACAAACATTTAGGATCACCTGCTCTTAGCTTGCTCATAGGACGGGCAAGTCAGTAGCCATGGGTCCTCAGAGGTTTCCTCCACATAGGGGATGGGCTACCCATTGGGTAGCTGGATCAGGTAGGTCAGGTACTGGCAAATTTTGGCCAGGTAGGGTAGTTCAAGTAATTTACTACCCTACCCAACATAACAGTGTACTTCATGAGTTGGATAGCTTTGACATGGGTGATGGGTCATTTTTTAAAACAGGTATTACAGTCAGTCTGTGGGGTCCTAGGACTCTTCCCAGGCTGGGAACAGGCATGAAAAGGAAGCCTGTTGGATCCTTCATGAGCTCACATCAGAATTTGGAGCACATGACATGGGGTGGATAATCTGATTGGTCAGTGGTGCCTGTGCTCCATCTGCTGTGAGCCCATCACTCAGACAGCAGCTGGAGTGTAAAGGAATTGGGTACTCGCTCTGCAATTTTGTCAAACTGCAGCAAAAACTTACCCCAACCACACACACACACACACACACACACACACACAAACTAAAACCTCCATGAAGGAGCAAGGGGTTGTGGACTGAAATGATCTCAGGAGGAAGGAGGGAATCGGGGGATCCTCCAATGGTGCGGTACTGGGAAGAGAAGGAGCAAGGCAAGGGGAAGGAACTGGCATCTGGCTTGTGTCTCTGCAGTATAGTGAAAGACATTGAGGCTGTCAATTTACGCTGTTTATGTTAGGTGACCTGCGCCCTGCCATTTTATTACTGTCACATACAGTCGCTATGTGTCTCTGTAGCATAGTGAAAGCCATTTAGGCTGTATTACACAATCTATTAGGTGCTGCGAGCCCTGTCTGTGACATTAGCTACACTGTGTGTCTCTCTGCAGCATAGTGAAAACCATTTAGACTGTATTACACTGTTTGTTAGGTGTCCCAAGCCCTATCTATGACATTAGATACACTGTGTGTCTCTCTGTAGGCAGCATAGTAAAAGCCAATTAGGTGGTACCATGTCACAATTGCAACTGAGAAATGGAGATGCGTGAGAATGGCGCAGATCTCACAACATGACTGCTTTGGGAGATGTCTTTTTTTGCGATGGGGCTTTGCCACCCACACCTCCCTTATTTTAGATACCAACTCTGGGGAAGGGGGGGGCACGACTCAGGGATGGGGGGACCGTGATCACACAACTGTGTCGGCACTGTGATTCTGTCGCTGTTCTGATGCTTCACCCTGCCTCAGTTGCTGTCCTCATGGGCTACCAATTAGGCTGTATAACACTGTCTTTTAGGTGCACTGAGCCCTGTCTGTGACATTAACTACACTGTGTGTGTTTCTCTTCAGCATAGTGAAAGCCATTTAGGCTGTTTTACACTGTCTGTTAGGTGCCCAGAGCCCTGTCATTTATTAATGTGACATAACTGCACTGTGCATGATGGCTCTCTGCAACATAGCAAAATCCATTTAATCTGTATTACCCTGTCTGTTAGGTGACCCAAGTCCTATAATTTATTACTGTCTGGGACATAGTCAGATACACTCTCTGTCTCTGCAAGTTAGTGAAACAATATCCATTCCTTTCACATCTTTGGGTGGAATAATTAAAAAGAGTTGCACATGGCGCAACAGGGGTGTGCCATTTGCAACCCTGTTCTTGTTGCGATATTCAAGGGGCAAGTTATGCTTAACTCCCTATGCTGTGGGCATTGATATATCGGCACAAGTGCAGGGGCGTGCCCTTGCATTATGCGGCACATCCGATATTCAGCCCAGGATGTGTGGCGCATATGCTGGCACAACTCCATCTTGTGCCAGTCAGGGGTGCAAAGTTGTGCCTGGTAAATCCAGGAACAAATTCTGGCCACTCACAGGAGAGCTGCCATATTGCAGGGTGCAACATAGCAGTTGCCAGCCATGGGGCCACCACCCACCCACCCAGAACACTGCCCACATGCTCCCTGCCCAGGGAGCATTGTACCCATCGCAATCGCGGGCATAGGTATAGTACATCCCTGGTGGTCCAGTGGACCGCTTTCCAATGTCTTATCACAGGCATATGATTATCATATCCCTGGTGGTCCAGTGGACTGCTCCCCATCGCCTGATTGTGGGCAAAAATACTGAATGACACCCTGGTGGTCCAGTGGTACCCTTCTCCCCACCCGCCCACTGAGGCCCCCGCCACCAAGCACCCCCCTCAGTCAGCGGCAGGTGGCAGCACCCTGCCCGCATGCTGCCCAGCCACCCGCTGACTGACAGCGTACAGTAGTGTCTGTACACCTATTGGTCCACTGCATGGGTCAATGGGCATGCAGACCACACTGTTTACACAGCCCAAAATGTGAATGGTAGCATTCATTCACATTTCGGGCCTATGTAATACAGTATGGTCTGCTGCGCCCATTTGCCAGTCAGACCAGCAAACCTACTGACCCTATTGTAGGCTGTCAGTCAGCGGGTGGCCGGTGGCATGCGGGCAGGGTGCTGCCACCACCATGACTGGGGGTGCTGGGTGAGGGGCCTCAGTGGGCAGGTGGGGAGGGGGGTATCACTGGACCACCAGGGTGTCATTCAGTATTTACGCCCGTGATTGGGTGCTGTTTTTTTTCCCACTGGATCACCAGGGATACTATCATCATATGCCCGTGATCGGGCGATGGGGAGTGGTCCACTGGACCACCAGGGTTAATCTATACATATGCCCACGATCAAGCGTTGTTTTTTTTCTCTACTGGACCACCAAGGATATAATTCACCAAAGCCCATGATCAGGCATTGGAAAGCGGTCCACTGGACCAACAGAGAAATATTAAACATATGCTCGTGATTGGGTGAATGGGTGCGGAGACTGCCAAAGGTCAGCAGGGCTTCATTCCCCAGTGGCTGCAGCCTGGCAGGGCACCAGGTGCAAGTCACTGGGGATCGGTGCACCGCATGCAAATGGCCCAATTTGTGCCTTGCATGCATAATGGCCTCATTTGCATTCCCAGTGCTGAATATCACGGTTGATGCACCTAGTGCAACCACACTTGTGCTGGCGCATCCCCCTGCTCCCCTTCTGCCACTTGCGCTGGCACAGTGCCACTGTGTCGTGCGTAGTGCATGCACCCTCAGTGCCATATTCAGTGGTGCTGAGCAATGGCGCAGCACCGTTGAATATCACCTGGTCCATGGCCTGGTGCAGCCCAGTTGCACTGTGCCCATGCTTGCGCCCCTGCCTGGTGCCATCTGAATATCCCACTCCTTGTCTACTATGTCTCGTAATTCCCAGTCTAAGTCTACTAAAAGGAAGCACAGTGCTGCTGCTGCACATGCAACTGTTAATGATATAGACAATATGAATCATCAGTTCAAAGCTTTATTTGATCGACTTTTAAATAATTTCAGAATTCAAGTACAAAAGTACAAGGTTAAGAATCACTTTCAACAAATACAAAATTTGTACAAATCAATTCATTCTTCACCAACTAAGAGATACAGGTCTAAGAAGAAGTCATCACATATTTTTTAGTAACATCATTGATTACAAATAAATCCTATGGATTTTTCTTCTTCTAAGTTAATAAATACTGTGGGGATCCTTTAGGTAGCATAGCATTAAGAAGCCATTACGTGTATTTTATCATATCTTTCGTTGTACATTTCACCAGAGAATTCATCAGAATTCTTAGGGTTTACTTCTCTGTGAGTGTATTGGTTAAATACTGCTCCAGGAAGACACTTCTCACTTTTTTTTTATTCTAGACAGTGCAACAAGATGTGATTAAGTGTTTCTAGTTCATTGCAACCACAACCACATTGTAGATTTTTATGTTGAGATCTATCTTTGGAAAATACATATTTCAATATTTTTGATGGATATAACTCTAACCTAAACCTTAAAAAATTAAAAAAAATAAACAGTTCTATCCTTTTTATTGGTAAGGTGTAATAAATTTGGTTCCAGCACATAGCTGATTTTATTTTGTGCATACCAGTTGTGTAATTGCAATGATCTTATTTTTATCATATCATTTTCGTAAGACACTTGTTTTAGCCTATTTTGATTACCGTTGTATAGTTCTGTCAAATATGTATTCCCCATTTTAGATCCTTCCACAAATGACCAAGCCTTATGGTTTTGAGGGTTTCTACAATTTTTTCCAGCCACGGTGAAGAAGAACCTCTATTCAACCATAACATTTTCTAATCTAGGCACACTTTTACCAGTCTGTTGGATCGTAAATTTGTGTATTTAATCCAGTGTGCCAGTTTGGCTATGTGGGTGAGATATATTATTTGAACTCTGCCTCATTCTGCTGTGGGTATTTCTGATGGATAGGATCTTGGAAGTTGTAATATAGCCCTATATAGTGGAGTAAAAGGTTTTTCTATATTTTTTTGGTATTATCATACCATATTTCTGTTGTATATAAGGCTACTGGATTCAGTTTCATTTCTGCAGCTCGTAAAGTTGATAGTATTGAGTTCCCTCTGTATTTAGCATTGAATCTCAAAAGTGCACTTTTACTTTGATATAGTTTATTTATAGTATATGTCATGTGTTTATTTTTCTTGCCATCAGAAGAAATCTGGTATCCCAGGTAATGATAGCTTGAAACTACTTTTAAGGGTGTTCCATTTATTCACCAAGTATATTTAGTTCTGTGCTTACCTGTAATCAATTTTTGAGTTTTAGCTGTGTTAATTGTCAATTTATTTTGTACACAATATTGTTGTAAAGATTTTAATTGCTTTCCAAGTCCTATGGGGGAAAAGTGAAAGCAAAACCAGATCATCTGCATACATAAGTACTGGGATAGTAATACCCTCTGCAGAAGGGGAATAAGATATCACAGATTGAAAAAGGTTTGGAATGTCATTTATAAAAAGGTTAAACAATAATAGTGCCAACATGCACCCCTGCTTCACACCCTGGTTTGTAATGAAGGAGTGTGTTATACTGTCCTTTAGATTATATCTTACTACTGTGCAATTTTGTGAATAAAGGTTCATAACAAAATGTGGTATAGTATGGCTTATATTAAGATCATATAGTTTTTCCCAAAGTAGTACTCTATCAATTTTATTGAAGACTCCTTGGAAATCGACGAAGGTCATGTAAACTGGCAAATGTTTTTAGTATAATGCTTTTCAATAATATGAGTAAGAATGAAACATTGGTCAATTGCTGAGTGTTTTTTCCTGAATCCTGCTTAATATGTATTTAGTATTTCCTGTTGATCCAACTAGTTATTCAATCTTGCAAGCATTACTGTTGCAAAGATTTTCCCGATGTTATCTAAGAGGCTTATTGGATGGTAATTTCAGGCATGTTTTTATTTTATTTATGTTTTTGGTAACCAGATAGGTGCACTGATCCAGAGGACCCGGGCCTCAACGTGGTGACATGAGACAGAGAAGCATACACAGTATACGCATATGGTTACACTTTACAAACATTTGAAATTATACTGTACAAATCACCAAGATGGATGCTGAGACATCTGTTGATTAGCTGTGGTATACAGTCATGGTAAATTAAGATACCGTGAGACATACAGGCAGTAGTACAAAGGAGAGGTAAGTTCAAAAGATGGACGACTAACATTTGTCTAAGGTGCCATGCCAGATGACCTAACAGACAGGGTTGAAACGAGGCATTGAGGTGGTCAATGTGGATCTTGGCTCTGTGGAGGGAGGGGTAGGGGTGGGGAAAAATGGAGGGTGTTTGTGTTGACCTAGTACATGGCAGAAGATTACGGTGGCTTTTGGGTGTCTGCTTTACTCAGTAAGCATTTACAGGAGGATGTTTCTAGTAGCCAGGTCTTCAGGTTAGATTTGAAAGACTCATGGGATGATGAAGTATGGACAGGTGCAGGAAAACTGTTCCAGAGGGAGGGGGCAGAGACAGAGAAAGCATTACTGCCCATGACTGTGGAGACACTTGGAACCTCAAGGGTTGGAAAGGAGGATGCCCTAGTAGGTCTGGTTGCTGTTTTATATATAAGAAGGAGAGCATAGGGGGGAAGTTTATAATTTCTTAGGGAGCTGTCTATCAGACAGCCTGTGGTGTAGTCAAAGTGTGCCTGGACGGGGAGCCACCCAAGGGGTTGGTAGAGTGAGCAGTGATGGGTTAATGAAGGGGCTTTGAGAATGAAGTGACCAATGGAATTGTAAGTCATGGTGAGATGGGAAAGTTCCTTTTTGGACAGGTGTGAGTAGATGGGGAAAATAATCCAGGAGGGGGAGAAGATTGCCCTGTGCAATGGTAAGGTGGGCTTCAGGGGATAGCAAGGGGAAAACCCGGTAGGCCGCACCTAACTTCTGATGGATCTTGGTTATGGTCTGGGTTGTGTGATCACAGAAGGTGAGCAATGGGTCAAGAGTGACACCGAGATGTTTGAAAGAGCTGACCTGCTCTAATGGGGGGCCTGCAGAGGGACATATTGTCAGTGTGGAATTTGTTTTGGCAGCTTTATTTAGGAAAGGTTTGGATCCAAAGAGCATGGCTTTTGTCTTTTTCCCATTTTCGAGGAGTTTTCTGGATGTGAACCAGTCTTCAGCTGCTGCCAATTTGCCAGTGAGTGTGGAGGAGATGGACTCTAGGGACTTATGGCTGTGGTACTGGACTAGGTCATCTGCATAGAGGAGTGCATTGCAGTTTAGGCAATCCCCTGGAAGATTGTTGATAAACATGGAGAAGTAAAGGGGGCCAAGGATTGATTCCTGAGGAAGTCCAGTGCAGGTGTGAAGGGAGGCTGAGGCAACTTTGCCTATGAGCACGGATTGTGACCTGTTTGTAAGGTAGCTGTGAAACCAGGCTGCAGGTCCAGGGGCACAGCCAAATTTGTCAAGAGTGGCAAGGAGAAGATGATGATCAACTAGATCAAACGCCTTTGACAGATCAACAAAGACTGCACCCATGGCATTTCCCATGTCCATTCTCTGAGGACATGGTTTGAGAAGGTTGCCAGGGCAGAGGAGGTGCTGTGGTGCTTGCGGAAACCATGCTGAAGGGGACTAGGAGGTTATGCTTGTGGAAGTGTTCAGATAGTTGGGAATGGACTACCTTCTCAAGGAGTTTGCTAAGATGTGGTAGCAAGGAGATGGGTCTGTAGTTTTCTGGGACTCAGGGGTCTCCTGCCTTGAAAGTGGGAACTACGTATGCATGTTTCCAGGTATCGGCACTGTTGAGGTAGACAGTGCAAGGTTAAAAATGTGAGTTAGAGGTCTGACAGGGGCTGGGGAGATGATCCTCAGGAATGCAGGGTATAGCCCATCACTTCCTGGGCTACCGCTGGAGGGAGGGTTTTTCAGGAGTTTTGAGACAGCTTTGGTGCCGATGGCCCTGAAATAGAAAGAAGGGGTGGTTGCTGTGGGGTTAGAGGTGGTGGTAGGGCTTCCTGTTCTGTCTAGGCTGGAGGGGGGTGAGAGGAGAGTTTGTTTAGGTATGGGGTCAGGTCAGTGAACATAGCGTTTAGGAGGTTAGCAATGTCAGCAGGGTCATTTATGGTGCCTGATGGCGGAATGAGTTCAGTTATTTGTTTGCTGGTCTTAGGATGTAGTATGGATCCTATTGAGGCCCAGAATTTGCGAGGGTTCCTCAGGGTGTTCTTTTGGAGCTCAGTGAAATATTTCTTTTTTAATGACTTTGCCTGCTGCTTGCAGGCATTTTGCAGTTGCCTGTAGGCATTCCATAGCTGGGGGGATGGGGAGTCTTTGAATGCTCTCCATTTGTAATCCCTGACCTTCATTTGAGATAGTAGTTCCTTAGTTATCCAGTGCGTGCAGCCACCTCTAACCCTTCTGGTTTTTAATGGGGAAATACTTGTCCTACAGCTTTTGCATGGTACTGGTAAGGAGAGTGACAGCAGAGGAGATGTTATCACACTGGTAAAGGGAGGACCAGTCTATGGACGTAGCTTCCCTAGTTATCAGGTCATGATTCGAGCTGGTGAAGTTTCTAAAGGACAGTATTTGGGGTAGGGCTAGCTGACTTTGTATTTACAATGATGTATGTTGGGGTGTGATCGCTAATTGCATCTGACATTGTCCATGTTTGGAGAAGTAAGTCAGATCGATTTGTTATGATCCAATCAAGGACAGAGTGGTTAGGTGAGTGCTGGTTGAATCTTATAGTGGTAGAGATTACTTGCTCCAGGTTTTGTGATTTCAGCAGGGCTACATAGTCAGAATTTGGGCATGCTGCCCAGTTTAGGTTGAAGTCCCCTAGTAGGAAAGCATCCCTAGTTGGGGTGGTGGAGGCCAGGTCTGAGAGAAAGCTAGACAGTCCCTGGGTACTAGCTGGAGGGGGGTTGTAGCAACAGCAAACACAAAGTTTTTTTGTTGCACTGATGGTAAGCTCAGAAATCATCCATCCACTGTCAGAGAAGGTGGTGGAGTGAGCAACACTGACAGCTGTTATATGGTCTTGGACATATAGTGCAATGCCACCTCCTTTCTTTCTACCTGGTCTGTCCTGCCGGAGTAAGGAATAGCCTTGGAGCTGGTAAGAGGCATTGTCGTGTTATGGCTTCAGCCAGCTCTTGGAGAGACCCAGTACTTGGGGCTTATATAAAGTCACCCAGGCCTCGATCTCAGTGAATTTAGAAGGAAGGCTGCATACATTTAGATGGGCAATTTTTATCCCCTTTTGTCCTGCCCAAGTGGCATTGGTGTGATCAATGTGAGTGTTTACAGGTCCAGGGTTTATTTCAACATCCCCTGCTAGCAGGGCGAGGAGAAAGAGGGACAGAAAGGGGCAGGTCGAGGAATGCCAATGTTGTTTCTGGATAGTGATGGAGTAAATCAGGAAACCTAGCAGCCTTTGTTCATATTTTGATAAGGGTACTAGAGGTGTGGACTCCAGGAGTGTGGCCCAAGTAACAACCCTGGGGGGCATGCTAAGGGGAGGAGGTGGAGGGTGCGTAGGGGTGCATCAATGGGAACATCTTTGTTCAGTGGCTAGGATCTCTGCCAAGAGGTCTGCAGCCAGTAACCACCCAGTCAGGGTGGAAATAACCAACAATGCAAGTCTTGTGTTCCATTTTGGCAGCAATGGGGAGACGTCCTTTTTGTTTGTTGGTGATCTGAGTATAGGTGCAGTCCAAAAAGTTGTATTTCTTAGGTGCGGTATGTAGTATTAGGAGAAAGTGTGAAGGGACTTAGGAGAAAAGAGCACAGCGGCCTCTGGTGGTGCTTTAGTATAACCTACAGATGGGAAAGTGAGCTAATTGGGTTTTTAGCACACGTGACACACACTATAAAGACAGATGTCGACCAAGGGTGGTGGGGGTGCAGCCAGCGCACAGTGCCAGTGGGGTAAAAAGCAGCAGAGTCAGCCGTTGGAGCTGTCTTTGGCTCTGTGGGGATGCGTACCTGCGTGCTGTCCGTCTGTTCGGCTGGGGAGGGTTCCGACTGGGGAGGGCTCCTAGCAGATTGTGGAGGGCTCTTGTATCCCGCCTTGCCCTCATGACCACTGGACAGCTGTGGAGGAAGAAAGGGAAGATATTTATGGAGGTAGGTGGAGGAGTGGCTTGGAAGAGGGGAGAGGGTTACAAGATGGAAGCTACAATTGTGCCCTTAACATCTATGCTGACTTTAAACTATGGCTCCTGTTATTTTTTTTTTTTTTTTTACATGGGTGCAGACTTTAACATTAAATACTGACTACAGATGCTGACTTTAAATTGTGGCTCCCGCGTTTTTACAATGAATGCAGACTTTAAAAATTAAATCTGACTACAGATGCTGACTTTAAACTGTGGCTCCCACGTTTTTACACATGAATGCAGACTTGAAAGTTAAATGCTGACTACAGATGCTGACTTTATACACATGAATGCAGACTTTAAAATTAAATGCTGACTACAGATGCTAACTTTAAACTATGGATCCGGCGTTTTTACACATGCAGGCTTTAAGTTGTATTTAGACACTTATGGTGGCATGCACCCGAGATGAGGTTTTAGCCATAGTATTGCTTAAGGTCCTGATTAAAGTAGCTGTGTAAAAAGTCCCAAAGGCAGTACACTAACTGTGGAAATTGTAGTCCAGAAACTATTAGTAATGCTCTGCAGACAGAAAAATGGGTTGGTGGGTGGTTTGGCGCTAAAAAGTTTAAAAAGCAGCAGAGTCAGCTGTTGGAGCTGTCTGTGGCTCTGTGGGGATGTGTACCTGTGTGCTGTCCGTCTGTTTGGCTGAGGAGGGTTTCGAATGGGGAGGGCTCCTAGAGGATTGTGGAGGGCTCCTGTATCCTGCCTTGCCCTCATGACCACTGGACAGCTGCGTGCTGTCCATCTGTTTGGCTGGGGAGGGTTCCGACTGGGGAGGACTCCTAGTGGACTGTGGAGGGCTCCTGTATCCCACCTTTCCCTCACAACCACTGGACAGCTGCGTGCTGTCCATCTGTTCAGCTGGGGAGGGTTCCAATTGGGGAGGGCTCCTAGCAGACTGTGGAGGGCTCCTGTATCCTGCCTTGTCCTCATGACCACTTCACCTTACTTTAATATTTGGATAATTATATTATCTTTCCATGACTGTGGTATATCATTTTCATGTACTATTTTATTAAATACAATTGCCAACAGATTGCGCCACTATTCCTGCTGAATTTTGTATAGGAATGGGGGTATTCAATCTGGGCCTGGGGCCTTATTGGGTTTCATTTGTGTTATTGCTGAAGATATTTCTTGTGGTGCAATGTTTAATGAGTGATGCGTCTCAATAATTCTTGAATAGATGTCAGTCTCACTTGTTATAATGGTGTCATCATAGAACAGTTTTCTATTGTAATATATCCAATCTGTGGGTGAAATATGAGAAGAAATATTTGAGGCATAATTACCAGTGCCCTTTGTGACCATTAACCAAAAGCTCCTGATTTCATTGTATCAATCACTTTTGACAGTTGTTCCTTCTGGAAAAAATTGTGTTGAAGTGTGAGAAATTCTTTATGCTCTTTTCTGGTTTTATTTTAATATTTAACATTTTCCTTTGTATGATAAATCCTGATGTATCTTGTACGCTTTGCCATAGATTTTATATAGTTCTGGCATTTCTTATTAAACCATGTTTCATATACTTTTATTTTATTGGATTTATAGAGAAAATGAAGTATAATGTTAGTAATTTTATTTTTTATTTTATTCATTTCTTAACCGGGTAAGGACACTTGACCAAAGGCCCTTTTTCAGGTCCGACTCGGGAGAACAATGACCAACAAGACAATACAAATCAAACATGATCTATACAAATAATATTACACAAAACAATTACATTCAGATTTTGACAATAAATATTGTTTACATTTTTCCTTAAAACTCAGAATAGAAGTAGCCTGATGGACTGATAAAGGTAAAACATTCCAGTAAGAAGGAGCTGGCAATTGAAAATGCACATGACCCAATCTTAAGTTTATGTAAAACAGTATCAAGCACAATTCCACTGAAACATAAGCAAGGAAGGACAGCACACTACTTAATCAGATCATATAGTGGGAACAAGGACCAAAAAAAATACTTTTAAAAATAACACAACCAAAAAATACTCAATCCTGGCATCAGGGTATAACCATCCCAATTGTTGGTATAGGTCACAATGATGTGACCTAGCTGGTACAGACAAAACATACGAACATACAAAGAAGCTAGCAGAAGAAGGCCATTTGATCTATCAAGTCTGCTCATGTTGCAGGGTCCACTGCTTGAGCTACTGTCCCTTCCCCCCTCCCCGCTCATCCTATCCTCCCTACCCATGACCCTTACCCTCCCCCTATACCTATCCTAGCCTCTCTTAAAGCTTCCCACTGTCTTCAATGAGATTACCTCTTCTGGCAGCGCATTCCAAGTGTCCAACAGTCTCTCTGTGAAGAAGTGCTTCCTGACCTCCCTCATAAACCTCCCTCCCTCCAGCTTAAGACTGTGTCCCCGTGTGTTATGGTTGCCACTCAGCTTAAAGAGACTCTTCTTATTAACCTTATTTATGCCTTTCAAGTACTTGAAGGTCCCAATCATGTCCCATCTCTCTCTCTCTCTCTCTCTCTCTCTCTCTCTTGTCTTTCAGGGAATACATGTTCAGTGCCCTCAATCTCTTCTCATATGCCTTACCCTGCTGACCAGCTGTCATCTTTGTATCCCTCCTCTGGACCTTATCCAGCAGGTTAATGACCTTTTTGAGATGTGGGCACCAGTACTGAACTCCATACTCTAGATACGGCCTTACCGGTGACCTGTACAAGGGCAATATAACCTCCTCTCTCCTACTACTAATCGCCTTAGACATGCATCCCAGCATCTTGTTTGCCTTTGTTGCTGCTATCTTGCACTGTGTGGAGTGCTTCAGGTCATTAGTGATCATCCCTCTCAGGTCCTTCTCCTCTGATGCAGATACTTGGACTCCACCCAGGTAGTACTCTGTCCTAGGATTCTTGGCTCCAATATGCATAACTTTGCATTTCTTGGCATTGAAGCCAAGTTGCCAGATCCTGGGTCACCTCCCTAGCTTTTCCAGATCTTTCTGTAGGTCCTGTATCCCTTCAGCTGTGTCCACTCTCTCACAGAGCTTGGCGTCATCCATGAATAGGCACATTTTGCCCTTAATGCCATCTCCAATGTCATTGATGAAGACATTGAACAACACTGGCCCAAGCACCGGGCCCTGTGGGACCCAACCGGTTACCTGTCTTGTGCCAGATAACTCCTCCCCCACAACCACCCTCTGGGTTCTGTCCTTCAGCCAGTTTTTCACCCATCTGGCCATTTTTTCCCCAACCCCAAGATCCACCAATTTTCTGATCAACCTTTTGTGGGACACAGAGTCCAAGGCCTTGTTGAAATCAAGATAGAGGATGTCTGTCACTTGGCTGCTGTCTACTGCCTTAGTGACACAGTCAAAGAAGTCAATCAGATTTGTTTGACATGACCTCCCCCCCATGAACCCATGCTGCCTCGCATCTTGGAGACCATGCTCCTCTAGATATTCTACCAACCTTTCATTTAGTATGATCTCCATGAGCTTGCCCACAATGGAGGTCAGACTGACTGGTCTATAATTCCCTGGGTCATCCTTGGGACCGTTTTTGTGGAGTGGCACTACATGTGCTGTTCTCCAGTGCTTGGGTACTATGTCTGTCTCTAGTGAACTATTAAATAGGTCTGCCAGTGGCCCTGCCAGCTCTTCAGCCAGTTCCTTTAGTACCCTTGGATGTACTCCATCCGGGCCTGGTAATTTGTCCACCTTCAATGCCAGCAGCACCTCCCTCACTCTATCCTCCTCTATTACTACATATGTGTTCCCCCCACTCCTCTTTTCCCTCCTGAAGGCACTGAAAGCAAAACAAATCAGCAAATATTATCATTCATAACCCTTAATGAATGTAATTCTTTAATTCCCAGTTTAAAGTATAAACTACAAATGTAGTCAAAATGTGGTAGTAATGTACCCATTGCAATAGATCTATGGACCTCTGGGGGAAATGAGATTTTAATTTGTATAATAAACCCAATTTTTATTAATATAAAAAATAACTGATTGAATTTGTAATGAAAAAGCCAACCCCGGGTCCAACATAACCCCCAAATACTTAAATTGACAAACGTGCTCAATCAAACTACCCTGTAAATCCCATAAAGATATGCTGGGATTATTTCTGAGCATAGAAGGCATACCAGACACCATGGATTTAGTTTTTTTGTGAATAAGTATCAAGGAATTATTAGAGAACCAATGGTAAACATCCAGAAAATATTTTTCTAGGGCTCCGTTAATCCAACTAAGGATTTTGATTGAAAAAACAAAATCAAGTCATCTGCATAAAGGATAGATTCACAAAAATTACAAAATTGGGGAAGCTGATTAACAAAAAGAGAAAATAATAAAGGACCCAAAATGGACCCTTGGGGAATGCCAGATTAAATTTGTGCAGTACTTAAAGTAGCAGCCCCAATATTAACAAACTGGGACTGATTAAACAAATAGTGCCCAACTCAAGAAGTAGCAGCCTCCAAAAACCCCAGCTCAGACAACTTTGCACTGACAAGATCATACTTTATCAGATTGAATGCCTTTTTATCTCTAGGTTTTCTTGGACCTTTATAAAGGTTGCTAATCCACCTGAAGGTCTACCAGCTTTCACAGCTTCTTGGCTTTAGCATAAAGGTAGTTGAATCCCTAATACTGTCCAATAAAATATTGTATATTTCATTTGCTAACTTATTTGTATTTATAGTTCTTGATTTGTCTCTGATTTTTTTAATTTTGCAATAGGTCTTCAACATTTTTTCTACCTCTGTTGAAAAGTAAACCCTTTTTTGGTTTCTTATCTCAATTTGGGGAGCCAAAAATGTTTCTTGAATATTCTTATTTATAGGATGTAATTTTAATTCCAGAAGGAAATGATAAAATAATTCCAGAAGGAAATGATAAATGGTCACTTTCAGGGTGCAAGATAATATCAAATTTTGAAAACTGATGCATTTGCCAAGGCAATATGCAAATATAGTCAACAATACTAGCACCCATGTTGTTTAGGAAGGTGTAATAAGAAGTGTTCTTCCCCTTTGTTGTACTATTTAGTACCATCATACCTAAATTACTTAACAGTTTTGCTAGCTTTTTACCATTCTCATTCACCCTCTCATCCATCAGTTTGATGTGAGAAATAGAAGCCCCTCTCAAAAATTGGGTTGACAAGTATCCAAGTCTGGCATTGAAATCACCCATCAAAACTATGCCTGCTTTGGGTGAATGTTTTAGTGTTGTATGAACATGCATTTCCATAAATTCTCAAATCTGGGGATTATATTAGGTGGTATTTTTTGGGGGGGTTGTAAACATTGCATAAATACAGAAGCTCACTGTTCCATTTTACCAGTAATGTTATTATATTTTGAGTAGCAAGAATGAAAAATTTTATCTCTAGGTTTTCTTGGACCTTTATAAAAGTCACTAATCCACCTGAAGGTCTACCAGCTTTCACAGCTTCTTGGCTTTAGCATAAAGGGAGGTGAATCCCTCCAAATATAAATTTTACAGAGCCCAGGTCTCTTGTAAACAAATGACTATGTTTGTTGAGAGGAACTTCTTAAAGTCCAGATTAACAATATTTTTTGAAAAGCCTGCTATGTTTCATGAAGTAATTTTATCATTTTCAGAACTCTCTACTTGCATAATATTATCATTTCACAGGTCTTTATCTACATTGAGTCAGGCTTGTACTGAGTCAGTTAGAGCTTGAAAATGGTTTTGTAATAATATGGGTGCAGCTTGTGTTTTAGACTGTGAATAAGTGGGGCTATATCTTCCTACTGTTTTCCAACTTGAATTAGAATATTTCAAGTGTGTACCTTTCTCAGTCTCTGCCCACTCACAGAGAAGGATATTCAGCCTGTATTATGAATCATAGCACTAATGAAGAACATAGCAACAATAATAATAACATCACCAGGACTGGCACTAAATGTCCTCTTGAACAAAAGCAGCATATTAGCAATGAAATAATAGTAGAGTTTCAGAAAAAAACTGACTGTCATTACTCACTGAGGTACTGAACATTTTGCCCTATGTGCCAGCATACTTCCAGCTGCTGTAGCAGCATGCAAGGATGCATCCTCTTCAAATATAAGCCCAGATGCTGAGGCAGCGAATGCTGATAAAGATGATGGTGATAGTGGGGACTGGGAATGGGATAGCCCAGGCTATGTCCCACAAGATGATGATGGCACTTCCAGTTCTTCTGAATCTTGTGGCAATGAGGTATGTAGCTTTGATGAGGTTTTAGGAGGGGATGCCTCTGTAAGCCATGAGAAGCAAGTACAGAAAAAAAATCATATGCTAAAAGTAAAAATTTGATGAGCTTGAATGAGAACAATTAATGTCAACAAGGGAATGACAGTGTAGGGTTCCCTCTAGGTTCCTTGACTGTACAAGAAATAGTGCCAGACACCATGGTACGAAGCATAAAAGGTAAATCTTTAGTGTGGAATTTATTTTGTATTGACCCTGCAGATAACTCTCTAGCTGTATGCAGTCTGTGCAAAAAGAGAGTCAATCGTGATAGCAAAGCAGGAAATTTTGCAACATCAGTAATGGCTGACATGCAAAGACATAACACCCAATTTAATGGGGCAGGGCGAGCGACAGTATGGTTGGTAGGGGTGGTAGTGGAGGTGGTGGTGACCATAGTGACAATGAGCTGGATGCAGGAACTGACATCGAATCACTTGATGTGTCCTTGCAGTCTTCCCATACAAACATTAATTGTTTTCTTCTGACACCATCAAGTACTGCAAAATCCCAAAATAGTACACCATGTGAAAAAGGCATGAAGAATGTAATCCTCAAAAAATTAAAAATATCTCATGATTCTCATCAACTAACATTAAAAGAAAGTGCTGCAAGGACATCAAAATTTACCCTCAAGCATCCAACATGCCAGCTGTTAAATAGAGCCATTGCAGAGCTGTTGGTCGATTGTCAACTCCCTTTTGCTTTTGTTGCCCAAAAAGGTTTCCTCAAATTCTTGAACCAGATTGTACCACGGTACACCGTTCCCCGTCAACCATATTTCTTGAAAAAGACTGTTCCACAGTTGTATGATTTGGTGTGTATTGTAGTCATTAATCAGTTAAAACTCTCTGAGGTGAAGCAGGTTCGCATAAAGACAAATATATGGACCAGCAACCAAACAGTTGACTACATGACTGTTACAATTCATTGGGCAAGTTTTCAGTCAGAAAGTAATAATCCCTGCTCTATGGTAAGCAGTAGGAAGCAGGTTGCATTATTTGTCACCACTTCTGAGGAAAACTACACTGCTGTGAATATTTTTCAGGAGCTGCGAAATCAATTCCAGAAATGGCTTACTTCATATTCCTTATCTCCAGGGTTCATAGTGTGAGATAATGATGCCAACATAGTCAAAGCTGTTAGAGAGGGCAACTACCAACAAAAACCTTGTTTTGCACATTGTTTAAATCTTCACATCCATAGTTTCTTAATTGGAAACAGAAATGTTGAAAACCTGTTAGGTCTTGCTAACAAAATTAATTTCAGGGCATTTCAGCCACTTTGTGAAAGCACAAAAAATCCTGAAGGGGCTGCAGAGGTCAAACAACTTATCTTTATATATATTAAAACAGGATGCTCCAAACCACTGGAATTCAACACTTTACATGTTGGAAAGACTTCTTGAACCAAAAAATCTGTACATGACTACACCATGCAGAATCAACTAGGTAAAGTAGGCATCATGCTCAGTTCAGGCAGCTGGACTCTATTTGAATCTTTGGTCACCTTATTGGAGACATTTGATCCTTCCTTGTGTGATGTCAGTGTGGACAGTGCAGTTCTGAGTCAATTTCTTCTTCAAGTTCTTCACATTTTCCTTGATGACATAAAGAAAGATGTTCAGACAGGCTGGCAGATGACTTGAGTCTCAGACTGTTGACTGATCAGAGAATAAATCCCATGTTTAAGAATGACACCTATGTGTTGACTACATTGCTAGATCCCCACTTTAAGTGGAAGATTGAAGCCCTCCTTCCTGCAGGGAGGACACTGAGTATTGGAGAGATCTTCTGCTAACTAAATGTGACATTGCCCCACCAACACCATTAACTGATGTACAGAAGTCAAACCATGCTAAATCATCAGAGTGCACCTCTGGTGCAGACAAGCACATCTATTAATTCATCACAATCACCAGTGTCATCAGCCAGGGAAAGGACATCTACAGCATCCTATGTTCAGGATCAGAAAGGCAAATAAATTCTGAGTCACCTGCAATATCATGGACTGGTATCCTGTAAAGAAAGTGCAGCTGGTTCATCTGCCAGACTGGTAACCGTCTCTCACAGCACAATGATCCTGGAGTGCTTTGCAGACTATTCCGTGATTGGTCTCGAGGAAGATCCATTACTAAACTGGAAACAAAAGAGAACAATATAGCCAGATCTAGCAAATCTTGCAATAATGTACCTCAGTTGTCCACCTTCAAGCGTATATTCAGAATGCATATTTAGTGCAGCTGGAGGAATAGTCAGTGACCACAGAAAACTGCTAAGTCCTGTAAATGTGGAACGGCTAACATTTCTCAAAATGAATGCTGACCCCACTGGTGCTTTGTGATGGCTCCTACCCACCCGCCCTATCTGGGCTGTTTCTTATATCGATACTTGTGATCACATGATCACTGGATATTTACTAAGTGCCTAGATCTCCATTAGCAAGCTATAAAACTCTACCACTAGAGGACTACTGCTGTTGTGGTTCTACTAATACAGAGACCAGCAGGAAAGGAGTAGTATCTCTCCCAAAGGGTGCTCCATACAGCCAAGTCAGCCAGGAGTACTCCATAAACACACTGCCTGCTATTAAATCATCAGGGACTCTGAAGATGGGAAATCCTCAGTAATTTTTGTGGTTCAAATTGGATCTAATCTGCTAAAAAGAATTTTGGACCTCAACTCAGTTCCTCCAAGTCTACCTCAAAATGAACAATTCAAGCATATTGATTTCTCAAGGTATCATACTGGCAGTTCTACTATCCCTTGCTGGTCTTTATAATGATAATGCCACCAAACCAACAAAATAATTTACTACCTGGGCCAGTCTGAATGTCTATGGCACCCCAGTCTTTTCCTCTGGTAAGACCATGTCAGTCTACCTTACCCATAGTGATGATAATAGGACAAAGCACCACTTTGGTCCACTGAATGGTTACCTATCGATATCTCTCTTCTCTGGCTACATCACCTCCAATGGAACCACCAAGATTTGTCAGCACACAAGAAGACTGCAAACACTCAACACTAGACTTCAGAGAGACCACATCAGATGCCTTCTCCTAATACTCCTATTGCTGTTAGGAAATATACATCCTAACCCAGGCTCTCCCCTTAACTCAAGCACGCAAACTAAAATAGCTAACTCTCACTTCAATAAACATATGTAGTCTCCTCCAAAAAATGGACAGACTAAGTGTATGAGTTGCTAGACAGAACCCCGATGTACTCTCTGTAGTACAATCATGGCTAACCCCCCTAATACCGGACGAAGCCATAACACTTTCCAGATACACAACCTTCAGACAGGACCATCTGTCAAAGTGAGGAGGTGTGCTTTAAGAGACTCCTTACAGGCACATATCCTTTCTCTCCCTACCAGGTATGACAAACTGCAAATACTGCTATTAGGTGCACACAGCAAGAACCTTACCATTATCTCAGTCTATATTCCACCTAAGCAGACTGCAACAGGTTTTGAGGCCCTGATGGGATGTCTAAGTACACTGAGCCTAAACACAGAAATGGTTCTGCTGGGGGACTTAAACATCAATTGGCTCTCCATGGCTGCAGCCCCAGTCAATGATGCCTTCTCAGCTGTTCACTTCTCACAAATGGTTAAGAAACCAGCCAGACATAACTACAAAAATGGAATGGGAACACTACTGGACTGGGTGCTGTCAAGCCACCCAGAACATATCACAAACACCACAGTCCTCCCTTACACAATGAGTGACCACTCCCCTGTTAAGTGCCTTTGGTCCAATAAATTCTGTAAACCACCAGCCAAATTTATAACTAACCGGGTGTTTCTCAGAGGGCACCTTGAACTGCTAAAATCTGACCTTAAGCACCAAGACTGGTCGAATCTGATTACCACAAGTGACGTGGATACTACACTGGAGCATTTTGTTATCAGATTTAATACGGTCTGCAACAAACATGCACCCTTAAGAATAAAGAAGATCAAAGGAGTCCACAACCCATGGATCACACCGAACTTAATCCAGTTACTCAAGTCAAGGGACCAACTCTGGTACAAGTCATGGGCCCATAGGACCCAAGCCAACATACAGAGCTATAGGAAAGCAAGAAATGAATATACCAGAGCAATACGGAATGCCAAAATTTCCTACTACAAGAACGCTTTAGCTAGATCATGGAATGACAGTAAATCATTTTGGTCCAACCGCCAAGATATCACAGGAAAGACCCCAAAAATGCCCTACAATGCTCAACATCAATAGCACCCCAACACTGGAACCTCAGCTCATAGCAAATGTCATTAACAATGCATTTACAGACCTGAGTATCATCCTCCTGTCTGACTTCTTTGACCCCACCACCCCAGCAGACCACCCAAGAGTGCCGAACATACCTCGGGGCATCTACCATTCTATTTCAAGTCAGTTACAAAAGGAGAAGCCAGAAAATACCTTGAAAGAGTGCTAGGGAAGTCACGTAATAGCGGGGACTCCCTGGACTTAAAATTCATGCAACTAACCCTGGATGAAGTTCTTGAACCCTTGACCAAAATAATCAACTTATCCCTCTGCCACTCACAATTTCCCCAAAAGTGGAAGTCTGCAACAGTAACCCCTGTGCACAAGAGTGCTAACCGGACTCTGCACAGTAACTATAGACCAATCTCCATCCTCCCTCCACTGTCCAAGGTGCTTGAAAGAATTGTGGTGGACCAACTGGTTGAGTAACTAGACCACTACGCTCTCCTAAGTAACCAGCAACGTAGATTTAGGAAAAGACACAGTACTGTCACAGCCTTACTTGAGTTCACTGGCTTTATTCACCATGCTCTTGATCAAGGAAACCTGGTAGGGGCTACATTCACCGACTTATCCAGGGCCTTTGACACTGTACATCATACCCTTCTTCTCAATCAGCTCACTGTCATCAGGCTCTCCACTGAGGCAATGAGATGGTTTAGCAACTATCTAAGCTACAGGTCACAGCAAGTCAAGATTGGCAACGTACTCTCTGAACCCAGACCTGTCTACTCAGGTGTTCCGCTAGGGTCTATCCTTGGTCTGCTCCTTTTCAATATATTCATTAACAAACTCCCTGCCTCCTGCCATGGTCACATACTCCTGTATGCAGATGATGCGGTCATTTTTACCAGTGACCCTCAGCCTGAATGTCAGGAGGATGCCCTACAATATGGTTTTACTTCAGCTGAGAAACGGTTTGAGGAACACAAACTCATTATGAACTACAAAAAAACCAAGTCCATGTTGTTCACCAGTTCACAAAGCAGGCATAAAGCTTTCCCACTATTCATTAAGAAAAACAAGAGCTCCTCCATTGATCTTGTACAGCATTTCAAATATCTGGGCATTACTATTGACTCCAACCTTTCATATGCCACATACATTGCCAATACTGCTAAAGCAATTAATGTGAGAATAGGCATGCACTATCGACATAAATACTGCCTTACACCTGATGCCCTGAGCATGGCAGTACACAGCTCAATATTTGCCCTCATTGACTATGGTCTTGTTGTCTATGGGTCAGCCACTGACACTGCTCTTTGACACATTTCGATGACCTTGAACAAGGCATGTCAACTTCTCACAGGTGCTGTACGTCTAACACACACCTGTGATCTTTACACTCAAGCAAACTGTCTTTAACTAAAGGACATAATCCACTATCAAACCTGCTTGATAGCTAAGAACATCTGTCTTGATATGCTGGTCATGGGAGTCTTGAACCTTCTTAGCCCTTATCAGCCCACTCAAAACACCAAAAGCTTCAACAATCAAGTTTTCAATGTCCCCAGGTGCCACACGTCCCTAGCGCAGTGTGCCTTTGCCCATTGAGCTCTGCTTTGGATGAACTCACTCCAGCCTGAGATAAGTTCTGCAGGCACAATAGGTCCATTCAAGCACAAACTAGGATATCAACTTCTTACAAGCGCTACCTATGATTGCTACTTCTAAGCCCTCTGTGGCTCACAGTCAACCTGCACTTAACCTGCACCCTGTGCTATCATCTGACCCTATACGTCACTTCTGGCACTTACCTCCTCCTGCCCTTCTATCTCCTACCCCCCTATTCCTCCCTCTCACTCTCCCTCCTCCTCTCCCCTCACTACCTGCAACCTCCTTCTACTATCTTGGTAAGACTGGCCAGACCAGTTCCCTTTAGCCTCTGCCTCCTCCGGCACACTTCTGACTGTCACTCAGTGCTACCTGACAATGGTGTTCCTTTACCCGCCTGATGACTGCTATGTACCATTTGTTATCCCTGTATTTTTATTCTCTGAAAACTACTTGTTTAATTTACCTGTAACAATGATTTGTCTGTATGCACTGTATTTGCAATGCTCTGTTTGCACTGTACTTTTCCTTGATGCAGAACATATGTAAAGAGCTGTTGCTCAAAGGAATGACTCTTAGCTCACAATAAATAACATGAAATAAATAAATACATTTCCCAATTGTCCCAAACACCAAATTATGCAATTCTGACCCTGAACAGGAACAACAGCCTGCAAATAGTGATACTGAATAGGATGACTAGGTTGTGTATGAAACAAATAGAACCATCACCACTGCCACCATGCCAGCCGCATGTGCCACACTAGTACTACTCTTAGTTTTCTTTTGTCAATCATCAGTTTTATATTGTATAACTTTAATACCCACCATGGGTATAATTACTGGAAACAGCAGCAGCCTCACTCAGAGCAGCTGTACCTCTCGTACCTGCCTCAGCAATGCCTGTCATGGGTATAATTTTTGGAAACAGCTGCAGGCTTACTAAAAGCAGCTGCACCTCTCATACCTGCCTCAGCAATGCCTGCCATGGGTATAATTTTTTGAAACAGCAGCAGGCTCCCTAACGCAACTGTGCCTCTTGTACTCGCCTCAGCAATGCACCCCATGGGTATAACGGCTTGGGACACCAAACAAACAGTGTAATAGTCCCCCCCAAAAAAAACAGTCTTTCACGTGATTTTTGTTGTGGTCAGGGTTGGGTAAGCATGTAGTAGGATGGGTCAGTTAGTAACTATTTGACCTGACCCAACTACTCAGTTTTCATCTGGGTACTTTTAGGGTACTTTAGAAATACCTGCAGGTAGTCTTGAGGTGCAGGTATTTTAGTACCTGCCTATCCCTATCTCCACAAGGTTGTTTTCCTCTCCTGTATGCTACTGATTTCACACTCCATGGATTGGAGGAAGTAATGTTTTTGGGCCCTCTGTTCTCTGCACTCTACCTGACGTATCTACCAAGGGTGGGAATAGAGAAAGGACACAATTCTTCACAGTATACACAAGCACAACTCTATTTACCAAACATTGAAATGGGATGGCTAAAGCCCGAGGTTCAGTGTGGGAGAATAGCTCCTCCCACATCCCAAACAAAATCCAGCCTCTCCCAGTAGCTTGCGCTTATCATGTTTGAAGAAACCACCATCCTCCCCATCCTCCTCCTCCAGCACTCTGCTCACCCTTTGCGCTGGGCCCTCTATTTCCTATACACTACCCAACTTATCTACCAAGGGTAGGAACAGAAAAAGGCCAAAGTTCTTCACAGTATACACAAGCACTACTATATTCACCACACACTGAAATTCTATTTACTACTTTTAGTATTACTGAATGCATTATCTATTTACATTTTGAGTCTCTTCTTTTCTATTTTCAACTAACTCACCTACTGTACATCCCTACTTTCACATATTCTATTCCCTGCACTAGAGGCACTAACCCTCTGAATGTATCCCATCCTTTCTTAAAACTATCAGTAGATCCAGCTTGAAGAACTTCTTTTGATAATCCACTCCAGATTTCCAAAGCCCTTCCTATAAAATAATATATTTTGAGATCTGTTTTAAACCTCCCCCCTTCTAGTCTCCTCCCATGACCCTGAATCACTGTGTTGTCATTTCTGGTGAATAGAACCCCACCCACTATCAACTTTGCTTATTCTCCCTTTTCCCTTCTTTCTTCCAAGGTGTACATGTTCAAGTCCACCAGTCATTTCTCAAATTTTGATTTACCATACTGTCCATGAACCATTTAAGCTACCCTACATTGTACTACATCCAGTCTATAACCATCCTTCTTTAAATGAGGGCTCCAAAACTGTCCACAATACTCTAGGTAGGGTCTAACTAGAGATCCATATAAATCCAATACCATATTTCTAGTCCTACTTTCAAATCCACTGCTGTTTAACCTGACAGCTTAATAGATTCACTGTATACCTGGTTGTGCTGACTAGACATTTTAAAGTTATTGCTTAAAATAACCCACAAGACTTTGTCCTCTGTGGATTTGGCAATTTGTACCCTTCCCATACAATAGTTTATACATGGATTTCTTTTTCAATATGCATTACTTTGCACTTGTTTGCATTACATTTCAACTGCCAAATATTTGACTACTTCTGAAGCTTCTCTATGTCCTCTTATATTTATCTAATCCCTTCCTCGCTATCTACTCTTCCACAGAACTTAAAGGAACATGTTCAGCTTTTATGTCCTTTTTAGGGCTGCAGTGAATGGAGCTCTCCAGACCTCTTGCTATGAGAAAAGGACTCCCACATTCCTTGTGAATGAACAACATGTTGGAGTGACAACACAGACACCTCCACATCTGTGGAGCACTCTGGTCGCACTGCACTATTTTTAACTTGCAAAACAAATTGGACCATCCTGATTGGGACACTGGGGGATTAGGCACCCCAGTGTCACTAATGCTTTGGGGTGGTGGGTGCTGAGAGGGAGGTTGGGTGGGAGGCATATTTCTAACTTTAAAGAAAAAAATGGTGGACACAGTAGAACATGGAACACACCACCATTTCCAAGATGGCTGATGCACTCTATTGTGCATGCGCTAGCACTAGTGCATGCACATTGTAGTGCAGTGCCCATCTTGGTCTCGGCAGAGTGTGCTGCACTCAGCTGTGACTGCCATTTGTTTTTTTTCTTTAAAATTATGATTATTTTTTTTAATATATATTTTTCTCCCTCCACCCAACCCTCCCTCTCAGCACCCAGCACCCCAGACCCCCCAAAAAAGTATAACAGTGACACTGGGGGTGCCCAACCCCCCAGTGCTGCATTCGAGAATCCTGCATCCTGGTTTTTTTTTTTTCACCTGTAAAAAAAAAGTCCATCAATGTCTTATGTGGCTGTTTCTTAGCCCCCATCCAACCCTCACGCTCAGCCCCCACTCCCAAGCCTTATGTACCCATCAGGGATCCAATGCCATAATGCTCTCTGGACCACAGACATGTCTTCACTCTTCACACTGGACTGCGAACTGAAAAAATCAGATATGCGTTCAATGTATTTCAATGGGGTTTTTAATTTAGTAGCTTAACTTGGACATTTTTCAATATTTTTGCCCCAAATTTTCAACATACCTTTTTGGGGACACCACCTTATGCACAGTGGAAGTGATATTAAGTAAATCTGTCCCAAAAGGTGATTTCGTGGTCACTGCATGAAATCACCTTTCAGGCAGGAGTTGAACATTTTCTCCACCATTGTTCATGAGGTAGGGTCAAAAGATGGCTATGTAGAAAATTTGGTGTAAAAATGTTAAAATATAACAAAGTTGTGAGCCTACCTTGAATTTTGTGAACTCAGGTTCATAACTTTGGTAATTTTCAATATTTTTACCTTACATTTACAACATAGCCATACGTTTACACAACTCATGAGTGCAACAGCTGTCATTTTTAAATCCTGGCCTAAATGTTTTTGTATATTCTGGAAGGTGATTTTACAGTCCCCGTACGAAATCACCTTTCAGGCAGGAGTTTCAAACTTTCTCTGCCATTGTTCATGACGTGGAGTCATAAGAAGGCTAGGCTCTAAATTTGGAGTAAAAATATAAAAAAAAATAATTATGAGGCTAAGTTGAATTTTGCAAATGCAGGCTTGTAAGTTTGGTAATATTCAATACTTTTACCCCAAATTTTCAACATAGCCATTTCTTTATAGCACCTCATGAGTGTGACAGCTGTCATTTTTCAACTCCTGTCCAAAATGCATTTTTTGCATCCCAAAAGTTGATTTCACTGTCCCTGTGTGAAATCACCTTTCGGGCTGGAGTTGAACATTTCCTCTACTGCTTGCTCCCCTACTTTGCCAGTCTCAACCGGAGTCCCACAGGGCTGCATTCTGGGTTCCCTTCTATTCTCCTTATTCATAAACTCCCTTCCCTCGGACAGTCTCAGCTGTAACTCTCACCTCTAAGCTGATGACCTTGTCCTTTTCTTCAGTGTTAGATCCCTCATCCACATTTCCTCAGTTCTCGCCTATAACTATGCAGCTGCCCACAACTGGTTAGGAGCCAACCTCCTCCTGGTAAATGCCAAGAAAACAAAATCCATGTTGTTCAGATCCAAGCCCTTCCTAGTCAAATCCAAATCCCTCTCCGCTCTAAGCATTGCCTCCCTTGATGGCCAGGTCCTTGAAAATGTTGATACCTTCAAATACCTAGGTGTCTTGCTCGATCCCTCCCTCTCCTTCTCTGAGCATGTCAACTCTGTGGTTCACAGGATACACCAAAAGCTAGGTGCTGCCTACAGACTCAGATACTACCTCACACCTGAGGCCTGACTTGCAATTGTCCAGGGGAACCTACTCCTTATACTCGGCTACTGCTCTTCCATCTATGCTAAGTCATCCTCAATCCTCATGGCCAAACTCTTTACTGTTTACAACAGTGCCTGTCACTTTGTCTTACTGGCCCCTTTCTCCACCCACCACTGTGTCCTCTACCAGTCATTCAGATGGCTCCAACTACAAGGCCACTTTGACTTTGCCTTTTGCTGTATGGTTGAAAATGTCATCTGAAATGACCAGGAATCACCCCTTGCAGCCCTCCTCAAAGTCCAAACACTATACCGTGGTCTCCGCTCCAACAACCCCCTCTTAAAGTTCCCAGAGTATCTACCAATATGGGTGGGAGAGCTTTCTCGGCTGTGGCCCCCTCACAGTGGAATAGGCTACCTGCTGAGCTTCACTCCCTGGACACCCACCACCTGTTCAAATCCCACCTCAAGGACTGGCTCCTGGCTGAATCCCGCTGCTGTTGCTTTGCTGGGTAGTCCACCTCCCTTCCCCTCCTCTCTAACCTCCTGGAGTCTATCCTAGTTCTACCTATCCCTATTGTGTTTATTTCTCCAATCCCTCCCTTGCACCTACCCCCTTCCCCAGTCTCCCCTTTAATTATGGTTTCCTCTCCCCTGTCCTGAGGCTTCTCTGCCTGCATGTATCTTGTCAGTCCAGTTACTCTTATTGTATCTTGCTTGTACTATGGAAACTTACACCTAGTCTTGCTGTATGGATTTACTACCTGTATTTGTATGCACTATGTATTCTTACTACCTGTATTTGTATGCACCATGTATTCTTACTACCTGTATTTGAATTTACTGTTGTATTTTTCTCTTGCACCATTGCTAAATTGTTCAACTGTTTAATGCACCTGGCTTAAGTTTATCTTGTGCCATTGTATATGGTTCGGGTCATGCCTGAAAACAGACCCTGGGATCAGTGCACCTACCCAGTTATCAAAGTCATAAATAAATAAATAAATGAAAATTCTTCATGAGGCAGGGTCATAAGAAGGCTATGTTGAACATTTGGTGTAAACATATTACAAAAACAACACATTTACAAGCCTATATTGCATTCTGCAAATGCAGGCTTGTCACTTTTGGTAATTTTCAATATTTTTACCCCAAATGCCTTGCCTGCAGCCTTATTGGCTCTGGCGAGAGTTTGTTCTAAGTGCATGCAGATGCCCAAAGTAATGGCTTCAACATTCAGTAAAGAAATATGTTTGAGCACTCCATTTTAAATGGGGCTAACTTTGTAGAGTTCAGAGAAGGGAATATTACCTTTCACACTATTTCTTTTAACTACAAAAAAATATGCCCAACTTGTTCATGAATGAATGTTACCACAAAGTGACACCATTTTACTCACATGGATGAGCAAGAATGGTGGCCAGTCAGCATTTAAGGCTGAGATGCTTAGGTACTTGTTCATTCAGATGCTTAAAATGTAATTTTGTTTTGCAGTTAATCTTTTATTGAGTGCGTATGGAATACAGGACATACATTTTCTTTCTTATTTTATAGACATACATCCTTTTTTTCACAGCAAAAACAAACATGTCATTGGTGCACTGTTTACATATATACAAACATCTGTTTATTGATTGTGATTCTGTAAGTATGAGTGATCTATACTTTAGCAGTCTAGAAACTTTACTCTTACTGAATGCTACCTAGGGTAAAAACAATATCTTGTGTACTGTATCCCCCCATTGTGAAAACAGTACTGGTCAGTGTACCTATTTCAAAGCCTGGTATATAACCATGTCCAGGTATAACCTATCAAAGAGGCTTTAGTAGGTCCTTGCTATGTGAGATTTTAGCGGGTGATGTCCTATCTTGAATAAAGTCCAAATATGGGGCCTATGTACTTTGAAATTTGTGGCCTATATTAGCAGCAACATGTACCATTCTAGTATGCGTGGCTGGGCTTAAAATGTAATTTTAATGAAAAACATACACATTTTTTACCTGTGTGCAACAACCAAGTTACAGTAGCAATTTGCAAACATGGAGTAGGCAACAGTGTAAATGCCCACATAGACATAGAACAAGGGCATAAAAGCTGACAGTGTCCCTTTAACGTTATCTGCTAAAAGACGCATTTTACAATGCTTTCCTTCCTCAGTGTGACTAATATACTGTACATGTTGAAAAGCACTGCACCTAACACCAAACCTTGTGACACCCCACTTGTAACTACCCTGTCTATTGATTTGACCTCCTTCACTACTGCCCTTTGATTTGTAGTCTTCAGCCAGTTCCTAATTCATGAGATAGTCCTCCTCTCAGACATGGATCTGACAGGAGGAGGGAATTGCACAGAGGAGCAGAAGGAAAAGTAATAGAGGGGGTAGTATTAAAGAAGTTGTCCCTATTGGGGTTGTTCAGACCAGAAGATGCTCTGGGGTCAGAAAAGGACCAGAGAGGGGTCCCTCCTGTCTGGTTCCTGTGCCCAGGGTTTCTGCCACACCAAGTGGACTGGTAGGCGATGGACCTGCTGGCTCATTACATCTACTTCAGGCAGTGTTGTGCAATGCCAGATCAACAAGTAATAAGACTAAAATTATGGTGGATCCTATTTCCTCTGTTGATCAGGTGTGCATTACTGAGACCTGGCTAGAGGATGATGCTAGTCCAGTTCTGGAGGTGTTGGTACCAGCTGGTTTCTCAGTAGTGCTCTACCCGAGGAGGGATTGTGGAGGTGGGGGGATGGCCATCTGTTTTAGAACTGAACTGAAACTGATGGCACGCCCAATGGGGGATGCTGGGTCCTTTGAGTGTGTGGTCATGAGTGGTGGTCCAGGTGTGGCCTGCAGAATCCTCCTCATGTACCAGCCTACAGGTCTCAAGGGGGAGTTTCTGCAGGAAATCGCATCCCTTATTGCAGACCTGGTTTTGGAGTCACCTAGGTGGCTTATACTGGGCAACTTCAATGCCTGGGTTGACGACGAGGGTTCTTGCTTTGGTAGAGATTTCCTTCAGGCTATGGATACTCTGGGTGTAGCACTGGTTGTTATCACTGCGACTTATCTCCATAGCCATGCACTGGACCAGATATTCTCCCTGCAGCTCAAGGTGAATAGCCTTGAGATTGATCTGGTCAGCTGGTTGGATTATTGTGTCATCAGGTTCTATTTCAGGGCACCTCCTTGTAGTCCAGCCCCTGTAGAGGTGATCCAGTACCTACCTTTGACAGGGTTAGAACACGAAGGACTGATATTGGTACTGGACATTTCAGAAATGTTGGCAGCTTGCACTGAGGGTGCAGAGGCCACCATGCTGGCCTATAATAGGGTCATTACTGGGGCCCTCAACCTTCTAGCTCTGGTCCATGTACACTCCCTGGTATTGCATCTTGGCTCGCCATGGTTTGATGGTGAGCTGAGTGCATTTAAAACCAGGGGACAGAAGTTAGAGTGTTGTTGGAGGAAGTCTAAGGCCATGGAGGATAAACTAGTTCTGATTTCCCATTATGAGGAATATCAGAAAGCAATCACTCAGAAGAAGGCAGAATTTCTGTTGAGAGAGTTTACTGCTGGGAGTAACTGACCAGCTCAACTCTTTGAGACTGTAGACAGGCTGCTCCATTCAGCCTGTCTGGAGTCCATGAGAAAAATTGCACTTGTGAAATGTAAGGAGTTTGCTCAGTTCTTCTCAGATACGGTGTCCTCTGTTACATAGAAACATAGAATTTGATGGCAGATAAGGACTGCTTGGCCCACCCAGTCTGCCCATATCCCTACCTGATGGAGAAGCTGCAGATTCTAGTTAATCAACAGCTTACTTCCTCCTGCCCCCCACTAGAATTGCCTTATGCCTGTACCATGGCTTCTTGAATTCTCCCACTGTTCCTGACTCCACAACCTCCTCAGGAAGGCTGTTCCATGCATCCACAACTCTCTCTGTGAAAAAATACTTTCTAACATTACCTCTGAGCCATCCCCTCTCTGTCTTCAAATTGTGCCCCCTTGTTCTTGCATATCTCTTCTTCTGAAAGATACTGCACTCTTGTACCTTGTTAATTCCCTTGAGATACTTGAATGTTTCTATCATGTCCCCCCCTCCCTCCTTTCCTCAAGGGTATACATATTAAGCTGCTTTAGTCTCTCCTCGTATGTCTTCTGGTGCAGACCTTGCACCATTTGGATCCCCTCTCTGAACAGCCTCCCACTCTGTCTATGTCTTTCTGAGATGGGGTCTCCAGAATTCACGCAGTTCTCCAGATGGGGTCTCACTAACTGTCTGTAGAGAGGGATAACAACTTCCTGTTTTCTACTGTTGATGCCTCTCCCTATGCATCCCAGTATCCCCCCATCCCTCCTTACTGCCTTCTCACATTGCTTGCCCACCTTTAGGTCAATTGATATAATTACTCCGAGGTCTCTTTCGATTTTTGTTGTTGTTATTAAATCACCCCCCCCATTGTGTACTCTTCCCCTTGGTTTTTGTTTCCCAGATGCATTACCTTGCACTTCTTTGCACTGAATCTGAGCTGCCACGTATTTGACCATTCCTCCAACCTTGCCAAGTCCCTTTTCATTCTTTCCATCCCACCTTGTGCATCAACCCTGTTGCAGATCTTTGTGTCATCTGCAAAGAGGCATATCTTTCCTTCCAGGTGCTCTCTAATGTCACTTATAAAGATATTAAAGAGGACCGGTCCCAGTACCGAACCCTGCGGTACCCTGCTAGTTACCCTCCTTTCTTTGCTGTGGACTCCATTTACTATTACCCCTTGTGTCCTGTTGTCCAGCTAGTTTTTTATCGAGGCTACCACCTTGGGACCCACTCCAAGGCTGGCTAACCTGTGTATATTAATCTTTTGTGTGAGACTGTGTTGAATGCCTTGCTAAAATCTAGGTAGGCCATATCCACAGCCCCTCCCTGGTCTACTACTTTGGCCACCCAATCAAAGAAATCTATTAGGTTCATCTGACATGAACCTTCCTGCAGTGAAACCATGCTGCCTTGGGTCCTGTGCCCCCACTGGCCTCTAGGTACTCAACAATTCTTTCCTTCAGAAGTGATTCCGTAATTTCCCTACCACTGAAGTCAAACTAACTGGTCTGTAGTTTTCTGCCTCTGTTCTGCTCCCACTTTTGTGAAGTGTAACCACGTTTGTCCTCCTCCAGTCCTCAGGTACCACTCCATCCTCCCATGATTTGTTAAAGAGAGTAGTCAGCGGTATTACTAGTTCTACCCTTAGTTCTTTTAGTATTCTTGGGTGACTCCCATCAGGCCCCATTGCTTTGTCCACCCTCAGTCTCAAGAGTTCTTTCAAAACTATTTCTTCTGTGAATAGACTGGTATCGACCCCCCTATTCAGAGTTTCTCCCTTGTTTGGTTTAGGCACCTCCCCCTCCTCATCTGTTGTGAATACTGAGCAGAAATGCTTGTTCAGTATCCCTGCTTTTTCACTGTCACCCTCTGCCCACATTCCCTCCCCTTTATTAAGTCTCTGTATCCCTCCCTCCCTTAGTCTTTCTTCGCTCCCTAATGTACCTATGAAAGGTTTTATCCCCCTTCTTAACAGAGTTGGCTATCTTTTCCTCAGTTTGTGCCTTTGCTATTCTGACTGCCTTCCCTGCCTCCTTCTGCTTTAACTGATAAAGTTCTCTGTCCTGCTCCTTCTGTGTTTCCTTATATTTCCTGAATGCTATCCTTTTCTCCTTAACCATCCCTGCCACCTCTTTTGAGAACCATAGTGGTTTTTTCCTTCGTTTTGTTTTATTGATTTGCTTCACACAAAGGCTTGTTGCCTCTACAATGGCTGTTTTGATTATTCCCATTGTTCCTCCACCCCTCCTTCTTGCCCATTTGCTAGTGCTTTTCTAAGGCACTCTCTCATAGGGTAAGTATTACTTCCATGGGGTCTTACACTCCTAGCAGTGGTCTGCTTTTGGGCCAGGAGAGCATTAGGTGTTCTTGGGGTGAATTTTGACCAGTAACAGTGGAAGTGGTCTGCCGGGTTATCTTGGTGCTGTGGCTGACTTGCTGTAATCTGGACCCAGGCCCAACATGACTGTTAGTGAGTTGTGTCGACCAATTAGGCCTGGTGTTAGCCAAAATTGTCCAGTGTTTTTATTTATTTATTTGCTTTTGGTAACCAGGTAAGCACACTAGACAGCCAAGTGCCCATTTTCATGTGCGACCCAGGAGAGTTACAAAGGTATACATGAAACAACTACAGAATCGTGGTTACAAAACCGGAGCAACATGCTCCAACAGTGGATAAAACAGCATCAGGTACATACAGGATCAGAGAACATCGCGGGGAGGTGGACAATCATCAAGTCATTACATAGGAGTTTAGAACAGGAAGACAATAGCCTAGAGTTAGAATAAAAAAAAATAGCACTAAGAGAGGGGCAGTAAGTGCCTAGTAGGGGTACCAGTGAAGGCAATAGGGCTATGAGACTGAGCATTATGAGGCACACTGGCAGGTGGCCCTAGCTTTTAGGATGTTCCAGAGGCATGTCTTGAAGGAGGAATGGGAGGGGGAGGCATGAACCAGGGCCGGAAGGGAGTTCCACAATTTTGGCGCGTGGACGGTGAATGCCCGGTCACCAGTGAGGGTGCGGGTCTTGGGGACCAGGTGAGACTGGGACGCACATGACCTGAGGTGGTAGATGGGGGAGGTGTGTTTCAGGGGTAGGGCGAGCGAGGTGGGAGTGGCCGTGCAAACTATGTTGTCAATGAAATTTCCTAGGATGTAGGAGGGACTAGTTCCAGTGGCACTTAAGTGTGCTCTGCTAAACTTCTGCTGTAAAAAAACATCTTTGGACCTGGAAGTTTTGGCAAATTATCATCTCATCTCTAACCTTCCTTTTCTAGGGAAGGTTATTGAGTGAGTGGTTGTGCTGCAGCTTGAGGAACACTTGGTGGCCTCAGAGCCAGGCACAGCACGAGCTAGCTCTGGTCAGGGTGCTCAATGACCTGCTCAGGGTGGGGATAAAGGAGCGTGTTCAGTTCTTATTCTCCTCAATCTCTCTGTGGCATTTGATACCGTAGAGCATGGCATACTTTTGAACTGGCTCAGGAAGTACGCTGGACTCACCAGCATTTTGATCCTTTGGTTTGAGTACTTTCTATGGGATAGAATCCAGGGGGTGGTCCTAAGAAATTATTCCTTGAGTCTGGTGGTTCTGTCCTGTGGTGTACCCCAGGGCTCGATCCTATTGCCAATGCTATTCACGGTGTACATGCTACTCCTGGGCGTGGTCATTTGGCAGTTTGGGTTAGAGTTTCACTGCTATGCAGATGACACCCAGCTCTATGTGTCTTTTGCTCCCAGGACTCAGGTTGCTGTCGATGTGTTTAATAAATGCCTGGCCAAGATCCAGAACTGGATGGCTTCTAGCTGGCTGAGACTGAACTCTGAAAAGACTGAGGTATTAGTGGTTGAGCTGGGCTGAAAGGGGAGTTGGAGGTTGGTACAGGAGTGACTGGGCTTCAGCTTGGTGACTCAGATTTGCTAGCCTGCCCTAGTGTGAAGAATCTGGGAGTCATACTGGAAGAAGGAATGACTATGGAGGCCCAGGTGTCAGCCATAGTCCAGAATGGCTTTTTCCATCTTCAGAACATCACCAGATCAGATCCCTCATTCCCCCAAGACCTGGCCACACTGATTCATGCATTTGTGACCTCAAGGCTAGACTATTGTAATGCTGTGTATCTCGGGGTTAATGGGGGTACGTTATGATGCCTGATGTTGTTGCAGAATGCAGTCGCCCGGTTACTCATGGGCTTGTCAAGATCATGCTATATTTCTCTAGCACTTGCGATCTACACTGGCTGCCAGTGAAGTGGTCTAGCTCATTTACAATAGGTTTGTTAACCAATAAAGCCCTGCGTGGGCTGTGCCCAGTCTATCTGAGAGAGCTCCTGCATCTGTACACCCCAGTTTGCACACTCCAATTTTCCCAGGAGGGCCTCCTGATTGTCCTGAGGGCAAGATTGAAAACTGCAGGCAATTGGGCCTTTGAAGTAGAGGGCCTGTCACTTTGGAACTCATTGCCCAGGATCTTGAGGGAGGCTCCATGGGTAGATGAAGAGGCAGTATAGCGCAGTGGTTCAAGGCTCTGAGCTGCAAACCTGGAGACCTGGGCTTGAATTCCACAGCCCAACTAGCATACTGTGTGACCCTGAGCAAGTCACTTAACTTCCTTGTTCTCCCAGATTGCACCTGGAAACAGGCTCTCAGCATAATGTGTCTCTCCTGGTAAAAACAAAGTTAAAAAAAAAAGGGGGCTTAAAACATATTGGCCCCCATTTTCAAAAGGGATGTGTGATACAAACCTAGGTTGTGCCACCCTAACCAGGAATAGCGTCTGCCATCACATACAATATTGTGCTGCATCTATGCAAATGAGGGATCCCTCATGCATATGCGGCTCAACACAATATTGAAAGTTTCAGAAGTGCTAAATGGCCACCAGCACCTGTGCAGTTTAATGTTTCTGACACCCAGCCCTTAACAGTGTGCAGAAGGGGTGAGTGACCCGCACCCCATCCGTGCACTGTCAAGGGCTAGGTACCCTTGTGGTCCAGCGGCCCTTGCCTAGCCCTGATCTGCATCTGTGGTCAGTAAAAAATAATTGGTGGTCCAGCTGCCCCTCCCCAAGCCTGATCCCTGTCCAAGTGTAAAAAAAGGAAACAGTTGTGGTGCAGTGGTCCCTCCCCAGCCTCGATCCCCTGGTATAACAAAACTAACTGATGTCCTGGTGGTCTAGTGGTCTCCCCCTCCTTCCTCCCCCATTCTCTGATCTTCATCCTTACTGAATATGACAGTCTTTGGTAGTCTAGTGGTCCCTCCCCCGTTCTCCGATCACTGTCTCAATGAAACATACATTTCCTGGTAGTCTAGTGTCCCCCCACCCTGGCAGGTAGTTACTCACCACCCTGCTCCACCACTGTTTTTTTTTTATACTTGGACAGGGATTGGGGCTGGGGAGGGACTGCTGAATCACTAATGTTTCATTTTTATTCATGTCTGTGGGGATCAGGGCTAGGGAGGAATTTCTGGACCAACAATGATTTTTTTTTTATTTTACATGGACAGGGCTTGGGACGTGGGGGGACCTTGCCCTGCACACTCAGCCACAGTGCTTTCATGCAGATTAGCCCATAATGGGCATGCAAATGTCCCCTTAGTGCCATGTATGCCCAATGGGCTCATCTGCATGTTTGGGCTGAATGTCACCCATGGGGGCCATGGCACTAACCAGTGTGTGCCACACTTTACCCCATGGGCTGTCTTTAAGCCCAGTGCTCTGGTAGTGCAGCACAAACCACGGTGACTACTTGCCATGCGCTACTCTACCATGGCCCCATATTCAGACAGATAGTGTGGTAAGTTTGGATCACACTATGTGTTCAAATATGGTACCAGAGCTGGCTTGCCCTATTTAGCCCTATCTTTTCGCATGGCGCACCTGTTTGTGTGCGCAGCTGGCCAGCTTTGAATATGGGGCCCATTTATTCCAGAAAGCTTTTGGAGAAGCTTTATAATGGTTACAGCACATCTATTGTTTAATTAATTATATGTTTTAGCATATTTAATCTTTCTTATTGGATTATATATAGGGAATTGTTATGGTATACCATTTGTATTGTTTGATTTGTGTTTTATGGTTTGTATTTATATTGGTATCTGTATTGTATTGTATTGTATTGTTTTGTGCTGTATTTTATTGTAACAGTGCCCTAAGGTCTCAGGGTCGGATGCCTGATATAAATAAAATCTACTACTACTACTGCTGCTACTCTTGACATCTACTGTAGGTCCTCTAACTTCTTTATATCTATATAATGTGGCATAGAATCAAAGGCCTTGCTTAAGTCCAGACATGACATGTCTACTGCATGCCCCTTGTCCACTGTCTTTGTTAGCCAGGCAAAACACACAAACACATTTGTCTGACAAGATTTCCCAGTCACAAATCCATACTGCTTGTTGCCTCGAGCCCTTTTGACTCTAGGTACTCAACTAACTATTTTTTAAGGCTCCCCACCAAGAAGAATCAAATATTTTAACAGAAGTAGAGAACAATTGTTCAACAACCCCTCACCAAGAGAATCAGAAAGTTTTGGATGACAGATCATTTCTACAAGCTTTTGAAAATTTAATTTCCCCTTATTACAAAAGGTTTAGCCTGGATCCTCCTTCAGTAGCTCTCCCTAATATTATACATCTCTGGCAAACCTTAAATTTGCCAGATATGACAATATGACCGATAAGGAAAATGGTAATCACACAGGAAAAAACATTGGGGAAGTCCCGTCTACTGTGGAATCATTTATAACCCAAAATATAAATATTGTTGGATTGGATGAGATTAAAAGGGAAATTAAGAAAAACAATTAACTAACTTAAACAGCTAAGAGATTTAATAGAACAAAAGTAAAATTTTACATTCTACTCATAGCTCCGTACAAGGCTTAAATATAGTACAGTCTCTGTTCAGCATCATAGTTGATGATTTTTGTCTGTCAGTGTAATATTTTGTACTGTGTTGAAATAATGACTTCACATTTGAAAACAAATTAAATTGATAGCGTTACTGCACTGGGCACACAATCTCTACTCGACAATGCTTAAAAACTACCTCACAGCCTCAGCTTAGTGTGTTTACTCTAAGTTATTCATCAGGCTATCACCATGCTAGTCCCATTAATACTTGTGATCATGCAGCATCACAACATGGTGTTGTACTCGGGGCCCCCGTTAAATGCAACACACCCCCAGATACGACCTAATACCTATCATATCCCCAATCCCCACCCCAGTTGGGATGGCGTCATCTATTTTCCTTGCGTACACCCTCCTACTACTCAAAAAACTACCATCAGGGCCATATAGAAACATAGAAGTTGACAGCAGATAAGGACTGCAAGGCCCAACCAGTCTGCCCATTTCTTTTTCTACCTTATGAATGTGCCATCGGCTTTTTGCTCTGTCAATGGCCTACCTATACATACTCATCTGTATTGCTCCCTTATGCCTATCCCATGCCTGTTTGAAGCCCTGCACTGTATTCACAGCCACCACTTCCTGAGGTAGGCTGTTCCATGCATCCACCACCCTTTCTGTGAAAAAGAACTTCCTCACATTACCCCTTAATCGGCCTCCCTCTAATCCCATGCTGTGTCCTCTTGTCCTGCTAGTTTTCTTATAATGAAACATGTTAGACTCTTTCACCTTGTTAATGCCCTTAAAGTGTTTGAATGTTTCGATCATATCACCTCTCTCCCTCCTTTGCTCTAGGGTATACATATTGAGCTCCGTTAATCTGTCCTCATATGTTTTCTGATGCAGTCCCTGCACCATTTTGGTTGCCCTTCTCTGGACTGCCTCAATTTGGTTAATGTCCTTGTGAAGCTGTGGCCTCCAGTACTGCATGCAGTACTCCAGATGGGGCCTAACCAGTGTCTTGTAAAGAGGTATTATTACCTCCCTCTTCCGACTTGTGATACCCCTACTAATACACCCCAACATCCCCCTAGCATTACCTACTGGTTTAGTGGTCTGCATGGATGATTTCAGGTCATTAGTGATGATGATGATGATGCCCAAGACTCTTTCTTCCCTTGTGACTGCCAGCAACTCCCCTCCCAGCCTATAGGTGGCGTCAGGGTTTCTCTTCCCTATGTTCATGATCTTGCACTTCTTTGCATTAAACACCCATTGCCACTCTTTCAACCATTTTGCTAGTGTATCCAGATCTCTTCTCATTCTGCCCACCCCATCTGTATCATCTACTCTGTTGCAGATCCTGGTGTCATCTGCAAAAAGACAAACCTTACCCTCCAGTCCATCTGCAATGTCACTGATGAAGATATTGAAGAAGACTGACCCCAGGACTGATCCCTGAGGTACCCCACTTGCGACTTGCATCTGTTCTGACTGTATACTGTTTACCACCACTCTCTGTTTTCTGCCCATCAACCAGTTTACCACCCAGTTGACCAACTTCTGACCCACCCCGAGCCTACCCAGCTTATTTATCAATCTTCTATGTGGAACAGTATCGAAAGCTTTACTGAAGTTAAGGTAGGCAACATCAACTGCTCCCCCTTGGTCCACCACTCTGGTTACCCAGTTAAAGTAATCTATGAGATTACTTTGACAGGACCTTCCTTTTGTAAACCCATGCTGTCTTGGATCCTGTGCTCCTATGGATTCCAGGTGTTGCACTATCCTTTCTTTAAGGAGTGCCTCCATAATCTTGCCCACTACTGAGGTAAGACTGACTGGTCTGTAGTTCCTTGCCTCCTTCCTGCTACCACTCTTGTGGAGCAGGATCATATGAGCCCTTCTCTAGTCTTCTGGAACCTCTCCTTTGCTCAGAGACTCACTAAACAGTTCTGATAATGGCTCTGCTAGTTCCACCCTTAGCTCCTTTAGTACATTGGAATATATGCCATCAGGTCCCATTGCCTTGTCCACCCTGAGCTTATCGAGATCTTGTAGGACCCTTTCTTTTGTGAAGGGACTAGTGCACACCTCCCTCCCCCCTGTGTCCATGGTGCTGAGCTGTGGGCCCGGCCCTACCTTCTCTTCAGTAAATACTAAGCAGAAGTATCTATTTAGGATATATGCTTTTACATGGTACTCCTCCTTACTTGCCCCCTTATCCCCTTTGATCTTAGCAATACCCCCGCTGGACTTTCTCCTTTCACTAATGTATCTATAGAAAGTCTTGTCACCTTCTTTTACTGTTTTTGCTAGTGTTTCCTTGCTTTGGGCCTTCTTGCCTTACTGCCTTCCCTCCTTCCCTTAAGGAAGTTTGGTATGCCTCCCTATCTTCATCCCGTTGCATTCCCTTATATTTTCTGAAGGACAGCCTTTTGGCTCTGACCTTTTCTGCTACTGTTTTTGAGAGCAAAAGTGGTTTCCTTCTTCTTTTGCACTTCCTTTTCTCTCTAACACAATGGGATGTTGCTTCAAGTATTGCATCCTTAATGCTTGCCCACTTTGCCTGTACCAATTAGCTCTGTGGTAGTCCAGTTTAATCTATACACTGTACCCAAGTGACCTTCCCAAGTAATGCCCCTTATCAATACCCCTGCCAAGAAAGAGCTTATATTTATATTTATGCAGTATTGGTTAAAAAATTCATAATGTTGTTACTCAAAACTCATAATGTTGTTACTCTTATGTTCAGGGAACATAGAAATCAGTCCCAGGCCCCACATCTCCTATCACTTCCCTTACAGTCTTTGCATCAGCACCGGGCCTAAAAATGGTGCTGGTCAATGTCTGCAGTCTCATGAACAAAACAGATTTAGTAAAAGTTTTGTTATACACCCAAACCCTAGTGTTTTAGCAGTGATGGAAGCCGGCTCAAGGGCAGCATTATGGGCCAACAAATAGCGCTGCCATCCTATAACACTTTTAAACTGGATACACAGTCAAGGGGAGGAGGGTAATTATTTATGTAAATTCCAAATTCATTGCCACCAAAATCCTTGCTATTGCCAAACACAAGTAATTTGAATGTCTGGCTATAAGACTCTCCCTGCACCTATCTGAAACAATCAACATCATTAGCTGTTACAGAACACCAGCGGGGGTGTAGAGCTACTGACAACCCCTCAGAAACATCATAGAAAGTAACTCTAATGAATCTGTCATTCTTGGTGACCTAAATATGGACTGGTTGTCCCCGAGAGTGAATATACTAAAGGACATGTGTGATGAGCTTGGTATTGTGCAGCTCATCTCAGACCCTACAAGATTCAACACCAAAAATAGCGCTAAAAGCTTCATATTAGATTTAATACTTACAAACAGACCACATAAAATGTTCACATACAGTCGTCTTCCACAATGATCTTAGTGATCACAACATTGTTGTCTGTACAAGAAGCCTAGAAAAATGATCATCCCACTCCACGTTTATGACAAAGCGAAGTTTCCATAAATTCAAACTCGAAAGTTACCTAGCAGACCTTTGAGATACAAACTGGCAAAACTTTTGCCTGGCTACTTCACTAGATGAGACTGTTAATATCCATAATACTAACCTAACAAACCTAGCAAAAAAGCATGCCCCATTCATTAAATTTAGGGTGAAAAAGGCCCCATATCCTTGGCTTACGTCTGACCTGAAAACAGCCCTGACCAAAAGGAATAAAGTATGGGCCAAGACGAGGCAGTCTAAAGCTCCGGCAGACTGGTTGGCCATTAGAATCTTGAGAAATGATTGTACCAAGCTAGTTAGAGCAGCCAAATCAACCTATTATGTGGAAACCTTTGAGGGCGCCAAAGGTAACTCAGCCAAGATCTGGCAAACCATCAAAGCTGTTGAAGAACAGAGAACCCTACTTGCATTCCCCATCAAAATGATAACACAAGGTACCACGATCTCTGACCAGGGCACCATTCTAGAGAATCTAAATGAGCACTTCACGACAGCAGGCCTAGTGTTCGACTCCTCCCCAGCTGCCGGGTTGTTGACTGCTCACCACCCAGTGATGCCCCCTCGGCCCCTCAGACTCAGGCCTCCTTTTGTTTCTCTACAGTGACTTTCAAGCAAGTTGAGGACATATTAATAAAGTTACATACAAAAAAAAAGTGCAAGCACAGACAGAATCTAGTCTTTCTTCCTAAGGCTAGGGTACCACTTTCTAACTGCTCCATAGCACATATTTTCAACTTATCAGTCACATCTGGAACAGTCCCATCCTGCTGGAAAACAGCCTTTATACTACCTTTGTTTAAATCAGGATATCCCTGTGACCTTAATAATTACAGACTGATTTCCATCTTGTCCATTGTGTCAAAGTTCCTAGAAAAGTTAGTCAATAATCAGCTGAAGGATCACCCTGAAAAATCAGATTTATTTAACCTCCTGCAGTCTGGCTTCTGGCAAAACCAGAGTATGGTGTCAGCTCTAGTTAAAGTGACAAATAATTGGTTCACTGCCCTGGATAATAAAAACTCTACTGGAGCCATCTTCCTAGACCTAAGCAAGGCCTTTGACATGGTCGATCATAACATTCTGTTAGCCACACTCAAAGACCTTGGTCTGAATAACTGCTCACTAAAATGGTTCACTAGCTATCTTACTGGTTGACTCCAACACATCAAAACCAATGGACTCCTTTCCTCTTCCCTACCAATAACTAGAGGTGTATCCCAGGGATCCATTCTTGGACCCCTGTTATTCACAGTTTACATCAAATCCGTTAGTGACAACATTCATAGCTCCAGACTCCACTTTTTTATGGATGATACCATCCTTTATACATCCAAATCCTCATTGTCTAACATTGTCACAGAACTACAATCTGATTTTAGTCAGTTGAAGAGAACCTGCTAAGATCAAAACTATTATTAAACGCCAAGAAAACTAAAATTATGTACTTTTTACCCCTGCATCCCCAACTTCTCTATGTGAACAGGCCTCACCGGTGCCTATACTAACCTTATTATGAGACTCACTAGAGTCAGTTGATTATTTAAAATACCTAGGGGTATGGTTAGATAGCAAATTATGCTTTGCATACCCCACTGAATACCTCACTAGGAAACTGAAAATACGACTGTTTTTTTCCTACAGAAACAAATCCCTTTTTCCCTTAGATATTAGGAAAAGATTGGTTCAAGCCACCTTTCTTTCATGACTTGACTACGTGGATAACATTTATAATAGTAGCACAGTAACCAACCTTCATAAGCTTGATATCCTTTTTTACCTCATGATCCACTTTATAACTAACACACACTACAGAACCCACCATTGTGCCATTTATGCAGCTGTAGGCTGGGCTTCCCTGGAAAAGAAGGATGCTATACCTTAGTATCTGGTCTCTCAAAACATTTCAGAACAAAGTCCCTTCCTACATCTCCTTCCTTTTCATCATTATCATAGCTCCTATGCCCTTAGGAAAAATGCTTTCATACTACTAAAATACCCAAATTCTGCATACTTTATGGTAAAGCTGCATTTAGCCATGTAATCCCGTCCACCTGGAACAAATTACAAGCCACACTAAAACTCCCTGAACCGGTTCTCCTTAAATGTATTTAAAACCCTAGCAAACGATGCGCTTACTGAAATTTGCCACTGCCAAAGCACCTAGTAGTCCTCTTAGCAGAGAAACCATTATAGTCTCATAAAGCACTTGAATGTAAACTTCTTTCATGTTTCTCCCTTTTCTCTTTTCCTGCCAGTTAGCTTAGTTCCTGAAATGTATATAATTTAGCCATAACTCCTCTCTTAGTGTACATTGTTTACCTGTCTCAACACTGTTCAGACTTGATGTATCACAATTGTACTGTATTGTATTGTATTGTATTGTATTGTATTGTATTGTATTGTGTATACTTTGTACCAAGTTGTCCTACCAGGACCTCCTTGTAAACGAGCATGCTCAAAGGAGTTTTCCTGCAAATAAACTTGAACTAAATAAAGAGAAAAATAAATCAAGCTATGGCAATCTGGAATAGTTTTACTCAAATAAAACAAATTATTAAAGCAACTACAATGTCAACTGGGGAAACAGAGGCAAGAGAAATTGAGGATTTTGGTGGCAAATAGGCAAAATAAAAATGATGGAAAAGCCACAGGAGGCCCTAAAGATAGAGTCAAAGCTCAGTATTGCAAAAAATGTGCTATCAAAATAAATTGTAGCACATCCAAAGCAGGCTAATAAGGAGGAAGTGAGGAAAGGGGGAAGACAACAAGGGTCAGTAGCCAAAAGGCAGGCAAAGTGTTCTGACAAAATACAACCAACAGGAAAATATAAAATGGAAAATAGAGTTAGGCTTCAAGGGGTTATTTTAAGTGACAGTATTGATTTAGGGGAAATGCTTGAAGAGGCTGATGATCTCACATTGCAGCGAGAGCAGTACAAACGTAATTCAGACAAAAAAGGACAGGCGACGCTGGATATGGATGTGAAGGTATTCTTAATAAGGGGAAGGAAATTACTATCCACAATTTATCTGAAGGGAGTGTCCAGAAGAACAATGATTTATGATGTATGCAAGAGTATAATTAGAGACATATTTACATGGTCAGGCATACAATCTGCCTATAGATATAGTAATGAGAAAGTCAAAGGATGGATCTGCATTGCATTAAATTACCCTGATTTAGAAGCACTTTTGATAAAAGATGTCATTGAATTTAGAGATCTTTGTTACAACCTGAGTGTTATTCATCCTGATACAGATAAACAAACCTGCCTTCAATGTCCTCCATTAAGAAACAGATAAGGGAAAAATAAAGGATACCAAAAAGAGAGAAAACTGATAAAAGGAACCAAGTTCATCTGGGGAATTAGCACAAGCAACCCAGAATTATGGAATATTTATGTCCAACACAGTTAGAATAGTCTTTTGGCAATGAGTAAGGGTTAAGTGAACATGGCACCAAAAAAGTTAATCTCATCGGAAGCCATAGGCAACTTGGGAAAATAATTAATACTAGTTTGGTTATGGGGCAGGTCTGCTACTTGCATTAGTGACCTATTCACCTGTATGCAAATTGATACCATCTATTAGTGCTGGTGAGTCAGAAGACATACCTTTAATTGAACTTGAGATTGTAGTTTGACTCCCCATCTGAGCTGGCCAGCATAAAGCACAGATTATCAGTTGGAACATTGCAGGTTTATCTCTTAAGTTAGAAGACAAAATTTGATGTGATTAAATTAGACAGTTTCAAATTATCCCATTTCAGGAAGCATGGCTGTTTTATACCCCCGAACCATTTGAGGGTTATGCCATATTCTCTAAATACTATAAGAACTGCAGCATTTGAGCATCCAAGTGGGGGACTTTCAACACTGATCTCTACTACTGCCTTTGAAGAAAGCAGACTGATAAAAACTGGAGCCCCACATTTTATCTTTGTAGCAATCTATAAAACAAGGAAATTAAGGGCATAATCACAAATCTGTCTGTCTGTCTGTCTGTCTGTCTGTCTATCTATCTATCTATCTATCTATCTATCTATCTATCTATCTATCTATCTATCTATCTATCTATCCATCCCACCTAAACTTAAATTTAAATTTGAGATGGAGTTGTTAGATTCCTTAGAATCTGCCTTGATAGATATTTATGTTGCATATAAACATTTTCCTGTCCTGATTATTGGTAATATGAATGAGAATCTCAAATAAAATAGAATGTTATGCTTCCACGTAGACAACTGACAATACGCTGGGCATCCACTTAGGAATTCAAAAGACAGGACTTGTAATAGAAGGGGAGTGAAGTTACTTGGTTTTGCAGATCGTAATATACTCTGCGTCCTTAATGGCAGAATATACAGAGATTTGGAAGGAAATTACTGAATACCTACCCCACAAGACATGGTGGGTCTGTCACTGATTTAGCTCTTATTGATGTCTATTCCATCCATTCAATAAACAAACTCGAAACTGCCCAAGAATGGGGTGGTGACCAGCATCCATTAATTCTAACATTAAAAATAAATCTGGAAAAGCTTGACAAGCTCTTGCCCAAAAATATATTTCAAATTCCCAAAATGTGGTAGTAACTAATAAAAGGAAAATTAAGTATGCACCCCTTGCAAACATCAAAGTGGTGGAACTCTTGCATAGCCTTGTGGTTGATGATTTCTATGAGGTATCTCCCACTGCTCATGCATTGGTAGGTACCATGGTTAACAATTACTGTATTGCAAAATGTAAAAGCTAATTGTTATTATCTTTGATGGAATAAGTGAGGTAGTTAGACTTGACTGTCATAGGGGAATTATTTATTTATTTTTTTATTTTAGTTTTGGCAACTTGGTAAGGCCCACTAGGCACAAGTGCCTGTTTTCAGGGGCGACCTGGGAGCACTGGGCGGTTAAGTGACTTGCTCAGAGTCACACAGTATGCAAGTGGAGGTTGTGAGAATCAAACCCAAGTCTGGTCTGCTGGATGTACCAAGCTCGTTCACAGCTCATTACTTTAACCTCTAGGCTATACTGCCAGTCCACAAGATGATTTGATAAGGAATGTTTCCGGATCAGATCTGTTTTATTGAGGACAGGAAGACTTATTGTGAAAGACTATAATGTAATATATATACGACTGACTCATTGTTTCTTAAAAAAGAATATAGACACCTCCTTTAGAAAAAAAATATGAAGGACCTATGGGGTAATTTGCAACAAGCCATCAAGAAAAAAGATATTAAGACTTTTTATGAACTAGTTGCCTTCCACACTGAAAACAGAACAACCAACATTAAATGGAATATTTAAGCTTCTACTTGGTATGACTATTTCAATAAGCTCTACAGTGCAGGTATGGGCAGTATAGAAATAAATAGTTGATAATGATCCTCCTGTATGGCTGCCTGTCACACCCCAAGAGTTAATTACAGCAACTAATGCTCAGAGAAATAATAAATCCCCTAGGGTTCGTAACATTTCAGCCTAGGTCTACAGGGTGGACCCTGCTTTGTGGGTGCCTGTTTTAGCTAAATTATTCACTGTGATAAATACAAATTTTATATTACCTTACCAGTGGAGAACAGGGGTAATTGTGCCTATCTTCAAGAAGGGTAACAGGTCAGACCCAACTTCCTATTGACCTATCGACCTTCTCTGTGTGGCACAGAAAATCTTAATAAGATTAATCCTAGACAAACTGAAAAAATGTGGCTTGGTGGGGGGGGGGTCCTGCACCAAAAACTCAGGAGTCACTGTGGGCTAACGCCAGACATATGGTGCACCTGCCGGAATTGTAACAGGGATCTGTCCCCCCCCCCTGCCCGGTACAGCACTAGAAGAGCTGGGTGGTCAGGGGGTGAATCAACTGGACAGGAGGGGCCTGGGGGCAGAAGAGGCACAAGAGGTGGCATAGATGGGCCAGGGAGACAGTTGGGCATGGGAGGAAGTGCTTTTGCACCCAGCGGGGTGTCTTTGTTTTCTTTAGTTATTTGTTATTGTCTAGCAATGTGTACCAGTGTCCTACAAAGTACTGTAACACTGCACTATGCTCAAAATATAATCTGGACAAGTCCAACAAAGCTGAATAGGGCCAAGTAATATGTCCCAATAACAACTGCATCATATTTATACGTAACTTAGCAGACCTCAAAACTGTTACGGTATACAGACCGTAACATTCATCAACTACATACGTATAACTGGGGTTGCCGTTTGCATATCCTCAGAGTTGATGGTATGGGACCACCAAGGGAGGGATTGCAGGACAGAAAATGACAATATGCCCGACTGGTGCCATGTCAATTTTTGTCCCTGGAACCCCCCTTGACGGTCCCATCCCATTGGCTCTGAGGATATGCAAAAAGCAACACCAATTATACGTATATCATTGATTATTGTTACGGTCTGTATACCAGTGAAAAAAAAGAACTTTTAACCATCCACTACTAAATTTGGGTAGAAATTTAATCTTAGAGGAAGGCAGGGCCTTACAGAGATTGAAAAAGATGAATGGTGTTGTCTTAAAAAAAATCAGATAAGGTGAGAATATAGCTCTGATTATGTTCAGAAATGTATGGCATTATTGAATGTGGAAACAAATTACTGTAGGCTAAGGGGTAATCCTACTATTCATTTCCAAAGTGAACTATGGAAATTTGTAGATCTTGCTGCCACATGTGGGTGGATTACAGAATATGAGGCAGATTATATTAAAGTTAACCATACTGTTACCACTACATTTTATATCCTACCCAAAACACACAAGAATATTAGAGATCCCCCAGGAAGAGCAATAGTATCAGGAATATGTTTCCTAACACAAAACTTGTCCACTTTCATAAATAGTTTCTTACAACTGTATGTACTAAAGTTAAAATCACACATAAGAGACAGTATGGACCTCCTGGGAAAACTCAAAGGGTTGTTTTGGGATGTTAATTTTAGCTTGGTCACTATTGATGCTTGCAGCCTATACACATCTATTAATCATAATCAAGGTTTAGAGGCCGTAAGCTTCTTCTTCTCAGATGAAGAAGAAATTTCCACTACATTCCTACTCAGAGCCCTTGAATTTATCCTTATTCATAACTATTTTACTTTCAATAAGGAGTACTTTCTTCAAGTACAACCCCTTTCATGTTATCCATTTCCTGTAAAGCCCAACTTTCCTTTAAACTTAAATTTCTACTCATATTAGGTAATGGATGGTTAAAGGTTTTTTTTTCCACTTCTTCAATAATGCCTGGAACAGCCTTCCAGTAGAGGTGAGGGGTGGCAAAAATGGTCATGGGCTTCAGGAATGCATGGGGTAGGCATAAGGGAACCTTAAAGGTAGGGATGAGGGGGTAAAGCTGCAGATCAAGTAAGGTCTGCAGTAGTAAGTAAAGAAAATGGGCAGAGTAGGTGGGCCAAGCAATGCTTATCTGCCATCAACATCTACATTTCTTTATCTGTGTTTCTAAGTCTGTGGTATGGCAATGGGGGCAGCTTTTGCCCTATCATATGGCAATCTATTTATGGGATTTTTTTCAAAACAAAGTTGTCCATGATGATAATCTGAACAAATACCTGGAACACACAGTTTTGTGGTACAGGTTTATTATGATATAATTTTAATTTGGTCAGTTGACACCGATTTAATACCATAATTAATGAAATATTTAAATGCAAATGATCTGAAACTGATCTTTCATTTTAAAACTGACAAATATAATAATACATTTTTAGATCTCTTTCTTACAGGTACCCCTGGTGAGGAAATTTTAACTGCTGGCGGTCGAAAGGACACTGCAGTAAATGTGGTCCTACATGCCAGCACTTCACATCCTAGAAAATTAATTTCCTCTATCCCTTTATGGGGAAATGATCTGCTTAAAACATAATTGTTCAGACAATGCTGTTTTCTTGGACCAAGTGGAAGCATTGAAAACTAGATTCTTAAGAGGGGCTATAGTGTCACTATGTCAGATGAAGCCCTCCAGAAAGTGCCCAGACTTGATAGGAATGACTTTTTGACCCCCAAGAATAGAAATGAGATAGAGAAAAGATCTTAATCGAAATTTCATAACATTCCTCAAACAATAAATGTTTTGATACAATTCAACCCCTTGGCATGCAGAGTGGGAGATATTGTACATAAACTATGGCTTATTCTGTTCACTGATCCTGTTTTAAAAGAAAACCTTACCCCTAATACAAGAATTACCTTTAGTGAGGGTAGAAGTATAGGTGACAGACGTACTCATAGGTGTGTTACATCTACAAAGGAAAATGAAGGGGAAACTAACTGGCATAGGAACAAACCTAAGGGTTATTTTTCAAATGTGGTAGACGTAACATCTGCACAAATTCGTGCACTGGCAGTAGTTTTGTAAAAGATAATAACAGCTTTGAAATTACAGATTTTTTAACATGTAGTACACCACGTACAGATTCTGCTTTACATGAATGATGCCATGATCTACTCTAGTAACCCTGACCATAAGAGCCTCCAGGATAGAAACATAGACTTTGACAGCAGATAAGGACCACTTGGCCAACCCAGTCTGCCCATTTCCCTACCTACTGGATAAGCTACAGATTCTAGTTGACCAACAGCCTACTTCCTGCAACCCCCCCACTATAATTGCCTTATGTCAGTCCCATGCATGTTTGAATTCCCCCACTGTTTTAGACCCAACGACCTCCTCAGGAAGGTGGTTCCATGTATCCACCACTCTCGCCGTGAAAAAAAATTTCCTCACATTACTCCTGAGCTGTCCCCCCTCTATCTTTAAATTGTGCCCCCTTGTTCTTACACATTGAAAGATAACCTTCAACACAGTTTCTCAGAAGTGGAAAAGTGGTTCAGCACTCAAAAACTGGTGCTAAACTATAGAAAGACCAAAGTGATGCTTTTCAGCAATGCCCATAAGAAACACAAGTCCAAATCCTTGTTCATCACAAACTGCATTGGCACCCCACTTGAACAGATCCACTCCTTCAAATATCTAGGGGTCACTGTTGATAGCTCACTCACCTACTCGCAACATATTGATAACATAGCTCGAGCTGTCAAAACAAGGATTGACCTACTCCACAGGCACAAGCATAGCCTCACTCCCGAGGCACTAAGAATAGCAATTTTCAGTTCTGTCTTTACCATCATCGATTATGAGCTGGCTGTTTATGGCTCTGCCTCTGCTACATCCCTTCACAAGATCACTGTTGCTCTTAACAAAGCATGCATACTCCTTACTGGGGCTGCCCGCCTCACACACACGTGTGACCTATATGCTCAGACTGGGTGGCTTCAATTATTTGGCCGGTTCCAATATCAAACCTGCTTACTTGTCAAGAAGGCACACCTTGGTTTGTTACCCCTTGGGGTCCAACAGCTCCTTAGCCCTTGTCACAGTACCCAACATACTCGCAGCTTGGCAACTCAGGTCTTTACTGTTCCCAGATGCCTCACCACCTCAGGTCAGAGGTCTTTTGCTTACAGAGCCCCCCTCTGGTTCAACTCCCTGGGTAGGGACATCTCTGCTGAGTCAAAACTCGGCCCTTTTAAACACAAACTCCAAAAACATCTATTAACAAACAATATATGTGACTGCCTCCCTTAGCAGCCTTTTGCTTATTTTATCATTGTACTTGTACCTTTCGGCACTTTTATCTCTTGGCACTTCATTTCGATCCTACCCTCGAGCCTTTTCCTCTCCACCCCTCACCCCTACTTCTTCTCTGCTCACACATCTTCAAGTTCTTCCCTTACTCCTCCTCACCTTCCCTCTTCCACCCTCCACCCATTCTCTTATCTCATGCCACCTCTTTTGCAACTTCTTCCTCTCCTTCTCCCTATGGTTCTCTCTCTTACCTCTCTCCCACCCATATGACTCTCTTCCTTGGGTTTTCAACAAGGCCTGCTAGGCTGCCCCCTCTCCTGACTAAACACCACCACCTCTTCTCCTTATACTATTAATTTGTCTTCCTCCCCTCACTTCACCACAGCACCCCCTCTCTGCACTCACCCCATTTCCCTCCTTCCACCTCCCAGTCCTCTCATCTCTCTATCCCCATTACCTCCTTTGCAACTCCACTCCTTCCCTCTCCACCTCCTGTGCAACTCATCTCCTTCTCCCTCTTGTTTCTCCCATCCCCCACCTTACACCCCATTACTTTCTCTCCTAGATTTTGACAAGGCCTCCCAGGCTGCCCTCTCTTCTAGCCCACTCCACTGTTATATTGAACAACATTCAGTGCTATTTTGATTGCTTTTGATGTATTAATTTTTTTAAGTATATTCTTGATATCTGCTATTTACTTATCTATTGTTTACCTTGTTTTGTTTATGTACTACTGACGTGGAACCTTTGTAAATGAGTTGTACTGCTCAAAGGTGTTGTAATCTAAGACTAAATAAATAAATAAATAAATGTGTGGTGAATATTTTCAATTTCAATTCAATTCGTGTTTATTTATAAAGCGCCTTTCAAAATCAAGGCGCTATACATAATAATAAAATAGAAACCAACATTAAACAATCAAACTATAAAGAAAAAGCCAAATTAAAAAGATATGTTTTTAAAGCAATTTTAAAACTGTCAACGGTCGGGCATTCTCTCAACCAATGAGGTAGAGAATTCCACAGGGTAGGAGCTGAAAAGGCAAAAGCACGAGATCCTGACAACTTCAAACGGACCCTGGGAATCTCTAGCAATCCCTCATTGGCGGAGCGGAGGGGGCAATAGGGAACCAGAAGATCTTTCAGGTAACCGGGTCCCTGATCGTGTAGGGCTTTAAAGGTTAGTAAACCAACCTTAAAGGTGATTTGCCACCGCACAGGCAGCCAGTGCAGTTCGCGAAGCACAGGCATAATATGACTGGTTCTTGGAGTCCCAGTCAAAAGCGTGGCCGCAGCGTTCTGCACCAGCTGCAGGCGGCGGATATCAATCCCTGGTAGCCCTAGGTATAGGGAATTACAGTAGTCCAAACGGGTGGTAACAAAGGCGTGAACCAAAGTCAGAAGGTTCTCCTGTGGAATCAGATGTTTCACCCGGGCGATATTCCTCAGATGGTAAAAAGAGGATTTGACAACAGCTGACACCTGTGATTTCAGGGTCAGACCATCGTCAAAAATAACGCCCAGATTTCGCACCTGTCGAGAGCTAGAGAGCGGTACCCCGCCAAGTAATAAGCCTGATGGATGTCCCGCACCCAAACCCCTCCCAGGATGACCTGGGCCCACAACCAATACCTCGGTCTTATCTGGATTAAGTTTTAACCAGCTCGAACTCATCCAAATTCTGATCTCATCCAGGCGGTTGTTAATGCGGAGAGTGCATCACTCTGATGGGGAGAAAGGATAGATACAGCTGAGTATCATCTGCATAGCAGTGAAAACTCAAGCTGTATCTCCTGATAATTCTCCTAATGGCAGCATATACTGCAAACAACATGGGAGCTAAAATGGAGCCCTGAGGTACCCATGGTAGGGAGAAGGCGTCAGAGAATAAATTCCGGTGGCGACTCTCTCAGACTACCAGTGAGGTAAACGAAACCATTAGTGGACTGTACCAGACAGCCACAAAAAACCCAGAGTCGCTCAATAGCACCTCATGGTCTACAGTGTCAAATGCAGCAGAAAGATCAAGAAGGACCAGAATGGTACAAGCCTTTCGATCTCTGGCCATTAGGAGGTCACTCAATCCCGAACAAGGGCAGTCTCAGTACTATGCCTTTCCTGAAGCCAGATTGAGAGTATCATAGACATTATGAGAGGTGAGATATTCATCCAATTGCAGTGCAACTGCCTTTTTCAATAACCTTACCAACAAATGGCAGGTTAGAGATAGGCCGGTAGTTGGCTAGACAGTCTGGGTCCAAGGAGGATTTTTTAAGGAGTAGATGAACTACTGCCTCCTTAAGGGGATTAGGAAAAACCCCCCTCTCCAAGGATTTCCAGACAATGTCAGCAAGGATTAGGTAGATAACTTCTACACAACCTACTAACAGAGGTGTAGGACCCGGATCCAAACTACAACTATTTGGACGCATTGTTTGGATGATTTTCACAATGTCAGCGAATTCCAGGCGGTGAAAATCCAACCAGATAGGCCGAGGATTAAGTACCACCGGTTGTCCACCGTAACCCCTCGAAGGAGAGGTCAGACCGATGCCGGACCTGATGCCAGCAACCTTATCTGCAAAGAAGCGAGCGAACTCCTCACATCTAAGTTGAGAAAAAGCTTCTCTAGGCTGAAGACAGACTGGATTGCACAGCCTGTCCACAGTCCGGAAAAGTTAAGCCGGTCGATTCTTTGCAGCAGAAATCTCTCTGGACAGGAATTCTGCCTTCTTACGAGTGATTTCTGATTGGTAGCCATCATAATGGGCTAACAATCTAAGCCTGTCAACATTAAGGCCCGATTTCCGCCAGGCTCTCTTCAGCCTTCGGCCTACTCGCCTTAATTCCTTCAAGGAGCCATCAAACCATGGACTCCTTGGACGGATAGTGAGAGGCCGAACACGAATAGGAGCAATTTTGTCCAGTGCATCTCCACAGCCTTATTATAGGCAAGTACAAGATCATCTGGACTCATGCATTCACCCGACAAACTCGATAGGTCCAGCACCGCCGTAAGGTCACTGGGGCCAATACCCTTAAAGGCGGTATTGGACCATCTCCGAGAGGCAGACCTTAGAGGGGCCCTGAAGCTGAACCTTATGGTGTAATGGTCCGACCAACTGACTGGTTCCACCCCAGGTCAGTGATCCTCCATACCCAAGAGAAAGACCAGATCTAGTGAATGACCTCCTATATGGGTGGAGGTGGTAACAACCTGTGTCAGGCCCAGTGTATTCATCAACTGGAGGAGACTTTGACCAAATGAGAGAGTTCATCGTCGACCCAAGCGTTGAAGTCGCCTAGAAGTATTAACTGGGAAACCTCAACATAAGGTCGACAATGAAGTCTGCAACTCCTGTAGGAATTCACGCCATCACCTGGTGGACAGTAGACGAGGAGAATCCCACAACCAGCACCCTCGCCCAGAATATATTCAAAGATCTGGTGTTCCCAATGGAACATCCACAAGGCCAGTTCAGATTTAAACATAATGGCCACACCTCGCCCCTACGATCCTGCCTTGGGACGGTGTATTACAAGAACCAGCTGGAGTTGCCAAGGCCAATATGGGGCCAGCATTTTCATCCAGCCAGGTCTCGGTAATGCAAGTCAGATCAGCTGACCCAACAAGATCAGCTACAATAGCTGTCTTGTTTTTATAGATCTGGCATTGCTAACACAACAAGGCAGGATGAGATGTCGAGGGAAGACCTGCGGTACCTGTCCGATATCTTGGGACTCTTGGGTATGGGGACAAGATAAAAGCAACCTCTATCTTGACCCCATTTCTTCCCAGGACGTCTTCTGGACCTAAAACCCCAATCCGCCCTCCCTCTCCTGTCCCCACAAGGCCCAGCTTTTATCTTAAGTCCTCGCCTCTTTAGAATGCCCAATGCCGACACCCTAAAATAGGTGTCGGATGATAATGGTGGGCACCAAAGGACGAAGTTCCCTGAGCTCAGTGGGGAATATCTCTAACCGTCATTATTAAATAAATCACTAAAATAAACCTAATAATAAAAACCTAAAAATACCACTCATTAACGCTCTCCCCACTCTCTCACAGAGGAAGGAGAGTAAACCAAGTAAGCTAACATAAACCAAAAATCAACTCAAAAATAACCAAACAATAAAATTAAAATAGAAATCCGATAATTTAAAACACAGTAAAATAACTTATTAAATATTAAACAAATTTGAATTTTAAAACAATTTTATATCTTAAGACAGTGCAGCACCTCTCACATGCAGCAAATGCTAAAAATATTAAATAATCTCCCAACACCACCTCTCACATGGCAGGGAGTCAAATTCAAATTTGTAATAAAATAAAATAAATAACCATCACTCTCACTACCTATAGTCCAATAATTAATAAAGACTAGAATAGTATTCTGGTGTTCCAACGATAAAGTCCAGACGAGTCAGAAAAGTCTTAGCAGAAAGTTTGGAGATTCAAATAAGCAAACAAAAATCCAAAAATCTTCCAGCGACTGCTCCTCAGATGCCAGTAATTAATTTGAAAGCAATAAAATACTATCAGGAGACAAATATGTTTCTGCAGGGAGTATTGCCCCCACTCGGACAGCAGCCAACAGCTAAAGCTGTCTCGCAGGTCAGCACTACAGCTGACCCCAAGGCAACCTAGAAGAGGCCCTGGTCTCCCCCAGCTCCCTGGGAAGCACCCAAGGCGACTCCTGCCTGGCTGGAGACCGACAGGTGAACAACACACCCCACAAATTAAAACAACTCCTATAATTACAGAAAAAACCCTGTACCACCATATATTAGATGAAGATTGAAGGGTCCTTAAGAGGCTTGATCCTCAGGAATGTTCACAGATCCCTGAACACGGTTGGATAGTCCAGGTTTGATTCAGTTCACAGACCGTGACTCCAAACAGCAAGATCACCCAGAAATGATGCAGGGTCTTCTCAGTCTATCACACCACGACGTAAGATATGGCCAAAGCAGACACCAAGGCTCACTGGGAAGCAGTACCAAAACAAAGACCCACGACCAGAAATGGTGTGGTTTGTTCTAAGTGGGGAGAATCACAAAACCTGTTAAAATGTGCATCCAAAAACAAGTGAAGGCTATTATTATTGGAACTTTACCTAATGCCCTAGGAGCCCACTTTGTAAAAACCTGCAAATACAAACCTGATTGACTTCACTTTATGGTCTTTGAACATTTTGCCAGAAATCCTAGGGAAGGGGACAGAATTTATGGTTTACTACAGAGAGAAACCAAATGGATTTTGAAATTAAAAATTACAATTCCAGCAGGGTAGATGATGATATTGACTTTGTGCCCTACTCATGAGATTTTGGTACACAGGTGTTATATGTGTTGTATTCGCAGGCCCCATCTAGGGGTATGGTGGTGAAAGCCATGGGGAGGGGGGCACTATAGAGCAAAAAAAAAAGGATCCACATACCTGGTCGGCCTGTTTATTAGACCTTGGTGGAACCAGGGTGCCCTTGGACCTCCGGGTGCTGAGCAGGAGACTGGAGAAATGAAGGATGTGGGTCTTCACCTGCCTGGCCTTGCCAACTTCACCTCAGCATTTGTAGATGGTCTTCACCAGGCATGTCTCTTGCCATCTTCCTTGATGGTCCCCTGCTCTGTAAGGGTGCATCTGCTGCGTTGGGCGCATCTCCACATGGCGCATTGTCCGAGCATGCGCAGTTTCTTCGGGGCATGTCCTTGAATCTGGCACAGATCCCTCAGTCCATGACCATGGATGTGCAATTGGCCTGAGAGTCGCATCACCACCATGCAGCTCACGCACGACACATGGCAACATCTGTACATGCATGCACATCCATGTGTGCAATGACTACTGTGCTTCCTGACCCTAGCTGTGCCTTGATTGCACAAAGCCTACCTTTGAATGCTTGTGGGCTACTGTGCATCACCGTTGCCCTCTGCGACGATGTGAGATGCACATAATAAGGTGGTTTTGTACGTTATGCACATGCTCGTCCTGGCCTTGTGTGCTGTGTGCAGTTACTTGCATATGGCCTAGTGGCGCATGTGTCATGATTAGGCCATTCAGTAGCACAAACCTCACAGGACCTACTTGCTGTGCAGACTAAGCTGTAGCCATGCCACATGCCCGGAGAGAAGGCCCCAGGGCTATGAACTGGTCTGAGGTTGCGCTCCTCCACCTTGTAGCTTTAGTGATGCGGATGGAGGGCCAGCTAAAGTAACCCTATTTTGGTCTGGTATCCGTAACTCCCTTGACCCCCTGTTATCCCTGAACTCCTTCACCCTGAAACATGCTCAATAGGTTATTTCCCAGATGAGCTCTTTGGGCCCTGCAAAGCATATTTTTGCCTAATTGCCATTACTGTACTGCCAAACTGGTCATTCTCCATCATTGGAAAGATGACAGTATCCCATCACTTTCTGAATGGCAAAAGGAACTTCTTCAAGCTTTGGCAGTGGAGAAACATATTGCCAAATGGCAGGAGAAGCTTGAGAGGTATTTGGATTTCTTGGGCCCATTGGAAGCTCTTATTTAAGGGATTTCTAAGCATTCATAAAGGGAGTTCTCGGTCAGTATACTGTACAGTCCATATGCCCCCCCCCTCTTGTGCCCTCCTTTTTCCTTTTGTTTTGCATCTGATGCCCTTTTCCTTAGATATGTTCCCCTTGGATTTTGGCAGTGCTCTGGGTCAGGGGGGCATTTTAGGGGTGAGGGGCTTGGGGGGGAAGGTGGGTATGGGCTGTTGTTTGTGTTGCAAATTACTTATGCTGTTCATTGTTACTGATGTTGCTTATATACATATTGTCTTTATATTTTGAGAAGTTATTTTTCTGGTGTTTGTAATGGCTTAAATTCAATAAATATATTAAATTGAAAAAAAAGTGATCTTAGACTGATGCAAATTTACCAGACCCTGTTGAGCCTCATGACGTGGACACAGTGCCAGACCCCTCTGCACAACATATCAGGGCTTGGGCAGGCCCCACACCTATGTGCAAGGACCCATGAGAGGACGAGCCTTAGATCCCCATCTTTATATGCAGGTGCAGAAGCACTACCAAAAAGAACAGAAGTAATAAAAAACACTCTTCACCCATCTGGCTCTGGAGCAGAAGCCAGAGTAAGGAACATGACCTCTCCTCAGACAGTAGCTCAGAGGGAGATCCCACCGGTAGCCACTATGCTCCACTCTGCAGCCACCCTTCCATGCGGGCCCAGACCCACAATATCAGAAAGCTCCCCTGGTCAAAAGAGCAAATGCAGTCCCCCCAACTCAGCCTCCTGAACTTACTTCCTTGCCTATGAGTACTCCCCTGAGTTTGGAAGAACATCACGTCCACACATATGTGGCTGCAGTTGCTCTACTCCCACTGATTTATCCTTGGCTAATGACTTAGGTTGACGCACTGAAGATAACTGGAGAAAATGTAGGTTTTTATTAGAGATCTGATGCCTCTTTTTCTGTCTCTGTCGCCGCCCTGGCATGACTTCTCCTGCAAATAGGATCCAGCATCAACTGAGGATGCTTGCAACCTTACCCCACCTTAAAGGAGTCATGGCATTTGTCAGTTTGGAACAGTCTCACCTCACTACAGACCCACTCTCTAAGAATCATTCACCCTTTAAAGAGCAGCTGACACCTTTGGAAAAACTTTGGAAATCATAATATTTAGACTCAATGCAGACTGTATTTCATATACATGTATATACAGTATGTTTTACAAATTTCTTCCCCATTATTTATTACCGAAGACATTTCCACAGAAACAAGTTTTTATCCCTCAGAGTTTATCTGCCTCTGTAGCTTATTCCCTGCTTGAAATTATAATGCTCTGTTGTGACATCATAATCTGTTGCCATGGGAATAACTACGATGTCACAAGCAGAGTATTATGACATCAGGTTGGTAAGATACAATAGGAACTGATGAACCCTCAGGGAAAAACTCTTCTGTTTTCATGCATATGGCCTCAGTAATAAATAATGGGGATAAGAAATATGGAGCTAATGAGAAATATAAGCTGCTTTGTGTCTAAATATTGTAGTTTTCAAAGTTCTTCTTCAGGCATTGGTGTCTCTTTAAGGACTGGCTAGTGACTTCTGCTACTACCAGCATTTCAAGCTACTGCATGGATTACGTTGTTTGATGGTGGGAGGTGAGGGGTCACACTTTAGTAGGCTGAACAGCCTCATCCTGGCAGGTATGTGAATGGGTCAGGTTACATGAAATTAATCAGGGTACTGTACCTTGTGGTGGGTTGCAGAGGCTGTTAGTCTACACAGGATGCCTTGAAATTCCTGGCAGCCCCTCTCCTACTCTGCATCTGCACCTCTCAGCATCTCCTGTTGGCTACCCTAAACTTCAACTTGTGCTTCCAGTGCTGGTCTCCACTGGGGCCCCATACCCCTGGGCTCAAAGTTATAGTGCAATACTGGTCATTTTGGTATAAGTAACTACTACTACTGTATCAGCTATGCTCTTCTGTGTTGGTCATCAGGGTAAATTCTATTAGCATGGTTACTGATGTTCCTTTTTTCATAGGTGATTTATTTATTTTATTCTTTGGTAACCAGATAAGGCCCACTAGGCACAGGTACCTGGTTTCAGGGGTGACACGGGAGCACTGGGGAGGTTAAGTGACCTGCTCAGAGTCACACAGTATGCAAGTGGAGGCTGTGGGAATCAAATCCAGGTCTGTCTGCTGGATATACCAAGCTGTTTCACAGTTTGTTACTCTAACCTCTAGGCTATACTGCCAAGCCCCATTTTGTTAATATGGTTGCTGAGTGGAGAACCACTTTCCAGATTGTATCCTGCTGCTTGGATGGCAAGATGGTTGTTCTTTTTACATAATATATTTCTGTACAGTATGCTTGTTACTCTACTTCTGGACTTGATTTATGGTTTGGTCTCCTTGCTGTTTTACCACTCTACCTTTTTGCTGACTTTGACGGGGACGGGACTCCTTCGAGGAAATGCCAGTACTGACGCTCCACAACATATGATATTTGGCCTGTCTTGGTATGATGACAGACCTTAGACTTACTTCCTGGAATGTAAAAAGGCTTAATTCTCCTGCTAAATGAATACAGCTCCTTGCCCACTTGAAAAAACTCCACACTCAGGTGTCATTTTTGCAAGAGACCAAACTATCTTCATCTGAGCCCCAAAAACTGAAACTTGGATGGATGGGATTAGAATTACACAGCACTTTCACTGGTCTGAGTTTTAATCTGTAAGTCTCTTCAGTGGCATTGTACCACCTCTCCTACAGATACCAAAGTTTGCTGGATCATGGCTCAAATGGAGACCCTGGAATGGCCCCTAACGCTGATTAATATCTATGCCCCAATATTGACACCCCACATTTTTTGCCACTGTCAGCGATGGGCTTGCCAAGTTCAAGTCCCCTTAGACCCCAGTCATAGTTGGGGGAATTTTAATCTCACCAATAACCCTCTCCTACATAGATCTCACATGCAGCATAAATTGAATGAAAGAACATCATGCCACACTTAAAGATATGGCTCAGGAGCTCTTCCTATCTGATATCTGGTGCCTTATCTATCTGGAGACTGGGGATTACACTTATTTTTCTCCAATGCACTGGTACCCCAGCCAGATAGATTTCTGGTGAATAGGGGAGGGGAATGAGCAGACTAGATGGGCCAGTGTGGTCACTTTCTGCAGTCAGATTTCTGTGATTTTGTGATCAGCAAGCATTATACAGGCAATCATAAATGTGCAAATACAGCAACTGGTAATTTCAGATCATGCCCCCATATCATTACTGCTCCTGTGGGGTCCCTCCACCCCAGATCCTCTTCATGGAGACTGGACCCCTCCTGCTAAAAGACTTCACCTTTTCCCCCTGGGTTCAAAGGGAAAGGGTACCTGAAAACAGGCATATAACTTGTCTAGTGTACCTACTTGGTCAACAAAAGCTAAAAACCCAGTACTTTATTGAGACCAATGACAATGGGGCTGTCAATACCGACATTTTAAAGGATACCCTCAAGATGTTCCTCCAGGGCCGCATACTGTCTTTTGAAGTCCATAGAAGAAAGTCAAGTGACCTTGAAGGCAAAATCTTAATGTCCAAACTAAACTCTCTGGAGAATCAGTATAAGACTCAAAAGGGCACCGCTCAGTGATGATCCATATAAGGTTTCAACTTAATTCCCTGTTTGCCAGAAAGGCAGAACTAACCCTCATCCATACGGGCCACAAATACTGTGAAGGGGAAGAAGGCCAGCAACATTCTGGCATTTAACTGCACAAACAGCAGGTCAAACACCATTATAACTCCTCTATTAAAGTATGTATTGATCCCACAAAACTAAATGACATTATGAAGGAGTTTTACACCTCTCTTTACTCATCCCAGGTTCAGCCTGCAGCATTTTTGGGCCCAGTACCTCTGCCTCACCTCTCCATACCCCAGATCCTGCAGTTAGACTCCCTGATATCCCAGCTAGAGATTACCAATGCCATCCTTTCTCTGAAAAAAAAAAAGCAAATACCCAGGTGCTGAGGGATCAGTCATTTCATGATGTCTTGTTTCCTCTACTTCTCAGAGTACTCATCCACTCCTTAACAGCCCAATGCCTTCTCCCTATCTTCTGTGGAAGCAACTACTACTATATACTTAGGAAAGGGAAAGGCCCTTTGTTCCCAGGGAATTACCACCCTAATTTGGCCATTAACACTGTCATGAAAATCATAGCCAAGGTCCTGGCCCCTTGCCTGGAACAGCTCCTCCCTCTCTCCCTCCCTTCCTTCATCCACCCTTCTCAAGTTGGCGTCATTAAAGGGTGCCTTAGCTCAGACCATCTGCACACCTTCATCAACCTAAATCACCTGGCAAAGTCCATTCCCACTCCAGCAGCTGCCTTTACGGTCAACTTTGAAAAGGCGTTTGATTCTATTGAATGGTCATTTCTGTTTGAGGTAATGCAAAGTGTGGGGTTCAGCCCCTATTTCCTTGCAGCTGTACAAACCCTGTACAAGGACCTTCCTGCATGGTATAACATGATGATAGCGACTGCCTATGGGTGACTGTCATAACGGCAACCCATATGATGGAGCTATAATCGTGGGCGACTGTAGGGGGATGCGGAACGTTGCCACTGTGAGGTTAGGGTGGGTGACAGGACGTGGAGGGATGGGGAATAGGGATGTGACCCTGTGGTGAGCCTGCTTCCACTGAGCCAACTGTGTGGTGTGGTGGGTAGGGTGGTTGGCTCCGACGGAGCAGGTCCTGGGTTCGGGACTGGGGGTGGCTGTTCCTTTTGCACTTCCTGCAGCTGCAGGACTCAGATTTTTTTTGAACCGGGATGTGCCCCCCTCCCCGACATACACCCCTCTGGAGTTGAGAATCTTTATTAAGGGGGTGCGGGGGAGGGGTGCAGCCCTGCCACATGCACAATTCTGGTAGCCTTTTTCTGCATATCGCCGAAAATATTTTTGGCGATAATGCAGATCACGATAATAGCGATCACCTTTGTGCAGTCTCTATTATCACATAGAACCTTCTGCATGGTTCCTTACAAACCAACCATCCTCCCTCTGTCTTCTGCACAGGGGAACTCACTAAGGGTTCCCTCTTTCTCCCTTACTGTTTCTACTGACCATAGAGCCCCTGCAAATAGCACTTAGACATAACTCTCATATTGCAGGCAGTATGCTGATGGTCTCTTGATTCTGCTTGCTGATGCACCCACAGCTATACCTACCTTGCAGCAGCTCCTATCTTCTTATTGCAAGGTTTCAGGCTTCAGGGTTAACCACTCTAAGTCTGAAATCCTTCCCTTTACCCCCCACTGATTGAAACCGCACTTCCAGGATATTAGTTGGAAATGGGCTTCCCAAGGCATCTCCGATCTGGGCATCTAGATTACCCCCTCCATCCAAGATATCTGCCAGGTGAACTTCTCCCCACTACTAGCCTCACTTAACACAGATAGAACTCAATGGGGTGTACTCCACCTTTCCATCACAGGAAAAATAACTGCTATCAAAATGATGTTGGCATCAAAAATGCATTATATATTTGCCAACCTTCCTATCTCAGTTACTTATAGATGGTTTAATCAACTCAACTGAATGGTTGGGAAGTTTCTGTGGGGCGGCAACTCCCTCCCAACCCATATTGGTTGTGGTAAACTGGAGGGTGGAGACTTCCTCACTTTCAACACTATTACATGTCCTTCATCTGCTCCCAGATCCTCCTATGATTCTCCCCAGGCACTGTGCCTGTCCTCCTGTGTCTGGACATTGAAGGTTTCCAAAAGTCATTTCCTTCTCCGTTACCTGCTTTATTTCTCAGCAGATCTCACCTTCCAAGCACCGCCCCACTCTTGGCATCTCCCTTAAATATTGGAAGAAAAATGCCTCTGTCCTCAGATACCATCCCATTCCTGTGTCATACCCCATGGTTACCATTGGGTGTACATGGTTCACTGATTCCACACTGGAAAAAAGCTGGTATTTGGCAAGTTGAACATCTCTGTTACTCAAGCAGGTCTGCCCTGGCCACTTATGAGCACATTAAAACCCACTTTAATCTCCCCCAACAGGACTTTTGGAGATATCTCCAACTACACTCAGCAGTGACCCCATACTCAACAGGGACTCAGCTTTCCCAGACAAGCCTCTGGTGCAAAAATGGTTTGCGGTATCTAAAGGGAGTGGAGATATGTTCTATAAACTACTGAAAGATGTTGATAGTCATCCCACAGACCAATGTCATCAAAAATGGGAGGCTGAACTCCATAACCCCATTTCTGAATCCACTTGGGCCTCATGTTGGTTTAGGGTCCACATGTCATCAGGGACATTAGGGCCCAATGGATACAGTTAAAGATAATGCATTTCTGGTATAGGACCCCACAATTCTTGCATGCTTATACCGCACAACAGATGCTTGAGATGTGACCAACAGGAAGGATTTCTTTCGCAACTTCTTTGTGACTGCCTCCTGAGCTTCACCTTCTGGAACCAAGCGCTTGCCTGCTGTAAAGCAAACTTACATACATATATCGATCTAGATGCTCCTCTGATTCTCCTGGGAATCCATACATTTGACCACCCCAGTAATGACCCTGATATATGGTGGGTGACTGCTGTTACCCTAATTGCCCAACTCCTACTATTACAGAGATAAAGGATTCCTGATATACCCACTATAAATGAATGGCACCTCACAGCAGGACAGCTTGCCTCCTTGGAGTGTATGTTATACCAGGCAACGAACAAGATGACTGAGTATCTTGAGGCATAGTCTGCATACCTAAATCTACTCCACTCATCTGCTTCCTCTTCCGTGACCACTAAAGACCACCTCTTAATAATGTTAATAATATAATAATGTTCCTGTTACCAGGGACACATTGAAGAGGGCCATCAGAGGAGCTTTAAGCGTGTGACCCATCACCCAGAGCACCCTGGGGTGTACCCTGTTTGGCCCAGGAAATTTGTTAACCTTTAGATTCTGCAACCCTTTGAGAATGCCGTTCTTGGATTCCCTGCCTACCTTCAGTTTTTGTTCCTCAAGCCCTCCAACCTTAACCTTACTGCTGAGTATTGGGCCTTAAGCCACTACTGTGAACACTGAACTAAAGTACTCATTAAAAACATTTGCTTCCCTCACATCATCTACCACCGCCACCCGATTCTTTTTCAGTCTTTCTATACTGTTCTTTGTTTGTCTCTCTTGTCTGACATACCTGAAGGAGGTCTTATAATTTTTCTTAATGCCTTCCCCTATCCTCAGTTCAGTTTCTTCTTTTGCCGTCCTAAGTTGTTTGCTTATTCCTAGGGTTTTCTTATGCAGCACTCTGTTGGCCTCTGATTGTGCTCCCATGTATATCTTAAAATACCTCTTTTTCCTTTGATTGCTTCCTTCACCTGATGATCAGATCAAAGAGGTTTCCTGTGTTTTTTTGACTAACTGATGAACCTAATGCACTTCTGGGTAATCCCAGGCACTGCACCTGTTATGACTGCCCATTTGCTGTCTGCCACCTCATACCATCTATTGTCCTTTGATCTATTATTAATTAACTCTGTTCACCTTTCCTTTGTCCTCCTCTTCCTCTCACACTTTCCCTTTCCTTAGTCTGACTATTCCCTCTTTTTGTTTTGCACTTCTTCTATATGTAATGAAAGGATGTTTTGACCATCTTCTTCATCCTCTCATCTATCCTCAGCTCAGCATCAGACTATGCCCTCCTTGCAGTCCTGTTGGCTTCCCTCATACTGTTAAGAATCACTACTATATCCCTCTCTGTCTGGCTGGTTTTGTATTTTCTGAAGGCTTTTTTTTTTCTCCCCCATAGCCTCCCCCACTTCCCATTGCGAACCACAGTGGTTTCCTGCTACTCCTATTTTTCTTACTTCCCTTACACAGAGACTCATGGCTTCCAATATCTTATTTCTAATCACACTCCCACTTCTTGTCCATACCCTTTACCCCCCTTACTTCTTCCAGGTTCTTCTGCAACAGATCTGCATCATGCCATGATGTGATGAGAAGATTGCTTCCTCAACCGTAGCACTTTCACTTCAGCATCCACAGGTAGCAGTGCAAGTGGAGGCATCAGTGGGAGGGAGGATGCTGGATGGGCTCTGCATTGGCATGCTTAGTGAGTGTTTGCTTGGAGCACTGTGTCTGCTGGCATCCTGGGACTGGGAAGAATTCTGAGGAAAATGCAGTGTGAATAGGAGGAAGCAAGGCACACTTGCAATGACCTGCCTCCTCTACCAAGGATACATCTCAGGAAAAGCTCTGTTCCAGCCTGGACAGCCCCTCCATGGTCGTGGGGGGGGGGACTATGTGCAATGAGAGGATAAGACCAGGAGAAGTCATGGATGGGGTCAACACAGGTGATACTGGGGGCAACAAAATGTGTAAACGGTAAAAAAAAAAAATTTAAAATGGAAAGAAAACTTCTCATCTACAGTAAATCTATTTTACATCCATTACCTACAGTGGAGTAGCACCTTAATTTTCCACGTTTCTGTAAAACAAAATCACAGCTAGCATAAGTAAGACTCAGATCTCATAACCTTGCACTAAACATGAATTTTAGGACATTCCATTGTTGAATACTAAACATATACATAGATACATAGTCATTCCTGGCAGATAAAGATCAAGGATCCATCTAGTCTGCCTGGAAATGTATTTCTTCCTCATCTCCCAACCTGGCTTCTCAGAGAGTTATAACTCTGACACCCCCTCCAGAGTCGTCAAACTCAATGGTTCCCTCTAGTGGAACTATGAGTCTCCTTACTTTGCTCCAGCTGAGTCTGAATACATTTGTAGTACTCACATTCCCCACTTCCCTTGGCAGTCTTTTCCATGGCTTCACCACACTGTCAGTGAAAAATAATTTTCTGACATCCTTCTAAATTTTCCACCCATCAGTCTCCAACCATGTCCTCCCTTCACTGCATCTCTATTTCTAATCATAAATCATCACTGTTCACTCTATTTGTTCCCATTTGAGATTTATATTGTAGTTCTCTCTCATGTCACCTCTGTCCATTCTGGTCTCCAGTGAGCACATGTTCAATACCTCCCGCTTCCTCATATGACTTGTCCTACTGCCATGTAGCATTTTGGTTGCCCTTCACTGCACAATCTTTAACTTAGTATCTATGTCCTTTCTTGTATGTGGATTCTGGAAATGGGTACAGTATTCCAGGTGAAGCCTCACCAATGACTTATTCAGGGCAATATCTCTTCCCTCCTCATACTCTTGAACCTCCTCCCAATATACCCCAGCATCTTTGTTACCATGCTATATGCCTTATTGCACTAATGGTAGCTTTAGGGAATCACTGATGATAACTCCCAGATCTTTCTCCTCCATTGTGGTGACTAGCCTAATCCCTTCCATCCAGTACTCATCTTGTGAATTCTCTTTCCCTATGTGCATCAGCTAGCACTTCTTGATGTAACCCCCACCCCTCTGCCTTTTTTCAAATGATAGATGGTATGCTGTTTGAATCTGACAGCAGTACCAGGTGGGGGACTGGGTTCGGGGAGGAATAGGTTACTTGGCACAAGGGCTAGGTTTGGCTACTCTGCACAGGGGCACCCAAGTAATTCCAAATATAGGAAGCAATAACTGTAATGTCCAATACCAGGAATGGGATTCTAAAGTGTGGCTTTATTCACATCCAAGCAGAACAAACAAAGCATAGACGGACCCCCATGGGGCTACACTTCTGGTAATGCAGATTAAAAAGAATCAGAAAACTTCCTCAACACTTCAGCCCTCAGGCTCTGAATCCACCGGGCACACAGCCCGGACTTACACGCTGCTTTGGGTACACAGCCCAAACTTGTACACTATTCTGGGATTTCCCTGGCTCTGCTCTTCTGCCGGACACTTTAACACCTTCCATTTGTCATGGAAACATTTTCTGGTGGCTCCCTAAACCACTTAAGAGCCTTCGGCTCCATAAGGGAAACTTCCTTTTATTCCCACATCTGGGTACTTTCCTCAGGCACTGGCCAAGTACCTGAGAGAAAGTAAAAGTGCCACAGAGCAAATCCGTAGAGGTGAATTTGGTTACTACTGATGGGGGGTCTCCCACCTCTCGCTTCCACAATTTATAACCGGCCATTTCTCTGGACATTAAACATCTTTTTCTGTAAAGCTTGGCAATGTAGATTAAAGGGTAAATGCATGTCACATTTCTTCTACTTGTCTTTGCTTTCCCATTGCGCTGGACTTGAACATACTTTTACTTGGCTTAGCCCATTACTCTGGGCCTCCCACTGATTAAGCAGTCCAATCCCCACTTTACAACAGTTCAGGTGAAAACATAGGCCCAATGTCAGAGCGGACTCACACTTTGGTTGCAGGTGCCCCACAGGCGATTTCTCACAGGAATTTCTTTCCCACAGCTTCTGGTGCAGCAGCACAACTTGAAACAAGGCAGCTTCTTCCCTAGCCAGAACCAGGAGGGTTGCCCCTGGCATGACAGGCAAATCTTTCCACCCCCATCCCCCAGGGATGGGGCGAAGGGGCCAGTAACAGCGGTCTCCACCACTTCACAAACAGCTAACTGTGTTACTCTTTTGGTGGAAACACACACCTCCCCTTACAGTAGCTCTATGACAGAGCTTAAGGCTCAGAGAGCCTGTCCACAGACTGCTGTGCTGCTACTCTCTTCAAGACTACACACAAACTCTCCATTCAAACTCCCCAACATTCTATCCTAACTCCTAACTGCAGATTCCAGTGTGGCTCATGTAGCTGTGAGAGTTCTTTGGTGATGTCATCCCTCAGTCTCAGCTGAGACTGAGGACAGAGTGAGACAGTGTGAAATCCATTTAACTGGAGTTTCACAAGCTGCCTTCCCTGCCTACCACTAGGTCTTACTGGGATTCTAGTAACCCCGGGTAACAGGGGGGTTACACTTACATTAACTCTCAACTGCCATATCTTTTACCACCTCTCCAATCTTTTTAGAGCCATCTGTAATTCTCTCACCCCTTCCTCACTATCAACCCTCCCGCATAATTTTACATCATCCATAAAGAGACACATTCTGTCCTGAATGATTTCCCCTACTGTATGTCAGTAATGTACATACTGAGTAGGGCAGGTCCCAGAACAGGTTGCGTAAGCCCCCATACCCTGTTTTGACTCCATTTACCATGATTCTCTGCTATCTACCCCATAGCCAGTTTCTTACCCACCTGATTAATCACTTCTGCTCTCCCAAGCCAGCTAGCATTTTTAACAGTCTTCTGTGTGTTACTACATTGAAGGCTTTACTGAAATCAAAGTAGAGCAGATCTACAGCCTTTTCTCTGTCTACCACCCTAGTGACTGTCAAAGTACACTATCAAGTTGGTTTGACACGATCTCTCCATCACAATGGATGGCTGTTTGTATATACAGTTGCAGTAGTCAGTCCTGCAAGTTACCTCCCAATATTCTATGGAGATACCTAGAAAAAAAATCTTGGGGCTGTCTGCTGCAGGAAATCTCACAGCAATCTCCTTAGAGATCTCCAACTACTACTACTGCCTGTACATATTTTTTCTGCAATGTTACAAATTCATTTGCTACCCTTTATCAGACCTGGTGGAGCTAACTTTTCACAAAAGCATAACTTTGCATTTATCCATAACATAGGGAACCATAGAGGCCCTTATCTGCTAACACTGTCTATGTATCTATAATGCATGGGATAGACATAAAGGAATTCTGGAGGTTAGGGGTAAGGGGCAACAGACTTCTAGGAAAACATAAACTGAACTTACAAGCTCAAATGGGCAGACTGGGTGGGCCATAGGCCCTTATCTGCTGACACAGTCTATGTATCTACATATCTACTGTAGGTAAAGCAGAGGAAGGGTCAGATACCTTAATGAAGAACAGGGTTTACAGGCAGCGGTCCTTATCTGCTGACAATTTCAATGTTTCTAACAAATTAGAAATTTTATTTTTCTACCCAATCTCCTTGTATGTCTGAATTCTTTGGTAACCAAGTACCCCCTTCCTCAGTGTTGCCCAGGCTATATATGGTTGTATTCTCTACAGATTTACTAACCTGATACACCGCCACTCTTTTAGAATATGTAATAACATATTCATTAACAGTGGGCCCCCCGACCACCAATCCCTGGGGCTCCCTACTGGTTACCTGCCCCATCCCAAAAATGTACTACTGTATTGCCTTTTATACTGTTTACCTTGTATACCAGTCTCTTGGCTGTTCTATCAGATGTGGGATGGTAAAATAAAGTTTAGCCTGTTTGACAACATGAAGCTGCAAAAATTACTGACACTCCATAAGGGGTGAACTGTTGCCCATTTTCAGTAACAACTTCTTCTGGTAGTCCATAAACAGTAAAACAAATCCAAATACCAGTATTGTTTTTGCTGTAGCCAAGCTTGACATCTCTGCCACATTAGGTCATTTTGAAAATGCATCTGTGAGCACAGGGAACATTCGCTTTTCACGTGCTGTAAAATCTATATAGATTTTCTGCCATGGTATTGCAGTCCACCTCAGTGAGTAAAGAGGGGCCGTGACCAGCATTTTAGTTGGTCTGATAAATCTCATATTTGCTGATTAGTGCTTCATGCCAGATCTAATCATAGTAACAAAGTAACATGGTGATTTAAGGTCTGTGACCATGCATGCCTTTAGGCAAATGCTTTCATTTTGTCATACCAAAATGTTTTTTGTGAGGCTCATCCAACAGCTGACTTGGCAACATTGACCTATAAAACACAAGGCCTATGAAAGGGTGGAGTAACTGCTCGAGAAAGAAGTTTAGGAGCAGGAGTAGATTTAGAGTTCAGGAGACGGGCACATCTGGTGCTCCCATACAAAAAGGGTGATGATAATACAATAATGATGCTCATGGGGAACTAACAAAGTTACAGTAGTTATAAATATCAAAAGAGAAAGCTGACTGTTCAGTCCTAACATGCTGCTGAACCCATTTTAAAGCTACACTGATCCTTGGCGCCAACCCACTACTCCGGCTTCCCAGGGCATAGAAGGTAATAGTGACAGAGGGCCCAGATTAGAGGACACAACAAGTGGATACAGGAAGAGGACATAGCTCTACAAACTTAAAGTCACAAGGAACACTAAGTAAAGAATTTCACAGGTACTTTGAATATATGGGGTGGGAATTTAGAATGCGTCTTTGCCCCTTTTCACAAATAAAACCAAGAGGAAAGTTAAAGGAATAGCCACTCAATAGATACATGGGGACCTTCTCTACTTGTTTTAATGCAGAGGCAAATGTTGGTCTGTCTACAAAGCCTCCTCTGATGTAGCTGATTGACATGGAACATTAGAAGGCAATGCAAAAGGGTGACTTGTGTAGGTAATAGCTCTTACTGTAGGGAGCAGCTAGTAGACTTGACTGGGGATGAACAGAGTTTTTGGGGGCACATCAAAGGCCTCACTGGCTGTCCTCTGAAGACAGATCATGACAACATTGTAATTAATGGGGTCTACTGTAACAACCCTTGCACTACAGCTATTGCATTTTACAGTAACTATCTTTTCTCAGACTGAATTGCCTTCATCACTGATTCCTCTTCTGCTCCCTCTGTCCTGCCCCAGCTGTCTACTTTCTCCCCTTCTCAAAACCACTTTCACTTTCTACCAAAGGCTACATGTCCCAGTGATGTTTTCAAATTACTGATGTTGCTCCCTTTGGGTGCTTGCCCTGGCCAGAATGGTATTGAGCCCAGGTACTTTGCTTGTGTGCCTCAATACTATCCTCTCCTATCTTTCACATCCTCAGTCTTTTATGACCATATGAACATATGAAATTGCTGGCAGAAAAAGGCTCACAGGTCTATCAAGTCTGCCCGATTGTGCAGCTCTTAGTTTCATATCACTATTGCTGCCCCACCCAAAACCCTCACTTCCTCCTCTGTCCCGGTCCTTCCCCACTTTGTGTTTTTGTCTGTACTAACCCTGCCCATAACTCTATCCCATCCCTGCTTAAAGCTATCCACTGTCCTTTCAGTGATTAACTCTTTTTTTATTTTTTTATTTATTGAAATATTCAGAAAGACCTTTGAGTCAGTGACTCATTTACAAAGGTTCCACGTCATACATAAAAGGATACATGGACAGAACTTGGAATACAGATTACAGTACAATTACAAATAACAGTCAGTGAGGTTACATAGTTGTGCAGTTCTTGAATAACAGCAAGTTTCATTTCTTAGTACAGCCATAATATTTACAGAGGTTCTGTAGAGGCTGATGGTCATAGGGTTTCATAGTTACAAGTTGGTACGGGGAGTCCGACAATAGTTAGTTTGATAGCTGCATATGTCAGTCTGGTGTCAAGGGCAGTCACACTGGCAAGAGGCATGAAGGTATTTCCATAGCTTGGATTTATAAGGGCCAAGTCTTAATTCGTTTGTTATATGACTTGGGAGGGTGTTAGTCCAGGAGGGGGCCCTGTAAGTGAAGGTTCTCTAGAATTGGGAAGTCCGGCCATGGAGTACCCTTAGCAGTTGCTTGGTTGAGCTGTGGGTTGTTTTGACTGGGGGAATTGGGCGAATGATTTGGTTTAGGGTAGGTGGTGTGAGGACTAGTAGTAACTTTTTGGTCATAAGGCAGGTGTGGTACCCGATTCTGCTATCTAGGTTTAGCCAGTTTGTGCTGCTGTAAAGGGAGCAGGAGTGTGTAAAATGATCACATCCAAGGATGAGATGGCAGGCTTTGTTTAAAATGAGCTTGAGTCTGCTTAGAGTGAGTGGATGGAGCGTAATTGTAGATTGGGAGGCCGCAGTCTAGCAGGAGAGGATCGAGGAGTTTATGGGAAGTTGTAATGCTCAGGGTGAGGCAGTGTTTGTACCAGCATAGTACCCCTAGTCTGGAGCTAAGGGCTGTTGATAGGTGTAGGATATGTTGATTAAAACTGAGGGCTGGGTCTAGAGTGATCCCTAAGTATTTAAAGCTGCTTACTTGTTCTAATGGGGTCTGATTGGCAGTACGGAATTGGGGGCAGAGGTTCTTGAGTGAGTTCTGGGGGTGGATGAAGAGCATGACTTGAGTCTTATTGTAGTTGATAATAAGACGTTAGGTGGTGAGCCAGTCTTCGACTTCACAGAAAGAGTGCTGGAGAGTTTGGTGGTGCTTGGGGGGTGACGGGTCAGAGGAGAACAAGACCACAGGAGTAGATTTCCAGGGCATGACACTAGGAGGGAGTTGAGGTATAGGCTGAAAAGTAGGGGGCCACGTATGGAGCCCTGTGGGACACCGGAGCGGATAGGGAGGCGGGGGGAGAGAACAGGGCCTACCTTGACTATCTGTGTTCTATCAGAGAGATAGCTGGTGAACCAGTTTAGGGTGTCATTGGAGAAACCCGTGAAAGCCAGGGTGTTAAGCAAGAGCAGTCCAAACTGCCACCACTGTCTCTGTGAAGTAGTGCCTCCTCATCTCCCTCCTAAACCTTCCCCCTTCCAACTTCAGACTGTGCCCCCAGTGACCCTTTCACCCTTTAAGCAGAACAATCCTCCCTCCCTGACTTTGTTTATGCCTTTCAAGTACTTAAAAGTCTCTATCATGTCCCCTCTTACCCTTCTGTCTTCCAGCGAGTACATGTTGAGCTCCTTGAACCTTTTCTCGTATGGCAACTCCCCTAGTCCCATGATCATTTTTGTAGCCCTACAGTGCACCCCTCCAGTAATCTCACATCCTTTTTGAGGTATGGGCACCAGTACTGTACACAGTATTTACTTTCAAAATTGGAAGGGGGGGGGCAGAAATACTCCACTCAGGCTGTTGTAAAATTTTTCTAAACTCTTTATTAACTATTGTTGATTGCCCTGATGTTTCACACCCTTGTGCTTTTTCAAAGGGCCTTTCTTATTTTCTGTAAAGATAATAAAGGAGTATTTTTGTAATTCTTACATTCTTAGATTACATTTGATTTATTATTCTTCTGTTAACTATTGTCTATTTTGATTCTTTACCACTGTATTTCTTTCTCACGCTACTTACAGTACACACTCTGCACATTATTTATTCATCTTGTAATTAAAACATTTCAAAAAATGATATAAAGTGATAAAGAATATGTACCCTGTAGTCGTGCTTTGTTCCCGCTTAGCCAGACACTTTTTGCTTCTGCTAGTGCCTGTTCTACTTATTCTTCGTAGCAAGGAATGGCACCAAATGAATATCTGAAGAATACAAATAAAAACAATGAGAAAAAATGTCTTCCCTAACTATATTGCCTGGTTATTCAAATTATTTATTAAAACAACTTTCCTTTATTGCTATCTTTTCACTTATAATGTTGTTCCGTTTAAGAATATTTGTGTTGCAAATAATTTACCTTTACGGCTTTGTATCTCAGTTCAGCATGCTTCGTTTCCTATGTTCTCTGTCTCCCTTAGAGTTTGGTTCTGTATTTAAAACAATTAGATTTTTAATACAATCAAATCTGTTACTGACTGTCAAGACACGTCTGCAATATGTTTTTACCTGTGTAACTAGTTTTATTGCTTCTTACTCACTTTTCTACTGGATGTAATTTCCTGCCCCTTGTTTTTTGTTTCATAATAAGTCCCTGTAAAAGAAAGTTTAATCCTTTTAGTACCCCTCTGATTTTTATCTTTTCAGACCTATTGGCCTTTAATTAGTTCTTTCTATCTCATGATTTTACCTGGAGAGTGTGCTTAGATACTTGAGGCATGGTGTTTAAACTTGTGTTCTATTGCGTAATATCTTCCTTTGCTTTTTTAAGAAACAGATCTGTATACATAGAAAATTAGGCTCATTTAGTGACAATTGATAAACTTATTTAACATTGCTTTAGCTCCTTGTATATGACTGAATATTTATCTTTTCTTACCGTGTGCTGGTGTTCTTATTGTTCCTTATGTTATTTAGTGCAGCTACTGCGTGTGTGCATGGTGCTAGCTTTCTTGCTAAATACCTCTCGGCCTGATCACAACATGCAGTTTCACCTGCATTGAGTGAGTTCCAATAAAACTCAACTCATGGTCGCTTAACAACCTACGCTGTAATCAGGCCATTATCTGGCTGCGGTGTTTCTTTTATGTTGTTTACTTGTATGCATATTTCAAATTGTAATCTATCAATCAATCAATCAAAATCTTTATTTATCCAGGCGGGCACCATTGAGCAAGGCTCATTTGCAAGGTGGACCTGGTCATGAATAAATCAAAGTACAGTACAGAAGCAGGTATACAAAAAGCAGTAATATACAAGGAAGAAAAAGTATTTACAGTGTATACAGTACAGTACAAGGTTGAAATAAATAAAAAAAAACAGCATTATTTTACAATTGAAGAAGTCAGCAGATGTACAATCAACCATAGGCATACAGGGGTTATAAGCAGAGATCTTTTCAGTGAGGCAGCCGGCAACTAAGCATACAGGGGAAAGAGGCCATGTTTGGGGTGGCAGGTTAGAGAGGTAAAGAAGAGGAGGGATATATTACCAATGACGGGGGGAAAAATTGAGCTAAAACCACAGAAAGTGAGGATGGCTGTCGTGTACTTGTTTATTATGATAATGATAGAGGAGAGGTAGATAATTGGGACACTACTATGGATGGGGTAGGACTTTAGCCAGGCTGGAGTGGACAGGGAAGGGTGGGTGCAGTAGAAAGAGTTAATAAGGAAAGAGTGAGAGCCAGGGGTAGAAACATGGCGAGTGTCAGGATGGAATGGGGGAGTTGAGGAATTAGTGGGCTAGCAGTGAGGAAAACATTTGCAAGGTGCTTTCATGTAGCGATCATAGAGTGCCTTGAAGATATTCAGGCTAACAGGGCAGCTCAGCTTCAAGTTCCTTTGTAAACTGTTCCACAATGTGGGTAAAGAGAAGCTTACAGCAGCTTTGCCGAAATGAGTTTTGACCCTTGGAACTTGGAGGGCAATTAGGGAACAGCTGCTTAGAGCGTAGGTGCCTAACACACTCCGGGGAATACAGTCTGAGACATATGAGGGAAGCTTGTTGGTCACCGCTCTGAAGGTCCATAGGGCAGCATTTCTATTCCTTCTATAGTGAAGGGAAGTCCAGCCTAATGATGAGTACAGGGAGCAGTGGTGTGTGGAAAGTGGAAGGCCAGTAATGAACCTGATAGATCTGTGGTAGAGGGTGTCCAACTTAACCAGTGCAGTGGCAGTGCAGTGGCTGTAGAGCAGGGCAGTGTAATCTATTGAAGATAGGAAGGTAGCTTGAACCAGTTGAATATTGGCCTCCTTTGTGAGCAGGTGGTTAATTCTGTAGAATAGTCCTAATCTTTGCCTTAGTTTCTTCTGTAGTTCTTCGAGATGGTCAGCGAAGGAAAGTTTATGACTGAACCAAACTCCTAGATATTTTAATTTAGCTACATACTCTAGTGTTTCTCCAAGAACAGTGGTAATTTTTGGGATAGCCCCCCCCCTCCAGCAGGAATTGCCACATGCAAGGAGGGGGAGAAGAGCATGACTTTTGTCTTTTTCACATTGAGCAAAAGCTTTTTGTTTATGAGCTGGTATTGTAGAAGGTTAAATTCAGCTTGGAGGTCTTCACAGGCTGCTTGGGCATGGGATGACCTGGCACAGTACAGTGTCATCTGCGAATAAGTGGATGTTGGCTTTTTTGATGGGGTCATTGATGTTGTTAATGTAGACTGCAAAGAGGAGGGGACCAAGGATAGAGCCCTGGGGCACACCCCTCAGCATAGGTTTTAATGGAGAAAGATCACCTTCAGCTTTAACTGCTGTTTCCATTCTCTGAGGTAGTCTGCAAACCAGCACATAGATTTATGGTCCAGGCCTAAGGTGCTTAGGGGGGAAAGAAGCAGGCTGTGATCGACTGTGTCGAATGCCTTCCTAAGATCCAAGGAAACAGTAACTAATGGAGCCTTTGAGGTGTTGGACCATTTTTAATACACTGTGGTTCTCTAATGTGTTTTGATATATGTTTAATTAGTGTATCCAATCATTGATGTACTCTTTATATGGGGAAACTGAAGCTGGGGGAGTACTCGGTATGTGGAGTACTCTTCACTTCTATATAATTTTTTACCTTCAATTGTTAAAGTATAAGATTTGCTTATCAGTCACATCTTTTTTTTAACTACTTAAGATGTTACTTTCTTGTTTTAAATTTTTATTTTTTTGAAATGTTATTATCATGTTCTGTCAAAATCTTTATATACCTTTGGTCTACTTAAGTGGTGAACATTTTTTATTACTACATTCTAACCATTATTTTTGCTTACTGCATTTCTATATTTTATTGCATTATAAAAAGACTCCATTTTAAGAAATGCTCACTTTTTTATGTGTCTGACCTCACAGTTAATATTTTAAGTTTTTTATTATTTTGTTTTTTTATTATTTTTTGTTTTTGTGGTGCCCCATTCTATATCCCTTACTTGTCTTAAATTGCCAACAAGCACTCCAGTTTGTATCCTTATTCATCCTTATATTTCTTTCTAGGGTTTGTAACTGAAAAATCCATTTAATTTCAGCTCGATCCAACTGTTTTTGATAGTCCCCTCCCCTTATAGGTTTTTTTATTTGTTCAAGTCCCCAAAATCTAAGTGAGGCTCCTGTATGTCCTTGTTCTGTGAAGTGGTTTGTAACCTGTGATTTTTCTTCCTGTCATCTGATGTCCCCTTTATGTTCTTGTATATATATTTTTAAAGCCCTGGTAGTTTGCCCCACATATAAGAGGTCACAGGGTCACTGTAATACATATATTACCCCCTCTGTTGTACAATATATGTGTTGTCTTATAGGGTTCACTTTACCCGTATGTGGGTGTCTAAACACATCTTTTTTGCTGGTATGGTTGCATACCGAACATCTTCCACATGGCACCATTCCAGATTTGAGGGGCACTAGTAGAAGTTGCGTCCCTTGCTGTGCTGGGATTTTGTATTGGGATCTTACTAATTTATCTTTAATGGTTTTAACTTTTTTTGCTGCAATGGTTGGGCTTTCTTTGAATTCAATAGGGATTTGTTCCCCTACTGACATTATGTACCAGTGTTTGTTTATGATTCTTCTAATTTCTGAAAATCGATCATTAAACTTAGTTGTGAAAACTACTCTTGGTGTGTGTTGTTTTTGCTTAGTTTGTAAAGTGTCTTGTTTAGTTACTGTCTCTATTCTTTGATTTGCTTTTTTAAGTATGGACTTCTTATATCCCCTTTGTTAAAATCTGTTTATCATAGCTTCTTTTTCTTTCTGAAATTCTTGTTCTTTAGTGAAGTTTCTTCGGACTCTGACTAGTTGTGCACAGTATTCCAAGTGTGGCATCACCAGTGATCTATACAATGGCAGGATGACCTCCCCTTTTTGAGAGGTGACTCCTCTGGCAATGCACCCCAGCATCCTAGTTACCCTTGCTGCCAACCTCCTACACTGTGCAGATACCTTCATGTCCCCTATGACTATTATCCCAGGTCCCTTTCCCCCTCAGAAGTCATTAGCTGCACTCCCCCCAGCCAGTAACTGTTCTTGGGATTTCTGGCTCCAAGGTGCATGACCTTGCACTTCTTAGCATTAAAACCCAACTGCCACTCCCTAGACCAGTGTTCATATTTTACTCCCCTCTGGTGTAATATCCGTACCCTGGAAAGTTGCCAGAATAGTTCCTATGTACAAAAGGGTGACCTCAAAGTAGTGCATAAGAACAGGCATGATAAAAGTGAATGAAGAAAATTGTAACACACTAGTATCCTCTAAAGAGTGGATACTGGGAAGAGAGAGCCTCTCAAAAAGTGCTGGATCCTTTGGAAGGTGCCAATTTCTGTACATAGTTAATGAGGTCAACCATCAATATTTACTTACTCCTACTGACTTAAAGAACAGCTCTGCACTTCAGCATGTGCTTCCATAAATAAGATGTTTCAGCTCTTGCAATTTACTAGGGAATATATTTTTTTCATTTTCAATGTTCCTTTTAAATATTTGCAATACATCTTGGTAGTCCATCTAAAAAGTCTGTTTAAAAATCATTTGAAAACATTTGCCTCTCCCCTTTTAACCTCACAGTGCCATGGTTTATGACATCATAGTGCTCACCACAACAACACAGTGCGATGTCACAAACAGCAATTCTGTGGTTAGCAGGGGAGAGTTAGACGCATTTTGAAAGACTAAGGGCCACATTTTCAAAAGGTTAACACAGCACAAACTGAGTTTGTTCCACACTAACCTGGAACAGCATCAGCTGTCGGGGGCATGCTCATATTCAAAGGGCACAGATGTGAGACATACTCTTGACAGTGCTGTCCTGCATTATATTGAGCCGTGCCTATGCAAACGAGGGTTCCCTCATGCATATGTGGCACAACACAATACTGAAAGATTTCAGAAGCACTAAATGGTTGCCAGCAGTGGTGCCATTTAATGTTTCAAAATGGTCAATAGCAGTGGTGCCATTTAATGCTTCTGAAACCCAGCCCTTAACAGTGCCCAGACCCATCTGCATACTGTCAATGGCTAGGTATCCTGGTGGTTCATTGATCCCATCCCTAGTAATGCTGTGAAAATCCTTGGTCAGTGGTGGACATTTGGGTACATAACTGAGGGGGCTTGAGATTGAGAAACACGCAACTCAATATTCCAGGTGTCTGTGGGCCACCTAGGCCCCCAGAACATTTTTAGATTTTTGATGCTCTGAGATGCAGTCTGAGCCATTTGTCTAGCCAAATATCATCATGAGTACTGAGTAGTAAGTTGATAGTAATCCTTATGTTTGGCAAGACAAATGCACAAATACCACCCCATGCATCACGTAGGCAATGACTACCAAAGTACATGGAAATGGTCTGAAATGAGTAGCAGACAGCACCAGACCAGACTATGAAACAGTACTTAGACCATGCATGTGTGTGGTAGAATACTACCATGCATAGGCCAAGTCTAACAAAGTACTTCATATCTTTTTTTATTTATTTTAACTTATGGGAGGTATTTACATTATCATGGGTTTGATGATGCATGCATTGCATGCACTGTACATACAAGGATGCAAATCTCTTACAGTGTATAGACAATAACAACAAAAAAATTTGTATGTGTAATAGTAAGTTCCCAATTTTCCAGCAATCCTAATTTTTGCAATCCATGTTACATGTCCAAATTAAAGTTTTACAAAAGGGAATCAGGTATTATTCAAGACAAATGTCTGCCCTACAGAAATTGAATTATGTTGTTGCAAATGTAGGCTGGAACGTGGAAAGGTATAAAGACAAGAAAGTAGCAATATTTTTCATTGCACCTGCAATCTATGCTGCTGCTCAGTGCTCACGACTCCCACACACAGTATGGAAAAAAAGGACAGATTTGTTCAACTGATGCCAAATCTATAGCAACATTCTTCTTTGTTTCGTACCCTTGAACCAGTCAATGACGGCATCAACAGGAATGCTTTTCAGATGCCTGCGCTCAATATTAATGACAGAGAGGTGCCTCAGCCTTTCATTTGACATTGTGTTTCTCAGTTGAGTTTTGATTATCTTCATTTTACTGAATGAATGCTCACAAGATGCCACTGTCACAGGAAGAATATTTAAGTACATGCTACATTTAATAAAATTTGAATAAGCTTGAGTTAAGCCACTTTCATGAAGGAAATTGCAGATCTGATGGGATGCAAGACTTTGAAGCTTTTGTACTTTACATACCAGCTGTGATTCTGAAATGAGAAGCTCTGGATTAATGTCAAGGTAAGTACATGAAATGACCATGGCAGCAACTTTTATTTCCTCTGTTGTGGAATTATTGAAGTGTTTTGATGTAAAAATAGATAGAGATTTAATGATGAGCACCTCAGCAAATCGATCATTCAGGGCACTGACAATGGTGTCGACTGTGTCATAGTAAAAGTCACTTTTCAATTGCTCTTTATTGCTTTGACTGTCTACTACATTCTTTTGCATGTGTCGCCTACAATAAGACATGCTTAGGTTAATGTCTAGGTTGAAGTCACTGTTAAGTGTTTCTGCAAATTTCACTGAAGAAGTATAGAGATCGTCAAAGTGTTCATCTGACCTCATTTCTGAAAGGCTATTTTTCAATATTTGTACCGGATCTAAAGCATCAGCAATATGGATAGATGGAGACTGTAGGCACATGGAGACTGTATTTATTTTGGAAAATATGTTATGAAGTGCAAAAAGGCAAATAAAGTATATATTTTTCATTTTCAGAATCACAGCTTTTACCTGTGGCTTCAATGCAGCTGATGAAGCAGCAGGACATTGTTTCATTTCCTCCAGGGTTTGCAAAATGGGACCGTATGAGTTTTATAATGCTTCTAGGCTATATGCTTGTGTGTACCAATGAGTTGTACACAGAGAGACAAGGTTCTGATGACCACCAACATCAGACTCCAAGTTCATTGCTCGTCTCACTTCTTTTAGATGCTCAGTTCTTTTTGGACTATTTGCAAATGTTGAATACAAAATCTGAAGTTGCGCAAACATGTCACTAGTTATTCTGCAGTTTGGTGCTGTATCAGCTTAAACTGAGTGACAGCTCATGGGCCAAGCAGTGAATATACAAAGCAGTTGGTGAAATCTCTCTAAAACAGGTCTGCACTACTCTGAACTGGCCTGACATATTTGCTGCTGCATCGTACCCCTGACCATACAGTTTCTTTAAATCAAGTCTGCGATAATCTTGAAGAATAGATTTCAGTTTTTTAAAGATTTCTTCCCCAGTGGTGCTTGATAATGGGTAGAAGGCTAGGAAGCTTTCTTCAACTGAGAAATCTGGCAGAAAGTATCTGTCAAGAAGAGATAACTGCTCTTGCAGAGAGATATCACTTGTTTCATCAACTATAATAGAGTAAACTGGTGACTGTCTTGCATCATGTATGATCTTATCTGTTATTAGATCACTAGTTGCATGCAATATATCATTCTGTATTGTAGGTGATAGATATTGCTTTCTTGTCTTTATACCTTTGTGTCTTAACTTAGAAATTGTCTGCAAATATGACTGGAGTAAAGGCTCATATTCAGCAATGAGCTTAACTAAGTCCAAAAACTTCCCACCAAAATCTTCATCAATAGTTTCTCTATGGCCCCTCAAAGCATTCTCATGAGAAGCAGGATACCAAACAGCCTTTATTATTGGTCGGAGAATCTTTCTGTTCTTCTCCTTTTCTTGTTCTGCTTGCTTACACAATAACTTGTCCACATGCACACTCTCAGTTTGAAACAATCGCCACTCTAGTACATTTTCTCTATGCTGACTTGACTTTTCATGTGTAACAATTAACTCAAGAGCTTTATGAAAATTTGTAACACCCCCTTGAACCCACTATGATTTTGTCTTTCCAAAAACCATGCATGGAAAACAGAACATAGAACATCTGGCAATATTGTATTTTAACCAGTCTCACTTAACGCGTTTGCCTGTTATTTCATTTATGGTATAGTACCAATCATTGTGGAAAGTTCAAAATTGTTTACCAGAAACATCATATTTCATGGGGTATTTACTTAGCTCAGGTTGCATGGGTCCTGTCTTTACAAATTCCAATCTGAGGGAAGGCAAAATTACCGGTGGTCGGTCAGCAGGATCAGTTACCATCTTCGACCGGCATGACCACTGGCACTTGGAATTCCATGGCAGATTGTTTCACTACCATCATCATCATCTTCATTTTCATTATCTGTGTCAATGGACAGTGGCACTGGTAGCTCATCTGGACTACCGTCAATCATATTTATCTTACTAGTGTTTATGTTCATGTTGGGCTCAAAATATTCAGAAATGGAATCATGTGTGATATTAGCAACAAATGAAGAGTTGGCCCTGCCAAGCCCATGGTCCTCTATGTCATCGACATCCTCAAGCTGGAAGTTTACAATATTTTCAGGTTTTTCATCAAAACTATGATGAGTTATTGTGTTGCTACCAGTACTACCTTCAGAACAAGCAGCTGCAGATGTATCTGTAGCTGGTATTGTTGACACATCCACTGATGGACAAGGTACTTCACCCCCACCTTCACCACATAGTTAGGTGTCTCAGAATCTGAAGATTCATTTGAATTTATGCTCTGGTTATTATCACTACATGCTTGTTTTATGGATGTAGTCCCACTTACACCACCGAAAAAACTAGCAATAGCTGGATGAGATGTATGCAGTTTGTAACGAATAACTCTCCTTGCTTTCAGGAGTTCACTATGCATTTTTAAATTATGCTTGTTTCTGTAGTCATTGTCAAATACTGAACCACATTCCAGACATGTAGCCTTCCGTCTTTTTGTTTTAGGCATTATGGTTTGCAAAGATTATATATCTGTGTTGAAATGTCAAAAAACAAGCACGCTTATGTCAGCACATAGCTGAAATAAGAATCCCTTTGCCTTATCCCACTACTGGCTGATAATCAGAATGTGGGAAATGTTTGGCTGGCAGTAGCAAGCCAAATGGGTGACACAACCCCATGTACAGGCTTAGAAGTCCATCACACCTTGGTGAGACTGAAAGCTTATATGAGGGAGAAGAATGACAGGCTGTAGCAAGGTAAATGGGTGGCACAACCCTATGTACAGGCTCAGACGTCCGTCATACCTTAAACTGAAAGCTTATATGAGGAAGCAGAATGACAGGCTGTAGCAAGCTAAATGAGTGGCACAACCATGTGTACAGGCTCAGAAGTCTGTCACACCTTAGTCAGACTGAAAGCTTGTATGAGGGAGAAGAATGACAGGCTGTAGCAAGCTAAATGGGTGGCACAACCCTGTGTACAGGCTCAGATCTCTGTCACACCTTAGTCAGACTGAAAGCTTATATGAAGGAGAAGAATGGCAGGGCTGTAGCAAGCTAAATGAGTGACACAACCCCGTGTAAAGGCTCAGAAGTATGTCACACCTTAGTCAGACTGAAAGATGATATGAGGGAGAAGACAGGCAGTAGCAGGCTAGATGGGTGGAACAACCCCGTGTACAGGCTCAAAACTCTGGCACACCTTAGTCAGACTGAAAGGTGGTATGAGGGAGTAGCAAGTTAAATCTGTTGGGGGAACAACTCAATGTATGTACAGTCTCAATCAAATGTCTGTCCCACTTTACTCAGAGTTTAGTGTGGTTTTATATCTTTGTGGAAATGGACTGGCAATAATAAAAGTCAGCACAGATGAGAAAAGTCTATACTTGTTGGTGCACTCTGTAATGTAATGTAGACTCCTAACCTACTTATGAAAAATCCTAAGCATCAGAGCTCCACAGCATTGCACTGCAGCAGAAAAGTTTAGACTTTCTTTTAAACACTTTTTGTTTTCACTTTTCAAGTGTTCATTTTTTTATGTGTATTTCTTATATAAACTCACTTAGTTCAATTTCTGACTCAATGCACAGCTTCAGCTTTTCCCTCCCCTGCTAAAATCATCCACATCCATTCCCCAGCACACAGTAGTAAACTTGGCCACCGCATACAGTCACTCAGCATGCAGGCCTTCTCATGCCTGACCCCTCAGGAGCCTTCTTCCTCCCCTCCCCCAATCCCTCCCCTAGCGTCCCTCACTCTCTCCCTCAGATTAGTTTAAAAAATCCTTCCGTTCATTTCCAGTAGTTGATTTTTGTTGTTTTATTTTTTTGGTATAACTGAATTCATTTTTGGTGCAACAAATTAGAAGTGAAAGCAGCACTTTCCTTCTGATAACAGAAAGAGAGATGACTGCCTCTCCTCTTTGAGAACTAATGCACCACTGTTGTGTGAGAGCGCGCGCTACAGGTGCAGCACTGACATATACCACGTGTGTAAGAGAAGAACAACACACGTGATACAGTGCTTTGCGCATGCTCACTGGGGCCCTGGAGTCAAGCTAGCTAATGATTACCTACCTATGATGTTAGTGAAATGTGACAGTCAGCCCATCCAATTGATCCATCCATAAAAATAAATTCAGATTCTACAATCAGCAGTCGGATGGGGGCTGGCTGCTATAACTCATCTCAGCGTCCTCAGCAGCAGCACAACTTTAAAGTTACTGCAGTTTTTATCTGTTGCAGTTGCTATTGCCTGTCTAACCAAGTGCTGCCTAGTGCCTGCAAACATGCATGCAGCATAGCCTGCTGCCCTGCTGCTAGCTATGTGCTCCTGATTATATATATGCAGGCAGGGGAAGCTCTCGGTTAGATCCAGTCAGGTTCTTGATCTACAGTACTCCTGCTGGCTGCCATGCCAACTGTCCATGTCCACCAATCACTCACTGACTGACTTAGTGATTGAGACTCCTCTGCCTCCTGATCTTTAGTGAGATACGAACAACTAGAAAAGGATGACAGGTGTTGATCAACCGACCAATTTAAGTATCTTTTTATAAAGTTAATTGTGATAAGGTATGTCGCCCCTCTTAACTTTCCCAACTGGGTACAGTGCCTACCCCAAGTGCAATCTGTGATGGTGGGGCAGGAATACCCTTCCCATGTCCTTCTAGAGTGCTCAATGAGTTCACAACCGACCACTCACAGTAAGAGTCCTGGGCTTCCTCTCTAATCTAGGTAAGGGTAAAATACAGTCTCGGGTCTGTAGCCAAGTAAGAACCCTCCTTGGTTGCTTCACTGGGGGGGAGACCCAGGTGTTACAAGCTCTTCAGGGCTTTCCTCATAACCCTGATTGTGTCTTCTCCCACAGGTGGTGCAGTAAACTGGTTTGAACACCACAGATCCCTACAGAGACCTATGTATTTCCCCTACTTAGGCACCCATATTCCCTTCCAGGATCCTGGTCTTTGGTAGCTATGGTGGCATGTTAGCAATTAAACAGGCTGTCACAGATCGAGTAAATCTTCCTACCTTCACATACACAATGAAATACTTCCAGGCAGATTTTTAAAAGCAAGTGCTTTTACTAGAACTTAAATAATTATCCTACAAGACTTTCAAATGAAAGATTTAGAAATTTGGGTTACAGGATAACAAAAAAAGTTGGACAAATATACATACATGCACATTGCAAAATTTAACTGTCTAGTTTCTAACTTGTCTGCGGAGAATTACAAGTCCAGAAAATAAATGAAATCTGCAAAGTTCCAGTTCCTCTTGCAGCCACTGGTCCTCAGTGTATGCTTGGCAGTCTGGCTCTGTGTGTCAGGAAATGTGTCTTCTGCAAAATGCTGTGCTCTGCTAAGAGCATTATATACCCTGGTCCTGCAGTCTGTAACTCTTAGGTGGCCTTATCATTTAGGCCAGCAGGGGTCTCTCATGCTCTTTCCAAGATTTTAAGGGAATCAGTATTATTAATTATTTAGATATCCTACAGTCCCAACATCCTGGCTGGCTTTTGATCTTTGTTGTCCTTCCTGACTATATTGCAAATGTACTGTAAATAAACTCTAACACATGAAGTGTATTCACAGTAGACTTCCAGAATGGATGTTTCCTAGATCCTGTTCTCAAAATATTTTTCTTTGAAGTTTTATGACCAGTGGAAATGCTCTCCATCCTCGTGTCACTTTATGACAGAAATGTAACTTCAGTTCCTTCCCAGACTCTAGAATACACATCAATAGACTTCCAGAATGGATGTTTTCCAGATCCTGTTCTCAATGGGCTGGATATTCAAAAGGACTGCGCCATGCGCAATAGGGTTGCGCCTGCGCAAGTCCGAAATTGCGCCATTCTGTGATATTCAGCAGGAGGCAGTTGCGCCCCCCCAAGTCATGCTGAGCAACAGCACAATGCTAATGAAGACATGCTCAACCGGAGGGGGAGGAACCATGCATAAACTGCACAGCCCGATATTCAGCCGGCTGTGCAGAGTTGTGCAGGCACAACCCCTACCTGTGCCTGCACAATATTGAGCCAAAAAAAAAAAAGGATCAAGTCGAGGGCCACCCACAGGTGAGCTGCGCATTGCAGGGCACAACACAGCAGCTGCCACCTGTGGGTGGCCCCCACTGTTCCTGTGCTCCCCTGCAGCCCGATCACGGGCATAATAGTAACCCCCACAGCCCGATCATGGGCAGATCTCACTCCCCCAACTGGCCCGATCATGGGCATAACAGTATTAACCCCCCACTGGCCCATTGTGGGCATAACAGTAATGAAACCCCCGACTGGCCCATTGTGGGCATAACAGTAATGAAACCCCCGACTGGCCAATCATGGGCATAACAGTATTAAATGCTGACTGGCCCGATCATGGGCATAAGGCCAACCCCAAAAGCCAATATCCCTGGTGGTCCAGTGGACCGTGAAGCGAGAGCATAAGGTCAAACCCCCAAAGTCCAATTTCTCTGGTGATCTAGTGGCCCCCACCCCACCCACCATGGAGCCCCACCACCCGCCCCCCATCAGCCGTTGGGTGGCAGCACTCCACCTGCCTGCTGCCCGCTGCCCACTGACTGACAGCTTGATAAGGCTGCATGCCCATTGGTTCAGAGCAAGAGCCAATGGGTGTGCAGTTTATAATGTACAAGGCAGTCCAGATATGTGAGTGAATGAATCTGGACTGCCTTAGATAGAGGCTGCACGCCCATTGGCTCTTGCTCTGAACCAATGGGCGCAGCCCTATTGAGCTGTCTGTCGGTGAGCGGGCGGGTGGCAGGCAGGGGGTGCTGCCGCCCACCGGCTGATGGGGAGCGGGCGGGTGGGGCCTGTGGGTGGGTGGGGTGGGGGACACTAGATCACCAGGGAAATTAGACTTTGGGGGTTTGACCTATGCCCGTGATTAGGCTTCATGTCCACTGGACCACCAGGGATATTGGTTTTTGGGGGTTGACCTTATGCTCACGATCAGGCCAGTCAGGGGAGATTTACTATGCCTGTGATCAGGCTGTAGGGAGGCCGGTCCCCATGGCTGCTGCCTGGCAGGGCCAGGTGCAAGTTGTCGGGATCAGACGCACTGCATGTTGAGATGCAAATGGGGTCTTGAGTAGATGCAAATGGCCCCCCTGTGCCTTGCATAACTTATGGCCCCATTTGCATGTGACCTTTTGAATATCAGAAATTTGCACATGGCGCAATGGAACTTGCGCCACCGCATCTTGAATGCTCCACTCTGACCACTTGCGGTGGCACAAGTTCCACTGCAGCATGCACAGTGGCTGTGGCTGGGGGGCGATATTCAAAGGAGTTGCTCAATTGCATAACTCCATTGACTATTGCCCCGGCCACACCCCTGCGCAACTTTTTTGAGCAGCGCGAGGGCTTGCACCACAGAATGGCACAGTTTGAATATCCAGCCCAATGTATTTTTCTTTGAAGTTTTATGACCAGTGGAAATGTTCTCCATTCATGTGTCATTTTATGACACCCTTTGAAATGTAACTTCATTTACAGGGCCTAAGTCCTCTCTGCCTGACCCAGGTTGTAATGGCTCCTACCAGAAAAACAGACCTGAACAGTGAAGAAAACATATTAGATTTGTGTTTTATTACAGAAAGTATAAAAATTCAAGAGTTACAGGTTAATCAACCAATTTTGGGTTATCATAGCTCAATTATATGTAAATGTGAATTAAAGGCTGAAGTTCAAGGAAAAAAAACAGAAGCTCCTATACAGTAAAAACAAGAAAGAAATCTTTTAAATATTATAGCAAAGAGTTGTTTTTACAAACATTGGCAAATATGATGTGGCATAGGATTTTTCTTATCTCTGATGTGGATTTAGCTGTGAGGGAATTCTCCAAAATGTTTCTTGAGGCTTTTAATAGGGTTGCCCCATTTAAATCAATCACAGTGAAGAAAAATCAGCCCCCATGGACAACAGAAAAACTAAAAAAGGAAATCAGAATAAACATCGACTATGGAAGAGGGCAAATAAATCTTTAAGCACAGGTGATTGGGAAGTGTATAAAACACATTGAACTAGAATGGGCATAAAAATAAAAAAACATAAAAAAGCAATATCATAGAACAAAAATTGCTGAAACTGTAGCTCCAAGGAAATATTGGTCTTTGATCCATTCCTTGGAGAAACCAGTCACAAATAACCCTCCTGTTCAAATTCAACAAAATGGTGTACTCCAAGGTAAAGTAAATTTTGCTAATATTTTGAATGCATATTTTATGAATGTACCTGGCTTAGACATCTCTGAAAGTGAGAATAAATTGTCACTGACCCACCCATCCATTGCTACCCTAAATACTTCGAGATTTAGATTCAAGACAATTAGCTGTAATGAGGTTAAGAAAGAATTAAATATCCTAAAAAAAAACAAAGCATATGGGTTAGATGGAACTGAAAATAGGTATTTAAAAGATGCTGCTGGTTGTTTGGTCCCTATAATAACTAAGACATTTAAGTGGAGTTTAATGGACAGAAGAATTCCCTCCAGTTGGAAAAAGTAGTACCGGCCTTTAAAGGGGGAGGATTCAACTGATCCCTCAAATTACATGCCGATAACCTTATTGTCCACGGTGTCGAAGGTAATGGAAAAATTGGTACAAAATCAACTAAGTAATTACTTGGAGAAACATCATCTACTTTTGGATTCACAATCAGGATTCTGAAAAGGACACTCTATGAACACTGACCTAATAGATCTTATTTCCTCCCAGTTTGAGGAGGGCAGGGAGGTGGGCATGGTGTTTATAGACTTGTCTAAAGCCTTCGACACCATGGACCACAGGGTTCTACTTTAGAAACTGGAAAATTTGAGTTTAGACTTTGAAACATTAGGATGGTTTTCTTCTTATTTATCAGAAAGATCACAATTGGTTCAACTTGAAAATGTAACTTCAAAACAGCTTAAAGTAGTCAGAGGGGTACCGCAAGGGTCCATCTTAGGCCTGACCCTGTTTTTGATTTATGTAAATTATCTGGCAAAAATGGCTATTTACACTAAAATTAAATTGTATGCGGACGATCCAGTTTTGCTAGCATATGGTGTAAACACTAGCGAGGTAGAAAAGGGGCTTCAGGAAGATTTCTTAGGGTTAGAAAATTGGTTAGCCCAATCAAAATTAGTACTAAATAGTAAAAAAAACAAAAACCCTTCTCTTTTCATTCCAGAACGGTAAAAATAACAAAAACAGGAATTGAATATAAAAAACATCAAAACAGGAAATATTATAACAGGTTCCCCATTATAAATATCTAGGGGTATGGGTAAACCAGGGATTGAAATTTGATACCCACATAAAAGAACTAGTAAGTAAAGTCAATAGAAAACTTGGGGCATTTAGAAGAAACAGGTTTTGTACAGATATTAGAATGCAGAAATCAATTGTAAATCAATTATTAATCCCTGCCATAGATTATGGCAGTCATACCTATGAGAAGGCTTTAAACTCTCTTTTAAAAAAAGCTTGAAGTTACCTATAACAACTTAGCTAGGTTTACTTTACAGTGTGATTATAAAACTCACCATTGTGAAATGTATTTAACATTAGACTGGCTAACTCTTGAAAATAGGAAAAAAATTGATAAGGGTTTTACAAACACATAGATTATTACAAACAGGAGAACCAAAATATTTAAAGGATAAAATAGAGGAGAAAAGTGTTAAACATGATTATAAGCTAAGAGACAATGGGGGGTTCCCTCACAAGCCTAAGGTAAAAAATCACTTCACTCAAATGACATTTAATGCTGAATATGCCTCAAATTGTCAGTTGTTAATTTCCATAAAAAAGAAACCAGGTTACAAACTGTCACTGGTTACTAAATACCTGACAGAGGAATTGAAAGTAAGATGTATGTGCAATAGGTGAAGAAGAAACATTCTAGTTTTCAAATTTGTATCCTAAAATGAGTTGTATGAATTGGGTTGGAATACAATTATATTTATTGTATGTTTAAAATCTTTGGAGATTGAATGTGATTGTTGTAAATGTGTTTGTATTTAATGTAATTTTAAAGTTCTATTGTCAGGACCGTCTTGAAAAAAGGTTTTGGCCTAAAAATGTGAAGCAAGATCTAGTTCTGAATAAAAATAAATCTTTTACTACTACTACTACTTCAGTTCCTGCCCAGACTCTGGAATACACATCAGCCCTTTTCCTAAGTACCCTTTAAAAACATGGGCATCTTTCTGGTAAACCTGATATCCTGGACTTTTTGGGAACTTAAATATAAAAATGTTTAGAGAAATAAGACAGCAAGATGTCTGCCATATGACTGAGTGGCCAAATTGTCACACTATGAACAAATTAAATTGTGTTTGACTCTGTATGTAAAAAGTTGTAGTTGTTATTCATAATAAAATGTATGTAGAAAAACAACTTATTAGTAATATTACTAATTTTATTGAAAATTATTAAAAACTTTGAGTTTTGGTCCAAACAACAGGTTGTCTGAAAAAGGATTTCCAAACAAATGAGACTTAGAGGCCTGTTCAATGGCCCTGGTGTCAGTGTCATACTCCTCTCCTAGCAGAAACACTGAAAGTGAAACATTTCACTGCAAGTCATAGATTGTCCACTGCTATGTCCAGTAAATAGGATGCTGCCAAATCAATGAGGGACAGGAGTTTTGCCACTGATGAATCATCTGGAGTACTCTCAGAGAGATAGTTGATAACTACTCATGGAATGCTCTAGATACTAGTCTGTTGGCATAGTTCATCCATATGCCTGACCCTGCCACAATGAAGCACCATCTAACCTTTCATCATTTGCATCAAAGAGGTCTGAAGATCCCTCAAGCAGGATCATGGAGTGCTTAAATGTGTTGGCCACCGAAGCATCTATGCTTGATGGGGGCTCCCACCTTTTCAGCATATCCTCCTGAAAAGGATAACACCCTAATCTACTTTTGCCAATGGACCGCTTCTTGTTTACATCTGACCATTCCTAAGTGATGAGCTGGTCACAATTTTGAAAGCTTGAGAAACATTTTGGTGTATTGCCCATAGTTGGAAAAACAAGTTTTACTCATAAGGGAGTCACAGACTGGGCCACAATGAGATCCAGTGCCCTGCAAGTCTCGGAGACCAGATAAGAGGAAAACTGAGAATCAAAGAGGAATGGGGTGGATGCTGCCTGAAGGCAGCCTGACCATTCCTCTTCTTTCTCCTCTTTAAAAAAAAAAATCTCCCCTTAATCACCTTAATCCAACAGCTCAGCAGAGTTGCAGTAGTTGGGGTTGAACACTTCTCCTTGTCTTTCTTTTGTTTCTCTGACCTAAGCTCAGATCCATCAGGTTCATTATCTGATGCTCTGCATTATGAGAATCTTTGTGATGCTCTGATATACCTGATGCACCTGCGGAGTGCCCTATTGCATTGGGTCTATTTTATTTATTGATTTTATTTATTAATTATTCAGAAACAACCTTTAAGCAGAAGCTCTTTTACAAAGGTTCTACATCAGAGAATAAAAAGAAATAGTTGAAAATACATAATATACAGTACATGATAATAAATAAATAGTTCACTGAGGTGCAGCAATAACAAGTAACATAGGGAGATAGTTAAGGTGACATTGATCCTTGGCAGTGAGGAGAGTAGATGGGTTCAAGGGAGAACCAGCAGCAGGTGGGAGGAGAGGGGTAAAGGTGAGGGGAAAGGTTAGCAGTCTGGTAGAAAACGTTGTCAAAAAAGAAAGTGGGGGGTGGGATGTGAAACTGTAGGGAAGGTTGGAGAAATCAAGAGGGCAGGTGGCAACATAAAGGGGTAGGGGGCCAATGGTGATGGGGGATTACAAGAAGTTGGGGGAGGGAGAGGAGGGGGTATGAGATGTGGTCAGTGAGGAGGAGAGGGGTAGAGGTGAGGGAAAGGTTAGCAGTCTGATAGAAAGGCTTTGTCAGAATAGAAATGTGGGGGTAAGGGGGTGGGAAGTGGAAACAGTAAGGAAGGTTGAAGAAAGCCTGAGGGTAGGAGACAACAGAAGGGGAGGGAGCCAAAAGTGATGGGTGATTACAAGAAGTTAAGGGGAAGGGAGGGTGAGGAGGGGGTCTGTAAGGTATGAGGTGTGGTTTGTGAGGACAGTTAAGGAGGTAGGAGGACTGTGGTGGGTGTGTAGGGGGAGGTGAGGTTGAGGGGGTGGATGATATAAGCTGCTTAGAGTGAAAATTAAGGGGTGGACAATGTAGGGAAGTACAGAGACATCTTTGAGGAATGTTCGTGGGGCAAGAGCCATCTTAGGTATCCATCTATCTCAGGAGTCTGTGCAGGTGGAGTCCGTGGCTCCACCATCTGGTAAGTTCAATTAAGAATCTATAAAAGGGACCTATGTAACTCAACTGCATTATCGCCTTATTTCTCCCAAGACCTGCCCTCTCCTGTGCTTCCAAGTGACAGGGGTTTGGGAGCTGAAAATATAGCATTCATGTATGTATGTGGTATAAAAAGCACAAAATGAGCCAGATAGTGCCTGTCTAATTCTCTTCCTGCAGGGCTTGCACCTCTCATGCAAGATGTGTCTTAATGACATGGTGTCAGGAAGTCCAGTTCAGAATAGACTGCCTTGCTATTACTCTGTTTACCTTATTTCCTTATGTGGTTAAAATTCAAACAGTCAGAAGAGACATAAATCCTCATAAATGCCCAACTCTGATGAAGTTTTCGAGTGAAGCATTAGGTCAGCTGGTGGGGCTCCTGGCAGCCACAATACATGACATGTTTTTAATCTTTTGTATTTTGTACTGCACTATGTGAAGCCTAATAAAGAGGTCTGTATACAAATAAGTGAGTACTTTCAATTTATCTTGGGAGGAAAGCTGTCTCATGTTGTTTTCTTTGTATTGCAGTGGGAGATTCGTGCACCAAGGACATTCAACTGAGTGACTCTTGTTTTTTTGCCCCATAAATACCCATCTGCAGTCCCACAGAGAACAGCAGAGAATGGTCTCATATTATTGTATATTCATAGCACAGCCCAGGTGAGAAAACAGACTCCCCCCCCCACCCCTTGCAATGAAAAACCTCTTAAGACCAAAGCAATTTGGGAGCAATCTCCACAAAGAAATGAAAGTCAAAAGATGGCAACTGGCCCATCTATAAGTCAGTCTAGTTGAATGCATTTGCACTGCCAATCTCCAGCACTTTAACTGGAGAGTTAGCACTCCTCCCCATTGTCAAAGGACAGGGCCTTCAATATCTGCATATATGCAGAACTGTGTGTGCTCTGGTTGCTGGGGACACACGTCATCTTCAAGAGGACAATGCAATAGCATAAATGTTGCTGGCTGTGGTAAAAAAGAGCAGGCTCACTCAACCAATCACTCCAACCAACACCTCACAGATCAAAGAAAACCCAATGTCAGTTCACAAATCACAACATATTCAACACAAACACAAAAAAGTCCCTGAAGACACTGAAATGAAGCCCCAAGGGACACGCACAGAACCAGAGCAGCACAACACTGGGAGGTGGAAGGGGAAGGGTAGAAAGAGACAAAATAGCCGTGACTTACCACAGGTACTGGGTAGCATGGCAAGAATAGAAATAAGCAGGTATAAAATACCTCTAAATTTAATTACAAGCACCAGACAGTGGAAGGACATTTAGACCTCCAAAGACTGAAGCTAAAATGCACCTCTGGATATACTGACATACTGATATATTTTTACAGCTGTATAGGTGGAGCCCTACAGATGTTTTGCTAGGGGAAGGGAAAAGGGACTGTGGAAGCACATGACCAGTTACCAGCACAGTGGTCTTTCACAGAGTTGCTGTCAGTGCTCTACCATTGTTTTTCCACAGTCCCTCCCCTCCGTGGCTACACTAGTTCCTCTTCTTGACCGGCACACTCTTTTTTGGACACTCGTCAGCGTAACTTCCATGGGAGCCTCCCATGCCCATGATGGCCACCATATGCTCATTGCACATGCATGAGTATCGGCGGCATTTGCAAATGTGCACAGTTAACACGGTGGCTATTTTGGGCACAGCAGGCTCTTTCTCACACATGTACAATTATTCGTTACTGCACATACAAACATATGAAATCTGCCAGCAGATAAAGGCCATTATGGTCTATCTAGTCTGCTCGAGAGTGCAGCTCAGCTGTGAGATTTCAGTAGAGCTGCCCCATCTCCTCCTCCTCCCCTACCTCAAAATTCCCTTTCTCCCTCCGCTTCCACCATTCCCTGTCCTCAGTGTGATTTTTCTGATAAGCCTATCCCATCCACTTTTAAAGCCTCCCACAGTCAAGGCAGAAACCAGTTCCTCCAGAAGTTTATTCTGTCCTGAGACCACCCTTTCAGTTAAGAAATGTCTCCTTGAATCTTCTTTAATTTTCCCCACTCCAACTTTAGCTGATGTCCCCTTGTTATCCCTGTACCCTTTATGTTAAACAAGCCCTCAGTGCTGACGTTGTTTATGCCCTTAAGGTACTTAAAGGGTCCTATCATGTCCACTCTCTCTCTTCTCTCCTCTCCTCCAGTGTGCACATGCCGAGTTCTTTTAGCCACTCTTGATAGGGCTTATTCTATAGGTCCTGAACCATCTTGGTTGCTCTATGCTGCACTCCTTCCAGCAAATTGATGTCCTTTTGTTAGGTGAGGATGCCAGAACTGGACTCCGTACTCCATTAGCGGTCTCATCAGTGATCTGTACAGGGACACTATGACCTTCCTTCTCCTAATGTGAACTTAACTTTCACTAAATATGAACCCCCTGGCTATGCATCCCAGCATTCTTGTAGCTTTAACTGCCACTTTGCTGCACTGTGCAGATTATTTCAACTCATTGGTAATGATAACCACCAGGTCTCTAGTCTCTACTACTTCACTCCCACAACCAGTAATCCAGCCCTCGGGTTTCGTGTGCCAAGGTGCATAATCCTGCACATTTTGGTGTTGAAAGCCAGTTGGCAGGTATTTGACCATCTCTCCAATTTAGCCTGGTCCTCCTGTAGTTCTCTTCTCCCATCCTCAGTATCCAGCCATCCACAGAGTTTAGTATCGTCTGCAAAGAGGCAGAGTTTACCCTTAATCCCTTTCGCTATGTCCCCAATGAAGACGTAGAATAACACAATGCCAAGAACAGAGCCCTGTGGTGCCCCACTGGTGACTGGCCTAGGTTCTGAGATTCCCCACCACCACCATTCACTGACTTCTATCCTGTAACCAGTTCTTAATCCTTCCCATTAGCTTCCCTCACACCTCCAGACCCTCAAGCTTGGATCAGCCTTCTGTGGGGGACCGAGCTGAATGCTTTGCAGAAGTCTAAATAAAATACATCCACCACTTGTCACCTCTCCACTTCCCTCATTACCCAGTCAAAGAAGTCGACCAAATCATCCACTATCCCCCATACCTTTAAACTTAACCTCAAAACATGGCTCCTCGCTAGAGACAGCTGCACCTGTCCCTCCAGGTAACACCCTCTCCCCCCGATATGGTCCCCATCTCTCTACCCCTCTGATGTCACCATTGTCCATCCTAGACACATTCCAACATTTGGTGGGAGTGGGTGGGTATTGGCTCAACTGGTGGGAGTGGGTGGGGTACTGGCTCAACTCCCTGTTGTCAACCTAAGAGCAGCTCATTTCTTTGTTTCCATTGGATTGGGCTTGAACAACTGTACTGTCAACTATCGCACAACCTGTACTGGCTCCCTTATTGGGCTGTATCTCAACCTTACTGTTCGTTAATCATTTTTTTGACAGCTCATCCTGCCTGTACTTTGCCTACTCTGTATTTGTATCTATACCTAATGGGTCTTGTTACACTCTTGTTACACTCTTGTGTTATGCTGTTGTTTCCTACTTGTGCCTACTAGGTCTGGATCGTGCTTGTAAACAGCCCCCTGGACAAGCCCACCCTACCCGGTTAACAAAGTCATAAATAAAATAAAATAAATAGATTTGTCTGGCATGATCTTCCCAACTTGAAACTGTGTTGTCTAGGTCTTGGAGTCCTCATGACCCCTAATAATTCACTAGTCTTCCTTTAAGGATGGACTCCAACAGCCTTCCCACAGTGGAGGTCAAGCTGACAGGGCAATAGTTTCCCGGGTCATCCCTAGGCCCATTCTTATGCAGCAGCACCATGTGTGCCAGCCTTTAGTCCCTTGGCACCTTCCCAGTCTCTAGAGAGTTAGTAAACAGGTCCACCAAAGGGCCAGCCAGAATGTTGGCCATCTCTTTTAACACCCTTGGGTGCACTTTGTCTGGTCCAGGTGCTTTGTCCACCCGGATGGTCCTTAGACCCCTTAATACTGTTTCTACCAAAATGGGCACTTCTAGTTCCACCCTTCCCCCTTAATCAGCCTCCCTTCTGCCCCTAGGTACTGGTCCCTCTTTTTCCCTTATGAAGACCAAGCTGAAGTACTGGTTTTGTACTACAGCCTGCTCCTCACTACTCTTCACTCATCCCCTCCTTCTTTAGTCTCGCTATACCCTCCTTCCTTCACCTCTGTTCCTTTACATACCTGTAGAAATCCTTTCCCCCCTGACTTAATTCCCTCTGACAATTGGAGCTCCCTCCTTGCTATTGCTACCCTGACAGTTCTGCTTGCCACCTTAGACTTCATCAGGAAATAATCTTCCCTATCCTCACCCTTCTGTGTTCACTTGTATTTGAGAAAGGCTATTCTTTTCTCCTACACCCTGTTTGCAACTTTGGTGGTGAACCAGCTAGGCCTTTTTTGTCTGATGTTTTTGCTCTTGATTCTGGTACAAGACTGTAAATCAATATGCTTTATTAAATTCCAGAAATAATATGACAACAACAACAGATAAAGACATAATATCGAACAAGGAACATACAGATAAAATCCAATCATACAAAATCCCCAGACTCAGTTAACCCTCCCTCCAGTCCCCACCCATCCCCACCCAGAGCACCCAAAGGTAATCTGCGTAACCAAGGAGACCATGCCCAACTAGAAAGGGGTAAAAAGCATCTACTTTTCCTGAAGAGGCTGCCCATCCTGGCCAGAGAGACCCCAGAACTAGGGAGCCACCCCCTAGATGGAACGGGAGGTAGAGCACTCATGTAGCGGGAGGGGTCTGGGTTGGCTCGGAACCATGAGGAAAGTGTGAAGGCTTTCCAGTCCTTGATAATAAGAGCCACCCATTCATAGATTATTGGTGATATGCTTTTTTACTGCCAGGGCCTGCAGTAGCTCATTATACCATTCCTGGTATGAGGAAGGTGATTCCTCACACCAGTGTAGAAGAACAATTTTCACAGAGATCACAATAAGGGCCATTTAGGTTTTGCTGTGTTTAACAGGGAGGGCAGAGAAATCACCCAACAGACAAATTTCAGGGGTAAGGGAGTCACGTGATGCCTCTGCCTGGATAGCAGCTCCACGGACTAGCTCCCACTCCACCTGGTTATTTTTTACTCAAAAATCATTAAATTACATTTGTCCATCTAAAGCTTTGCAATGACTTCCTTGCTGCGTACATCATGCTAATAATACTGTAACATGGGTTATAATTTGGTTTCAATAAATACGTGGCTGTGACCATTTTTCTCCAAAGCATTGTATATGCCTCTGTCTGTTTGGGTGAAGAGAGGGGAAATGCGACCTGCTTAGACAATAGACCATTCCAGATTCTTATATTTCTAATACAGGTTATCTCATGGGTTGTGGTTGTGTGACTAACCTGAGTGTAATTTATAAATGAAAACTTGCCTCTGCCATGAATTATCTTAGTTCACTCATTTTGTTGGTAGTAAGCAAAGATCTGAGCTATGGCTTCTACTTGTTTCTCACTAGGGTGAATACTCTCAGTATCACTTGAAAGATCCCAGTAAGTTTTGAAGTAAGGTATGCCATGCCAAACAAGAATTCACATTTTATATGAGGCATATAATCCTACTTTCTGCAGTTTTCTGAAAACTGGGTCCAGACGATGAACATAATGACTCAGTAGTGTTACCTGTGAGTAAAATATACTAAAGGTAGCACATACAGTAGCAGCCACAGACACTGCTAGATATTTCCCGAAATTTATGTGATATTTCCAGAAATATCTCTTGCTTTCTGCATTTCCACAGTAGGGGCAGCAGAGAGAAACTCTTCAGAAATTTCGCAAAATATCTGGAAATAGCTGGCAATGTCTCTGGCTACTACTGCACTAGTCAACCCCTGTAGTACCTAGTGCATAATCCACTGGACTATGGCTTTAGCAGCAATGATTATCAAATACAATGCAAAATTATTTTAAGTGCGTACAGTTTAAAAGCTGTTGCAACATCATACAGTACACAAACCAATAAATACATTAACAGATAGTAAATCATGTTCACTTTCCAATATATTATGCTTATAAAACTTTTATAAAGATTCCATACAAGTAGTAGCTGACATTCTTGCTAAAAAGATGTCTCAACTGCCCCTTCATATTTTGATTTTCTCTCCCACCAAATCATGCGCTGTTTGGCCCATGTTGCAAAAGAGGTCACTGTATAACGTTTTGGCATACTATCTGCATTATAAAACCAAGTAATAAACTCTGTTTGTGGTTTGTAAACCTTCTGTTATTGATAAATGGGCTCAGACACTTTTCCTTGGAAGTTCCAGTATATTACACTCCAGAAGATTGTGTTGTAGGGATAAAGCAGAATGTCCACAAGAACACTCATTGATCTGAACATTTATAATGCCATGCCAGTTTTTTGCTTAGAATTTCTATGCTTATTTATGTACACTATTTATAATCATCATTTGATTTTACAGGACATAAGATAAGGCTCCATTTCATGGATAATTCTTAAAATCTTATATAATTTTAGTCAACTTCAACCCATTATGTGCACTATGCTCATTTGCCTAGACATGTCTTTTTTTTTTCTGCTCTGCACTTATCACAAATTGTTTTGCTTGATTTATATTCTTTACACTAAATATAAATGGACATCCCCTAATTTAAAGTGATTTATCCAGGTACTTAAATCAAGTGCACTCATTTTGCTTAGTTACTGCTTCCTTCCATCACAACAGTGGGTATCTACCCTCTGTCATATGCAAAATCGGAAGCTAGTACCTGAAAGCCCTTGTTAAAGCTTTCACTTCCAACATTAGTATACCCATTTCTGCCACAAGAACCTCCCCTGATCCCCTAATGGTATGCGCGCAGGACAGCAACACTATTACACTGAAAATGTCGATGGCAACAACATCATTGTTTTTGCTGTAACAGACCGCCTGAGACCCCGGCACTCCCTCTCCTGGTCCTGCACTCCATCTCTGATCCAACTCCAATTCAGAGTTAGAATCCTAGCGATTGGAGGGTGTGGGGGGCAGAGCTCCCCTCATGGGAGGTTCAGGGGACAAAGCCCCCTGATGAAAAAACGGCTGGTGTCTCAAGTCAGATTTATGTCAACTGCAAGTTGCGGTCAACATAAATCCATTGTTGTGATGGCAGTCGACAACTTAGTTGGCGAACCGGCATCATAGAGCATATCTGATCAGTAGCTCCTAGTATAATGCTAAGAAATACATTTTGAACATCTAATTTATTACAGATTTTGTCACTTCTCTTGACTTCTGTTCCATACATAGTTGGTGTGTTACCCTTCACCTGGAATGCTCTATGTACACCTGGGTAGAAGTTCTAGTGAATGTCTTTCTGAATATATTTCTATAAAGCACAAGACTGTGTGCCTTGTTTCTCAGTGTTAAATGCATTTTCCAGCTCCCCTGATGATTAATAGTTACACCAAGGTATCTAAATGATTTTACCTCTTCTAATTCATTCTCACTCATAACCCACCTTTGATCCTAAAATTTATGTTTAGCAAGTATCATTACTTTGATCTTTTTAAAGCTATTTCCATTTTTATTCTCTAGATGTTAAGTAAAAAACATTGATATCCCTCTGGAGACCAGATGGTATTTGGAGAAGGAGCACCATCTTCTGCATATAATAATGTTTCTATTCTTCCATGGCCAAGCATTGGTGGAAACATATTCACTGGTTTGAAGTGCTCTGATAATTCATTTGTATAAATACTGAATAGCAGTGGTGCCAACAGGCACCCCTGCTCAATCTCTTTTATGATTTTTATGTCCTCTGAAAGCTCTCCATTCCTTCCACTTTCATTTTATTACTGTGTGACTAAAACATCTAATGCAGCAGTCTTCTCTCTGTCCCTTGATTACTTAAAAGTTGCCACAGGATATCTCTAGCCACAGTAGTAAATGATGTTTTAAGCCCTATGAATGCTGTGTACATCTTTTTGGCTTTCTGCTTCACATATTTCTCAACTAAGAAATGTAGCACATATATTAGATCCACAGTTGATTGTGTCTGCTTGAAGCTGACTCATGCCTCAGAAATTAAGGCTATATCTTGGACCCAGTTTTGCAATCTATTCAGGATTACTTTACAAAATGTTTTAAAGCTGTTGATAGTAGTGCTATTGACTGATAGCAAATGGGGTCTTCTATGTTCTCCTTTTTTGTGTATTGGGACCCCGATTCCCATTCACTAGGTAAAGCCAAATATACATTTATTTTAGTTAAACAATACTGTCAGGATTATGCCCATCAGTCTGCATTTGCATGGTAGATTTCTGCTGGAATGTTGTCCAGCCAAGGACATTTATTTTTTATATTTTTTATAATTTTTTTTGTCAAACCAATTTTTGCAGAACAAAGTTCTAGTGTTATATTTCTTCATTGGTTCTTCATTCTCCAGGCCCTTAAGTCAGGCAACTATCAGGTTCTTAAATTTAGAAAAGATCTGGTCCATATCAAAGTCACTTAAGGTGCTCTCTACATTAATAATGTTGTCATCTATTACTCCAATCTCTTCCAATTGCAATACTCCTCTTATTCCAATCTCTTCTAATTGCAATATTCCTATGACTTTTTCTTGTACAAAGGGAGTCAATTTGACTTTTTTATCATTTGCCTGTACCAAGGTCAAGCTCTTATCAACCATTTTTTCTAGCCCATAAATGTCTTCTTTAATACATGTCTCCTCTCCAATATCTAATGTAAGAGGGTAATGGCCACTTCTGTATCTTCCATCCACCATAAACATTCTAATCTTATTAAAATTGTGCACATTGATTACAATAAAATCAAATACAGATCCCCCCATTTTTGTAGGGGATGTGATTTTGCCTCTTTCATCCCCACATGCTCTTCCATTTATAATTGTGAGTACAGACTCACTAAAAGTATCCAATAATTTTCTCCTTTTTGTCACCTGTTTATATCTTGAGTCTTTAGAGGTATTCGGAGGAAGGCACCAATTAATAAATAATTAGACATTTCTTTATTGGCCTTGCCCACACATGCATTACTATCCCCAGCCAATGGAATCAGGCTTTTTGGATAGCAATCTTTAAATATACTAAAAAGTTAAGTATACTAAAAAGTTCCCTTAATTTATTATTTGGCAAATCCTGATCAATGTGTGTGTATGTGTGTGTGTGTGGGGGGGTTTGTTGATAACAATCAGAAGCACCTAATGCTTGTAACCTATACAGTACATACTGTAAGGGTAGGAAAAAAAGGACAGCTCATCTCAGTTCTAAACCCGTGTCAATTATATTTTGTGGTAAACAATGAAAGACTGCCACTTTTAAGTCCTTCCATATTTAGGATTTCTAGTTCCCTTTTCTAGTAAACTTGCATAATCATTTAGCCTTGGGTCTCCATACTTTAGTATCCAGATCTCCAGGGGTAAAATTATATCAAATTACTTTATGTACTTTCTCTATGTGCTGTCATTTATCTTATTTTTAAAGCTGTGATATTCCATGCTACAATCTTCAAATTCTTTGGCTGGTCCTGGGTTGCCTTTCTTTATCATGGTAAAATTAGAGTTATTAATGGTTTGTATCTATTATTGATCAGTGGTGCTATTCTGCTTATTTCCCCTCTTTTTTTCTAAAGCACTTACACTTTCCATGATACTTTTGGCATTCGTTTTTGGGCCTCTCTGCTTCCTCCCTCTTATCCACCTTAATTTAATCTCTCTCCTTTAGTTTATTGTATTTATTTATCAATTTTGTTAACTGGGTAGGCCCACTGAGGCATACGAGTCCCTTTTTCAGGGGCAACCTGGAATTAATTGCATATAACAATTAGACATTACATAGCCAAGATACATAATCAGAGACAAAATACACATAGCAAAACAGGGGATACCAGTGCATGACAGAAGTATCAATAACAATCTTTGGTTACACAAGGCAGGGCAAACATATCAGAACCAAATATCAACACAATCCAGACTGAGCAAACAGAGGCAGTTATTATATACTATATAGAATAATACATGGGGTGGTGTGTTTAATGAGATTTTACACTCATCTGAGGTGTTAGATGCTACATATACCCCAAGAGTGAAGCTTGAGGGGTTTATTTAAGCATCCAACATTGAGTGTGTGTGTGTAAACTTTGAGTTAAATACACCACCCTATATTTAATTTTATATAATTGCTTGGGGTCGCTTTTTCAGCACAGCAATTATATAAAATAAAAAATAAATATCCATGTGCAGCCATGGTCTGGTCAGGTTTCAGCACTGTCCAAGAGCAAGTTAAAGTGGCTCATAGTAAAATGAAATGTTTCCCTTTTTCCCCCCTTTTTTTCAAAAGCTTAATGGCAATACTCTAGCATAAAGAGCCGAGTTAATTTTTTTTAAATTAACTTATTGCTGAGTGCGAGTGGCAGTGAATTGTCCGAGTCCAGTGCTAAAGAAGGGAAGAGCGGTAGATGATGCATGCATGGGTGGAGAGAAACCCGGTATGTGTTTGCCATTATAACCAGCTCATTATAACAGCAAATTATAACTGGGTTTCCCTCTGGAAAAAAACACTTGCCAATAATTATAATTCAAGTATGAGTCACCGATTGCAGGAGCAAAAGCTGTGTTATAGTAGGTCATGTTTGAGACCTTTCTTGAATCCACCAAGTGAAAAATAATCCTGCAGGGTAGAAGGTAGAAAGTTCTAGAGGTAAGGTGCTGAGGTTGCAAAGGACCTCTTTCCTACACAGAATATAGGTCTGGGTGCCTCTAAAAGGATATTACTGGAGGAATGTATGTCCCATCTTGAGGATTTAATTGCAAAGATGTCACATAGACCTGGGGGGGGGAGGACCCTTGACAACTTAAAGGCCAAGCAGAGGAGAGGGTACTCTAAGCAGTCATCCAAAGAAGACCAATTCAGTAAGTGCAATGCATCACAATCATGCTCCCGTGGTGGAGCTCCATAAGCAAAACATCCAATTTTATTGTAGAGTACTCTAAGCTTGTTGAACTCAGAGCACCTCAGTGATTGTAAGATGGGAGTACCATGGTGACGGAGGGGAAGTAAAGTTCTGGTTGCAAGGACTAGTCGTGAGTCCCTACTTAGGAAATTGCTAAGGTGGTAAAGGGTCTTGGTGACATAGTCAATATGGGTTCTAAATGAGAGACCCTGGTCCAGGTAAATCCCAGGGTATTTGGTAGACTCCACCACTTCTATGAGAGCTTCATAGGATGCAGAAAGTGGAAATAAGTGTTATCTGGTCAGATCCAAAGTTTTAGGGTCAAATAAGATTACCTTTGTCTTTTTCACATTGAGAACCAGTTTACTGGCCACAAACCACTTTTCAAGTTCTAGAAGGTCTCCAGTGATCTGTACCTTGAGACAGCTAGGATCACTAGAACATCTGTAAAAGACAACATCATCAGCATAAAGCAGTGGGTTAGCCCTCCACTGTTCTCTGGCATATCATTGACAAATAATGAAAATAACAAGGGGCCCAATATAGAGCCCTGTGGGATACTTTCAGAGATAGATTTTTTTGAAGAAAGTGAACCCTTCCACCTTACTAATTGAGACCTACCAGTCAGGTAATGGGAGAACTATCGAAGGGAGAGTTCATCAAGACCAAACAACTTTAGTTTTGTAAGAGAAGACTATGGTTAACTTGAGTCACAAGCTTTTGTGAGGTCTATGAAGACTGCATCAGTTAGAAGCCCTTTGTCTGTGGCATTCAAGATGTCAGAGGTCAGTTGAATAAGGGCAGTGTTGGTTCCATGGTGCCTCCTGAAGCCATGCTGCTTATCTGACAACAGGTGCCTCTGCTCAAGGTAGCCAAAAACCTGGTTATAGATGAACCTGTCCTGGACATTGGCAAGGGAGCTGAGAGATATGTGATGGTAATTCTCCACAGGTTCATTTGAACCTCCTTTGTGCACTGGCACGACTATGGAAATTTTATAGCATTCAGGAATTCACCCCTTGAGAAGGGATATATTAGTGAACATGGCAACTGGGGAGGCAATGACAGAGGCAGCTATTTTAAAGAGTTTAGGCTCCAGATTGTCAAATCCTGCAGAGCCTTCCACCTTACATCACTTTAGAAGAATTAGTAATTCTTTCTGAGTGACCCTGTGGAAGTGGAATTCTGGGGTAATATTCTCAGTACCAGGAGGGGAGGGTTGGGGTGGAGGGAGGGAGGAAGGAATAAAAGTGGGAGCCTTAAACTTCTCCAGGTTAGTGACAAAGTAATTAAATACATTGGCTGTATTCAAGGGGTTGCAGACAGTGTTACCATCCACCACTATTTCAGATTCTGAGGAGCTAGTGCAGTGTTTTAGAAGTGTATTAATTTGCACCCAGAACTTTAGGGTTCTGATCGATTTTTGTTTTGCAGATGAGCTAGATGACTTCGCTTGACACATTTGAGATCTTTTTTGCAGACATTCCTAAGCACCCTGTACTTTATCCAATCCATCATGAGGTCAGTGTACTTGAAGAGCCCTCACACCTTATCTCTGAGCTTTAAGTATTTCCTTAGTTCAGGGTTTGGACATTTGGAGTGCTGGCCTTTAACCAAGATCGGTTTTAGAGGGGCATAGAAATTAGCAGCCGACAGGAAATTTTTGATGAAGTAGTCCAGGGCAGATTCTATATTAGGCAAATATTTTATGGAGACCCAGCCGATGTCAGCTAAGGAGGCCAAAAAGGAGACAGGATCAAATTTAGAGAAATCCTGGACCATGAAAATCCCAGGAGGAGGTTTGGAGCATTATTCTAACAAATACAAACGATTGGGGAATGATCTTTAAGTGAATCTGCAAAATTCCCTGCAGCTCTGAATCTTTTCAGATTAGAGACAAGGGCCAAGTATAGTAAAGTGTGGTTTCTGGACTTATTATTAAGTCTTATGGGTTCACCGATGACCTGGGTGAGATGGGCCTCAAGCACAACTGACTTTGGTGTGTTACCCATACTAGGAGACCAGTTGACAATAACATTTCCAAGTAGAATCATTTCACCCAATGGCATCTCAGCAATTGCCTGACAGAGAGCATCTAAAGCAAAAGCAGCCACCTGGGAAGGGTGGTTATAGATGCAACAAACAAAGAGGAGTTTAACACCCTCAAGCAGAATGTTTACAAAGATGGCCTCACAGTCAGACCCTTCAAGTGAAGTGACATCCACCAGAGAAACATTAAGGGAAGATTTAGTATAGATGAGGACTCATCCTCCCTTCTTTTCTCACTGTATCTTTTCTAAAAGCATTGAAGACAGGAAGCTCCACCTCATGAGGGAGCACATAGGGTTTTAACCATGCCTGAGATACTATGACTATGTCAGGGGCATGCAGGTCTGTCCAACTTTCAAGATCCTGGAGCATGGTCCTAAAGCTGCTAATATTCACATGAACAAGTGGAAGGCCATGTGATTCCCGACACGTACTTTCCCCGCACTTATTTAATGAGCACTAGTGCTTGTCCCCTCTTATTCCCAGGGAGCTAATCCCCTTCCATAGATTACTTCCCATTCTCACTGCCTGCCTCTACTGCATAACTAATCCTCCCCTTCCCCCTGACCCACGCCTTATCCTTATCTGTTCAATGACAAGGCTTGCCTGAGCTGCTCCTCGGTATACCCTTCCCTTTTTCTGCTTCCCCTGTATCAGCTTCTTTTTTGTCTTGACATCCTCCTTGGGTTCCTACTTTAATCTTCTGCTAATCTGCTCCCCTACCCCCTGTCCACACCTACCTCTCCTGCCTTCTGGTTGTATGAAGCCTTAATCACTGTAGTCCTCGTTTTATATTAGCCAGTTACCCACTGACTATGTACTCCCTGTTTACCTATTGTTTTTGTATGGAATACAGTGTCTACTATGTGCTCCACAATTTGTTTATGCTATGTATATCTCATCTAGATACTGACGTGGAACCTTTGTAAATGAGCTTTTGCTCAAAGGTATTTTTCTCTCCAAGATTTTAATAAATAAAAAAAATAAAAAATTGTGGACCGCCCTGTGTCTGAGGGGGAGGATATCTTAAAATTTGGAGGGTTAGGGCCAGGATTCAATTCAATATCGTCAGCTAAAAGTAACAATAGGGGCAGCAGAGACCTGAGACAGATAGGTGGGACAAACCCATTAAGCCTTTCACTTGCAGACCCCAGCTAGTTAAATAATGTATAGCAATTACCCCTGCTATGCAACCAATGTAGTGCTAGCAGGTAGGGGTTTGGACCACAGCGGACTATGATCAGTGGTAGTGATGGAGTCTCCAGTTTAAAAATCATAGACGGGGGGTGTGTCATAGATCATAGAATCATAGAAGCTTGACAGCAGTAAAGGACCACACCGGCCCATGCAGTCTGCCCTATTTCCCACCATACCTCCCCCCTCCCACCAGCCCCTGCCCTCCCCATGCTATTCAAACCCATATGTCTGTTCCCATGCCCTCTTGAATCCCTCCACCTATTCAGCCACCACCATTTCTTCTGGTAGTCTGTTCCAGGACTCCACCACCTTCTCAATGAAGAGTCTCCCTCTCACATTGCCTCTGTATCTTCCTCCCTGTAGTCTGAGGCTATGCCCTCTAATTCTGGCCCCCTCCGTCTTCTTAAGTAAACTCTCTTCCCTTACTTTGTTGTGCCCCTTCACATATTTAAAAGTTTCAATCATGTCTCCCCTTTCCCTTCTAGTCTCCAGGGTGTATAGATTCACCTTCTGACACCTCTGCTCGTATGTGTTCCCTTGCATACCCTGCACCATCTTGGTTGTCCTTCTCTGAACCCTCTACATTCCATCTATGTCCTTGTGGAGGTGTGGTCACCAGTGTCTGGAGGTAAAATGACATAGTCTAGCTCCAGGACTAGCAGTGAGTACAAGGCTGCACTAAGCAATCCTTTCAGGGTCATATCCAGTGTAGAATGGCAGAAACAAAGTACTAAATATGATCAGCTGGTGATGGCCACCTATACTAATTCGAGATAGGGTGATAGCAGGATCTAGGAAGATACAAGTCAAGGATGGAGAACCTATATATGAATTGCACCCAATTAATGAAATGAATCTAGCCAGACAACATTAGACCACAGTCAGCAAGTAAGCAAGCAGCATCTGAACTGAGCATGGAATAAACAAACAGTGCAAAGCAGTATTAAGCAGTACCAAACCCCACTTTAAAATAGCTTAAGACAAGACTGTTATGACTGTGGATACTCCACTTAGAGAATAGCTAGAAACACATTTGGTACAAGAATCTGGGGCAACCTGCAATACAGGGCAACAAACAGTCTGTTCAAAGCAAAGCAAATAAACATATGCATAGCAAAAATTAAAGTCTGAGAGAACAAGCTAATAATAGCATTGGACACATGGCTTAGATAGGAACAAAAGAAGACCTTTGTGCAAAAGGAAGGGTCAGTAGTAGATGCAGGTGTCAGGCAGGCAGAATACAAAGCTCTGGATTAAACTTATTCCATAGTGCAACAAGCCACGGACAGCAGAGCCCCCACTGGGAAGTGCTGTCAGTCACAAATAACGTACTTACAGGCACAAGCAGCTATTTACTCAGGGATGTCTTTGTGGAGTAGCTCATATACAACTAAAGAAGAATACCTAGCTGGAGGCTGCAATCCAGGCTGCCTCCCAAATTCCTTAGTGCAGGTAATTAAGTTCATATAGTTCTTCCCTTGGGGGCATAAAAGTGTCATCTGTTGCAGTTTGTGACTTTGGTTTGCAAGGTCCCTTTTGGCTGTGCAGTGACTTGTTGACAGATTCTCTTGCCTTACCACACCCAGTCTGCTAAGTGTACTAGAGTAATCAAGGGTTACTCCAATAACAATTCATAAAGGAAAATGAATAAACTGATACACTATAAGCCATTATGCGCACAAATGTTGATACAATGCTTGAAGGTGCCACTTGCTGATACATGTATGACAAATACAAACCAACAAGGAACACAACAAACAACTTACTGTAAATCTAAAACCTTAAGGACATAGAAAAAGTAGTTATTCTAGAGGGGGGAGAGAGAGAGAGTGAGAGAGAGGCAGACAGACAGACAGACAGACAGAAAGAGAGATAGGACTGTGGAAGAAGCTACCTCATAACTTTGTAAACAGTGAAATGAAAGCAAACTTAAAAAAAAAAACTTGTTAAAAACACATTTGGATGTAGACAATTGATATGCAGTACAACCAGTGATAACTGGGGAGCAGTTTAAATGGGCTACATGGCCATGTTCTGCTCTATTTATCTCCCCGTTAGCATAGTAAAGAAATCCTGAGGTTCTGGAATGGGGTGCAGGTAATCATCCAACTAAATGTTTTTTTGTGGTTTTGTAAGCTCCACAAATTATGACCCCTCCATCTGTTTTGGGTGCATGCACTTGTGCACATGTACACACACACGCACACACACACACAGTGAGTGCTGCCCATTCACTGTAAGCTACTGAGAAAATCCTGTCCTCCTGTTCAAGTTTCTAAATTGCTAATTTACGTGGTTTTGCACTGTGTTCAACACTGATATTGTATAAGTCCACAAAACTTTGGCACCACTTTGTCAGATGCATGCAGTTTAGGTTTGATACCTTTCAGCAAACCATGCCTGTTTTGAACACAGAATCCAATTTCAACTAGACTATTTGTACATCATCAGTGACAATATGAACTCTGGACCAATGATGCTTTGTTTTCTGAACCTGATTTTGACCCATATGGGTGGGGCCTCTCTTGTTTTCTGACTAGCAGCTCTGATTTCTCTGATTGATAGCAGCTCTGATAGAGTTCTTTGATTGGGTGATCAAGTAATTAGAGCAGGGTGAAGCAGGTCATGTGGCCTACCTAGATTCCAGTAAGGCATTCAACACTGTTTCGCACAGGAGACTATTAAGCAAGTTGGGTAGCTTAGGAGTGGCTTAAAATGTGGAAAACTGGGTAAGAAATTGGTTAAGGGATACATGACAAAGGATGATGGTAAACTGACTTCACTATGAGGATGGGAGGGTGAACACTGGGGTGCCTCAGGGATCAGCGCTGGGATGGGTCTTCTTTAATGTCTTTATAGGTGACATTGCAGAGGGGCTAGAGGGTAAAGTATGCCAAATGACTTGTATATAGTACGCGCACTGACAGTTCATTCGGTGGCTGGCTGTGGTGGTGTGTGAAGGGCTGTGCCGGCTGCCAAATCTTGGGTATGGATTGGGGGTTGTGGGCACTGTGTGCTGAGTGGAGGAGCCACTACAGCACCAGGGAGGCTATTTTCAGTCACAGTCGGGGTGGGGAAGGGGGACCACTAGATCACCAGGGTGGCTATTTACATTCACAGTAAGGGCAGGGAGGGGGGACCACTAGATCACCAGGGAACACCCATTGGGGATGGATTGGGGCAGGCCACACAATGGCACATACTGGACGACCCTCCTAAAAGGTGTCTAAGTACCGTTAGACCAGCCCTTTGCTGGTCTAATGGTACTTGACACTTCATTCCTGGGGAGGGCTTTGAAAGTCTGGAATTGAGGGCTGTGGCAGTCTGGGTCTGCTGCAAGCCCCCTAGCACCATGCTGCAGCCACTTTCATGGTACAAGGCAGGTGCTAGCACACTTTGGCATAGGCAGCCTGCTGGGTGACACAGGCTGCCTTTGGAACTAGCTCTTAGTGCTGCCCTTGGTGCAAGATGCCTCTTGCATCAGACTTGTTTGCTTCATACTACGGCCTTTGAAAATCCAGCCCTATGTGTCTATGCTTTTATAAAATGCACTGCACCTAGCAGTTGCCATATCGGATGAATGTAAGTGTTCAACATATTATTTTCCAGCAAAAGTCTCATTCTTCCAATTGTATATTTTGTAGATTTCTTTTGAAATCACTGGACACTTTTGCACTGACCAGCACCATTTTCCATTTATATTTTAATATAATCAGTTTTTACCATAACATAATATGGATTCTCATACCCACCATCACCAGTCTCAGTTGAGTAGATTCCTATTTCTTCCACTGTCTAATAATCCTCTGGCTGTTCAGTACTGCAAGGCAGCAAAACTTGGTAAATAGATGTTGAAGGGCTTGCAGTTCATATGTGGCTATTTTTCAAAGAAGTACATTTGGAGTATGGATTTGGAGAAGACTTGAAAGAACTCTTCTGCTTGCAAGCCTGGGCCAGATGTCCTGTCCAGTTCCAAATCCTGCATTGAAATGACTGTACTTCACAAGTCAGGTGAAAAGGGCAGTGAAAGACAAAAAGAGGACATTTAAGAAGTAGAGTATATAGAAACTCAATCAGAAGCTAGCAGAATCATATACAAGTAGAAGACAGCTGTTAGCAAAGATGTAATTAGAAGGGTGAAAGCAGACCTGAAACTAAGGGAGTTTACCAAGACATTTTTAAGGAATATACCACGGTGCCCACTGCCCAGCAGACAGTTCACTCATGTCAGTCAGTCATGTCAGTCAGTATTTTAACTGAAAAACAGTTAAGAATAGACAATGCCATCACTCCCCTTACATAAAAATAGGTGTGCTGTGTACATGCATAATGCATGCCACATGCTTAATTGTGCAATGCTTGCATACAGTTCGCATACACAAAGTGAACCTATGTGAACCAGGTCTAAAAAGCAAATCAGGATCGCATGCTGCAAGCTTGACACGTGCACAGCAGGTAAACTGGTGTGAACGTCTTCTAAAAACTACATCAGGTTCGCGTGTTGCATGCTTGACATGAGTGCAGCAGTTAAGCTGGTGTGAATATCGTTTAAACATCACATCAGGTTCACATGCTGCACGCTTGCCATGTGTGCAGCAGGTAAGTTGGTGCAAATCTCATCTAAAAAAACACATGAGTTTCCATTTCTTATACTCCTGCTAGCAATTACTCATTAAAATACATATTTTTTGAATTCCCTTAAAAATAGAAACACAGATAGAAACATAGACTTTGACGGCAGATAAGGACCGCTTGGCCCATCTAGTCTGCCCATTTCCCTACCTACAGGATAGGCCGCAGATCCTAGTTAACCAACAGCCTATTTCTTCCTATCCCCCACAAGAATTGCCTTATGTCTGTCCCATGCATTCTTGAATTCTCCCACAGTTTTAGACCCCACAACCTCCTCAGGAAGGCTGTTCCATGCATCCACTACTCTCTCTGTGAAAAAATACTTCCTCACATTGCCCCTGAACCGCCCCCCCCTCTGTCTTTAAATTGTGTCTCCTTGTTCTTGTACATCTCTTTTTCTGAAAGATGCTACCCTCTTGGACTTTGTTGATTCCACTGAGATACTTAATCATGTCCCCCCCTCTCCCTTTTTTCCTCAAGGGTATACATATTAAGCTCCTTTAGTCTCTCCTTGTACGGCTTCTCTTGCAGACCCTGCACCATTTTAGTTGCCCTCCTCTGGACTGCCTCTATCCTGTCTATGTCCTTGCAGAGATGGGGTCTCCAGAACTGGATGCAGTGCTCTAGATGGGGTTTCACCAACTGTCTGTACAGAGGGATAACAACTTCCTGTTTTCTGCTGGTGATGCCTCTCCCTATGCATCCCAGTATACCCCCAGCCCTCCCTACTGCCTTCTCACATTGCTTGCTAACCTTAAGGTCATCTGATATGATTACCCCCAGGTCCCTTTCCTTTTTTGTTGTTGCTACTACCCCCCCCAATTGTGTATTCTTCCCCTGGATTCTTGTTTCCCAGGTGCATTATTTTGCACTTCTTTGCTCTGAATCCTAGCTGCCATACTTCTGACCATTCCTCCAACCTTGCCAAGTCCCTTCTCATCCTTTCCACACCTCCTTGTGTAATGGTCAACTCATTAATTCTGATCCTTTTGCAAGTTGTTTATGGCTTTTGATTTTTGTCATGAAATCACCATTAATCGATAAAGTATTTTTTGCTTACTGAATTAAATTAGGATGCCCAGGATATAGCTAGTCAACATCCCCCATTACAGATGTGTGAAGAGAGGCCTCTGTGTTGTGAAGCCTATCCTTTTTGTTTTGGATCATACAAATCCATTTACTGCTACAAGTGTGTTTCTCCATGACTGTTTTATCTCACTTACTTTCCCTTTGTCATTCTGAATTGAGCATATAAACTAATGACCATGCTTAGCACTCTTTGTGCTGAGTAGGGTCTTAGAAACATGCACCATACTTCACATTTTGTCACTGAAATAAGAAACATGGACACTCAAAATGAGGGACACTAACCCACATGATGATCAGGGCACATCATGAAAGATGGAGATACAGTACTTCAGAACACAGTGAAGAACATTGCATTAGCACCTGAGAATGAACTTCTACCAAAAAGCAGGGGTGCCATTTATGTAGGGCAAAGGGGGGCAGTTGCCCCTCCCCCCTGTACTTGTGCCTAGGTTGTTCTTATTGTGCGGCAATAATGGCTTTATATTTGGATTTAATCTTTTGCACAACAAGTGCCCACCTGGCCTATGTGTGCTCACACTGCTGGTACTCTCCAGACACGACTGTGTCTGTATTGTGTTGTCCACTCTCTCCACCAATTAGTGGTGGCACAATGACATGTGATGTGGATGAGCTCCAGCCAAGAAAGAGCACATGAGCCTTGCAAGTGCGAAGCTGTCTTTCCCACCACAGAGCAGACAGACTGCACACTACAGCTTGGAATAGTCAGTGAGCACTGATCTCTCAGTAGCAGAGTTGTGGCAGCATATTTTTGCTGTTCTACTCTTAGTGAGTGTCCATCTCCCCTGGTGGCTGAAGGGGCAGAGGGTGAGCTAGAAGCTAACTCAAAACTATACTACCTAGTTACTCTACTAGGCTCACCTTGCAAAACAAACAGCACAGACCCCCACAACAGCAAGCTAGGCTTAGCAGCAGTGGTGACAGCAGTGTGGGTGGCCTTCATAGGCCTTGATCAGTGCAGTGCAGCAGCAGCCACGCAGCAACCAAGCAAGAAGCAAGCAACCCAGGTTGGGTGGGTTTGGATGGCGAGGTGACTTGGTCATGGACCATGATGGGGGCCTGTGATGGTCAGTTCTAGTATCCAGTTTCTGGCAAAGGAGAGAGGGGAAGGAGACTGAAAATTCGGCTGGTGGCACACTATGCCAGGCTGCAGGTTCTGGCCATATGGCTGGGTAAGTAAAAGTAAATGTAAATACTTTTTTTTACAGGGTTGGGGGGGTGCAGAACTTCAGCCAGGAAATAAATTGGTTAGTAACTGGGTAGGTTTAAGCCCAAATCTGATGCACTGCTCTGGGGTATATACAGATGAATCGTATACATTTGAATTGTTCCTGATTTTGCATATCACGTTTCAGTCAAACCATTCTAGAGTTGCCCCTTACATTCATGGACAGTTGAGTGGTATGGTATGTACAGACTATTAGAGCCCCACTGTAGTCAGGTTTATGCCCCCCCCTCAGTGAAGCTGACCTCCACATCCCCATGGTCAGGCACATTATGACAAAGGGTAAAGGAGACTGCAGGGGTGTACACCATTGAAAAGAACAGAGGTATTTTTTAATTACTATTTTATACATTATTGATGGACAGTTGGAGATTAATGAAGGCAACCACTCGACTAACAAGGGCCTTAGTAGTAGAACAGTAGCCTTCATTATTCTCCAACTCATCATCATAACATATAAAATAGTAATAGAAAATAACTCCATTCATTTCAAGGGGATATGCCCCAGCACTCTGACCCATGAACGTCATCTCTTAAAGACTCTTGCCTCTGGCTCTCTAGTATTCAAGTAAGAGACTTTTTACTTACATCTATACTTGGTGGGTTGTCTGTAGCAGCATGGCTGTACCTGCTACAGTGTGTGGATGGGGGGCGGGGGCCATGTGGTGTGTGTGTCGAGTTATTGCTAGTTTTGTCTTTGCACCTTAAAGTCTGTTTGCATGGAAGCATTCAAAACTATGGAGGGAAAATAGTAGGAGTACAGGCCAGACAGAAGTAATTAAGTGGTTTCGTGGGTAAGTTTGTGTATTGGGAGTTGGAAAAACATGTGTTTCCATTGGTATGTGTGCTACAGTTCAACTGTGAAAATGAGGTGAGGGAGAGAAGAAAACTGAAAAGCATAACAGTGGCTACAGTTAAAAACAAAATACCAGTGCACAAACCTTCCCCCCAAACATGGTGCATATTAATATTTAAACAATATCTTGGCCACCGGCTCTACTTAATTTAAGCTTCATGTAAAAAAGGGGGTCCTCTTAGTTTTCAGATTGGAATTCCAAAGTGAGCAATCTATACCACCACTCCACAGTGGGACCCTTTCTATATAGTCCCTACACTAGCTTCTCAGCTCTGAAATTCCCGCAGTGGCTACTCATAAATATAGAGTGCTGCCTGGATTGTCCTAAAATATATTGCCTAATTGGCTCCTTAAATAAGGTACTTCCACCCAGGAACATTTACGGGTGGCAGAAGGGAGCATGCTGTAAGGGGTGCCACACCTTCCCCAAATCACCATGCTCCACTTTGCATTGCCCACAAATGTAATTCAGATTTCTGCTAGGGGGTGCTACTGGGTTGTGGTAAATAACAGCAGTTAAAAACAAAATACCAGTGCACAACCCCCCCCAAACATGGTACAGATTAATATTTAAATAGTATCATGGCCACTGGCTCTACGTACTTTAAACTTCATGTAAAAAAGGGGGTCCTCTTAGTTTTCAGATTGGAATTCCAAAGTGAGCAAGCTATACCACCACTCCATGGTGGGACCCTTCCGGTATAGTCCCTACACTAGCTTCTCAGCTCTGAAATGCCCGCAGTGGCTACTCACAAATATAGAGTGCTGAATGGATTGACCTAAAATATATTGCCTAATTGGCTCCTTAAATAAGGTACTTCCACCCAGGAACATTTACAGGTGGTGGATGAGAGCATGCTGTAAGGGGTGCCACACCTTCCCCAAATCAGCATAGTCCACTCTGCATTGCCCACAAATGTAATTCAAATTTCTGCTAGGGGGTACTACTGGGTTGTGGTAAATAACAGCAGTTAAAAACAAAATACCAGTGCACAAACCTCCCCCCCCAAACATGGTACAGATTAATAGTTAAACAATATCATGACCACTGGCTCTACTTTCTTTAAACTTCATGTAAAAAAGGGGGTCCTCTTAGTTTTCAGATTGGAATTTCAAAGTGAGCAATCTATACCACCACTCCATGGTGGGACCCTTTCGGTATAGTCCCTACACTAGCTTCTCAGCTCTTAAATGCCTGCAGTGGCTACTCACAAATATAGAGTGCTGCCTGGATTGGCCTAAAATACATTGCCTAATTGACTCCTTAAATAGGGTACTTCCACCCAGGAACATTTACAGGTGGTGGAAGGGAGCATGCTGTAAGGGGTGCCACACCTTCCCCAAATCACCATGCTCCACTCTGCATTGCCCACAAATGTAATTCAAATTTCTGCTAGGGGGTGCTACTGGGTTTTGGTAAATAACAGCAGTTAAAACCAAAATACCAGTGCACAAACCCCCCCCCCCAAACATGGTACATATTAACAGTGGCTACAAGCATGCCGCATGTGTGCAGATGTATTTTTTAATTTTATTTATTTAGTTTTTGTTGACCGGGTAAGTACACTAGACAAATCCTGCCTATTTTCAGGCATGACCTGAGGAAGGGGGATACAGATGAATGCCAACTGACCTTGAACCAGATTAAGCTGTTGGTATTCTTTTTAGTGAATGAGGGAAATTTGGCCAGGACACCGGGGAAATTCCCCTACTCTGTGTCAGCAGGGGGAGCAGTTGCCATGGAGGAGGATGTGTTGGCTGGCCAGTCTGCTGTGTACCTGGAGATAAGCAGGTCTCTCTACCTTCAGGTCCAGCTTTGGAGACCGATGAAATACTGCCTGTCTGGAAAAAGAAGAAGAATTAACAATGGATTCTGCTTTGCCACCTTTCTGTGCTACAGCAGGTTTATTTGGCCCTGATGCTGTCTGGCTAGCTAACATTTTGCAGCGAAATCAATGCCTGATACAACCAGAGGGAATGCAAACTATTGGAAACTTTTCTCATGGCATGCCTATGACTCCTATGCAAGAACAAGGTGAAATTATCACTTCTGACCTCCTTAGAGATGCTGCACACCTCATTCAGGAAGAATTGGTGAAGTCAGTCATGGTGGAACTCCCACCGAGTGGCGGTGTGAGTCAGCAGGATGATGCATCCACTTCAAAGGGAAGCGTTCTGACAGAGCGGCCCTTTGACATGGTTATATTGACAACCGCGCTTCAGGTCGCTACATTGGGTGTGGTGGATGGCCGGGCTGAAAGTAGGACTGCCTCTGTGAGTATCTCTACTGTTCCTACACATGAAAGGTTGGAAAATCAGGACATACCTTTTGCCTTACTTAAAGGCAGATCTGATGTTGATCCTCCCCAGGCCCCTTGCAAACACCCGGTTACCTCGCTCGACCACTCGCTGCTCAATGCGGGCTGGAAGTGAGGCGACTCCGGAGTCTGGGTTTCTGACCCAGCCCACAGTCCCGTACCAGGGCACCCTTTGTTGCACACAGTGGATCCCGCAGCGTTACAGGGGGAGTAGTCTCCCTCAGTCCCACAGCTGCCCGATGTGCGGAAACAGCTTCAGAATACAGGGCGGCATGATGTATCCTCTTCGGATTCTGAGAGCACGGAGAAGCAGCATATGGAATGGGGTGACTCTGTGGCTACCTCCCCGCAACAAGCATGGCCTTCCTCTAACCCCCTTCAGCGAGCGAAAACAGCCTGGGAGTCATTTCAGCGTAAAGACCCTTTCTCAGGTGCCCCCCCATTACAACGGAGAAATGCAGTGCACTTGGAATATCAGGGGGGTTTATCTTTAGCACCTGACTGTCTCTACGTGGGGAAAACTTTGCTGAAGAACTCTATGGGGTTTTTTTCTAATGAAATCCATGTGCTTATCCATGTGTCTGGTTCTATAACTTTTGATGTCAGCTTCGTCACCCCACAAAACTCGGACCATTTCTGGTCAAAACTAGATGTCTTGAAATACACTGAATTATGGATGCCTTTCAAAGCTATCCCTTTGACTAAACCATCCATTAAATCAGTGACAGTGTTATTTCGTAATGAATCTGTTTCAGTGCATGATATTGTTTTTTTGGTTGCAAAAGCGGTGTGAAGTCCTTGGGGCCCCCTCACCTATATTTCATGATGAATGCATTTGGAATGGAGGGTGGGTGTTCCGGGTATGCTTACAGAATAATCATCTGGGGCCTGCACATCTTCCAAATAGTGTTTTTCTAGGTTCTGAGCGAGGTCACTGTTTTTATCAGGGTCAGCCTAGGGCTTGTTTTAAATGTGGGGCCCTTACACATTTAGGCTCCACCTGTGATAGATTACAATACTACCTCTGTCTTGACTATGGTCATCATAGCTCTGAATGTCAGGCTGACTTGAAATGTAATTTGTGCTACGAATCTGGGCATTCATATAAATCCTGTCCCTGGGCTACACAAAATCAATCTGACAGGAAAAGTCAGGATAGCATCTTGCAAGAAGCGCAGAATAAAGAAATGTTAAAGAAAAGGGCTCAGCAGCAGGACCCCCCCCACGGAAGTGAGGCCAAGTTCTCCCCCGACCCTCCCTGCCATTTCCACAGTTAGTGTAGCAGATAACCAGTCGGGCCCTCCAGTTGAGACTGCTTCAGAGCAGGGTTTACCACCTGGTACAGAGGTCACTTCTCTTCCACTGGTGCTGGATGAAACTCCTTTTGAAATGCCTCCCCCTCGGGGTAAAAGTGTGGCTAAGAAAAGGAGCTTGAAACAATTTCAACCCAGATCTAAGGTGGCAAAAGCCTCCTCAGGGAAAGATGACAGTATTGAGCTAACAAATAAATATGAGATTTTGAAACCTCAATCTCTGGATTCTGAACCAGGTGGAGATTCTGAGGGTTCTTCCTTAGCCCCTCCCTCCTCTGATACTGATGGGGTAGCTCAGGAGCAGTGCTCCCAAGTCAGTGATGCCCCCCGATATAGAACCCGTGTCTGTAGAAGTACCAGGGTTAAGAAGCCACCTTGATTCTATAACATATTTCTATGTTGACTTCTTTCCTTCCTAGGTTAAGAATTTCAGCCATCAATGTTAATAACATTAAAAATCCTAAGAGATGTTTGGTTGCCCTGTCAAGGTTAAAAGACATGGAATGTGATGTATTTCTTTTGCAAGACACAAGGCTGAATACTACTTTTTTAATTAATGCTGCACAAAAACTATGGTGTTGGCGGCCTTCCTTTTTCTCCTATGTCACGGCTGTGTGTGAGGGAGTGGGCATTCTATTCAGAGGGGATGCTTTTCGTATTTCCAAATTGATCAAGGTATTTTTGGGGAAAGCTTTGATAGTTGACTTCACATATGAGAATGTATCTTGGAGATTAATTAATATTTATGCCCCTCTTACTAAGAAAGGGAGGACGGAATTGTTCGGGTTGATCAAACCCTATTTGTTCACTACCAAATTAGTTATTTGGGGGGGACTTTAATCGTGTTATTAATATGGGGGATAGAGGTGCTAAGGCAACAAAGGGATATAGTGACACTAACTATCTTCTCCGATTATTATCCCAAAGTCAGATGATTGATGCCTATAGAAGAGTACACAAGCTTGGTGGGCAAACATATTTTCATGGGTCCCTTTCCCCGAGAATAGATTTTCTATTTATCAAAGCTAATATTGGAGTGGAAAAAGTGACGGTGCTTCTGATGGAAATTTCTGACCATGCTATTTTGATGATCACTTTGGAAGCAGTTAATGGGCCTCGGTATGGGAAAGGGTACTGGAAGTTGAATACGGCACTTTTACCTGATAAACATCTGCAGACCCAAATACAGGATTTCCTTAGAGCTAGCATGTCAATGGCAGGGTTGATGAACAACAGAAGCAGCTGGTGGGAACTCATTAAAACAGGACTGAGATTTATGTTTCAAAAACACTTGGTTAAACAGTGTCAGGGACAGTATAGACAGTATTTGAAGCTACGTATGCAGTTGAATAAGATTTATTCAACTAATAAATTTGTTACATATCCCTCTCTCAGAACAGGCTCTTAATATTAAAAAGGAGATGTTACTGTTACAATATGACAGGGCCAAAACATTGTTATATGAACATAACATTTGCACTCAGGAGAAAACAGGACTGGGAGATCCCTTTCAGCTTAGTACTCAGAGAGCAAATGCACGCTTTATGTCTGCTGTTACTACAGACACTGGAGAGATAGTTTCAGATGGACCTGGTATTTTGAACACAGTCTCACACTATCTGGAGTCAATGTACACCTCTTCTTCATTGGTGGTGGAACAGTCAAAACTTATGCTTTCATCCATGTAGTTCCTTCACTATCAGATGATCAGTTATTGCACTTGACGGAGCCCATTACTGAACAAGAGCTTGATCAAGTCATCACTAGTCTTAAAATAAATACAGCACCTGGTATAGACGGTTTGCCTACCGAATGTTATCATACATTCAAAGATTTGATGGTACAAATATTAAAAGTTGTATTTAATTGGGTGTTACTGACTTTACAAGTAGATTTCCATTTTTGTATAGCAGTACAAATTATGGTGTACAAGAAGGGAGAGAGGACGTGTTTGGACAATTGAAGATCTTTAAGTTTATTAAATACAGATTACAAAATTTTAATGAAACTTCTACATTCTCGTTTGTTGCCATTGACACCATACTTACTTTCATCAGCTCAAACTTGTACTATACCAGGTCGTACTATACAAAACAATTTATTATTAATAAGGAAACTGGTGGAACAGGGTAAGAGGAACTTTTACAAGGGTTTATAATGGCTTTGGAACAAGAAAAGACTTTTGACCGTGTCCCACATTCTTACATTTCTCTTATGTTACAGTCCTATGGGATCCCTGAGCAATTTGTGAGGTGGATCACTACTTTGTATTCCCATGCTAGTGCTATCCCTCTGGTTAATGGTCATTTAGGGGAAATATATAACAATTTCTAGGGGGGTAAGACAGGGATACCCCTTAAGTCCCCTTTTGTATGTGTGTTGTTTGGATCCTCTGTTAAGGGTTATCCAGCAAGATTCTCATGTAAAGGGGCTTCTACCACTGGGGGGGGGGTTAGAAATTCGAGTTACTGGTTATGCAGATGTTATTTGTGTTATAGTAGCAGATGAACAGTCAGGTTTGAAGGTGTTGACCTTATTGGATTACCTTGTTAAATCTACAGGTGCTAGTCTGAATAAACAAAAAAAGTATAATTTATCCCTTGGGAAGGTCATATTAGGGCACCACAGACTGGCATGGTATTACAGTGTCACACATGCCATTCCAATATTTGGGCATTTGGTATGGGAAGGAGGATAATAGTGTGTTTAACTGGTTGAAAAAATTGGAGGAAGCGGCAGTTAAAGTAAATATTTGGAAGTCTTGGAATCTAGTGAAAAAAATAAAGTTATGCTAGTTAAAACATATCTGTTGCCAATTTTCCTGTTTCTCAGTGCTGTATATCCATTACCTCGGCATCTGGAATCATGTTTGTTAGGTCTGGTTTTTCAGATTATCTGGGGGTGTAGGTTGAATCCAATAAAGAGAGAGGTACTGTATCTTCCTATAGATAAAGGAGGTTTGAATTTGATGAATCCTATTCTTTTCCTGTTTACTATTTTTTTTCATCATAATTTATTGGATATGTCAAAACCACAACTAGCTATATGGCTGCCTTTCGCTGACCATTAGTTGGGACCTGTATATTCCAAATGGAAAGAGCAGGGAATTCCGCATGCCCAGATTAAAACTCCTTGTGTATATTTTAGGCCCATTCTGAGGAAATTAAAATTATGGAAAGTGTCCTTAAGGGTCCTTACTTCAACTTCAAACAAAGTAATGTATAAGGCTATCCAACAAGGTATTCCTGAGCTTCAAGTGGAATTTCATGATGTAGAGCCCCAATTTAGAATGCATGTAATTGATACTTTGTGGGATCCTAGACTAGCACCTAGAATATAGGATGTTACATGGCTGAGTGCTCATGGGCGTTTAAATGAGAAAGGGAATGCAAAACATAAAAAATATGAAGAACGTTTTTGTCCAAGACAGGTCTGCATTGAGACGGTTGAAACTATGCAGCATTTTTTACTTTCATGCCCGTTTGTACAAAAAGTGTGGAGAATATTGGCTACTAGATGGAATCAACCTTATTGGAAGAATCTTACGTATTCTGAAATAGTAGGTGGTTTTAATCTTTCGGACCTGGCTTTGTAAGGGGACATGGTGAGACTTATCTTATCATTTATCAGATTTATTCTTTGTCAAGTTAGATGTAAACTGGTGTTGCAGCAAGTCTATCAAGACCCAGATACTGTTCTCCTTATTATTGAAAATGCACTATGTAAGCAGTGTTATTTTGAACAACAACACATGAATGAAGGGGTATGGAAACTTCGTTGGTTGAATGTACCTTTTATGAAAGATAAAATTGGATGATGTGTTTCAAAGTATAGATTTTGTTTTGGTTACAGAACAATTGATTGGTTTTCACTGTATGTATCGTATGTTCTACAATGTTCTTGTTGTAGTCTCTGTTCAGTTTATTTTCAATAAAATTTTCCCCTACTCTTTTCAATAAGTGCCATGGGATCTTTAACATCCACATATCCAGGCAGATGGGACCTCGGTTTAACGTCTCATCTAAAAGATGGCACCTCAGAAGTGCAGCACCCCTCTCATGCTGCACTACAGTGTCAGTACTGGGACATTAACACAAGTGCCAGATGTGGGAACTGAACTCACAGCCCTCTGATCTCACAGCCTCAGAGGCGAGTGTGCTACCTACTGAGCCACTGACACTGCAGTTTGTATTGAAGTACAAGTGAGCCATATGTGTGCAGACAGTATGGCTTAGTGGTTAAAGGCACTGAACTGCAAGTCAGGAGACTTGGAGGCATGAAAACCTGGGTTGGAATCACATCATCCCCCACGTGTGTAAGGTGTGATCCTGAGCAAATCACTTAACCTTTACATGTGCAGTTATCAGTGACCCCTTGCTTTTTTGCATGCATGCCACATGCATGCAGTCTTTCCCAATTTAACATAAAAATCATGGTTTCCACACTTGCTTGCTGCACGCATGCCATATGCATGCAATTGATTCCAATTTATCATTTAAATCATACTTGTAGCATGCATATCCTTGAGTAGTTTTATGTGTGCAGAATGAAAACATTTCATATAATTATTTCTGTAAGCGTTTGCACTTGCTTGTCAAGTTGAAACTGGACAGCTGACTACTAGATCCCACAGGCTAAAGTGCTTATAGATGCACACATATACACAGCACTGCTTCTGTACAATGCCACCTGTGGAATCTTTAATGGTCCTGCAGTTTTGGTAACTGTAGATCAGTGAGTCTGAAACCCATAACTGGAAAACTGATGGAAACAATAATCACAGAAAGAATAGAAGAATCCGCAGTGTAACAGAATCTTATTGAATAAAACATGCATGGGTTCACAAGGCACTGTTCATGCCAAATTAACACAATTTACTTCAATACAGGAGATCATATAGTGGACAAAAAACAGACAGTAGACAACCTTCACCAGGACTTTGGCAAAACCTTCAACTCAGTTCTACACAGATAGTTCATACAGAAAAAGGAAACATGGGACTTGAGAAGCTAACAAAATGGTTATGCAGCTAGCAAATGGATAGAATACAAAGGGTAGTTCAGAATGTCAAATTCTTGGCTGTGAAGATGGTCACTAGTGGAATACGACATAGGTCTTTGCTTGGGACAGTCCTGTTTATCATGTGCATTCATGATATATAGTGCAGGGATTTAATAGAAAAGTTAGCTATTTGCTTATAATGCAAAACTGTGCAATATGCTAGACACAGCCGAGTGAGTGGAATGAAGAATATGAAGAAGCTCTAAATTGTGGTCTGATACCCAGCAACTACAATTTTATGCCAAAAAGTGCAAAGTAATGCACATAAAAAAAACCTCATGTGTACTAAATCATAGAGGGGGTCACAGTAAAATCCACACATTTAGAAAGGGACTTGAGAATCATAGTAATCAGTAAATTAAATTTATCTATCTAGTGTGAAAAAAACTTACAAGAAGGTAAACAGGATATTGGGATGTATTTGATGGACTTCTCAAGTCACAATGAAAATGTTATCGTACCATTGTACTGATCACCAGTCAGCCGCACCTGGAGTACTGTGTGCAGTTTTGCAACCAACCACTTTTTTAAACAAACTCTGATCAGAGCCGAAATGGCTGCACTGAGCAGTGGCAGTGGCAGTTTTAGAGCAGCAGCAGCCATGGTGTCTGAACGGATGGCACAGCTGTCAGAGTTGCGACAGTGTGCCATTTGCAAGATGGTGGCAGCGAAGAAACTGGGCATGCGCAATACTCATGCATGTGCAGTTTTCCCAGAAGTTTGTTTTCAAAATAGTGTACCTGTGGGAAGGGGGGTGACTGTGCTGTGGAGGGGAGCTCTCTCGTGGAGGACAGTGCCAATGGAGTCAGTGCTGTCCAGATGTTGCCAGATCACTGTGAGAGAACACAGGGTTGTGTTCCAGTTGTGACCCTCTGTTCTACCACAGTGATGGCAAAATATCTGCAGAGCTCCACCCATGCAGCCATAATAAACTGGACAATGCAGTGCTCAAAACATGCTGCAATACATTGCCAGTACAGATTTTTTCTTAATTTCGTCCTAGGAGTAAAAATATCACAGCTACCTGATAATTGGTCGAGATGTGAGATAAAAACATAAACAGCATTAGACACTGCAATCCAGGGAAGATTCCTGGCATGTGGAACAGTCAAGATTTATGGTAGATTTTTCCATTTACATTTAATTGGGACAAATATTCACCTTGGCAATCTGTCACAACTTTATGTTTTGTTTGTTTTACAAGTGGGCAATACAGCAGTACTTCAAGATGGGGGTGCAGAACATGCACATAATGCAGTGTCTTATCTCATAATGCTAAGATTATCAACTAATTTATGTGTGTTGAGGGGGTCAGAATCAGATGATGTGATGCATGCCATAACAACACATTGAAACCATTTAGAAATACAAATTCCTTGCTCCAGAATTTAAAACACATGTTTTTGGGGAGAAATTATATCTCAGGATTTCTTGAAGAGTCAAGAGTATATAACATCGCTATGGTACTCTCTAAATTATGGGCTTTCATTTTTTTTTTCAGTTTTCCAAGCAAGTGTGTTAAACTTTGTTCACAAAAAGATGGACATGAAAAATGCTTTTAATGCACCTCAGCAGTCAACATTCTGAAATGTGCTATTTTAACATGCATAAACTCATGCATAATTATTAAATCTATGTCATGTATTTGAACCTATATCATGTATTGGCTTGTGTACTAAAATTCCATTTTTTTAATTTTCAGGATTCGGTGAATGCCCTGCCTTGTTAGGCAAACAGTATCATCTACTTCTCACATCTTGATCACATGTATTTCTACAATATATATACAATCTAAAAAAAAACATTTCTTGCACCTTTCACTTTTTTTGCAAAATGTGATTTTTATTTATTAATTTTTTATTTTACTGTGTACCCAGAATTGATAACAATGACGAGGTGCAGCACAGTCGGATTTTGTTTTGCGATAACAAAAACACATAGGATGGGCATTTAAGATTAACCTGGTATTTAAGTTTATTGCAACACTCCATCAAACCTACCACCTAAACATTATAAACATTTAAAATCTTGTATGAAAACTTTATATTTTATTTGCTCTAAAAATGTCCTTCATAGTATTCAATGAAGATGGCGCTGCAGACTAGCCTAGAAGGCAGTATTTATTATTTTAGAAGGCTCATTGCGGAAACTCATTTATGTATGTTGACTGGTCAGGATCAGACAATCTGCTGCAGACTATGAATAAACTTGCAAAGTGTTTAGAGAATCAGCATCGCGCCACTAGCTTACTTTAAATCGCATGTTTTGGGGGAGAAAAGAATTGCTCAGCATAGAGTCTGCATCACTGTATAACAATGATTTAAATTATAGTAATGTCTTCATAAAATATAGGTAGAACTTTTTTTATCTATCAAGCATATGTGTTAAACATCTTGCAAAAAAAGAAACCTAGACATGCAAATGATGTGAACACATAGCAACAGGCAGCTTTCTGTGTTGTGGTTTCTGACAGGGCTACAATTTAAATGTAACATATTTTTACAGATTCAACTAAAGCATTATAAGCATATAACATGATTTTGAACCAAACTCCTGTATTGTACAGTAAACTCTAATGTATTGTTTGTTTATGGCAACCTTACATAGCCCCCCCCACACCACTCCTGGGAAAAAGGTCAGAAATTTGATTTTTGTTTCATGAGAGAGGTGGGGAATTTATAGGTTTGAACCAGTGCATTGACCAAGGCAAGCATTTAAAAAATATTTGTGAGCATGCAGGAACTGACAATAAATCCCATCAATTAATTTGACATCATAGCCAGGATAGGGGTACTATACAGAGAGCATATCAATATAGTTGATTGTACCATTATAATGCAATGCTAACATTATGCAGCATAGGCCCGATATTTTTTTTCTACTTGATCAGAGCACAGAAACTCTTGATAAAAATCTCATGAGCATAGATTAAGCTGCAGATAGAGCATCTTAAATCATGTAGCATCAGCATACATTGTTCGGTGTTTATGACTGTTCATCAACAATCAAGGCCGGTAGCAAAAAAGGGAGAGAATGACAAAGTATATGTTTAAAAAACAGAACTCAGGCTAAAAAACACACACAGAGGTGCTGCCTGTCAGTGGCATGGGTGAGGCGAGGGTACTTTGCACCATGCAGTTTAATGAATGGTTGAAAAAATGTTGTGGAGCACAGGGGTTTGGCTTCATTGGGGACTGGGGTTCCACCTGGAGGGACACCAGCCTATACTGGCAGGATGGTCTGCATCTGGCCAGGAAGGGAACAAGTATTTTGGGCAATTGGTTTAAATGCTTCATTGGCAGGCTTTTAAACTAGTCAAGGGGGGAGGCACTGATAAGCAGCAGGAAAATCCCAGCCTCCCCCTACAAAACAGGGTACTAAATGAGAAAAAGACCAAGGTAGAAAGGTCAGTGGGGGATGCTGCTACAGGAGGTAACGCCATCAAAAAATGGAGAGCAATGAGTACCAATGCCCGTAGTCTGAGTAACAAGCTTCCTGAATTAGTGGCCTCGAAGGAGGAGGAACATCTGGATAGCATGGCAGTCACAGAAACATGGTACACACAGAACCATGACTGGGACGTAAACATACCAGGATACACTATTTACAGGAGGGACAGGGAGGGTAAAAGAGGAGGAGGAGGAGTAGCTCTCTACATAAGGGAAGGAGTCAAAGCAACAGAACAAAAGGGCAAACAGGGAGGAGAAGAAGCACTGTGGGTCAATTTGAGACAGGCAATGGCACCACAGTCCACACAGGTTAGTATAGACCTCTCAGGGGAGGAAATGGACAAGGAAGTGATAGAAAGTATACTTAGAATGGCAGAGAAAGGGGAGATATTGCTGATGGGTGATCTGAATATGCCAGATGTTAACTGGAGTGCAGTTGCAGCAGCCACTTCTAAGAGTGGGGTTATTCTAGATGCCCTACAGGGGTCATGCCTTAGACAACTAGTATTGGAACCCACTGGAGAGGGAGCAATCTTAGACCTGGTTCTCTCAAATGAAGATGGAGAGAAGATCACAGATGTAGAAGTGGGTAGCCATCTGGGAACTAATGACCGTTGAAGAGTATGGTTCACAATAAACACAGCAATAGAGTCAAGCCATACAAAGGCAAAAGTACTGGACTTCAGGAGGGCTGACTTTGCCAAAATTGGTGAGTGCCTAAGCAATACACTGACAAATGGGCAGGAAGGAGGGGTGGAAGAACAATGGGGAATAATAAAAACTGCCATCACAGAGGTAACAAGCCTTTGTGTGAAGCAAATAAACCAAACAAAATGATGTAAAAAACCACTATGGTTCTCAAAGGAGGTGGCAGTGAAGGTTCAAGAGAAAAAGAAAGCATTCAGAAAATACAAGGAATCACAGAAGGAGCAGGACAGAGAATTGTATCAGTTAAAGCAAAAGGAAACTGGGAAGGCAGTCAGAACAGCAAAGGCCTGAACTGAGGAAAGATAGCCAACTCAGTTAAGAAGGGGATAAAACCTTTTAGGTACATCAGGGACAAGGAAGACCAAGGGATAGTGAGGCTTAATAAAGGGGGGGGGGTGGTGGGCAGAGGGTGACGGTGGAAAGGCAGAGACACTAAACAAATATTTTTGCTCAGTATTTACAAATGAAGAGGAGGAGGCACCTAAAACAAACAATAGAAACACTCTGGATGCAGAACTTGATACCAGCCCATTTACAGAAGAAAGGGTTCTGAAAGAACTCTTAAAACTGAAGGTGGACAAAGCAATGGGGCCTGATGGGATTCATCCCAGAATTCTAAAAGAACTAAGGGTAGAACTAGTAACACCACTGACTACCCTCTTTAACAAATCATGGGAGGATGGGGTGGTACCTAAGGACTGGAGGAGGGCAGATGTGATTCCCCTTCACAAAAGTGGGAGCAGGACAGAAGCAAGAAACTACAGACCTGTTAGTTTAACCTCAATAAGGGAAAATGATGGAATCACTTCTGAAGGAAAGAATTGTCGAGTACCTAGAGGCCAGAGGGGCACAGGACCCAAGGCAGCATGGATTCACAGCGGGAAGGTCATGCCAGACGAATCTAATAGATTTCCTTGACTGAGCAACCAAAGTAGTAGATCAGGGAGGGGCTGTGGAAGTGGCCTACCTAGACTTTAGCAAGGCATTTGACTCAGTCCCACACAAAAGAATAATATACAAGTTAGCCAGCCTGGGAGTGGGTCCCAAGATGATAGCCTGGGTAAAGAATTGGCTGGAGAATAGGACACAGAGGGTAATAGTAAATGGAGTCCACTCTGAAGAAAGGGGTTACTAGTGGGGTGCCGCAGGGTTCAGTAGTAGGACCGGTCCTCTTCAATGTCTTTGTAAGTGACATTGCAGAGGGACTGGAAGGAAAAGTATGTCTCTTTGCAGATGACACAAAGATCTGCAACAGAGTTGATGCACAAGGTGAGGTGGAAAGGATGAGAAGGACTTGGCAAGGTTAGAGGAATGGTCAAATGTATGGCAGCTTAGGTTCAATGCTAAGAATTGCAGTAATGCACCTGGGAAACAAAACCCAGGGAAGAGTACACAATGGGGGGTGAGATACTAACAACAACAAAATGGAAAGGGACCTGGGGGTAGTCATATCAGATGACTTAAGGTGGGCAAGCAATGTGAGGGCAGCAAGGAGTGTTGGGGATACTGGGATGCATAGGAGAGGCATCACCAGTAGAAAACAGGAAGTTGTTATTCCTCTGTACAGACAGCTGGTGAGACCCCATCTGGAGTACTGTGTGCAGTTCTGGAGACCCAATCTCCACAAGGACATAGACAGGATGGAAGCTGTCCAGAGAAGGGCATTCAAATGGTGCAGGATCTGCACCAAGACATATGAAGAGAGACTAAAGGAGCTTAGTATGTATAGCCTCGATAAAAGGAGGTAGAGGGGGACATGATAGAAACTTTCAGTACCTCAAGGAATCAACAAAGTCCAAGAGGGTAGCATCTTTCAAAAAGAGTGTGCAAGAACAAGGGACACAATTTGAAGGGGGGGCAGCTCAGAGTAATGTAAAGAAGTATTTTTTCACAGAGAGGTTGTGGATGCATGGAATGGCCTTCTGAGGAGGTTGTGAGTCAAAACAGTGGTTGAATTCAAGCATGCATGGGACAGTCATAAGGCAATTCTAGGGGTTGGGGGTAGGAAGAAGTAGGCTGCTGGTTAACTAGGTCTACAGCTTATCCATTAGGTAGGGAAATGGGCAGACTGGTTGGGCCAAGCGGTCCTTATCTGCCATCAAATTCTATGTTTCTATGTTTCTATGTACACACAGCATCATAACAGAATGCATTTTTTTTCCCCTTCATACTTCTGCAACTGATCATGTGTAAGAGCGGGAGCCCATCAATATGACATATGTTTACAGCTGGAGGAGTAGTAGTATGTAAAATCTCCCCATCCCATCTTCGGTAGGGAAAGTCTTTTTTTTTGGGGGGGTGCCCATTAACAGGGATCAAATAGTTTTTAACATGATCAGTGCTTCTGCGGCTAGATGAGATTGTTGGGACAGGGGTTGTGGGGGGTGAAATGTGACTGTAGAATTGATATGTTCTGCAGGTTCCATCAGGAACTATGTGTAAATAAGAGCATCAATCAGTGTTTCAGAGGTAACAACCATTGTTAAAGGCTGTATCCACTGTAAACCTCTATGGCTGATTTTGTAGTGCCTGATCAGCCCAGCATGATAACAGCTAAGAAGTGGAGGTTGTAAGAATGATAGGGGGTCTGCTGAATGTACCAAGCTTATTCACAACTAATTGCTCTAACCTCTAGGCTATAAAATATGTCCTCAGTAACCCAACTGAGATGCAGCATTTCATTATCCATTGGGCTCATGCCTTTACTCAGTTCTAGAGCTGGTTGGACTGATGTGCCTGGAGGTCAACTGACTTACTCAAGGTCTTGCCATGAGTCAGTGGCTGTGGCAGGATTCAAAATGGCACTGACAAATGAATATGAGACCAGGCACCATTGTAACTGCTTCATTTGTGGAGTTCATGAGTGCTTTGAGGTGTTTCTCTTGTCTTGCATTAATTTTCCTACACTGTAGCACTGGCTGCAGATTTGCATGTCTGGCCCTCTGTCCCTCTGTCTGTTTACATGCTGCCTATGGTGCCTCAGGAGTTTGCTCACTTTAGCCGGAGAACCTGTTCATGGGGCTCTGAGATTGTGTCCATAGTATCCCAACACAGAAAGCACACTCCCAAATGGTAGAATATGGGACCTTTCCTACTGTCCAGCAACACAAATCTGTTGCTTATGGACTTGGAGCATTATTACGACAGCTTTAGAGAAAACAAGGGACAAGAATGTTTTTAACATTAAGGTTTGCACACAATAGTATTAGGGATAGAGGAGAGCGGAGCAACAGCCAGCAGTGGGAAAAGTGACGGCTGCTCCCTTGTGCTTGACATCCTTCAACTTCACCATGGAATGCTCAGCTCAGTATTAAAACAGGAACAAATGAAACACACCTTGCTGAAATCATGTACTTGTTGTACTATATATACTGCTGCTGGAATGCATTTTTCATATAGTACACTGAGAGCAAGCATTACTGGAGCGCTTGTAACGGGGGAGTAAAAGAAAAATGTAAAAAGTTTGCTCCACCACCATATCTTTGATATCTATCTATATATGCATCTGACCACAGGGACAGGATCAGGGAGTGTACTGCATATAAAGAAAATTATTTTGTCCTGCCCACAAGCCGCTATAAAACTGATCTGTTTGCTTTATAGCAGTTTGTGGAAAGGACAAAAGTACCTTTCTTTACATATGCTCCCCACTCCTGTCCCACACGTCAGACGCAACAGAGAATCACAAGCACATATCTCCAAAATCTGTACACCACCTGATGATTTATCCAGTGTAATATGCTGTTCCCTGGGTTTCAATGCTGCTTAAAGCAAAGTTCATACAATCACTTGTTGTTTTAGAAAAAAAAATATTTTAAAAAAGAAGAGCAACAAGGGAATAGACTTATAATAACGCTATCACTCTCACAAGTATATATTTGCTAGAGATTAGCATCTCATCTGTTGTTCATGGTCCTGGACTTCACTTCTGGCCACAGGCCACAATGCTTCTGAATTTAGCAAATACTGTTACTTTTCCGGGCTGTGGGCGGACTCCCAGTGCCCATAGACCCATTGAAGATGGACTGTGGTTCATATAAACAGACCAAGTAAGCAAGACGTTTCTTGCTCAAGCACAAGCAACCTAATACAAATTCTGATCAGAGTCAATAGTGCTGCACTGAGCAGTGGCAGCATGGCTCTCAGAGTGGCAGTGGTGATATCAGAGTGGCGGTAGCGGCGGCGTCTGAGCAGATGGCACAGCTGCTGGAGCTGTGACAGTGTTCCATTTTCAAGATGGTGATGGTGAACAGTTTTCCCGGAAGTTCATTTTCAAAGTAGTGCGCCTGTGGGGAGGGGGGCAACCATGCTGCAGAGGGAGCTTCGTTCAGAGGATAGAGTCAATGGAGCCAGCACTGTCCAGACTTTGCTGCATCACTGTAAAAGAACAAAGGGTCGCATTCCGGTTGCAGCCCTCTGTTCTACTACAGTGATGGCAAAACGTCTGCAGAGCTCTGCCCACGCAACCATAAAAACGATGGTGAAAGGATAGACAGAATATAACAGAATGAAAAACAATTATACAGGAGTAGCAGGAAAGGACATATGAACATACAAAAATGCCAACAGAAACAGGCATCACAGTCTATCGAGTCTGCTTGTTTGTGCAGCCAGCGCCTGAAGTTGCAGCTGCACCACCCTCCCCATCCCTCTTCATAACAACCCCCCACTCTGTCCCACCCTCTCTTAAATCCACCCACCGTTCTACAGGATACCACTTCCTCGGGCAGAGTATTCCAATTGTCCACCACCCTTTCTGTGAAAAGTGTCTCCTGATTTCTCTCCTGAATCTTCCCCCCTCCAATCTCATCTGAAGCCCTCTTGTGTCCTTCCCCCTTCTGATCTGAAAAATCCCTTCTGTATTAGTCTTGTTTATTCCCTGTAAGTATTTAAAGGTTTCAATCATATTTCCCCTATCCCTCCTCTCCTCCAGGGAATACATGTTCAGCTCTCCCAGCCCGATTTTCTCTCCAGTCCCTGGATCATCTTCGGTGCCCTACACTGCACTCCATCCAACAATCTGATGTCCTTCTTCAGGAATGGGTGCCAGTACTGCATGCAATATTCCACATGCGGCCTGACCAGTGACCTGTACAGGGGAGGATCACCTCCCTGTTTCTGGAGGAGCTCCCTCTTGCTATACACCCCAGCATCTTGTTGGCCTTTGCAGCTGCCTTCCTGTACTGAGATGAATGGTTCATACTCCCCGTTATAAGCACCCCAGATCCTTTTCCTGCACAGAGCTTTCCAACTGTACCCCTCCCAGCTGATATATCCTCCTCTGGTTCCTAGCTCTGAAGTACAGGACTTTGTACTTCTTGGCATTAAACCCCAACTGCCATATTTACGACCACTCCTGTTGTTTGGTCAGGTCCTCCTGCAGCCCCCTCCATCCCTCTATATCATCTACCACAGCTCCTATCTTGGTCTGCAAGCAGACTGATCTTACTCTGGATCCCGTGTGAGATATCCGCTATGAATACCCCAAACAGTACCGGTCCCAGTACCGATCCCTGTGGTACCCCACTCGTTACGTCCCTCAGTGATGAGAGTTCTCCACCACCACCACCCTTTGCTGCCTACCCCATGCCCATCTTTTTTCCCACCCCTATATATTCCAGCTTTCCCACCAGCCTCCCATGTGGCACAGAGTCAAAGGCCTTGCTGAAATCTAAATACAGGATATCCACTGCATGGCCCTTGTCCAGTTCCCTGGTTACCCAGTCATAGTACCCAACTAGGTTTGTCTGGCAGGATCTGCCGGAGACAAAGACATGCTGTTGACTATCCTGGAGACCATTGTCCTTCAAAAACCACCAGTCTGTCTTTTAGGATTGTCTCCATGAGCTTCCCCACAATTGAAGTGAGGCTCACTGGCCTGTAGTTGCCTGGTTCATCCTTCGGGTCACTTTTGTGAATGGGCACCATGTGGATCATCCTCCAGTCTTGTGGCATGCATCCTGTGTTCAGTGATGACAGTACTGAACATGTCTGTCAGTGGTCCTGCCAGGATCTTTGCTAGCTCCCTAAGTACCCTAGGGTGAATGCCGTCTGGTCCTGGTGCCTTGTTCACCCTCAGCACCCTTAGTCCTTCTAATACCCTGTCCTCTGTAATCCCAATATCAGTCACCCCCCCACCCACTCCACCCCTCCCATGGGGTATCTGCCCCCCCTTTTCTTTTGTGAACAAAGAGCAGAATTAATCATTCAGTGCCTCTGCCTGGTTTCCCCTTCTCCACTAACCCCCATCTCCTTCCTAATCCTCATAATCTGGTCTTTGTTTCTCCTTCTGTCACCAGTGTATCTGAAAAAGTCCTTTTCCTCATCCTTAATTCCCTGTGCAAGTCTCAGCTCTCTGGAAGCCTTGGCCACTCTGACTAGCCTGGTAATCTCCCTGGACATCTCTGTGTACCCATCCTTGTCCCCTTGCCCTCCAGATTTCCTGAGTCTCTGGAATGCTTTTCTCTTGGCTCTCACCCCTTCCAAGACCTTCTGAGTCAACAAACTGGACTTCTTTGCTCTACCCTTCTTGCTCCATGTCCTGGTACAGGTCTCAGTAGCCTCTGCTAGCCCTTTTTTAATAATATCCCAATTTTGGCTAGCATCCAAGCATGTCTGAATTCCCGCCAGATGCCTAACCAAAATTCCTCCCATCTTTTTAAAGTCCGTCCCCTTAAATTCAATCACCCTGGTATCTGTACCTCCTGTTTCCCTGCTCATATTGAGTGTGAACCATACCGAGTGATGGTCACTCCCAGCCACGGGGTTCTCCACTCCCAGATCCCTTACCACCTCCCCATTTGTTAATACCAGGTTCAGAGTCCTTTCCACCCTAGTCGGCTCTCAGACTCATTGCACCAGGAAGCTGTCCTGAATTATCTCTAATAATACACACTCCTTTGCACTCATGGTGGTTGGGTGCTCCAGTCCACCACAGGTAAGTTGAAGTCCCCCACCACCACTATGTTCCTCTTCCTACAGATCCTTCTAATCTTCTCAACCAACTCTCTATCCAGGTCATCCCCCTGAGCTGGTGGCCTGTACACTACACCCACCCTCAGTGTCCTGCTTTTGGGGGTCTTGAAATTGCATCCATAGGGCCTCTGTCTTGCCTTCCCCACTACCAAGAGGGCCTGTAGCTGCAGTACCAAATGAAGTTGAGAATGTCATTATGTACTCACTGGAGGACAGAAGGGGGATTGAGACACACAACTACTGTGCATACATGTATAGAACAGTGTGGATTTCAGAAGGTTATTCAAATTAAGTGGGAAATCAAACACTAGGGGTCACAACCTGAGATTGGTAAGGTTGGATTTAAAAGTATCCCTTATACACCTTATCCCTTCCCTCACGTAGATCACCATGCCCCCCCTTCCCCTTCATCCTATCCTTCCAGAATATCCAGTACCCTGGGATCATCATATCCCAATCCTGGTACTGGGTGGCTCACTTTTCCATGATTGCCGCAATGTCCACCCTCCCCACTACCAAGAGGGCCTGTAGCTACAGTACCAAATGAAGCTGAGAATGTCATTATGTACTCACTGGAGGACAGAAGGGGGACTGAGACACACAACTACTGTGCATACTTGTATAGAACAGTGTGGATTTCAGAAGGTTATTCAAATTAAGTGGGAAATCAAACACTAGGGGTCACAACCTGAGATTGGTAAGGTTGGATTTAAAAGTATGAGAGGATGTTTTTATTTTTTGAAATGGGAGAGGGTAGATGGAACAGGGCATTGGAGGAAGTGGTTAATAATGGCTCTATCTAGCAGTAGGTTACAAGAACAAATGGACCAGAGGTTTATCAGAAGCAAAGGGGATTTATCAGAAACAAAGGGCACTGTAAGTACAATGCAGTTCAGGTGGGGAGCTTGTCAGCCTAGGTAGGAAATTAAAATTTCAGGACAAACTAGATGGTTGAAAAGCCTTCCTTATCTGTCCTTAACTGCCTTTGTATCTATGACTACAATCAGCAACCCTATATAGAATGATATATCCTGCAGCAGGCAAACTTTGAAATCACTAACTTTATATTTTGATCATTGTCTTTGGCTGTTTCACTACATTCATTTTAACCTTCCCAAAGTGATGAACCTGTTGCAAGCTGTGGCTAGTTTCTTTAAAGGTGTTGGCTGTTGTGAGGGCATTAGACCAGCATCCCATTCAATTGCAGAAAATATTTATTAAATGACTACAACAGTCCTGAATTATAATACCGCAAACAAACTGATTCCTCAAGCCTGTACCCAGGGTTATACCCAATATACAAGATAAAACCATATTCTTCAAACATACAATAGTCTGGGATAGTGTCCTTCAGTCGCCATTTGCTGCTGTGACACTTGTGAAACCTTTCAGGTAATATTCTCTTTGGCACGTAATATTCTCTAATGGATACAAGAAGCTCTGAAATTGGTGTCTCACTGACTTTATTTGAAATGTGGAGGTCTCAGAGCAGTGCCCATATTTTTGTTATGACTACTATAGGACCATGGATCTTACACTTTTCTTCAGTCTAGTTTGCTTCCAAAAATTGCAGCAGTTGTTCTTCAGAACTAGTGAAGCTGTCTCTGCCTCAATAAAAGCTCAAGTCAGACTGCCAAAGTTTTCCATTTTTTCTTATCTTTGTGTCTCAAGCAATTGCTCTAACAGAAGGGGAACTTTCCAATTACCTAAATCATATCCTTGTGTAACCCCTTGTTACCCGGGGTTACTAGAATCCCAGTAAGACCTAGTGGTAGGCAGGGAAGGCAGCTTGTGAAACTCCAGTTAAATGGGTTTCACACTGTCTCACTCTGTTCTCAGTCTCAGCTGAGACTGAGGGATGACATCACCAACAGAACTTTCGCAGCTGCATAAGCCACATTGGAATCTGCAGCAGAGGGAGTTAGATAGAACGCTGGGAGTTTTCAAAGGGAAGAGTTCAATTCCAGTTTTGCCTTCAGTAAGAAGGGGTCAGTCTCCAGTTTGCCTTCAGTAAGAAAGAGTCAGTGTCAAGTGGTGGAGACCGCTGTTCGTGTTTCAGTGCGCCTCCCTCCTTGGGGGGGATGTAAAGATCCCCATGCAGATTCCTGGGGCAATCCCCTTAATTCTGCCAGGAGGAAGAAAAGCTGCCATTTCAGTTCAGCCTTTGTTTGGAAAATTGGAAGATTTGTGATTCGCCTATGGGGCACCTGCAACTAAAGGGTGAGTGTTTGCTCTAACATGAGAGGGCAAAAAATGTGTTTCTTCAGCCTGGGACATGTGAGGAAATCTAGGAATTGAGCTACAATTTGGGAAGCCTATAGGACTAGGTCAAACAAATGGAGTAGTGTCAAATGCTAGAGTGCTGTGTGATTTCAAGTAAATTGTAGAGGGGATGCGACAGTTCATCTACCATTTAATCTACATTCAGAAGTTTCAGTTTTCCAGAGAAATGGCCGGGTATGGGCTGTGGGAGCTGGAGGTGGGCAAACCCCCCATCTTTAGTAACCAGGTCCACCTCTACGGATTTCTGCTGTGGTTGCTACTTTGCCTCATGCACTTGGCCAGTGATGTGGGAAGTACCCAGACGTGGGTTGCAAAAGGGAAAATCTCTCTAGGAGTCGCAGACTCTAAGTGGTGTGGGGAGCCATGACAGGAAAATGGGTTCATTCTTTAAATGGACTGCAGATCAAGTGGCCGGCAGGGGAGCTGGGCCAGTCGGGCTGTGTACCCAAAGCGCGTGCAAGTCCGGGCTGTGTGCCGGGTGGATCCAGAGCCTGAAAACATTATAATTGGTTCATTCTTCAAGTGGACCGCATTGTAGTCTCTAATCTGCATTACCAGTAAATGTAGCCCCATGGGGGGTCCGTCTATGCCTTGTTGTGTTCAGCTAGTTGTGAATAAAAGCCACACTGAAAAATCCCATTCCTGGTTCTGGACATTACAGTTATTGCTTCCTGTGTTTGGATTTACTTGGGTGCCCCTGTGCAGAGTAGCCAAACTTAGGTCCCCATGTGCCGAGTAACCTTATCCTCCCTGAACCCAGGTCCCCACCAGGTACTGCTGTCAGCGTCAACAGCATGCCACCTGTCATTTTGGCAAAAAGGCAGGGGTGAGGGGTTACAAAAATGGAGGCACCGCTTTGGATTTGTTCGGGAAGGAAGGTGCTTGGGCAAGGAGGCTAGTGTTTTGGCTATCTGGCAGTGGGTAGCCCAGAAAGCTGAAGCAATTTCCCTAGTGTGTTGCTGTGTGCTGTGAATCTTGTGCTGCTGTTTAAAAAAATGCCAACTGTTTACCAAGGAGCTGTAAAGCCAAAGAGTGAGCTCTTGTCCTGCATCAAATTGTTTACAGCGTTTTTGCCTGCTTTAAAAATGAACTGTTGTGAAGAAAAGTGTGGAAGACTAGGGGTAGCAACAGGAAAATTGTGCCCTGGACATTTGAAATGCTTTTAAAATGAACTGTGTGAAGAAAAGTGTGGAAGACTAGGGGTAGCAACAGAAAAATTGTGCCCTGGACGTTTGAAATGCTTTTGGAATGAATTGTTGTGAAGGAAAGTGTGGAAGACTAGGGGTAGCAAAAGGAAAATTATGCCCTGGAAGATTGGAAATGCTTTCTGTGTGAATTGAGAGACTGCAGAGTAAATGGGTATGTTATATGGCTGAAATGGGCTCCCGCCGTGGAGTCAGTTGAAAAAAAAAAAAGTTGCATTCTGCAGTTTAAATTTGCCTGCTCAACAATCGCCGTGAGGAGAAGAGCCCTCGCGAGGAAGAAGAGGCTCATTTGCATGGCGTCGTGTGGTTGGTCAGGTTGCAATCAGTCCCACCCCCTCAGCCAGCTCTACAGAGACTGCCCCAGCATTCGAGAGGGAGTGAGAGTGGAGTGCATGTACTGACAGTGGAGGAGCGTCGCGGAGTATTCAAAGTGTTGTAAACAGTTCAAAAATAGTCTTTCTTGCTTAAAATCAGGCTCAATCCGCTAATCGATCGTTAAAATTGCAAGTGTGGTGGTTAAGAAGACGATCGCTAGGACTGCCCGCCCGTTTGTATACAGAGGCCTTCAAGAACTGGCTGCAGGCCATTTTTCCCCCATTGCAGCAAGCTGCTACTGATAACAGTAAGTAAACATTCAAGAAACTGCTCAAACAGTGATTTTCAGCCTATGCCATATAAAATGTGTGTGCAGCAGTGTAGTCGCTCTGCAAGTAACGACTGTGTGAAGTCCTGCCAGCAAGTGCAAGTCTGTTAAGCCATTGACTGTGTGCATAGAAGTGAAATTAGCCTCAGTTTAAAGTTTGCAGCCAGAGAGAGACTGTGGGTTGTAGCAAAATGCAGCACTAGTAAAAGCAGGCAATCCTGTGCTAAAAACCTGAAGCCTTTAAGGGACTGTGAATAAAATAAATGTTACCAGCATGTGAAAAGTCCAAGGAAAATCCTGTAAATGTGTGTAAAGCCAGATCAGAGCAAGTTGTGTAGCTTGAGCAAATGTTATCAGTAGCTTGTGTAAATTGGGCACGCAGTGGCGTGACCCAGATTCTAAATGTTGATGCACAGGAGTGCTGCCACCGCCATTACAGGGTGGGGTAATAAAGTAAATACAGCAGCAGAGGAGCCATTTTAAAACTACAGAGTGTGTTCAATAAAGTGGGACTTTCAGTTACAGTGAACTTTTGTTTATTTTTCTGCAGTTATGGCCTCAGGACCAGCTCGTTACCCGAATCATGCCCGGGTTGCAGTAACAGCAGCAGTAAATAGACTGAGAGATATTGAAAAGTGGTGCTATGGAGGGCAACTGCCTCCTGATGTGGCGATTCCTAATTATCCAGTGTGTGTATGTCAAATATGCTTGAGTGCTGGAAGGGACGTCTTCATGATTCCTCACTGTGCTGGATGCCTACAAAAATATGGCTTGTATAAAGTGCCTTCAATTCGTTTGGCCCCCACATGGACAAAAATTCAGGAATTTGCAGTTGGCAGCACACAGCACCAGGCGGAGCCTGTGGAGGAAGGTCCCTCGGGGAAGTGTGGCACAAAGCTAGAGGGTGCAGAGTTAGAGACAGAACCTGAAGTTGAAGTTTTGGATGCTGGATCCCAGAAAGAAAGTTTGGATAAAGCATCACTAGATCCCTGGGTGGGGGGGCCTAGCCCGAGTCTCTTAGGTGAAGATGAGATGCGGGAGGCCTTTGAATGGGAGGTGTCAACCTCCGCGCTGAGTGATGAATGGATAGTCTCGGGGGTGAGAATGACTGCTCACTCCTGGGCTCAGATCCTCAGTGAAGAGGAAGATGAGGGGAACCTATGTGGCCTTGTGAAGAAGGAACGGGTACATAGCCTCAAGATCTTGCCTCAGAGGAATGTATTGAAGAAGGTGGTGATGCCACTGCCCTGGCTTTACAGGAGGAAGAAGTCAGGGATCCATTTCTAATTTCCTTGAGGCTGCGAAGCTGGCAGAACCAGGACTGGCCATCCCCAAGCCAGGCCAGCGGTCTCAGATTGACCAAAGCAAGTAAAGAGGAGAGACTGGTTCGTAGAAAGGCAAATGAAATCTATGGTATGACCTTTCCTACCTTTCCTCAGAAAGTCTGGGAACAGATTGAGAACTGCAGGAAATCCTGGATCTGGGATGAAGCAATGAAAAGTGTGCATCCTGGGGCCAACCAGCACGTAAAGAATAGACTGTTCCATGAAAAGTATACCCAGTGGAAGAGAGGCAGGACACTGTTTATGGACAGAGTGAGAGTGGTGGACGGAGAGGGATGTGAAATCTCCCACTGTGTGAATTATGTGCGCCCAGATGGGGTAATAATTCAAGCCCCTGACCCCCGGTACTATTGGCCTCAGTGCAAGGACCTCTCAGCAATTGTGCCCGTGCCTACAAAATGGAGAGCCGAGCAGTGGTGGTCAATACTGCCACACCAGACTGTGAAGTGCCTTATTGATCCGCCAATATGAATATCCAGGACTCAGGTGCCCCACATTCATCAGTCTACAGTGTACTGTCCTGTCCAGCATCCATCGACTGGCCCACCAGATGACTTCATATCCAGTGAGGACACCAACCCAGCTGTTTCCTGTTCATCGCCTGGTAATTGGATGACGTCGGACCAGCAGTTTTCTTTTTGTTCTTGTTCTAAGGTTCCGTCTCCAGAGATGACATCATCCCAGCTGTTTCCAGATGTGCCCTCCTATAGTTCCCGGAAGATGTCCGCCCAGCTGTATCAGAGGAAATGCTGCCAGGGAGAGTCTTCAGCTGAGGTGCAGGTCGGTGCCTAGTATTGTACTACAAGTGGCTGGTAAGTCCGAACTTTTCTATCTTTATGATATTGCAGTACACACCCTACACTACAGACTTCAAAAATGTGTGAACTGTCCGCAAAGACTCTCCCCTTCGGGACTTTGGCCTGTTAGAACTGTGCTTCACCGGGCTCCGGCCCAGGAGAGACTCTTTATTGGACTAGCCTTCGGGCCTTGTGGTCACTAGTTGGGACTTTTAGGGCACTCCATCCCCCAAATGTATATTGTAAATAATGTCATTGTTGTATTCTAATGTAAATACTGTTTTTCTACCTTTTTTCTAAAAAAATCTTTTTGGGATTTTTCAGTGTTTTGATGGTAGGGGTTTAGGTAGACTGTGTATGCAGGTTAGGAGTGTGTGTTTTTGTCTTTCTTTTTCTTACAGGTGATCCTGGGAAGACAGAAGAGAAGACAAGAAGAGGAGGAGGGGCTCATCAGAGTTCCTCGTCAGTGCTTTATTGTGTAGAAATTTAAAGTTCTGTGGTGTTATTGTTATGGTTATTGCTATATTAACCCTTTCCTTCCACAGGTGTGGTTGTGGGGGTAGGGAGGAGGCAGTAATTGGTATTTTAGTGGGGTGGTTGCAGGTTGCCCAAGGTCGGGGAGGTCCCCGGGTTGTTTTTGTTTTGGGGGTATTAAGTTAAAGGCAGATAGGTTTTCCTTAGAGGGTTAGGGGAGATAGACAGGCTGTGGCCCTGATCTGCAGTAGGGACTGCAGTGCTGATCTATCAGGGCTATGCTCTGGATGGTTCTACCAGAGCTACTGGGTGTCCATAGTAAGTGGATAGTGTAGAGACTGATATGTCAGCTACAGGCCTCTAGGCCCTTAGTGTTGCCTGCCTGTGCTTGCACATGGTAGGAGGGGGCCTGATCACCCACCTCCGCAGGTAGCACATAGGGTGGGATGGCCTAAGGCCGGGTAAATAATGACTGTGGACAGTCATTTTCCTGGTCAAGGGTGAGTGTAACCCCTTGTTACCCGGGGTTACTAGAATCCCAGTAAGACCTAGTGGTAGGCAGGGAAGGCAGCTTGTGAAACTCCAGTTAAATGGGGTTCACACTGTCTCACTCTGTTCTCAGTCTCAGCTGAGACTAAGGGATGACATCACCAATAGAACTTTCACAGCTGCATAAGCCACATTGGAATCTGCAGCAGAAGGAGTTCGATAGAACGCTGGGAGTTTTCAAAGGGAAGAGTTCAGTTCCAGTTTTGCCTTCAGTAAGAAGGGGTCAGTCTCCAGTTTAACTTCAGTAAGAAGGAGTCAGTGTCAAGTGGTGGAGACCGCTGTTCGTGTTTCAGTGCCCCTCCCTCCGGGGGGGGGATGTAAAGATCCCCATGCAGATTCCTGGGGCAATCCTCTTAATTCTGCCAGGAGGAAGAAAAACTGCCACTTCAGTTCAGCCTTTGTTTGGAAAATTGGAAGATTTGTGATTTGCCTGTGGGGCACCTGCAACTAAAGGGTGAGTGTTTGCTCTAACATGAGAGGGCAAAAAATGTGTTTCTTCAGCCTGGGACATGTGAGGAAACCTAGGAATTGAGCTACAATTTGGGAAGCCTACAGGACTAGGTCAAACAAATGGAGTAGTGTCAAATGCTAGAGTGCTGTGTGATTTCAAGTAAATTGTAGAGGGGATGCGACAGTTCATCTACCATTTAATCTACATTCAGAAGTTTCAGTTTTCCAGAGAAATGGCCGGGTATGGGCTGTGGGAGCTGGAGGTGGGCAAACCCCCCATCTTTAGTAACCAGGTCCACCTCTACGGATTTCTTCTGTGGTTGCTACTTTGCCTCATGCACTTGGCCAGTGATGCGGGAAGTACCCAGACGTGGGTTGCAAAAGGGAAAATCTCTCTAGGAGTCGCAGACTCTAAGTGGTGTGGGGAACCACGACAGGAAAATGGGTTCATTCTTTAAATGGACCGCAGATCAAGTGGCCGGCAGGGGAGCTGGGCCAGTCGGGCTGTGTACCCAGAGTGCGTGCAAGTCCAGGCTGTGTGCCTGGTGGGTCCAGAGCCTGAAAACAGTATAAGTGGTTCATTCTTCAAGTGGACCGCGTTGTAGTCTCTAATCTGCATTACCAGTAAATGTAGCCCCATGGGGGTCTGTCTATGCTTTGTTGTGTTCAGATAGTTGTGAATAAAAGCCACACTGAAAAATCCCATTCCTGGTTCTGGACATTACAGTTATTGCTTCCTGTGTTCGGATTTACTTGGGTGCCCCTGTGCAGAGTAGCCAAACCTAGGTCCCCATGTGCAGAGTAACCTTATCCTCCCCGAACCCAGGTCCCCACCAGGTACTGCTGTCAGCATCAACAGCATGCCACCTGTCGTTTTGGCAAAAAGGCAGGGGTGAGGGGTTACACTTGTCTTCAGAATACTACTCTGACTTTAAAGAAAAGCTGGAAATACAGTTCTCATAACAAAAGATGTTATTCTATTCATTTAGGGCTCCATTTTCAGAGCTGGCTGGCTGCACGAGCAAACAGGTGTGCTGCACAAACAAATAGGGCAGGTCAGCTCTGGCGACATATTCAAACAGATAGCATGATCTAAACTGACCTGCTATCTGTTTGAATATCAGACCATAGTAGTGGGGTGCAAATCTAGAAGCTGCCATGTTTGACACAGCACTACCAGAGCACTAGGCTAAAGGCCATCCATAAGGGTAAAGCATGGCACACACTGGTCAGCGCTGCGGCCCCCATGGGTGATATTCAGCCCAAACATGCAAATGAGCCCATTGGGTTGCACAGTGCAAAGGAGCCATTTGCATGCCTATTATGGGCTCATTTGCATGCAAGTGCCATGGCTGAGTGCTCTGGGCCAGGTCCCCCCAGTCCCGATTCCAGTTCACATAAAATAAATCAACCCTAGTAGTCTAGTGTCCCTCCCCAGCCCTGATCCCTATTTCCATAAAAAAATCACAACATCCCCAGTGGTCCAATGTCTGTCCCCAGCTCCAGTTCCCATTCCCATAAAATTTCCATCACTCCTGGTGGTCCAGTGTCCCTCCCCAGCCCCAATCCCCTGGTATGTGACAAATATATAACTCCTGGTGGTTTAATGGTCCCTCCTCCATCCACTGGTCTCCGATCACCATTCTGACTAGGAATAAATGTCCCTGGTAATCTAGTGGCCCCTCCACCCTCCCACCCTGACAGGTAGTGATGCACCACCCCACTCCTCCCCCAACCCAACTCGAGCTGGCAACTGGCTCAGCCCACCTCACACTGACACAGCCAGCCACCAACTGAACTGTCAATGACTTCATACAGTAGACAGTACGCACTCATTGGTTGACCTTCCAACCAATGAGCATGTATTATCTACTGTACATGCTCATTGACAGTTCAGTCAGTGGATGGCTGTAGTGGTGTGAGGTGGGTTGTGCTGGTCACTGGCTCAAGTCAGGTGGAGGTGCAGGCTGGTGGGTCACTACTTGCCTGGGTTGGAGGGTGGGGGGCCACTAGACTACAAGGGATATTTATTCCTAGTCGGGACAGCAATTGGAGACCGGGGAAGGGGGGAGGAACCACTATATCACCATGAGTTACGTATTTGTCACATACCAGAGGAACGTGGTTGGGGAGGGACACACTGAATCACCAGGAATGATGAGGATTTTTACAGGAATGGGGGATCAGGGCTGGGGAAGGACAGTGGACCACCAGGGCTGTTTTTTTTTATGGGAATGGGGAACAGAGCTGGAGAGGAACATTAGACTACTAGGGTTGATTTATTTTATGTGAATGGGTATCGGGACTGGCAACCCTTGACAGCATGCAGACGGGGTGCGGTGCACCCCCCCTTTTGCACTTTTAAGGTCAGGGTTTCAGAAGCGTTAAAATGTGCTGGCATTGGCATCTGTTTAGCACTTCTGAAACCTTTCAATATTGTACTATACGGCATATGCATGAGGGATCCCTCATTTGCATAGGCACAGCACAATATTGTGCGAGACGGCACTGTTGGGGTGCACAGCACATATGTGTCTTTTAAATTGGGCATGCTCCTGACAGCTGGCACTATTTCAGGTTAGCGTGGCACAAACCCAGTTTTCTCTGCTGTTTTTATTGCTTTTACTTGGCTCAACTTAAGGGAGCAGCACACAGACACAACACCTATTCATCTGCATATGAAACACTGACCCAGTAGAGTGCAATTTTGTAATGTCTGCTAGGTAGCAGAACGCTTTTCAGTTGGGCCTCTCTTGAAGAGATATACTGTAACAATTGTCATCTCAAACTAATACAGTAGATTTAATATTCTTAGTTCAAGTGGAATACTCTATGCTCACCTGTAGAGTTGTCCCTATTTTTTTCTAACAGAAAGCTTTTTTATTTTAGGCTATGCTATATTTTGTCCAAAATCCTTTACCTTGATTTACAGTGTATGCATACAAATTGTTACCTTGCCTATTAGTGTATGGCTGCCTTCCCACGATTCCCTACAATACCTAAACAAATTAACTTATCTTCATGGTCTTACAACCCAAATAATCATGAGAAAATGCTCTTTTAGAAATGGGAGATAGGGAAACCAAAGATACAGACATATAATTAGGAACCCAAAGCAATTATGAAGCATGGTATGGTACCTTAACATCTTTTTGTTTAAACAAGTCAATGGATGAAGTAGTCTATGTGATATGTCTCGTAAAAGCTAATGACTTAAGCTTTCAATATTCAGAGAACTGAAAGTGATTATCAGAGAGTAGTTGTGTGGTTTAAAAAGGTCATCCTTTTGTGTTTGTGTTTTTATGGAGGTAAATGCTTGGTAGAAAACTCTCCAATCTGTAAATGAAACTATTTCTATGTTCCCACATTATGAAAAGATTACATTTTTTTTTGTAAATATGAATGTAGTTTGTTATTTCTGGTGTGTTAAAGAACAGCTCCCCACCCCTTCTTTTTCTTTCTGGATTTTGTTTTCTTTTTTTGGTGGTGTTTTGTATCCCTGTTTTAAATTTGAATTGACCATGATTATGGCCTGCTTTTTGTTCTTTTTTATATAACTTACAATTCTTTAAAATCCTTTGATAAATATTTTTCAACCATTGCACTTTCATAGGAGTATTTTGGGGAATTTGTTATTCAAATGAACCTGAGGCAAGAAAAATGATAAATCTTGGAAAAAAAAGTAAGGGGTGAACTCAGATGGCAATTCTTTTTAACGTAAATAGAATGTTATGATGCAAACTTGAACACCAGGGGCTTTATTGCAAATGCACTACTTAAACATTTGTAGCTCCGCTTTTTCCTGATGCAGATATGTTTAATTTATGCACCAAAATCTCAGACCATGCAAACCAATGAAGGGTAAAATGTTCTGAATTTCTAGATATTGCCCACACTGAGGAACATAATTCTTTGTTCTCATTGCAACAAACGAAAAACAAAGGATACATCACATAGAATATGTTAAACTGAATATAAGCATGCAAAATACTAGTAATTTTTGACTGGGACAAATCAAAAACATTTTCAGTCATCCTTTTACCTGAAGTACATTGTCTATGAACTAGTTTTTTAATAAGAAGACAAATGAGCAGCTTTGTAAGAGTGATGTAGTAACTAAAGTAACTCAGTTGAAATGCAAAGTATGCCAAAGTGTTGCAGCAGATATCCTGTCATCTATGTCCCTTCCCCTGCAACTGTAGTCAGGCAGGTAGGTCCCCCCTCCAGTGTTTGGGATAAATCCTTGCACCAACCCTGGAGGAGGAACCACAAGTGCCATCTACAGGGTGGTGGCCATCTGGAGGAGATGGATTAAAAGGATCTGAAGCCAGCAGCTCCTCCTCTCTTCTGCCTCCCTCTTCAGATCACCCACCCAACCCACCCTCATAAAAGCAGAATTAGGGTCAGCCAGGATATGCATGGAACCCATTGACTCAATGGGGTGACCGCTCTAGAGGTCAGGGAGTGAGTTTTCCCAGTTTTCTCCACCCAGATTTTTTCTGGGGTTTTCATCTCTTCCAAGGAGATAAAAGAGTTAGGATAATAAAAAGGCCAAGTGCTGCAGCCATGTAACATGGCTGCTTGGGAGTATTGCAGATCAATGGCACAGGGGAAGAAGGAGTGACAAGTCAAATTCTCCTAAAGGGCTCATTACCACTGTTGGCAGGAGGCCCAGGGAACTGTGAGACCCTTACTCCGGTCAGGGGAAGGGGTTGCAGTCTAACTTCATCAGGCTTGCCTGTGAGTGCGATGGCACCAGATGGGGGCAGTCGCTTGCCACTCGGCCACATGACCTCCTCACCCTTGGGGTCGAGTACCAATCCAGGGAGTACATCTATTCCTCAGCCCACACAAGAGTTGGTTCTTCACTGGAAGGGGGGTGCTGGGGTCAGAGGTGTCTGCTGAGATCTTCCAGCTGTGCATGCCACTTCAGTACTGTAATATGTGTAAATAAACATATGGCTGCAATCATTTCTCCAAGACCTATAGTGTGTGTGTGTGTTATTCAGTGGAAAGGGGATGGGGACAACTGAGACAATGAGGAACTGTCAGGGAGAAATTACACAGTATATTACTTAGGGGATGAAGATTGTTCCAGCAACTGTTAATGTCTTTATAGACTATTTTACATCATCTTTAGAGTAGACGAAGGTCAGATTATTTCTTACCTTGAGGAAATTAAAAGAACATACTAAATTGCTATGCTATTAGAGGCCAACCCTTTGTCTTTTGCAATGCAATACTAAATTTCCTTAATTTCTTAGGAGAATTGTGGAAGGGAAATAGTTAAATATCTACTATATAATGGAAGGGCAATATTATTTACATATATTTTCCCCTATAGGAAACAAAGGTTCCTTTTCCAGGGAAACTGCCCCTTTTGTGTGATGCTGACACACATAAGGCTTTCAGAGAAGATGGTTATTAATTCCTTTCTCCTTGGGTAGTGCATTTTCATTTATTTGATTTCCTCTGAGTATATGCACGTTACATTATAAGCTAGCTTAACCTCAGCAGAAATAAACCACAGTTTGCTTCTTAAAAGCAAATGATATTCATCATCATTTAATTTTTTTCCTGCAGTAATAATTCCAGTTTGAGTCTCTTCTCTGAAGAAAACCATTATGTAGACACCAAAGAAAAATCTGAATAAGAATCATGATGTAAGGGCTGGAACACTAGATACAAACAAATTGTTATATTGTGAAAAGAATAACACAGGCATTCAATAACCTTTTTTTTTGGTCTATGAGGGAATAATCCTTAGCCAGGCAACTGGAATGCCACTATTGTGAGAACAGCATTTCATATTTCTTATTTTTCTCTATTCTACAGTATGTTCTCCAATTACTCACCTTGAGACCAGAGCCTGGGACCACAGTATGCCCACTCACTTGGTACCAGCCTGGGAAACTTCGCTGTCTGGGTGCTTACATATCACACCTGTTACCTCACATGTCCTCTTCTTCCGCACCATGAGTCTGTTTCTTTGACCCACTTCCTATGTTTGCCAATATAGCTTAGTGAACATATAGACTGAAACATATATACAACATCTTGGACAGAACCATGCATGAGGGGTCTAATAAGGCTCTTAGAGACTGGGAAATCACCTCTATCACAAACTCCAGAATAATAGGTGGGACAAGCTACTCCAACCAGTGCGTGGAATGTAAGGGAAGATCAGCTCCTGTCCACATGGGATTGCTTGTCACGTCATACAACAGCTCATACTTTCTTATATAGAATATGGAGATACAGGACTGATCCCGAAACAGTCACTCAATTATTGATGGGAACCCAGAACAAGTTACTTATCCTCTCAGTGCTTTAGTCCAACCAGCTGTAAAAATGGGTTGGCACAGGATCTAAGTGAAAATGAGATGTTGCATTTCAGCAGAGTTATCTGTGGTAAACAAATTGTAATAATATCCGCTCTTCACTGTGCTGGCATTCAAAACAAAGCATGCAAATGTGTTCAAGTGCCACCCAGCCACAGCATATCAGGAATAACTGCACTGTATTGTAATATGTACTCCTGTCCTGGGAAACTTGATCCACATCTTACCAGTATGGTGTGAGGATCCAGGCTAAGGACATGAATCCATGTGGGCAAATTTCACCTGTCCAACATTGGAGTATTTCTCTTGGGGACTGCTCCCCTGAACCCCCCATGCAGGGGGCCGTGCCCCTCCTAAAGATTATCAACTCTGAGTTGGAGTTGATTTGAAGGGGAGGGTGACACATGGTAAAAGGGTGAAATTGCACCCTCAGGTCCCTCACAACGACAATTTCCAAACCTGTCGAAAGTGTCACTGTGAGTGATTTTGCCATAAAAGGTTTGATGTTCGGTCGACACACCATGAGCAACAATGTAAGTGGCTCTCTGCTGTTATGTACCAGAAATGCAAGAGCGCATTCAGGGGCTACAAAGAAAAAGTCAAACATACAAAAAAGTGAATAAAAATTGGGGAAATGAAAATATAAATAACATTATTCCATGCGTACAGTGTCATAGAATACATAATTAAATCTCTTCATCAAGGATCATGATAGTGACTCCTGGCAAGCTGGAAGAAGTCACAGAAACAAACCATTCATCAGTACAAATCAGAGATGCAAAAAGTACAAAAGCATTATTAGTAGAAAAATTAAAGTAACACATGAACAACAGAGATTCTGGGACTGGCTAACCGCTTTAGGTAATGAAGAAAAGCAGGTGGAGAGTGGGTAGAATTTGGGCACAGACTAATGAGTCTAGGCCGTGGTAGGTTAAGGAAGGCAAAGCCTCCAAATGCCCCATTTTCAGTGTGATATAAGGGCCTCCATACCCCATGGCTTAACAGTGAGCTACGAAAAGCTCTCAGACTCAGACATAAAGCCTGGTGGCAATTTAAACAGTCAAACCTGTCCTCTGACTGGCACGCCTACAGATTCCTCTGGAATTCATGTAAAAGTAGATTAAAAAATGCCAAACAGTCTTACCTTAAGTCCCTACAAACACCAAATCTCTCCTCCCCCAAGCATTTCTGGTCCCAGATGAACCAGTTGCTACATGGTAAAACCTCTGACTCTACTCGTGAAATCCACTCAGCCAATCATACCTTATCCAATCCACTAGTTATTGCCTCAGGTTTTAATCACTTCATCACTGATCTTGAAAGTTTTAAGGTTCCTCTTTGCTCCCATCCCAACATTCCACAACCCTCCCAACAGCAGCAGCCCTATGACTTCAACAGATCTCCCCTACCACAGCCTCCCAGCAAAATTCCTCACCACAGTTCCACATTTGAATAGTAACTAGACTAGAGGTTCTCAGACAGCTAAAGAAACTCAAAACTGAAGGCTCTCCGGTACCAACTCTCTGGAACCACAGTATTTAAAAATTGCCGCATCGGCAATTGTGACCCTATCAGAAACCTAATTAAGTAAGTCCTTCCTAGCTGGGACCATCCCTGAGAAATGGAAACTGGCTCTTGTAGTGTCCATTCACAAAATGGGGGTGGGCTAAGGACAAGATAGAAACTTACAGACCTATATCCCTTCTCAGCGCAGTTGCCAAGGTGCAGGAGAGACTATAATATGAACAACTATTACACTTCTTTAAACAGAATCATACTTTCACTCAATTCTAACATGGCTTCTGCAAAAATCATGACACTGATACAGTCTTAGTATGCGTCACTAGTGATATTATCAATACCATGAATATGGGTATGGCATCAGGGGCCATTTTTGTGGACCTAACAAAAGCCTTTGATCTGGTTAATCATGATCTGTTGCTCATGAAACTACGGGAATGTAACTTGAATGATCTAGCCTGCCCCTGGTTCCAGAACTACCTGTCCAGGCGGATGCAGTGTGTCAAATGGGAAGGTATGACTGTGACAGGGAACTTCTGCCACTCTTGAGGACCAACCTTTTCCTAAATCTGTTGCAACAGTTCTACTGCTTTTATTGTTCAGGTCCTCGTACAGGGAGGTTATTGCTGTGACCTTCATGCATATGTAAAACAGGTTGTGTTTATCATTGTTGGATTTAGTATGTGATAGCACTATGTCATAAAATACCTTGATGTATATACCTTATGTTTATGAGACCTGTAAATGTTGAAAATACTATGGCACTAGGTGTTTTTGATAATAATAAAAATACTGGGTGACTATTACAGAAATTAAATTAGTTGTGCTGTTTAAAATGCATGTAAATTGCTGTAAACATAACAAGTCTGAAATGTCATGGTGATTTGCAAATATCCCATGATGCATTGCAGTGTGGAAGTACTGTATGTATGATGTTGTATTTCTTTGAAAGTTGATTTGTTGCTAATGCCCTTTGGGCTAAAGTTTCTTTCAATAATTCTGCATTGAGGTTCTTTGTCTATAGCTTGTTTTGTTTTTTTTTCTTTTTGGGCCCCCACTACCCAAGCAAATGGGGCCCGCATAGGGGTGGAGGCTGAATCTCAACTAGTAAGATGGATCAGAGATCAGTGTCAGTAAGTGTTGGCAAAGTGCAAAAAAAGGATATTCATAGTCTGTTGCTGTAAACTGATGTACTGAAGAAGGAATATGGCATTGCAGAAGCTTATTTCCTGTATTTTGAATAAACATCACACAGAGATTATGTGTTGAACCTGAAGTTCAGTGTCTGGTCCATCTGTTATCCTACAACCCCACCACAGACTTGGTGTTAGAAGTAGGATAACTTGCTGGAAGCATCTGGACTGGCCGAAGAGGGACATTTTCTGGTGGATATCTCCCAGATATCCCAGGTGGACCGATGCACCAGGAGTTGCCAGAGAAGAAAGTCCATGGAGTTCTGGCCAGAACCATGGCTGACAGATGGAGAGAAGCTGCTGCCAGGACTGGACCTGGAAGCTTGGGGGAAGGCCAAGCCTGAAGACAACAAAGAGATGCGGGTTGAGGCAGACTGGAGGTGTGAGAGACAACATCCTGGAGGTGGAAACCCTGATGAGGATGATCCGCTGGATGAGTGGGAAATGGCTGGAGGCAGACTGATTATGCAGAGAGGCCGAACACTGTTGCCAGGTGCTCAAGAGGTTCCTGCCAGGATATTCCTCTGTTTCCTGTGTTCCCAGAATGTTATCTGTTGGAGGTCGGAGATGCAAGTATGGAACTTGAATGTGAGACCCCATGTAAGACTATGCCTAGTAATATTGTACTGGGGTTGAAGACTCCAAGCAAGCAAGAAGAAGCAGATGAGACTGAAGGGACTTTTTCTTGTATTGATGCAGCTCAATCTATTTAACAGTATTGACTGGGGAATACTGCAGGCTAAAGATGCTAAGATTGCCAAAATGTTACAATATGTTAAGATCAAGGAGGTGGTACATGTGTTTTATTTTATTCTGATGAAAAACCTACAAAGGAGGAGGTGGGTGGAAAATGGATTGGAATCTGTGTTGGGGTAAGACCAAAAGAGTGTCTACCCTCAGGTGTCTGTATCTGTAGCAAGTGAAATGAATGAATCAAGAGACATAGTGGATTTATGTAGAGGGGTTGGACCTAGGACTGGGCTCCTGTTTAAAACCAATATGTTTGGTGGGGTTAGAGCAGATAATTACTCACCCCAAAGAAAGTCTTTCTATGGTACTGGACTTTACAGTTGTCCAGATGCTTGGTCAGTAAAATGTGATGGACTTTCCCTAAAAGGACATGGGGAAGTACCATTAGTCTCTGCTGAGAAATGTGTTAATGCCACAGGGTAAAGAATGATGATATCCACTATGTTTGATAGAATGTTTATCATTAACAGGGACCCTGAGACAGAGCTTCTGAAGATGGGTGGGTGAAAGCTCCATCCCTTCCTGGGACAGAAAGGCAGTAAGCAGACTGCAATAACTGCTTCCTTCTTAAGGTGGGGGATATGTGACAGGGAGCTCCTGCCACTCTTGAGGACCAACCTTTTCTTAAATCTGTTGCAACAGTTCTATTTCTTAGCCTAATCTATTCTTTACAATTTCTAGTCCATAAGGTTGGCCACCTATGGGCACCTCCCTTCCCCTTTCTTACATAGAAACATAGACTTTGACGGCAGATAAGGACCGCTTGGCCCACCTAGTCTGCCCATTTTCCTACTTACAGGATAAGCTGCAGATCCTAGTTAACCAACAGCCTATTTCTTCTTACCCCCACAAGAATTGCCTTATGTCTGTCCCATGTACTCTTGAATTCTTCCATAGTTTTAGACCCCACAACCTCTTCAGGAAGGCTGTTCCATGCGTCCACTACCCTCTCTGTGAAAAAAATACTTCCTCACATTGCCTCTGAACCGCCCCCCCATTATCTTTAAATTGTGTCCCCTTGTTCTTGCAAATCTCTTTTTCTGAAAGATGCTACCGTCTTGGACTTTGTTGATTTCACTGAGGTACTTAAAAGTTTCTATCATGTCCCCCCTCGCCCTCTTTTCCTCAAGGGTATACACATTAAGCTCCTTTAATCTCTCCTCATATGGCTTCTGTTGCAGACCCTGCACCATTTTAGTTGCCCTCCTCTGTACTGCCTCCATCCTGTCTATGTCCTTGTGGAGATGGGATCTCCAGAACTGGATGCAGAACTCAAGATGGGGTCTCACCAACTGTCTGTACAGAGGGATAATAACTTCCTGTTTTCTGCTGGTGATGCCTCTCCCTATACATCCCAGTATACCCCCAGCCCTCCCTACTGCCTTCTCACATTGCTTGCTAACCTTAAGGTCATCTGATATGATTACCCCCAGATCCCTTTCCATTTTTGTTGTTGTTACTACCTCCCCCCCATTGTGTAACCTTCCCTTGGGTTTTTGTTTCCCAGGTGCATTATTTTGCACTTCTTTGCATTGAATCCACGCTGCCATACATCTGACCATTCCTCCAACCTTGCCAAGTCCCTTCTCATCCTTTCCATGCCTCCTTGTGTATCAACCCTCTTGCAGATCTTTGTGTCATCTGCAAAGATGCATACTTTTCCTTCCAATCCCTCTGCAATGTCACTTATAAAGACATTAAAAAGGACTGGACCCAGTACTGAACCCTGTGGTAGCCCACCAGTAACCCCTCTTTCTTCAGAGTGGACTCCATTTACAATTACCTTCCATGTCCTGTTGTCCAGCCAATATTTTACCCAGGCTACCACCCTGGGATCCACTCCCAGACTGGTTAATTTGACTATTAATCTTTTGTGTGGGACTGTGTCAAATGCCTTGCTAAAGTCTAGGTAGGCCATGTCCATAGCCCCTCCCTGGTCTAATACTTTGATCACCCAGTCAAAGAAATCAATTAGATTCATATGACATGACCTTCCTGCTGTGAACCCATGCTGCCTTGGGTCCTGTGCCCTACTGGCCTCTAGGTATGCACCAATTGTTTCCTACAAAAGTGATTCCATCACTTTCCCTACCACAGAGGTCAAACTGACAGGTCTGTAGTTTTCTGCCTCTGTCTTGCTCTCACTTTTGTGAAGGGGAATCACATCTGCCTTCCTCCAGTCCTCAGGTACCACACCATCCTCCCATGATTTGTTAAAAAGGGTAGTCAGTGGTTTCACTAGTTCTTCCCTTAATTCTTTTAGAATTCTGGGGTGAATTCCATCAGGCCCCATTGCTTTGTCCACCTTCAGTTTTAGGAGTTCTTTCAGAACCCTTTCTTCTGTGAAAGGACTGGGATTGACCCCTGCTATCAAGAGTGCTTCTGTTAATTGGATTAGGCACCTCCCCCCCTCCTCTTTTGTGAATACTGAGCAGAAATATTCGTTCAGTATCCCTGCCTTTTCAGTGTCCATCTCTGCCCATCCACCGTCCATTCTATTCAGCCTCACTATCTCTCCCTTTGTCTTTCTACTCTCCTTGACTATGCTATAGTGTCCTCTTTAATTTTCCTTTTCCCTCTCAGGTCCTTGTACAGGGAGGTTATTGTTGTGACCGACAAGTGTATGTAAAACAGGTTGTGGTTATCATTGTTGGATTTTGTATGTAATAGCACTATGTCATAAAATACCTTGATGTATATACATTATGTTTATGAAACCTGTAAATGTTGAAAATACCATTGCACTAAGTGTTTTTGATAATGGTAAAAAGTACTAGGTAACTATTACAGAAATTGAGTTAGTTGTGCTGTTTACAATGCATGTAAATTGCTGTAAACTTAACAAGTCTGAAATGTCATGGTGATTTGCTTATATCTCATGATGCATTGCATTATGGAAGTATGTATGGTGTTGTATTTCTTTGAAACTTGATTTGTTGCCAATGCCCTTTGGGGTAACCTTTATTTCAGTGATTCTGCATTGAGGTTCTTTATCTATAGCTTTTTTTTTTTTTCTTTTTGGGCCCCCACTACCCAAGCAAACGGTGCCCACATGGGGGTGGAGGCTGAATCTCAACTACTAAGTTAGATCAGAGATCAGTGTCAGTAGGTGCTGGCAAAGTGTAGAGAAAGGACATCCATAGTCTGTTGCTGCAAATTGATGTACTGAAGAAGGAATATGGCATTGCAGAAGCTTATTTCCTGTATTTTGAATAAACATCACACAGAGATTATGTGTTGAAACTGAAGTTCAGTGTCTGGTCCATCTGTTATCCCACAACCCCTCCACAATGACCTCGCCCCCAGGTCAGTCACTTATGGGGTACCTCAAGGATCCATCCTTGGCCCCCTTTTATTCTTTCTATACATCAACAACCTACCTCAGAACTGTGATGCCTCTATACAGCTATACTCTGATGACGCCATAGAGTACAGGTCTTCCCCAGATCCAACCTGGATTAACACACAGCTGCAGAAAGGCATCCACTCATTAGAAAGTTGGTTTCTGGCTCATAAACTCATACTCAATGCCAAAACAAAAAAAAAAGGCAATGATATTTGGTCACAAAACCTCAGCTTAGACCAGACAGGATCTCCTCAAAATTACCACCTGCACTAGAGCCAACTCAGAGGTGGTCCAGACCTTCAAATACTTGGGGATGACCCTTGATCAATCCATGACCTTTGAACCCCATACAGACACTCGACTAAAACACTCAACCTAAAGCTCGGGCCACTATATAGACTTTCCCCTTACCTGTCTCGTGAGGCATGCCATGCCATTGCCTTCAGCTCCTTCCTCCCTTTCTTATTCTATGGTGCCCTGGTAATACAGGCACAATGAGAACCCACCCTAAACAGGCTTAGAATACTCTACCATAGGATAGGGAGATTTGCAACCAGTGCCCACCCCAACTCACATCACTGTACAACCCTAACAACCTTGGGGTGGCCCTCCTTTGAAGCCAGATTGTGCTGTCCTCTGTATTGCCTTACTTTCAAGTTATTGCAGCCTTTCACCCCGCCTAGCCTTTCTGGCATAATACAATGCAAGCAATTAGCTCACCCCCTCAGAGCCTCAACCTTCCCAATGCTGGAAGTTCTGAAAGTATGGTATGGAACTGGTAGACGGTTCTTCTTATTCTCAGCCCCATATCTTTGGAATTCCCTGCCTTCAGCAACCTGAGCCTGCCCCACCTTGGTGTAATTTAAGTGGACTCTTAAATCTCTCTTTTGGACAACCCCCCACAACCGTTTCCATTGAATCTCCCCCTCCCCACAATGCCCTCCCCTCTACAATCCTGACAGGCTTCAACATACTGTTAGCTCAATCTAATATGATTGCTGCTCAAACTTTATCTAAGACTACTGTCTGTATGAATTATGTATGTATTCTCTGCCTTTATAGATTTCGGAATGTTTCTTTATGCACTACTATTGTCTATAACTAAATCCTTGTTTGGTATAAAAACTGTATGTATATGCATGAACAACCATGTAAAATTCCTCTGTTGTTCCTGTTATAAATTTGCATGCAACTAACTCTGGGTTGCCTCTGAAAAAGGGACATCACATCTCAGTGGGCTTACCCAGTCACCAAAATGTTAATAAATAATGAATATGTTCAGAGTGACTTTGGCAAGCAAACATAAAATGATGCTGAGGCAGTACTGTAGTGAATATATATGTAAGACACAACTTGGGAAATGTATGGTACTAATGACAGATCCCAGATAAATGACGTTGCTCAAAAAATAACTTGCAAGGCACACGTGGGATGTCCTAAGGTAGTGCCTTTGAAAGGTCTGGTGAAAAAATAATAAATGGTTACTGAATTATAAGGCTGTAAAGTTTCAGTTTTTCAATTCTGCACATGCACAGTAGGATTTTTGAGACAATGTATTGGTGCAAAATAAATAATTTGATGTCAAAGGACCCTTTTTTGATTTCACACCACTTACTTGGCACAGCACCAAGCATTTTTTTGTGCCGTGACAACCGCCACCTTCGTGATGTTTTTACATGAACTACCAAGCATGGAAAATACATAAAAATGCTGGTATTTTAAAAAACAAACATCAGAACCTAGCTAAATGCAACTTGTTTAGCTAGATTTTGATGTTTGTTTTTTAACATAATGGCCACAAATAACTTTGCTGGGCACCCAAAATCCAGCGTGCTAAGCTTAGCAAGAGGAGCTGTTCACCACATTCTCTGTATCAGAACAGTGGGACATTCTTGACTTCTGCTGCCACAGCTGGAACTTGTGCTGTGGGCTGCAGTGTGAGCTGTGAGTCACCATTTCCCTGGTGTCTAGTGGTGCCCCATCTCCATTGCCACCCCTGTCAATCTGTAATGTTCTCCTGCTGTCTAGTGGCACCCCTCACCCTTCTGATCCATGTCTCCATAATCAGATAATCTTTCTGTGGTGTCTAGTGGCACCCTGACCCACCAATTGCTGGCCCTTGTAATAAAATAATATATTCCTTGGTGTCTAGTGGCACCCATCCACCTGCTGATCGCCATACCCATAATAAAATAATTTCCCTGGTGTTTAGTTGCTCCCTCCACTCACCAGTCACCATCCCTGTAATAAAATAATATATTCCCTGGTGTCTAGTGACACCCCCCACCCTCCCATTGCTGCCCGAATCTAAAATAAACAGTCCCATAAGTTTTTTTTTCAAACCTGCAGAAAAGAAAATAGTCCCTCACTGATCGGTCCCCCCATCCTCACCTCCCACTCAGCACTCACCACCCCACACACCCCAGCACACCCCCAAACACTCTCACTCACCTGAATAGGTCCCAGGTTCAAGATCTACTCTCCAGTTGAAGACATGTCTTGCTGCTGGAACCGCTGACTGCAATATGAGAAACTAAGGTAAATGCAGTTTAATGTATAGTATTTCAATAAGGGTTTTCAACTTTTATGACAGCCCCAAGGAAGACCCCACCACTGATTCACCGAGACTCCAGAGACTGAATACCCTAATATTCTTTTCCTTTTGCTGCTTGGGGTGGGTGGGGGTGTTAGGGTGGGAAACCCTAATCTCACATTTCCCTACTTTTGTGGCATTAAGTTACGTTAACTGATGCATTAATACATTTTTTTTTGCAAAGAATTTCCTTAGTTTTTGAGACAGTATAATCAAATTGAGGGTTGACAGCCCCAAGGAAGACCCCACCACTGATTCACCAAGACTCTAGAGACTCAAAACCCTAATGTTTTTTCTTTTGCTGCTGGGGGGGGGGGCATTAGGCTGGGAAACCTTAATGTCACATTTTCATACTTTTGTGGTGTTGTTACCCTAATTGGTGCATTAACACAGTTTTTTTTTGCAAAGAATATCCTATATATTAGACATAATAAACTTAAATATTATTTCTTATACACATTGTCTTAGCTTGCATACTTTGGTTACTGTATTCATTTTATAGTTAAATCAGTTAGAAAAAGAATCACCTGCTAATATCCATTTATTGTATTTCTGGTCAAATTCTCAAAGCCACTTTGCTTTATTACATGTGGCTACCGATTGCTATAATTCAAATGTATAATAGCTGCTGTTAATTTTTCTCCCTGTTGTTCACTCTTTTTTATGTACTTTTTCTTAAATCTGTTTTTGTCTAGATATGGTCATTCTAAAATGAAATACTGAAACGTATTCACATGACTCTCCTATTTTTAGAGAATGATACTTCTGAAAAGTGGAAAGAATCTGCTACCTTATTCTGATGGCAATGCATTTGGGCTGAGTCTCTCTATTAAAATATTATTTTAGTAGAGATTTCTAACTCTTTGATATGGAATTATACATTCCTGTAACATTTTGCGAAATAAAGAAGTAACAAAATATGATTTAAAAATATTTCAAATGTATTATGTGACCTATTATGTTAGTTACCCTCAGGTGGTATTTAGGTTGGGATCAAAAACATCATCTCAGAAGCTGATCAGCTTGATAGCCAAAGTGATGGAAGGGGCTGCAGACTGCATGACAGACCCAGGTTTGAGATCTCCCAAGTCATCATGGGCCAGAATTTCAAAGCCCCAGTGCAAGCTGCAACAATGGCAGCTTGCGCCGAGTGCGGTGTGCCCAGGACCCTGCGCCTGAATTTCTATTTAACAAGGTCCTGGTGCCTAAGTCCAGTGGCTTGCAGCAAAGGGGGTGCTGCACCTGATGTATGGTGCACCCACCCAGAATGCTGTGAGGCTGCGAGGAGTCTGCAGCACCCACGGACAGGGGCTGGCAACCGGGCACTGCCCCCAACACCACCGTGCCAAAGGCGCCAGCACCTCAACACTCCCCGGTACCCTGGTGGGCTAGTGCCCCCTACCCATCTCAGCACTTCCAGCCCCCTCCCATACCCTGATATGGCGACTGGCAGAGCCCTCCACATGCCACCCTGGCCAGCTGCTGAATGGGCAGTCTGTGTGCGTACTGTATACTGTATACAGTACACGCACCAATGGCTCGATGGGTGGCGGCCATGGTGGTGTGTGGAGGGCTGTGCCGGTCTCTGGATCGGGATATGGGAGGGGGTGGGAGTGCTGAGATGGGTGGGGGTGTTGGCAGGACACACAGATGTGGGTGTCAGGGACCGTGATGGGGGTGAGGAGGAACCACCAGACCACCAGAGATCACCCATCAGGGACAGATTGGGGTGACCCACATGGTGGCATGTACAGGATGATCCCCAGGGAGCCATCCAAGTCCCCTTAGACCAGCCCCTTACTGGTCTAAGGGTACTTGGCACTTGGTTCCAGGTGGGTCTTTCAAAATCCAGATCTGAGGGCTGCGACAGTCTGGGTCTGCCGCAAGCCCCCAGCACCATGCCGCAGCTACTTTCATGGCACAAGTATGGCGCTAGCACAGTTTGGTGCAGGCAGCCTCCCACTTGGCACAGCTCTTGGCACAAGGTGCCCTTGCGGCAATCTAAGGCCATTGAAAATCCGGCCCCACATGTCTTACCCATTTAATTTCATGTGTTCATTACAAATATTATTATTAGTATACTTTTCCCATTGGTATAGATAAAGAAACTTTTGTCACTTCATTATCATTCTGTACCTAAACAATCATTTAACCAACATATTTCACATGTTTAAAACAGCTGCAAACATTAACACTGAATATGTGTGCTAAGTGTGGTATGTAGAAATGGTAAAAGTACTTCTTGTTTATTAAAACGAAATGTATATATAGCATGAAGGTGTATTTATTTTTGCTAAGACACACTGAAACCTACAGTTCATCATATAAGTCCCCCTGAAATCTGAAGGCTTCCCAAGGGAACTCCTTTAAAGGTAACACAGAGCAAATTACTAAAATCCACCCCTGACGTCTTTAGTGCAGATTTACTGTTTAGTCTCCACGTTACCATAGATCAGTACTTGGAAGAAATTAGAACTTAAAGTTTATTGCAGCACGTTTCTTTTTACAAATATTTCGCCTGTTTAACTAAATCCCTTTCTGTAGATTTACTATTCTAATCCTGTGTTACAATGGATCACAATTTTAACTAAATTAAATGTAAAATAAAAATATCAAACAATATTGATGTACCAGTCAGGAACTGAATTTTTGAGTTTTACTTAAATTTTAAAACTTAAGGGCCCAGTTCCAGGTTGCAAAGTGAAAAGAAGTGCAAAGTGGAACATGCAAGTGCAAATGTTAACCGATGTTTCCATAACAGTTTATTTTAAAAGACCTCATACTGTGAATTCCACCAACATGCAACCCTGTTCTGTAAAATTTTGCAGCAGAGTTAATGCAGGAAACAAGACAATTTCAATGGGTGTAAATCCCTCTTGTTCACACAGGAAACTGGACACTGTGTTCTATCCTGACAGGCTTCACTGTAGGTCCATGAGCAGTACATGCCTGTTTTCGTGGACGAACAGGAGAGAAAAATTACAGAGAAAACAAGCAGGGTATACAAGCAGTTTATAATACAACACAACCACTAATGAAAACAATGATGTTCATTAATATCAAGCAAATATTATTTTAAACTGCATTTAAAGACATTTCCTGGTGATTCAAATTCCTATTTTTCTGATGCACCCAAATACATTTTCAGGCTGTTAACTGGCACAAGTACATTCTTGAATATATGGAAGTATTATTAGAATAATAATTTAATCTATTATGTCATGTTCAGCTAAGAATATATACAGGATAGAAGCAATGAAATTAGCTCCCACAACTGCAGCCATTGGCTTTATTCAAGCTGCTTAAAGTACATCTATCTTTGCTTACTTTGTTTCTTTCATATTAACATCCTTGTCATTCTGCATGTGCTTTTGAATGGTTTGAATAGCTTTCTGGTTTTATTTTTTTTATTGGGCTTTCTCAATTAACTTTGTCCTGCGTCGACCACCTCTGAAACTGTGACTTTGAAAGCAGATATAATCAAAAGAAACATGCAACCCCAATACTTCTTTCTTTTGCTATATTAACAATCATAATCTACATCTATCAGAAAGGTTTTATGAAAATGGCATGGGACTGAAATGGTATTATGCATACAATCATAACTATTTCTCCAATTTTTGGGAATGTTATTTCAAGAGGTATCATAGTAATGGTAATGTGGCCTATATTTTTGCATTTATGGGAAAAATTAAGCAAACATCATGACAAATCATGTGTCCTTGTTTTTTTTGCATTATGTTATTTTTGCCATCTTACTGGCTCCTGGCCTGCCACTCCTTCCAGCTGCACAAGACCCCCCCGACCTCCTCACCCCAACCCCTTTCCTACTCACCTCAGATTGCAGCCGACCCAGGGGTGGCTCGGCGTAACCCTTCGCAGGATGGGTCCCCCTCTTCCGAGGGGGAAGGCACCAGGAGGGGAGGTGCCCAGCGCACTCTCTAATCAGCCCCTGGGTGCTGCTGAGGTGGATTCCAGGGCGTTGGGACATCTGAGGTGGTGGGGATTCGGCAGCAATCATCTGGCAGACCAGGCAGCCTTTTTCCGCTTTTCCCTGTGGGGAGTGACGTCCGACATCAAAGCGTCATGACACGTCCGTCACCGCCCCGCGCCAGACATCGAGCCTCGCTGTATTGCTGCACTCCCAGCCTCCACCAGGAGTCAGCCTAGGTGGGTATGCATCCCCTACCCTCTCCCTGGAGAAGGAGAGCTGTCCCCAGACGCTCCATCCTTCTCCCCCCAGCCGGCCCTCTGGCAACCCGAGTCCGTTCCCGAACCGGGGTCACCAGTGTCGCAGACGGAAATCCAACCACTGCGCCGACGGGCCGGCCATGTGTCCTTGTTTAACCTTTTCTTTCACACTCTTGTTAACACCTAAAACATTAATGTTATGACTATTTAAAACAATCTAACCCCTTACTTTTTTTCCCCATAAAAAGGGATTACGTTTTACCATGTATACCTATCAACTGTTCTGATTTGTCTGGGATGTCCCAATTTTTGGCTGGTTTTCAGGACCAGTCCCAACATCCTAAATACCCTTGTTTGTGTCCAGAATTTGTGCCATGTGGACCATGCCACTTCTAGATGCTATGATCTTTGCTGTGGCCCCATATTTCTTGTATGCTGCTGCACAGACTGAGTGTGCATGCATCAGACATGCTGACGTGAATGAACAATTTAGTCAGTCAAGGTACTCACTTGCACAGCTCAGTCCATTGCTGCTTTGACACCCCCATCCACTCCATCCTGAAATTTTCTGTCCCCGCCCAGGTCCATAGTCATAGTTTAATAGTCCCCTATAGTGCTCTTGGTCATCATGCTGCTGAGGAGAGTTCCTGAGCACTAGAGAAGAAATTGCATCAGAAGCTGCCAAACAATATCTGGTAGCCAAACCACCAGATCATCTGAGAGTACTGCTGCATGCTGCAGCAAACTCACACCATGAGTGAGCCTGTCTCATCCTGCCATCAGCTACTAAGCACCTGCAGCAGCAGAAGAGCCACAATTCAGCTGTAAATAAAAATTTTTATTTCATTAAATAAAAAAAGAGCTCATCTATTTCCACTGTACCACAGCAGTGCCAGCCAACCAGCTGCAGGTCCAGCACAGCAGGAGACAAACTGACAGTTCCAGGTGCCAAGCCAGCCAGTGTGCCCTTACTTTTGAGGTGAGACTGGTTCAAATATGAAGCAAAATTTTTCTTCTTCTTCTTGTCACAGTGACCCGTCTTGATATAGGGATATCAATCTATAGCACTCTAACTCAGAGCCAGCTATATTCAAACTCCTACTTTATGTAATTCTTGTTGACTACTGTATCTGCTAGTGTAGTACTGTGTAGGCTATGAATTAAAGCAGTAGTATTCATTCTATGTAACTTACTGTGGTGATTGGGGGTGTATTTTGGAGGGAGCCAGATTGGTATTTTCACAGTAATTTGCAGCACATTGAGAGCCGACCCCAATCAACTACCCCTCATTTTGTAATTTTTACCTCAAAAATGTGCATGATCCATCCTAAATTTATAATCTTTGTCAATGAAGAGCAATAGGGATTTAGGTTTTAAAAATATTGCCATACACTAATGTCAGTTTAATTTTCCTTCAGAAAATGATTTTCAGAATAAGCCACACAATATAGCAGGCTTCATGAGCTGATGTTTCCTCTTATGTAAGATGTGTCCCTGATTTTGGGCATTTGTCCGTGTTTCTTAAGCTCTGTCCCTGATCTGTAAGATAGGAGGTTGTAAAACAGACTTTTTTTCAAACATGCATTGAATTATTTTAAAGTAGTGGCCGGCTGGAGTATTTATTATAAGGAACACTATGAGCTGTTATTCTCTCTCCCAGTGCCAACTACCAGGTAGCACATAGTGCTGTTTATTATAAGTGCACCAGCAACTGCTCTAAAATGATTCTGGCAATGATGGCATTTTTGTACCAGCCAGTGTGTAAGCTTCTTTTTGATGAGAAGCAAGAGGCTCATTTATCGAGAAGGAAGGTTTTTTTTTTTTGATCAGAGTGGGGTATGTCATGATCGATAAACTGTGCATTTATCACCAGTTTCAATTTAATATCCAGTAGTCAGTACCTTTCATTATTTAAACTTCTAAAATTGTCTCATTACCCTCACAGTTTTCTTAGCTTTATAATTTTTGCTGTTTGCTTTTGTTTTTATTCTAATTGCTGTAAGATTAATTATATTATCTTGCCTCAGGTAATTCATTTCTATGCTGAATTTATTTGCCATGTAGGTATTGAATAATGTGATCCCAAATCTATTCATATTCTCTAAAATTGCTTTGTATACTATATTATATTATACACATTCCAGCTTGGAGGTATCAATCATGAAGTTAAGCCACTCCCTATAAGTAGGAGGATGGGGATAGTTCCACTTTTGCAACATTAGTTTATTTGCCATAAATACAACTATACTGGTAAAACATGCATATTTAAAGTTATGAGAGTTCACTTTACCATGGCAAATACCCAACAAAATTCCACCAAGGTTGAATGGGAATTCTGTACCCAGTATCTATCTTTCCTGTTACCTCATGTATCTCATTCCAAAAATGGATTAGTTGCTGTGTTGGTCCTTGTAAGAACATATCCAGAGGCAAATGGTTTGATACCTTTTATTGGACCAACATAGATGTTACAAAAGAAAACAATGTCTAAGCTTTCAGACCAACCAAGTGCTTCCCCAGAGACTTATGAGAGTTGTTCAGAGAGTCACATTCTATTAACACCCAGATCATACATAAAAAAAACCTAGAACAAATTCTCATTGGTTTAAAGTACCTATTTCAAAAAATCACAAATTTAAATGGAATGACTAGCATCCCATTAGCTTGCTAATACTGAGAATATTTTCAAGGTCAAATGACATCCAAATTAGATAAGCTGAACATGCAAGCAGACAAAACTTCTAACTAAAATTATTAATGAATGAGTGTGTTATGAAAATGCATTCAAAATTAAAAGCAAGACCTTTAGATTTAATACCACAAATGTCCAAGTTAAAACTTGATAGTATTGTATGATAAAAAACTGTACAACAGACACTTAATACTGACAATTGATATCTTGTAAAAAATATTGTTACAGCACTGTAGGTTTTAATGTTTATGGAATGTGTTATCTGGTTGAGAGTATAGTTTAGAAAATATCTCCAGATTAGTTTAATTCTGTGTGAATGTTTTAAACAGTTGTTCATACAAGGTACAATTTTCTTATTCCCCTCTTATTTCCATACATACATTTCTGTTGCACAGTTTTTTACCATACAATACTTTTTTTATTTTATTTATGGTCTTGGATTAAAACCTTTGAGCACAAGCTCGTTACATACTGTAGGTTCCAAGTCAGAGGTTATACAAAACTGAAACAAAATGTTTAAAAGTACATCTACAAAAACATTTATACATGAAGGATTATGAGATATAACAATAATGATGGAGTGAAATCATCATACAAGTGAGACCAGGGCATACAATGTAAGCAGTGAGTAGTTAACCAGGAGAGCAGTACACAAATATTGACAGCACTACAGAACTGAGTGTCAGCAGGAACATACAGTCACTACAGGGGGAGGAAAACATCAGCCCAGAAGGCTTTGTCAGGTTGGCAAGAGAAAGAAGTAGGGAGCGTAAGGCTAAGGAGTAGGTGGGGCAAAAGGAGAACACAGACTAAAAGGACATAAAGTGGAATGGTATGGTAGACAAGAGGGGAATTTAGTGGATGGAGGGGGGACAATGGAAGGGCAGGTGAAAGTTGTGTGTGTGACCATAAGACTGACAGATGGTAAAATAAGTGCAAACAGAAAGGAAGGAAGAGGCTGAGATGGTAAGAAGCTAAATTATCAGAAGCAGTCACAGTTGGAACTCTTAACCAGCAGTTGTTTCAGTTTTCTTTTGAAAGGGCCTAATAAAGTAACTGAGGAGATGTCGGGGGGGGAAGAGAGTTCAGCCAGTATGATGCATGATATGCGAGAGATCTTTGACCCACACAGGTCCCATAGTACAGAATTTTAAAGATTTGACTTTCTGAGCTGCAGGTGGAGCATCTGTTGCCACATGGGGAGTGGAGGAGTGGAGATTCTGTATGCCAGAGAGCATCAAGCCTCTATTATCTCGAGCCATCACCGACCCTGGAACACCTGGGAGTGGTGTTCAAGATGGACCGGGGAAGGTCTTCCTCTCACCAGCCAGGAAGGAGACCCTGTTGAGAGAGGTTCAGTGGCTGAGGAGCCAATTGTCAGCTTCATCTCACTGCTTGCTACAAATTCTGGGCCTTGTGATGGCAACAATAGAATTAGTCTGGTGGGCACTCTTTCACATGCGGTCCCTACAGATGGAGTTACTGTCAGCCTGCAATCCAGCCTTGGAGGATCATCAGGCCAGGATCCCCCTCTCACCACAACTGAGGCAGTCTCTGAGTTGGTGGGTGAGTTTGTAGAATCTAAGCAAATGGTCCCCCTTGGAAGTCCCCCCAAAGTTGATTCTGATATCCGATGCCAGCCTGTCTGGTTGGGGCTAGTCCTGGACCACATTCCCATTCAGGGCACTTGGTCAGTGCAGGAACAGCACCTACACACAAACGTTTTGGAGATGAAGGAGGTGTGACTCACTCCCCTTCATTTTCAACATCAGGTGAAGTCAAAAGCTGTGAAAATAAGGTCAGACAACACTGTCATAGTGGTGTACATAAACAGTCAAGGGGTACAAAGAGCAGGGAGATGCTGAAAGAAGCCACCAATCTCCTGCTGTGTGCAGAGGAGAATCTTCTCTCTCTCTGTCAGCAGTCCACTCAGTGGGGGAGTTGAACATTCAGGCCGATTGGCTAAGTGGCAAAAACATGTTAATCTAGGGGAGTGGATGTTGAACCCGGAGGTGTTCAACCTTCTATGTCAAAAGTTCAGTTGTCCTCAGATTGATCTGTTCACCTCCAGGCACAATGCTCAAGTTCGATGCTTCTTCAGCTGGTTCAGGTGTCCACAGGCAGAAGTAGTGGATGCCCTGTCACAAGAGTGGAATTTCGGCAGGGTGTATGCCTTCCCCCTTCTACCTCTCCTCCCCAAGGTCATATGCAAAATAAGGCACTAAAGCATAAGCTTTCTTCTAATAGCTCTGGAGAGGCTCAGAAGACTGTGGTTCTTGTATTTTATTCAGGGTAGAATCATATCTGTGTAGATAGCTACTTTGTGTGCTTTTTGTGTCAAGTCAACCAGTATGGCATTTATTTCCATATTCTGAGGCACTGCGTGGACTATAGTGACTGGAGAGTTGTTGATGTTTGGAGTGCTCATGTGCCCAACATTGTAGGCTGATTCAGCCTTTGGACTGTGCTATTTCCTCTAGTAGGGGTACACAGTATCCAGTTGTAATCACTACCTGTTGACAGTGTTGGAGCTAACAGAAAAGGAAGCTACAGTAAGTGTGAAGAAATTTCTTTTTCACTCTACAAAACCCACTTGATCTTTATTCTCCAGTAATGGGACTATTTTATTCAGTCTTGCTGCTAATATTTTGAAATAGATTTTTATGATCCCCAGTTAATAAGGAAATTGATCTATATGAAGTATATTTCTCTGGTGGTTTATTAGTTTTCAAAATTAAAATTATATGAGCCTCATCAAATGAAGGTGGTAACATTTCCTCATCTTTGGTTCTATAAAAATATTTTTAGTAGACTAGGGACCAGTATTTCTTTATATTTATTTGTAAAATTCTATTGTTATGTCATCCAGGTCTGGTGATTTATTTGCTAGAAGATCTTGTATAGCATTATTTACTTCCACTTGATTTCAGCCTATAAGTCTTGACTTCGTGTTTGTGATAATGAAGGGAGACTATTCTGACTTTAAAACTCAGAAGTGTGTTCCTCTGTAGTTTTATATTCTTTAGTGTATAATGATTGATAATAACCTTAGAATATTGCAGCAATAATTTCACGATAAGTATAAATGATACTATTTTCTCCCTGTAACTGTGTTATTTGTCTCTTCACACTTTAGTTGCCAATACAGCAATGTATCTGGAGTCTCTCCCAAATAATAATGCTTAGCTTTAGATCTGGTTAATACTGATATAACTTTTGCTTCTAGCAACTGTTTATACTATTATCAGTTACCAACAACTTTTCCAGATCTGTTACTAAATATTTGCAAATAAGTTTGCTCTTTTAGGATTTGATCTTCCAATAGTTTACACTGTTCATTATATTTTTTTATTTCTGTAGGATTGGTAAGATACAACCATATGCTGTCACTGTAGATTTTAATACTTCCCACATGTTATATAAAGATATTTCATCTGAACAGCTGTCTTTGAAATAATTATACAGTTCCATTTTTATAAAGCATTCAAAGTATGGGTCATCAAGTATTGTCTGATCTAATCTCCATATGTTATCCCTCTGGACTACTCCTTAAGTTCCATCTTCTTAGATATAGATGCAGGATTCAAAATTATTATCAGGCCATGGTTGAAATATTTAATGCTATATTTGCCAAAGTCAAGGCAAATCTGTTCAAGAACAAAGATTATGTACATTTGAGTAAAATGAATAGACATCAGTATCTGGTGATTTGTATATAGTTTATCTATAAGGATACTCTAATCAAACATTATAAACACATTTCTGTTATTTTTTGTACAGCTCTTTTTTTGCCTCAGAGCTACCCAATGATTTATCTGTTGAATCCAAGGTTAAAGACTCTTGTCACTAGGTAGGGAGCTGGGTGTTGAGACAGAGCTAGATAACAGCAAAAATAAGAGACAATCCTCATTTGGAGCATAAATCCCTGCCACAGTAAACAATTTGGTTTTTAAATTTCATCTGTACTATTATGCAGTGCCCATTCTCATCAATAGTATTGTTTTTATATTACAACATCAAGTTCCTTTTCATAAGAATAGCCTCCCCTCTTGATTGTGAGTCAAATGTAGTGTAACACCCATTAGATTTAAATAAATCCATACAGTATTTTGCATCTTTTACCATAAAATTTGTTTTCAGTCAAATTAATACTTCCACTGTGTTGGAATTACAGTAATTTATCACTCTTACTATTTTATTACAGTTTCTCAATCTTTTACATTCCATGAGGCAAAATTACTGCTATATTGTTGGCTTTGATTACTCTTAGTATTATGTATCTTTTGTTTTGTCTCTTGGGATAGCTAGCTACATTAATGGGGCACTTTTGTAGTTTTATGTATATCGAGTTAACCTGTAGAGTCTTGAGGTACAAATATCTATTCTAAAGGAACTTTACTTTAAAAATATACCAAATTTAACCCCAACTCTCTCTTTGCCCCACCTTCCTGTCTTTGCATATAAAATGCTATTAGATATGGAAGAACAAAGGTGGGCTCATGAAAGGGTTTTGCATAACTCAAAACTGTCCTCCTCCCTTCAGTCCACCCAATAAATCCCATCATTTACTGGTATATCTTAACATGTAGGTTATTATCTCAATGATTAAACATAGTATACAAAAAGAGGAAAGAAATAATAAAGCAATGTCTCAAATTTCCCTGTTAATCCCTCTACCCCACTCTTTCACCACCGATTACCTTCAAGACAGTAATGAAGGCACTTAAGTGCACACTAAACAAATGTCTGAAACCTACTAATTCTGCTCTATCTCCAGTATGTTACATATACAGTAAAATGTGTTATCCACTAAGTTTGACTTCCCCCTTCATCCTTGTCTTCCCCTTTATTATTTCTTTTGTCTTAGCTGAGTCAGAACAAGTTTTTGTATTATTTATTTATCCTCACTGTTGGTATCTTTTGTACTTTCCTATTGTTGCTCACAATGTCATGCTGATATATCTTATGTGTTACATGCATGGTAAGCATTTGATTAGAACCTTCTGAGGTAGAGTAATCCATCTCATGTACATTTTCTGTATCATTTTTTGTTGTAGTTTATTTTTCCTGTTCTTGACTTTGACCTGCTTTGAAGGGAGGGGGGGTATGGATGTTTTGCTCTCTGATTTGTACTTTTTGAAGACGAGGATGAGGTTGAATCTGTACCAGAATTATTTTGTTCTTCGTACAGAATACGTTTCATCATAGACTCAGCTTCTGCTGGTCTTGCAAAGTATCTGGTTCTTCCATGTACTGTAACTTTAAGTTTTGCTGGGGGTAGCATTTTGAATTTAATGTTGTTTCTCTAAAGAAGCTCTTTTATAGCCTGGAAAGCTCTGTTTTTCTCTGACCTCTTGGGGTAGAGCTGGAATACTTGTACTGTCATAGAAACATAGAATTTGACTGCAGATAAGGACCGCCTGGCCCACCTAGTGTGCCCATTAAATGTCTATAACATGTAAGCCTCTTTCAAGTCTTGTTTACATAACAGTTCTTCTTTGTCCTGATATTTAGTGGTTTTATATAAGCAAATCTGGGATAATACCCTTTATAGTTATTAATTTTGAAGCCTTTATGTGCTGTGTCAATTATTTCTTTGTTTATAGGATACTCTCTCCCCAGGGCTTCTGAGAGTTGATATTCAAAGTAAGTTACAGGATTACCCCCTTCCCCCACACACACACTTTATGGAACTCCTCCCAGTTTAATATTACATCTACTCAATCTTGTTTCCAGCTCTTCAATGTTCTCCTGCAAGGCATTTAACTCTTTCCTATGTTCTTAAATAGATATGTGAACAAAGGTGCTTTCTCATTCATCATTTTACTTATTCAAACATCCAGTTCACTAGTTCTTGTATTCAATGAATCTACATTTTCTGCAATAGCTGATACTTGCTCAGTTAGGCCAGTAAACATATATTTTCATTGTATCAAACCCTCCTCTCATTTTCTTTAACACAGTACTACTAGATTCAAGTGAGATTTCCTCTTATTCTATTTCATTATCATCTCTCCCTCAGAGCTGCAATAGTTAACTAATCTTTCTTACTTTCCTGTTTGGCTTTAGCCACTGTTTTACTTTCTGATTTGGTTTTATCCCCTTCCTGTTCAGTCATTTTGATAGCACTGACATTCTCTTTCCCAGATTTGTGCATCACCTTTAAATTTAAATGGCTGTAGTGCCAGGTACCGCTGTGTGATTCTGGAAGTTGTATCTTTCATTTGGTTCAGCCAACAGAGAGGATTGTGATCTGTTACAAGTACAAAGTCAGCTCTTAGTAAATAACACTGAAGGGACTCCATGACTCACTTTGCCACAAGGCATTCCTTTTCAGTTGTGGAGTACCTCTTCTCTTTGTTGTGCAATTTCTTACTTATGTATGGCATAATATGTTCTTTCCCATCTATATGCTGACTCAAGACTGCACCTAGGCCTACCTCTGATGCATCTGTCTGTAACAAAAACAGTTTCTCAAAGTCTGGGCTTCTTAAAACAGGGGCTGACATAATGCAGCCTTAATGGCTTGAAAAGCCTCGTCACACTCTGGGGTCCATTTCACATTATTTGGGAACTGTTTCTTTGTGAGTTCAGAGAGGGGAGTAGCTAACTCAGCAAAGCTGGGAACAAATTTCTGGTAATAACCAGTCAGCCCTAAAAATGACCTGACATGTTTCTTGGTTTTGGGGACAGGACTGTTAGCTACAGCTTCTATCTTGGAAACCTCTGGCTTGACTTCTCCATTTCCCAAAACATAGCCCAAATATCTGGTTTCCTGCATGCCCAATGCACACTTGGTAGGATTACTTGTCAGACCTGCCTTTTTAATTGGTTGGATAACTGCTCGTAGGTGTTCCAGGTGGCTTTTCCAGTCTGGACTGTACACCATAACATCATACAGGTATGCAGCACAATACCCAATATGAGGGGATAAAATTACATCCATGTACTGCTGGAATGTAGTGGGTGCACCATGTAAACCAAAACAGCATGGTGGTGAACTGATAGAATCCTATAGGAGTGGCAAATGCAGTTTTACTCTGGATTCTTTAGCTAGGGAGATTTGCCAATAACCCTTGGTGGGATTGAGGGTACTGATATACTTGGCACTCCCCAGTCTGTCCACCAAATCATCTATTTTGGGCATAGGATAACTGTCAAATTCTGACACTTAAGTTTCCTAAAATCAAGGCAGATTCTTACACCCCCTTCTTTTTTGTTTACAGTCACCATTGGTGATGACCAAGTACTTCTCGACTCTTCTAGGATACCCAGTTCTATCATTTTTTGTATTTCCTTAACCATGTCTGCTCTTAACTGCTCTGGTAACCTGGATGCCTTTTGTCTAATAGGGTGAGCATTCCTTGTCAGGTAAGGTACCAGTCTGATTGTCGATTGTTGCTTTGGCCACTGGCAGGCTGCGGCAACCCTTTCAAAAGTTGTCAGGTATGGTTCGATATCATCCAAGGGACACATCTTTGTAAGTTTAATGTATTTTAAGTTGTTTGTGTCTTGTTGCTCTGCCGGACCAGTGCCAGATCCTCCAGCTTTGATAACTTGCAAGGGATCTAGCCATCGCTGCATCTCTTCTTTTCTCTGCTGTTTGAGTTGTTGCATTTCTTCTTATCTCTGTTTCCCCATCTCTTTTTGTTGTATAGCTCACCATTTGAAAAAGGCAGTCAGGCTTTCATGTACTGTCACTGCCTGTTCTTTTTGTATAACTGGTGCTGACTGTACAGTCTCAGCTTGGACTTCTGTCTCTGCTAGTTTGGATGCCATTCTCCAGGAAACCTGGAAATTCTAGGCTTGTTGCTACAGAATCCATACATTTATTCAATGCTTCCCTGGTACCAGGTCTAGTACCCATGCACAAAACTCCTGACTTAGAGTATGCATGGCATAAATCACACTTAGGCTGACACCAACTGTTGTCGAGGCACAGGTCAGGAGGCATAGGAAAACCAGGAGACGTTGTAAATTCACAAGTGTTTTGTTATTAATAACAGTAAAATAGAAAAATTAAAATTGTTCAGAATAGCTATTTACAATGGCAGTACAAACATAGAAAGCAGAGTCCTTTTTCTTTTCAATTTCACATCACAAGTCTTTTCAGGAGCTCATTAGGAAAACAGAATGCTTCCCACACATCGTTCTTGTCTATTTCAGCAGGTGCAGCAAAAAGAACATTGTAACCCAGAACTGAACTCTTGTTTACATCTCTGTGAAAGGGTTAAAAACTGCATTTCAGGTTAACCCCTTCAGTTCTAAATAGCTTTTTGCAATCATTTCAACATTATAACTATATACAGTTTTAAACAAAGGGATCCCAGTATCAATTGCATTTCCATAAAATGATTTACATATATTTTCATACCAGCAGATATGCAAGGGGGGTGGGAGAGAAAGAAATAGCAAGGAAGGGTAGAGAGATAGTGAGAGGCAGAGAATTGCAAGACCATTGGAGTGATCCAGTCCTAGGTCTCATGAGAAAATCTGGTTGCGCAACGAGACAGAGAAGAGACAGAAAAAGAAAGAATAGAACAGATCCTTGCATTTAAACTCTTTGGGTGGGATATTCAAACTGCACCTGACTAGGGTGTATGAAGGGCATAGCGCAACTGGGCTGTGCCACAGTGTGGACCAGGCGATATTCAACGGTGCTGTGCCATGGCTCAGTACTGTTGAATATGGCACTGTGGCCACCTGCATTGCTCAAGGTGCAGTGGCACTGCACCAGCGCAAGTGGCAGGTGAAGAGCAGGGGGGTGCACTGGTGCAGGAGCTGTTGCGCAAGGCACAGGAACCGCGATATTCAGTGGCGGATATGCAAATGGGGCCATCAGGTATGCATGGTGCAAATGGGGCCATTAGTATACCATTATGGCCCTATTTGCATACAGGTGAGCCAATCCCTGGTGACTTGTGCCTGGTGCTCTGCCAGGCTGCAGCTGTCAGGGACCAACACCCCCTGCTCCTCGTGTGAGGTGCCCCACCTGATCACGGGCTAGAACAATAAATAAATACCCCTGGTGGCCCAGTGGACCCATCTTCATGCCCGATCATGGGCATTAATAGAAACAAATATCCCTGGTGGTCCAATGGACCTGTCCCCAGCCTGATCGTGGGTGTTATGAATAAAGAATATCCTTGGTGGCCCAGTGACCCATCAGCCTGATCTCAGGCACTATGTAGAACCCATACCCTGGTGGTTCAACAGTACCTCCCTGCCCACTCAGTCCCACCATCCGCTTCCCCCAGTCAATGGCGGGCAGTTATCTCTCACCTGCAAAGCCACCTGACACACTATCGACCGAGAGTGCACAGAATGGCTGTACTACCGTCCGCCAGCCGTGGCCACTGGGCATGCAGGCTATATCGTACCACATAGCCCTGTGAATGGACTGTGGTATAGTGATGACAGACGCCCATTGGGCTCATGCTGTGGACCCATGGGCGTACAGCCATTCTATACACTGTCAGTCGGCGGGCGGCTGGCTGGCTTGCGGGTGGGGAGATGCTGCCCACTGCTGACTGGGGTGGTGGGGTGGTGGGACTGAGTGGGCAGGTGGGAAGGGGGGTACCGCTAGACCACCAGGGTACGGGTTCATACATAGTGCCCGAGATTGGGCTGGATGGGCCACTGGGCCACCAGGGATGTACTTCATTCATAATGCCCAGGATCGGGCTGGGGCAGGTCCACTGGACCACCAGGGATATGTATTACAATTAATGCCCACGATCAGGCATGGGGACAGGTCCGCTGAACCACCAGGGATATTGGACATTTTATTATATGACTTATGCCTGCTATTGGGCATGGGGGGGTGCTACTGTGACACACGGTGCCGCCAGAGCGCGGGTGGCCACCCACAGCTGGCAGCTGCTGTGTTGCACCCTGCAATATGGCAGCTCACCTGTTGGCGGCCAGCTGTTGCTCCATTCTATTTTGGCTCACCTGTGTGCGGCACAAGTAGGGGTTGTGCCTGCATGGGCTCAGCACATCCTGGGCTGAATAGCTGAATATCAGGATGTGCGGAGTATACTTGGGCACGCCCCCCCCACCTGCGCTGCATACATTACTGATGCGCCCCAGCACATTGGGATTTGTGCCGCGTACTTTCTCCTTTTAAATATTGTGCTGGGGCACATCGGTGGGTTGCGCCATTTGAATATACCACCCTTTCTGTATAACAAATGGGACAGGGCCTTATTTAACCCTGTCACAGGGACCCATTCTAACCCTCCTCAGAGAAAAAAACTTGCAGTTCCACATGCCATTTCTTGCATGGCTCCAAGTGTTCTTTCCAGAGGGGTCTCATAACTTACTACACCCTGGACATGGCCATTGAGGAATTAGCCAAAAAGGGACTGCAGGTAGCCAAGCCACAATGGCCAGCTGGGAGACAGAACCTGCAAAAACAGACCTGCCAGTGTTCAACATGAACATTGCAGAAAGAAGACAACAAATGGCTGATACACTCAAGGATATATAGGAACTGCTACAGTTGTTCACTAAAGTGTGATTCAAGCCTAAACATTTAATGTTATTTTTCTATCTTTCTCTCTTTTTCTCGCTTCGGTTACCTTGTGCGGGGAATCCATCTAAGAGGTGAAGACACCATTGTGCTGAGAAGCTCACTGTCCTCCGCTCAGTCTCACTCCTTGACCACTCTCTTCCTGCTTTACTAATTTATCTGTTCTACCACCTCAACTAAAAGGGCTCTGTACAGTAGGTAAGAAATTGGACTTGATTCTCCAGGGATGGTATCGAGGGTCTGACATTTTACTATACATATAGGTCTCCTTGTAGTCCTACCCTCAGGATGGGGGGGTGGGGTCTCTGATGGATGGCAAGTTGTCAGTAGGGCTAGTGGCATACTTGGGGGGGGGGAAGACAGCAGTTGGAGATTAACACCAGCAAATGGACGCCACAGTTGGACAGAGTATACAAGATAAATGGCTGCTCTGTTTGCTGGAGTTTTTTTCTTCCTTTTTTTTTGTTGGGTCTATGGTCTTTCCTCTTTCCCCTTTCCCTTAGGAGGCTGCCACTGTGGTTACTATTCACTAGGTTAAGTAGCCATATCATTGGACACCTATCCCACTGAATATTTGAAGTCTCTCCACTGTCTAAGGGGGAATATTGTGTGGCAATGCATTGCATTGCAAGTGCAATATAATAATAAAAAAACAGAAAAGAAAAAAAGAGCGGCAGTGATTTAGACCATTGTGACCTTCCCTCCCCCGATGGGGAATTAGGCATGGAGCTACTATAGACCCTGCAATATAGAATGAAGTCCCTGTAGTTAATTAAATGCTGGTTTACCTAAAAAAGCCTCAGCCCCAGTCTCCTATAAATGTTTTCTTACTGTTTTCATCCAGTGGTTGGCTGATTTACTCTTTTATTACAAAGTTGCTTCTTGCACTGAGTGGGGGGAATGACTTTTGTTACGTCTGCATCCGGTACTAATATAGAATTCCTCCCTGAGATGCCGATCTAGCTCAGTTTTCTAAAACCTATTGAGGGAGATAGTAGTTTTATCTGATAACATCTAAAATATAAAATTGGAACCATGGAGAATTTAAAAATGTGTAAGAGAAAGGAGGCATGTGTTGCTCTCTTTACTCAGTAAGATAAAATGCCCTTTCCTCCTTAAATACAGTGATGTGGCTGCATCCCTACATGCAGCTGGGACTGTATGGGCCCCTTATCTAGACACAATAATGTGACCAGGAGGAGGGGCTACAGAGCAGGAATTTTTCCCATGGTTCACGGAGCAGGAACCTCCTTTGCTGCCTATGGCTTCCTCTAATTTGAGCCCTATGTAACAACTACCTGAAAGATAGATTATGATTATCTGTTGGGGGGAAGGGGAGAGGTTTATAAATTTTTTTCCAGAGCCATGTCTAAGAATATATCAGACAGTGAGAAGGAAAGACCCATCCCATTAGTGCCCGGAAGCCTGAGGTATAGGACCTGTGCTGTAACCAGACACTGTAAGTTGGGATTGAAATGAATGCAACCAACATGGATGACTAATAGCAGGGCTAGTGGATAACCCCTTCCTACCCCCTTGTCATGGCATTGGTCAGCTATGGAGGGGACAGTTGGAATGAGGATAGATGATGCACCACATGTCCTCCTCATGACATTAGCATGGCTCATGGAGATCCTGGGATTGATGGTACACATACTGCAGAGCATCTGTACCAGGATAGCTGAAAACCCTGAAAACTCCTTTCTTAATGTGGTCCTTTACCCTAAATCAAGCCACAAAACAATCAGAAGGGATGGACAGGAGGAAGAGCCTGGTGCCCTGAAGTTTTATTGGGTTGAACAGTACAGTTCCACCAGCCTATTGGTGACTGACCTTCCCAACTACCACACCCCATGGGAAGGTATTATCCACTACCACGGGATCTGAATCCTCAACTGGATTCACTTTTTCCTCCTTCTCACGTTACTGTCCTCTGTAAGGAGGGGACTCCCACCTGACTCTCTTGTCTCCTGCTTGGGGACGAGAACAGCTGGAGAAATGTTTTATGACTGCAGAAGTTGAAGTGTACAGAATGTTTCACAATGTGTCTTGTTCTATGTTAAGGTACCTGTTGTGCTTAAATGTTCTGTTTTTTTTTTTTTATGTATAATATGTGCCCACAGAAATGATGACTGAACAGCTGAATTGCCCTCTGGGGTTGCTCCAGTCCACCTAGGTGGACACCTGAGTATCTGGAGTGTGCTGGGTGGGCTGTGTCTCCACCTGGGGTGGGAGCTCCCTCTCCTACCTGATTGGTATTTTTAAGAAGGTTTACAAACATTATTATTATTGTACTAGTTATAGCTGCTCATTGACTAGGCAGACAATTTCATCTAGAAAATTTAATTCTGACTTAAGGTTACATGCAAGAGGTGGGGGATGAAAGTGAAGAGTACCAATTCAACAGGACATATATGAAGGGAACATGTTGGTAAGTGGGTAGAAACCTGATTGTTGAATGTCAGCAAATTATTACCCAAGGTCAATTTTGCACCAGATCCTAATACACATAGCTCCCCTAGTTCCAACAACTATTTACTCCCAAAATGTAAACAGTTTAAACAAGCCAGTTAAAAGGTGTAATGTACTTACTGCCATTAAAAAAATGAATCCTTCCTTCATCCTTCTGCTGGAAAGACATCTTTCATGGGAGGAACATTAGAAGTTGGTATTGTTTAGCTATTCATCAGTGGTAGCCACCAGTTATGGTAAAGGTAAATGTAGGGGTACAGCTATAGTGATCCCAAAGACCACTCCATTTAAGCTGGAGACTAAATATGTTGATCCCCAGGGTCGACTGGTAATTGCTGTGGTCAATATCTTGATAAAGATATCAAATTAGCCAGCTTGTATTTTTTTTTTTTTTTTTAGTTGTTTAACCAGGTATAGCACACTAAGCTGAAAGCTTTTTTACAGGAGTGACCTGGGAGCACAAGGAGGTTAAGTGACTTGCTCAGGGTCACACAGTTTGCAAGTGGAAGCTGTGGGATTCAAACCCAGGTCTGGTCTGCTGGATGTCACCAGATTTTCCTCCAGAATAGATACCCTGGCAGTTAACTCCTAACTGTGGAAGATATTACAATACCATAAGGGCCTACTTTTTATAGGGGGAGACCATAGAAACATAGAAACATAGACTTTGATGGCAGATAAGGACCGCTTGACCCATCTAGTCTGCCCATTTCCCTACCTACAGGATAGGCCGCAGATCCTAGTTAACCAACAGCCTATTTCTTCCTACCCCCCACAGGAATTGCCTTATGTCTGTCCCATGCATTCTTGAATTCTCCCAGTTTTAGACCCACAACCTCCTCAGGAAGGCTGTTCCATGCATCCACTACCTCTCTGTGAAATAATACTTCTCACATTGCCCCTGAACTGACCCCTCTATCTTTAAATTGTGTCCCTTGTTCTTGCACATCTCTTTTCTAAAAGATGCTACTCTCTTGGACTTTGTTGATTCCACTGAGGTACTTAAAAGTTTCTATCATGTCCCCCTCTCCCTTCTTTCCTCAAGGGTATACATATTAAGCTTCTTTAGTCTCTCCTCATACGGCTTCTCTGCCGACCCTGCACCATTTTAGTTGCCTCCTCTGACTGCCTCTATCCTGTCTATGTCCTTATGAGATGGGGTCTCCAGAACTGGACGTAGTACTCCAGATTGGGTCTCACCAACTGTCTGTACAGAAGGATAACAACTTCCTGTTTTCTGCTGCTGATGCCTCTCCCTATACATCCCAGTATACCCCAGCCCTCCCTACTGCCTTCTCCACATTGCTTGCTAACCTTAAGGTCATCTGATATGATTACCCCCAGGTCCCTTTCCTTTTTGTTGTTGTTACTACCCCCAATTGTGTATTCTTCCCTGGATTCTTGTTTCCCAGGTGCATTATTTTGCACTTCTTTGCACTGAATCCTAGCTGCCATACTCTGACCATTCCTCCAACCTTGCCAAGTCCCTCTCATCCTTTCCACGCCTTCTTGTGTATCAACCTGTTGCAGATCTTTGTGTCATCTGCAAAGAGGCATACTTTTCCTTCCAGTCCCTCTGCAATGTCACTTATGAAGACATTAAAAAGGACTGGACCCAATACTGAACCCTGCGGTACCCCACTAGTAACCTCTCTTTCTTCAGAGTGGACTCCATTTACAATTACCTTCTGTGTCCTGTTGTCCAGCCGATGTTTTACCCAGGCTATCACCCTGGAACCCACTCCCAGGCTGGTTAATTTGACTATTAATCTTTTGTGTGGGACTGTGTCAAATGCCTTGCTAAAGTCTAGGTAGGCCATTTCCACAGCTCCTCCCTGGTCTACTACTTTGGTCAACAAGTCAAAGAAATCTATTAGATTTGTCTGACATGACCTTCCCGCTGTGAACCCATGCTGCCTTGGGTCCTGTGCCCCACTGGCCTCTAGGTACTCAACTATTCTTTCCTTCAGAAGTGACTCCATCACTTTCCCTACCACCGAGGTCAAACTGACAGGTCTGTAGTTTCCTGCCTCTGTCTTGGTCCCACTTTTGTGAAGGGGAATCACATCCGCCTTCCTCCAGTCCTCGGGTACCACCCCATCCTCCCATGATTTATTAAAAAGAGTAGTCAGTGGTTTCACTAGTTCCCCTTAATTCTTTTTAGAATCCTGGGTGAATTCCATCAGGCCCCATTGCTTTGTCCATCTTCAGTTTTAGGAGTTCTTGTGAACCTTTTCTTCTGTGAAAGGACTAGGATCGACCCCCTATCAAGAGTGCTTCTGTTAATTGGATTAGGCACTTCCCCCTCCTCTTTTGTGAATACTGAGCAAAAATATTCATTCAGTATCCCTGCTTTTTCACTGTCCCCCTCTGCCATACCATAATATGATTTATGATTTATTGGCTACTACCAGACAGACTCCACCTAGACAATCTGGCGCCTCAAAGCAAAGTGAATTTTTGTTTAAATAATATGAATGACTGGACACTTGGCACTCCCTGCACCCCCTTGATAGAGAATACACCCATTATTCATCCCCACATCAGATGTACACCTGTATAGACTATATACATATCTCCAGAGAACACACGCATTTGTCAACAAAATGTGAGATATTACCTGTGTGTGTTTCTGATCATGCACTTTTACTGTTGACGCTGCGGTGGCTCTGGTGAAAAGTAGCACATTATGGTGGCTTAATAAATCCCACCTGAACTCAGAAGAATTTCAGACATTAATAAAGGACAGAATTAAAACCATCATTGAAGAAAATGCCCAAAAAGACATTACCCCTAGAATATTATGGGACACCATTAAGACGGTGTTGGGGGGGAATTATTTGCTATTCATCTCTCTTGAAAAGACAATGGGAGGAGAAGCTAGACCAGCTGCAAAAACAACTGGCTGAGACTCAGAAACAACTGATTCAGGGAGATTCAGCAACAGGAGCAATCTTTAATATTTTAAAACAAGAGATACAGTCAATATTGAATACAAAAACCGAGGCCGCCCTATGTTTTTTAAAACAGTGTTACTATGAAGGAGGGACTCAGGCCACTAAGATTCTGATGTATAGTATTTGGAAAAAGATTGGAAAATTCAGCAATACAGATTAAAGATCCAATATTGCACCAAACAGTAACAGATCAACAGAAAAACCTCAAGGCATTTCGGATGTGCTATTAAACATTATATATCCCTGAGCAGTCGGCTGACCCAACTAAAATATCATCTTTTCTAGATAAGATACAACTTCCTTCATTGTCTCAGGTCAGGATGGATCAGTTAATAATCCCTGTTACCATGGAAGAGATAAGGCAGACAATAAAAAATGTGAAAAATAATAAAAGCCCAGGTCCAGATGGATACATAGGGAAATTCTATAAAATGTTTGCAGATAAATTAACGCCGTGTATGACTAAGGTGAGCAATTGGGTATGAGAGGGTGAAGTGGTGCCCCTGACATGGAACTTAGCAAAGATACTGGCTATATTAAAACCAAATAAAGATAGTATACAATGCTAGTCTTATAGACTGATAATCAGTACTTGATATTGACTACAAGATTTTCATGTTGATATTGGCACATCGACTACACCTTATCCTCCCTTCGTTAATACAGAAAGGACAGATTGGATTTGTACGGGAGAGACAGGCACAAGATAACCTTAAATGCTCCATACACATTCTGCATCAGGCTGCAAAGATAAAAGTTCCTTTCCTTATCCTCAGCCTGGATGCTGAGAAGGCCTTTAATTGAGTGGCATGGGACTTTCTCAATGCAACTCTGCCAAAGATGCCCTTCTCCTTCACATTTATCACCACTTTCAAGAGGATCTATGCTACACCCCAAGCCTATATAAAAGTTAACAGCCAAATTTCCTCATGGCTATCTCTATATAGAGGTACCAAACAGGGCTGTCCTATGTCCCCCTTACTCTTCACAGTTTATCTGGATCCCCTAGCTCAAGCTTTAAGACAACACCCAAATATCATGGGGCTAGAATTGGGGGGCAAGCATCATAAATTCGCTCTGTACGTGGACAAGCTCCTTGCATATTTAAGCTCCCCGGATGAGTCTCTCCTGCACCTTTGGTAGCTATTACAGACTTTCAGAGAATGTGCAGGCTATAGGTTTAATAAAACTAAAACAGGCACTTCAACTTTATTATAGCCCTACCAACCAAACAAAACAATCCTTTCAGTTTCGGTGGAATTTACCTTTCTTAAAATATTTAGGAGTTAAACTCCCAACATAGTTAGAAACCTTAAGTGACATAAATTATTCCCTGATTACCCAGGCCCTACAGGAAGACTTACACAGATAGCAGGCTATTAATCTGCCGCTGACACAAGTAGACTTTATCCGAATAAATGTTTTACAATGAATTCTCTATCTATCCCAAACACTCCCTATCTCTCCTCCAAAATCTCAGTTCAGACAGTGGGATTGGTGTATCTCACAGTGTTCATGGAGTAGAACCCATCCTCCAGTGTTATATGCCACCCTCCAGCTGCCTAAAGTAAGAGGGGAACTGGCGTTGCCTAACTTGGAATGCTACCACCAAGTGGTACATATACTTATGGCTCTATATTGGATTGCCCCAAACTACTCAGCCTTGTGGAAAACTTTAGAGTTGGTTGAAGAAGACTTATTACTGGTTACTAAACAGGTGTAGTCCAATGAAAGACTCTTCCATGGAGAACAGAGACAGAATATCTTTACCAATATCACACTCAACTACTGGAACAAATTATTATCACAACCTACCTTACAACCGTATACATATTTGATAACACCATTGGCTTATGACAATAACATTTCCCCAGCTAAGTTGGTCCATACTTACAGACAATGGAAATGCATTGGCCTATTACTACCATGCCAGTTTAAAAAGCAATCAGACTTTCTGGACTTCCAGACACTAGCAGGGAAAATATACTCTCCGGCCAACAGATATCTATAGATATCTGCAGGTAAAGGCATACATACAAAGAGCCGAAAAAGCATGCCCCCCAACAACAACCCTGGCCAGCTATTATTGCCATAATCCAATCGGTAATATTAGGTGACCAATGAATTCTTTGATATCCCATATCTACACAGCCTTAACCAAATTAATTAAACATTCCACTGACTACACAAGACAACAGTGGTAGGGAGACTTAGGAACAGAAATAACTCTGACTCAATTTCAAATTTAATATACTTTAGTTAATACTTTAATTCTAGGACAACAGAAGGCCAAGGCCCATGAATGCTGTCCCCATTGCTCAGTGGTGATAATCAAAGTTACCTTCCATAATATATTTGTCAAGGTTTGTCTTAAACAATGAGAAGCTGGGTGCTTCAAAGAGTTCACCCAGAAGCTGGTTCTATAATCTTATTGCTCTTGGAACATAAGCATGCTTCCTTAGTTCGCTTTTTGGTACTGTATCCACTAATTATCATTTATGTCCCCTTAAATCATATTTTATATCCTTGTATACTAATTCTAGTTCTTGCATTAATATCAGATCTTCAAGTAATTTGTACATTAGTAACATACCACCCCTTAACTGCCTCAATGATAGATGCCATAATCCCAGGTCCCCTAACCTATCCTTCTAAGGTTTATTCTTACAGCATGTAATCAGTTTGCTGAATCTCCTCTGGCATCTCTCAACCATGTTTATGTCCTTCTTCAAGTAGGGACTCCAGCGCTGAGAGCAGTAATCCAAATATGGTCGAATATATGTTTTATAAAAGAGCACAAGCACTGATTCTGACCTAGAGAAAAATGATCTGTGGACATAGTTAATTAGGTGTCATGTTTTGTTAGCTATGTGTCTACATTGAGTTCAACTCTTCAGGTCGCTACTAATGTGTATGCCTAGCTCTCATTCGCTACTGACTGCACTTGGCTTTACCCCTTGAATATAGTAATCTTGCATGCTATTGTTCTTACCGAAATGCAGTACAATGCATTTGTCTAAATTGAACTGTATCTTATTTTTGTTTACCCAATTAATGATGCCCACCAGATCACTAGAGAACTTGCCTCTATCCTTCTCAGTGTCTACAGTACCATATAACTTAACATCATCTGCAAATTTAGTCAGCTTATTGCCATTCTTAATCGTTATGGTCACTTATAAAGATATTGAACAAGAGGGGGCCCAGCACAGAACCCTGGGGCACACCAGTGGTGCCCCCACCTCGGGTGACAGATATCCATTAATTCTGATGGTCTGGCATCTATCAGATAGCCAGTTCTGTATCCATTTGACCAATAATGGATCAATTCCTAGTTTAACTAATTTTGGTATCAGTATGTTGTGTGACAGGGTATCAAAGATCTTCCTGGAGTCCAGCATTAGTACATTAACTGCCTTCCCCTCATTTAAATATTGTCCAACATACTCATAAAAGCTAATTAAGTTAGTAATACAGCATCTATTGCTGGTAAAACCATGTTGTGTAAGGTCAACATGTCCCATATCAACTAATATTCTGGATAACTCATCCTTGATGGTGCCCTCTATTATTTTACCCACAGTGGATGTCAGGCTTATTGGATGGTAGTTAATGGGGTTTGCCTTGCTACCCTTTTTATAAATAGGTATCACCACTGCTCTACGCCAGTCTAAGGAAACATATGCCTCCTGTATTGATCTCTGATCTATATCGGCTATGATAGGGGCAGATTCAGCTGCCAATTCCTTTAATAGTCTGGGATTTAGTCTACCTGGACCTGATAATTTGTTAACATTAAGCAATTTAAGCCTCCTTTGGATAGTGTCTATTGTAATGATTCACATTTACACAGTTACTTCTTGTGTTGGCAAGCTTACATTTTGTTCAGGAGAACTGAAAACTGACCAAAGTACTTATTAAATTCTCTGACCATGTCTCCAGGTTTATTGCACATTGTATTATCGATATTAAACAGTCCAATCACCCTGTCCACACCCGTTTTATCATTTATGTAAGCATAGAACCGCTTGATGTTATTTTTGCTATTAGCTAGCCTAAACTGTGTTAGCTCTAGATTTTTTGATCTCTTGTTTAAGTTGTTTTAATATCAGTTTATATTTGGCAATGTTTCTGACTGTGGGGTTCTTTTTCATGTTACAGAATCTGGTTTTCGTCTTGTTAATGAGCATCCTAACCTTGTTGCTAAACCACAAGGGCTTCTTTCCTCCTTGTTATAAACTTTTTTAGTTAAGGCATATATAGCTTCCAAATGTGATACAGTTTGGATCAATAATTTCTATGTTTGTTCAACATTTAGGTGTGCAGTTAATCCCTTCCAGTCTAACTTAAGTATCTCTTTTCTCATTGCCTCAGAGTGTGCCCTAGCATAGTTTTTATATTCAGTTGATCCTGTAGTGAATTTTCTGGCTTTACTCATTTTAAACTAGACAATATGGTGGTCACTATGGCCTGGGGGTTCAAGTAATACTAAGGATGTCAGTACCTATATTGGTTAACATTACATCTAGTATATTATTACCATGGATGGGCAACGTTATACATTGCTCAATGCCTGCTGCTATCAGGACAGGCTGAACTTTTTTTGCTAAGGAGTTATTAGTCATATCACCCTTCCAGTCAACATCTGTTAAATTTAGATCTCTTATAGCTAGTACATCATTACCCTCTACTACATCAGCAATGTGCTCTTTGAATGCTTACTTGAGGGTCACACATAAACTGACCTCATCTTATATGTGGAAGGAATTTTCATAGAAAAACACGATTATATATTTCAGAATCCCAACACAACAAGTTAAATATAAACATGGGTGCTCTTCTCAATGCTGGAGAGGGTGTGGGGAACCTAGGGCCAGCCATGCACACATTTTTAGGAGATGTCCCAAGATACAAGGATTTTAGACCAAAATACACCAGGAGTTAGGGAACTGTTTGACTATACCTTTTAGGTGGCAACAATATGGAAAATCCTAACTATATGTATATTGGAGGCTAAAAAAGCTATAACAAAGAATTGGTTATCTAAAATGACACCCACAGTGACTTTGTGAAATAACATAAAGAGCGACATCTATATCATGGAGAATTTGACTGCCAGGGTATTGCAGGCTCTCCCAAAATTTGAAATCCTATGGAGAAGATGGGCTGTGTATGAAATTAATAAATACAATGATTTTGTCCCCTAGTGTAATAACATTCAATTCATATACTTTCTAATCAGAAGATGATTCTGTATTTGTATATGAAAGATTGGTCTGTATTTATAATGGATTTTAACTGTATCACAGTAATACTTGTTGATGTTGTGTCTTGGTGTCCTTTGTGAAGAAAAATGAAATAAAAATAAATGAAAAAAAAAAAGATAAGTTGAAACAATCCCAGGAGGAAATGACTATGAGACTAAAAAGTGACAATCCTATCAAATTAAAAGCACTAAAAAGTGGAAATGAGCATATAAACGATATGGGAAGTAATAGAAGGTGTTCAGGGGAAGAGGAGCTTTAGGAAAATGAATGGTGCATGGTCCAATCAAATGGTAGAAGAAAAAGAGGAAAAATTGCAATAGCACTGGCAGATATAATTTTGTTAACAAATAGATATGCCATACTAAATGAGAATGAAAACTGTGTCAAGCATATTATTGAAGCTGGAAATGTAAATTGTAAATCTGTAAATGTATCTAGTGATTCAGACGTTTTGATTGACTTGAATGGTGGATGTTTAAATGAAATAGAAAGTACTCCTGATGTTCCCTCAAAAGCAACACACAAGCACCATATTCTTATAACAGAACTGGTAAATAGATTTGACAATGATGGAACTCAAAAGAGGCAGGTGATGGTGGTAGGTGATTCCATGTTAAGGTACACAGATACCACAATATGTAAGCTGGATCATGAAAATATTCAAGTTATTTGTCTTCCAGGAGCTCAGCTAAGACAAGCTTTGTACCTAGAGTATACAGCTAAAGATAGTTAAAGAAGGTTTTAAGTTTGTGAGGAATTGGAGTACTTTTTATGTTTGGGTGAATTTGTATGGTAGAGATGGTATACATCTAAATAGGAAAGGGGCAGTAGTTTTGGGTAGGATTTCATCTGGTATATCATATAATTTAAACTAGGTACTAGGGGAAGGGGTACCACCTTCTTGCCCTGATAAGACAAAAATGGTTAACAGTGAAATAGGACCTCAGAAGTTTTCCCTAGCCAAACTGAATATTTTGTCCTTAAATGCTAGCAGTCTTAGCAATAAAATGGATCAGCTAGTTGTGGAATTAAATAAACAGCAATTTGATATAGTGGCCATCACTGAAACATGGTGAAAGGATTCAGTGGACTGGGGGCATCATTTGGCTGGTTATGAGCTTTACCAACTAAATTGTAAAGAGCATAGAAGTGGCGGTGTGACGGTCTACATAAAGAATAAACTTACTAGTTGATCTTTATCTGTCATACAGGAGGAGAGAGATGCTATCATGGAAAGTATACGGATTGAAATTGATGGTAACCCCAAACCTATTACAGTATTGTAGGGACATGTTACTGGCCACTTGGTAGCAATCAAGATTATAATCAAAAGCTACTGGAATCTATGTAGAATAGATGCATGACCAATAATAATATTGTTGTTATATTAGGGAATTTTAACATGAACACCATAGACTAGACAAATGGTACATCAGTGAATCATTTAGGAATGGAACTAATTGAAATCATAAATGAGTGTGCCTGCGGCGTCAGATCTCATTTGGCCCCTGAGCAGTCCGGTATTGCCCAGTACTGCCTGCCCTGTCGGGTATTATTGCTTGCATGGTGTGAAGAGATTGAACAAAGTTTTAATTCACAGGCAAAGTGAACCCAAAGTGGTCTACTTTGAATTTGCGTAGCACTACGCAAATTTTCCACTAAAACCTTGAAATTCGCCTTACTTCGTGTTGTTCACTTCAAGTTCACTTCAAATTACAGTTTGATAAGGCAAAGTCATTAAAAAACAGGCCACTGATCACATGCCTGACTGTCTCTGCAAGTCTGCAGGTCACATGAATCAGAGAGGCAGTTAAATAGGCAGGAAGTCAGTGTTCAAAGTGCAAAGTGGGCACAGATGCAGCATGCAACAGTCAGCATTTGTTTTATTTCAGGGTACTGCAGAAACTCCTGTACCACCAGAATTAAACAGTGGGCCATAAAGGGAACCTGCACAAAGCCACCATTGCTAATACATTTCACAGCATTTGATCCATTATCACTAGCTATGAAGCCAGCTTTTAGCGACGGGGTGCAGCCACTCATCAATTTCTGTCAGTAGCAAGTCTAGCATGTGATCGCCTATATGCGACCCTGCTATACTATGCATTGCAAGCGTGGCATGCTATCTAATGCCATGAAGGTTGCTACCATCACAACAGTCTGACTTATTACACAGCTTTCCCATCCTACCATCACAGACAACCCCAGGTAGCTACTCCCAATGTGCAGTAAAATACACAGATAGGAACTACCCGCCATTTTGCCACTTGTGCACATATCCATGCTTAAGTGAATGTAAGGTGATACCAAATGTTGAAGGGCATGTCTTACAAACTCTGTCACCATCCAATATAACTCAGGGACAGCATACTGTAGGTGCAGAAAGTATGTCCGGGACAGGACCTTCCATTTAGGACATGCGCATGCTGCAAAGTGCCAGAAGCCTGCATTCTCCACAAAGGAAAATGACAAAAGGTCAATTGTCAGCATTTCCACTTTGGCAGCATTGAGTTTATGTGCATCTGCATGATTGGGTGGGTATTTAGTGTTGTGCGCAAAAAGGCTATACAATGTGGGCTGCATTGTTCGTTGCTTTACGCATGGCATGCCAAATGGCTCTACTCTACTAATTGACATGGATGGGGTACCTTGGAGGTGTGATGGTGGGTACACAGGTGGCAAGCCTATACATGTGGTTATTTTCCTTGTTTTAAGCACAGGGATTGATGTAGTAGAATTACTACATTGACCACCACTGTTACTCCGACCACTGCTTGAACATTCCAAATGCTCCCCCTCCTCATGCCTGTGGTAATCCTCTGGTGTTATTTCACCACTTTTACTGACGTGGCTACTTACACTGATGGAAGGGGATGCCATGCTCACTAAGGTGGCTGAGGGCGATCGCCCAACTATGGCATTAGCTCCCTTCTGGTGCTGCATCCACAGTGCCTTGTGCCTGCTCTTCAGATGAGTATGCTGGCCCTCAATGCCCAAAATGGATACCCTTTTTACCATGCTTCACACACACTTGGCAAAGCTAGCAGATTGCCATTGTTTCATTGTTGTCATCTTGTACAAAAAAATCCTAAACTAAGGATTTGGATGTCCTACTCTTCATGTGTCACTGCTGGTGCTACTGTTGCATATGTAATTGCACTTTTGGTGGTGATGAATGGGAGTGTAATGCATGATTTCTGCTGTTGTGCACAATTGGACTCTGATTGAACATCACAATCTATGACTATTAATTCAGGGTCATCATCAACAGACACAGCTACAGCAGAACTTTGAGGAGGGGGCAATTGACTAACAGACTGTTTACAAACAGCCACCTTTACTTTCTTTTTTTCTGGTTCACAAATAAGGTTGCTAGCATTATCATCATAATCATCATCTACTAATTAACTTTGGAGGCTGTCCTTCTGTGGAGATATTCCATGTTTAACAGCAGCCTCAATATTATCAGCCACACTTTTTTCGTCAATGTCTGAATGTTTAGATGGACTATCTTTAACATCAGTGGAAACATGACACTGAGAGTAATCATCATGATCAGAATCACGTTCAAGTACTGTAGGTAGCGGGAAATCAACTGCACTCAAGTCTGCGGATTCAACAACATTTTTCCTACATGAAAAGTTTAACAGGGTTGAATTTGTAGCAATACTGAAGTTGTTATCAACCATGGCCTCACTAACTTTACTAACAGCAGGGACAACACCATCTCAAACCTGCATTGAAGTGACTGATTTCACTGTGAAAAACATAGTCTGACAAATCCCTTTACTTGCACCAACTACTACCTTTCCCTTGTGCTGCGTACTACCATGTCCACAACCCCTCTTAACACCGCTACCATTGGTAGCCCCTGATGAACCTGACTCATCTTCACAACAAATTCCACTGCTAATAGTCTTCTTGGCAGCAGCACCACAGTCCAGAAACTGCTTTGCCTGACCGTCTCTTCACGGGTATTTTTTCAGATGACACAGACAATTTACAACAACTTGATATTTCGACACTTTTGGGTGGCTGGGAAGCAAAACACTAAATGCAGCCACACAAGCACAACACAATACCTGTCCTTGAATCCTTAACCAATCTTCAAAAAGCTGACAGTCAAAAACAATACCTTGTTTTGATGGGGGAGGGGAGCGAGAGAGACGCAGTACCTAGCTACACAGAAGCAGGGAAATAAATTGCAGACAAGATTAGAAATTCAGAGTACTGCTATTGCGGTGCCACAGTGAAATGCATAACGTATCAATTGACAGCACACACACAGATTAAAGTTCAGGCACAGAAACTTTAACTGTTCAGTACAGTACAACACAGACAGTCCTGTAAAAAGACTGAAAAACTGCCTAGCAAACAGAATATATTTATAAATAATTCAGTGAAGTTGTACTGTGTCTACCTGAACACAAAAATAATAAAACAATAGCCAACAATGGCTGGACAAAATGCCTTTCTCACTGCTCACCCTTCTACACCACAGATCAGCCCCTCCCCGAAGCACACTTCTATAGTGTCTCTCAGCACAGAGACTGAATCAACTAAACTAACATTCAATATTCACAAAACATCAATAAATTCTTGATGATAAAACCACAGCATGGTTTACTACAATTGATCTACTAAGTTTTGTCACAAAATTATGTGGCAAAAAGGTGTTTTTAAAGGTTTTTAGAGGGTTTGAATCACAGAGCTCTGAGAGCTAACTGTCTCCAGCATTCCACTACACACACTACAATGAACTGAGGCTATGCAAGACAATATAGAGCCCATTTGACCTTACATCCCATGATTCACTGCAAAATTTGCCTTAAAGAGCACAAAAACAAGGCAAAGTAACATGAAGTCAATAGAAAACAAGGTGAAGTAATGTGACATCCATACAGAACAATGGGAACTTTGAATTATTTCAAGATGTGTAGTCATTCATTTTGTTTTGTGGCGTAGTAAGTGGAATTTGGTCTGTACACGAAACACTGCGCATAGCGAATTTTAGGCACTTCGCCCACCACTAGCTGTGATGCCACACTGTGGTTGGGGAGAGACAAAAGCTTAATGCCTCAACTTCATGACACAATTGCCCCCCTGTTAGCTCCATAATGGGGGTTCTGTAGTGTGCATGTGGTGACATGGTTGACCACACATTGCAACCTCCCACACCCCGTAAAGTTTTATTTTAGTCCATTGTGTGCAAGTCGGCTCTGTAATTGAGAATTCTTATTGCAGTAAATTGTGTTTTGGGGACTGTAAAGCGATTTTTGCCATGGAAGCATACTTTTTTTGTAGAGTAGCAGGCAGTGTGATCTGGGATTAGTCTTTGGATAAGAACTATTCTGCAAAAGGGGAATCCAAGATATAATATTTATTGTACTTGATTGATTTAGATTATTGCTTGTTTGTTAACTTTAACTATGTTTAAATTTGTTTATTGCATCATGATTTGTTTTGCACTGTAAGTAATACTTTGACAACAGGACAACTTTGTAAATAGGACCTTTGGGCACTAACAGTTTTATCCAGTTTAAAAATGAAGCTATCTACTACTACAATGTGTCTGTAAATCTGCACTCCAGTTGCTTTTTGGGGGCATAAAAAGTATGCTTTGTTGAGGAGATTTGCCTTTCTAAAATATGTATTTACCTTTAGCAGTATTTATGTATGCAGTGGGCTAGATGAGAGGGAACACTCACTCTCAGGCCATGGGGATGGGTTGGAAAGTGTTGGTTAAAAGCAGTGCTGCTACATCAAAGCCCTTCCCAATGGGCACTGTATAAAATTTAAAATACATTTTTTCTTTCCCTCTTCACTGTAACTTTAAGATGAGAGTGAAAGCTCAGTGATTCCAGATGCTGCGGTGGGCCCTGCAACAGACTGCAAAAAAAAAAAATCCTTTTGTTTTGTCTACTAAGTAATGTCTCAAACAAATGTGTGACAAAATGTAATTAAGCCTACTCATGATACATCAGTATATCAGGTAGAAGTTACAGCACAATTGTTGGCAATAGCGATGTCAAACGGATCCAGTCAGCCATGAAGAGAGATGCTAACTGCCATCTATTTAATGGAATACTATCAAACCTAAAGTAAATTCCTCTAGAGCCTGATATAATGCTTTCTATTGTGATTTCTGATGTGTTACAGTATTCTGTGGTTATGTTGTTTTGTGGTGCGGGTAGATTAAAGAATATAACAGCCAAAAACAGTTGTTTTCAGAATTGGTTTTCTTTTTTATTACTAGTTGAGGATATTCAAATATCAGTGTTTAGTACACACACACACACACACACACACACACACACACACACACACACACTTAAATGAACACATTGAGATCCATCCAATTTGTGGATACTGTACCGATGGTTTGCCATTCTCAGAAACTGAGTTGGATTGGACAGGTAAATATCATCCAACCTTCTGGTTCATAAGTGATGACATTCTGGCTTCATTATCAGCATTTTGAAGTAGTCCTCCATCCTCGGACACTCAGTTATGTTGGAATGGACAGGTGAGGAGCAGCTTCCACTGCTTTCTGAATTAAAGGTTGCTGCAATCTTTACTGAATTTCTTTTGCATGCATCTCATTCACCAGAGCAAGCAGCATTCAAGACTCACTGAATATGGGAATGTGCCAGGACCAGGAGATTGTAGTAGCACAAGTTCCACTAAACAGAAGTCCCATCACTGAAAAAGGTAAGTGGACATTTCCAATGCTTAACCAAATATTACAGTATCATATGCAGTTTTTTTATGCATGCTCGTTTAACCCCTGCCAACCCTGCCACCAACTCCCTTGGGCAGCCATCCCTCACCTCTGCCACTTCCCCATTCTGTTGTCTGTTGCCTCCTACCATCTCAACTGAACTCACATATCCCTTCATCAAAGAGCCCCCCCTACCTGTGGGGGCGACTGGGAGCAGAGATTGAAGTACCCAAGACGCTTCTTTGCATCTACATTGGGTGGAGGAGCAGCTCAGGGGCTTCCCAGCTTTACGGTGGGGGGGGGGTGCAGGCTGCAATCATCCAGTGGGCACTGCTGGCAATTTTCTCTTTTTATCTGCTTCCCACCCCCACCCTATTTGGGCCAGATGAACGGCGACCTGAGGCAGGGATATACGGGGGCATGTAGAGGCTACACACCACCTAGCATGTCCACTAATTGACCTCCAGGTGCCAAGATCCTGCCCACCCCCCAGAAGGGAAGCAAATGCTCTGGAATCCCTTCCTGCTGGTCTCCGCTCCTGACACCAGGGCTTGGGGTGTGAACACGGGTTGCCAGCATGTCGAGCAAATCCCTTCACTCAGCGCTACAGAGCCGGCTGCATGCAGTTGTTTAAATAACATTTTGGCTGTTTTGTTTCTTTTATATGTAGCACAGCCCTCCCTCAAGTACACTCATGGCATGCCTCAAAGCATTTACACTAATCACTGCATATCATACTAACACAGCACTCCTCTTAAAACAGTTCAAAATTGTAATGCAGAGATTTTTAAAAGATTCAATAGCATCAATTCAAAGAAAGTCGAGTCTTTTGCTTCCGCCAGTATGACTTCTGATTTACTGAGCTTCAATGCCATGGCAAGGCAGTTCAACTGAAAGCTGGATAAAAATTGTGTACTTTGAGAAAAAAAATTCATAAACCAATTGACATTCTAAAGTAAGCGAAACAATATGTAGAATATGTTTTTCTTTCTGTTTAAACATAAATTCAGCAATTTTTCCTTTGTTCTCCATTTAACAGATGTGGCAGCAGAGGAAAAAAAAAGAGAATGGCATCCTTTTAAACAGCTGGAAAGTAACCTTCGACTGGGTCCTGGAAAATAAGTGAGGCCCAGGCTTTGCCATTTGCAAAGTCTGTGCCACCGATCTCAGTGCTGGCCATGGAGGGTGCAGTAATCTTTAAAAACATTTGGATTCAGTAAAGGACAGAAAGAGGGCATGATTCTCAAAGGTGTTGGACAGCTGTAAGCCATATATGCACATGGGGCGTGTAGCATTTCCTGGCTGGCAATCGGATTCTTGATCCCATGCGCCACATGCTGTGAGTTAGACCAGCTTTTTGCTGGTCTAACTTTGCGTCACTCATGGGACCTTTTTACAGGGTTTGCATCAAATATTTGGTGCAAGCAATTGTAAAGGGGTAAAGTGTTGGGCACAAGGTGTGTCAGTGTGTTCAGCACAGCACTGGGTTTGATCTAAGGCTTGTCACAAGCCTGTACCAACCTTTGAGAATTGAGCCCAGAATGTCAAACATGCATCTGGCAGAAAGTTCCCTGAAATGTTTGCCTCACAAGCAAACACAAATGTAATTGAACTGAAGTAGCCTTTGTCACCCCGCTGGCTGAATACAACCTACCATTTACTGCTGAAGATCACTTGCTGAAGTTCATGAGAAAACATTGCACTGATGCAGAGGTAGTTAAAAAGATTACCTGTGGGGCTACAAAAACTGTTTGCATTTCCCCAGATGTTTTGGGCCAAAATACAAAGAAACCATAGCAGGAATGTGTTGTGCATTCTGCACATACCTGGATCAAAGCACGGACATGGGGGATGACAAACTGCATGTTATTTTGGCTGGATTCTTTGACCAGAGCCTGGGACGGAATGTAGTGTGAGTTTTAGATATGCCATTTTGCGTGTTGGGAACTGGGCAAGCAGTATTTGATTGTATTCTTGAAACCCTAAACAAGTTTAATATTCAAGTGACCAACATGGCAACATAGTCTTAAGACAATAATGCTTCCATGATTGGAAAAAGGAATTCTGTTTTGTTCTGACTAAAGGAACTCAATCCAGATATAGTTCACATGGGCAGTTAATGTCATTTGGCAGATCTGCCTATTGAGGACTGGGTATCAGACATTTTGCCATTTTGCCAGCAGTGCACAGCGCCAGCAGACACTGAAGGAATTATCATTTTTTTCCATAGTCTGTTTATCTCCAGAGATGCCTGGCTGCCATCTTCCTGCCAAGCCCCACAGCCCTATCACCCAGCTTCTCTGGGACTTACCTTCCCACCATCATCCTCTGCCATAGCACTGTGGGGGTGCCTGGTGACCAGTGCAGAGCCTGTGAGCAGTTGGTTGTCATGCTGTAGCCAGGGTTGTTTTCCACATATTTTCTCCTTGAGCCCACAGGATGAGCAATGGACACAATGTGCGAGCTCCGCCTCCATGGAGACATGCCTGGTACCCTGAACATGGGTTCCCTTCCCCTCTGTTGTTGACATCACATGCACTGCTACCCAGTTGCTGCTAGGTGGCAGTAGAACAGTGAGTCACAGCAACCCCATTCCTTGAGGGAGGAAAGCTGTCCTACAGATTCTCAGTCCTCACTTGATCAGCCCCTGAGCAACCTGTGTCTTTTTTCTAAATCCAGGTCACTGGCATGGCAGGAGGTGAGGTGCACCTCAACCCTCCATGCCAATTGGCCGGCTAGGAATTTGCATTGCTTGTTGACACAGAGCCACTGAAGATTATCAAACATGCACCCACTCTGTGGCTAAGCCTTAGCAAGGTCATTAAAAGAATGCTGGACAGGTGGCCTACTTTACAGTCTTATTTTTCTGACATGTGAACAGGATACAGTGAAAGTGTAGTCATCACACAGAGACTGCAGCATCATGAGGTGAACATTTCATTCCATTTTTTACAATATGCTTATGAACCTGAACACTGACATGATCAGAACCACGCAGGTATATGCTAGCAGGTTGTTGAAGCCACTAGCTGCAAGAGAATTACTACAGTCTGTCAGTAGTTCTGTACTAGAGGAAGAAGAGGATGTTTTGCCGGACACTGAAATTCATGATGGCCATGAAGCTAAAATGTACATAGGTGAAAATGAAGATACAGTGCTCCCTCACTGTAGTGAACCTCTCTATAGTGAAAATAGATATAGCAAATACCTGCTGTGGTTCCAGATGCTATTAGCTGTCTCATTCAGTTTCAAGCTTGAGGCTGTTAGTTTACACATTTCTCTGATATTTATTATTATTCTACTATTCTAGTTGATATAAGGCCTACAACATATTTGTTGATACAACAGTGGCAAAGGACTGCATTGGGGGAGAGGAGGAGAGAGATACAGAAACGTGTTCTGTGACTGAGCTGAGGGCCACCATACAAAGCGGAGAGCAGTGAGTGATCTGCTAAGAAAAGAAAGTGTCGGTGACAGAGCAGACAGCTGCTGTAAGAATATAGAGAGCAGACAATGATTCCCTGAGTAAAGCCATTGATTGTGCCCCGTCTTATATTTGCTTCTTTTCTGTTTTCTGCATGGAGGGACAGTCATTAGCCACAACAGAGAGAAGGAGTTGCCATAGTGTGAGCCACATTTGGAAACAGAGCTGCCAGTGGTTTCACATTTTTCTTTTTCAAAAACTTTAAACGCGGTTAAGAAGCAGCATTTTGAGAGGATGGGTAGGTATGAACAACTGAACAGCTGCCACAACCGAGAGCCTAAGTCGGAGTGAATGGCATAGAGTAAGCCCCGTTTGGAGTCAGTAACAGAGCTGCCTACATTTTCACTTCTTTTCAAAAAATGTTCTGTTTAACAAAGATTTTATCAAAACGATGCCTCAGACAGTGATAAAGGAGCAGCAGGGCAGGGTAACGGAATGTATGCATATAGGAGGAACAACAGATAGAGAGCAAGGAGCCTCCGTCTGTTCAGCTGCCTATAGTAAACAGTGTCCCCTCAAATTAACAAACAAGTTACTATAACAGGCAGTCATTATGGATGCAAACGTGATTGTTATAGTGAGGGACTATTGTAACATCCTTGGCAACATAACGGAAACATTTCCTCAAAAAGGCAAAACGTTTTTTATTCAGCAGTGCTAGTAAAAAGGAAAAAAAACTACCTATTAAATGACTCTTGGCTGAGACCTTTTTTTTTATACTCAAATTTATTCAAAAGAGTTTCAGTTTCAAAAATCACAGCATAATATGCAAAATAGAAACTCGATGCAAATATCATAGCAAGGGTACAAAAAAGACATTATATAAATAACAGTCCATACAACAAAAAGAAAAACTATACAGTCTATCAAAACAGGCCAAAGGGTATTGTAAATCACAATTGGTAAATACATCATTATAGAACCTAGGGCAGGACTCTAAATTAAGTTTCTTTAGTCAAGACTACAATTACAACCTAACAGATCTAGAAGACTGATCTTATGTTAGCTGATAGAGAAATACTACAGCTGTAGTCTTAAATGAACATGAAGAACTCAGGACAGGCTGGTGGTTAGAGCTGACCATATAGAAAAGGCTACAATTGCAGTATCAATCAATCAAAATCAATCAAAATCTTTATTTATCCAGGTGGGCACCATTGAGCAAGGCTCATTTGCAAGGTGAACCTGGTCATGAATACATCAAAGTACAGTACAGAAGCAGGTATACAAAAAGCAATACTATACAAGGAAGAAAAAGTATATACAGTGTATACAGTACAGTACAAGGTTGAAATAAATAAAAAAAACAGCACTATTTTACAATTGAAGAAGTCAGCAGATGTACAATCAACCATAGGCATACAGGGGTTATAAGCAGAGATCTTTTGAGTGAGGCAGCTGGCAACTACACCTATAGGGGAAAGAGGCCGTGTATAGGGTGGCAGCTTAGAGAGAAACAGAAGAGGAGGGATATATTACTGACGACTGGGGGGAAAATTGAGCTAAAACCACAGAAAGTGACGATGGCTGTCGTGTGCTTGTTTATTATGATAATGACGGAGGAGGGGTAGATAACTGGGACACTACTATGGATGGGGTGGGACTTTAGCCAGGCTGGAGTGGACAGGGAAGGGTGGGTGCAGCAAGAAGAGTTAATAAGGAAAGAATGAGAGCCAGAGGTAGAAACATGGGAGCGTCAGGATGGAAAGGGGGAGTTGTGGAATTAGTGGGCTAGCGGTGAGGAAAACATTTGCAAGGTGCTTTCATGTAGTGATCGTAGAGTGCCTTGAAGATATTCAGGCTAACAATGCAACTCAGCTTCAAGTTCCTTTGTAAACCATTTTACAATGCGGGTAAAGAGAAGCTTAGAGCAGCTTTGCCGAAATGAGTTTTGACCCTTGGAACTTGGAGGGCAATTAGGGAATAGCTTCTTAGAGCATAGGTGCCTAACACATCAGAAGGAGTTGTTGGCTGTTAGCAAGTTGGAGAAAGGATTTAGAACACAACACGTCCCAAAATTCTCAATATTTATGTTAGAAACAATACCTTGGTAACGTTTAATTGATACAGTTCTTATCTTGTCCACTGACTGAGAAATAATGCGGACTTCTTTTGTAAATCAAATGTCAATTTTTCCATAGCTTGTATGGGATTAGTGGTCTGCTTCCACTCCGATAAGGAGGGTGGGTCAGCTTGGAGCCACCTGCTTGTTATGGTTTTGAAAGCCGCTACTAGCAAAATATCACACAAATATAGAGCCTCTTTACCTTTAACATAGGGAGGGGGAAGATTTAACAGTAAGTATTCTAAGGCCAGGTGCTCTGCAAGGCCAAACAATAACTTTATATGATTAATTACCATGGTCCAAAAGAGGGGGCCAATTTAGGACAGTGAATAAAATTGTGAGCTTGGGAAGTTTGATCAACCCCACATTTTCTCCAGCATTTAGGGGAGCTACGAGGTGACCATTTGGCTAGAAAGGAGGAAACCAAAAAAAACCTTGGTGTAACTTTCTACGCATACTCCCTCCATGGGGGGGGGAGGTGGTACACCAAGTCCTCCTCCAAATTTGCTGCCATTGTTTATCCATTAAGATGATATCTAAGTCCCTTTTCCATGTTCCCTTTAAACAATCTGCATGATGGATTCGGGTTAGTAAGAGGGCCTGATATACCAAAGATATTGCTTTTTCTCCGCCCCTAGTGGATCAAATTTTAACAAAAGGGAGGAATTCCTCTTGCATGTGAGGTTGAGTGCTACAAAGCTTAAGATAGTTAAAAATGTAATCTTTCATTTGAAAATATCTAATTTGGTCAGTTTCTCTCCAACTGTATCTCTTCTGGGCCTTTTGTAAGAGTTGCCAGGGGGGGCGTAGAAACCTTGGTTGACTTGGGCTTTGAACCATGGATTTAGTCCTGAAGAGGAAACAATGGGTTCTCTCTCCACCATTTATATTTACAAAAACGTATTCTTAGCAACTTAGATGAGGTGCCCCTGCGCCACCCCTCAAGGATCACCCAGGTCTCAGGAGGGGAGAGAATCTCTTAAGCTAGCCTAACAACAGGCCGAGAAAGGTCTATTGTTTTCCAATGGGCCCCATAGCTGAGGTTCCCCCACAACAGTGCCAGTTTCCTTTGTGCCGCAGCCCAGTAACTTGGCAAATGAGGAAAAACCAGACTGCCTTGACTTTCAGGTAAAATTATAAGTTGTTGATGAGTGCGAGATCTTTTATATTGCCAAATAAAAGACAAAAACATTGATTTCCATTTTTATAGTTCTGACATGAGGACCAAGTATGGGACACACTGAAAAAGGTAGAGAAGTATAAGGAGGGCATTCATTTTAACAGCTTGCACCCACTGATATAGGGACAAAGAAGAAGATGCCAACATCACATATCATTCCTTAACTGGGAAATAAGGGATACATAGTTTAAGGAAAATAATTGAGAGGAATCAGGGGCTATTTTTATACCTAAACACTTAAGGGACGTTAACTCCAATTTCGTTGGATAGGTAGTGTAAAAGTGTATAGGAGGGTCATAGTGAAATACAAAGACATCTGTCTTCTGAGCATTTAAGGTATAGCCTGACATAGTTGAAGAAATTTGGAGATGTTCAAAAAGTGCTGGTAAGGAAGTGTCCAGGCTTGTGAGGTAAACTAGCACATCAGCAGCACAAAGGGATAGCTTATGTCCAAATGGGCAAAATGGACACCAATGATATTCTCATGAGATGAATACTTTGGGCCAGAAGTTCTATATACAGTGCAAAAAGTAAGGGGAATAATGGGCATCCCTGACATGTGCCCCACTGTAGCAAAAAACTTTCAGAAACATGACCATTGGCTCTAATAAAGCCTAGGGGTTTGTCACAGAGCTTAAAAAGAAAGGTGATGAACAAGGTGGGGGAGGAATCCAAAGAGGGCAAGGACGCTCCACAGGAAAGCTCATGAAACCTTATCAAAGGCCTTCTCTGCATTGAGACTTAGCAGAAGAGCTGGAATTGTATGCCTTTGAAAATGATCTATAAGATATGCAGTATGTCTAATATTATCTTGCTCCTGTCTACGAGGTATGAACCATGTTTGATCCAGGCGTACCAGGCTTGGGAGCAGCTGCTGAGGATGAGCAGTGAAAACTGAAGTAGTGATGGGCAAAGTGGTCCCAATTCACTCCATGAGGCGGTGTGAGTGAAGGTGAGCCAGGAAGTGCTTCTCTCAGCAGCGGAGTACTCGATGTTATAATGGGTAACGCCAAGTCCATTGACACTGCCTTCCACTTCGCCTCACTTCGCCTTGTTTTTAAGCTCCAAAGGCGAATTTTGCAGTGATTCATGGGATTTCAGGTCACATGGGCTCTAGATTGTTCTGCACAGCCTCAGTTTGGGGTAGTGTGTGTAGAAAGCTGTAGGAGGCAATCTGCTTTGAGAGCTCTCTGTGATTCAAACCTTCCAAAAACTGTTAAAAAACACTTTTTGAGTCATTTTTTTTGCTGAAACTTTAGTTCATCGATTATAGGAAATCCTCCTGTGCTCATATCATCGAACGTTCATTGTTTGTGCATGGATTTTGAATGTTAATGTACAACATTCAGTCTGTGTACTGAGAGACAGTGGAAGTGTGCTTCGGAGGAGGGGTGTATCTGTGGTGCAGGTAGATTAACTTGAAAAAGACAGTGCTGTCTGTTTTGGTGATATATTTCTTGTTTAACTGTGTTAATGTACATGCAGTAATATTTTCAATATTTCTTGCCATTTTTTTGCTGATTGTTGTGGTGCAGCAGTGCATAATTTTAGTTTGTTTAAAATATGTGGTTATATTACTGAAGTTTTCAATTTGCTATGCATTACTTAGTGTGTGTGTGAGGATGTGTGTGACGCGTGTCTTCAAATCAGACACCTTTTATTATGCCGCATAATAATTTCAGCAATGTGAAGCTGCTATCCACTGCAGCTGTATGATTTTTGTACTTCTTTGTGGTATCTTTACTGGTACTAGTACTAGTGACTGTTACTGCCGCAGTGCATAATTTTAGTTTGTTTTAAATATGTGGTTATATTACTGAAGTTTTCAATTTGTTATGCATTACTTAGTGTGTGTGTGAGCATGTGTGTGATGCATGTCATCAAATCAGACATCTTTTATTGTGCCACATAATAATTTCAGCAATGTAAAGCTGCTATCCATTGCAGCTGTGTGATTTTTGTACTTCTTTGTGGTATCTTTACTGGTACTAGTACTAGTGACTGTTACTGCAGCAGTACAGTACACTGCCCCCGCGGCCCACCCCAACCGGCAAAGGTATTCTTTTCCAGATTTGAATTTCTGATGGTGAGCACTGGTTAGGTGTTGTGCCTTTGTGTCTGCATCTCTTCAGTGCACAGCGCAATCTTAATCTGTCTGTGCATTTGCATCTGTTTAGGGCCCAATCTCCATCTGTAACTTAAGTCACAGTTGTTTCTTTGGCTTCCTTCAGAGTACTGGACAGGTGTTGGTGCTTAATTCTGTACGAACATTGTACTCATTAATATGCGTTTTTAAGTCAGGACCATCATCACGAGTCACTCGTGATACAAATGACGTTCTTCATCATCACGGTCACAAATGCAGTCACAAATCAAGATTTACGATCACATCATGAATCACAACATTCATTTTTTTTAATAGTTACTTGGATGTATTGTAAGCCTGTTTTGTAGTATCTCTCCAGGCTTCACCACCCCACCATTGTACTCATTGATACGTGTTTTTAAGTCTGGGAGTTTTAAGCTACAGCTCATCAGGGAAGTACAGCTGTAGGCGGTAAGCATTCACGTTTCTTCACCATCATGGTCACAAATGCGGTCACAAATCACGATTCACGATCATTCACATTACAAATCACATTAATTCTTTTTCTAGATACTTGGATGTATTGTAAGCCTGCTTTGTAGTATGTCTCCAGGCTTCACCACCCCACCATTGTACTCATTGATAAGTGTTTTTAAGTCTGGGAGTTTTAAGCTGTAGCTCATCAGGGCCCGGGGAAGTACAGCCATAGGCATTCATGTTTCTTCATCATCATGGTCACAAATGCGGTCACAAATCACGATTCACGATCATTCACATTACAAATCACATTAATTCTTTTTCTAGATACTTGGATGTATTGTAAGCCTGCTTTGTAGTATGTCTCCAGGCTTCACCACCCCACCATTGTACTCATTGATAAGTGTTTTTAAGTCTGGGAGTTTTAAGCTGTAGCTCATCAGGGCCCGGGGAAGTACAGCCATAGGCATTCATGTTTCTTCATCATCATGGTCACAAATGCAGTCACAAATCATGATTCACAATCACGTCATGAATCACAACATTAATTTTTTTTGATAGTTATTGGGATATATTGTAAGCCTGCTGGTCACAGTGCTGAACAGGGGTGGGATCCACACCTGGGCCCAGGGGAACAGGCACATCCTATTCCAGAGGACCTGCTGCTGGACTTGGTGGTGGTGGTGGTGGTTCAACTGCCTTGGAGTCAGGACAGGAGACAGTGCTGGTCCTGCTTTGGGGGGGCACTTATAAGTTTTAAGTGGTCCAACAGGAATGGGCACCCATGCCCTCCACACATGCACACGGTATGATGCTTACCACTACCACACTCTCCCAGAGCTGCCCTGTCCCAGACATTCCCTCACCCTGGTCCATCTCTTCTACTGAGCTCCCTCAGTCTGAGCAATCACTACTCACACTGTCACTCAACACACACATACATACACAATCACACAGACACAGACAAACAACTAACTACTTATAAAGATAAGAAAAATAAAATTTACAGAAAGAACAAATTAAGTGAAAAAGAGTACAGAAAAGACAAAAAAATGTAGCTTTTAAAAAAGCTGTTGGGTCTAAATCAAAGTTTAAATCTCCTCGCTCTGATCTAAAAGTATCAGCAGTCACAAAACACACTACTGTCTCTCCATCTGCACAGGAGAAAGTAAAAGTGTCTGCTTGTATGACTCACTTTCTTCCTGCCTAGCTAAAGAGCATGTGACTTACAGTACTGTACGCGATGTGATGTGTGGGGGGGGGCTGCCAAATCTTAAACATCAAGTGGATTACTTAGAATTATAATGAGGAACGCGAAGTCCATTAAAAACAATGACTTTGCCTTAGTTTGCATTGCCATTCTGCCTTAGCATAAGTGGTAATGAGAAGGCAGAGTAAGCACTTGCATTGCTCAATTGCATGGAGTGGTAATGCCGGCGCCCAATTTCACGTTCACTTTGCCGGTGGAATTTAAATTCGCTGCATCTCTAAACTGAAGTTAAAATGTTGTTATCCATGTTTAAAATAGTAACTGGCCTATATGAGGCACAACTGGATGGGTCTTTGCCCGGCTTCATAATTACAGAAATAATAGCATGGGTCCATGAGGGGAGATGCTACGTTGGGGACTTAAAACAAAGGAGGAAAATTCTTTGCAGGATAGGGGATAGCTCTGCCTTAAAAATGTTATAAAATTTGTCTGTAAGACCATCCAAGCCAGGACTCTGCTGAGAACTGTTGGAACTTTGTTAGATCCTGCATGCAAGCTTAAGCTATCATTGACCATGGTAGCAGACATTGGTACCTGCCTTTGCAATTCCAGGCTAGAACATAACCAGCTGTTGGACAAGTTTTCTATATATCACCTAACCGAACAGTAGCATCCTACAACCAACACATGCTCCTGCTTTTGGAAATATGGTCCACCACTCTTGCAAGTGCTGAACTGTGGGAAATGCCAGCATGCAGGAAATTAATGCTGACAGTTCTTTGCCTTCTGCATTCCAATAGCAAACCAAGATCAAGCATTCAGCATGATCCTAAAGGTAAAAAACAAATTAAGGCAATTTCTGAAAACCTTCTACTCCTTGCTTGTAATTAAAATGAAGTCAGAGACTGTTTTGCTGTTCAGCAACTAAAGGAGGTTATCAAGGCTGCAAGAAAGGCAATTGCAACATATAACAAGGAGCAGCTTGTAAAACTGGCAGCAGACTCTAGTGGCCATGGAAGTGGGATATAAAGACACTTGTAACATTCATATGGAGTAATAGCACTGATGATAAGGTGCAGTAAATTTTGAACTGTTATGTTAAACACATTTTTGTGTAATAAAACTGTTTGGTAAACACTTTGGGTGTGCTGGGTTTTCATAATTAATACATATTGCTACTGACGGTCCTATAAAAAGTGCTACATGTTTATTTAACAAGCTAACCACAATACAGATAAAACAATAATAACATCTGGCCAAAGAAATAAAGCAAACAGTCTCTGAGTCAGAATGGGGGTGAGGGCACTGAACAAATATTGCTGCAGATGATTGTTTCTGGTGTTCACATTATTTTCCTTTTATTTTAAATTCAGCAAAGAACAAGAACATTAACAGTGATTCTACATTTCATGTGCCTCAATAACTAGCTGCTAATATGTGAAACAAGACCCATGTTGGTCTCTGAATGTGCACATCTTATGCTAATAAAATGTCCCTGATTTTGATCAGGACACAAATAGTAGTAGTACATGGAGTCCACGGTGAAGAGAGGAGGGTTACTAGTGGGCTACCGAAGGGTTCAGTACTGGGACCAGTCCTTTTTAATGTCTTTATAAGTGACATTGCAGAGGAACTGGAAGGAAAAGTATGTCTCTTTGCAGATGACACAAAGATCTGCAATAGGGTTGATACACCAGATGGAGTGGAAAGGATGAGAAGGGACTTGGCAAGGTTGGAGGAATGGTCAAATGTATGGCAGCTCAGATTCAATGCAAAGAAGTGCAAGGTAATGCACCTGGGAAACAAAAACCCAGGGGAAGAGTACACAATGGGGGTGAGATACTGACAACAGTAAAAATGGAAAGGGACCTGGGGGTAATTATATCAGATGACCTAAAGGTGGGCAAGCAATGTGAGAAGGCAGTAAGGAAGGCTGGGGGGGATACTGAGATGCATAGGGAGAGGCATCAATAGTAGAAAACAGGAAGTTGTTATCCCTCTGTACAGACAGTTGGTGAGACCCCATCTGGAGTACTGTGTGCAGTTCTGGAGACCCCATCTCCACAAAGACATAGACAGAGTGGAGGCTGTCCAGAGGAGGGCAACCAAAATGGTGCAGGGTCTGCACCAGCAGAGATACGAAGAAAGACTAAAGGAGCTTAATATGTATACCCTTGAGGAAAGAAGGGAGAGATGGGACATGATAGAAACTTTCAAGTACCTCAAGGGAATCAACAAAGTCCAAGAGGGTAGCATCTTTCAGAAAAAGAGATGTGCAAGAACAAGGGGGACACAATTTGAAGATAGAGGGAGGACGGCTCAGAGGTAATGTGAGGAAGTACTTTTTCACAGAGAGGGTTGTAGATGCATGGAACAGCCTCCCCGAGGAGATCGTGGAGTCAAGAACAGTGGGGGAATTCAAGAATCATGGGACGGACATAAGGCAGTCCTAGTGGGGGGTAGGAGGAAGTAAGCTGTTGGTTAACTAGGATCTGCAGCTTATCTGTTAGGTAGGAAAATGGGCAGACTAGGTGGGCCAAGTGGTCCTTATCTGCCGTCAAATTCTCTGTTTCTATGTCCCTGATTTTCAGGGGCTCTGTCACTGAGTCACTTATCCTTTTCCTCTGTGATGACTCACACCTTGAAATAAGCCTTTTCTCAGTATGTTTTTTCCAGTTACCATTTTCTACACAACAATCAATCAATAAATACACAGGGGATATGCCATGGGCCACCTAGAAATAAATCATCTAGTTTTAGTTTCATATTTTGATCTCTATTGACCTCATGAGGGGTGGAGCCATGAGTGAGGTCTATAGAGATCAGCCACTTGTGAAGTCAATGGAGGTCAAAAACTGAGGCAACCCATGGCATACACAGTTTATGCTATGGGCTCTAGAATAAATACTGACAGAGTGTTTGTCTACTGTCACTGTCTTAACTTATTAAAACTTGCTTAAAATGGCTGAAATTAGTTTTGTTTGTTGCACTTTCATGATCACTGAACTGGTTCTATGATGCCATGCATGCTGACATCAGTGCTTCAACACAGGACTAGAAAGGAAAGACAGTAAGGAGTGATGACACTGATAAAGTACATGCCACCAGAAATGGGGGAATGGATCTGGTCTACTGTTACACATGGCAGCATAGTGAGATGATAAAACACAAGGTACAGTAGCCTGCTGCTATTGCAGTTAACAAAGGAATACACATGTCATAACTTGGTCTGCTTCATCTGCTTTTTTTTTTACTTTTTAGATTTATTTATTTATTGAACATTTCTGAGAGTACCTTTGAGCACAATTGCTCTTTTACAAAGGGTTCACATCAATAACAGAGATTACAAAGCAACATAACAAATAAAAGTGAGTTCCAGTAGAATGAAGTCAAATAAGTACAAATATAGTCAAACAAGTATAAATAAAAAGTCTGGAATTAATTGCATACAGTTTTGCAATATGGCAGGTAGACAGAATCAGTGTGAAACAAGCACAGTAATGGTACATGGCACAGAAACATAGAAGTGAGAACAGAGATGTTGGTGCTCATGGCCAAACTGAAAACTGCAAATTTGAAAACTGGGCACACACCAACCAAGTAGGCTGGACACTACTACCCCAATCTAATGAAGTACAAATATTGATAGACTTGAACTTAACCTGTAGAAAACTCAATCTGAAGTTTTTTTTTAAAAAAAGGTTCTGAGACTAGTCTTAACTCCAGGCCAATATATAGTTTCCACCCCAACTCCGCATTCTGTCCCCTGTGCTGTGCTGCTGTGTCTGTGTTTAAAGAACTTGTTGAAAATGACTTTAAGCAGCTGTTTCGTGACCTCTCACAAGTAGCCTTTTAAAACTTAAATACCAATGAATGTTTAACTTTAAAAAGCTTACAAGAGAATCACAGTATTATCATAAAAGAGGCAGACAAGGGGTGGCTGTGTGGTGTTGCAGAACAAGAAAGAATATGTGGAAGAAATATATCAACTGTTGAACAATACTGATGCTTACAGTATGTCAGATTGAACAAAGACCCAACTATCAATTTCAAATTCAGTGTTAATGAGACTGTATCTGATGCCTTTTCACAGGGAATTATTGGTGAAAAAACTAGACTTTTTGATAAACAGAAACCCAGTGACAGCAACATTTTAGATATTAACAAAAGTGCACAAAAAGAAGGAAGAACCACTGGGTCGACCAGTAGTTAGTGGCATTTGGTGACTAACTGAACCTCTCTCTCTCAATACCTTGACTCATTTTAAGACTCTTTGTGGAAACATTACCTTCATATATCAAGGACACCACACATGTTCTAAATATATGTAATATCATCAGTGTGGAAGAAATGTTCAGTTAGCCACCCTTGATATAGAATCGTTATACAATAACGTACCACGAGGGACCTCTTGATCTGGTGGCCAGCGGTACTGGGTCATAACAGTGATGGCAAAACAAAGACAGTAAAAATAGTGCTGACAATGTCAGTGAGAAAGAACAATTGAATAACCTAAAAATGAACAGTGCCAAAATCCAGTAGAAAGGGCACCGAACAAACACATGTGACACATAGTAACAAATACAATGCAGGGGGCTTAAAGGCCCCCTACACTCCCAACATAAATATAAACATCCTCCAATACAGCACCCCCTTAAAAAGCAATAGTCTGGGAGGGGTGACATTCAGTATATATTGTGAGTCCTTGGGGGTATGCAAGTCAGGGAAGGGGACAAAGTGCAGAGGACAGTAAGTGATGAAAGAAAAGTAAAAAAAAGCATACCACCCACAAGTATCGAACGTAGGTCCATGGCACCCAACTAGAGCACACAATGACTGACTCAGTCCACTAGGCTATCATGCACACTACTGCCTACATACTTCTGCCATGTCCTTCGCAGTCTGACCTACTTGCTGACAAGCCATGTGCTACAATTTCCTGCTGCTCTTCTTACATTCACTTTTTTTGTCTCGCTGTTTTATTCACCATATTCTTGTTTGTTCACCATTATTTTGTTGGTATTACGACTCAACACCATGGCAGCTTTCTCAATACAAAGGACAACAAAGTAAATCCACCGACTGAATTTTTGGTGAAACTACTGGAGTATGTTCTCAAGTATAATGTATTCATGTTTGACAATAAACTTTTTTTTACAGATCAAAGGGACAGCTATGGGGAGCCACTTGTGCCCCATCAGTCACTAACTTGTACTGTATGTTGGCAGTTGGGAAAATGAGCATGTTTTGAACAAGAGGGTCAATCTATTTTTCAGTCACATCCTGTTTTGGGGGAGATATACAGATGATGTACCATTGGTCTGGCAGGGTACTTCCTTGGAGTTTGAGAATTTCATAACTTTGCTACATGAAACAAATTCTAACCTTAAATTTTCTTATAAATGTGACCAAGAGACTATAGCATTACCCCGATCTTACTCTCACAAAGAATGGAATGGGTAGTCTTGAAATTGAACTATATAAGAAGGAGGTAGATGGCAACACGTTCCTGCTTGCATCCAGTTGCCCTCCACCACACGTCACTAAAAACATTCCTAAGGGGCAGTTCCTTCATGTAAAAAGGAACTGCAGCACTGAGGCTGCTTTTGAAACAGGAGCAACACATCTCACACAATGGCTTCTCAATAGAGGTTATAGTAACAAAAATATTTAAGAAGCTAGAACTGCGGCAGCTTGTTATGACAGGTCTGAACTTCTATGGGAGAAAAATCACAATCCTGAGAATTCTTTTAATTTTGTTACCACCTATTCATCACATGCCTTGGAGCTAGAAAGAACAGTTAAAACACATGGGAATGTTTTGGCTAGTGGCCAAGGACTCAGACATATTGCTGCTGTACCCCAATGTATGTCATATAAACATGCTCTCACTCTATGCACTTTTTTATCCTTAGTTTTTAACTGCCCTTTTTCCATAGTCATGCTTCATTTGCTCTCTGCTTCATGTTTTTTAACTTCATTGGACCTCATTCTTGTTTTATCTATTAATTAATTGCCTTGTAATGGAATTTATTGCAGTACTTTGGCTGTGACCATTCATTTTAAACTTAATATGTGATGTGATGTTTTGTCAATTACTTGTTAGACTATATATTTTTTTTTAGTTGGTCATTTTTCTTACCTTTGGCCCCAAGTCCAGGCATCCATCTCCTCCGGGTGCCATCCAGACCGCTCCGGTTCCGAGCTTCACTGTATACCCCCACAGCTTGCCCCCCATGGCAGGTTGGCAGAGAGATTCCCCCCATCTCTGCTGACACAGGATCCTGTCTCAGTGAGCCCTCAGAGCCGGGTGTCCCACCGAATGGCCATCAAGCCTCCGTGGCCGGTGCCATTTTTCCCTGTTCTCAAATTTCCCGGAGTCGGAGGGCATGCAATGACGCCATCGGCCATGGACGTGCATGTGTCTGCGTGTGCTCCTGTCCAGGCATCTGCCCTCAACTCCTCCCTAGTGTATGGCATGCGTCCCTGACCCCCAGCCTCCACCAGTGGGCAGTTGAACACTGACCAATGTGGACCCCCCTCCCCAGAGAGGAAGAGCAGTCCATCAGACGCTCGATTCCTCTCCTCCGCTGCCAGACCACGGCAACCCGTGCTCACTCCTGAACCCAGGTCGCTGGCGTGATGTGAGGTGTGGCATCCAGCACCTCAGCCCTCAGCACCACCGGGCAGGCTAGACTATATGTATTGTTGAGTGATTTTGATGCACTAGCCTTTGATAAAGGACTAAGCATGTCTGAAACGCATTAGACGTGTGCACCCCTCCCCCCTCAGCAAGTGATCAAACAGGAGTTCAACATGTTTGTAGTTCATTTGCATCACCAGGTAAGGAAAGAGGTCCAGCTCCCCATAAAATGTGCAGGGGAAACGCCGGACCTAGCCCAACAACTAATGCACCGAAATTTGGCCAATGGAAAATCATGTCCAAAATACCCGCAGTCTGGGAAACAAGATCCCAGACCTGCAGGCAACAATGACAGAGGCTAGACTGGACATAGTAGCCATTAGTGAGACATGGTTCACCAGTAACCACACTTGGGAAACTTCGGTACCCGGCTATGTACTTTTCAGAAGAGACCAATGTGCAAAAAGGGGAGGGGAGGAGCAGCTCTTTATGTCAATGAAAATATCAAAGTTACAGAAATTCAGAATACACATAGGGAGCCAGAAGAACTGTGGGTCACCCTGGAAACAGGAAATGGGACAGCCATACAAACTGGGGTTGTCTACAGGCCTCCAGACGAGGGGAGGACATAGACACATTACTGTTATAAGATATACAGAACATGACAGCTAAAGGGGAGGTTCTGATAATGGGAAACTTCAACATGCCAGACACAGATTGGTCAATACAAACAGGAACATCCACCCGAACTAGACATATAGTGGATTCCCTGCTGGGGGAGGGCCTCAAACAACTGGTACAACAATCCACAAGAGGCAGGGCTATCCTAGATCTAGTACTGACTAACGGGGATAAGATAACAGAACTCTAGGTAGAAGGTCACCTAGGGGTCAGTGACCATCACATGGTATGGTTCAATTTGGCCACTAGAACTAAATCATCCCATTTCAATGCAAAAATATGGGACTTCAGAGGAGCTGACTTTGATAAGATGGCCAACAGAGTTAAGCTAGCCATGGCAAGAAGAAATACAGACGAGGGTGTACAGGCAAAGTGGGCAACATTAAGGATGCAATACTTGAAGCAACATCCCATTGTGTCAGGGAGAAAAGCAAGAGCAAAAGAAGGAGGAAGCCACTTTGGTTCTCAAAAACAGTAGCAGAAAAGGTCAGAGCCAAAAGACTGGCCTTCAGTAAATATAAGGGAACACAGCAGGATGTAGATAGGGAGGTATGCCAAACTTCACTAAGGGAAGCAGGGAAGGTAGTAAGGCAGGCAAAGGCCCAAATGTGAGAAACCCCAGCTCGAACAGTAAAACAAGGGGGCAAGACTTTCTATAGATACATTAGTGAAAGGTAAAAGTCAACAGGGGATAAGGGGAAGTGTGTGGAGGAGGACCAAGGAAAAGCATCTATCCTAAATAGATATTTCTGCTCAGTATTTACTGAGGAGAAGGTATGGCAGGGCCCACAGCTCAGCACCATAGACACAGAGGGAAGGGAGGTGTGCACAAGTCCCTTCACAAAAGAAAGGGTCCTACAGGAGCTCGCTAAGCTCAGGGTGGACAAGACAATGGGACCGGATGGCATACATCCCAGGGTACTAAAGGAGCTAAGGGTAGAACTAGCAGAGCCATTATCAGAACTGTTTAGTGAGTCTCTGAGCACAGGAGAGGTCCCAGAAGACTGGAGAAGGGCTCATATGATCCTGCTTCACAAGAGTGGTAGCAGGGAAGAGGCAGGAAACTATAGACCAGTCAGTCTTACCTCAGTAGTGGGCAAGATTATGGAGGCACTCCTTAAGGAAAGGATAGTGCAACACCTGGAATCCATAGGAGCACAGGATCCAAGACAGCATGGTGAATGAGTCTAATATGTTTCAATATAAGAAAAAATAGCAGGACAAGAGGACACAGCATGAGATGGCCGCCAGGCTGGGCGCGTCGTCGCTGCTTCTCTGAAGAACTAGTTTTATTTTTATTTAATTTTATTGGCATTTTATTTTATTTGTGTTTAAGACTTGGATTTGGTGTATGTTTCGGTGTTCGGCGTTCCTGCGTTAGCATTACTATTTGAGCGCATTGACTATCTGTCGTACCGGTTCGCCAGTGCCATTTTGTGGGAGACGCCAGCAGCTCTCTTTTGGAGTCTTTGGTGGTCCTGGTCGAGAGTCCGGTGTGACTCCAGCGGAAGGAGTATACTCCGTGGGTTACCAGCTTTGTGGGATGCTCTGTGGGTCGCTGTATGTGGGAGTGATGTTCTGGGAGATATTTGGGAGTCTGGATGGTTGTCTGACATTGATACTCTCTGTTTCACTCCCCTTGTTTTGGATACTGGAGGGGTTCGGAGAACTCAAGCTCTGTTTTAGCAGGGTCATGATTCGTTAGTACTCTCCCACATTCTCCCCCCACAGTCTGAGGCAGGGATTTTGTGATTTTGTCTCCTGGCTTATTTTGTGAAGAAGTGTCTTCGGTTGAGGGGAAAGTGAGGAGCTAGCCCTGAATGCATTTGGAGGAGCTCTGGATATTGGGTCTGTTGAAGAAGAGATGGAAGATCTTGGACTGGGGCTCTGTTGGAGACTGTGAGCCCTTTGAGTTTGATAACCTATAGGTAGTTTTTCCTGCCTTCTGTTTGCCCTGGCCGGTGCTCTCCTGGGTGTTGCTACTCCACAGGGGTTGGAGTGTTTTCCAGTAGGGGAGCTGAGTGGGGCGCCTCGCCACCTTGGACCATGGAAGGGGCTGCAGTAGTGGCTCTTCTCATGGCCCTTTAGTGTGAGTGGCAATAATTGCTGGGGGGCGTGGCTTTCGGCTGGAAGTAAATGAGATTGGAATCTGCTTGATCCTCCGTGGATATAAACTTGCTGGATTTTCTGAACTTCCTGGATCTCTTTTGGACTAATTTTTCCCTTCGGATTTGTGTGGCTGCCTCTTCTTTGGACCTGGACTGTCTTGGACCTATATTGTATCTGAGAAGCTGCTGATTTTGTCTCCTGTTGACTCTGTTCCGGACCTTGGGGTGGTGAGAGGACCCTGGGTCCAAATTTTTTGTTTATTTTATTTATTTGTTACTTGTTTGATTTGATAGTGTGTGTCTTTCTCCTGGTTTGGGAGAATGATTAATTTTATTTCTCCCCTGTTTGTGAGAGAACTGGGAGGGGAATTTAAATATTTGTATGTTTTTTATTAGGCAGTGAGAGTGCCTTTATACCCTTGTTCCCCGGTGGTGAGAGGACTGGGGTAGGAGTGGTTTGTTTTAATTTATTTTTTGTGGTTTTTTTCATAATTTATTGATTTAATTTGTTTATTAGTTAGTTTTAGATAGTTAGTGAGGTTATTTTGTATATTTTGGGTGGTGGGTTTATTTTTATTGTTTAATTTGGTAAGCAGCATCATGTGCTGGCCTTCTTCCTCCACGGTGGTGTGTTATTCCCCCTCCTCTCTTCATGCCTTCCACCACTTTTGCACTCCTCCCTTACAGTTCGAGATTTATCAGCATTGTAGGGTGTTGGGGATTGCTCGTGGGAGGGTGAGGGGGGCGGGGGCGGAACAGGGAGGAGGAACGAGCGGGGTCATCGCATTGGGGTTATTAAGTCCAGAAGGCGCCCTGGGGTGAAATGGAATCCAGATCAGGGTCCACCCTGTCTGGTCTCCATACCCAAGGGCACTACTGATTTCAAGTAGGCAGATAGGCCCGACAACCTCTGAGGTTTGTCCAACTCGGGCGGTGTTATGCAATGCCAGGTCTGTTAGGAATAAAACTGCTATTATTGCCGACCTTATTGGTTCGGCTGATCTGGCTTGCATCACCGAGACCTGGCTGGATGAAAATTCTGGCCCCATAGTGCAGGTCATGATTCCGGCCGGGTACTCGGTGATACACCACCCGACATTGGACCGCAGGGGTGGGGGGGGGTTGCAGTCTGTTTTAAGACTGAATTGGGCCTCTCGAATGTGGTAGTGGGTGAGGCTGAGTCCTTTGAGTACACAGTTGTAGCAGGTGTAGGCGTTCGAATCGTTCTCATCTCACCGACCACCCGAGATGGAAATGTTTCTTACAGGAAGTGGCAGACTTCCTCGTCGACATGTCGTTTGAGTCTCCCAGATTGATGGTGTTGGGTGACTTCAACGCCTGGGTGGACGATGAACTCTCACAATTTGGTAAACACTTCCTCCAATTAATGTCTTCTTTGGGCCTTACACAGGTAGTTTCCACTGCTACACACAAATCTGGACACTCTCTCGACTTGGTCTTCCTTCTTGGGATTGATGCATCCGATATGGGGGTGGAACCAGTCATTTGGTCTGACCACCACATCATGAGGTTCAATTTTTGCACCCCCCCGGGAAGGCCAGCCCCTGTGGAGATGGTCAGGTACTGCCCATTACCGAATGTTACTCCACAAGGCCTGGCGGCGGTCCTTGACCTATCATCCCTCGTGTTGGTGGGCAGTAGTCCAGAGGCACTGGTGCAGGCCTATAATGAGGCCATCACGGTTGCCCTGGATTCTATTGCTCCTGTTCGCGAGCGCCGTCTTTCCCGTCACCCCAGGGCCCCTTGGTTTGATGGGACTCTGAGGGAGATGCGGAGACAAGGGTGAAGGTTAGAGCGTTGCTGGCGCAACTCCGCCCTTGATGCCAACCGTCTTAGATTGATTGAACATTATACCAGTTATCAATCTGCAATCACCCTTAAGAAGGCAGAATTCCTGTCCAGGGAGATTGCAGTTGCTCAGAATCGACCAGCTCAGCTGTTCTGAACTGTAGATAGACTGTGCAACCCAGCCTGTCTGCAAGTTCGGAAAGCCTTTTCACAAATTGAGTGCGATGAGCTCGCTCGATACTTTGCAACTAAGGTGGCTGACATCAGGGCGGACTTGTGTCCAACAACCTCTAAGGATGACATGGTGGGAGTGTGCAAGAGCACAGGACCTCGCTTCTCCTGGAGTTCCTTTTGTCGACCTGAGTTCGTGGATATTATGAGGATCATCCATAGTGTGCACCCTACAAGCTGCGGCTTGGATCTTGGACTGACTACCCTAATTTTGGGTTGTTTAGACATCATTGGTCCAGTTCTGGCACAAATTGTCTGGTGCTCCTTGGAGTCGGGTGACTTTCCTAGCTCTCTGAAAGAGGCGGTGGTGACACCTCTCTTGAAGAAAGCTTCCTTGGACCCAGACTGTTTTTTTAGCTACAGACCCATCTCTAACCTTCCCTTTATTGGGAAGGTTATTGAAATGGTCATAGCTGCTCAATTGGATGATCATTTAACCATCCATAGTATCTATGAATCCTTCCAGTCTGGTTTCCGTAAAAGACACAGTACCGAGACTACACTGGTTCGGGTGCTAAATGATCTTCTGAGGGCGAGAGATCAAAGGAGACATTCTATCTTGGTTCTCCTTGATCTCTCTTCAGCTTTTGAAACTGTGGATCACATGGTGTTGCTAGCACGCCTGGGGCAAATTTGTGGAATGTCTGGAACCATTTTTAAATGGTTCAATTCATTCCTCACTGGGAGATCACAAAGAGTTGTGTCGGGGGATTTTTTCCTCCGGCCCAGTCTCTTTGTTGTGTGGAGTGCCTCAGGGTTCTGTGCTGTTGCCCATGTTATTTGCAGTGTATATGCTGCCCCTCGGAAACATTATAAGATGGTATGGGCTGAGGTTTCACTGCTACGCAGATGATACCCAGCTATACCTGTCTTTTGCACCTGACCAGGATGGAGGTCTCTCAGTATTTAATAACTGTCTGGGGGAAATCCAAGACTGGATGGATTCTAGTTGGCTAAAGTTGAACTCGGAGAAAACTGAGGTTTTGGTTGTGGACCCGGGTGGTCAGATTGAGAGGTCGTGTGCTGGCGCGCCTTCTGGAATTTTTCTTGGCGGTGTGTCAGTACTGGCCTCTGAATGGGTGCGCAACCTTGGGGTGATTCTTGACGATAGGCTGACTTTTCAATCCCAAGTGTCAGCCGTCGTCAGGACTTCCTTTTTACCATCTTAGGAATATTGCCTGGGTTAAGCACCTTGTTCCGTCTGACTCTCTGTCAACATTGGTCCACGCCTTTGTGTCCTCATGCCTCGACTACTGCAACGCCCTTTACTTTGGTCTTTCTGAGGTTGAAATCCACCGCCTACAGCTTGTGCAGAACGCGGCAGCCCGGGTTTTGACTGGGACAAGCAGGTCCTGTCACATTGCCCCGGTGCTGCGCTAGCTGTACTGGCTTCCAATACGGTGGCGGATCACCTTTAAAGTCATTTTATTGACTTTTAAAGCCCTTCATGACCAGGGTCCGTCCTATCTGAAAGACCTGCTGGTTCCTTACTGCCCTGGCTGATCACTCCGCTCGGCCGACATGGGGTTGTTAGAGATTCCAAGAGTGAGTTTGAAATCCTCTGGCAGCAGAGCATTTTCTCATGCGGCACCCACTCTTTGGAATTCTCTACCATGCCGGTTACGGGAATACTCCTCCGTGGAGATTTTCAAGAAGGAATTGAAAACACACCTATGGAGAATAGCCTACTTGGAAGGTTAAATGTATTGTAAAATGTGTGAAATTTTATTGTAATTTATTATGTTTTTATGATATATTTTATAATGTTCATGGTTTTTGATGTTTTGTATTGTATGTTGAAGCTTTTATTAACTTGTTTAGCTCCTTGATACAGTGAAAGGCGCTATATAAATAAAATTATTATTATTATTATTATTTATTATTATTATTAGAGGGAGGCCGATTAAGGGGTAATGTGAGGAAGTTCTTTTTTCACAGAAAGGGTGGTGGATGCATGGAACAGCCTACCTCAGGAAGTGGTGGATATGAATACAGTGCAGGGCTTCAAACAGGCATGGGATAGGCATAAGGGAACAGTACAGATGAGTATGAATAGATAGGCCATTGACAGAATAAAGGCCTATGGCACATTCATAAGGTAGAAAAAGAAATGGGCAGGCTGGATGGGCCTTGCGGTCCTTATCTGACGTCAGCTTCTATGTTGCTATGTTTCTATGTTTCATTATGGGATTTTAATATATTATTTATTTGTTTTCAAGAGTTGTGGCATCCAGTCTACTTGGCTGGTGTGTGCCCGGTTTTAAAATTTGTAGTCTAATGGTACATGGTCTCAGAGCCAGAGTTTGGCACAGTTCAAAGAGTATACTGGGAGAGACATTAGTTAGGATGATTAGCATTTACTGTTGTATTGAACTGTTAGGGTTTCCCGTATTGCTCTCTTAAACAATCAAACTTAGGTAGACTGAGTATGGTATTGGACAGCTCATTTAATCAGCCAGAAACCCTAACTGTGAATGAACACTTGTCCAGCTGAGTATGCCTGAAAAGCAGTTGAAGGGCATTCAGAACCATGCTCCTGGTGGTGTAGAGATTGGCAATAGGGCAGAAGCAGTGAGTTAGAGACAGGGGGTTAGGCCCAGTAGCACCTTCTTGGCTAGCAGACATGTCTGAAACTTAATTCCTAGATAGGAATAACTCATTTGTTTGGGTGTAGAGGGTGCAGTTGTGGGTCACTTGTCAGCCTCAAGCACAATGCGACAAGCCTTATTACAGATCAAATTTATTTTGCTGAGAATTGAGCCACAAGTAGTTGTGTAGACAGGGAGGCCATAGCCAACTAGTGACAGCACAGAACTTGCCACTATGAGGTGTCTAGCATCGGCAGTGAAGCTGACTTGGTTACGGTATGAGACTCCCAGTCTTCTGTTTACCATGGACACGAGCTGGTCAATGTGGGGAGCAAAAGAGAAGGTGTTTGATTTTCATAGCCACGAGAATGCTGTAAGCCCCTGGTGCACCCATCATTTGGTGTCCGGGGGTTGCGGCACTCTCTCAGCCAGCAATTGGAATTTTCAATCCCGAGCACCAAATGATGCAAGTTAGACCAGCTTTTCCTTGGTCTAACTTGTGCCATTTGGAGGACCCTTTTTACGGGGCTTATGCCATATTTTTGGCACAAGCTGCCTTAAAATGAGATAACTGTCACAACTGTGCCTGAGGTACTAAACTCAGATGCAGTTGTGTCAAAGGAGTTTGACGCAGCTGCACCAAAAAATGCGGTTGATGCAGGGCTTGACACAAACTCTACAGCACCCTTTGAAAATCAATCCCAAGGTATTGTGCAGGATCACCCCGAGGTATCTGAAGGTTTCCGCCTATTCAAGTATATGTCCCAGGTTATTGAGGATGATGGGGGGAAACTTTTTCTTCATTTGTGGACTTGTAAAGAGCATTGTCTTAGTTTTTTGTAATTTAGAACCAGTTTGTTTTGGGAGAATCATTTTTCAAGGGCCTCAGACATTACCCAGGAGAACAGAGGTAAGACTGCCAAGGTTAGGGTCCTTGAAATAGAGAACAGCATCATCTGCTCAGAGAACTACATGCACATACTGAAAGGCGTCAGGCAGATGGGTTTATGAGTACACCAAATATTAGGTGACCCAGAACGGAGCCCCGGGGAACACCAATGGATACAATTCTAAGCAGTACCAATTTAACAATGGTGCCAATGGTGCTATGGTGCCAGACCCACACTCAGAAGGGGGCCTAGAGGCAGCTGCAAGGGGTATCATCATCATCACTGTGTCACTGACTGGCAAGAGAAATCAAAGACCCAACTAAGCTGGTTAGTGAAATGGATTAGCCGGTGAGTCATAACAGTGGATCATGAATATGCAGATCACTATCATCCTACATGCCCTCACACAACAGCACAAGCCCTGCACCCACTGGGGACAGTTCATAATATCAAGTTTAAACATGTAGACATTGCCTTTTGTGAGATCAAGGCTCAAGACATTCCTCTCCATATTTTTCAATTTAGTCTGCAGCAAGTGATAGTTGAGTTAATGATGGGAGTTCCCCACTTTAACTGTCTGTACCAGAGTGGGCTGGAGGGACTTAGACCTAGGACAAGGCTGTGCAGTGTTGCTCCTGGAGCTGAACTCCCACATCTGTGTAGTGGTTATCACTGGCTTGTTTCACCCATGTAATGCTGATGATAGGTTGGAACACTGCCACCCCCGCCCCCATAAAATGCTGATCCCAGAATGAACCCCCTCAGCTCTCCAGCACCTGCAATGCTGTTCCAGGTCTTGAGCCCCTACCTCTTCAATTCTGATCCAGTGTATAAACTTCTCACTTGTGCAATGCTCAGCTCCTTGCTGGTGCAATGATCTGCTAAACCAGGATCTGAGCCCCATCACTTGTTTAGTGCTGATCCCCAGGTGGATAGCTTTATTTGTGTGACAGTGTGGATGGGAGGCAGTAATCATGGTGTAGGTACCCCACTGCTGAACCGACTGACCTTTGAAGAAAGTTCATTCACTCAGGCTCCCCTTCTCCAACCTACCTTCCCAGCATGGAATGCTGCTTGTGGGGTAATGCATGCAATACCAAAAAACCAAGGTCCCTGCAGCCGTCCCCAAAAGTAATGGGTTAATATCATGGGGTGGAGGCACTGCTCTCTCTTTTCCCCCTTTCTGCAATGTTTTGCAGTGTGCAACAAGCCAGCTGGCAAAGCACAGTTTATTACTTTTTTGAGCAGTTCATCACCACCCTCAACCCAAAGAATCACCATCCCTCAATGACTAGGAATTTAACTTGAAGTCATCACTCTTTTACTTAGCCAGTCATCATCAGGCACATCACTGACGTGCCTGTGCACAGTGCACTGTTGACGCAGCGCTTGCTGGTGAAGCCATCCTACAGCTGCACACTAATTAACTGAGCAGGTATAGAGAGAAAGAGAGAGCGTAGTAAACAGTAAACCCCGCCAGCCATCAAATAATCACCTCTACAAAAGGGACTATAGGCAGAGCTAGCAAAATGCTCCTAGCAAAGGAAGTTTGACCAGTCTCCTTGCAGCCACTAACAAGTAACAGGACTGAAAGTTGCAGCTCCAAGAGAAAAATTGGAATCAAGAATAAAAGGAGTGAAGAAAAAAATACATTCTTTCTTAGTCTGACCTCAGCTCCTCCTGGGCGGCACAGTTAATAAAGAGTGAGGTTTTAGCTTTGATGGGAACATAGACTATAGGTAGGTCGGGTAGTAGATATGAATGGTGCATTGTTTTTTATACTTCTTTTATTGAAAACTCTCATATTTTGTTACAGAGCATCTCATTGATCTAGAAATGTAACAGTAGTTAGCTTTTTAGATGTTTTTATGTTTTAATAAAATAATAATAATAACTTTATTTCACACAAGCACCTTTCAAATATCAAGGCGCTTTACAAAAGATTAAAATAAGAATAATGAAATCAATAAATGCAGTATAAAACAATAATTATAATCTGACAGGGTTCATTCACTCAATGCCATTGAAAGGCTCTTTTAGAGCATTTCTAGATACAGTTCCATTTTTTATAGTTTTGGCCTATAAACATAAACAAGATATAAAACATTAAGACAAGACAACATAACCATTTCATGCAACAAACAACCTATGTGGGGTTTGTAGTAATTAATATATTTCTAAGTTAATCAGTTTCATTGTTCACCTCTTATCCTGGGGAATAGTAGTTACAGGCTTCAGCTGGACGGATAGGGGATGCTGCAGGGACAACCACTGTTTCATGTAGGTATCACCTATGTAGCCTCTGGTCTCCTAAACTCCCCTGTTCACATTTAATTCTAACTAATGATGTCTATAATTTCCTTATTGCTCTTTACCTCTGACCCCTTCGGCATTACCCACCCAGTCCATCTATTTAGGTATGCTTCACTCCTACACTAGCTCTTAAAGGTTAATCTCTTCCATTCTGTGATTTCATCTACCCCTTCTTCCTACTCCTGTCCTGAACTGTTGGAGTTGTTTTCTTTAGCCATTTTCATGTGATAGCCTTGAGTGCAGCTGCCATCAGAATATCCCACAGATAGATGGCTTCCTTCCCTGTCATTGTTCTTGGTTTGAGGTCTAGTATCAGATGTGCTCCTGTTATGTCTCCTGTTAATGTAAAAATCTTGTTTATCCTTTGTTTAATACTTTTCCAGAAGGGTCTTATTTTCTCACAAAACCAAAATATGTGTGCAGAGGTCTACACCCATTTCCCACACTCTCTACAGCAATTCTCTGTGGAAGTTCTATTCCGCTTGGCTGTAATGGCCAGAACTCTGAAGTATCTAATTTAGTTTTCCAGAAAAATTCATGCCATCTTGGTGCTGATGTTGTTTTAAATGAATTTTTCCAGATTCCCTCCCATTCCTTCTGTGTGGGTTGAAAGTTAAGTTCCCACTCCCATTTATATTCTATTGTTGATACCAAATTCATTGTGTCCTGTAACAGGAAATTGTAAAGAAGTGATATTGATCCTTTTTGCTAGAGGTTATTTATTACTACAGTACATCCAATGTTATGGTTTCATTTGGAAGTGTTTGCATTACAAAGTCTCAAATTTGAAAATACAGTATCTGAATCTATTTGTATTTTGCCATTTAAATTCTGCCTTCAGCTCTTCAAACATCTTGAAGCTGTCTACTGTAAAACATTTGTTTGGAAACTATAACCCTATTTTGTTTTGTCTTTTATATCAAAGATCTATTCTACTAGGTATAAAGGTACTATCCCAAGAGATTCATCTATACCTCCATGTCTGCTCTTTAATTCTTTCTTCTTTGGCTATCTTATCCTAAGCCTGCAGGGTAATCCCTAGAACCTCCAAATATGATTTATCTCTAAGGCAACAGAGGGGATCATCAAAGAGAAGGGCGGGGAGTGGGAATTCATCCGCTATGTTTCATACTATTGTTTTACAATGGGATTCACTATGTTGTGATCCCCATTGTAATGTTGCTTTCATCTGAGTAACTGCCCAGTAATATTCCAGCAGGGGTAATGCTCAGCCACCTCTCTCCTTCCTAGCAAGAAGTATTGAGCTTTGTACCTGTGACAGGGAAATCCTGCCACTGTTGAGGACCAACCTTTTCTTAAATCTGTTGCAACAGTTCTTCTATTTCTTAGTATAATCTATCCTTTACAATTTCTAGTCCATAAGGTTAGCTACCTATGGGTAACCCCCTCCCCTTTCTTGACTATACTATAGTGTCCTCTTCAATTTTCCTTTTCCCTTTTAGGTCCTTATATAGGAAAGCTATTGTGGTGACCTTCGAGCTGATGTAAAACAACAGGCTGTGTTCCTTGTTGTAAGATTTAGTGTGCAATAGCGCTATGTCATAAAATACCATGATATATATGCCTTATGTATATGAAACCTGTAAATGTTGAAAATACCATGACACTAGGAGTTTTAGATAAAGTTAAAAAGTTACTAGGGGACTGTATTATAAAAATTAAGTCACTGGGATAGATATATATAAAAAAAACATTGTGTTGTTAAAATGCATGTAAATTACAGATTGTTTGAGAGGGCTTTTGGCACCTTGCATTCTTGCATTACATTGAACAAGCCTAAAATTTCATGATGATTTGCATATGCCTCCCATGATGCTTTGCATTATGGAGGGATGTGTGATGTGTTTCTTTGAAACTTAGCTTTATTGACAATACCCTTTGGGGTAACCCTTGCTTTAATGCTTCTGCACTGAAGTTCTTTCTCTTTAGCTTGTTTTGGGGTTTTCTTTTTTGAGCTCCCCATCACCCAAACACACAAGACCAACACAGGGAATTAATTAATTTCCACAGAAAAGATAGATCAGTAAATCAGTGGGTGCTGACTAAGTACAGAGGAAGGACATTCATAGTCTGTTGCTGCAAACTGATGCATTGAAGAAGGGATATGCCATTGCTTAAGGTTATTCCCTGTGTTTTAAATAAACATCACACAGAGATTATGTGTTGAACCTGAAATTCTGTGTCTGGTCCATCTGTTATCCCACAACCCCTCCACAGTACCCTTGGGTGGTAGGTAGCCCATATAAATCTATAAATCTTTCTTTGCTCCTCTGTGAACCATCGCTTTGTTGAGAGCACAGGTATACATTGGAACAAATATAAGTACCTAGGGATTACATTCATTTTTATTGCTTGTATTCGAGATTGCAATGGTAGGGGCAGGAGTGACCATCTCTGACAGTCCTCATTCAAGGTTTATGGGTATAGCTGTCCTGGAAGAGAGTGGCATTAGTGGATCTCAAGAAAACCCCAAGCTACATTAACTTCTGGAGGACCCATTTTATCAGGTATTTATCTTGCATTCTTCTGGAAAATATGTAATTAATATTCAAAATGACAGTCTTTGACTCATTTAGGGTGTACCCTGGAGGTGCAGAGATTTCTCTTGTAAGTGCAATCACTTTATCTAGTGAGCCTTCTCGATCTCTGAGATATAAAAGCACATCATCAGCATGAAGTCCTGTATTATGTTCTGTTGGGCCTGTTGGAATACCTTTGATTCCGGGGTCTTGGCTGATTTTCTGAGCCAGTGTTTCTATATATAGGGAAGAGAGGATGGGGGATAACGGTCAGCCCTGTCTTGTCCCATGGCCTAGTTTTAAACTGGTGGAAAGATGGCCATTAGCTCTAACATAAGCTTCTGACACTTGATATAGGGTTTGTATGTAAGTATAAAAAGTAGGGGAAAAGCCAAACCAGGCAAGGACCCTGTAGAGGTATTTCCAGTCTGCCCAGTCAAATGCTTTTTCAGCATCCATACTCATGATGATGGAAGGAGTTTCATGGAAATTAACATGTTCAATTAGGTGTATGGTTCTTCGTACATTATCGGCAGTCTGTCTTTCTGCTTAGCCCTTATATTTGCTCTGTTCTATCACAAGACTAATTGGGCAATTAATACCTGTTTTTATTTGTATGTTGTTATTTATTTGCACTACTGTTCATTTTGTACTGCTTGATTGTTTTGTATAGTTGCCTCCGAATTGTATTTACCCCCTTTAACCTTTCATTAGGTCACACCGGGAAATGAGCCTAGACTCAGGGTGACTATCCTGGTCGCCAGTTTTTACATAAATTAACAAATTCACCTGCCATTATCCACTTTCCATTTGCCTCATCCCTTCACACAGAATATCAAACATTCAAAATTTAAGTACAGTACATTTTCAGGCTTGCTCGATCCTCTCCGGAACTGGATTGGACCTCCACAGGAAGTCTGACCTTACTTGAGAAACACTGGCGTATAGGCACTTGCACCAGTTGGAGAACAGTTTGCACTAGTGTTTGCATACACCTGACTACTTTTGTGACTGTAATATACTGAGATCTGGTGCAATCACTTTGTTGATTTTCAAATGACATCTTCTGTGTATGACATTTAGAAGTGCAATGCACATAACTTATGTTGCTGTAGCAACTAGTGACCCCATATTCAGACAATTGCACTAGCACTGAAACTGTACTGTGCTGGTACCCACCCGAGGTATATTCAAAGGCACTGTGCTGGTGCTTTTAACTCTGAATAGAGGGCTGACTATGCACTGTGCAAATGCATTGAGCTGGTGCAGTGCACTCTATTTGCACAGCACTGAGTATAGCACTGAACACAGGTGACAGCAGAGAGTGTAAGAAGGGCACCAATGACAGACATACAACACAGCAGCATAGACAGCAAAAACTAAACTTTTGTGTACAAAAATGGCAACATGCTATACAAGAATACAACAAAAATAACTACTACTACTACTACAACAATGACAATGACAACAACAATACAGTAGTAACAAGAGGAAGGGGGAAGGTGGGGAGAAAATACAAAAAGGGCAACTGCCCGTATGGGTTGGGGAGGTGGAGAAACCAAAGAAAAGGGCAACTGCCCATATGGAGTGGGGTGGAGAAAACATGGAGAAAGGACAACCACTTGTAGAGAGAACTGGATTGTTATTATTACTATTATTGTTTGTGCTTATGCAGCTTATTATAACTGTAGAAATATTTACTTATTTATTTATTTATTAAATTTTAATGACCGGGTAGGTCCACTGAGCCCCAAAGGTCCCTTTTTCAGGGGCAACCCGGAGATAACATTACAGAGTGAGAAACACAGATGCAAATTGGTTACAGAGTAAGTACAGATATTTAACAGGTTACACGCCAATAGCAATTTTTCTGAGTCATTTAGATAAACCAGCTGTGATTGTATGATAAAAACCTAGCCTTGAGGTCTATTAAGGTGACATAAGGTATGTGGAGAACAGTGGTGAACAAGTAAGAGGGTTGGTGTACAATTGTGGGGCTATCAGGTGCCATGTCAGTGACAGATTCTGACTGTTAGTAATTGTATTTTCTGTAAGCCAAAGGCCTTCTTTGGGTAGATGAGGTGCAAGAGAATACAGCAGCCTAGCTAAGCACACATTAGCCTTGCTGCCACACTGATTCATATCTATGTGGAAATATACCAGAATTGCAAAAGCATATTGTTGTGAGAAAGTGGTTGTTTACCACCTTCCAAACTGTAACTGTCTCTGAGAGAGACAGCAGGATGAGGTCTATTGCATAGAAATGCTGAGCATCCAAGGCCGAATAACAAGCAGTTCTTCTTGGAACTATGACGCCTTAGTTATTGTATACATCATGTAACTATTCACAAAGTTGTGTATAATAATGCCCTCCAGAAAAAAAGGAGTTGAGACGGGGACCCCATTTGGGAAGAAGACCTCAGCTGCACCTGTCTTCCAGGAGAAGGTAATATCTGGCCAATTTTACTAATCTTTTGTAGTTGTTTGCTAGGCAGTTATTTTTTTGTCTAGAAAGACTGTGCCAATAACCTTGTACTGTTTTCTGTGTTCAACTGTAAAAGATATAAGGGAAGCTTACTGTCATTGTGTCCCATGTTTTTGTTATGATTGATACCTCCACAGACACTAACCAAACCTTCCTTACACACCCAAATGGGGCAGGGGTGGAGAAATCAAAGAAAAAGGGCAACAACCCATATCGGGTACGGGTGGAGAAACCCAAGCAAAAGGGCAACCAACCAAATGGGAAACAAAAGAACAAGGGCAACTACCCATGGAGGGAGGAACAAAAGAAAAAAAGGCAACCAATTATATGCGGTGGGGGTGGAGAAACCAACAAAAAAAGACAACTGCCTATAAAGGGGGAACAAAAGAAAAAGAGCAACCACCCATTGGAAAAAAAGGCAATCACACCTGGGGGGGGGGAAATGTTAAGGGCAGCTGTCCATCAACACACTGAAATAAATAAAGGGCACTCGCCCATTACAAAAAACAAATAAAAAGTCAGAGAGCCCATCAAGGGGGCTGCAGGTGATGGTGTTGGTAGTGGCTAATAGTGCCGTTCCCGTATAACACTGGTGCACTGTTGTATAGCCCATGTGCAGTCCCCTACACAATGCATTATTAAGCATAGCAGATGGACCTGCTGTCGCAGGAAGTCACCCTGTCCTTCATTGTGAGCTGCATCTCGCTGACCTCTCCATACTCCTGCATCCCTATGGGCACCTGTGGAAAGGAAATACACTGAAATCAGCCAGCTCTGCACACCGGGCGAGGGACATGATCTGGCATAATGTGCATAACAGGCCCCACCTGGAGTACAGTGTCTAGTGCTGGATACCGGAAGCTATCCAGAGGAGGGCAACTAAAATGGTGCAGGGTTTGCATCAAAAGTCCTATGATGAAAAGACTAAAGGAATATAATATGTACACCCTGGAAGAGAGGAGAGAGAAGAGGGATATGATAGAGACCTTTAAATACAGTACATGAAGGAAGTACAGTATTTTTCAGAAGAAAAGGCGCTCAAAAACAAGGGGACATGCTATGCAGCTGGGGGGGGGAGAGAGTCAGGAGAGATGTGAGGAAGTACTTCTTCAGAGAAGGAGTGGTGGATTCCTGGAACAGCCTTCCAGTTGTGGTGGTGGGGACAAAAAACAGTGGTAAGGTTCAATAATGCATGGGATAGACACATATAGAATAACAGATGGGGAAGTGTGTGATATGAGAATTTAATGCACACCCGAGGTGTGAGATTCTACATAAACCCCAAGGGCGAAGCCCGAGGGGTTTATGGAAGCATCCCACACCGAGGGTGTGCATTAAATTCTCATATGCACACATCCTCATTTTTTTATTTTATATAATTTGCTGGTGAGCAATTTTTCTCCAATAAGTGCTGTCTCTCTCACACACACACACACACACACACACACACACACACTCTCTCTCTCCTAGTCATCCCCCCACACACACACACCAGTCTACTTTTTGGGGGCATATTTCAGCAGCCCACACACAACTCCAAATGCAGCATGTAGTTTCAGATACCCAGCTCCCACTTTAGATTCCACATCAGTCCCCACCTAGTCCTGTCTTCCCTTTTCCCCTTTAGCTGAAGACAGCACAGCAGCGTCCAGCTCCCTCAGGTCCCACAAATTATTTTTTTGTTTAAATGAAAGCTGATATTTGGATCGCACTTGCACTTACCTCTTGGTGTGGGCAAGCAGCAATGAACCGCCTCGCTGGCAGCATGTGGCTCTGAAGCTGGGAAACGAAGAACGTACAGATTTCTTTTTTTTTTTTACAATTAACAGTAGGTTGAATAGTAAGATTAACCAGATAATTTAAAAAAAGATTACGGGATGGCAAGGGTTTGTTGTGGTGGCTTCTCCGTAATAAAGATACGGAAGTTGAACGGAACCACCACGTTTCTTGAAATTGTTCAGCCCGCCCACACAGAGAAAGCGCCAGTGAGGGACGCTCACTTTTGACAGACATAGCACGTGAATGCCGTAATAACTGATTGGTTATTACGGCAAATATCAATCGGTGCAGTACATTCAAAAAATTGCTCACCAGTAATTATAAAGGAATAATAGTAGAAACAACATGGGAGAGGAAGAAAGAGCTGTGAATCAAGTAGGGTCTGCGGTGGTAATGTAGGAAGGGAAAAATGGACATACTAGGCAGGCCAAGGGGTCCTTATCTGCCATTAAATTGTATGTTTCTATGTTTACAACTGGCAGATACATGTGACACCATGCCACACAAAGATGTAGGGAGTCAAACAGCCACAGTGGAATGCGCGTGGCATACCAGAGACAGCATTGCTGACCCGAACAGTAGAGGACTGCACATACAGTAAGTGTGCCATGCTGCAAGGGAGCATGATGAAGATGTGCAAGGGACGCATGACAATGGCAGTCATGCCAGATGTGGAAACACAGCACAAGTAACACAGCACCAAGGCAGTGATGGCTCAAGTGGCTTGGAGCCACACATATACACCCAGCTCCCTGCAAACATGCCATCAACACACAGACCAACATAGGTGTGAAGCCAACAGATATCCATAAGCCACCCTGCTCAGCTGCATGTGCTGGCCAAGGCACAAATGTAGCTCACACAACACAGCTGTGTATGGGTGGGACTGTGATGCAGCACTGTGTACAGTGAGGGTAACACGTGTGTGCAGCGGTATTGTACGTGTATGCATGAATTGCACATGGTACCTCGATCACCCAATGACTGTGGTGTGGGATGTAGAGCCACCTGGAGGCTCCTTCATCACAGCAGCTGCCAGCCACACCCTAGGTACAGGGTTCACACTTATACAGAGCCAGTGAAGGACAGTGGGCCTGTGATGACACAGTTGTGTCCAAATCTATGCATGGCCCTGCCTGTGTACAGTGGAATAATCATACTCTGGTTGTCACTGTATTGGTCAGATACTACTGACTATGCATCATGAAGCTGGTCACATATGGCAAAGTACATTTAATGCCACCAATGCCCACCCTGCTGCCGACCCCATGCTGCATAAGCCTGGCTCTGTTGAGATGCAGTGTCATGGACATCCAGGGCATATGGTGCTGGAGTTGGAACCACTGCAGGCAGACTACCATGGGTGTTGTATAGTGCACACGGCATGACACAGTGGTGTACTGGTGCTACATTGGCCTACACAGTCCGGAGCATGTGGCAGTTTTATGTGATAACGGTGACTCAAACAGCAAGACAAGAACCGCCCAACAGACAAAGGGTGACAGACACTACAGCGACTGTCGCAAATAACGATGGTTGCTTACTTCATCTCAAAAAAAGAAAAGATACATATTTTTATGTGGGGGGCTATGCTCCCACACCCCGCTTTGTGGGGGGCAAGCCCCACCAAATAAAAATAATCAACTCCATGGAGGGGCACGGACTTAGGGGGAAACTTAAAGTTTTGAAAAACTAAAATATTTCCTTTCTGGCCACTAGACCCAAACCCGGGTAACTCGTTTCAGGGCCAGTAGTGTATACGCCACACTACATGGCCAGCTCGGCAGTGCTAGCCCAACCATCATGCTGTATCCAGGGGTAGCTTCCTGCTGCACTTGCTGTACAGGATACAGCGACTTATTTCACCACTTGCTGTACTTCCAAGCACTATTATTGAGTTGCTCAATAATAGGTGCTCATATAGGGTTTTACCGCATGTGGCACACCAGACCTGACCGACACTGATGGGTGTAACAACTGGGTTGTGAGCATTACCACCAACTCCCAAGTGCACCAAGTCTGTGACACAGGAGGCATGGCACTGTATGGTGTAAGAGATGTCACGGCAAACTATACACATACAGGGCAGCATGGCTTCGCGAAGGAACTGCACAAGAGTACACTGCACATGCCATGACACACCACATCGTCAGTGGTGCGACAATGTCCCAAGTGCAGGGTGATTGTTCCTAACCACAACTGCATGGGTGATTCCCCTACAGGTGTGCATGCAGCATGTTGAGTCACACATGGATATAAGTCTCCATTTAAAGAAGCATGCAGCATAGTGTAGACATGTAACACAAAGTGTGAAACACACAATGCAGGGTCCTTTCATGGATATCTGTCTGTAGACTGGCTCCTCTGGACCACACCATGGCCTGCTGATCCCTGTTGTCAGCTGTCACATTTGCATGGTGTTGAGGAGAGGACTGTGCAGGGATATGTTTTACCATTGTGAACTGCTGTGGCCCCACACACAGATAGTTGTACTATGGCCCAGTTGAAGCAGGAATGTCACATCCCATTGTTGCAGGTATGGCCCAGCACAGTGTACGGCAGACCATGTAGTGCCTGTATCCAGCTGTCCTCCCCCACCCCTTCTCTCAATACCCATACATGCCAGCGGCAGGCCATATACAACACATGGCATGCAGTAGGATGCATGGAACACCAGGTCTTACAACAGGAGTACAAGAAGCGTATGTGTACAACAGTAGGGGGATAACATGGTACCTTAGATGTAGGCCCGCACAGTGGCTGATACAAGGGTGGCACACCCCTCTGCAATATAATAGTACGCCATGCATTGCCTGTCATATGCATACCAGCACCCATAATACTTAACATGGACAGTGTACACCATACAGACGGTGGTCACATCCAACTGTTATTGGGTTCATCTACCACCACAGCTACAAGTAGAACACATGTTACATCCTACCTGGTCTTAACTGACAATAGGCATTTAACTGCCATGTGTAACATACTAACATACTAAAAAGCCAGCAGAATAGGCCAAATGGTCAGTCTTGTTTGCTCGAAAGCCAGCAACCTAATGGCTGCCCGCCTCACCACCCTCCCAGCCCCCAAGAGTGTCTTCTCTAGATTCAGTTTCCCCTTGAACCTACCTGGTAGAGAAACTTAAATAAACTGAAGGCATACATTAATCAGTCATACACTCTGACATTGCAGCCATGTCACTGTGAAAGGACACAACTGCACACCTTAGGGATCCACAGCAGGTACTGTAATGTACAGAGCACCAGGGACATCATTTGGGACATTGGCCCCATACACTGGCATCTGTAAGATCAGGCTGTACAGTGGAACAGATCCCATAGGACAGAGGGGAAATAACAGGGACACACAGATACAGTGCACATTCCCTCAGGGACAGTACCACAGGCATATATTATCATGGATCAGTACTGTCCGCAGGACACTACCCAAACCATACCTACAGGCATCTGTAATCACCTGCCCTTGTTATGGTACCACTCTCCACCATCGCTTGCAGCTTTTTCAGGCAGCGTGCCTCCCTCCAATGAAGGTCACTGAATCTATGGCAACATTGTTCACCTGTGTGGGTGAGTTCAGTGTGTCTGGTGAAGCGCTGACCCAAAGAAGCCCACACAAAATACCTTGACCTTTCAGAACCAGCCCCATCACCCAGTAGCTGGTCCTCACTGGCCACCACCAGGCTGACAGGTTGGCCAGCTTTGGCACAAATCACCTCTGGTCCAGCTGCAGCACAGTCCTGCTCCTTTTGCCTGACACTTTTGCTCAGTCTTTGCCCTCTCTTGCAGCAGCAAACCCTTGAAGGGTTCTGTGATTAATGGTTGTGCTCTTTCTGTTTGCACAGCACAATGCTAACATCAAATAGCTCTGCACAATATGTACTTCTGGTGGTGGCGGGGTTCTACAGCACACTGCAGGCACGGGTTGGCACATGCACAATGTGATCATGGACAGGCCTGCAAAGATCTGTGCAATACCATTGAGCAACAGCATAGCATGCATGCCTGTGCAGTATGATGATGTCATACACAACATGTGATGTCATGTTTGTTCCTCATGCGGACATTGCACTTGTGCAATATCAGTGCTGGCGCCAGTGCTAGCAAAATTATGACAGCACTTGGAGCAAGCCTGCAGTATTCAAAAAGAGTATGCAAAATATTTGTATTTCAAGTGCAAAACACACATTAGCATGTTATTATTGTAATGTATGAATTCATTAGCATGCCTAATTGCACCTGGAGCATATAAAAGGAGCAAAGTGCACCACCAAGATTCCACAGCAGAACTGCAGGCAGATAGAGGTAAGTGGTTCATGGAATGGCTGATAATAAGGACATGGCTGATCAGAGCACTGTGTACATGCTGTATCATGACTAGATTATTGCTGTACTACACATGCTCAGGTGTAGTGAAAGGCAAGCAGCTAGATGTGTGTTTGGCTCGGACATGCAGGAACAAATTTGTGTCCTGGCCAGGTGGACAAGGGGCCTGCAAACCACTGCAGCTTAGCTCTGTGTTCAAGTGTGTGTATACAATGCTCAGTGATGGTTGTCCTTCCTATTTCATACAGGTACAAAGAGCAATGGGGAGGATGACTCATGGAGGAAGAGAAAGTGTATGTTTTTAAAGGAGGTTCACACCCTGAGCCAAGCTAATGTGGACCATGAAGACCTGGTTGCCAGAGGGAAAGGGACCAGGTCCAAGATCTGTCAATCATGGGAAACAATTACAGAAGCTGTCAGTGCTGTAGGTGGCAGAGGCTGCTCCATGGATGAGGTGAAAAGAGGGAAGGGGACCCAAAAAGGCACACAGAACAGATCATGGTGAAGGTGAAGGCCAGTCACAAGGGGTGGGTCCAGTGCAGAAGTGCCTCTAATGCCTGCAGAGGCACTAATGGCATCGACCATCAATGCAGTGCAGGTGACCGGCATAATCAGAGGGAGCTATGAGAGTCAGGCTGGACTGTTAAAGCTGTGTGAGCAATTGTGTCACACCATTTACATTGAGCCTCTGTATACACATGCAACAGGCTGGACAAGCACAATGTGCAGGCACAGGGGTACTCCACAGATCTGCATCCCACCATAGCTCTATGCATGCATCCTATATTGACTGTGTTCCACCACACACTTAAGTCATCACTGCTGCATGCCCTGTCTGCAATGTTGTACCTGTGTGAAGTGTTTGCCTGGTACACCAGGATGCTTTGACATTGCTTACACCACCCTCTGCTGGGTTCATGGTTACCTTTTGGCCACCACAGCTCCTTGCATCTCCTACCAATTGTCTAGTGGAATAGAGTATGTGTGGCAATGTAGGTAAGTTTAGGAGGCACACACTTGGCTAATGCATCATATATACCTACCATATTCACATACAGTGCTCCCTTGCTATAACAAACAAAATGGGGGCAGCAGAAGGCATTCATTATAGTGGCCTGTTCGTTACATCGAGGGAGCATGTTTTCATTAACTGTGATCCACAATATGTCTAACAATATGTTTGACAGGCAATAGAAAGAACACTGTCATAATAGGGATAATCAATTACTGTATTTTATTTGTTAGAAAAATGCAAAACTCAGTTAAGTATTTAACTTAAAAGCAGTTAAATAGCCAGGTCCCCTGCATATGAAATCATCTGTCGTAACTGGATTACCTTCAGTGGATCGACATCCTGTGCTTGTAGCCACTCAAGCCCTGTTTCAAGTCCCAAAATTACCATCTGACTGTGGGGTATGGTTCTTTCTTCTCCCTCCTCTTTGGACTATTCACTCTCCTCTCCTCATCCTCTTGTTCTTGGCCCAACACTGCCATCACTATGTTGGTATCTGACATTTGTTCATGGATTGGGAGAGTGTCGTCCACGGACAGCTAGTCATCAATAGCATTTGCTGCTGAAACCTCGGGCTGGATTAAATTCAGTTCTGTGGCTATCACAACTATTTCAACAGTGTCACCTGGTTTGAAATCATAGTCCGGTTCTAGTAGGAGGTTTCCAAGGTCTGTTTGAAGACCTCGGAGGCCAGATCTTTTGCTTTTGTGGCCCTGACCCCGTGAGACTCTCTACCTCATTGGGTTAGAGAGTGCCTGGCCCCCGAGGCTTTTAAATCTGCCCTTAAGACACATTTATTTAAGATGGCATTTTCTGAAGCTTGAAATTTTGCTGCCTTTTATTATTTGTTTTATCTGTGGATTGTTTTATTCTTTTATCATGTACAGTAAGTACAAGTGCTTTGATAAATTTTGAACTGTGCTTTTTACAAATAAATGTTTGCTTGCTTGCTAGTAGCTCACCAAATGCTGGCCTCAGAGTTGCAAACCCAGCAATGATTTACTGTTGCCTGGGTTACATTGCTCCATGCTTCTCCAACAAGTGTCAAAACATTCAGGATGTTAAGTTTGCATTGGAATTCAGTAACACTTGTGTTTTCGGAACAGGAGACCAGGTTGCTAAGCAGTCTCTTTCGGTAGTGCTTTTTAAAGGTGGCAATTATGCCATCATCCATTGGCAATTATGCCATCATCCATTGGCTGGATATGAGACATTGTATTTTTTTTTTTTTTACTTTCTTTTTATCCCTCCTTCTCGCTGTCAGCGTTCCACTCCTTCAGGCATTGCTCATGCCATCCATGCCTCCTTGACCTTGAGTCTGCCCCCTAGAGTGCCTCAGTAACTCCTTTTTTTTCTCCCCTCCTATTTCTGTGGAGGACCTGCACAGTGGGGGTCTGCTCGTGGTTCCTGGACTGGATGGCATGGAGTGGCCGTCATCTAGGCCCACTGAGGATTTTTTCTGCTTTTCTCCCTTCCCATCCCCTCCCTGAGGACATCGGCTCGAAGTGCGTGCGCTGACGACACCTGCCAAGTGCCTAAGAACGTCCACCCCTCCCCGACTCCAGCCCTCTGAAGCTGCCTATGCCCCATGAGAGCCGGTGCTCCCACCGACCCCCAGGGATGTCGGGTGCGTACAGCACCCCTGGTAACTCACCCCGAAGGAGGAGAGCATCCGTTGGGACACTCAATCCTCCTTCCCCTTGCTGACCCCCGATGACCCGAGTCCATGCCCCAACCCGGGTCACCAGCGTGGTGCGAGGTGTGGCGTCCAGCGCCTCAACCCTCAGCACCACCGGGCCGGCTAGACATTGTATTTTTGAGTAAAAAAAAGGCTTTAATTTTGCCATCTCGTGATATCAGTTCTGACTTGGGAAAGTGGGCAGGGCACTGGTCCAGTAACAGTAACAGTAGAGCTTTGAGTGTCTGGTGTTGTTTTCTTAGCGGACACCACACAGAAGGGACAAAGCTGTTTAAGAACCATGCTGCTTGTTATCCAGGCATTGTGACTTGATTCGTACTGCGCAGGTAAGGATGCCATATTAATGTGGTGAAAACATCTTGGCTTTTGAAACTTTCCAATTGCAAGTGGCATGACTTAATGTGATCCGAAGGCATCGATGCAGAATAAGAAAGTCAAACGATCCTTGGAGACTTTAAAACAGACACCATCACACAAACATGCAAACCTGCCAGCAGAAAAAGGCCAGTTGGTCTAGCGAGTCTGCACGATTTTGTAGCTAGCACCCCTACTCTGCAGTTACCCCCTCCCATCCTACCCCCCTCCCATGACCCTCCCTTTTGCCCTATCCCAGCCCCTCTTGAAGCATCACACTGTTTCACAAGCATTCCATTCTGCTACCACCCTTTATGTAAAGAAATGCCTCCTCATTTCCCTCTTAAACCTTCCACCCTCCAATCTCATGTCATGACTCTGAGTGTCTCTCCCCACCCTCCCCTTGAACAGTCCCTCTGTACCTGTCCTGTTTATTCTTCTCATGTACTTAAAGGTCTCAATCATATCCCCCCATCCCTCCTCTCCTCCAGAGAGTACTGTACATGTTCAACTCACTCAGTCTAACCTCATATGGTAATTCCCCCAGACCCAGGATCATCATAGTTGCTCTGCGTTGCACCTCTTCCAGCAATCTAATGTCCTTGTTTAGGTAAGGGTACTAAAACTGAACGCAGTACTCTAGGTGAGGTCTGACCAGTGATCTGTATAATGGCAGAATCACCTCCCTCCTCCTAGAGGAGACAGAGGGAGACAATATAGCGCAGTGGGTTAAGGCTCTGAGCTGCAGATCTGGAGACCTGGGTTTGAATCCCACAGCTGCCTAGGTGCATACTGTGTGATCCTGAGCAAGTCACTTAACTTCCTTGTGCTCCCAGGTCGCATCTGAAAACAAGCTTCAGCTTAGTGTGCTACTCCTGGTTAAACAATGTTCCCTTTCCCTTTAGAGGTTATACCCCTTGCAATACAACCCAGCATCTTGTTGGCCACTGCTGCTGCTTTTCTATACTGTGCTGAGTTGTTCATTGCTCCCTTCTGTAACGAGCACACCCCGATCTTTCTCCTCCTCAGTCACAGTTAGCTGCATTCCCCCCTCTCCAGATGGTAGCTTCTCTTTGGATTCTTTGCCCTCGAAATGCAGCATCTTGCATTTCATGGCATTGAAACCAAGTTACCAGGTGTCAGACCATGTCTCCAGCCTTGTTAGATCTTCCTGCTATCCCTGCCACCCCCCTTGGTCATCCACCACTGCTCCCATCTTGGTGTCATTCGCAAATAGACTGATCTTGCTATTTATGCCTACCGAGATGTCAGCAATAAATACCCCAAATAACACCGGCCCCAGCACTGACCCCTGTAGGACCCCACTCATCACTGCCCTTGGGTTTGATAATTCTCCTCCCACCACCACCCTCTGCTGCCATCCCTGCAGCCAGTTCTTCACCCATCCCACCAATTTTGCCCTGCCCCTGTGCCCCTTAGCTTACATGCTAGTCTCCCGTGTGGCACAGAGTCGAATGCCTCTCTGAAGTCCAGGTACAGGACATCCATCGCATGCCCTTTGTCCATTTTCCTAGTCATCCAGTCATCGTAGTCCACTAGGCTGGTCTAGCAGGATCTACTCTTGACAAAACCATGCTGCCAATTGTCCTGCACCCCACTGACCTCCAGCAGGGTCACCAGCCTCTCCTTCAGGATTGTTTCCATCAGTTTCCCCACTATGGATGTGAGACTCACTGGTCTATAGTTCCCTGGTTCATCTTTGGGACCACTCTTTGGAGTGGAACCATTTGAATGATCCTCCAATCCTGAGGTGCACACCCTGAGTCTAGAGAGGCATTAATGGGCCTGCCAGTGGGCCTGCCAGGACCTCTGCCAACTCCTTCAGTACCCTGGGGTGTATGCCATCCGGTCCCAGTGCCTTGTCCACCCTCAGTGCCCTTAACCCCTCTAGTACTCTACCTTTTGTGATTTCCCCATCCATCACCACCTTCCCCTCTGATCCTATCCTCCCCCCAACCTTAGGTATTTTCCCACATTTCTCTTTAGTAAAAAACGAGCAGAAGTAGTCATTAAGTGCTTCTGCCTTTTTGTCCCCTTTTTCTACCCATTCCCCCTCCCCCTCCTCCTCCTTCTTAATCCTTACTATTTGGTTCTTACAACCCCTTTTCTTCCTGATGTACCTGAAGAAATCTTTCTTCCCCTCTTTTAATTCCCTTCACCAGCCTGAGCTCCCTTGATGCTTTTGCTGCTCTTACTTCCCTGGTCACCTCCTCTGCATCCTTCATGTACTCCTCCCTGTCCTCCCCCATCCCAGTTCTCCTGTATCTCCTGTAGGCAACTCTTTTCCTCCTCACCCTGTCTATGACACCCTTGCTCATCCAGCTAGGTTTCTTTGCCCTAACCTTTCTACTTTGGGCCTTGCTGCAGGAATTAGTTGCTTCCTCTATCGCTAGCTTAATGAGTTCCCACCTCTGATTCGTGTCCATATTAGGCTGAATTCTGTCCAGGAACCCTTGCACCACTTCACCCATCTTTTGGAAGTCAGCCTTTTTAAAGTCAAGCACCTTTGTGCCAGCTGCCCCTCCCCCTCCCTGCCCAGCTGCAACTGAAACCCTACTGTCTGGTGGTCACTCCTCGCCAATGGTTCCTCCACCCTCAGATCCCTCATCCACTCCCCGTTAGACAGTAAAAAGTCAAGGTTATTCCCTTCCCTAGTTGGTTCACTGACCAGCTGCATCAGGAAGTTATCCAGGAAGGTGTCTAGCATTATCTGTTCCCTTCTACACTTAGTGGAAGGTGCCCCACTCCACTCCAGGTAGACTGAAGTCACCTACTATCACCACCCCACCCTTCGCACAGTTCCTCCAGATCTGTTCTTTTCTCATCTCAAATTAGCAAAGTCTATGGTAGAGAACACATTCCAGGAGGACAGAGGTGGATCATCCCGATGTGTGATGCCCCTGAGGGACGCCCAAGCTGGGGTAGATGAAGATGAGGAGAGTGATGAGATGCGATGAGATGAAGATAAGGAGAGCGATAAGTGATGAGGAGAACACTGTCGAAGATGATAGCACCTTTGTGGAGGAGTGGAAGGCAGAGCTGAGTGGCTCAGATCAGGAGGGGTTGCATTCCCCTGCCAGCCTCCCTACACATGGGGGCACAGCCCTCCTCCTTGGAATGGCCTTTCTCATGCTGCTCCAGGCCACTGCCCTTGGCACAGCCATAGGTGTGCCACCCAGGATTCCACACATGGCACGACCCATGCCCTGCCTCCTTAGGCCAACCCCACTAGCCCAGTAAAAGCTGTGCCACCCCAAGACCCCCTACAGGCACGGCCACTACCCTGCCCCCCCAGACCAATTCTACTGGCTCAGCAACTGCTGTGCCACCCCAGCCAAAACAAATTACAGCACCGACCATTGTGCAGAACCGGGCCACATACCAGCCAATGTTGCAGCCTGAGCCTGTCCCAATGGACAGTCCACAGCAGCAGTAGGAAGCAGTGGAACACCGTTGACTGCTGCAGTCAGCCTTAGGGGCACAGGAGAACTTGTTGCAGGAACTGTCACGCATACCCTGCATGACAGACAACAACATGCAGTGTGTTGAAAAGTGTGCAGAGGCACGCCATGAGGAGCACGTGGCTACCATTCTCAAACTGCTGAAAGATCTGTCTGCCAGCATGTCTGCCACTATGGATCACCTATATGCCACTGTACAGGAGGTTGCAGCCACAGTGGCAGGCACCACAGGGGATGGCCAGAATGCCAGATCATCCAATGGTGGGGCTGTCAATCCATGGTGGACACAGCGGTGTAACAGCACACCACATAATGCTGGCAAAAGGATGACTGGCACACCCTGGATGCCAAGGGCACCACACACCCCTGGCTATGGTTTGCTCCTCAGCATGGTCACTACTATGTGAGGCTATGGCTGTGGGCAGTCAACACCATCCCCACACTTATCCTCCATTCACTGGATGGTGAACCCCCTCCTCTCACAGGTCCTGCTCACCCACATCGTCCTGAAGGTGGTAGGAGACACACCTAGGGTGCATATTGCCTCCCTGCCCCATCCCACATGTGCCACCTCATGACCCCTCACATTACCCATATGTCACCACACCCTGGCTGCCTGGCCCCAATCATTCATTCTTCTCCCCTGTGGGATGGTGATTCACTTCCTTTCTTTTACCCTTTTGCCCCCCCCGATGGCATGTTATTTTCTTTGATTCCCCTTCCCACCCACCTGAATGGAATGTTATTTCCCATGATCCCCCTTTTAACCTCCCTTTCTGGATGTCATATTATTTTTTTATCCCCTTTTACCTCCCACCTGGATGGCATATTATTTCCTTTGATCCCCCTTTTAACTCCCTCCACCTGGATGTTGTATTATTTGTTTTGATCCCCTTTTACCTCCCCCCATATAGCCTTCCATTTCTGTTTTATCGCATTTACAGAATACATATTCATAAAATATCACAGTGTCCTTTATGCGTTTGTGGTCAATACCCACCTTCTAGGTCCAAAGGTCTATGATAATGCATGGTCTGTACTCCTGTGACCTCCTGGCCATCCTGGGGTTACATCTGTTGAGCTGTTCCTGCATCCCTTGGTCCTGTTGCTCAACATCCAGTGTAGGGTGTTCCTCTGGGGCTGGTAGGCCTATCCCATGGTTGAATACCATGTTGTGTAGTATGCAACAGACAAGGAATATGCCAGAAAAGGACCCTAAAATACTGTAAATACCTGAAGGTGCTTGCTGGTGTACACCCTTCAAAGTGGCAGCCTACTTCATGTTTACCTTACTAACCATTACTGTTACACTGACCTGCTGACCAGAGCTCTCATTCCTTCCATGCCCACCCAACACACCACAGGCCAGAACCAGCTGTCTACTGACAACAAGGACAGCCAGCGTTCATTCCTTTCCTGACCTTAGACTTCTTAGCCAAAATGAGAACCTCCCTCAACTGCCAGCCCCTGTCTTCCCACACTAAAATATTTTTTGTCTAGCCTTTTCTGTGGCCTGAGACTGTGGTAGCCTTCCTTAGAGAACCCATCTCATTGCTGGGGGCAGTTTCAGACAATGACTGTATGAGATAGGGTCAGTAAAAGTCAATGACTCAGGGAGACTCTGATGCACCCACACACTAGTGCAGCTTCCTAGTCCCTCCCTGGCTTAGAAAATTATCCAGAAAAAACTATCTTCCAATCCTCTTCTACTGAAGATGACAACCAATTGAAAATGATGACAACTTAAACTGGGTCAAGAGTGCTGCAGGCTACAGAAGCTACCACCCAATGAGGAGAATATTCATGACAGCATAGTAGCCACTTCACTGTGTCCACTCTTCACTCTCACATATTCCAGACACACTGCTGACTTGTTAGCAAAATGGCACTTCTGGGGGCAGATTTCAAGTGCTGACTCCCACTTATGCACGGGTGTATGACTGTTGGGGGTTGGGTGAGATTGGTTTCTGGACTGTGGGATAGGGGTTGGTGAATAATGTGGGTGACAGCATGTGAGACATGAGCACAGCAAGAAGAGGGTAGTGGGCTGCTAGCTGGCAACCATTCAGGGAATGGTTAAGACCAGGCATGGCGGTTGTGGGCTGACCACTTCTGCCTGAAAAACTAAAGTCAGTGTCCTTGACTTGTGAGAATGAATCACATGTACAATAATGCCACTGGCAAAAGCATTTTTTGACCTGACCCCCTGAGTCAGCATCTGTACCATCTCGAGTTACTTAGGGGAAGAGGAAGTTGTGTAAAAAAATTTAAGAGTTCTTAAAGCGCTGGAACCTGACTGGTGGTGTGGGACTAAGATAATTACCACCTTGCAGAAACTGGTAAAACAGCTTCAGAGAGCTAACTTTTAGCTCAAGCAACCAGTGTGTGAAATGGCTCCAGCACATCCCTGTTTCTACAAAAATGAATGTTTCATTTACAACAATTATGATTAGGCTTAATGGTTTTGGGGCTTTGCAGCACCTGTTTCCTTTTGTCTTTGAAAAATCCTCTAACTGTCCCTAATTGATATAACAATTGTTGTCTGTGACATTGCAGACTGTTGCCATGGTTAAGCCTGGTATCATGTCATAATTGAGTACTATGAGGTCTGTTGGGGACAGTGAAATTTTTTTTATGCAGAAATCTTTTATAGACTATTAAAATGTACTCTAAGTATTGAAAACTGCAATTTAAAAAATGAAATTTGTGGGTGGTCATAAAATCTGAAACTTACATTTATGAAAGTCCACATTGAGTAGATATGTGCTATTTAAGGAGAAGGAGATCTGGGCTCGAATAGTCACAAAACAAACCTACATTGTTTTAATTTTGAGCAACAGTCCAATGTTCTTACATTAACTAGAACTTTAATATTTTATTTTTCACATTTTTGTTTCCAGTTCTATGTTCAGCAGAGTAGTGACCCACGGCAGTTTAGAGAAGGAATATTCAATATGTAGAAAAAGGCTAAGATATTGGATAAAACATGTGGAAGGTGAGATACTGTATGTTGCTTTTTACTTTTAAATGTGTTGTTATTTTCAACAATTTAATATCACACTTTATTTTCTATTCTTACCTTGTCGGGGTGACTCATGGTTATATTAAGCTAGAAGAGGGAATTTACAAAAAAATATTGTATATTTACTACCTCTGTGTGCTATGATATTACATAAGTGTGAGGATTTCTCCATCTAGTCTAATTCTTATGTCAACCTAACATGAAATAGATAACCTGATTTACCTGGATTTGAATCTGGGGCAGTGCCCTTGAGCAAACCAATTGGACCATATTTAGTGCAAAAGTTATGTTCCTGACAATCCTAATGCTTTTTAAGTTAAGTAAAGGTTGTATATTTATGAGAGTCTTGGAAGTAATAGGGTTAAAATATCAATTAAAATAGTAAAAAAAAATATAGCCCAAACCATTAGTTTTCTGGTAGCTGACCTTAAAAACTCATTTTTGAGAATAATATTAAATGTGCATTTCCTGAGAGACTATAATATGTATTGTAATTAGAGAAGATCCTATCCAGCTGTGCAACAATGGGGCACTGGATGTAGAAATGACACGTCAACCTCCCACAGGCAATGAACCCGTTTTCAAACTTCAGTGCTTGAGAAGTAACTGAGAGCTTCCTGTGTATGCACTTTCTGAAGGTGGTAGAGAGCCACAGCAGCTAATTAAAGAGGATCTTCCTTTATCATAAAATCATCATCAACCAGACCACATAAACCATATTGATTGGTAAAATTCATGTAGGAACATGTGAATAGAAGGAAATTCATGAGAGCCTGAGCTAAGCCATCCACTGCTCCCTGTATGTAGTGTCCTGCTTCTCAGTAGCTACTGAATAAAATTATGCATATTACCTATATATTTTATACAATATTTTACCAGAGATTATAGCACAGCTAAGATGCAGCATCTTGTTTTCAGTGGAGTTTTGTTTCTAGCCATTTTAGGGCTGAGGGAACCGAGGCACAGGAAAATCTAATGACTTGTTCAAAGTCACGGTGACCGAACAAGTGGCTGCCTTGGACTTTGAACCTAGGATCTTTAGTGCAGTTTCTGTCCTCTTATCACTGGATCAGGTTGCTTTCAATTACATTTTTTTTCAGTAGTACCAACTATCGCATTGTAAGAAAACAAAATGCTGAGGGACAGAGAGAGAGAGAGAGAGAGAGGGAGAGAGAGAGATGAAGAGAAGAAGGATGAAAGCAAGGAAAAAGAAAAAAGAGAAAAGGCAGGAAGAAAACCAAAGTAACTGTAGGAAAATGACTTTTCTATATTACATGTGACTTCACATGGTCTTATTGGCTTTCAAATATTAATAAAACAGTGTTTGCCTGAAGAAAGGTTCTCATAACTATCAGTATGCTAATTTGCATAAAGGTATTTAAAAGTAGCAGGAATTGTGAAACAACAAAAGGTTGTTGTATAGCAGGAAGCTGTAGGATACACTGAAAGGCTTGTTAATAAAGGCTTCTATTTCTAGAGCCAAGCATAAATCATGCCTTTTAGCGAAACACGGCACCTTAAGAGTGCACATACAACAGAGATTAGTTTCAACTCTAGTGTTTCTCTTTGTATTCTCTAGGGATAACTTGTTTGAAAATAAGAATATCATTATCCTTTTAAGATGGCTCTCAGTTTTAATCAAGTGCAAATGTTTTAGTATGCCTAAATATGGGAGTGAAACTATGCACACATTTTCCCTGCTTTAATTCAACCAATGTATGGATTTATTTTTAATGTTTGTATCTAAACTAAATTCTGAAAAACATTTAGCAAAGACCCAGACACATTCTTTGAAAGATGTCCCCATTTCTAGTTTTTTTTTACCTAATTTTTCTCAGTTCTTTCTTTTCTATTTTTTTTCTCTTTTTTTTCTTCTTCTTTCAATGTCCACTGTGCTTTCGCTGTTGCTCATTTTCAGGGCCCTTAAAAGTTTGTGATGCAATAAGACAGTGGTTTGGTAATACAAATTCCACTTCAAGGGCAATTAGAAGAATGAGATGTACCACAATCATAATTATCAGAAGAGCCTGAGTTCTCTTCAACACTTCATCCTCAATGACATCACATGATATCTTAGCCAACAGCTGGTCTGCATTGTGCCACAGGAGTTAATAATTCATGCTGCAGGAAGGTGTGAACCCTGCCATGGAAGAATAGGAGCCCAACCACAGAAAGTAGGACTGAAATGCTGCAGAGAAATGGGAACTGGGACCCCTGAAGACACCTACAGTAAGACCTTCACACTACGTGGGGCTCATCTTGATGCAGTGGAGGAAGGAAAGAACCTGACATCATTCTAGACAAGCAGCTGAAGCACAACTAGCAGAGCATTATGGCTATCAAAAGGGCTGCCAGAATGTTGGGATGCACAAAAAAGGGTGTTGACTAGCAGAGCAGAGGAAGTAACTCTTACTGTACAAGGCCCTGTTCAAACCCCACCTAGAATACTGTGCGCACTTTTGATCTTCTTTATGCAACAAGGATTGTGAGGTAGGCAGAGAAGGCAACACAGGGTCACAAAAATGATCAGGGGCTTGGAGGACAAAAGCTATGAATAAAGGTTGTAGGCCCTTAACATGGTTACCTTGGAGAAATGGAGGCTGAGGGAGCCTGGTCTCAGACTTCTTCATACACAAGGGTAGAGAGAAGATTCAATAAACAGAGAGCAGATCTGGTGTATTCCAACAGAATGTGCTCTGAAACACAGAGGGGGAGGAAAATACAGGGGTAATATTAGAAGGCACTTTTTCTCCCAGGGGATGGCAAACCTATAGAACAGCCTGCCAGTACAGGCAGTGGGGTCTGAAAACAGTAGTTGGCTTCAGTGTAAGCCTAGACTAATTTCTTATTACTAAGAGAAAAACAGGGTATCCTGAGTAGTAGAATGGGTTGGGTATCCCAGTAAACTAATTCACATTTGCACAGCATGCTTACTGTATCCCTGCTGATGAAATGGTGGTGGTGGTGGGAAGGGGGAACATGATGGATCTGGAGTACTTTCTTTTTATCCGTACTTATGGAGCAGGGGGCAGATCTGATGAACCTAGATACACATCTGACCTTAAGATACAATAATACTGAACTGGCCCACCGGCGCAGCGGTAGGGCTACCGCTTCCGACACCAGCGACCCGGGTTCGGGAATGGACTAGGGCAGCTGGAGGGCTGGCTGGGGGGAGAAGGATTGAGTGCCCATGGGCTGCTCTCCTTCTCCGGGTGGGGTGGGATGCAGGTCCCACTGCGATACCGCCACCTGAGTGACCACAGGTGGAGGTGCAGCGAAGACAACATAGTAAGGGAGGGAGGACATCTGCCAGGAGCCGGAGCGTCAGCACGTTCTGACGTGCGTCGCCCCTTGGCCCCCCTTGCGAGCAGATGCCCTGTGGGCTGGGAAAAAAGATGGAAATACCCTGCCCCAGGTTCTGGTAGATGGGACCCGGTCGTTCTGAGATAACCCATAACCGGGCTCTTGAGATGGGGCCAGCTGACCTCCCGACGCATACTTGAGGTGTGAGAGAGGGTAAGTGGAGACCCTCTCCTCCCCACCTGGGGGGTAAACCGTGGCAGGATGGGGGCAGGCAGCTGGTACCTGGAATGGAGGTACCTCGGGGCAGAATTATGGGGTGCACGACCTTGGGATCCCTGAAGACAGGTTCCTAGAGCAGTGAGAAGGGGGCATAAATAGTAAGTATAAAAAAAAAAAAAGATACAATAATACTATGCTACAAATATGATAACTTATGCTACTAGGGCTTGATTGTATGGTAAAAAATAAAAAATAAAAGTAGCAGTTACAGCATGTTTGAACCATAAGATCAACTAACTTTGCTTACTTTTCCTTTGATAGAGCATTACTGAAGAAGACCTTATGGTGATAACACCAGGCTCAGTTTAGCAGGTGCAGACCCTATGCAGTCACTACGCCATATTGGATGATGACTATTTTAAAGGAAACTTTCCAGGATGCCTGCCACCCTGTAAGGCTGTGCTATGGGTGTAGTTCAAAGGAACTGCTTCTTGGCTGTCAGCATACAAATCAAGGAAAAAATAAACAAAATGAAAACTCTTCTCTATTAGTAAATGAAATTTAGGGAAATGTATTCATTCTCCACCTCAAAGGATTACCAACATTTTGTGCAAAAGCACTTCATCAGGATAGGGTGGTACTTAACAGGGGGTATTCTGTGAAAAGGGTGACTGAAATCAAAACAACTCAGATATGAGCGACTCAGTTTCAGAGCCAGTGACATGAGCTACCTTGAAAGGGTAGCGAGGGGAGAACAGCGGGGCGAATAGAACATTAGAGAGAACGGAAGAGGATGGATGATAGGGACAGTATGTGGGAGGTAGTGTGACATGAGGCTGCCGAGTTGGCCATGTGGTATGGTGGTAATGGTGGCTGGCTACAGTGGAGAGGGTGCAGGGTTCAGGGCTGGGAAGGGGTACAGTTTTTTGTGTTTTACGTGCAGGAGTACTCTACATTTTTTTTTATAAGTTTCTCCCCCTCCCTGACATGCACCTCCCTGGAACTGAGAATTCATAGTAAGGGGGGATGCAGGAGTGAAGCCCCCAATGAGGGGGTGCAGCCCCACACATAAATACATTTGTTTTCACTAGTGTATTTATTATGCTGTTCTGGTTTCACACAGCAAATAAAGTGCATTTCCTTTGCTAACCATACATTGATACTTCTCATATTTGGTATACTCTCACTATACACATAGTTAGAATTTGGGCTAAACATCCCACAGTTGGTACACTTGCACTGTACTCACAGCTAGAAAAATAGTTTACTTCCGCCTGATCCAAAGGGTCTTTCTGCTGCTGTTTTGTCACAAAGTTTCAGGAATTCTGGAGTCTTGGTGCTTGCTAGACCAGTGCACAGGCACATTTTCCCAAGCAGAGCAAGCAATACCCTGGGTCAAGCAAGTCAGCACTCAGTACTGTGCCAGCCAGTGACATCAAATCTGTACCTGTATATGAGACTGTGATCTACTCATTAATTCTGAACTAGTCGGTCAGGCCATGCATGTCACCAATGACCCTAGTGGTCCAAAGAACAGGTTCCTGTACCTGGCCCCATCCTGGGGACTTACCAACCCCAGCTCTTGCCAGGCCCCTCCTTATGTCCCATTCATTTAGCAAAATAAAAAGAGAATTGTGGGTATGCATTGGCAAACATAAAAGTGACATTTGTAGGAGGGACAAGAACTCTGAGGTTGCCAGACATTTGGAAACAGCTGGTTATTCCATACCATCACTGAGATTCTGGGGACTAGAACATGTTATGGGCCCCAAAAGGGGCATGGACGGGGATAACTTATTTAAAAAAGAAAAGTGTACTGGATCCATGTTATACACTGTGTAAATCCAGATGTGGGACTGAAAAGGGAGAGTAACTGGGTCCTCTGCTGGTGAACCCATGGGCTACTTTGAGGTATCTTGCATTAAAAGACTAATGATTTGTTTGAAATGATGACTCCACCATGAACAATGTTACCTACATTCAGACTCTAATACATAAAATAATTGCAAGGGACCTTAGAGAAGCAATTTCACTGGGATATCTCAAATGCCCAGTATGTCACCACCTCAAAGGATGCTTATACACAGTATCAGAGTGTTATTCTGGTACAGTGGTTCAGATCTGCAGCCATCTGAACCCAAAGACATTTTGGACTAAAACACATTAATGCCAGATTTTCTTGTATTGTTGTTTGCCTACCCATTCCAGGTTTATTACATTTTTATATATGTAGCAGATACTGGCTGAAATTAAAAAAGTACTATAAGATCAGTGGGATAAATAGAGTGGTAAATGTCAATAAAATGACAGTTTCCATTTTTTATTGATAATGGGCTACAACCCTGTAAGGGGGGTGAACTGCTGCAGTTTATGAAAATCTGCAAGGTACAGGGGCGAAAAATGGTCCATCGATGTCTTCCCCCACATAATAGTGACACTGGGGTTGCCCAATCCCCCAGTGTCACAATCAAGGATTGTCAGTCTTTCGTTTTTTGTTTTTGACCTGTAAAAGAAAAAAACAGTCCATCAATGTCTTTTGTGGCTGTTCCTTACCCCCACCTGACCCTCCCACTGAGCATCCACCCCCCAAGCTCTTACCCATCAGAGGTCCAACACCGTAATCCTCTTGGGACCACAGAAACGTCTTCACTCTTCAAAGCCGGAGAGTGAATTAAGACACAGGCATGCAGTTCAATGTATTTCAGAGGGGTTTTAAACTTAATGCCATAACTTGGGCATTTTTACATATTTTTGGTCCAAATTTTCAACATGCCTTTGGTGGGACCCCACCTCAGAAACAGCGTCACTGTTATTAGGCAGCTCTATCCCAGAAGGTGATTTCGCATTCGCTGTGTGAAATCACCTTTCGGCAAGGAGTTGAAAATTTTCTCTGCCCTTGTTCATGAGGTGGGGTCATAAGAAGACTATGTTGAAAATGTATTTTGTAAAAATGTCGAAAAACAACAAAGTTATTAGCCTACATTGAATTTTGCGAATGCAGGCTCATAACTTTGGTAATTTTCAATATTTTACCCCAAATTTACAACATAGTCATATCTTTACAGTGCCTCATGAATGTGACAGTTATCATTTTTCCAATCCTGGGCAATATGTTTTTTTACATCTCAAAAGGTGATTTTGTGGTCCCTGCATGAAATCACATTTCAGCCAGGAGTTGAAATTTTCCCTGCCCTTGTTAATGAGGTGGGGTCATACTCATAAGAAGGCTATGTTTTAAATTTTGTGTAAAAACATTAAACAATAAAAAAGTTATGAGCCTACATTGATTTTAGTGAACACAAGCTCATACGTTCGGTAATATTCAATACTTTTACCCCAAATTTTCCATATAGCCGTTTCTTTACTGCACCTCATGAATATGACAGCTGTCATTTTTCAGCTTATGCCCAAAATATGTTTTTGCATCCCGAATAATTGATTTTGCAGTTCCTGTGCAAAAACACCTTTAAGCCAGGAGTTGAATATTTTGGCTGGCTGTCTTCATGAGGCAGAGTCATAACAAGGCTGTGTTGAAAATTTGTATAAAAATATTCTAAAACAATGAATTTATGAGCCTACATTACATTTTTCAAATACAGGCTGGCAACGTTGGTAATTTACAATATTTTTACCACAAATTCATCAGCCCCATCGGCTCTGGACAGATTTTGTTTTTTCCAGCTGCTGGCTTACTTCCCAAGGGTGCCTACAAAAAAGTAGAAGGAAGGATGACTAGGTGGGCCATAGGCCCTTATCTGCCAGCACTATCTATGTATTTATGAGCCCGCCAAATATAGACCTGTCAGCCTGACATCGATAGTGGGGCCATACTGAGGAAAGGCCTGGCGAATTTCTCAAAATAAATGAGTTGGAGGATGATAGGTAGTACGGGTTCACCAAGGGGAGAGCATGCCAAATGAACCTAATAGAGTTCTTTGACTGAATGTCTTGGGTGGATGACAAAGGACAAGCAGTCAACATACTGTACCTGGCATTCAGCAAGGCCTTTGCCTCAGTTCCTCACAGGAGGCCGGTCTAAAAACTGAGGGGCTTAGGGGAGGAAGAACAGACAGACAGCCATTTAAGTAGAGTGCTGGCTGAGAGGGAGGACACAGAAGGTATTGGTAGATGGCAAATGCTTGGATAATAAGGAGATTACAAGTAGGGTACCACAGGGCTTAGTCCTGGGCCCTGTGCTCTTCAAGATACAGTATTCATTTGCAACATGGGTTGACATACAAGGAAAAAGCTGCCTCTTTGCAGATGACACAAAGATCTGTGCAAGAAACACTAAGGGATAATATTGAGTGGCTGGCAAAGAGGTCTAAGATCTGGTGGCTAAGATTCAATGCCAAAAAATATAAAGTAATGCACACCAGGAAAAGGAATTCAAGAATGCCATGCTCCAATGGGGGTTGGGGGGTGGATACTGGAAATCATAGTTGAGGAGAAAGATCTGGGGGTTGTAATCTTGGATAACCTGAGACCTCAGCACATTGCACAAGACTGTGGACAAGGCAAATAGGGTGCCATGGTGCACTGGGAGCAGAATCAGCTGCAAAAGCCAGGAGTTAATTGTCTGAGTATACAGATCACTGGAGTGACTGCACCTGGCATACTGCCCAATGTTCTGAAATTCATGCTTGGAAAAGACTGCCGAAAGGGTGAAGGCAGTACAGAGAAGGGTGACCAAAATGATTCAGGGAATAGGAGGAAAGCTGTATGAGGAGAGGTTTCAAGACCTGTGAATGTGCACACTAGAAACCAGGAGGGAGAGGGGGGACATGTTAGATACTTACAAGTACCAGCATGGGAAAAATAGGGTGGATTTCAACGACATTTTCTCCTTAAGTAAGATCTCAGGTACAAGTTAGAATTCACTAAAATGACAGGAGAAAAACAAGCTAAAGAAAGATGTCTGTAAGCACTTTTTTCACCAAAAGAGTGGTGGATAAATGGAATAGACTGCCTGAGGAGGTAGTGCAGGCTACACATGAGGGGGTGGGACAGACATGTGGCTATATTGAGAGAGAAAGGGAAGAAGTAAGGGGGGGATGGCCACTAGGCCCTTGTCAGTGTAGCAGGTAGGGCGGGCAGACTGGATGGGCCGCTGGCCTTTTTTCTGCCATCAGTTTCTCTGTTTAAGTTTAGGAGTGAGCTGATGAGAGGACCAGAATGAGTGAACTCCTGAGGCTAGGGAAAGAAACAAAAACAACTAAATTAAGGGTTGTTTTCTGCCCCACATCATTATCTCATTACACACAAATAAAAATGTAAGTACTGCTCTACTGTAGGTTTAATTCCTAGTTATTCTCTGCTTGCCATAAAATCCCCATCCTATCCTTACTTGCTTATTAAGAAATCTCTGTTACTTACAGTGCCACAGATAAATTAGAGAACCTGCCTCCATATGATACCTTCTATTATTGAATGTGCATGTTTGAGTGTGAGGTGGGGTGGGGGGACACTCTGCCATGAGAGTTATGTAGAATTTTGAATGCCTGTATTCCATGGTAAACAGTTGTAGCCACTCTCACCCCTTTCCTGTTCTAATGATTTCTAACAGGTTAAGAAGTGTAGAGAAGCCCTGAATTCTAATAAAATTGAATCCTCCTTTCCTAACAAGCAGTTGCTAGTCTGCTGAGTCACAGTGCATGTCCTATTCATGAACTTGGTGATTGTGCCACTGTTGGGTGCTACTTGCCACTCCCACCCTTAATAAAAGGGAACAACTGGCATACCTCTGAACTGCTATGAATTTCTCATAGTACAATGACTTTTACACTCGAATGTACTCTTGCTCAGCAAAGGTTTACTAATGTTTAAAGTTAGAGATATTTCTGGACATACAAACTATTAAATCATTGAACTAGCTAGACAGAAACATTCATTGACACTAAATGTGTGTGGCTCACTATTTAAGATATGTTATTCTTTAAAATAAGAAAGTGCTCATGAATTTTAATGCTGACAGGTTGAGAAGTATGGCAACTGGCACTAAACTGAATTGGTTCCTGTGCTAAGTGAAACAGTTCAGATGAGTGCAGCAATCCTGGCCCAAGGATAGAGAATCAGAACAGAGAAGGACAAGCAGTTTCTCATTCCTGGGGGATAATGCTTTTGGCTGGAGGCAGCAAAGGAGGAAGATCTAGTGAAAAGAGAGAAGAGGAACTTAGCAAGCGAGAAAAATAATATGAAAGTCTAGAAACCCCATTGTCTCACAGCAGAAATAGTGTACAGTTGCAGCAATAGACATGGTCATACATTTGCATATGTTTCATGAGATTTCTAAAGATATTTTCTCTCTGGTGGCCCTACAGTGGTACTGCAGGCATGCAGGGAATTTCACTAGAAATCTCAGAGAAATTCCACAAAATATCTGACCCTATAAATTGCTGCAACTGTACAGTGGAGATGTGTGTGTGTGTGTGGGTGGGGGGGCTTCAAGGGTGCTGCCTAAAGGTTTATGAGAACACACTGCAGTTTTTGAAGTTGTGGAGGACTGCAGCTTGGTCTATACATGCAAAGCTGTGGGGAGTAAAGCAGAAATTATCTCAGATCTGTTGATACCATATGCTCCAGGAGAGGTCACATGTGTGTAGAGCATAGACTGCCAAGGTATGTGTCTTTGACACAGTAGGCTCAATAAAGTTTGCCTCACAAAAAGCTGGAACAGAGGATAGTCTGCAAGGAAGTCTGGGGAGAATTATCTGTTTAAATTCAGGCTTGCTGAGGGAGAGGATAACAGCAAACCTTATAGTCCTCTAGTAGGTGTCAGCTCCTAAACTCCTGCTGTACCCTCCCTTCAGGAGATAGCACCCCCAAGATCACCAGAGCCAGATACAGAGGTATAGCCTAAAGTATTGGTAGTGGAGGTTGTTTGTTTGTTTACTTTATTGTTTGACTTTTTTCAACAAGTCATTACAAATATTAAAATTCAAAACATTTTGAATTACAAAATTGCACACAAATACATGCAATTATCATAGAAAAATTTTAATTTATTACTTAGAAAACATGTTTTAAACATTAAATGAGATATCACCTTACAATTCTTATTACTCATTATTGATTTTCATACATTTTTTTGAATTTGATATGCAAGCTACTTATAATATATAGTGCAATATTTTACCCAAAAAGCCCTTATATTTGAAGGCTGGATTCATTCTACATCATTTCAAAGGAAGCTACCATTTACAAAATTGTAACCGAGTATAATTTTAAAGTGCACTCCCTTGGCACAAGATTCATAGTTCAATTTATTCTGATATAAAATTGTCATATAATGTTATACCCAACAAACTCAAACAAATTAAAGAATTGGGTATTTTCTTCATTCTTCATTCTTCATTCTCTTTATTTCTTATGTGATTTTTTTGTCTCAATAACCTTTAAAAGGAAGCTACTATATTCAAAATTTCAGTTGAATATAATTTCAGAAGATGCACCACCATGGTGCTGGGTTCATAATTCAGTTCACTCAGATAAGAACCCAATAATTGTTTTCTTTCCTTGTTATGAAGTGGGCATAGTATTATACGGTGTTTGAGATCATCCACATCTTTTACACATTTACATAGGACCTTCTTATCTGGTTTGCTTTTATTGTACAGATTTTGTTTCCAATTGCTAGAAAAAAGTTAAAATCTGAACCTTGTAATTAATTTCCTATGTTCGGGGTTATTCGTTATTTGCTGTTAATTTTCCAGTTTATGATGTCTTTTGTTTTCTGACAGCCATTTGTAAATCTTATGTTGTCTGCCTAATTCCAAATCCCTTTGCCTATAGGTATCATTTATTCTTTCATTATTTATTAATTTCACTTGAGTAAATGGAAGATGTAAACTATCTGTAATATTACCTAGAAGTCCAAGAGACTTTATAACTTTTTCAAGTATTACCATACATGGAAATATTATATCCTGATGCCTATAATTAAAGCTTCCTCAAGGCACAATCTAGGTAAATTTCTATTATTCATTGTATACACTTTTAGCCAATAATTTACTTCTCTCTGTCTTATTTGGCATTCAATTGATTGTTGTTCTAATTCAACCCTTACCAATGCAGAGGATGCGCTTAATGGTAATCCCATTATTCTTTTATAAAATGTATTTAATATAGTTTCCAATTTTCTGCTATTACCCTGCCCCCGTATTTCAGCCCCATACAACATTTGGCTTCATAATTTTACATTAAGGACTCTCAGGATTCCTTTTATTAAATAACCTCCATACCTATAGGAAAATGAATTAAAGATCGGTAGAAATCTTTTTGCTTTATTTATCACTTCACAAATATGTTTATTCCATTATCCATCTTGAGATAAAGTCAACCCTAGATAACATAAATCTTTAACTACCTCTATTTTATTATTTATTGTATAATTGTATGCCTTATGATTACCTCCAAACACCATTACTTTGTTTTTTTTTTATAATTTATTACTAGGTCTGCTTTATCACATTCAATTGAAAACTTGTTTATCATTCTTCTCAAACCAATGTAACTTGTGGAAATTAACACTGCATCGTCAGCAAATGCCAAGTAAGGGCAGGATGTCATACCTATCCTTGGCATATGATGGTCAGGATCATATAAACTGTTCAATGTAGTTTGGAAATACAGGTTAAACAGCAGTGGCAAAAGGGTGCAGCCCTGCTTTACTCCTGTGTTGTATGGAAACCACTCTGTAAGAGCACCAGTGTTTGAGTATCTGATACTTGTGTAGTTGTTGTGATACAATATTTTAATAATACTTAACACCCTGTCAATTCCTAAATCCTCTAATCTTTTCCATAATTTGACTCTGTTGACTCTGTCAAATGCAGTCTTCAGGTTAATAAAAAGGCAGTATAATTTCTGCTCCCTTACCTTTTTATGTTTATGGATAAGATGTACTATTGTAAAACATTGGACTATTGTTGATCTTCCTGGTTGAAAACCTGCTTGAGCTGCATGAATGACTCTTTTTTCTCTTACCCACTGCATTAGTCAATTGTTAATTATTTTAGTGAATCATTTCTCAGTACTGTCTAGGAGACTGATAGGTCTATAGCATTCTGATTTAGTCTTATCTCCTTTCTTAAACAAAGGAACAATAATATGTAACTTCCAACTAGATGGTACCAATCTATTCTCCCAAACCAAACTGAACTGGATTTCCAAAAAATGGAATCCACTGCCCCACCATGAGGCTAATTACATCAATTGAAATCCCATTGGGTCCTGGGGCTTTATGGCTTTTAAATGCTCTCAATGCCTCTTCAATTTCATTGGGGGTGATTGGGTTCAATTCGTGTAGTTCTTCATTTTCTATTGCACTCCTAATCATTGCCTCCATGTAATCTTGGTCTTCAAGGAAAAATAGCTGTCTGTAATATCCAACACAGTCCTTGGGCTCAGTATGAGTGCTCATTACTCCCCTGTAATATTTCATAACCCATTTTTCCAGATACCAAAATGTTTTTGTTTCATTCTTTTTGACTGCCTCCTCAAGTTCTAGCCATAGTTTCATTTGATACTTCTTCTTGTTCTCTTTCAACACCTTGTTATATTGCTTCCTTAATCTATTCATTACCCTTTTTAATTTCTGATTATTCTTTATATTGCCTTTTATTGTTCTTAACTGACTATTTAAATTTATCTTAGCATTTCTACATTCTTTATTAAACCAAGCCTGGCCTTCTCTATTCTGTATCTTGCACTGTTTTGTTATGATATTTCTGATGTTACCCAATATATTATTAAATCTTGATAATAGTACATTTATATCCATCCCTATATAAATGACCTTTAGACTTTCTAATATTCCTCTATATTTCATGGTCTGTGCTAAGTTTCCATTATCTATTGTTTCCTACTCTATTCTATTCCTATTAATTACTGTAAGACAATTGTTTACAGTATCCTGTCTTAGAGGGTGTCTTCTATACCTTCCCATTTGGAATTCTAATACTGCATGTTGCCTTTCAATGGTTGATCTTACTACTAGTTTCTTGCAATTTTGCAATGCATTTAGATCGGCACAAATATAATCTATTACTGAGGACCCTTTCCCCACTTCATAAGTGTAATTTCTTGGGATATCTCCAACTAAACATCCATTCAATACAGGAGATTTGTAGCTCTTATCACTTTATGTACCTCAGCCCCTCTATTATTTGTTGTCAGATCTTTAGATTGTCTCTTATCTTTTAAATGGCTTGTTGTTAACTGTGCCATGAGGTTTGAATGATCATCGGTAATACCCTGCAAATTGCCCAATCTAGCATTTAGATCACCAACAAGAATAATACTTCCATTTGTATTTTTTTAAGTTCATATTTAAGTACATCTAGCCACTTCTCATTTCTATATTTACTATTATCTGGTGGTACATAGATGTTAATAAGCATTAGGTCATCCTTATTCTCTCCTTTGATATGTACTATCATTATACACTTACAATCTGTGCAAATCTCTTGAGTTGTTACATTACTTTTTAGTTTACAAAAAGTCACTATTACCCCTACATTCCTACCAAACTTTTTTTTGGTTTTCAGCATTTTTGACATAGAATGTATAACCATCCAAACAAATTGTCCCGATCGCCCATGTCTCTTATAGGCATAGATAGTCATTATTTATTTAAATATCTCACCATATCTGGATCTCCTACTTTATCTTTATAACCTGATAAGTTCCATGATAATATATCAATATTTTCTCCTTTAACCAAGTCATTAATATCTCCTAAGATCTCTTAACCTTCTTTTATAGCTTCCTGTTTTTTCCCTTGCTTTGAGTCCCATTGTCAAGAATCGACTTCAGACAATGCCTCTAATCAATTTGCTGTCTCAAGCATTACTTTCCTTTCTTTACTCTGATGTCCCTTTTGCTTTCCTAATATTTTCTCTATTTGTTCCTCCATATAAATATGGATACCCAACCCATCTAAGGCTGATTGCTTTTCCAGTAGTAACTCCATTAGCTTTCCCTTCTGTACCGTAAGCATGATTTGACCATCATATTCAAACCGTTTAGCTCATAAAATCTCGGTGGTGCAGATCTGATCTGATTTAAGAACTTTTTGACAAAAACGATATCTTCAGATTTTGTTTTGCCTTTGTATGGAATGACAAGTTTCCCAGATGAGACTGAATGAAGTATTTCCCAAATGACCAAGAATTTAATAAGTATGGCTTTTGGTGGGTGCAGAAATCTGATGGAATGCATGAGTGTAATTAGGCCCATTAATGGGTTGGAAATGGTGCTGATAGTAACAAATCAGTACTATATACTTAAAACAATTTGTAGTGTTAAAAAGGAGTTGATGAAATTAGGAGTTCAAACAGGAAGAATAGTAACAATGGAAGATTTATTTCCAGATTTTTTTGCAGCACAAGATAGGAAGGGCAATATTAAGCTGTCAAGTTTTGGTTTAACTCAATTACATCTTGAGAATAGAAGGAATATCAAAGATAAATTGACCATTACACTCATGACATTATTAAATTCTCAGATCTGTGCCATGGAGATTTTACGAGCTAAACGGTTTGAATATGATGGTCAAATCATTCTGGTACAGAAGGGAAAGCTAATGGAGTTTCTACTGTAGTGGAGGTGACAGATTACCCCTCTGAGCCTGCTGGAGCAGTAGCAGCTGCTGTCCCTACCAATACCCCACATAGAAGGAGTTAGCACATGCTGTGCTCCTTCCTACACATTACTGACATTATGCAATGAAAAGTGGCTGAGTGGTGGAAAAAATGTTTGCTGCCTGCAGGAAAAGTTGACAACTGCATAGTGGCCAAACTGTATAAAGCACACAAGGTCATCATGCAAAAGGTGGAGGCAGAGTAGTGCTTCCTGTACATATCCATCTGGTTTTAGTAGGAAGTGGGGGGGGGGGCAAAAAATGTCTCTCTCTTAGAAACCAAGTGTTTTGTTACAGGAGGAGACAAGACTTTGTACCAACAATACAATGGGGAGATCAGTAAGAAAGCTGAGTGTGTAGTAAAGACCTGTGAGACAGGGTATAGTATCTGAATGCATGAAGTCAACTACACCAACATGGAAGGGCTGCAGAACAGACATTACATCACTGTGCCCTGTCCAGATAGCACTTGAATGAGGAAGCCACATCTTCATCACTGTGCTGGAAGTGGGGGTGGCTGCACCACCAGCCACATTCTCAGAGGGCAGAAGTGAAGTTTAGTTCCTGTTGTTTCCTTGTTGGGGGAATGTGTTACCAGATCTCAAGCTGAAGGGATCCACCAGGTCAGCTGCTCCTGTGCCCATCCCCTCAGTGGGGGCTAGAGGTGCTCCCAGTTCCAGATGTCAAGAAGCAGGAAGAAAGAAGATGGCAATGATGCACTATCACTATGTTTATGCATCTGTTGATACATGCAGCAAGGAACACCACAGAGACAGCTTTGGGATGAGACTTGGATCTCTTTCAGGAGTCCCTACCTTATGGAAGCAGGCCCCACTGTTTATGACTTTGAAAGACTTCTATGTTTAACTCCATATTTATCTGCCACCAAGTTTTACATTCCCTAGTTTTATAAAACAGGTTGCCGTAGGGGGGACAGGTGGGGGGGCGGGGGATGACATCACAGGGGAGGGTTTATGACATCACAAAGTGGGCTGGGGATAGGAAGGGCATAGGTGATGGACAGGCAAGGAGATTGGGTGAGGGGAATTCAGGGGAGGGGCTGGATAAGGGTAGAAAAGGGGATGCAGGGAGAGAAAATCCCTGTCTCTCCTGCAGCTGTTTCTTCAACTTGACTTGATTGTAGCAGCACAGACCAATTTTGAAGTGGGTAAATACTTCTCAGGACTAGGTAAGGTTGGATAGGCCAGGCCTTATCTTTTTCACAGTGAATATATTGCTAATGCTGGAAATTTGGGTCTTTGGGACCGGATTTTGTTTTTAATTAATTGTTTAATTGTTTAATTAGTATTTCAGAAAAACCTTTGAGCATGAGCTCTTTTACAAAGGTTCCCCACCAGGGTGGACAATAAGACAATATACATATTCAGTGGTTACAGAGGCCTGATCATTAGGCATTAAAGAGCGATTACATGACAATTAGACAAATAGGAGAAAAAACTGAGTAACTGTAATTGAATACTAAGCAATTTCTAATCAGTTGCCCTAGGTAGCACACCCCTGGAAACCTCCAAATCCGTTGATAGGCTATGGCAGAGTAACTGCATAGGGTTTAACGCTATCCCAGATGGCGAGAGGCTGGGTGACAGTGAAACAAGGGGGATTGGGTTTGAAACCAACCGCAGACAGTGAGAGGTGGGGGATAGTGAAACAGGGGGCTGTGATGGGGGAGCAGCTCCAGAGGGCTTTGTAGTATGGTGTGTGTGTGGGGGGGTTGGGAGGGGCACTACCAAGTGTGTTTAAAGAGGACTGATAGCTTACTTAAGCCCTTGACTAGGCTGGAATGGAGGCAGGGTTCTCTAGGTAGCCCTGCTGGGTGTTACCTTGGGGGTAGACCTGTCTATCAAGTGTGGCCTCAGAAGCAGGTGCATTTTGAGTTAGACATTAGGTGCTGTTTGAGGCCTACTTTGAATTGAGACAGGCTGTTGTTTGTTTTAATTTCATCGGGAGTTCATTTATCCAGAGGGGGGCCCGATAGGAGAAAGCACGCTGCCCTAGTGAAGTTCGGTGGAATGGTATGTACAGTGCTCCATTCTTCCTCCATCTGGTGATGTGTGTTGAGAGAGAAGTCTTGAGCAGGTTTCCTATACAGAGTGGGGTTTTTCTGAGGAGTGCCTTCTTTCCCAGGAGGCAAGTTTGGTATCTGATCCTGTCTTTTAGGTTAAGCCGGTTTGTACGCTCATACAGGGTGCAAGTATGAGTGTAGTGATCTGCACACAGGGTGAGGTGGCATGCCTTATTGAGTGCAATTTGGACCCTTTTGAGCACTGTATCAGTAGCAGCTCCATAGGCCACCAGCCCGTAGTCTATCGTGGAGAGTATGGAGCTGGAGACTGAGAGTCAGAGTGCTTCAGGGGTGAGGGATTTCTTATGCTTATAGAGGACCCTGATCTTTGTGTTTACCACTTTGACAAGGAATCTACGTGGTGTGTATAAGTGAGAGAGTCATCAATGATGACTCCAAGGTACTTGAACAAGTGCACCTGCTCAATCTGCTCGCCAGCCTTGTTGGTGATTATGAGAGGAGCATGCTTGTGTTTATTGTAGGGGCTGGATTGTAGCATGGCCTTGGTTTTCTTGTAATTTAGTAGCAGCTTTTGCCTACTGAACCAGTCCTTGAGTTTATTGAAAGAGTTCTGTAGTTCTGTTTGTAGGGCAACCTGAGAGGGGCTGCTGCTCAGCAGCACGGCATCGTCTGCATACAGAATAAGTTTGATGTCACTGGCTATCGATAGGTCATTTACAAAGAGGCTGAAAAGCAGGGGCCCTAGAATTGATCCTTGAGGGACTCCTAGGAGTACATCTCTGGAGCTGAATAACATCTGCCCGATTTTGACTCACTGGCTCCTGTGTGTTAGGTAGTCATTGAACCAATTCACAGCGTTTGGTGCCACACCTAATATTTGGAGCTGGAATACTAGTAGAGAGTGGTTGACGGTGTCAAAGGCTTTGGTGAGGTCAATGAAGATGGACCCCACCGATTTGCCTTCATCCAGCACCTTGTGCACATAGTCAGTGTATTCCAGCAGAGCCGCGGTGGTAATGTGTTTTTGCCTGAAGCCATGTTGGTTTGGGTAGAGCAGATTGTACTTATTGAGGTATTCTGTGAGTTGACTTGCCATGATTTTTTCCAAAGCTTTGGATAGTGGGGAGAGGTTAGATATTGGCCTGTAGTTTGACACCAGCACCTTGTCACCATTCGTATGCACCGGAGTTACCAGGCCTTGCTTCCATACCTCTGGAAATTGAGCTAGGGCCAAGGATTTATTAAATAGCATTGTTATGGGCATAATAAGAATATCAAGGGTGAGAGATAGCAACTTCATGTCTAGCCCATCACTCCCCAATCTGGTTTTGCCTAGGACTTTCCTGACCATCGTTAGGGCCTCCTTCACCGTTACCTTCTTAAAGTAGAAGGCTGGGTGGTTACTTATGAGCAGGTTGGTGCAACCTTGGTCCTCCATAGGCAGAAGGTAGTCTGGAGGCAGCACTGAGGACAGGTCTGTAAAGGCCTGGTTAAAGGCATCAGCAATGGTTAGCGGATCTGAGGAGGATGAGTTATCAATGTTGAGCATCTTAGGGTGCTGCTTTTGATCTTTACCAAGGATGTTCTTGATGTTGTCCCAAAACCTCTTTCCATCTCCCCAAGCATTGTTAAGCTGGGTATTATGGAAATTGGCTTTTGCGAGCCTGATAAGTTTGGTGCACTGATTTCTAGCCATTTTGTAGCACTGTAGGTCATGCTTGCTCTCTGAGTTCAAAGCTTTTTCCCAGAGGCAGTCCCTCTCCTTTAGGAGGGACAGGAGCTTGCCATCAATCCAGCCATTAACCTCCCCCCAAATTTTCTATTTTGTGCATGGTGCATAGATATCACAGATGGAATTGAAGCCCTCAGTGAAAAAACTAAGGACCTGGTCCAGCGTAGGTGCCTTGTTGATGGGGGACCAGTTGTAGGCAGACAGGGCCAACTTGAGGGATCCAAGTTTGCCTTTCTGCAGAACCCTGCTTTTGATAAGGTGGGGTGGGCTTTTGGCAAGTTTAGTGGTCCATATAAAGGAGATTGGGGAGTGGTCACTTAGCACATCTGGGAGAACCCTGAGTTTGGAGAATCGAGTCAGTGAGCTAGCTAAGACCCAGTCAATGAGGGTGCTGGTACCAGCCTTGTAGTTCTGCCTGGTGGGGTGAGTTACAAGTTGCGTGACATTGTGGGTGGTGATTAGGTCTCTGGTGGGTGTTGCCTCCTTACATAACCAGTTAATATTAAAGTCACCAGTCAAGATGAGTTCTGAGCCCTTTCTGAGTGTGCTAATTTCTTCCATAACAAGAGGAAGGCCTTCCTTGGCTTTCTTGGGTGGCAGGTAGGTTGTGCCAATGATAAGAGTCTTGCCGTTTAGGCTGACATGTATTTTCGCCACTAGTAGCTCATAATCCTCCACAACTTTGGAGATGGGGAGGACGGAGCAACTCAGTGAGTTTCTGGCATATAGGAGGCAGCCGCCACCTTTCCAGTCTATTCTATCAAGTCAAAATGCTTGGAATCCTTTGATGGCCACCTCACCATCTTTGATCCTACCCGACAGCCAGGTTTCAGTTAGGCAGAGTACGTCAGGGGCCCTGGATGGTTATCCAAGCCTGAAGCTGGTCGAATTTGTCAGTTAGGCTGCAGATATTTAACGATGCTCTCTTTAGGCCGTTCACTGTGTGGACCCCCTGCTCCTCAGGGTTGTTGGTCCAGGGCTTAGGTGAACATTTCCAGAGAGTAGCAGTAGCAGAAAGATAATATTTCTGGCAGATAGGGTGATGTTTATCTTCCCTTGTGTCTTCCATCGCCTGTGCTTCAGGTGGGGGAGGTGTCTATACGCCTGTGTTAAATTAGGGGGAAGCTAACCATTAAGGTTACGGTTTGCAAGGCTGGCTTGGTGATAACTGTGTATGGGAGGTGCGGGCGGATAAAGAGCCTATCGTTAATGGAAGTGGTAGTGGCCATGTGTATGCTTTTTCAGCTTGCACCCAGTGAGGATTCAGAGTGGGGAGGTAGGGGTCCGAATTCATATATGGTACCAGCAATGCCAAAAGAGGTAGTGAGGAGTAGTAGTAGGTGGTTGCACCCCATGGTAGTTTGTTTGGTGTTGCTGGCCTACTTAACTGCTAGCTGGTTTATAGTTGAAAGGGTATATAGTCGAATTAGGGTGAGATCCCTAACAATAGGGCAAGTAGAGCAGTAATTGAGATGAGTTAGACAGAGTGGCTGGAGAAAAAGTTGAGAGCATGTGTGTGATCCTGTGGGTGGGACTGCTTTAAAAAGGGGCAGTGAGAAAGTGGGTCAAGTCAGGTATTGAAGACAGGGAGGCCAATAGCATGAAAATGTGCAGCAGTGGAGTGACGAATCAGCTGCTAGGCGGAGGAAAGAGGCGGAGTAAGGGTCTATTTAATACTGTGAGGATGTGGGGGAGGGGGGTGGGCGAAAACATTCAGTCCAGAACACGGCACAGAAAGAGTTTTCCCTGAGATCAGGAAGCGCCAGGCATTGGAAAATCAGCCAAGGAGCAAAGCTACCAATCAGTGCCTGGCGCCTCCACTGGGCATCCAGTCAAAACAGTGGCATTCAAAACCACGAGTTTCAGAGTTGTGTACCTGAATCTGTCCGGGGGTCAGTTGGGTGGTCTGTTAGCTGTGGCCTGCTCAGAGAGAGCCAGGGCCACAGGAGCAGCTTGGGAAGCCCGCAGATGGGCTGTCTGAATCTGTCCAGGGGTCAATCAGGTGGTCTGTTAGCTGTGGCCTGCTCGGAGAGAGTCAGGGCCACAGGAGCAGCTTGGGAAGCCCACAGATGGGCTGTCTGAATCTGTCCAGGTGTCAGTTGGGTGGTCTGTTAGCTGTGGTCTGCTTGGAGAGAGCCAGGGCCACAGGAGTAGCTTGGGAAGCCCGCAGATGGGCTGTCTGAATCTGTCCTGGGGTCAGTCGGGTGGTCTGTTAGCTGTAGCCTGCTCAGAGAGAGCCAGGGCCACAGGGGCAGCTTGGGAGCCCGCAGATGGGCTGTCTGACTCTGTCTGGGGGTCAGTTGGGTGGTCTGTTAGCTGTGGCCTGCTCAGAGAGAACCAGGGCCACAGAAGCAGCTTAAGAAGCCTGCACATGAGCTGTCTGAATCTGTCCGGGGGTCAGTCGGGTGGTCTGTTAGCTGTGGCCTGCTTGTAGAGAGCCAGGGCAACAGGAGCAGCTTGGGAAGCCCGCAGATGGGCTGTCTGTAGGATTTTATTTGCAGTGTCATATGATTGTTCAGACTGTTTTGTTGTAGTGTTATACTGTGGGATGGCCTTATGCAGTGCCCTGTTTTGAGTTAATCCTGATGGGCACAGATAGTAAGATATCCTTTAGATTGGTGTTTTCAAAGGTAATTTTTTTTTTGTTGCCTAAAATATCATTGGTGATTATGCAGGGGAGGCTTGGGCAATGGCCAACGAGATGCCAGGCCCACATGGCATCTGCCACAGTCTGGGGTATTCAATCCAATCAAAAATCTAAGGAAAAAAAAGATTTTGCTGAAGAAGGGTTTTAATTTTAGCAGTATCAGTAGTACCTGGGTTTTTGAAGCGGTGTGCAGAATGCCAGGCCACATGGCGTCTGCCGCTGAGGGCCTAGGTCTTCCAAGGGTGCTCATTGGGTCCATCATCAATCGAGACTGGTATGGTCCATTTTTGTCGGTGGAGAGTTTGCTCAGTGTGCAGAATGCCAGGCCATGTGGCATCCCCACAGCCTGAACAAATTTGTTGTAATGAAACTTTTGTGGTGTGGTATTTGGAATGTTTGCTGCAGGACATACAAGAAGAAAGATAGAAGGCTCTATGAAATGGAAATAGTCACAGTGATGGATTAAAATGTTGACAAAAAGTGAATAGTATACACACTTATATGCAAATTTTCCTTTACTAGTGGAAGCTTGAGAAGGACAAAAGGAAAAGAAGGGCTGTGCAATGAATTTCTTTTAAAGGGTAACAGTCAGCACTAAGAACCCCACACCCTACTGTGGGTCTGTTCCCAAATTGCACTTTGTGTGCAAACGTAGTGACCATCCCCACCCTTGGGTGTGAGGTTCTTAGTGCTGACTGTTCCCCTTTAAGTCTGCAAATGTCCATGTCTGTGTATAGACTGTTTTGTTTTCAGTGTCTGAAAAAGAGAAGACAATGCATAGAATGGATGTAGAGAACTGTTAAGGGTGGTAGGGTGCAAGACCCAGCATTTCAGCACTTGGTAGAGGTTTTGGACTAATGAGTAATTGTGATATACTGTACATGGTGTCAAAAGATATTGCTACTTAGAGTATATGACATATAGATGCTAATGAACTGGTGATCTGGGAGAAGGAGAGGCCCCCAGTAGCGGTTAAAACAATCTGTGGAGCCTCCAGATAGCATAGCAAAGAAGCCTGGAAAAGGGACCTCAAGTTGCTTCTCCATCCAGTCTTGTCCTAACATGTGATTTCCTGCATCTATGTCTCCTGTGTGTTCCTGTCTGTGCTGGTGATAAGTAATGGGTAGTATTGCACCTGTACCATTGCAGGTGCTCAGGAAAGACCATTCCCTTCCCCTTCTTATAGTAATAATGTTATAAGTGGCCTTTTAAGGGACCACAAGGGTCTACTTGGGGAATGTGTAATTAGACTTTCATACCCTGCCTGTTCAAGCCTGGTTTTAACAGGGTACAGAGTGTGAAGAGGCCCTGTGTCCATGGAGATTCCAAGCTCCCTTTACACCCAGCAGTTGCAATTCTGCTGAGTCACTGTGCATTCCCAGTGCATATACTTACTATAGTGGATGTGTAATTAAAAGGTCATACCTGCAGCTAAATGGGCTTGTTCAACCAGCCACACCCCTACCTGCATTATTTAAAATACTTCCAGCATAACTCAAAAGCTGTGTTTCATTGCTACAGCCAGAGACTTTGTTGGTGCTCTGGACTGCTCCCCCCCCCATGGCTGTCTGGTTTGTGTCTTCAGTGGTTTTCTAGGATAGTATTTTGTCTTTCTGCCTTCCCTGGCCATAGCATTGTGAAACTTCCTCTCTCAAAGTCAGCCACTCATGCCGCTCAGATTTCCTCATGTAACTTCTATGTTTACATTTTCTGTTTTGAATTTTGGTGTGCTTACTAGTTTTAATGTTCTACTTATGTCATTCTACTAGATTTAGTTTGTGTTCTTTCAGTCTGCTCTACTTGCTGTTCATACCAAGCCACTTGCAAATCTTCCTCTTGATTCCACTGCATTCCTCCTCATTATTTCACCTGGCTTCCTAGCCAGGCAGTTGCTCCCACTGGTACTCAATCATTTTAGTCAGCCTTGCTCAGTCAGTCTGCTTCAGCATAATCACTTTAGTCCTACTTTGATACAGCAGCTAGAGACTAGAACATGTTATGGCCCTTACGTTGGTTGCATATGCCCATTGAACTGTTGGATGCTGCTTGTCACTCCCACTCCTAATAAACAGAAGCAGCTTGCATTGAACTGGGAAAATTCTTGAGCTGTGTGGAACAGTTCAGATGAGTGCAGGGGTCCTAATCTAAGGATGGAGAACCACAGGAGATGGACAAGCAGCTTTTCTCCACTGTGTGGGCAGTGCTTTTGACCAGAGCCAGCAAAAGGAGGAAGAGTGCATGTAAAGAGAAGAAAGAATCCTGAGCAAGAGAGAAAAAGAGTATGAATACAGAAACTGAAAGTCCAGAAGCACCATGGCATTATAGCAGAAAAAGAGTGTACAGTGAAGAAGTGGGGTTGCCCTTCAAGGAACTCACCTAGAGGTTCAAAAGAATCAAGTCCAGATTTTTGAAGTGGTGGAGAATGGCAGACTATGCCATGCATGCAGAGTTGCAGGGAGGATGAGAAATCATCTTGTATTTGTGGATGCCGTATGCTCTAGAATGGGTCACATATGTATGTTGAGCATGGTCTGTTATGGTACTGTATGTGTCTGAGCCCTGAGAGACTCAAGAAGGTTTGTTCTACAGTAAGCTGGAGGCAAGGATATGGTAGGTTGCAGGGGATAACAGCAGACCCCAAGTGTACCAGTTGGTGGATTACTGTAAGAGTATAGCAAATTGCCAAGCTTTGGGTGTAGCAATACAGTTATCTGTTGAACTGCATGTAGATAGAGGACTTAAGGATCTGTGTGAAGGACTCCCAGTAAATCAGGGACCCTAGTGAATAGTTCTACATGAATGCTGTATATGTTCTGTAGAGGTTAGTACCGTATGTGTAGATGGCTTCCTGCAACTCAGAGAGCCTAGGAGCAAGCCCTATGTGTTTTGTGTCTCTGTAATTAGGTAAAGTGTGATTTCCTGCTTTTTTTCTCCTGTGTGTTCCTGCCTGTGCTGGTTATGGTTAGAGGGTGGATAATGGACATGCTCCCTTGCAGTGGCCCAGAGAGGTCCATAACCTTCCTCTTAGTTAAGCAGTAGTGTGATAATGGGCCTTGTGAGTGACCACAAGGGTTTATAGGTGGGTGTGTATAACTAGGCTTCACCATCTGCCTGTCTGAGTTTGCTCTCAAACAGGTTAAATAGTGTAAAAAGGCTAAGTCCTGTAAGATTGCAGGCTTCACCCCCACCAATAGTTAGTGTACTGCATCATATTGCATGCCCTGCACATGTGCCTAGTGACTGTGCAACTGTTGGATATTGCTTGCCACAACCACCTCTAATAAAAGGGAACAACTTGCACTGCACAGAGTCAGTTCCTGATCTGAGTGAAACAGTTCAGATGAGTGCTGAATTCCTGGCATGAAGACAAAGAACCAGAAGAGAAGGAGAAGCAGCCCCCGGAAGAGGTGTTATAGGCCAGAGGCAGCAAAGGAGGAAGATCTAAAAAAGAAAGGAAAAGATCATGAGCAACAGAAAAAAAAACAGCATGAGTATTGAGAACTGAGTGCCCAGGGGCCTCATGGTCTCACAGTCAAGGAGCGTTTACAGTGGAAAAGTGGGGTTCTTCCCCAAGAGAGTCACCCAGAGATTTGGGAGACCCCACTCCAGGTTTTGAGGTGGTGGAAGATGGCAGTCTAGACCATGCATGAAGAGCTGCAGGGGAGTTGAGGAGAAATCCTCTTATCTCTTGATGCTGTATGATCTAGAAGAGATCACACATATGTGCTGAGCATGCAAATCCAATGAAGAACAGGTGGCAACTTGTTACAAAGCTGGTGCCACAACAAATAATAATCACATTTTTCTTCCAAACGTTGGGCATCCCAACACATGTAAAAAACGACCTTTAAGCTAGGTTCTGTAAAAGCAAGTCAAGTTTCATTCCATATAAAACTAGCCAGCAGGTACTACAAGCTTCAGCAGCACCCCTGAATATACAGATGTACGTTTCACATTACAGACGCTTTTTCAATGCAACTTTTGGTAGAAAAATGTGTTGAGCATGGCCTGGCAATGTATGTATCTGTGTCCTGGAAGGGTCAAGAAAGATTGCCCACAGGGTACTGTAGTTTGAAGGGAAGCCTAGGGTGAGTTAATTTAAATTCAGGCCTCCCAGGGAAGAAAGTAACTACAGACCCTAAGTGCACTGGTGGGTGGCTCATTGAAAAAGTTTAGAAAACTGCCTAGCTCTGGGTGAAGCAGCTAAGAGATCTGTGGAACTGGCACTAGATCACAACAGAGCCTACATGAACTGCGCTGTCAAAAACAGTACCGTCCATATAGCACTGATCACAACATTGGCAGGAACAAATGCCACAAGCAAAAGCAGCGCCACTGGTAGCGGTCACAAAGCACACTGATGACTGCTACCAGTCCAAAATTATATTTTAGCGGGGACTCTACCCCCGCACCCCCTGATGTGGGGAGCTCTGCCCCCCACACCCATTGTAATTAAAATAATCAACTCCAAGTTACAGTTGGATTACAGGGGAAAAAAAAGTATCAGAGACCAAGATTAGAACCCTGGTCTCCACCAGTATTCTGGCCAAGGTGCTTCATGTCTCAGCCCTCTCCATCATCACCATGGGAGCAGCTCAGGCAGCCTTCAAGATTTCCAAGCCCTTGTCTACTTCCCTAGTACAATGGACAGCAACATGGGTATCGCTTACTGCACAGTGCTGTTCTACCCCTGTCGCTGTCCATGATACGCTATTTGGGCAGCACACTTCTTACATATACCATGTTTGTAGTGCTATTCTAAACGGTTACCCTTGAACAGCATATGGCTAGTAAGAGAGTGAAAGGATCTGTGTGGAGGACTCCCAGTAAATAGGGGACCCTACTGAAGAGCCCCATGTAAATGTTATATATTTTATAGAAGGTAGTACCCTATGTGTGGACAGTTCCATGTAATTCAGGGACCCTAGTAGCACACCCTATGTGTTTTGTGTCCTTGCAAATATACACATCCCCTTGGGGGACTGAACATCAGTGTTGTGACCAATAAATGTTTAATGTGCTTGACTTTACTTCCTAGAGTGAACAATGGTATTTGTAAATTTATAAATAGCACTCACAGTTAGCATTAGTTTTATAAGACTCCCCCACCTAACCCCAGTGCCCAGACACAATCTAGAACCCAGGCCATCTCTTTCAACTCATGAGGTGGGGCCTATAAATAACCAGGATTTGGGGGACCAGCTGCACAATCATTCCATCAAAATGTACCAAAAGGGATCTAAAAATTAATTGTGTGAGGAACTGGAAGGAAATACTATAAAGAAAGGGATAAGGTTGGGAAGGTTCCACCATGCCACATAGACAGGAATCCTGTCGAATACCATTACAGCGATGGCACAATGCTGACAGTCGGCATTGTACCATCCAGGAATACAAGTGTTTTTTTTGCATGGGGCTTCACCCACTGCACCCCCCATGTGGGAGGCTCTGCACCCAACACTCCCCGCACTAAAGTCATAGTTGTTTCAGGGAGGGGCAAACTCCCCAGAGACAGTGGCGTCGGTAAGACAGCGGACCAATACAGTGAACAGCTGATTCTGTTACTGTACTGGTCTTCGCTGTCTTACTGTCGCTGTAGCAATGGTATGTGAGTGGGGTTCCATGGGGGAACAGAGGTAACTGGACAGAAGAGAAGAAGACCCCCAAGTACTTTAAAATTACTGTAGTTAAGAATTTATGTATTAAAACCAGGGACTGGTGAAACTGTTCAGGAGATATCAACACCCCTTTCCACAAGCCTGGCTGGTTTTACAGTTTTAGAAACAATTTTAGCTTTTCTTTTTAAAGTGCTTACTCTGGTTTGAAATGCAAATGTAACAACCCCTCCTTCTGGTAGAGGGAGGAGGTTGTTTACTAGAAATGCCAATGCTGAGATTGGCAGTTGAACTACAGTCTGGCAAGGGTTAATGTACGGTGTGCAGCTTAGGCTGGGGAGCTCGATATATTAGAAGGGTGAGATGGTGTGCAGCACATGTGCTGTGATTGTGTGGCTGAGTTCTGGGGATTGGGTGACAGGAGCTATGACTGAAGAGGAGAAAGGAAAACAAGAAGGGAGACTGGGACCCCCAGGCCTCAGCTGAGTTCTGGCCAACCCAGCTGGGACCACTGTGAGGGTATGAAAACAATAGGAGGTTTCTCCTCAAGGGGAGTGCCCTGCTGGCCAGCCTGGATTCAGTTCCCATAACGACCTGGAGGACACCCTGGCATTGGTGGGCAAGCTTGCTTGTGTTCCAGTTCCATGAAAGACAGCAGAAGGACAGAGATAGTGAACCATCAGAAGACCACATGAACATATGTGCAACTGTAAGGTAGGAGAAATCTAGTCTCGGGATGTAAGACCCCTTAGTATGGGGCATGCTGTGCTAACATTTGGGAATGGCTTTGCAGACACTGTTTGAATATTTTGTGAAGCTGGAAAGCATTCATTGTGTAAGTGAAGTGCAACATTTCAAAGCCCTTCAAAGCTGAGGGGCAGGGCACTGTTGTGACTGAAACATAGAAACATCGACTTTGACGCAGATAAGAACTGCATGGCACACCTAGTCTGCCCATTCCCCTACCTACCTGATAAGTTGCAGATCCTAGTTAACCAACAGCCTACTTCTTCCTATCCCTCACCAGAACTGCCTTACATCTGTCACATGCATTCTTGAATTCCTCCACTGTTTTTGACCCCATGACTTCCTCAGGAAGTCCATTGCATGTGTCCACCACCCTCTCCGTGAAAAAAATACTTCCTCACATTGCCCCTGAGCCGTCCCCCTCTCTATCTTCAAATTGTGCCTCCTTGTTCTTGCACATCTCTTTTTCTGAAAGATGCTACCCTCCTGGACTTTGTTGATTCCCTTGAGGTACTTGAAAGTTCTATCATGTGCTCCCTCTCCATCCTTTTCTCGAGGGTATACATATTAAGCTCCTTTGGTCTCTATTCATATGGCTTCTGTTGCAGACCCTGCACCATTTTAGTTGCCCTCCTCTGGACTGCCTCCATCCTATGTCCTTACGGAAATGGGGTCTCCAGAACTGCATGCAGTACTCCGGATGGGGTCTCACCAACTGTCTGTACAGAGGGATAACAACTTCCTGTTTTCTACTGGTGATGCCTCTCCCTATACATCCCAGTATCCTGCCAGCCCTCCTTACTGCCTTTTCACATTGCTTGCTTACCTTTAGGTCATCTGATATGACTGCCCCCAGGTCCCTTTCCATTTTTGTTGTTGTTAATACCTCCCCCCCTCATTGTGTACTATTCCCCTAGGTTTTTGTTTCCCAGGTGCATTATTTTGCTCTTCTTTGCACTGAATTTAAGCTGCCATACTTTTGACAATTTTTCAACCTTGCCAAGTCCCTTCTTATCCTTTCCACCCCACTTGTGTATCAACCCTGTTGAATATCTTTGTGTCATCTGCAAAGAGGCATATTTTTCCTTCTAGTCCCTCTGCACTGTCACTTATGAAGACATTAAAAAGGACTGGACCCAGTACTGAACCCTGCGGTACCGCACTAGTAACCCCTCTTTCTTCAGAGTGGACTCCATTTACAATTACCTTCTGTGTCCTGTTGTTCAGCTAATGTTTTACCCAGGCTACCACCCTGTGACCCACTCCAAGACTAGTTAATTTGGCTACTAATCTTTTGTGTGGGACTGTGTCAAATGCCTTGCTAAAGTCTAGGTAGGCCATGTCCACAGCCCCTCCCTGGTCTACTACTTTGGTCACCCAGTCAAAGAAATCTATTAGATTCATCTGACATGACCTTCCCACTGTGAATCCATGCTGCCTTGGGTACTGTGCCCCTTTGTCCTCTAGGTACTCAAAAATTCTTTCTTTCAGAAGTGATTCCATCATTTTCCCTACCACTGAGGTCAAGCTAGCAGGTGTGTAGTTTCCTGCCTCTGCTTTGAAGATAAAGTGCCTGCATGCTAAAGGTTTTATTGTGTGTATCTGGCTTCCATGGCCTGTGGGAATGTCACAGAGATATTGCAGACCTCTATATCAGAATTCCCAGCATGGAAACAGAGAGATGCTCTGGTAGTAACAGTTTGAGTAACAATGTTTAAAAGTGTGTGAAGTGTGGGCTCAGACAGGAATGGCTGACATACATTTGTGGCCATGGATCTTGGTTCACCCAAAAGGTCCCCCCCCCATAATTAATATGTATCCAAAGAAGCAGAGCTGTTATAGTTGCCCTTGTGTATTTTGGATGCGAGAGTACTGTACAGCTGTTATATAGTCCCTCTCATATTTTGTAGATGAGGGAGCAGAGCTATTTTATAGCTGCCCTCTCATTTTGTATCTAAGGAAGTTGAGCTGTTAGAGTCACCCTTACATATTGTAGTTGAGACAGTAGAGGTGTTATGTTGTCTCCCTTATGCTTTGTAGATGGAGGAGCTGAACTGGTATGTCACTGGCATATAATGTAGAACTGCCATTTTCATATGAAAAATGGCAAGAAAAAGTGCTGGGTCTCTGGACATAATTGTGTCTATGATATGAACAGTTTAGTCAGATGTGTGCTGCACTTCTCTCTTCCGTATCATTTATTTGGGTCACAGGATTCATTTCTCCACATTGATACTCACACTTTAAAGCCAGAATTCTGGAACTAAATGTAAACAGTCACTGTAAGGGATACTTAGGGTTACCAGATTTTGGGACTGCAAAAAGAGGACCCCCCCCACACCCACCTATGCACATTTTGAGCAGTAATACCCGATTACCCTATTCCAAGCCACGCTTCAGGGGCCCCCTACATACTCACTCTTCCCTGACCCAACTGTGCCCATCTGAACTGCAGCACTTAGATTCTAAGAGTTTACTTGCAGCTATCAATTTTTTTTAAGCAGCCTACAGCAGAACAATATGATGGTAAGAAAGAACTAAAATGATCAACATTCAACCTTACAACTTTAACACCCCCACTCCTAGTGATGTTACTGCATTTATTTGAGCAGCATGGTCTGGATCTTGACTTTTACTTAATGAATTGGGCTGACAACAGCCTTAAGATACACCCCCATCCCGTCAGACCAGCGATGTTCAAATCATGTTACATTTATCTGAGCAGCATGAGTGAGCATGATCTGGAACTCCCATCAACTACTTACTTGACCTTACTGTACCAAATAAATTTGGGCTGCTGGGCTGGCAGAGACTATTCCACAATCCATTCTCCTCTGCTCATAAACTCTGATCACTGCCACATGCACAGCACACCTAAGTGATCCAGTTCACACTTGCACTTCTTTGCACAGGCTGAGTACGGCAGCCCTCCTTCAGTGGCAGCAGCTTGCTTGTGGTTGTGGCCCGCCTGCTGCGGCAATCACTAGTCTGAACTGCTACTGGCTGGGTCACTTGTGGTTGCTACAGTCACAGTGCAGTGGCCAGCCACCAGTGGCTTCCCTCTGACTGACAGTCTGATTGCTCTGCAGGAGCACTGCAGCCAAAATTATCCTCTCTTCCAGTCCAGTCCGGAGTCTGGACCAGCACCCCCCTGAGCTAAGTACCCACCAGTAGTTTCTTTCTGTCTCAAATCTGTGGGTCATAGCAGTGAGCACACAGTGAAAGCTCACAGGTGGGTCTGGGTGAGTGGGGTCACCTCTCCTGGTCCAACTGGGCAGTGAAGGCAGAGGATAGGATGGTCACAGGTCAGGTGAGGTGGGAGGGTGTCACTCACTCAGGTTGACTCAGTACAGTACAGTTGATCGGTACTACTACTTACCCCAGCTGCTGATGCTCACAGGGTGTTCAGCTCAGTTTGCCCTGGAGTCAGGACAGGTCCTTCAGTCCTGGTGGGCTGTGGGCAGGTGGTCGTCTGCTCAGTCCTTTGCTTGGGTCCCAGGAATCGGATCGGATTTACACAGGTTGGACAAAAAATATGAGACAGCAAATAAAAAATATTCCACAGGTTTGTGCTCCACACAAACTGCGTTCTGCACAGGCAACAGGCTGTCAAATCATGCAAATCCCGTGCACGGGTGAAACCTTAGAGAGACTGTCATGCGCAGAAAGCAGGAGAGCGCATAGCATACCATAATGATTGACAGAAATTGATCAGAACACAATTCCATTTTTTGGGGGGGGACTTGTGCAGACTTCTGACCTGCTCCCTGCCATGGTTGCCATGGAAACAAACAACAGACTCTGTCAGTGAAGTGACAGAAGCTGAGCCACAGAGTCAGAAGACCCAAAACCCGGACAAAAGAGCACTGCAGAGAAAATCCGTCCGGACCAAAAATCCTCAGCTGTAAAAGAGGACATGTCCGAGTAAAAGAGGATGTCTGTTGCCCTAGGAATCTGGCCATCAAGCACATTCCCTGGACACAGTTCCAGGACATTACCAAGGATTAACAGGGTGCCCAACTGCTTGCAGGTGCTCTCTTCAGGGCAGTCATGGATCATTAGGTCACTGGTGTCAAGGGTTACTCGATGCAATGTTTATGAATACGGAGTGCCACACATGGTGTTCATTGTGTGTGAGGTGAAGGGGTGATTCCACTGGAACACAGACATCTCTAATTTGCATGATAGGGCTACAGTAGTTTATCTGACAACTACATAAAGTGGGTCAAGGACATCATAGGCATGGGTGGTCCTTGGCAGATGGGTGCACAGTTTTGAAATCAAAAGATAATACCTTTACTAACTTATGGTAGTGATGGGGCAGGAGTACTATTACAACACTGACAGCTCTATCTAGTGGGGTTAGGTGGGAGAAAAGGGAGACAAGTTATGCTGGCCTTAATAAATGTGGGCTGGGGAGGAGACGCATAAAACAATTGCTTCTGTGACACAAATGCTGTACTGACAGCTGTACATAACTATTAAATGTTGGACTTCTTTATTAATAAACAGATGCATCACTTCACAGTTTATTGCATTTTGTTCATGAACATATTTAATTAGAACTTATTTTGTGCTTTCATTTTTTTTTACAGAATGGCCTTTTGAAGAAGGGTCCATTTTATAACTGCAATAAGGCACTGCAGGATGTGTCTTATTTAGGCAATAATCTACAACAGCGTGTAAGTTATGCTGGGATTTAATCATGCCTGGTGTGGTGCATCACGAGGCTGCAGGCTGAGTGACTTAACCACACAAGAAGTGGGTAAATCTCATTAAAACCCACATCCTGGAGTGGATCATTGCAATTATACAATTGGTAGTATAGTCCCTGTTACTAGGTAGAATAGGGTTGAAGTTTAGCCCCCCCACACACACATGTTGGGTTGCTTGTTTTAATTTCTAGTTTTTAGTTATTTTTATAGTGAGACAGAGCATTAAAGTGTGGTGTCAGTTGTGATGGGATGCTGTGCATGAATATAATAGTGTGAAGTGAATCTGTTATGAGCTGTGAGTGGCTCACATAGTTTCAGTTTGAATCAGCTTGGTGAAAGCATTGTGGACCATGGTGCGTGTGGTGAGCAGTTTTCATATACGGTGAGTGGCTTATGTTACAAGTGGCTGACTCTCGAGATATGTTATATGGAAGCTCTATGTGGAGCTGTTGTTAGTAAAATGATCTGCTGCTGTGTGTAATAGGAGATGTGGGAGGAAGCTGACAGTGACGATCATGCTGGGAATGAGGGGACAGTGCCAATCGGCAAAGAACGACAGAGAGGTGAGGCAAGTTACAGCAGTCACAGAGGAAATAGTGTAAAAGAAAATGTTATGTTATAAAAAGTGGGTTTGGGGATTAGATTTGTAAATAAATTTGTCTTGGGAACTTGTGTAGTTGTGAGACAGTCGGGGGTAGGAATTCAAGATGGTGACTAAATGGAGGTAAAAAAATGAAAAAAGATACTGATTTTTTGTTTTGTGCAATGGTCAGCTATGAAGGCTGTAACTCTACCTACGGGTTATGCTGTGATTTACACACAGATGAAGACCCCAGCCAACCAATCAGGTTAGTGTATTTGTTACCCCATTGTGTAATGTGGGATTTGCCCACTTCTTATCTGGTTTATGGCACTTGGCTATGTCTCGTTTACAACCAACTAGGCATGGCATAACACAGTAGACACAGGTAAATTCCATTATAATCTACATCATGTTGTGCCTTACTGCTCAACTGTTTCACTCAGAATGATAAGGATATGTGATGATTTGCCAATCAAGATTGTGAAGCAGGACCTCGCCATACTGCTGCATGTTCTCATGACATCACATCTAGATTACTGAAACCTTTCCTGGTCATCTGAGGCACTGTCTGCAGCTAATAAAGAAAGCTGCTGACTAATACAAGACTTTGAGAACATATCACGCTTACAGGGGGCTATGAATTTTTGATGGGCTGAGTACTTGTGATTCAAGTGTATCTGGCCTGTGTGACTCTGCACCTGTGAACAGGCATGTGGTGTATGGTATGCATTACTGTACACCTTAGCAGAGCACTTGTCTGTGACCCTACCCCTTGGTGTGCTGCTGCATGTGGGGTGGATTGACGGCACAGGCAGGCATCCAGTCAGATGGCTGTTCTGGGTCCTGAAGAGGATCTCCTGCTCCGCACAAGTAGGTGGTTCTGGGGAAGGTGTGAGAAGGCTAAAATTTCAATGGATGGGTGAATTCTTGAATGGCTATCTCCCAGCCCTTCCTTTCTACTCAGAGGGTTGGGGCAGCACTGTGGGGGGGGGGGATTTTTTCCCGCAGCCTGTGGGGTTTCTTGGGGGGTATGCAAAAGTTATGGCAGGGTCTCTGCCTGTATATCCTGTACCCCTTGCCCAGCACTCCATGTCTTCATGACTGGCAGGGACTGTGGGCACACCCCCATATATGCCCTTTGGACTTGCTGTGCACATAGCTGTGGAATCGGCTGGGGAGATTGAGTGTGCAAGGGGTGTGTGCCCCTTAGGTCTTCTGGACCCCGTTTGCAAGATTGTGACTTAGAGTTGCCTATGCTCCACAGATCTGTGACATATAGGCAATCCACCTTTTTGTGCACAGATCCCATGATATGCAATCTGTACTGGCTGTACTGGCCTCTTATGTGACATGCAGTTATAATCTTCAAGGTTTGCCCATTTACATACAGTTAAATGCCTTCAATGGATTAGGTCCACACTACCGTCATCTCCTCATGCCATATTACCCAGCAAACCACCTTCACTCAAATGAGTTGCAGTGCTTGGTAACACCCAGGTCTCATCTGAAATCATCTGGCGAGAGGGCCTTCACAGTGGTCATACCTGTTTTTTTTTAGTTGCTCTTTCAAGGTTTCTGTGACAGAAGCCTATAATGGAACAATTTAGAAATGCTCTAAATAGCCCCCTGCTCCAGATGTTTTAAATAGTTTTTGGTATTATATGACCTGTTTTCATATTGCTTTCTTTTATTTGTGTACTTTTATTTGTATTTTATTGCGTTGATGTTCTATTGTAAAACATATAGAGCCATATGTATAGGACACTATATTAAATACAGTTTGCCTTGCCTTGCTTTGGATGTGTTTGAGGCAGAGAAAACCCACATTTTTCAAAACCTAAGCTTAACAATTATGCAAAAGACAAGCTCCATCTTGAGTCTTTAGTCTCTCTGTCTCTTCCTTAAAAATGGACTATCTTCTTGTGCAGGCACCTGTACAGTAGTAGTCATTGCCATCTAGAATCGTATTGCCAGTGATGGTGCAATAGAATGCACTATCAATTGCTAAAACTGCATTTAACTGAATGTGGCTTTAGCAATGAGTGTTGCAATGAGAGATTCAGTACAGTATCATTCTCTGTGGCACTGGTTGCCACCATATGCAGATGACAGCACTTTTTGCCTTGAGTGCTTCAGTCCATTAACTAGAATCTCACATGCAGCAGGACTGCAACAATGACCAATGCTGTTTTCATTCTAAGCAGCTCTCACAAGAAGATGAGCCCCATGGCATTTGGCACTAAGCTGAGGCTTGCAAGGCTCCCTACAACCTTGGCCATTTAGCCTCTTGATGGTGCCCCTCTTGAAGTAGTTCCCAGCTTCAGATACCTTGGTGTGTAGTTGGATCAACACTTTAATTTAGCCTTCTACATTTGACTGTATGCACAGGAAGCTCTGACTCAAACATAGGGCAATGTAATTCAACATATCCTACCTGCAGCTCCCAGCCAGCAGCAAAATTATCCTCAATATTTGACTACACAGGTGTGGTGGTATATAGTCTTGCCCCTAAATCTGCCCTTATCAGACTGGACCCACTCTTCCATTCCTTCTTTTTTTCTGTCTACCACCCTCCTTGTACCCACTACTACTCTCTTTACAGTAATCTTTTCCTACCTTCCTTTGAGGCTCAACCTCTCTCACTGCTCTTCTTTCCTCTTTAACTACTCATTCTCCTCCCTTCTCTGCTACCTGTCTTCACTTCTCTTCCTTTCCCTCCTATCATCTCACTCCCTTTACTTATCATGTACCCATGGTTCCTCTCTGCCCTGTTATAAAGCCTTTGCTGATGAATCTGCTTTTCCTCATATCTCCCCTATGCTATGTCTAAACAAAAACCTCTCCCTCCCTCCCTAGTACTTCTCCCACTCCTCTTTCTCCCATAAATCTGCCCTAAGGGATCAATGCACTGGCTCCCATGCCTGTATCTAGCCTTTCTGTACGTTCCTCTCCCTCCTTTTCTTCATCTTTGCCCCTTCTCTATAATACTACTGCTTTCCTCACCCTTTAATGACCTTGTGCCACTCCTGCCCTTTGCCTTCACGTTTTTCCTTGCTATGTTCCCCCTACTTTCCTCTTATCAGCTGCTGTCTCTTGAAATGTGTTGTCACTTCTGTATTGCCCTATTCTATTTTTCTTTTGCACACTTTCCAGTGTCCTGTTTGCTGCTACAAAGTTTTACCTTGCTTGCTTATTGCATTGCTGTTGCTGTATTTTACCTTTGTATCAGTTTGTAAAGTATGTGTTTTCTTCCCCCCGTAACACCCTTCATCCAGGTAGCTTCTGAAAACAAACTCTGACTCCGTGTAAGTTTCCTAGGAAACAATTTCAAATGAATAAATCTATTAGGCTATGCCCTCTGAACTTGATGGCAGGATGGGGGTGGACTTTATGGCCCATGGCTGATTTGTTCTAGTTTCCCCCATTATACTATGAAAGAACTATAACTCAGCAAATAGAAACAGCAAGAGTTAGCAATGAGAAAAAATGTTACAATTTCTCAAGCTATGTCAACTACAGATGCAGGTTGGAAATTAGGATGGAATAGAACTTTTGACTTTATATTGTACTTTTTTTTATAGATGAAGGATCTTGGACACAGTTTATTAACCAGTGAGTAAGATACTGACAGTGCAGGAACTGTAAGCAAACATGGTGGGTTTGAAGTAAGTAGTAACATGTGCATGCAGTGACATCACAGGTAATTGTATTAGAATCTGTTTTGAGTGAGGGAGCACTGGATAGGATAATGCCAAGAGGGTGAATGTCCCAACATACTGTAGAACAAGACAGGCCACAAAATATTGTTGGAAAACACAATGACCTCCACCTTAAAAAACTCTTACAGAAGAAATTGACATTCCAAGGAAACTTTTACTTTTGGTCAAACTGCCATCTCTCATATATACTAAGCAAACTACAAATTTGGAATAGCAGAAATCCTGAACACTTATTAGTCTACGTCTGAGATACCTTTGGAAACTTGTCCCCAGGTTTTGCTTTAAACAATCATTAGTTTAGGGACTCTAGAATAGGAAAAGCGCTTATAATTAGGTTGTAGTTTGCAATATAGTTCAGCTGATGCTGTACCAGACTTGGAAATCATTGGATAACAGGCAACACTGTCAAAAGAAACACATAATTCATGTTTCTTATGCTATTTTTCTATGCTTATGCAATATTTTCTTTTAATTCTCTGACTATATTTTTCCCTAGCTTAATTACAATAAAGAGAAATATTTAAGAAGTTACTACTATTTTTTCCTTGTTTCATAGCTTGCTACTGAATAGTGAACTTTTGCCAAGTTAGAGACCCAGATACTGAAGTTTAGAGAACTTTTTTTCTTGTCTCTCTAGACCAAATGCTTAAGGCTATCTACATATTCATTTAATTCAAGAATTTCTAACTGCTTGTAAAAAGACCCCATTATTTGCCAGACTATCTTAATCACTCTATATATAGGCAGTATAGCCTAGAGGTTAGAGTAACAAGCTATGAATGAGCTGGGTACATCCAGCAGGCAGAGCTTGGTTTGATTCCCACAACCTCCACTTGCATACTGTGTGACTCTGAACAAGTGACTTAACTCCATGGCCCTCCCGGGTTGTCCCTGAAAACAGGCACTTGTGCCTAGTGGGCCTTTCCCGGTTTACAAAGAATAAAATAAATAAAAACATATTTCATCAGTTCAGACACACTACTTCATGTTGGGCAAGTGTACTGTATATGCAAGCAATAACACATGACAGGGTGTGCATTATGGTGGTATAGGTGTGTAGTTAGGCACAAGGCACAGCCATGTGCCACTAAATGCACCTGACAAGTGAGATTATACCACCATAAGGGCACACCCTGGAGTGTTCTTTTGCCCTTTTAAAATGGCTTTTAAATATTTGACTTAAAAATAAATAAAAATAAGAAGAAATTACTTTAAAAAGATAAACATTAGGACTGTTCATTGAAATATCCTTTTATAACTTCCTTGTGCTCCCAGGTCGCACCTGGAATCAAGCTCTGGCTTAGTGTGCCTATCCTTGTTAAACAATTCCCCTTTTCCTTCCCCTTTTAACTTTGAAGACAAATAATCGTACATGTTCTGGGAACTTGTGGGGGGTGAGGGGGGTAGCTAAAAACAATAAAAGTAACTGAAAACCATTGTGTTGTGCATTTTTTTTTTTAAAAAGTGTTATCTATACCTATTATGCAATTCAAACGAATGTAGGTATTTTAATAAAAATGTGTTCAAAATTATTGAACTGGTTAGGTTGTCCTGGATGGGGGTAGATTTCTCATGGAAACTACATGATTCAAACATATGTACTTTTATGAACTTAAGGAATTTATTTTATCAGTATGGGTCTGCCTCTTCCTATGTAACTATTTTCCGACCTTTCCTGTCTTTGTTTACACTCATCGCCTTCTTTTCTTATCCTATTTCCTTTTTTCTCTGTCTTTCCTCACATGCAGCAGATGGAATGTTTACCACAGAATACAGGGATTCAAAATCCTGCAAAATTCCACTGGTAGTATGTTCCTCTCCCAATATCATGTGTGCACACATGCTCCTCTGCTGGACAAGCTGCTTTCTCCTACCTCCTCCCTTCCCACTGGCATCTGTGCCACTTTCTCCTTCACCTCTCCCCCAGACTCCTTGCCTTTAGATGTCAGTCAAGGCTTCTTCCTGCACTCTCCTGTCCCTGTCAACCCTCTTCTTAACTCCTCATCCTTTCTCCTCTCTCCTCTGACTCCCTCCTGCTTGTGCCCCCCCTTTAATTGTGACTATTTGTGACTCCACCCGGGGTCTGTTTTTGGACCCCACTAGCACCATCATCTACCGCAACAGGCAAAGCACACTTTATTGTATTTACTCATGACTGTCCACATATCATTGAATTATTCCATGCTGATAATATATTTAGTCATCACATTACTATTTCATCTTTAATATTGCCTATGTAACTGCGTTCTCCTGTTTTGTAACTTTTCTCCTTCTGTACTCCCTTCCCCTGTGTTGCACCTTGAAATGAACCTCAGCTTAGTGTGCCTTTCCCGGTTACAACATTTTAAACAAATAAATAAAACAAAAGCCTAATGTGGAGCCAGAGATTCAGTTTTATCTGTGGCAGGGTAAGCAGCTAAGATTTCCCTGGTAAGCAGGTAAAGGTAGGAGGAACATATGAACATATGAAACACCAGCAGAAACAGGCCTCATAGTCTACCAAGTCTGCTTGAGTGTGCAGCTAGCCCCTCATCATGCAGCTGCCCTTTTCACCCCCTTTCCAGTATCCCTTACCCTGTCCCAACCCCTCTTGAAACTGCCCACCATCTTACTGGACACTATCTCATCTGGTAAGGTGTTCCATTTTTCCACCACCCTTTCTGTGAAAAAACGACTCCTCATCTCCCTCTTGAATCTTCCCCCTTCCAATCTCAGTCTATGCCCTCTCATGTCCCTCCCCCATCTCATCTGAAAATTCCCTTCTATGTTAGTCTTGTTTATCCCTTCATATACTTAAAGGTCTTGATCATATCCCCCCATCCCTCCTCTCCTCCAGTGAATACATATTCAGCTCTCCTAGCCTGTCCTCATAGGGCTTGCTCTCCAATCCCTGGATCATCTTTGTGGCTCTTCACCACACCCGCTCCAACAATCTGATGTCCTTCATCAGGAATGGGTAGCAGTACTGCATGCAGTACTCCAGGTGGGGCCTGACCAATGACCTATACAGGGGCAGGATAACCTCCCTCTTTCTGGAGGAGCCACAAAGATGATCCAGGGAAGCTGAACACATTATTTCCCTGCCTATGGGATGCTCAGAGGCTTCTTTGTTTTTCTGAAAAATCAATTCATTAATTTTATTTTTAGACTGATTAAACAAAAGTGCAATATTGTGCATATTGTACACCATAAATCTTTCCTCTTGCGAAATACTATTTATACTGTGTAGCACGGGCTGCATTGCATTCTGACCCAAACCATCATTAAATTTTCATGTTTGACTCTTCAGCTTGGTTCCAAATTGACATTACAGAGCCAAATAAACCTATAACAGTGCATGTTGCACCTACTACAGTAGCAAAAGCAGCCTGTTTGGGATGCCGGAACACACCTAAACATTCCGTGGTATGGGGCAAGGCTACAGGGTCTTGTGTATGCACTTGATATGCTGCCATTAGATCTAACAACATTACGGCATGAAGCTTAGATGCATTCATAGAGAAGCAGTAGTTGAATTCGGCCTTGTTCCAATGGGTAAAATTTAATACAACTCGCACGTGCATGTACTGTATGTTGTTGATTAGAGTCCCAGGTAATGAAGTTGCTACCAGACCACTGGGTGGGCCTGGTTCTTGGATTAGGCATTGGGCAGGGTCATCTTCTGATGGTGGGAGTACTGTAAGGAAAAGTGCAGCACTTGCCATTGAATGACCAGAACAAAACTGGTGAGATGTATCATGAGGGAACTTAGTGCAAAAGTCTGCATTCATCATAGCTGTGAGATTATAAAGACCTGTGTGCTGCTGTTGGGTTTGGCCCATAGACAAAGCTCCATTAGGGGCAATGCAGGTATTTGGCCAGCCTTTGAAGGTTTCTTTGGAAAGGTGGGCCACGGGAATTTGTTGTCCATTTGGGTTGTCAGTTTTCCACTCTATCTGTAGGGTAGCTTGGTCAGGTAATACTACCATGGCATTGAGGTAAGCATCCTTGACATTTTGAACAGTGACGACTTTTGGGGAATGTTGGTAGCCACACCTGTGGCAGAATCAGGTGATGGAGGCCCATGTGATGTTTTATGAGTCAGGAGATGGAGGAGCAGGTGTGCTGTTGTCCTCTCAACATGGGTCAGTCCTCTTGTTCTCACCAGCACTATTAGAAGGCAGAGGAGGTGCATCATGGTTGCTGAAAAGAGAAGAAAACAAAAGATGGGTTAACTTGCAAATCCCCTTCCCCTTGATAGGAGGAGGGAGCATAAATCAGAAACAGCTTAATCACCGTTGAAGAGCTTCAATTGGTTCACATGGAGCACTTCTTGGTTGGCATTTTGTGATCTGTCAGCCATACTTGGTACACTGCTGGACTCAATTTGTTGATGATGTGATAAGGGCCCTCCCATTTGTTCTGAAATGGATGGGCTGGGGTGGAAAACTTTAGTACCATGACTCAGACCCTTACTTGCCATTCAAATTCTTTAAAATGTTTGTCAAAATACATTTTGGACTGCTTTTGGGCATGGCCCAGGATCTGGGCTGCAAAGAAGTGAATGCTTACCAAGATGTCTCTCAGGTGTGCCACATAAGTGTCCATGGACACTCTGTCTGTGGTAGGGTTTTTTAGATCAATCCACAGATGATCAGGTAGTCTCATTTGCCTGCCGGTCATTACCTCAAAAGAGGTATACCGGGTGGCTACTGCTGGGGTTCCTCTGATTGCCATTAGGAGTAAGGGCAACACGGTATCCCAACCTTTGGGATTTTCATTTGCAAATTTACACAACATGAGTTTGATCTGTCTGTTTTCTCTCTCTACCTATCCTGATGACTGAGGATGATATGCAATGTGAAACTTCTAACTTACACCTAGTAAGTTTAAACATTCTTCCATTAACTCAACTGTGAAACTGGTTCCTTTGTTGGAGTCCACTTTGAGAGGTAGACCCCACCTGGTAAAAAACTGATCTACCAGGATTCTGGAAGTAACTTTTATGGTGTTTGGTCAAGCTTTCATAAGTGTCAGGACTTCCTTGGTGACCCAACGTGAGCGTCCTTCCTGCACTCTCCTGGTCTTAAGAAGGAAGTGGTGGTCCTGAATCTCCAGGATGGCATTTGTGAGCAAGGTCACACTGCATTCACATTGGTTGGTGAGTAAAGACATGACCAGTTGATGGCCCTTACTTCTGCTAGGATGGCAGAGGCATCAGGACAATGAACATTTTGAAGGAGAGGTATTTGGGGCAGTGAACGTCTAGTCTTAGAGGACCAGATAACATAGGCAGGAGAATGGTCACCTAGGGAGTCAGCAAGTGTCCCAGCATGAGCTACACTGTCTTCTTGATTGGTAACAATCCAGTCTAACAGTATGAGAGGGGGTACAAGTGTTATGCTTGGTAGGGATTGAGATGGTTTGTACCAGGTTGTGCTATTGTAGTAGGCTGGTATAGTCAGGTTCATGGGTGCCCAACCAGTTCAGGTTAAAGTCACCAAGGAGAATGGCGTCTCTGTGTGGGGAGAGAGAACTGAAGCCAGTTAGGAAGTTCTGGAGGCCAACAGTGCCCCCTGCTGGAGAGTTGTAGCAACACCCCAGAAAAAACATTTTAGAAGATCCCAAGGTCACTTCAGAAATGAGCCACTCACTTGGAGAGGAAGTATTGGAGCAGAGGGAGATGGAGGCAGGTAGTGATTCACTTAGATATATAGCTGCACCCACACCCTTTTTCTTTCCTGGCCTATCATGGCAAAGTAAAGTGCAGCTGGTCAGTTGGTACAAGGCGTCAGAGATGGATGGCTTTAACCAGGTTTATGTGATACCTATGATATGAGGTTTGTAGAGGTCTACTCGGGCTTCAAGCTCCTAGAATTTGGAAAGAATGCTATACACACTAATGTGTGCAATTTCTAATCCATTGGAGTTGGCCCAGGTGCAGTGAGAGGAGGTAATGGGGTGTTTACAGGGCCAGGGTTGATCTCAATATCCCCAGCAAGTAATAAAAAGGAGATAATTAAATGATAAGAGTAAGACAACCATAGATGAGAGAGTGAGCAGGAGTACAGAAGAGAGCCAAGGAGTCATTTCTCAGATTTGGATAGAAACATAAGTGTGAGAGGGCCAATGGCAGATTGTTCCCACCTGAGAGGCACAGCATGAGGGGCCAATGATTGCTGAGAGATAGAGAACAAGGACTGGTTTGCTTGATCTTGTGCCAGTATAGTGGGACAAGTGTCAACCATCCAGAGGGTGCTGAGAAGTGATACTACCAACATAGGTAATACTAAAGGATTCATTGCTGCATCAGTGGAAGGGTTGACCTGGGAAATTTGAGCAGTAGAGACCTAGTGTGGGGCAGCTGGAGACCAGCTGAGGTAAAGGAACCATGTAGCTGTCAGCCACCAGCAGGAGTCGTGGTGAATATGCTTGGCAGGGTATGGGGGGGAAGGAGTTACAAGGAGATAAAAATAGGCTTTGTGGACTGGTTAAATACAAGAGAGGTGAGCAACATGTTTTAAAATGGTTAATAACATGGTGTTTAAAGACAGGTAACAGTACAGTCTCCCTCTGCTGGTTAGCTGATACAGGTTGCAAATGGAGAAGTCAGCACTTAAGAAAAACAAGGCACATGACTCCTGTTCCCCATAAGTTGCAGGCTAACCAAGGGTTGGTGTCGTCGGGGGGGGATTTTTGCTATGATCATGGTCAGACAACTGGATAAGCTCCTCCCCTCTTTGGTAGATAGAGATAGATGATAGATGGAGATCAGACAGGATTTGTTAGGGCCCGGCAGACTCAGGACAATATAAAATGGACACTCCATCTCCTGCATCATGCCATCCAGTCTTAACGGCCCATTTTAATACTCAGTTTAGATGTTGAAAAGGTGTTTGAGTGTGTGGTCTGGAATTTCTTACTTGCAGGTATGAAATTTATGAATTCTCCCTTCCATTTATTAAAGTGCTTAGATCTATTTGTTGTGAACCTAAAGCATACGTTAAAGTCAATGGGCAAATTTATGACTCTTTTGCTTTGCATAGGAGAACTCACTAAGGCTGTTTCCTGCCCCCTTTATTGTTTGTTATTTATTTGGAGCCCTTAGCACAGACTTCACCCAAACATTCAGGGACCTTTCTTGGGAGGCAGATGTCACACCTTAGTTTTATATGTGGATGATTTCCTTATTTATTAATAGAACCCCAAACCCTTATTACTCATACTCTGACAGACACTTACTGACTTTGGATGCCTAGGGAATATAAGCTTAGTACCTCCAATACAGAGGTACTTCAGATCCATTATGCCACTAGCAACCATACTAGACAACAGTTTAATTTTCACTGGGAACACCCAACACTAAAATATTTGGGAGTTTACATACTGGTAGATGTTGATCAATTGGGTACGCTGAATCATTCACCTTTAACAGGATTGTTTATTAAGGATCTGGACACCTGCAGGGTGAGTCCTCTCTCCTTGCTTCAGTTCATGGATTTTTATTTATTTTTTTATTTTTATGACTTTGATAACTGGGTGAGTGCACTAATCCCAGGGACCATTTTCAGGCATGACCCATGCCATAACACATGGCGCAGGGTGACAGTGGAGTACAAGGTAACAGTAATACACATGAAATAGATTTGATACAAGCAACGATAGTAGACACAATATACAGGTTTGATGCATAGGTCCATTTGAGAACAGTGAATACAAGGTTTCAATGTCAGACATGAGAAGACTTGGTACAAACAAACAAATCATAGGCACAGTGTACAATGTGAGACTGCATTGTCCAGTGAGCAAGTAATACACAGAATATTCAGTAAAAAATGCATATACGATACGTACAGGCAAGGAAGTCAAATATCACTGTAAAAATGCATTATAACAGTTGTAGGCAACAGAGTTGACTAGTGTGGGTAGGTGGGTAACCCCTAGGCTGGGGAGTTGACTAGTGTGGCTTGGTGTGAGACCCCTGGGAGCATTGACAGGATGAGTTTTCCAGAAACCAGACTTTAAGGTGGGACTTGAAGCTGGAGTGTGTGTCAATGGAATGGAGTTCAGCCAGTAGTTTGTTCCACTGCAAGAGGGCAGCTGCAGACCAAGCTCTGCTACACATGTTGGTGGATACCCTAGGAACAGCTAGAGGGGGGAGTACCATTTGAGCGGAGGTTGTGGAGGAGTGTTCGGGTTTTCAGAAGGGCAGTTAGGGGGGATTCTGGAGCCGTGCGGATGACATTGTCCACCATGCAGCAGAGGGCTAGGTCAAAGTGACCTTGCAGCGGTAGCCATCCAAGGGTATTATAGAGGGTACAGTGGTGGGTGGAGAATGGGGCCAATAAAGCAAAGTGGCAGGCGCTGTTGTAGGCAGCGGAGAGTTTAGCCATAGCAGTAGCTGACATCCTGGCATAAATAGATAGTGTGTGTGGATGATTTTATGCATGCTATAAAACTAGCTCAAACTCTTCCTATTCCACTCTCACTGAATTCTTTTAGGAAATGGCACACAGAATTCATTATTTGCAGTATTGGGGGCTGATTCCAAGTCGAATGTCGCAACTCACCAGCATATGCGAGTTGCGACATTCGACGCTATGCCAGGGACCATGTGCCACATTTCAAGAGTGGCAGGGTCCCGGCACTTGCGACATGCAGGTTACACCATGTGGAGGCTACCGTCACAGGCATGGTGTAGAAGCCCCGCATATCACAAGTCACAGCCCACTGGCACAGCCCCAAGCCCCCACCCCAGAACACCATGGAACACACCAGGGGGCATGGGGAGCAGGACAGGATTAGCACAGGAGTCAGGGGTATGTGCCAAGAATGGACCCCCAGGGGTCCCTGACATTTGGGGGTGGGGCAGAAGTATGCTTGCGGGGGCACGGGGGCACATTGGTACCAATGCCATGGCACCATGGAGTTGGTATTAGATGGATGGCACTGTCCGATGCCCCTTACTGCTGTAATTTAGCTGCAATAGTGCAGCTCCTAGAATCACGCTAGCGGGTTACATCATCCGCCCTCTTAGAATAGCGTGCAGTTGCTGCCATAACCTGCCCTTGCACATGTTGCTGTGGGCTGCAGTGTAGTGGGTGGCATATCCCATGATTGTCATAGCCTGCAGCCAACATGGCACATGGCGCCTCTTGGAATCTGGGCTGGTATACTGCTTGGTGTAAGTCGTGAGATACACCAAGGGGTTTGGCATATCTCAGCTTACACCGGTGTACCCAGTCTTGGAATTGGGCCCCTGTTCCTTGTAAGAACAGATCCAGAAATAAATGGTTTGATACCTTTTATTGGACCAACATAGACGTAACAAAAGAAAACAGTGACTAAGCTTTCGGACCAACCAAGTCCTTCCTCAGAAGGTTATGCCAGTTGTTAGGAAATTCATATTCTATTAACATCCAGATCATACATAACAAAAACCCAGAAAGAATTCTCATTGGTTTAAAATACCTTTTTTATACCATAACTGAGGTTTAAATGCAAGGAACTAGTTTGTCAGCTGGCTGCTGTGAAGCACTCCAAGGTCAAGTGTCAACAGAGGCAGATAAAAGGAATCCTTTGAGAGGCCAGGCAGTTTCATTAGCTTACATTTTGAATGAGTGATTGTGTTATGTGAATAGATCCCCTCAGTCAGGGTACTATTGCCCAATACGGCAGCACGTGAATAGGGGAAACGAATAACAGCGAACCATCACAATGGCGATGGAATCACAGCACCGACACTTTTGCTCAACCATGGTTCTGCCCCCATCCCCAAGATGTGTCACCCATGGAGTTGGAATGTAAATGAAGGGGGTTGCGGGGGGCAAAGCCCCTCTGCAAGAAAACACTTTACCAAAAGTGTTTGCGCTATGGGTTTGGCACTGTTGTGATGATTTGCTGTTCCCCAGTCACCCTTCTGACATGGAACCACCCGATACTATAGGTATCAGTATCTCAGGATTTGTAGAAACCATTTTAAAACCTCTGGTTATAGAATGTGATAGTTTCATCCAGGACACTGCACACTTCCTGTGCAAACTTTCTGTTTATAAGGACTTACCACCTAATACCATTTTAGCCATGATGGATGTAACTTCCCTCTACACTAATATTCCACACAAGGATGGTATTTCAGCCTGCCTTAAATACCTACATGAGAAAGGAATAGACTAAAACATCAACCCAGAAGTGGTGGAGAAACTTATTGAATTCATTCTGACACATAACAACTTCAGCTTCAGTGGTAAGCATTATGTTCAAACTATGGGAACAGCAATCTGGATCCTTTTTAGGAAATGAGACAGGCTAATCTTCCAATATAACATGGGGGGGGGGCTCAACCCCAAATTAAATTTACTACTTTACAGTTACTCAAAAACACAGAGTGAGTTGGTCCTCCCAAACTTTATGCTGTAACATAGCACAACGCAAATATGTACTGCTGTGTATTGGATGACCACACATACTGTATAAGGCTCACTGGAAAATGCTTGAAGTGGTTGAAGAGGACTTACTTCATGGTCATAAAGTCCTCGTAGCTTATCCTGCTACAGTACCACAATATCCTACATGTATCCCTTTCACTTCTACCAAATTAGTGTATTGGCAGAAATTCAGTAAGCACAAGACGCTTAAGAACAAAAGAACTTGAATTATGATTCTTTCCCAGAATGCTTCCTTCCTACTAGGTAAACTGGATCACTATTACTCTCGTTGGGAGAGGGTGGGACTGGCCATCCCTGTACAGTTTCTCTGAGGCAAGGATTATTAGCCTTACCTCCATTGTTGGAAAAATAAAAGAGGCATTTATTAAAGAGGTAAGACAGGAACATATAACTCATGAGGGCATAATTGATGTGACTCAGCATGACTTTAGGTCAGGTAAGTCCTGACAAAACTAATTTGTTTAATATTTGCAAACCTATTGGTAGAGCTCTGGATTCAGCTATTGCCGTAGATATCCTCTTTCTTGACTTCTCCAAAGCTGTTGATATCATGCATCATATACCACTGACTGAGTAATTACGTAACATGAAATTTGAAAATAACATCATTAAATGGGTAACTTCATGTTTGGGAGGCAGGAAACAGAGGGTATATGTAGCTGATCCTGTGTCATCTTGGGCTGAAGTGACTAGTGGTGTCCTACAGGGGTCAGTATTGGGACCAACACTTTTTAGTATTTATATCACATCAGTGCAGATGTCTAAAAACATTCTGGAACTGTAAATCTGCAGATGATGTGAAGATTGGAGCAGTTGTTGACAATGACAACTCTATTAAACAGTTTCAAAATTAGATTAACAAAATAGATTTGTGGGTGAAAAACCACAAATTAATATTTAACATTGACAAATGTAAAATAATGCACATGGGTAATAAAAATAGGATGGCGTCATATTATTTACAGGGGAGGAAGATAATGAATACTATTAGTGAGAAGGAGCTTGGAGTCATTATTAATAACAAGCTGAGATTTGGGGATCAGTGTAGAGAGGTAGTCAGCAAATGTAATAAAATCTTGGGTTGTGTCCTAAGGAACATACGGAGTAGAGACAGGGAGATTCTGGTAGCATTGTACAAGACTCTGGCTCGCACACATCTGGAGTACTGTGTATAGTTCTGGGCACCTCAAACTATACTTAACAACAAAAAAGTACAGAGAAAAGCCACGAAAAAGAGTAGGCGTTTGTCAGACAAGATGTAGGGAGAGGCTGATGGACTTAAATCTCTACTCATTGGATTGTAGGAGATTGAGAGGCGACCTGTGTCTAATTTACAGGGCATTCAACAATGAAGACCTTTAGGAGTATGTTGGCTTTTGAGAGTAAGCTGTCCAGTAGGGAGAGTAGGTAACACAGCAGACAGTTAAAGGACAAATTCGATAGCACTACAATGTGGGGATCACGGTTCAATCAATGTGTAATTGAAACATGGAACAAGCTACCCAAGGAGATAACACTAAGTAAATTCTTAGACACCTTTAAGTCAGCATTTAATGATTCTAGCCTCTTGGATGACAAGGACATTAAATTTAAAGATCTCAATCCAAAAACAAGGGGGCATCTACTACAGGTGGCAGGTGGTCAATTTAAAGGCAACAAAAGAAAGTATTTCTGTATGAAGAAAGTAGTAAATCTTTGGAATGGGTTACCTGAGAGTACAGTTATCAGTGACAATAGTGAGATATTCTAAAGAAGGTTGGATAAGTACCTTACTGAAGGTGGTGAACTGAAATCATACACTGATTCTTAGGAGCTCTCATGGGTTATGGCCTTCTTTCGCTCCTTCAACAATAGTGACAATAACATTGGATAAGTCCCTGGCAACAAGAAGTTCAAATTCTCCTGATACCAGGTGAGTCTAAAGGCCAATGGCTCCCAACTCATACACCACTTTGATCCTATGATACTTACTTTCCTCGGAGTTGGTAATGGCATTTTCTCTGCAGCCCTCAGACCATTTCTGGTACATACAAGTTTCCCATTTATTGATGTTTGAACTTCAGAAGTGACCTCTGGGTGCAGAGCTACCACAGTTTCACTAACTTCTGATCATGATATTGAGAGGAGACCCTGCTTCTTCCCTCATGTACTTAGCATATCAGACTCTGCTTGTGTTGCAGAGGCATAATGTGAATGCTCTCAAATTAAAGTGGGAGATAGACTTACAAAGTCCAGTAACACCACAAATATGGGTTAAATATTTGTTAGACATTCACAGACCAACCTCCATGTACTCCTGGAAGGAGTTGTTCTGGAAGACTATCATATGTTTCTTTCATGCCCCTCAAATTGTGAGTAAATTCTACCCTACTCATGGGGAGCAGTGCTGGAGGGGTTGTGGCTCAACTCCAGCAACCCATGGGCATATTTGCTTGTCCTGCCTGCTTACCTACCATTCTGTGCTCAACTTCTAATAGCGCTATGGTCTATTTTTGATAACTCTGTATCTTTACTTTATCTGAGTCCAGTATCAATTTTTTGGAGCCACACCTGGTCTTTCATGGCTCGCACACAAGGAAGTTGATACAAATCTGTTTACTTGTTGCTAAAAAAGTACTTACCAGATTGCAGCCAACCCCCACAGACCCTACAATACTCCAATGACAGGATATGACGCTTCAAGTGTATGATATGGAAAACCTAACAGCAACATTGAATACTTTCACTATGTAGTTTGAGTTCCTGTGGAAAATATGGATATTATACACGACTGAATTTAGACCGGATTTTGTACCATGAGATTTTTGACAGTAGACAGGATGCTTGATGTATATAATAGATACTTCTTCAATAGCTCAATATTTATTATGACTCCAGGACACCTTGCTGTTGTTTGTCCATTGTTTGTTTGTGAAAAACTACAAAAAAGTTGTAATAAAGAGAAATAAAAAAAGGAATATGCTTGCTTCTTATGGAAAGTATAGTATTCTTAATTGAAAGCCACCTATCGTCTATATTTTTGTCTTCCAGCAAAGCTGACCAGTTAAGGCTAGATAATTCATTATTTATATTAGTTGGGTTGGCTTAATTACACAGAGTTCTGTAACACCTTGACAGTTGTTGTAGTTGGAAGTGAATTGGAAATACACTGAATTGTGATTACTTGTGCTTAAAGGAGGGCCAGTTTCATGGTTATTTATATTCATATTTTCAAAACCCTGGAAAATATCTAGTATGCTTTGTCCTCCTGTGGGTTCAGAGACATACTGATGCAAGTGAAGCTGTTCAGAGATGGAAGTAAGGGTTTCCCTGATGCAGAAGGGGTATTGTTAGCTGCCTAGTGTACGGCCCCTAGACAGCGTGTATACACATCCTTAAAATCTATTTTTTCTAATTCTTCTGGCAGCCTAAGGGTTATGTCTCCTAAGGAAATAATCTCTCCTAGTTTGCAAGCAAGTTTGACTTAAAGTAGAATCTCATTGGTGATATCACTAGGAGTACCAGTTGTTCCTATAATCGGAGTTACCAAGAAGTCTTAGTCTTAGCCAGAGAGTTTCAGTAAGAGTAGATTTTTTAAATTTTGCTTGAAATATCAATGGCCCTAAGTTTTTAATTGATCTGTAAGGCAATGTCACCACCCTTCTTATGAGATCTGTTATGAGAAAACAGATCGTAGACCCTAATGATCTTTCCCCAGTCATTGTCATCTGACCACCAGGTCTTGGTAATGGCAAGTAGTCTGGCCTTTTATCCAGAGTTAAGGCAGATAATTCCCAGTTTTGTTAGACATACTGCTTGCATTAAGTTGCAAGCAATTTACAATTTTTTATTCTTCCCTCTGGGTGCCTTTCTGAGACTCTTATCACAATTAATGGGAGGAGTCTCACATGAAATATTTTCCCATAAGTAGCCTAGTTTATATTTATTTCATCTAGTTTGTGTTTTACACTGGTGCCAAGTGCCTTAGCCCCTAATTTGTTAAGGTGAAGGCCATCTTTAGAGTAAAGTGACTTGTTTGATTGAAACGTGACCCCATGATCAACAAACTTATTGCCTTCACCATTGCACCAGTTTGATAGGCATATTTTGATCCTGAAGATCATTTAATTTTTTTATCTTTTAGAGCACAAGGGACAGGCAGAAAGCCAGATATGGCAACCTTGCACCCTTTGTTCTTTATTTTTCTTCCCAAAGGCATGAGATCATAACAGATCTTTCTCATGTAGCTTGCTGACATCATTTGTTCCTTGATGCAACATTACAGATGAATTGTTGGAAGAAATTAATTTATCAATTCTGGCTTCTATGTCACCAGTTCTAGTGCTTGGGAAGCAAGACACTGTAGCATAACCTTTTTGTGACTTACATATATGGCTATCATTTTATCTTATTAAGGAATCTCTGATGACAAGTCTGATAGAAGTAATTGACTGACTCAGAAGCAGATGTTTCATCCACCAGGGGAATACATTCATTTGACAATGTAATGGGAACATCAGTAATGGAGATCACCTTTTTGCCTTTTTATGTTTCTTGTTTCTAACCACATAGCAGTCATTACGCTCTGTTGATTGATCCTTCCTTTCCCTTTTTGTGGTATGGCCTAAAAGCAAGAGCCAGGAGATCCCTTTGTTTCCTCTCTAGCCCTTTTTCTGTGTTCATGCCAATTTCTTAATGTTAATAGATTGTCTGCTGTGATAGTGTTTACAAACATTTCTATTTTATTGATTTCTTGCGACTCCAATAATTCTCTCCTGATGTTGTTACATTCTTTAATTAGAGAGGGTTGTTTGAGGCATTTTGCACACATGAAATTTTCATTATGAGTAAGTTTTGATAACAAAGCATACTTTAGGTTGTGTGTGCACTTAACAATAGAGGCTTCATTTCTTTGAAGCTCAGTAAAGTTCCCCACTGGATCCATGATTAATATCAACAAGAAGAAGCTAAAATATAGACAAAAAAAAAAAGATAGTAATAACTCACATGCAATTAAAGACAAAAATGGGGGTACCCATGCTCCCTCACCTCCCTTGGCAAATGCACTTACCTCTGCTTGTCCTTCTCTGACAATCACACTGTCATCACACTAAATGTAGTCCCAACTGGAAGTGTCTGCTGAAAACATCTGGCTTGTGAATGTTGTATTAAACACAATAAAAGCCTTTTAAATGGTTAAAAACAGCATGTGTACTGTCAGAACCTCTCCCCAGCCTAGAATTACTACAATAACACCATAACTTCACTGCTTCTGGGTATGCTCTGTGTTGGTCCTCCAGCCTTCTCATCATGCACCAGCCCCACTAGAGAGTACACTAACACAAAGAGGGTACATAACTGAAATAGGGAGAGGGAATACTTTTTGGTATTTTTCAGTTTTCTAGAGAAAACACACAGATAATGTCAACGTGCTCATGAAACATGGAATGTCACAACAGAAAGCTGGTTCTGATATAAAAGAGAATGATTTATAGCCAGCCCCAAATGGTAATCATTTAAGGGAAGCCCATCATCAGCCAAATTGTGGTTTCTTTCAATGACTGCCCTTTATAAAAAAACAGTCCTTCAGAGGAACTGGATAGTAGTGTGATATCCGCTTGTTTATTTCCATTACAAGAGCAATACAAAATTATAATATGGAACATTACTGGGTTATCTGCTAAGGTGGTGGACTCAGAAAGGCTCAGATGTATTACTATCAAATAATTTATCTGCAAAAAACATGGGGCCCGATATTCAAAGGTTTGCTTGGTTGCTAATGGGTCTATGCCCACACAAACTAGGATTTGCTCCGAATCCCCATAATTAAAAGGGGCTGTTGTGTAGGCAAAGAAGGTTAACACCTGTACAAAACATAATGTATGTGGGTGGGCAAGGGAAGGGGTGTGACTATGAATAGCTGCACTACTCCACATTCAGCAGCTTTGCGCTGTGCAAAAGGGTTTCATTTCATTTGTTATTTTTATACTGAATGATCTTTGGGCAGAAGCCCATTTTCACAGATGACCAGTGTAACAAGGGCAGACAATATACAAAACATAAACATTATGCAAAGTATAAAAGATAAATAAATACATGCAATCGTATAAAAGTCAACTATAACCATTACACTCTGAGTTTGTAAGAATATGACTCCTTAAAATGTTCTTCAAACTGAACATCTTAGAACAACTAACAATTATACTGGGAAGCTTGTTATATAGAATAATAGGAGAGAAGGTTATTGAAGTCTGAGCAAACCTAGTATAATATGAAGGAACCATAAATGATGGTCTGCTTTTCATTCTTATATTACATTGTAGTGAAAGGTCATTTTAAGAAAACACGGTACTGGTACTACTGGGAAACAGGCCCACATTCATTATATGAAGGAACAATAAAGAATGAAAGTTGAAATGGTCAGTCAATGATAAACAATTGAATGTTTTTAGAGCAAACAATGATTAGTAGATTTAGGATAATCTGTAGCAAAATGAACAATACTGTACTACTGTAGGTTGCCCTTAGTTTAGCTAGCATTCCTTCAGAAGTGAAGGATTATATGACAGAGCCATAGTCCAACACTGACAGTAATAAACTGCGTGTTAACATGCATCTAACTTCTGCTGTAAGATTTTTCCATATTCTAAATAGGTAACCCAATCTCCTATGCAGTTTACTAATTAACTCAAAAATATGATGCTCGTAGGACAGATGAGAATCCAAAACAGGCCCAAATTCTTAAAAGCCATGACCTGCTTGATTTGATTACCAAAATTATTGTAAATAAGTAACTCAGAATCTGGTGATTTCTTAATACTTGAAAAAAACATTATTTTTACTGAATTTAATACTAATTTATGTGTTTCAAACCACGTATGAAGAAGGCTGAATTCAGATTGTAATGTCATTTGTAAAGATGATAGGTTTTTACCTGAACAAAAAACACCACATCGTCTGCATATAAAATTAACTCAGAGGCCTGGATATTCAGACTGTGCCAGGCTGTGGCGCAAGCCTGGGCGCAGTGCAACTTGGCTGCACAGGGGCATTGTCTGGCGATATTCAATGGAGCTGCGCCATGGCACAGCATCGTTGAATATCGCACTCTGGCCAACCGCAGTGTGCATGGTGCAGTGGCACTGCATCAGCGCAAGTGGTCAGAGTGGAGCAGGGGGATGCACTAGTGCAAGTTCTCTTGTGCTATGCACAACAACCGTGATATTTAAAAGTGCACATGCAAATGGGGCCATAACGTATGCAAGGTGCAATTGGGGCCATTTGCATGCAGGTGCCTGGCACCCTGCCAGGCAGCAGCCATCGGGGACCGAAGCCCCCTGCACAGCGAGGCAATGTGCCCCTCTGCCCGATCGTGGGAATACCGAGAGTTAAATAATGTCCCATATCCCTGGTGGTCCAGTGGACCACTACATGCCCAATCATGAGCCAAAGTATATAATCAATCATGTCCTATATCCCTGGTGGTCTAGTGGGCTGCTCACAGCCTGATCGCGGGCTTCAGTATAAAAAAATTAAGTCCAATATCCCTGGTGGTTCAGTGGACCACTCGCAGCCCGATCGCGGGCATTTGTATTAAAATATTAAGTCCAATATCCCTGGTGGTCCAGCGGTACCCCTCTCCCCACCAGCCTGCTGCCCAACCGCCCGCTGACTGACACCGTGAGCTAGGGCTGTATGCCCATTGGTCCTAAAGTGAGCCAATGGGCGTGCAGCTCACTACCATACTACACATTCAGATATGTGAATGGATCCATTCACATATCTGGACTGTATTAATAGTACAGGCTACATGCCCATTGGCTCATGCTGCGGACCAATGGGCGTACAGCCCTACCTGTAGTGTCAGTTGGCAGGTGGCAGGGTGGCAGGCGGTTGGGGTGCTGCCACTCACCGCTGACTGGGGTGGAGCAGGGCGGTGGAGATCAGCAGGTGGGTGGGGAGGGGGGTAACGCTGGACCACCAGGGATATTGGACTTAATATTTTAATACAAATGCCCACGATTGGGCTGTGAGCGGTCCACTGGACCACCAGGGATATAGGACGTGCTATTTTTATACTTAAGCCCGCAATCGGGCTGACAGCAGTTCACTGGACCACCAGGGAGATAGGACGTTATTAATTTACACAGATGCACGTGATTAGGCATGGGGGGGGCACTGCCACGGAGGTGCTGCCGGAGCTCGGGTGGCCACTCACAGGTGGCAGCTGCCGTATTGTGCCCTGCAATATGGCAGCTCACCTGTGGGTGGCCAGCCATTGTTCCTTTTTTTTTTTGGTTCACCTGTGTGCAGCACAAGTAGGGGTTGCGCATGCATGGACTCAGCACATCCTGGGCTAAATATCGGGATGTGCAGAGTATGCATGGGCACGCCCCCTTACCTGCGCTGCATACATTACTGATGCACTCCAGCACACTGGGATTTGTGCCAGGCACAATCCCCATTTGAATATCATGCCGGGGCACATCAGTGGGTTGCGCATGGTGCAACACTGTTGCGCCATGCGCAACCCTTTTAAATATCTGGGCCCGTATGTCTAAATAAATCAGAAAATGAATTAAAAAATAAGGAAAAAAGCAAAGGTCCCAAAATTGAGCCTTGTGGGACTCCACAACTAAGGGTTACCTCATTAGAGACAACACCTTCTATTGAGGTTCTTTGATTCCTACCAGAAAGGTAGTCTCTGAACCAGTCAACCACATCATCTGAAAAATGAACAGCTGGCAATAATTTCAATAGCTCAGCATGGTCCACCAAATCAAATGCCGTGGTGAGGTCCATGAAGGCCAAGGCAACAAGTCTACCTTCATTTAGTTCCCTGATGACCTGGCCAGTGAACCTCACCATGGCAGTCCCAGAGTTGTGTTTAGGGCAGAAACCGTGCTGTGACTCTGACCATAATCCATATTTTTCAAGATTCTCAGTCACCTGGTCAGATACCACCCTTTGATAGAGGAGCCAAAAGAGAGATTGAATGATAGTTATTCAAATTTGTTTTACTTCCAAATTTAAATATAGGTTTCACCAACGCACTCTTCCACCTGCTGGGAAAAACACCATTACACAATGAATAATTGAAAAGTTTAGGAAGTAATGGGGCAATTTGATCTCCTACTCTCTTTAGGATCCTATACTTTAAACTATCAAAGCCAACACTGGGTTTAGGATTAATCTTAAGCAAGTATTTATAAACATCATTGGGCAAAAGATAATGAAAGTAAAAACTTGGAACAGTGCTGTCAGCCCTAACATTTTGATCACTACAAGGGGCGTAGAGAGTACCATTTATATTTGTAACATCAGGTCTGAACCTCTAAATTAGAGAAATGGGTGTTAAATATCTCAGCTATCTTTAGTGGATCAGATATCAGTGAACCATTAGCCTCAATAGAAAAATTATCCATACCCTTTGACTTACCCAATATTGTATTAAGAGTATTCCAAGTAGATTTTGGATTACCCTTAGATTCAGTCAATTTCTCTCTGAAGAATTCAGTTTTATTAGCTCTTATTGTAGTCTAACATTTATTTCACAGCTCTTCATATTTTAATCGATGCTGTGGTTGTTTGGTCTTTCTGAATAACCTTCAAGCCCTGTTACGTGATCTAATCAGTGAGCATAGCCTGGGAGTCATCCAGATCTTGTTGTTACTCCTGATTCTGTCTTCATAGGAAGCAACTTATCACAGAGTGAAAGAAATTTATTACAAAATAAGTCATAAGAGGTACCCATAGAAGTGAAAGGAAAGGATGTGGAGGTTAGCCAAGGAGGTGACCTCAGCAGGGTGAGCAGTGGACCCCAGAGGAGGAGGAGGAAGTGAATCCTGGTGGGGGACTCCATCATAAGAGGGATCCAGCTAGGAACACAGGAGGGGGAGGACACGGAGGTGAGGTGCCTACCAGGTGCCATGGCATGGAGGGATGGAAGGAAGATCCTGGGGATCACTGGGAAGGCAAGACAGGAGGGTGAGCTGGATGTCATTATCCACCTAGGTACTAATGACCTGGCAAATGGGGGAGCCAAATGAAGTTCAGGAAGAGTTTAGGAAATTGGGGAGGGGTCTCAAGCAAGTAGCTACTTCTGTCACTTTCTCAGAAGTACTACCTGCGAGAGGCAAGGGAGAGCAAAGGGGTGCATGTACCAGGAACTTTAACTCATGGTTGAAGAACTGGTGCTGTGATAAAGGGTTTGAATTCATTGGTGACTGGGGACCCACCTGGAGGGATGGAGGTTTGTTCAAGTCTGATGGCCTGCATCCATCCTGGAGGGGAATCCAAGCACTCAATGATAAGTTTAAATGCTACATTGACAAGCATTTAAACTATCAAAGGGGGTGGCAGGCCAGCAAGAAGGGTACCTACTTGCTCACCCCCACAGCTATAGTGGAACCAGTGAACTGGAGGAGTGGCTATCTCTACAAAGCAGTGTGCAAAAGATGGAGATTAGCACCCAAGAGGTGGATAGGCAGAAAAGGGGCAAAATTCAGCAGAAGAGCAGACAGCAAGGAGAACCAGGGATAAATGACAACCAAGGAAGGGGCTGAAGTAGAACAGCGAAACAGTCTAGGGAGGTCAAATCATGGAAAGCCATGTGTGCCAATGCCAGGAGCCTTAGCAACAAGATGGAAGATCAGGAGGCTGCCATGGTGCAGTCAGACCTGGACATTGTGGCCATCACTGAAACCTGGTGTAATGATAACCATGACTGGGAGATGGCCATACCTGGCTACAACATATTCAGAAGAGACAGGGCAGGTAGGAAGGGAGGAGAAGTGGCACTGTATGTGAAAAATGACATAAGGGTCACAGAGATCCAGGAGGAACAAAATGGCGGAGAGATACTGTGGGTTAAGCTGGAAAGGAAAATGGGGCCAGCCATCGGCACAGGTGTGGTCTACAGACAACCAGTCCAGGAGGAAGAAACAGATAGTGAGCTGATGCTAGCCATCCAAAGGATGGCAGACAAGGGTGAGGTAGTACTGGTTGGAGACTTCAATATTCCAGACGTGGACTGGAGCATCCCAGCTGCAGCATCAACTAGGAGCAGATTTATCCTGGACTCCCTTCAGGGTGCCTTCCTCAAGCAACTGGTCATGGAACCAACTCAGCAGAAGGCAATACTGGACCATGTGCTCACAAACAGGGACAGTGTGATGGGGGTAACAGTGGGGGAGCACCTGGGGAACAGTGACCACCAGTCATTGTGGTTTGAAATCACAGAAAGAGCAGAACCAAACCACACAAAATCACGTATCCTGGATTTTAGGAGGGCAGACTTTGGGAAAATGAGGAGATACTTGAAAGAGGCATTAAGGGGAATGGGCAGGAATCAGGGGTTGAGGAACAGTGGGCAGTATTTAAAATGGGGATTACAAGAGCAACTGAATTATGCATTAAACAGGTTAGCAAGAGGAAAAGGAAGAGGAGACCATTATGGTTTTCCAAAGAGGTAGCAAAGAAAGTGAAAGCCAAAAAGATTGCATTCAGGCAATACAAAAAGACACAGGCAGAAGGGGATAGGGAGAAGTACCAGGAGAAGCAAAGGGAAGCAGGGAGGTCAGTAAGGGAAGCCAAAGCTCAGACAGAAGAACACATTGCAAAATCAATGGGTAGAGGGGACAAAATCTTTTACAGGTACATAAGCAAAAAAAGAAAGGCAAAGGAAGGGATAGTGAGACTGAAGGGGGAGGATGGTGGCCACGTGGAGGATGACAACAGTAAAGCTGACATATTGAACAGGTATTTCTGCTCAGTCTTTACTGAGGAAGAGGAGGGTAATGGGTCTGAAGGGAGTACAAGGGGTGAGAATGGTGCAGAAATGGACACAAGTCTCTTTACACGAGAAAGGCTCCTGAAGGAACTGGAAGTAATAAGAGTTGATAAAGCAATGGGGCCAAATGGGGTGCACCCCAGGGTCCTTAAAGAACTAAGAGAGGTGGTGGCTGAACCTCTGGCTATCCTGTTTCGCCAATCACTGGAAACAGGGGAGGTACCCAAAGACTGGAGGACAGCAGATGTAGTCCCCTTATACAAAAGTGGGAACAAAGAGGAAGCACGGAACTACTGACAAGTCAGCCTCACCTCGGTAGTGGGGAAGATCATGGAAGCACTACTGAAGGAGAGATTGCTGGAACATCTGGTTGTCAATGGACTACAGGACCCAAAGTGGCATGGTTTCACCAGGGGGATGTCATGTCAGATCAACCTCGTTGAATTTTTAGACTGGGTGACTAGGGAGGTGGATCAGGGGAGGTCAGTGGACATGGCCTATCTGGACTTCAGCAAGGCCTTTGACACTGTGCCACACAGAAGACTATTACACAGACTGGGGAATATGGGTGTGGGCAGGACAGTAGTGTGGTGGGTAGGTAACTGGCTGGGCGGCAGGACACAGAGTGTGGTGGTAAATGGCTGTCACTCCACAGAAGGAAGGGTGACCAGTGGGGTACCACAGGGATCAGTGCTGGGACCAGTCCTATTCAACATCTTCATCAGTGACATTGTGCAGGACCTAGAAGGCAGAATTTCACTGTTCGCTGATGACACAAAGCTCTGTAACAGAGTAGACACACAAGAGGGTGTAGACAGAATGAGAAGGGACCTGCAGAAACTTGAAGAATGGTCAGGGGTTTGGCAGTTGAAATTCAATGCAAAGAAGTGCAAGATAATGCATATGGGGCACAAAAATCCTGGCACAATATATCAGTTGGGGGGTGAGGATATAGCATGCACCAAGCAGGAATGGGATCTTGGGGTTATCATCTCTGATGACCTCAAGGTAGGGAAACAGTGTGACAAGGCAGCAGGTAAAGCAAATAGGATGCTGGGATGCATAGGCAGGGGCATCACCAGCAGGAAAAGGGAGGTCATAATTCCACTATACAAGACACTAGTGAGGGCCCCACCTGGAGTACAGTGTACAGTTCTGGAGACCTTACCTACGTAAGCACATAGATAGGGTAGAGAAGGTTCAGAAGAGGGCAACAAAGATGGTACATGGATTGCATCACAAGTCCTATGAGGACAGGTTGAAGGAACTGAATATGTACTCCCTGGAGGAGAGGAGGGAGAGAGGGGATATGATAGAAACATACAAGGATCTTACAGGGAGGAACAGGGTGCAGGAATACACTATTTTTAAGTGAAAAAGATGTTCCAGAACTAGAAGGCATGGGATGAAGTTGGAGGGAGGATGATTCAGAGGAAACGTGAGGAAGAATTTCTTCACAGAATGGGTGGTGGACAAGTGGAACACCCTGCCAGAGGAAGTGGTTGGGGTTGAAACAATCATGGGATTAAAGAATGCATGGGATAGACATAAAGGAATTCTGGAGGTCAGGGGTAAGGGGCAGCAGACTTCTAGGAAAACATAAACTGAACTTACAAGCTCAAATGGGCAGACTGGGTGGGCCATAGGCCCTTATCTGCCGACACTGTCTATGTATCTATGTATCTATGAGCTATATCTATATCCTGAATATTATCCAAGAATGACCAATCAGTTAAAGATATTTCATCAAAGAATTTATACTCATCTAAATCTTTTAATTGTTGATATTTAATGGTTTTATGAACTGGTTTAGGAAGTTTTGGTGATCAGTCACAAAAAATAGCACAATGATTGCTGATCCCATCTGGAATAACACCAGAATTAACAACATACTGAGGATTGTTTGAAATTATCCAATCTATTCAGGACTCATATCCTGATTTATAGTTAATCCGGGTGGGATCAGAGATCAGTTGCTGCCATCCTAGGTCTAAACCAATGCTCTTGACATCTAAGGCTTTATTTGACATCCAATTCAAATTAAAATGATCAGAAATAATAACCTCCCCTTTAAGCTGTAAATTTAAGAACCTATTGAAAAACAAAGGTGTACTAATATGGGATTTGTCTGGGGGATATAGGTTGTACACATGGTTAAACTTTTACAGGGACCAAGCTTAACAAGAATAGATAGTGATTCAAAATTAGAGTCAACAGAAATTAAGTTACTGGAAATTATACTGGAAAGTGTAGAACAGCAGAAGGCATAAGCCCATATAGGCTGTTCCCACTATCTAGTGGAGGCATCGGGAGATAACTCAGTTACATTTAATTGGTCAGAAATGTAAAAAAGACAACCCCACCCCTCTTACCAACTCCGTCCTTTCTAATTGTGGTAAATCTCTGTATTTGAATTCCACTGTCTAGAATTTTGTCTGAAAGTCATGTTTCTGTTAGGGCTAAAATATTAATCGTATGTTCAAAAATCAAACATTCAATCAATGGTTTCTTTCCCACCAAACTGTGTGCATTTAAATGTGCTACATGAAGAAAGGCAGAAGTAGGATTTTTGGTTAATGATTGATCAACTTATGGTCCTGGGTTGGGATGCACAGAGCCAGACAGCATCAGTAATAACATTATGATTTGTTTATATCTATGGCCATAAATATCTTTTTAGTCTACTGGAGGAAAAATTAGATACTATTCTATCCCTAACAACTTCAAGGCAACACTGTAAGTTAACATAGAATGACATCATTCCACCTGCCTTATTGAATCTCTTTGGTAGCATTATGGGGGGATGTTCCTCACTGGATGGGTCAATTAACAAAGGGCCATTTTGCAACTTGGGAAAACTTTCAAACTTTTATATACTAACAGTACTATAATACTCAACCATGACAGTATTAAGTCCCCCAGAAACACAACAAAAAACTGGAATGTATTGATACTATAAGGAGCCATTTCTAAAACATAAATAGCTACAACAGTTTAAAACTAGACTACAATTAAAACTAAAACAAATATTTTAAAGCAGCCTCCCTACAGCCTCCCACTGTAGAATCTCACTGGTGACTCTTGCCACTCCTGCGAGAGCCACTCATGCCAAGAGCCACTACGTGGAGAGCCACTAGAGAGGATGTACTATTAAACTGTAGTGCCCCTTCTCCTCCTTCCCACGTCACCACCTGAAGTCTCAGTTACTGGAGCTGACCACTGCCACCAGGTCGGACCAGGAGCACAGTTCTGTGGCTAAGATGCAGGGTCTGTTGAAATAACTGGAGCCAGGACAGTGTGTGGTCTTTTTGTGCAGCACAAATATCACTGAACAAAACCCTGACTTACTTTTGGCAACCCTAGCAATTGCAAGAGGTAATGCAGCCACCTAGCCGGTTAGCTGCTGAGGGAGCACACCCATCTTCTGTGGTCTCTGGCACCCCCCCACCAATTGCCAGCCGATAGTGTAAATAAAAGAATCCTTGGTGCTAGTGTCCCCCCACTGATCATGGCCCATAGTGTGAATGGAAGAATCCCTGGTGCTAGTGGTCCCCCCCGAGATCACTGGTCCATTGTCCGAATAGAAGAGTCCCTGGTGCTAGTGGTTCCCTACTAATTGCAGGCCGGTAGTGTAAGTAAAGAATCCCTGGTGCTAGTGGGTCCTCCTGTGATAGCTGGCATGTATTGTGACTGGAAGACTCCCTGGTGCTAGTGCCCCCCCCAATTGCCAGCCTGTAGTGTAAGTAAAGAATCCCTGGTGCTAGTGGTCCCCCCTCTAATTGTCAGCCCCTACTAACAAAACAAACCCTCCCTGGTGTCCAGTGGTCCCCCATGGCACTGATTCATGGTACTGCTGCTGGAAATACCATAATCCCTGGTGTCTAGCAGCCCCCCATTGCACCAATCACTCATCCCTCAGTCACCTTATCAGTATCCTTGGTGCCGCAGGCACACATATGGTGACCAGTGCAGCCCTCCTTACACTTCCATATCTGGCTGCCATAAGTCCAGGCAGGGAGCATGCCTCTTATTTATAGGACAGGGCATGTCACCCTGTCCTATAAATAAGAGGCATGCTCCCTGACTGGACATACAGTAGCCAGCTGAGGAGGTATGAGGAGGGCTATGCTGGTTGCCGTATGTGTACCTGCACACTGAGGGTACTGGTAAGGTGACTGGAGGGGTTTGGTGGTCGGTACTGTGGTGGGGCACTTGACGCTAGGAATTACGGTATTTGCAGGAGTGCTACCATGGATTGGTGCCCAGGGTGGGGACCACTGGACACCATGGAGGGTTTGTTTTGTAAGTAGAGGCTGGCAATCGGAGGGGGGGATCAGTAGCACCAGGGATTCTTCTATGCACACTAAGGGCTGGCAGTCGGGGGGGAGACCACTAGCACCAGGGATATCTATATATGTCTGGCCCAGGTAATTGGGGGGCTGGCACCTTGGTAATCTGCCTCACTACTCATGCAAATGATTGCATAATGGGCATGCAAATGGCCCCTTAGCACCTTGCATGCCCAATAGGCTCATTTTCATGGGTCTCTCTCTGAATATTGCAGATAGCACTCTGACACCATCCATTCTGACAGCAAACTTCGGAATCCATGTTGGAGCAGTGCTACTTGACTTGACATGGCCTTATATTCAGTTGAATAGCACCGGTGCAGTATTCGACTGAATATGGCATCCAAAGGCTCCTGGGCAATCGCAAGGCAAAGCGACAAGTTTTGTACTCCACTTTGTGCTATTTCAAACATTGGGCCCTTGATCTGGTAATGCTATTAAGCTTAATGCATTCCAGGGTTTCTGTTCGCTTCTCCAGCTAAGAAAATTTCCAAAAATGGAAGAACCATTGGGGGTCTAGCAGTATACAGTATGTTAAAATGTCCTTGATTTTAAGGTCAGTTAAGTTATTAGTGCAAGATGATGACTTTCAATTTGTACAGATTAGACTAACAAATAATAGTATTGTCTTACTGAATGCTTATATTCCTCCCAGTTTGGCAGTTTATTACACTGCTAATATATGGTTTAATTTTGAAACTAAAATTTCTGAAGCTTTAGAAAAAAGTGGCAAAGCAAATGTACTGGTTTTAGGGGATTTAAATTCAAGAACTGCTACACTTAATACTCTGTTTGACTCTTCTGTATGTATTCCATCACATATTATGGTATCCCATTTTCCTAGAGGGAGTCAGCCATGTTTTGGTCATTGGTTTTTCAGCCTCATATAGCTATCAAGCACATGTATGTTATCACAGAATATACCACACCACAACAAAAACCTATGAACCCTGGTGACGTCTGGAGCACTAACCCCCGATTACCCTGGTCCTTATGGCAGTGATCACAGGTGGTGGGAATGCACAACACCCATGGAGTGAGCAAGGAGGTGGGTGGGGGGAATGGAAGGAAACAGTGCCAAACAAGAAAATCAAGGTCCTGTCAAAAACAAGACATTAACTGAAAATAAGAGACTGGCTGGACACATTCTGATCTGGGATCCTCACATCAGGAAACTCCATGGATGGAGATTCTTTCCCTGGGGCATTATCTCTGACATGTCTTTTGTCTCAGACAGACCACCCATGATTTCCTCTCTGCCCTTCACAGGCTTTCTGTGAAAAGGCCCCAGTGCAACCTCACTGATGTACTTGGTACAGGAGCGCCACCACCATCTTGTGTATTGCACTCCACAGGGGAAATGCATTGGCAGGACTTGAGGCCACATCCATGCTTGCACATGTGCACACACACAGTGGCACCATCTTGAGCACAGCACCTTGGTCATTTCTCAGGCTTGCATTACATAGATAGTAGTGGGAGGATGAGCCTGAGTGGCAATGCCTACAAAGCCATCGCAGAACATGATGGGAATAGCTTGTGATTACAGTAAGATTGGCTGTACAGTGCCACAGGAAATCTCCATCACATGGGCTTACAGTTTAGAGTCCTTTATTAAGGTGATGGCCCGTCGGCAATATTGTATCTCACACACACACACACACACACTGCTTGGCAAATGGCCATATTTGTAGTTCAGAGAGATACTCTGGCAATACACACACATGACTACTTTATTTCAGGGGAAACAATGAAGTATGGTGGAGTAACGTCCCTCAAGTATTTAAGAGTTTCTGTGTGATAACTGTTTATGGACTTATAGTTATTCACGTAAAGATTTATCTGTTTATTTATTAATTTTATTTTTAGTTTAGATTTGCATGATTGTGTATTGAGGTATTAATGCATCTGATGCATTTTTATGATGATTTATTATGCATTTTATCTCAATAAAATTTTATTGACAAAAGAAAAATACACACATGACTAACCTGTTATAGGAGAAGTATGTCACTAATAAAATTCATAGTGATAAGATACAAGTTATCAAATACCCCCTCTAAGGAAACTATACTTTTTTGTATCTCCCCAGCAGAAGTGCAGTGAAGTTTTAATTCAGTGGCAAAGTGAACCCAAAGTGGTTCACTTCGAATTTGCGTATCATGATGCAAAATTTCCACTAAAAAGTCGAAATCTGCCTTACTTCACATCGTCCACTTCTAGTTCCATTTTGATAAGGTGAAGTCATTAAGAAACAAGCCATGATCACATGCCTGACTGTCTCTGCAGGTCTGCAGGTCACATGATTCAGGGAGGCAGTTAACTTGGCAGGAAGTTAGTGTTTTACTTTCACTTTCTCTTGCAGAAAGAGCTGGTATGCTGTGCTGTTTAGTTTGTCAAAGTTGTTTGCTTGCAATTGTGATTTTTCAGAGTTTAAATCTTTTTTTGTTTGGTTATTGGAGTAGTGCATTAAGTTTTAGTTAATTAGAAAGTTTTTTTGCATTGAAAAAGGGTTTATTATTGGTTACTTACTTTTAGCTATTGTACTCATTTGACTAGTACTTGTACTAGTGTTTTTTTTGTTCTTTGTGGTATAAGTTTAATTTAGTTATGGATTGTGGTGGGCAAAGTTATGGCCATTGGAAGCCATGAATGCGGGGCAGCCTTGTCCGCTCACTTCAATTAAACTGGACACGTTTTGGGACCTCCACTTCAGCCACAGCCAGCCCTGCAGCAGTGGTCTTCCAGCAGCAGCAGCAGCAGCAGGAGGAGCTGAAAGAGTCACATCAGCAGGAGGAGCAGCAGCAGCAGGAGCTGAAAGAGTCACTTCAGCAGGAGGAGGAGCAGCAGCAGCAGCAAGAGCTGAAAGAGTCACATCAGCAGGAGGAGCAGCAGCAGCAGGAGCTGAAAGAGTCACATCAGCAGGAGGAGCAGCAGCAGCAGCAGCAGGAGCTGAAAGAGTCACATCAGCAGGAGGAGCAGCAGCAGCAGCAGGAGCCAAAAGAGTCACATCAGCAGGAAGAGCAGCAGCAGCAGCAGGAGCCGAAAGAGTCACATCAGCAGGAAGAGCAGCAGCAGCAGGAGCTGAAAGAGTCACATCAGCAGGAGGGGCAGCAGCAGCAGCAGGAGCCGAAAGAGTCACATCAGCAGGAGGAGCAGCAGCAGCAGCAACAGGAGCTGAAAGAGTCACATCAGCAGGAGGAGCAGCAGCAGCAGGAGCCGAAAGAGTCACATCAGCAGGAGGAGCAGCAGCAGCAGCAGGAGCTGAAAGAGTCACATCAGCAGGAGGAGCAGCAGCAGCAGCAGGAGCTGAAAGAGTCACATCAGCAGGAGGAGCAGCAGCAGCAGCAGGAGCCAAAAGAGTCACATCAGCAGGAAGAGCAGCAGCAGCAGCAGGAGCCGAAAGAGTCACATCAGCAGGAAGAGCAGCAGCAGCAGGAGCTGAAAGAGTCACATCAGCAGGAGGAGCAGCAGCAGCAGCAGGAGCCGAAAGAGTCACATCAGCAGGAAGAGCAGCAGCAGCAGCAACTGCAGCAGCCAGTTGTTGCCCCTCCACCACCGGCAGCATAGCAGGCATCATCTAGTGCCCCCCGCACTGCCTGTACTGGGCCCTGCATGGAGCTCTTCCATGTGGGAATTTTTCCAGCAGCATCCCTGGGGACCTCACTGTGATGTGCTTCAAAATCTGTGTTGTGCTGGTTCTCTGTGAGTGCAACAGTCGGTACCTCAGCACTGGTGGTCAGAGAACCCACATGGTTGTTCACCACCATGTGGAGTGGGATGCCAAGCTGCAGGAGGTAGCAACCACTCCTGCAGCTGTAGCAGAAGAACATCATCTGCTTGCATGTCATCGGTGGAGAAGGGAAACAGTGTTGCTACAGGTGGTGGTTACCGCAGCTTCCCATAAGCAAGACACATGACAGCAGCCTGTTACCCAGGTGGACCTGGCTGTGCTGTGGGCCAAGGTAGAGGTGGTGAAAATGGTGATGGAGGCAGCCATGCAGTGGCACAGTCATATCGAGGGGCAGAATGAAGAGATCATAAGCTTGCTGCGCAATATCATTGGTGGTGGTGGTCAGCAACAGCCCCTACAGGCCCCTTAAAACATTTTTATGATTTACAATTTCACCCCCCAAAACGTCTCCTCAGCTTTTAATTTTTTTCTTAAATAATTTTTTCTTTTGCTCCACACTAAGTATGAAATTCATGTTCAGTTAATATTTTCTTTGTTCTTTTTCATAGTTGTTACTTAATTTACTTTATTTTTTACATGACTGATGGTTGGCAAAATGGCGGATGCTATGTGCTTTCATTACAGGTGAAACTGTCGTGCCATTATGCATGCTGCAATAAAAGTGTCTTGAAGACAGCTTTTTGGTGGCACAATTTCAACTGAAATGAAAGCACGCAGTGTCTACACAGTTGGTAACCACTTGACTTATTTCATAAAATAAAGTAAAGATGAGTAAGAACCCAAAAATTGATATTGCAGAAAGTATAATGGCATGGGGGTGGGGTTGAACATTTGGGGGAGGTGGTGAATCAGATTCACCATTATGAGAGTCCAGAAAGACAGTATTAAAAAAATCCCCACCCCAAAAAAATGTGTTTATTTTCTTAAGCCATATTTATTTTTCTTATATACTAAGTATGACATTTATGTTCAGTTAATGTTTTCTTTGTGATGTTAATTTTGTTAATCCTGTATTTCTTGACCCTCATAATGGTAAATCAGATTTCCCACCTCCCCCAAATGTTCAGCCCCACACGCCATTATGCTTTTCAGCAATAGAAATTTTTTTTTGTTCGTACTTATTACCTTATTCTATGTAATAAGTCATGGGGTCACCAACTTTGCAGACACTGCATGATTTAATTTAATTAAATATTGTGGCTCCAAAATGCCGTGTTCAAGACACTTTTATTGCAGTGTGCATAGCGGCATGAGAGTTTCACCTGTAATGAAAGCATGCAGCATCCATCATTTTTCCGACCATCAATGATGTAAAAAATAAAATAAAGTAATACTACAAAAATATTTGTTACTTTTCTGAACATTTTGTTAAAGCACCACTGCAATAATCACAATACCATTACATCACCTACCATGCCCCCCACAAATGTGGTATCGTGTGTGTGGATGTCCCACTGTTTTAATTTTCATGAAAAGCCCAGGTGAAAAATAAAATGCCAGAAATGCGTCACAGTCTTTTAAGTGAGAGCATTGCCTTATGATGCCACTTACTGCTGCTGGTGCTTTTGTCCCATTGTTTAATTTCATGAAAAGCCCAGGTGAAAAATAAAATGTCAGAAATGCGTCACAGGACCAGATATTCAAAACTTTGCCCCGGGGCTAAATTAACACTGCCCAGCAGGCAAACTTAGCCCCGAGCACAAAGCAAGCTATATTCAAAAGGAATAGCCCGGGACAAACAGCTTCTGAATATAGCATGGAAATGAGGCCTGGCAAACTGGACTGGGAATGCAGGGCAAACTTAGCCCTGGAATAAGACAGCTCTGAATATAGCAACCAGAGAGCACTGCATGTGTTGATGTCTGCTGCATCATCAATACATGCTGCCCTTTGTGTGTACCTTCATACCACAATGGTGAATTATTGTTTGTGCCATTGTAATTTTTTTGGCATAGACACAGCCATTTAATTTCTATATACTCTTGTTCTGTGTTATAAGCAGTCCATCACGTTATTCCTTTTCAGGGAATCGTCACACTTTACCGTGGTGAGCATGATGATCAATTCACAGCAACATGCAACACAAATGTTACGAGTCTGACACTTAATGTGGTACTGTAAAATAAAAAATTTTCTTTGGGAAGTTGTTGTGGTGAACTGAAAGGCAATCATTTATGATTCTTTTTTTTTTCTCAGGTCATAGGCACAGCGCTGGTGGTCCACAAGTTTCAGATGGCTGATGACTTTTGCTGCACGGAAACTGTCAACCCATGAAAGGTAAGTATTTTTTTTTGGGGGGGGGCATCATTTGAAAAAAGGTTCATTAATGTTTTTGTCATCTTTACAGGTCTTCAGCGTATCATCAAAACTGTTGTCCTTCTTCGGATTGGAAGATACAGTGCAGTCCACAGCACCTCTATGTTACCTGAAAACAGATGAAGAAGAAATTATGAGGAGTTTGTTTTTTCTACCACATTCACTTCCCAGCGTGGCTGTTCCTGTCTTCTGTTATATCCTGCTTGAAATAGCAAGCTATTAGTGAACACCTTACCCCAGCTTAAAATACCAAGCTAGTAGTATAGTAATAACCCCTTATCAAGCTGAAAATACCAAGCTGTTATGAATGTAGAAACCACATACAAAAATGTTACACTTTGGTGAGTGACACACACTGGCCCACTGTTTTAAGTTACATTACATCACGTGTTTTCAGGATCAGGATAACATGTTTTACAACCATGGCATAGTGAAGTACGCCTCTCACATCTGTGAATAACCAATATATTTTGTGTCCTGTATTCTGTATGTCACCCCCATTGAATGCTTCACATCAGCACCACAAAAATTAAAATCTAATAGGAAATAACACTGATACCTGTCAATGCTATCCCTTAGGTGGTAGGACAACTGTAGTACTGCCAGTTATCATAGTCTGTAACCTGTGAAAACAAAATGAAAATCAGTTGCCCATATTTGTTGACAGTGGCATCTTTAACCCAGTATATGAATGATTGACACCACAGTTCAAATCAAAACCAGAGTACACGACATTGGTACATACTTACTGTCAATTAGTGATAAGAAGCCATGTGGCTGTGGCTTGCTGTGGATTCATAGCTTGGGAACAGGTAGAATGTCTCTGTGTCACTTTCAAGAAGCAAGGTGGCTGTGGCTGGCTGAGGTTTCACAGCTTGGACACAGATAGAATGTCTCTCTCTGTCACTTTCAAGAAGCAGGGTGGCAGTGGCTGGTTGTGGGTTCATAGCTTGGGAACAGGTAGAATGTCTCTCTAACTTTCAAGAAGAAGGCTGGCAGTGGCTGGCTGAGGGTTCATAGCTTGGGCACAGGTAGAATGTCTCTCCGGCACTTTCAAGAAGCAGGGTGACTGTGGCTGGCTTCGGGTTCATAGCTTGGGCACAGGTAGAATGTATCTGTCAGTCTCAAGATGCGGGGTGGACTGCAGGTAATAATGACTGCACACATTCTATGAACGATACCCTCAAAATAAAGAAAGGGGAATCACAAATATAATGACATATCATTTATTGTCAATTGTCATATGACAATTGACAATAAATGAGGTCTTCAAGTACCTCAAGGGAATAAATAGGGTAAACATGGAGGGGATCTTTAGGCTAAAGCAGGGAGGTATCACCAGAGGGCATGGTTTGAAGTTGGAAGGTGGAAGGGTGAGGGGGGAAAAGAGGAGGTTTTTCACCGAGAGGGTGGTGGACCCTTGGAATGCACTGCCTGGTGAGCTGGTTCAGAGATCCACAGTGGAGGGCTTCAAGAGAGGGTGGGACAGACACAGAAAGTGGATGTATCAGATGATGGCCTGTCCCGAGGGGGTGGGGATGGATGATAGGGGTTTCTAGAGAACAAGGGATGGGAGGGTCTCGGCACCCAATTAACGATCTAGGTTCGAGCAGACTCGATAGACCGTAAGGCCTAATCTGCTGGCAAATAGTATGTTAGTATGTTAGTATGACATTGAAGGTCGCTGTTTGTCTTTTTGTTATTCCAAAAACCAATAACATTACAGCAATGAGACAGCACTCACCCCGGTAATTTTGACCTTATGCTCTACCACCAACATCCTACACATCTTCATCATCATCAAGGAGGAAGCAGCCCTCGCAGTCCTCAAGCCCAGAGTTGTACCCAGTTGGAAATTCTTTTTCCATGACCATATAATCAATATCAATTAGTACAGCGTTTGACGCTTCCACCAGGATGATCTGCTTCGTCACCATCAGCAGCCCCACAAGCACTGTGACTGGGTACAAACAGAGATGTGCTTCTTCTACTTGATATGTGACCTTCATTCATTTTGATAAATGTCAGCATGTTGACATTAGTAGGTGATAAGTTAATACCATGGTTACGCACTACGTCCCCAGCAGAACTAAATTACCTCTCCACACTTATACTGGAGGATGGGCAGATCAGGTACTTCAGTGCTACTGATGTCAACGCTGGCCGTTCATTCACCTTGCCACTCCAGTTCACCAAAGGATCATCCATTATTTTCAGATGCCTGTTTTCTGCCAAATAGGCCTCAGCCATGCTCTGTGATGCATGCGTTCCCAATGAATTGTCCACCTGTTCACAAGATTCATCTAGGTCACAAATTCCAACTTGGGACAAGACAACCCAAAGTGGATTAATGGACAACTGTGCAGCTGACACCATGCCTTGCCCCTCAGCCATCCTTAATGGATGTACTCGGTCCACAGTAACATTCAGCCTTGTTATGCTGTGATTTGTATAACTTTGCATGTGACTTCTGTGCCCCATTAACCAATCAGACCAGCTGTCCAGTCAGATTTTGAACCTGATCTTGCCCTCCCTCGAGAATTGGAAGCAATGCTACATTTGTAGCGTGGGTCCAGCATTGTGGCTATTCCATATTCGGGAGATAGTATAATAGTGGCGATGTGCCAGTTGTTGTCTAATTTAGTAATCATGTGTTTCAGTAATGCACAGCTTGGTCTGTCTCCGGCAACATCAAAGCTGGGCTGCAGATTCAACAAAGTCTGCCTCAGCACCTGGAGAAGTGGGATGGCTTGACTAAAGGATGCAGTGTCACCACTCACTGCCTGTGTGGCATGTTCAAACGGCCTCAAAATTATTATTACTGAGTCCATGAGTCTCCATTGTTCTCTTGTCATAGACATTGAGGCCCCTGAACTGTCACGGCTAGTGTGCATAAATAGGTACTCTGAGATTGCTTTGTACTGCTTGTACAATCACAATGCCATGTAAAGTGTCAAGTTCCATCTTGTGACAACTTCAAGCTTCAGGTGGTGCTGAGGGATGCTGTTTTGAATCTGCATCTGCCTAAGTTGGACACATGCCTTTCCAGACCATGCAAAGTGGGTACAGATGTGATGTACAGCAGTCAGCATTTGCTTTACTTCTGTGTATTGCAGAAACTCCTGTACCACCAGATTTAAACAATGGGCCACGCAGGGAACCTGCACAAAGCCACCATTACTGATACATTTAACAATGTTTGATCCATTATCTCTAGCTATGAAGCCAGCTTTTAGGGACGGGGTGCAACCACTCATCAGCTTCTGTCAGTAGCAAGTCTAGCATGTGTTCGCCTGTATGCGACCCTACTACACTACGCATTGCAAACATGGCATGCTGTCTAATGCCATGAAGGTTGCTACCACCGCCACCACAGTCTGACTTATTACACTGCTTTCCCATCCCACCATCACAGACAACCTCAGGTAGCTGTGCCCAATGTGCAGTAATACTCAGATAGGAACTACCCGCCGTTTTGCCACTTGTTCACATATCTATACTTAAGTGAATGTGAAGTGATGTGGAATGTTGAAGGGCATGTCTTACAGACTCTGTCACCATATGATATAACTCAGGGACAGCACATGTGGTAAAGTATGTCAGAGATGGGACATGCCAGTTAGGACATGCATGCGCCACAAAGTGCCAGAAGTCCACATTCTCCACAAAAAAAAAATGGCAAAAGGTCAATTGCCAGCATATCCACTATGGCAGCATTAAGTTCATGTGCAACTGCATGATTTGGTGGGTATTTACTGTTACGCACAAAAAGGCTGTACAACATGGGCTGCATTGTACATTGCTTTGCACGGGACATGCCAAATGGCTCCACTCTGCTAACTGACATGGATGGGGTACCTTGGATGTGTGATGGTGGGTGCACAGGTGACAAGCCAATATATGTGGTTATTTTCCATGTTTAAGCACAGGGGTTGATGTAGTAGAATTACTACATGGACCGCCACTGATACTCTGACCACTGCTTGAACATTCCAAATTATCATCCTCTTCATGCCTGTAATAATCCTCCAGTGTCATTTCACCCCTTTTACTGACATGGCTGCTTATATTGAAGGAAGGGAAAGGGAATATTGTTTAACCAGGAGTAGCACACTAAGCCAAAGCTTGTTTCCATATGCGACCTGGGAGCACAAGGAAGTTACATGACTTGCTCAGGATCACACAGTATGCACTTAGATGTCTGTGGGCTGTAGGAAGGGGATACCATGCTCACTAATGTGGCTGAGGGTGAACGCCCAACTACGGCATTAGCTCCCCTCTGGAGCTAAGTCCTCAGTGCCATTTGTCTGCTCTTCAGATGTGTATACTGTAGTGCTGTGTGAAATTTTCAAATTCCGGTAGAATTAAATTCTGTGGAATATTCAAAATTCTGCCGAAATTCTGCCTAATTCTGTTGGAAATGGAATGGCAGAATTCTGCAGCATAAACTAGTTGTGGAATGATTTTCTGCAGAATAATCACTGTTCTGTGGAATATTATTCCACAGATCTCAATATATTCTGCAGAAATTATTGCGGAATAATTTTCCATGGAAAAAATACTGTTTCATGGAATATTATTCTGCGGATCACAGTAGGCAGAATTCTGTAGGTGAAAAAGTGAAATTCCACCCACGGAATGACCATTCTGCACTTACGGCGGCGGGATGCTGCATTCTGCACAGCACTAGTATGCTGACCCCCAGTGCCAAAATGACTACCCTTTTCCCCATGCTTCACATGTGCTTGGCAAAGCTGGTCAGATTGGCAGTTTCATTGCTGCCATCTTGTACAAAAAAATCCCAAACTAGGGGTTTGGATGCCCTACTCTTCACATATCACTGCTGGTGCTGCATATGGAACTGCACTTTTGTTAGCGATGAAATGGGGGGTGTATTGCATGTTTTCTGGTGTTGTGCACACTTGAACTTTGACTGAACATCAGAATCTATGACTATTACATCAGGCTCAGCAACAGACACAGCTACATCTGAACTTTGAGGAGGAGGGGACTGACAAACAGACTCTTTACAAACAGCCACCTGTACTTTCTTTTTGTCTGGTTCCCAAATGGGGTCGCTAGCATCATCATCCACAAATTCAGTTTGGATGCTGTCCTCCTGTGGATACTCCAACCACAGACTCATATTATCATCCACACTTTTTACATCAGCATCTGAATGTTTGGATGGCCTAACATCAAGATCAGAAACATGAGACTGTGAGTCATCATCATGATCAGAATCATGTTCAACTACTGTGGGGGTGGGACATCAACTGCACTCAAGTCTGTAGATTCAACCACATTTTCCCCACCTGATAAGCTTAGCAGGGTTGAACTTGTAGCAATACTCATGCTGTTATCAACCATTCCCTCACTGATTTTACTACCAGCAGGGACAACAGCATCTCCAACCAGCACCGAAGCAACTGATTTCGCTGTGAAAAACAGAGTCGGAGAAACCCCCTTTGCTTGCAACAACTACTAACTTTCCCTTCTGCTGCATATTACCATGGACACAGCCATGGCCACTCTTTACACTGCTAGACTTGCTAGCTCCCAATGAATCTGCCTCATCATCAAAGAAGCAGGGAAAAGTATTGCAGACAGGCTGAGAAATTCAGAGTACTGCAATTGTGGTGCCACAATAAAATGCATATCAATTGACAGCACGCACACAGATTTAAAGTCAGGCACAGAAACTTTAACTGTTCAGTAAAGTACAACACAGACAGTCTTTTAAAATGACTGAAAAAAATGTCCAGCAAACAGAAAAAACTCAGACACTATTAAGTGAAGTTTTCCTGTGTGTACCTCAACACAAAAATAATAAAACACTAGCCAACATGTGGAAAACTTGCCTTTCTCACTAGTCTCCCTTCTGCACCAGAGATCTGCCCTTCCCCCGAAGCACACTTCTAGGGTGTCTCTCAGTACAGACACTGAATCAACTAAATTAACATTCAATATTCACAAAAACTCAATAAATGCTCGATGATATAACCACATAAGGGTTTACAACAATCGGTCCACTAAATTTTGACACAACATTTTTTGGCAAAAAGGCATTTTTAAAGATTTTTCGAGGGTTTGAATCTCAGAGCTCTGAGAACAAACTGTCTCCAACTTTCCAGTACACACACTACAATGAATTGAAGCAGTGCAAGACCATATTGAGCCCATGTGACCTTACATCTCATGATTCACCACAAAATTCAGCCTTAAAGAGCACAAAACAAGGTGAAGAAATGCAAAGTCCACATAGAACAATGGGAACGTTGCATTACTTTGAGTTGTGTAGTAATTTGCTTCACTTTGTGGAGTATTACCCGAAATTTGGGTTCTACGTGAATAATATGCATAGCAAATTTTAGGCACTTCACCCACGTCTACTCCCCAGGCATAAGAATGGTGAAAACAAGTTTCAAGTTTATTGCAGGAGAAAACTCCATTGAGTGAACTCATTTACAAGGAGGTCTTGTTTTACATAGGCAATATAAGTCAAAAATAATATACAAAACTTAATACGGGTAGTTAATAACAGCAATATCACATTAGGGTAGTTAAAGTCAGGGGTCATAAGGCAAACAAATCATAGCGGGTAGATACAAAGGGAATGTCATGATATGAGGAACCAGAGTATACAATGGTCTATATCCATATGCAGAACAAAAACTGGTCCTGACAGGTCACACGCAGTAGATACAGGTAGGTAGTGCATGGAAGCTAAGTACAATAGGCGTTTGAAAGCAATGACAAGGTGTTGTTACAAGATACAACGTGTCAGTGATACATGATAACAATTTGTGGTGAGGCAAAGACTTAGTCATCAGCTCATAAGGCATGGGTTGGGGATCCCAGGAGGGCAGGGAACAACCGGTTGTCAAGTGGACTGGGTGGGTTGATGAGGTTAGGGGGGCTCAGGATCGATGGAAAATGGGGAAGGGTGGTTAAGGGGACATGGAAAAAGGAGGAGACTAGGGATAGCTGGTAGCAGAAGGACAGGAGGGATTGCATGGAAGGCGATTGGCTCTTGGGGCAGTGGCATGCTACTCTAAAGGCTTTCTTGTCCAGAACCTTAAAGCAGTTTACAGAGACAGAGAGAGAGAGAGAAAGCAGCCAAAGCTTCCTTAAATCAAGGAGGTTATTTTCTAGACTACAGTGAATTGAATTATTACTTTTTGGACCTGTGTAAGTAACAAGTATTGATTCTGTTTTTGGGATTGACTATTCTTAGTTTAACTTTAATTTGCCAGGGAGGAACTATAGCTGGCAGATATTTGCAGTCATTTGTGACTAGACCAGTTACTTAACCTCTGTAAAATAGGTGTCTGAAATGAAGGAAGGCATTCCCTGGGATGGAGGGTCAGAGTTGTAGTTGATTGGTTCTGTTGTTCCTCTCCACAATTCATTCACCACTCAAGAAGAGCATGGTTCCTCTATGGAGGCACCTACAGTGGAGACCAAGATGAATGCTGGGAACCTCCACAATGGAGACCCACAGGAGGCTGGCACAGGATCCCACAGTCGAAGGAAACAACTCCTGGTGAGGGACTCAGTTGTTAGGGGGGTAGAACTGGGGAGGGAGACGAAAGGGAGGTAAGGTGCCTGCCTGTCACCATGGTTGGAGGAACAGGAAATGAATCCTCAGGATTGTGAGAGCAGCTGCAAGGGGGAGTGAGCTGGATGCCATTATCCAACCTAGGAACAAATGACCTGGCTCAGAATGGGATCAGAACAGTGCAACTGGAGTTTGTGGAGTTGGTGAGGGGCCTTAGACAAGTAGCACACATGGTAACTTTCTCAGAAGTGCTACCTGTCTATGGCATGGATGAGGCTAGGGTACTCTGCACCATGGTATCCAATAACTGGTTGAAAAACTGGTGCAGAGCTGAGGGATTTGGCTTCATTGGGGACTGGGGCTCCACCTGGAGGGATGCAGGCCTATATAGGCATGATGGTTTGCATCTATCCAGAAAGCAAACCAGGATCCTAGGTGATAGGATTAAATGCTTCATTGGCAAGCATTTAAACTAGCCAAGGGGGAGAGGCACTGAAAAGGAGAAGGGAAAGCCTAGTCCCCCCAAAAATCAAGGTAGCCAACGAGGCAAACACCAAGATAGAGCAGTTGATATGGAGAAGGGCAGGGGTAAATGGAGAAAAAGACAAAGGCAGTAAGGACAGGGATGGGGCAAAAAGAAATAAATCCATAAAAAATGGAGGGTAATAGGCACCAATGCCCATAGTCTAGTTAAAAAGCTCCCCAAAATGGTGGCCTTGATGGAAGAGGGATGCCTGGATATCGTGGCAGTCACAGAAACATTGTACACCGAGGACCATGACTGGGATGTCAACATACAGTACCAGGGTACACAATCTACAGGAGGGACAGGGAGGGAAGAAGGGGAGGAGGTGTAGCTCTCTATGTAAGGGAAGAGGTCAAAGCAACAGAACTAAAGGGTAAACAGGGAGGAGAGGAGGCACTGTGGGTCACCCTGGAAACTGGAAATGGCACCACAATCCGCACAGGGGTTGTATACCGACCCCCATCTCAGGGGGAGGAAATGGACAAGAAAATTATAGAAGGCATCCTTGGGATGGCAGATAAAGGGGAAATATTGCTGATGGGGGACCTGAATATGCCAGATGTTAACTGGAGCACCTTTGCTGCAACCACATCCAAGAGCAGGGCCATTCTCGATGCCCCACAGGGGACATGCCTTAGACAGCTAATTTTGGAACCCACTCAGGAGGGGGAAATCTTAGATCTGGTACTCTCAAATGGGAATGGAGAGAGTATCTCCAATCTTGAAGTGGGTAGCCAACTGGGAACAAGCGTCCACCAAACAGTGTGGTTCATTATAAACTTAGCTGTAGAGTCAAGCCATACACTGAAGGTGGATAAAGCAATGGGGCCTGATGGGATTCATGCCAGAATTCTAAAAGAACTAAGGGAAGAACTAGTAACACCACTGACTAACCTTTTTAATAAATCATGGGAGGATGGTGTGGTACCTGAGGACTGGAGGAGGGCGGATGTGATTCCCCTTCACAAAAGTGGGAGCAAGACAGAGGCAGGAAACTACAGACCTGTCAGTTTGACCTCAGTGGTAGGGAAAATGATGGAATCACTTCTGAAGGAAAGAATTGTTGAGTACCTAGAGGCCAGTGCAGCACAGGACCCAAGGCAGCATGGATTCACAGCAGAAAGGTTATGTCAGACAAATCTAATTGATTTTTTTGACTGGGTGACCAAAGTAGTAGACCAGGGAGGGGCTATGGACATGGCCTACCTAGACTTTAGTAAGGCATTTGACACAGTCCCGCACAAAAGATTAATAAACAAATTAGCCAGCCTGGGAGTGGGTCCCAGGGTGGTAGCCTGGGTAAAACACTGGCTGGACAACAGGACACAGTGGGTAATAGTAAATGGAGTCCACGGTAAAGAAAGGGGGTTACTAGTGGGGTACTGCAGGGTTCAGTACTAGGTCCAGTCCTTTTTAATGTCTTTATAAGTGACATTGCAGAGGGATTGGAAGGGTAAGTATGTCTCTTTACAGATGGCACAAAGATCTGCAGCAGGGTTGATACACAAGGTGAGGTTGAAAGGATGAAAAGGGACTTGGCAAGGTTGGAGGAATGGTCAAATGTATGGCAGCTTAGATTCCAGGCAAAGAAGTGCAAAGTAATGCACCTGGAAGACAAAACCCAGGGGAAGAGTACACAATGGGGGGGGAGATATTGACAACAACAAAAATGGAAAGGGATCTGGGAGCAGTCATAGCAGATGACCTAAAGGTGGGCAAGCAATATGAGAAGGCAGTAAGGAGGGCTGGGGGATACTCGGATGCATAGGGAGAGGCATCACCAGTGAAAAACAAGAGGTTGTTGGTCCTCTGTACAGACAGTTGGTAAGACCACATCTGGAGTACTGTGTACAGTTCTGGAGACCCCAACTCCGCAAAGACATTGGCAGGGGGGAGGCTGTTCAGAGGAGGGCAACCAAAATGGTGCAGGGTCTGCACCAGAAGACATATGAAGAAAGAGTAAAGGAGCTTAAGATGTATAGTCTTGAGGAAAGGAGGGAGAGGGTTGACATATAGAAACTTTCAAATACCTCAAGAGAATCAATAAAGTCCAAGACGGTAGCATCTTTAGAAAAAGATATTGCAAGAACAGGGGGCACAATTTGAAGATAAAGGGGATGGCTCAGAGGTAATGTGGAGTAGTATTTCTTCACAGAGAGGGTTGTAGATGCATGGAATGGCCTCCTGAGGAGGTTGTAGAGTCAAAACAGTGGGGGAATTCAAGAATGCAAGGGACAGACATAAGGCAATACTGGTGGGGGGTTGGAGAAAGTAGGCTGTTGGTTAACTAGGATCTGCAGCTTATCTGTTAGGTAGGGAAATGGCAGACTAGGTGGGCCAAGCAGTCCTTATCTGCCATCAAATTCTATGTTTCTAAATTAGATAATCTCAGTGTAGATTGGAATTTATTCCATATTGATGGTATAACAAAGCTAATAGCACCTGTGCCATGATTAGTATGCATTCTAGGCACATCCAAAGAAATGAATTCGGAATTCTATAGTGAGCATTTGCTATGCAGCCTGTGCATGGGTGAACAGATATATTGTGTCAGTTTGTCCCACAGTACCTTCATTGTCCACGAACCAATTTGCAACATCTGTCTAGTTGCTAAGGAAGTCCAGCCTACTGATTGGTAGAGATCATAGTGGTACGTCCTATGCTGTGCATTTAATATGAAGCACAGTGCACAGTGATAAAGAGTGTCATGTTTATGCTTGTTGGTCACAGAACTACAGTTTTAAATGATATTTCCATAATATAATGGGGGAGGAAGGTGGCTTGTACCTGTCTTCATCTGATATCCAGCGTGAAGAGGGGTTTGTTCCTGTAGAGGATCCCCAGCCTTGCTTTTAGTTTTTTACTATGGCAATCAAAGTGACCACTGAAAGACAATTTGCTATCCAGCCATATTCCCAGATACTTAAACTGGTCCACACCATCTAGGGTATCCCCAAAGATAGTTGTGATGGGTAAAGGAGTGTGCTGTATGCCTAGGGAAGAAGCTGGATGGGTGGAGGTGAAACACATCACCTTGTTTTTTTTGCATTTAATAACAGTTTGGAATGAACAAGATTGAGCTGCAATTGGTTGAAGCTGGACAGCAGTTCAATGCATGCTTCATGCACTGAGAGCTTAGAGGTATAAAGGACAATGTCATCTGCAAAGAAATGAAGTTTGGACCTGTGGATATTTTTGTCCATAGAATTAATGTAAATAATGAAGAGAAGTGACCTCAGTATGGACCCTTGTGGCACTCCTCTCATGACTGGCACTGGATCCGATAGGGTCCCACCCACATTGATCCCTTGCAGCCTACCCATAAGGTAGCTGGAGACCCAGCTTAACAAAGGGCCATGAAAACCCAGAGATCTGAGGCAGAGGAGGAGAAAGTTGTGGTCCACTTGTCGAATGCCTTGCTAAGGTCTAGAAACATGGCACATGTGGTTTGCTTGGCATCAGCAGCAGCAAATCAGTCATTGGTCACTTTGGCCAGGGCTTAAGCAGTGCTATGTTTCTGCCTGAAAACTGGACTGTAGGGGATTGAATAAGTTACAGCTCTCCATAAGTTCCTTTAATTGGGAATGTATTAATTTTTACAACATTTTGGACAATACTGGCAACATGGAGTTGGGTCTGTAGTTGTTGAGGTCACTTGGGTCACCAGACTTAAATAATGACAGGATATGTGCTGTTTTCCAGCAGGGCGGAACAGTGGCCATGGAGATGATTATATTAAAAATATGCATACTTGGAACCACTAGCAAGTGACTCCATTTTCAGAAAAAATGTTTCAATCCCATCAGCCCCTGCACCTTTATTAGTGTCTAGTTTGTTCAAAAGGTCCTCTACTTCCTTAAAAGTTCCTGGAGAGAGCTGAAAGGAGTCTTGGGGCCTCAGGGGCTGGGGGCCGTCTGAGGGGGAAGGGCTACCAGACAGCCCAGCAGCTGGCGATGTGTCAAATGCCAGACCTGCTGTGGCGAGGTGATCTTTCAACTTATCCAGGATGGTGCATTGATTAGTGACCACAGTACCGTTTATGTTGATTTTTAGTGGTAGTGATGAATTAGTGGCCTTGATGGAGGAGAAACATCTGGATATCGTGGCAGTCACAGAAACATGGTACACACAAAACCATGACTGGGACATAAACATACCAGGATACACTATCTACAGGAGGGACAGGGAGGATAAAAGAGGAGGAGGAGTAGCTCTTTACATAAGGGAAGGAATCAAAGCAACAGAACAAAAGGGTAAACAGGGAGGAGAAGAAGCATTGTGGGTAAATTTGAGACCGGCAATGGCACCACAATCCACACAAGGGTTGGATACAGACTCTTCCTCAGGGGAGGAAATGGACAAGGAAATGATAGAAAGTGTACTTAGAATGGCAGAAAAGGGGAGATATTGCTGATGGGTGATCTGAATATGCCAGATGTTAACTGGAGTGCAGTTGCAGCAGCCACTTAGAAGAGTGGGGTTATTCTAGATGCCCTACAGGGGGCATGACTTAGACAACTAGTATTGGAGCCCACTCGAGAGGGAGCAATCTTAGACCTGCTTCTCTCAAATGGAGATGAAGAGAGCATCACAGATGTAGAAGTGGGTAGCCATCTGGGAACTAGCTACCATCGAACAGTATGGTTCACAATAAACACAGCAATAGAGTCAAGTCATACAAAGGCAAAAGTGCTGGACTTTAGGAGGGCTGACTTTGCCAAAATGGGTGAGTGCCTAAGGAATGCACTAGCAAATGGGCAGGAAGGAGGGGTGGAAGAACAATGGGGAATAATAAAAACTGCCATCACAGAGGTAACAAGCCTTTGTGTGAAGCAAATAAATAAAACAAAATGATGTAAGAAACCACTATGGTTCTCAAAGGAAGTGGCAGTGAAGGTTCAAGAGAAAAAGAAAGCATTCAGGAAGTACAAGGAATCACAGAAGGAGCAGGACAGAGAACTGTATCAGTTAAAGCAAAAGGAAGCTGGGAAGGCAGTCAGAACAGCAAAGGCCCAAACCGAGGAAAAGATAGCCAACTCAGTTAAGAAGGGGATAAACCTTTATAGGTACATCAGGGAGTGAAGGAAGACCAAGGGAGGGACAGTGAGGCTTAATAAAGGGGAGAGAGGGTGGGCAGAGGGTGACTGTGAAAAGGCAGAGATACTAAACAAATATTTGTGCTCAGTATTTACAAAGGAAGAGGGGGAGGTACCTAAAACAAACAGTGGAAACATTCTGGATACAGAAGTTGATACCAGCCCATTTACAGAAGACAGGGTTCTGAAAGGACTCTTAAAACTGAAGGTGGACAAAGCAATGGGGCCTGATGGGATTCATCCCAGAATTCTAAAAGAACTAAGGGTAGAACTAGTGACACCACTGACTACCCTCTTTAATAAATCATGGGAGGATGGGGTGGTACCCAAGGACTGGAGGAAGGCAGATGTGATTCCCCTTCACAAAAGTGGGAGCAAGGCAGAAGCAGGAAACTACAGACCTGTTAGTTTAACCTCAGTGGTAGGGAAAATGATGGAATCACTTCTGAAGGAAAGCATTGTCGAGTATCTAGAGGCCAGAGGGGCACAGGACCCAAGGCAGCATGGATTCACAGTGGGAAGGTCATCCCAGACAAATCTGATAGATTTCTTTGACTGGGTGACCAAAGGAGTAGATCAGGGAGGGCTGTGACATGGCCTACCCAGACTTTAGCAAGGCATTTGACACAGTCCCACACAAAAGATTAATATACAAGTTAGCCAGCCTGGGAGTGGGTCCCAAGATGACAGCCTGGGAAAGAATTGGCTGGAGAATAGGACACAGAGAGTAATAGTAAATAGAGTCCACTCTGAAGAAAGAGGGTTACTAGTGGGGTACTGCAAGGTTCAGTATAGACTGTCCCTTCAATGTCTTTGTAAGCGACATTGCAGAGGGACCGGAAGGAAAAGTATGTCTCTTTGCAGATGACACAAAGATCTGCAACAGAGTTGATGCACAAGGTGGGATGGAATGGATGAGAAGGGACTTGGCAAAGTTAGTGGAATGGTCAAATGTATGGCAGCTTAGATTCAGTGCTAAATAGTGCAAGGTAATGCACCTGGGAAACAAAAACCCAGGGGAAGAGTACACAATGGGGGGTGAGATACTAACAACAACAACAGCAATGGAAAGAGACCTGGGGGGGGTAGTCATATCAGATGACCTAAAGGTGGGCAAGCAATGTGAGAGGGCAGTAAGGAGGTCTGGGGGATACTGGGATGCATAGGAGAGGCATCACCAGTAGAAAACAGGAAGTTATTATCCTCTGTACAGACAGCTGGTGAGACCCCATCTGAGTACTGCGTGCAGTTCCTGGGAGACCCAATCTCCACAAAGACATAGACAGGATGGAAGCTGTCCAGAGGAGGGCACTAACATGGTGCAGGGTCTGCACTGGAAGACATATGAAGAGAGACTTAAGGAGCTTAATATGTATAGCCTCGAGGAAAGTAGGGAGAAGGGGGACATGATAGAAACTTTCAAGTACCCGATAGAAACTTTCAAGTACCTCAAGGGAATCAACAAAGTCCAAAAGGGTAGCATCTTTCAAAAAAAGAGATGTGCAAGAACAAGGGGGCACAATTGGAAGATGGGGGGGCAGCTCAGAGGTAATTTAAGGAAGTATTTTTTCACAGAGAGGGTTGTGGATGCATGGAACGGCCTTCCGGAGGAGGTTGTGGAGTCAAAAACAGTGGTGGAATTCAAGCATGCATGGGACAGTCATAAGGCAATTCTAGGGGTTGGGGGTAGGAAGAAGTACGCTGCTAGTTAACTAGGATCCTCAGCTTATCCATTAGGTAGGGAAATGGGCAGACTGGGTGGGCCAAGCGGTCGTTATCTGCAGTCAAATTCTATGTTTCTATGATTCATTACCTTTGACTCTTTTGAGTGTCCACCATCTTTTGGAAGAGTTGCCCTTAGCCTGAAAGGTTTCTACATAGTAGTTGGCCTTGGCAGACCTAATAAACTTAGTGCAGTCATTTCTGGATGCTCTGAACTCCTGCCAGTGTGTTGCAGATTTAGATTGTCTTGCACGGGCCCATAATTTGTCATGCCGTGTGAGGGCAGATTTAATTTCTGGAGTAAACTAGGGGTGCAACACCTTTCTAAGTCTACTTTTAACAAATGGAGCATGCTTATTAGCAAGTTTTGTAATGACAGTGGATAGGATGGTGACAGCTGCATCTACTGAGGTGGCCAGGTAGAATTTTTGCCAGTTGGCACATTTTAGGTCCGCCAGGAGGTTGGCGATTTTAAGCTTGCGAAAGCTTCTTTTAGTGATGAACTTGGAGCAAGAGGGGTGTTTATCATGTGTACGTGTGCATTACAGCATTATGACAGACTGCTGCATGCATGATTTTGTGTGGGCGACTTGTGAGAATAAAGTCAGTGCAGAGCTGTTGTCCTTATTTTTTGTGTTAATCCTGGTGGGTTCTGTGACAAGCTGAGAGATACCAAGCTCATCACATAAGATCTTTAGGGCAATAGCCTTAGGAATAGGCCAGTCGAGGTTCAGGTCCCTGAGGATGATGGTTTCACTGGGTTAGATTCTATTAGTCCCCTAAGGGTTGGTAAAATTTCCAAGCCCCCTGAGGGTGATCTATAGCAGCCCACAATGTAGAGCACTTCAGTTGAGGGGAGCAGGATCCTTAGTGTCATGCATTCAAATTCTTTGGGCTTCGATAGGGAGAGTACTTTGGTGGAATTAAGTTTTGTATTTAAATAAATAACAACCCTCCCTCCCCTACGGGGTCTGTTCACCTTGTAAATGTTGAAGGAGGGGAGCACAATCTGTTGGTTAGTGATGGCATTGCTTAACTATGATTTGGTAATTATTAACACATCAGAGTTAGTATGGGTGGCCCAGATCTTTATTTGGTCAAACTTTTTAAGGAGGCTACAGGCTTTAATTAATGTACATTTCAGACCCGAGGCTGCTGCAAAGTCTGAGGGTGAGTTAATCGGGAAGGGGGAACCAGGGTTTAACTCCACATTCCCTGAACATAAAAGTAGTAGTAGCATTACCTTCTTTAATGAAGCTACTAATGCAGCTAACTCTTTTTTTCTAGGGGCCTTGTTGTTCTGAGTAGCTATTTTCTGGTAATGTGGTACTGATCTAAAGTAAAGGGGTTAAAGCCAGCTTACTGGTAACGAAGCTTTTGTGGGAGAGGGCTGTGGTTGTATAAGCATAATTTCAAGTGAGATGCTGGCTTTGTTCCAAACAGGATGTTGGGAAGGGGAGAGGAGTCCAAATACATATGCCCCTGGATTTGCCATCCCTGCACGGTACCCTTGCTACCATCAAGCCCAAGTCAATTATGCCACAACTGTCTAAAAGATGAATTGTCAGAACACTCCAACAAATCTGAGCTGGAACAAGGCACCTCTTCACAGGGAATGGCTTCAACCAGAACCTTACCCAGGGACACCCCACCACAAACAGACACAATGACTCTGTTACTACAGAACCAGTGAGCCACTAATGTGTCCATTCAACAACAACAACAGCAGTTTATGACAGCAATACTGCAAAGGCTGGCAGAAATTTCTAACCCTAGAACACTGGTGAACTTAGCTCCTGTTCCAAACGAGCCACCGAAGGACACTAGTCCATCTTTGCCCCAACCAAATGATCTGGATGGACAGGGTGATGACTCTGATGGACAGTCAGAGGGTGAGCAGGAACCAATAGAGAAACCGATGGAGCGAGACCCACAATTCCTGACAGTGAAGTACTGTTTTCTGGACTAGATTCCCCACTTAGTCAAGGCCATCAAGAGTACAGTGGGGTTCGAGGAACCACCGGTGGCCCCAGACTTGAAACTGGTGGCATCTCTAAAACCTACACCAAAATCCTCCAACATCTTTCCAGTTTGTGAATTGGTAGAGGAGATGGTCTTCAAGGAATGGAGAGCTCTTGAACTCACCTGGATTCTGGAACACAGGTCATGGGATAAAATGTCCCCAGTACTGGAGGACAAGCTTCAGCTTTGGTGTTCCGCACTGGTCATGGATCCACAGGTCACATCACTCAGCAAGAGAACAGTTCTACCCACAGAAGGGGAATCTGCATTGAAGGATTTAACCGATAAGAGATTAGAGGACCTTCTTAAGAAGAAGACGTTTGAATTAGCAGGGCTAGGAATCAAGTTCACTACTATGGCCATTTATGCCACCAGAGCTTAGGTGCTGTGGTTGCAGGACATCAAGAAGACTCTGAAAACCAACACACCAGAGGTCACCTTCATGGAACATGTTATACAACCAACAAAATATCTGGCAGACATGGCTGTAGACTCCTTGTGAATCAACTCCAGATCAGCGGCCATAAGCAACAGAGCAACTTGGCTCATATGGATTAAAATACGGGATGCAGATCCTGAATACAAGGCCATGCTTTTCAAGATCCCATTGGAAGGCTCTCTATTGTTTGGTGAAGGAATGGAGAGATATCTCAAAAGGAAGAAAGCGGGCAAAGAGATGGTGAAGGATAAGGACCCCAGCAGCACGCACTTACCTACTAGATCAAGACACCGTAAGAGCCGTAATTTTCATGACAAAAGGGCAGACTACAGCATCAACAATTATCAGAGCTACCATCAACAAACCAATAGAAATTAACAGTACAAGCCCTGCAATAGATAACAGTCCAGTAGAGGTTGGTTCACTAACTCTTTCAAACCCAAGCAAAACAGACAATAACTACAGGCAGGAAACCTAGACAGTGACTTACCCACCAGTTTGCAAACCCCTGGAAAAGGACAATGGACTTATAGGTGAGAGAAGTATTGATGGAAGGGTACTCTATAGAGCTAATGGAAACCCCTCAAAAGGACCAGCTGATTATGTCTCTGGTATCGAGAAAGAAGGCTATGCCAAAGCAAATCCAAAGTATACTAGACAAGCTTCTCGAGATGGAAGCTATCTTGAAGGTACCAGAGCCCGAACAAGGAAAGGGAGTCTATATAATATTCTTTAAGGTTCCAAAGAAAATGGGAGACCTTTGGCCAGTGCTAGATTTGAAATTCCTTAATCGCTTTGTCCAATACAGACTGTTCAAAATGGAAACCTTATGCTCAACAATCTGAGTATTAAGGCCAGGGGACTACCATTATCCATAGACCTCAAGGATGCTTACTTGCATATCCCCCTTCAGACCGGCACACTACCAGTACCTCAGATTTCACATCATGGGACAACACTTCCAATACACTGCCCTGCCATTTGACCTAGCATCAGTGCCCAGAGTCTTTACCAAGGTCTCAGTGGTCCTGGCATCCAGACTGTGGGAGCAGAGGATCCTGGTAATCCCATATCTGGATGACTTGCTGATACAGGCAAGGTCCCTATCACAAGTCAAGCAAGAGATGGAGGTGGTCATCAACTGCTTGGAGATCTATGGATGGGTCATAAACAGGGAGAAGAGTACCCTCTTGCCCAGTCAACAGATTGAGCACCTCAGAGCACTGATCAACACCAGCACAGGCATCGTCCACCCAGCGGACAGCCTAATGAAGTCTCTGCTGAGTCATGCCCACAACCTGGCATTGAACACCAAACCAACACTTCTCAAAATCTCTCAAGTACTGGGACTCTTGTCTTCCTGAATAGATCTGGTACCATGGGCTCAGTGGAATATTAGACTCATACCACTAGCATACATAAGACAGGGTATCTAGTGAATCACAATCTTTTAACCCAATTTGATATGAGTTACACCATGAGGAAATCACTGGAATGGTGTAGCATCACCCAGAATCTGACAAAAGGTGTCACTCGACCTAAGGACAGACATAATCATAAAAACAGATGCCAGCCTGACTGGTTGCAGGGCCTCAGCAGGCACCCTCACAGCACAAGGCAAGTGAACAACTTCAGATACAAGACTCCCAATAAACGTCATAGAGATGAGGGCAGTCTACAATGCTCTGATCAAATTCCAGAAAAATAGAGTGGCACAAAATGTATTCATTGGCTCAGACAACGCAGTGACAGTAGTATACATTGCAAAGCAAGGCGGTACCAGGAGTGCAGCAATGCAATGGGAAGCCACCAGGGTACTCACATGGGCTCAGAACAATCTGAAGCATCTTGCAGGAAAACTCAATTTAACAGTGAACTGGCTTAGCTGTCAACAAATTCATATGGGGAATGGCAACTGAACCATTGCATATTCCAAGAAATCAACAATCATTGGGGCACCCTGGACATAGACCTCATGGCAATAGGGAACAATTCACAAGTGAGGAAGTTCTACTCCAGGTTCAAGGAGGCCCACTCGATGGGGGTGGACGCTCTGTCTATGGAATGGAGATTCATGATTGTGTATGTAATCCCACCAATTCCGCTCATACCTTAAATGCTCAACAAGGTGAGACAGTCACAAGTGAGAGTCACCTTGATAACACTGTACTGGCAGAGAATCTCATGGTTCATGACAATGGTGACCATGGCTCTAGAATGACCATGGAAACTACCAGTGTGAAAGGACATTCTCCTTCAGGGCCCAGTGCTTCATCCCAACCCCTACAACCTTCAACTAACTTCCTGTCTCCCGAAAAGGACAGACTGCTACAGTAAGGGCAGGCTATTGTCTGTTTGACACCCCAGTGGAATGAACCAGCTACCCTAAGACAGTGTGTCTTGGTTATGTTGTGGTGAACCCATTAAAATAAAAAAATATTTAAAAGACAAAGAACCTCTGTGCACAAACACTGAGGCAAGGGTTACCCCAAAGGGCATTTGGCTGGGAAGCTAAGTTTCAAGAAAATACAAAATCACACATGCCCACACAATGCAAAGCATCATGGCCTGCATATGCAAATCACCACAGAATGTTATACTGGTTCAACCAAGACACACTGTCTTAGGGTAGCTGGTTCATTCCACTGGGGTGTCAAACAGACGAGGCATACTGATGAGTCCTGGTAGGACGAAACACATGTCTATGTCATCTGTTAGCACCCTTTGCAAACTGTGTGAGAGGCCTTCCGGCACCATGCAATTCTGCTTAAAGTTGAACCAGCATAACATTCTGTGGTGATTTGCATATGCAGGCCATGATGCTCACATTGTGTGGGCATGTGTGATTTTGTATTTTTATATATATATATATATATATATATATATATATATATATATATATACACTATATATTTTTGTTTTCATATATGAAGGATAGCTATTCTTTACAGGCATGCCATAAGGGTTGGTCATCTTAGGCAGTACATAATAGGCAATAAAATTGGTCATTTATGAAGGTAAACCATAGTTGTTCTATTTTCCAGGGTAACCATTATGGTTTAACAATAATTCCTCCAAGTATACAGGTACAGCTATGGAAGCCATCAAATTGACCAGAGGTGGACAGAGGAGGAGTGTGGCCAAGGCAGGACCTCTTTGAAGTCACGTGTGCATCAGTAGCCTATCAGGTGACCTAGCGACCCAATCTGTAAGTTATGGAGTGCCTCAGAGATCTTCCCCCACAATCGCCTTTACCAGATGAGTAAATTACCATTATCTCTTGATTCACTAGTTAAACATCAATTCAAAAATGTCCTCTTCTCTCCTCAAAATAATTTTTTCATTGAAAAAATAAGAACTAGTACATCTCCACTGTAATATTTTAGCCACATTAAAGCTCTTTTTGGAGAGTCTATCTGTTTTATACATACAGAAAAATACAAGATTGAAGAATAAATCATGGTTCAACCAGATTTGCACATTTGAAAAACAAAACAATCCTGAGATATACAAGGAAAAATCTGTCAAAGGAAAACTGGAAACTTTAGCAGAACTTTATAATAGAGTTTGTAAGAAATATAATGCCATCCTAGAGGAAGAAAAAAAAACATCAATTGAAATTATGGGAATTAATAAGCAAAGCTACAAGTAATCAAGGTTAGTGGTAGTGACAAGAGAAGGACATATGGATGTAGCAAGGGGAGAGAAAGGGAATGAAGGGAGGTGAATAAATCATTGAAAGCTGCAACAATTTCAGTAGGCTGAGAGATGACACAGACACCTGCCTCAAGGACTGGGGTAGCTGACTGAGTTGGAGGGTTGAAAAGGAAGTGAATAACCTTGCAGAACTTACACAGGGAATTAAGATTGTTCTTGTTCTTCCTGGTGGCCTTCTTGCTACAACTTTTAAGTTGTTTATATATCTGCAAGTCCTTAGAGGAGCCAGAGGCTTTAGGACAGTATCAGGCAGAGTCACAGTATTTAAATTTGTTGACGAGTCTGCAGAGATCCAGGAAAGGTGGAACTCATGAACTTGGGACCTCCTGAGGAAAGCATGATTGCCCCAGGACAGGACAAGGGATCTGAAAGACTTTGCTTAGCTGAATTCTGTGGGATGAGTTAGGGCTGAAGATCATTTGGTAACAGTTGACCTCGTGGTGGTCATTGGGAGCATCCAGGAGGGCCCCAGCATTAAGAATGCTGTGGGGTGGGAAAAAAGTCAATAAACTAATGAATTGAAGAGTGGGCATTAAAGTGGGTAGGCTTGCAGACAAGTTGAGCGAGGTTTAGGTTTTTAATATTCTGGAAGCTATATTTAGATGAGGGGCAGTGCTAATTGAGGTTAATGTCCCCAAGTATCAGTAGTTTACAAGTGGTGGTCAATGAGGAGAGAGAAGACAAAGTATCAACAGGAGAGTCAGTCTTAGTTCTTGAGGAGGCATAGATCCCACTTGACAAAAATAGGGAGGAAGCAGAGGAAATGTGTCTGTACAGGAGGAGTTTGTAAGAGGATGGGACAGCCAATTGAAATAGGACATCACAGTTTTGGTTATAATGCACATAAATTGCCATGCCATAAATTTCCCTTCTTCCCATAATCCTGCCTGTGGATTGCAGATTCTGGGATCCCAGCATCCACATCATCAACCCAGACAGAGAGCTAGGATTTGGTGAGGACCAGGATGCTGGGCTAGTACTGAAAGACCAACAGCCTGAGTTGGTCAAACTTAGGTATGAGACTCATAATATTCAGGAATGCTTCTGCAGGAATAGGCCCCACTGTTTCTAACTTTCTGAGTTTACTGAACTGTAGTCCCTGATGTTTATATCTTCACAGATAGTCAGGATCTCCCAAATGTTCTGTATCAACTAACTGTAGGACATCTGAGGGTCTCTCAGATTGCTTTGATTATCTTTATATTTTTAAGTGAAGCAGCTGTCTCAAAAAATGGCTACAGGCATGAGTGCATCATATTAATTGCCAAAGACCAGCAGTATTCTGTTTTGCCAAAAAAGGAATAATTACCAATAAGTTTGGACACAGAGGGATATAACTCTCACTTGTTGATACCATAAACCTGACATTATTTTGCATTAAAATTCATCCATCAGAATTAGCCTTTGGCATTAAGAGCTACTGTACTTACCCATAGGCCATTCTATCTTGTGAAACTTAAATAGACTGTTCCCAGTTTTCTACTTCTTAATCCACTCTAACAGCTGGATATAAATGCATGCCTGTAACATGTTTATGCTAGAAGCACTGTGCTCACATTAGAGTTGAGGTATGAAAAAAAGAACCGTGTATCTTTTTAAATGAAAATGAATTACAAAGTTCATCTGTGTGGAAAAAGAGGGAAAAAAGTAAACTGAGAAAAAATGACTGCAAGGGATGTGAAATCAAAATACGGGGTTTTAGAAGAACAGCTTTGGAGTGTGAAAGTGTTATAGTGTGCTCCCAGGCCCACATCATTACAACAATGGAAGTACAGCAGGTGAATCAGGTTTTTAATACATTTGGAAGTAACATAATGGAGAGAGAGAGTTTGCAAGAAGAGCAGTGTGAAGGATCCATCAAAGAATGCTAAGAGACGGTGCCCCACTGGTACAGCAGTAGCACTATCACTTGTGGCACCGATGACCAGAGCTGGGGCGCAAACTTGGGCTGTTGGACAGTTGGCCTTGGGAGGTGGATTGAGCATCCAGCAGTCTGTTCTCCTCCTCTGGGGAGGGGGTAGTGTGGAGCCTGCATTAGCCTGGCCCCTGGTGGTGGCTGGGAGGTAGGGTGCAGGGACTACAAGAGAGTAGTGATGCAGTAGCAGGTGTTTGATGCACCATGTATGGAAGTGTGGTGCCATCACTTATGCCATTGGATGCACACTCCATTCTGTTAGTGGGGAAGGAGAAATAAACTAAGTGAAAATAATAAAATGGCATTCAATCCAGAAAAGTGCATGGTCCTGCATTTTGGAAGAAACAACCTTTTATACCCACATACCATGAATAATAAAATCCGGAGAGCTACAGACAAAGAAAGAGACATTGGAATTATAGTCAACAATAAATTTTTATCCTCCAACCATTGCAAAAAGATCACACTCACTTAAAACAGGTTATTAAACTGTGTCAAATGCTCATTCGCTAACAGAAGTGAACAGTTTATACTACCACTGTACAGGTCATATATCCATCCACACCTGGACACAGGCTTTCCTTTTTGGAGTCCACACCTCAGAAAAGATGCTGATATATGAAAAGGTCCAGAGATTAACCAAAATAATTCCAAAACTTTCACATTTAAGCTATACTGAGAGATTGAAACATAAAAAATTAGTAAGTCTTGAAGACAGGAGAAAAAGGGGAGGACCTATTATATCTTTACAAAATACTACAAAATCAGGACCTACAAACTGAATGTAACATTGAAATTATGTCATGTCTAAATAACCTTAGAAGGCACAATAAACAACTGGTGGTACCAAAACAAACATCACTAAGCGTGAGAATTATTTCACTGTGAGAGTGGTGAAAGCTTGGAATAACTCGCCCCAGCATGTCGTTGATGCACCAACTTTTGGCATATTCAAATCAAGACTAGATTTACACCTAGGTTGGAACCACACAGAAACTGATACACACATGATGTCGTGGGAGATATTTCAGATGGGTACAAGCCTACTTGTCTTATTTTACTGAGTAAACCAAATAAACTGAGTAAATAAACTCCCTGTCCAGCAGGATGACTTCCAGTCACTGTAGACCCCACACTTGATGACCAAGCTGTGCTGCAAAACTGGATCTGTTCAGTGGCAGGAGTTTGGGGTACCCTGTCGTACCCACCAGGGGGCATAAGATTTGGAGGAACACATAGGCTGAGTAAGTACTGGACATGTTGGGGTGAAGGAGCTGGGGTGACCAGCATGAAGGGAGCTGACTGGTACTCAGGGGATAAAAAGAACTAACTGAAACAAAAGAGTGCTAAGAGGAAACAAATATCCAGATTGTTTGGTTTCTGTGCATCTCTCCAAACTACACACATACACTCTAATGCCTCCAACCCAGTACAAGGCATTATGGGTATGCAAATCTGTGTGTGAGGCAGGCTGACATGACTTCACAAGAGCAAAATCCATGTTTTAAACCAGCTTTTATACTGGTTATAAGTTAATAGGGCCCTGATGGGGTGTCTCTTATGGTATAAGAGACTCCAAGTGGCAGTCAATGAGGAGAGAGAAAACATAGTATCAACAGGAGAGTCAGTCTTAGTTCTTGAGCAGGCATAGATCCCACTTGACAAAAATAGGGAGGAAGCAGAGGCGGAAGCAGAGGTTTGGGTGAGAGGAACGTGAACTGAAGATGAACAGCTTTAACTGCCAAAACCTCATAAGAAAAGTCTCTCTCTCTTATACCATAAGAGACAGTCTACAGAGGCCATATGAATTCATTATAAATCACTTGGACCAGTTAGAGTGATTTTTAATATGTTTTAAGTATATCTTTATTAATTTTTAAAAGTTAAATGAAGCTGTCCTCCTCCTGTCTTTAAAGTGGAATGCTCTACACCTAACATTTCTGTATGAGAGGCCATTGTATGCAGGATAAGAGGTACAGTGGCTTTGTGCACTGACTGGCTGAAATAATGTATGTGACATAATTTAAAGTAAATGCCTGCTTGAAAGGCACCATTCATTCTGGTGAAACCCTGTCTGTCTGTCTGTCCTGCTCAAGGATTTGCAAATGCATGATTCTGTGCACTGGGTTTATGCCTTTTGGGCAAATGAGTGCATGGTTTGGAGTGGAGCACAGAAACCAGGCAATAGAAGTAAATCATTTCTCCTTGGGCTTGGTATTCTGTCTTTTTAATGAAGTCTCAAAAAATGCTCACGAGACAGTTGATAGTGTTATACTTATGGTTGTAGAGTCTACAATGACTTTTAGAAAGCAAGTTATAAAAGTGCATGTTATAGAGTGGCCATCCCAGTTTTTTTTTATTTTGCTTTTTAATAGAAAAATAAAGTATGATTTAAAGTGCATGCTCTTGAATGCTTCCTGTGTGACTGTCATATTCAAAAAGTCAATCCCTGTGCTGGAAATAAAATGCATAATTGAAAAATGCAAAATGCACAGATGTGCAGAACTGTCAAGGGATTCAGTAATTGGCCTTAACCAGTAACCAACTAGTTGAGAATTAGTCGTCTGTCAGAAAATACAGCAGTCAAATGACTTGGGCTGTATGGATATCAATATACTTTACATCCTGTGATTTGAAGAAGGTATGGAAAGGCTGACAAGCGAGAGCTACATGACTGCAGAAGGAGTGTCCGTAAGACATTGCAGACAACAGCTAGACTCTAAAATAATCCTGACTGCTTTCTGCTTGATGCAGGTTCAGTAACTGCTGCATTTTTAATACACTGTACTAGCACACTGAACTGTAGCTGCTGGGATTTAATGGCTTACTGAGCTTACCTGAATCTGTGTATCTTGTTCTCCTGGTAGGAAGCTCAACTGTTGTTTTATACAGCTTTGATACCAAGCTGCCTGAGGCGTCTGAAGAATTATTTTCTATTGTCAACCTGCACATTAACATCTGTGTTACCAATAAATGATGTCTGAATGTAAAGATGAATGGCCCCTGGAGTAGTGTTTACAGATTTACTCTCCCATAAAAAACTACAGAATTGTTAATGAAAACCCACATGCCTTCATGTTTAGCTGAAATTACTTTTTCTGGGACAATGTGGTCAGGTTTCATTCATTGTCTACACCTTATACCTTGGAAAAAGTGAAATTTATTGAGGAATAGTGACACATTTTGGGGTCTTGAGGGGAAGAGTAGAACTTCAAAGATTGTTTTGTTAGTGGGTTATTTAATAGTCTGCACAAACCACTGTGCCATGAGTAAGGTTGGGGCCCGAAGGGTATAATTGGCTTTGGTTTTAACAATTTTTGTAAACTTGTCTTTAACTTATAATGGGACGCCTGTGCCCTTTATATTATCTGCACATGAGAAGAGTTAGTATGGTCCACATAACCTAGATTAGAAGAACAGAAAACTGGCAGGGACCTGCTTCACTAACTTCTGGCAACAAGGCTATCAAAATGGAGAAAATGGTAGATTCAGCTCTGTACCAGTGATTTTATTAAAAAAAGATATACAGGTATGGCTGAAATACATGGACTCAGCAATTTCATGATCTTCCTCCATCACTTTCTCAGAGTTCAATGTCTGCAATGTCTTATTTACAAATAGATAATAAATTTAGGTAAAAGAATAAAAATTTTTAAAATGCGTAATTGCCAACAAATTCCTAAAGGGTAAATAATGGTGCAACAGACGTTGGTGGTATCTTATTTAAATTTGTAACTCCGCTAATGTGGGAAATGTGTTGTTTAGAGGTAGCAGTGTGTTGTATAGGCCATGTCCCATGCTGCTACCTCAAAACAACAAATTTCCCACATTAGCAGAGTTACAGATTGAGATAAGATACCACCAGTGTCTGTTGCACCATCTAGCTCTGTACATAGATACATAGATACATAGACAGTGTTGGCAGATAAGTGCCTATGGCCCACCCAGTCTGCCCATTTAAGCTTGTAAGTTCAGTTTATGTTTTCCTAGAAGTCTGTTGCCCCTTACCCCTGACCTCCAGAATTCCTTTATGTCTATCCCATGCATTCTTAAATCCTGTGATTGTTTCAGCCCCCACCACTTCCTCTGGCAAGGTGTTCCACTTGTCCACCACCTGTTCTGTGAAGAAATTCTTCCTCATGTTTCCTCTGAATCGTCCTCCCTCCAACTTCATCCCATGCCCTCTAGTCCTAGAACATCTTTTTCGCTTAAAATAGTGTATTCCTGCTCCCTGTTCCTCTCTGTAAGATACTTGTATGTCTCTATCATATCCCCTCTCTCCCTCCTCTCCTCCAGGGAGTACATGTTCAGTTTCTTCAACCTGTTCAGTTCCTTCAACCTGTCCTCATAGGACTTGTGATGCAATCCATGCACCATCTTTGTTGCCCTCCTCTGAACCTTCTTTACCTTGTTTATGTCCTTACTTAGGTAAGGTCTCCAGAACTGTACACTGTACTCCAGGTGGGGTCTCACTAGTGTCTTGTATAGACAACTGCATAGCAGCTGGAGACTAGCTCACTTTTCCATGTGTGGATTTATTTTATTTTAAAATTGTGCATGCTAAGGTAGTCTATTTTACAAGTGGGTTTTGGATGGTAGACAGTATAAGAGGAGTAAATAAATACAGCATTGTATTCTCATGTTTGCATTATTTACCCCTTAAGAATTTATTTCCCACCTATTTCAAGCAGGAACTATTTATTCAATGAACATGAAAACAAGTATTTAGCAATGACAGATTTCTTTAGGGGAAAGGGCCCACTGAAGGCAAAATGGAAGACTTGAGTACTGCTTACAATGTCTTTTAATTTTGTAAATACATATAAAAAAACACAAAAAGCAACGTAAGTGCCTTCCTTCTCAATAAGGAATCTGACAGATTAATTTTTTATACAAAATATTGGTGCAATAAGATTTAAAAATCACTGTTGGCAATGAAACGTTTTAAAAATTGCAGTTATTATGCAAAAGAAACCATGGCATAGTACAAAATTAAAAAGAAAACAAAGATGGTAGTACTCAATAAATATATAATAATAACTAAAAATATGATGATAAAGGATTGAGGGTAGAAACTCCCAATATATTTATTTATTTATTTTTATTTATTTATTCATTCTCAGATTACAATACCTTTGAACACATAACAGCTCTTTTACAAAGGTTCCATGTCAGTCAGAAGGGTGACAGACATACAGCAGAAGGTATTACTGTACATAACATTTTGATAAGAAAGTATTTAAAATGACAATATGACATTAACATTGCAACTAAAATTAAAACTATGAATTGGTAGGAAATCAAAAATAATCTAATTAAAAGAGACTGCTCAAGATGCTTTGTCAACTAGGTATAGGTAGATTTGGGTGAACAAGGGTCAGGTAGGTGAAGATAAACAGTGGAAAGAAGGTGGACGGTGAGGGGGTGAGGTGAAAGAAAGATCAGGGAAGGAGGCAGGAAATAGGGCAGAGCTGTTAGTGTGAAAGTGGTCATTCACAGAGAAAGGGGAAGAACTAGGTACACAAGGATGTGTCAGTACTGCTGAGGTAGTGCCATGTCAGTTGAAACAGTCACAGGAACTGTTAGCTGTAAGATGCTGAGGAAGAATGCCTTTAAATAGTCCAAAATTTGGTAAGAAAGAGATATCACTAGGCAGCGCATGAAACCATAGTGGTGCTCTATATGCAAATGTTTGTTGTCCTTGTGTAGTCTGCATCTTGGGACTGAGAAGAGATGATTGACTGAGCTATGTGTGTGCTGGGAGCTGCAAGAGGGGTTGAGTAAGTTTGTACCACCAGAAGGAAGGAGCCTGAGAAGTGCAGTTTTAGTTGGCAAGCAGGTTTGATAGTGAATCCTCCCATTTAGCTGAAGCCAACCTGCTTGCTCGTACAGTTCACATGTGTGGGAAAGGTGTGCTGCTCCAGTAAGATGCATTGTCGGCATGCTTTATTGAGTGCCACTGATATTCTGCGGATGGTAGTGGTGGAAGCTGAGCCATAGATAACCAGACCATAGTCAACAATGGATACTATGGAACTATAGATAGCAAGTATAAGGGGTTTAGGTGTTAAATTATGTTTATGTCTATGGAATACCCCTATCTTGATACTGGCAGATCTGGCAACATTCTCAGCATGCTGGGCATATGATAGTGAGCTATCCATGGTTACCCCTAGATACTTGAAATGTTGAATTTATTCATGCGGGATGCCAGAGGAGTTCCTGATGGTTATGGCACTGGATCTATGTTTGCTGAATATCATGAATATCTATCTAATTTACACCTGTGGAAGCAGATTTTGCTATTATACATTAAACACTAAATTGCAATTAATCTCCAAAGCAATAAGTTTAAAAGGGCACTCCCCCATTCTATAGTGATGTCTTTTCAAATATGGGGTCCCTGTCATTGGAGGCTTTAGTTTACAGTTCTGCTGCAGACCTTTGACTAATAGGAGAAGTAATGTTCAAATACTTGTAAATGCAGTGTAGGGGTGGTTAACACAATGGAATGTGTTGATGGACGGGTCATAAGGAAATAAATTTTCTTGGCAATGAGACAGGTTTGGTAGGCAATCCTCCCTTGCAGATGGAGCCAGTTTGATTGTCTGTATAGTTCGCAAGTGTGTGTTCTTTTCCTGGCACCAGTCACAAGATGGCAGCACTTATTTAGGGCTGTTTTTATGCATTGTCGAGTGGTGTCGGTGGCAGACCCATAGAAAATTAGCCTATAGTCGACCACAGACAGAACTGAACTGGTTACAGCCAGACACATTGCCTCTTTGTTAAGACAGTGGTGATAGTGGTAGAGAATACCTGTCCTAGAATTTATTGCTTTGGAGATGAGTCGCACATGTGTATTGTAGGTGAGTGGGCTGTCAAGTGTAATCCCAAGATATTTGAATTTGTGTACTTGATCAAGGGGCGGCTGTAGTTTGTTCAGGATAGTTACATTTACAGTTCTATGTTTACCATGGGTGCTAGAGAACAACATCACTTTAGTTTTTTATCGTTCATAAACAGCTTATGCTTATAGAATCAAGATTCAACCGATGTAAAATTTGTCTGAATATCATAGGATAGGAGGACTGGGTCAGTGTGGGTCGAGAAGAGGGCAGTGTCATCTACGAATAGGATCATGTTATTACTGCAGGCTGCCAGGAAAGTGTTGATGAATAGATAAAGAGAAGCTGACCACGGATAGAACCCTGGGGAACCCCTGATCGCATAGGGAGGCAGTTGGAAAGTTACAAACCTGCATTTGCAAAATGTAATGTAGGCTCATAAATTTGTCGTTTTGTAATATTTTTACACCAAATTTTCAACATAGCCTTGTTATAACCCTGCCTCATGAAGATGGGCAGAGAAAATATTCAACTCCAGGCTTAAAATTGATTTGTGCAGGGACTGAGAAATCAACTTTTGGGATGCAAAACATATTTTGGGCAGGAGTTGAAAAATGACAGCTGTCACATTCATGAGGTGCTGTAAAGAAATGGCTATGTTGAAAATCTGTGGCAAAAATATTGAATATTACCAGATTTATGAGCCTGCATTCACAAAATTCAATGGAGGCTCCCAACTTTTGTTGCTTTTTAATATTTTTATGCCAAATTTCCAACATAACCTTCTTATGACCCCACCTCATGAACACGGGCAGAGAACATTTTCAACTCCTGCCTGAAAGGTGATTTTGTGCAGGGATCATGAAATCACCTTTCAAACAGATCTGCCTAACAACAGTGCCATTGTTCATGAGGTGGGGTCCCAAGGAAGGCATGTTGAAAATTTGGTAAAAAATATGCAAAAATGGCCAAGGTATGCCTCTAAGTTCAAATTCCATTAAAATACATTGAACGGCATACCTGTTTCTTCAGTTCATGGTCCAGCTTTGAAGAGTGAAGATGTTTCTGTGGTCCATAAAGGATTATGGCAATAAACCCCTGATGCATAAGTAAGGGCTGAGGGGAGTGGGTGGTGGGTGCTGAGTGGAAGGGTTGGGTCAGAAATGGCACAAAAGACATTGATGGATGGTTTTCTTTTTATAGATTAAGAAAAAAAAAAGGGGACCGAGGATACTCTATCACAACACTGGGGGATTGGGCACCCCCAGAGTCACTGTTATGTTTCTGGGGGTGGGGTGGTGGGTGCTGAAAAGAAATGTTGAGTGGGGGTAGAAAAATATTTGGAAAAAAGCAACAAAAAACAAGGAATGGCATCAGGGGAGAACATGATTGTGACACTGGAGGATTGGGCACCCCCAGTGTCATTGCTATGTTTCTGAGGGTTGGGGTGGTATGGTGGGTGCAGAGAGTTAGGGTCAGGTAGGGAGAAGTTTTATAATAAAAAAATTAAAATAGGTGGTCACAGTGGAGCATGGCCTTCTCTGCCATGACCAAGATGGCTGCCACATGCTACTGTGCATGGAAGGATACTAGTGCATGCACAGTAGAGTGTGGCAGCCATCCTGGACATGGCAGAGTGTACTGTGAGCATTGCACTGTAAAAACAGTTCAGTGTTATGTCAATTGAGACAACATGAGTGGAGAGCTTCACAGATGAAGAGGCAACTGTGGTGCAACTCCAACATGTTGTTCATTTGCAAGAAATGCACTGAGTCCTTTTCTCATCGCAGGAGGTCTGCAGGGATCCACCCACTGCAGCTCTGAAAAGCCCTGGCTCTCTGTTGCACTGGCACCCGTTGCAGCCTGCATACAAACAACATGGCAGGTCACCCACCACTAATGTGGTCCTGGGCAAGTGGTGGATAATGAGTAAGTTGATGACAAGGTTGGTGATAGGGCTGTGAGGGTGCCATCAGGTGAGCCTGGGCCAAAAAAAAAAGCTTGATTAGAAAAAGAAAAGGAAAATGCAAATGTCCAAAAATGCTATTTCTTTCTCACCAAAAATGAATAGTGTGAATCTTTATGGATGCACCACTCCCAGCTCTGAATTAGCCATGATGTGGATAATCCTGCGCCTACTGCAGTGGTGCCTGTTATGATTTTTCTGCCCTTGTTTCACAAGAACAGGTTCTATACTTATCAGTGTTAGAAGAAATGATGCAGTATTGTAAACATTATTTGCTACTTCTATTGTGAAATAAACATGGCTTAAATATGCAGTTGACTTTCTGTTATTCAGCTTGGAAATTTGCATGGCATATGGAACTCAAGTCAAAATGCATTTTTTTATCATTACAGATCTTAATTTTTTAGTAAAATATACAAGGCTATTCAAGACCACCTACCAGACCAATCATTGTCAGCTAAAGCCAAATGGGAATCTTCTCTATGGATAGATATACCAGAATCTCAGTGGGAAAAATGCTGAACCTTTTGCCATAATACTCATAAAGATGTCCACAGTATGCTCATTTAATATAAGATACTTCATTTTTGGTATTGGACTCCACCAACTCTCTGTTGTGTAAAACTTTTACCACATGATAACTGTTGACAATGCAAACTTTCCGGAGGTGACTTTCTCCATATATTATGGTCCTGCAATCGCATCCATTCTTTCTGGCAAAAGGTTCATCATTTTGCAGCTGAGGTTTTAGGTCATGATATTCCCTTTGAGGCTGCATTATTTTTATTAGGTATTATTTATTATGCTGCTTTACTTACACATCTACACTATAGACGGCTGGCTATTATTTTCATGCAGGCAAAACGCCTCATTCAAATAAACTGGAAATCTCCTAAATTATCCTCTTTCGAGGATCTTCTTAACAGCCTCTCACAACTATTTCTTATCATCACCTCACGCATTTGGCTCTGGGCCAAATAATTGAGTTTAGACTTTGTTGGCAAAACAACTTTGATTTTCTATATTCCCAATCTGGGGCTGATTAGATCTTTAATTGTGCAGCTGTATATTTATGTCACATTGTGTATTATCTCAATCTTATCTAGTACGTTTATATAGTCAGGGGTTTATTTGTATTATCTATTGTACAGAGATCTTTGCCCTTTTGTATACAGCCTGTGATTTGTATACGCTGTGATATTTGTATCTATAATTTCGTACTGCACTCTAATACTGTATTGCTGTTTCTTTATAACTGTATATGTACATTTAAGGGATTATTGTTTCTTGCACATTATTTGTACTTTTGATATTTTGTAGTAAAAAGATTAACTGTAAAAAAAGATCTTAATTTTCATGTCAGATTAGTTACATTTAATATTATAAAATGCAATTGAACTCGGTTTCCATATAAGCTTCCATTTCACCTGCTGCAGAATACACTAACACTATTATGATTATTATTATCTACTATAGACATGGACATGAAATATTTTTTTTCTCCAAAGACATCTGAACAACAGGAGGTTGAATATGGCTTTTCAGATCTAAACAGTTGATGATTTTTAATTTTTGTTTCTGATTCAATGTTTCTATAACAGTGACAGTGTGACTCAGCTGGTAACACTCTCATCTCCCAGACAACACTGGTAACACTCTCATCTGAGACTTTTGGTACAAGTCACACATGCAGGACCTGGGTTCATGCCCACAGGCAACACTGCAGTGCAGTTTTATACTGTAGTGCTGTTGCACTGTTGAAGGTGCTGTCCTTCACATGAGCCTCCTTTGCCTTTCTCTGGTGGCTGTACAGGTATAGTTGAAGCTAAAAGTACCATTGCACTTTTTGAAAAAGAATAGAAGACAGACACACAGACATTTAGAAAGGAAGTTAGACCAATAGGTCATGAAGTCCATCATTTGTAATACTAGTAGCCACAAACCCTGAATATATTCTATGCTAAGAAACCTTTGTAACCTGAATTTGAAACTCTTATGTATTTCTGGAAACTTTCAGCAATCCATTCCTCAAATTCTCCTCCACCTGTGTGAAGTACAGTACTGTTTATTGTGGAACTTTTTGCCTTGTCTCCTCTAAGCCTAAGTTCATAGCCTTCTGCTCCCTACTCTTCAGTTGCTGAAGAATCTTTGCCGAGGTCAGTCTTCTCACGCCTTTTCAGTATTTTCTAGACATGTGTCATGTACTCTGAGTCATCTCTGTTTCAAAGACAATACCCGTAAATTCTCCAGCCTAGCTGCATAACACAAAGCATCTAATCTCCTTAGCATGTGAGTAGCCCTGTACTGTATTATTTCAAGTTCATCTTTGCACTTTTTTTGCTTCTTATTTATAGATTTGTGAACTATGCACAATTCATAAGAATAGCAGCAGAGTATTGTTGGTACCAAAGTATGCCCCAAACAATATTAAGATAGTAAACTCAAACTATGAAAATAAAATGAAAGTGTAAATATTCAGAAGAAAAGTAAATTCAGAACTTAGAAAATAATTTAAATACAGTTTGTATAGCTTTAACAGATTCTCTGAATGACAAATCCAGTTAGTGATTTAGACTATAGTAATTAAACTCACTAGATATGTAAGCAGTAACACACGACAGGGCATGTGGTTAGTAAATAATTACCACATGTCCTCACATGGAGGCACAAGGCATTAGCTGAGTGCCCCTCAACTATGGGGTGGAGGGGGGAAGTGTGGTAATTATCTAATAATCACAAGCCTTAAAGTGTGTTATTGCATTTGTAAAATTGCACCAAAATAATAAAAAAACACAAAACTAAATAAATCTTTAAATTAAGAATAAATTAATTTTCTTCATAGGTGCACTGGTTCTCACACCAAACAACTGAGTTTGCAACATCCAACAGGGCGAATTGGCTGGTAAGCAACTCACTCATGCTGTTAGCTGAACCTTTTTTTGTTTTTCCCAAGTTTCACAGTTACTGAGACAGCCTAGAAAACAAGTTTCAATACATAAAAAGCACTCTCCCTGCAGTTATTGGTCAGTTACTGCAGAGGTCTGAACAGCTACTGACCAATCAGATCATTGGCTTTTTCTTACCTATGTTATAAATAACTTTATACTAACATGCTTTGCATCTGCTTAAATCTCCAAATACCTTGGGCAGGATTCACAAAGGACATATGCTCGGTGCATCTTGGATGCCCCTGTGCAAATGAGATGCGCCAAGCACCAGCTGTGGTAGTCACAGAAGAAACGCTTTTGAGCCCAGCCCAGGATGCATTGGCACAACCTTCTGGTTGGCTGGGAATCCAATGGGGCAGTGCGTGACACAATGCGCTATGCCCAAAGTTGCTATTCAGTGCCAGCAACATACAAATGGGGCCATTAGGCATGTACAGCACAATGGGGCCATTTGCATATCATTATGGCCCCATTAGCATGCACCGTGCAGGGATGCATCTGGCCAAATGTGCCAGACACCCTGCTAGGGCACACACAGAGCCTCATCTTGTCCAGTAGAACCCCCACCCTCCCTGGGTGACTGCATCCCGTGCATACCTGGATGTATCCCTGGTGGTCCAGTGTCCCACCCTTCCTGCCGGAATTCCCCATTGTATGCTGCTCCCTTCAGTGGTTATGTAATTAACTCAGAACCTTCTCCCACCTTGCCCACATCCCCATTATAATGCCACTCCCTGAAGCAAAACTGGTGTAATATCAGATCTCCACCCTCCACCCCGATCCAAACACACGGTGATGGCACTCCATAATTCCCCACGTAACCCAGTAGACTTCCCACCCCCACTCACTCAGGCACCCTGTCCACCCGCTCCCTGTCCCAGCATATTCCATCATTGGTGGGCAGCTCAACCCACCATCCATACTGCCACAGCTGCCTGCCAACAGAGCTGTCTGTGAATGACAGCCACTGTACACCCTGCAGCCCATTGATGGATTCTGTCGACCAATGGGCTTGCAGTCTGTAATGTACACTGTCATTCACAAAGTTGTGAATGACAGTGTACAGTACACACTGCAAGTCCATTGGTTGATAGGGTCCACCAATGGGCTGCAGGGTGTACAGTAGTTTCCATTCACAGACAGCTGTGTTGGCAGGCTGCTGTGGCTGTATGAGGGTGGGCTGAGCTGCTCACGACGGTGGGAATGTGCTGGGATGGGGTTGCAGGGGGTAGGGGTGCTTTGAGTGGGTGGGGGGTGGGAGGTCTGCTGAGCTAACAGGAGGGGGTCTTATAGAGTGCTGTCACCAGTGTATTTGTGTCTGAGTGGGGAGGGTGGGTTCTGATATTACATCATTTTCGCCGCAAGGAGTGACACTATAATAGGGTTGCAGGCAGGATGGGATGGTTCTGAGTTACTTCTACAACCACCGCAGGGTGTGGCATTACGACGGTGACACTGGCAGGGAGGGTGGGCACACTGGACTGCCAGGGTGGGCAGGCTGCTATGCTGCTGTCTGCAGTATGGCAGCCTGCCTGTGGGTGGCAATCCATTTAATTCTACTTGTTGTAGACTTATCTTTGGGAGGCGCATCTCCAGACTTGTCCTGGGAATGTGCCTCCATGTTGGGCTGTGAATGGGGCTGTGTACCATATGCATGGGCACACCCCCTGCACAGTCCATCCAGATGTGCTGCATATCATTATGGGCAGTATGCAGTGCATCTGCGATGCGTTAGCACATCGGGGATGCACCAGCACATCGGTCCTCTTCCAGAGTTGCACCAGTGCACAAGCCGGGGATGTGCCGGCACACCTACTCCTTATTTGTAGCTGCTTTGAAACTGTAAATTTATGCTGTAATTTGTAACTCTGCATATGCATATGTGTATTTTATGCTTTTTGTTATTGCATACGTGTTATTGTACTATTTTCCCCCTTGTGCCTTCCCCCTATAGCTATATTGGCTCAGTAGGCCCTTCCTGGCAAAAATGTTTTCCATAACTAAATAATAAATAAATAAACTAACAAATGAATAAATAAATAAAATACTTTGAGAATATTTTGCTTGCCTTTATGCAGTCAGTTGTGAACATTTACTTCAAAATCAAAAGCATAATTTGGAAAAAAAACTATTGTGTATAAAATGCCTTTTAATACTCACTCAGATAGTTATATTGCCTATGCAGTACAGGCCTGTAAAATGTATTAAACAATTAGGAGAATTAGGTTTAATTTCTAAAACCTCCTATTAGGACTTCATAGGGAACAGAGATGAGTGAAGTTGGTAAAATTTGCTTCACAAATTAATCTGTGAATTTAGCACACTTCGCGGAGTGCAGATTGATCCACAAAGTGCAAATTTGCTCCATGAAGTGCACTATTTTGCGGGTGAAATTCCACAGTTTGCATTGAAAACTCTGTGATTCAGGTGTAATTGAAGTTGCTGAGGGCAGGGAAACTTCATGAAACTCCAAGAATGTGAATTTTGGCCACTTTGCAGCAACTTCACCAACAAATTAAAACTTCAGCACATCTCTAATAGGGAATATTAAGGTAAGATGATTAAAACTTTTGAGTATTGTTGGGAGCAGGTAAGAAATAACATCATTTTAAAATGCACTTTTCGGGGGGGGGGCCTGGCATCTAACATGGCAGCAAGCTAAAATTCCTTGAGGGAACCTGATAAACCCCTTTACGATCATCCGGACATCCAGAGTGCACCAAGAATAATATAAATACTAGTTTTATAAACTGGAACACTGACAGCTACAAATTGCAGTGTCCCAGACAGATATTGGCTGAGGGATCGCAAAGAAGTCTCGAGTTCCAACTTGCCTGGCACCAGCGTATGACTCCCACCTGGCAGGCCGACACAACAGCGGTACTGTAGTAAGGTTAGTGGCCGATTAAAAGTTCCAGTGGCAAACAGCAGGAGGGGGAGTAATGGAGAGAAGGAGACTGGTGGTGTGGCACTTGCGGTGATGGCACAGGATATTGAAAAGAATTGTTGCCACAATGGGCAGACTCCTGCAGAACACAACAGAACTAAAAATGACTGCTATTAAAATGAATGAAGACTTAAGAGGGCTGGCACTGAGACAGGAGGGCATGGAGCATGAAATTAAGCAGCAGGCAGGCCTATTGAATAAGCACAACAGTTACCTCAGGGAACAGCATGGACAAATTCAATACTTACTGTCAAAAGTCGATGATATGGAAAATAGAGCAAGATGGAAGAACATCCATATCATTGGTATCCCTGAAGGTATGGAGGGGGAGGGATATGCTTTCATTCCTAGAGAATGCATTTCCAGACATGTTAAGAATAAATAATGACCCTCCACCAGAACACGAGAGGGCACACCGCACCCTTGCTCCTAAGCCCAAACTGGGGGAGCGCCCTCACCTTATCCTATGTAAATTTCTCAGGTACCCTGTTAAAGAAAAATATCTGAAACTGACAAGAGAACTGAAGGACCTGAAATGGCAGAGCTGCTCTGTCCAGCTGTAGCAAGACTATTCCCCAGCCCTGCCATGACAAAGGCAGGCATACACTGGGGTAAAACAGCAACTACTGTATATAAAATGAATATTTCAGCCCCACTCAGATATCCAGCAATGCTCCGGATACAATATAGGGGGGAATTTATTATTTTTTTTAATGAGCCTGGTGAAGTGAAACATTTTCTGCAGCAAATACAGGGCAACAGGAGAGTGTCATGGCAGCCACCACAACCTTCACAAAACACCTTGTAGCAGCCCATGGAAGTCACAGAAGGAGATAGAGTAGAGTCATAGACTGGACCAGAGCAGGAGAAAGAGCGGGAGGGTGACTGGCTAAAGGTACGGAGAGGCAGGTCCAAAAACACAGAACAGGGCTCCCCCCCGACAAGAAACCCCCTCCTCCAAGGAAGAACAGATTGAGGAGCTGCCAGCACCTGCAAAATCTCTCAGATGCCAGTTCAGACTCTCTAGGAAATACTCCGGTAAAGTTCTCAAACAGATATGAGTGACTTGGAGAACTGCTGCGTACTGCAATTGACCTATCCCAAGTGAAAGACCAGCCCCCACAGAACAAAGCTGTGGACTAAGACCTGCTGATCAGTTGGGCCCCCCTATATCATGAATGGGTGGAATGTGTCGAGGAGCCTACAGAGAAAATGCAACATCCGACCTGTGAGGCGAGTCTGTGCGAGAAGTTGGCAGCACCAATTCTTCAACCGGAAGCTGAAATGGTCCCAGCTAGCCCCTAACTTTGAATGCTGGATGTTGTGAACAGCTAAAGGAGCCAGCAGGAGGTTGCAAAACATAGCCAAGCACTTGCTGGCACAGGGCGGGGATATATCGATGACCCTTCCTACAGGAGAGATCCTGATCAACTGAAAATTTGGGGGAAGGAGATAAATACAAAATGCTCCACTCCACGCTCAGTACACACTGATGAGCTCTGCCTACTTATGATAGGGATGGTGTTGCCTTGTAGAAATCCTGACACTCGAACTGATGCAACAAACTTTCCACTTTCTTGTACCATTAAGCAGCTGCGGCTGTAATGGATATCACAACATATGCTGCGGTTTTTACGGGTGGAACTTCAGCAGCTCCCTTTTAATAGCTTTTATATCTGGTATTATTTGTTTAAACAAAAGGCACAGATTTCCCTCCCCAGCCAGAGACAGAGGTGTAATTAAGGAACAACCAGTCTGGGTTGCCATTGGATACTCCTCGCCTCTGCTTTGCTTTCTGTGGAAGAAGCAGTGCCCATCCCACTCCATGCAGCCCACAGCTCCACTTTGGCTCTGGAAGATATGCCAAACAGTGCCTCAAACAACAAAGGGAATTGAGAGTCCAGGGGCGGACGCATTTCACGAGGGCAAATGTAATCTAAACTGCTGCAGCTACGCTATAAGAGAGATCAAAGCTGGATGGGTACCACAGCTCTTGGTGTTGAGGCATATTACATGATGAAATGCGGGGCTGTTAATCAGTGTTGTTGAACAGTTATATAAGGTTCCTTGGTTATTACTTTTTAGGTACTGTTTACATTTATGCTCCGTTGGGCATAGATACTGCTTAAAGAAAATCCAGCATCACCCCTTGGTCACTTATGACCACAATTACAAATTATCAGTTATGAATTATGAACACAAAACCCATCCATCCTTCCGGGGGGGGGGAAGGGAACCCAACTTGACCAGGTCTCTAGATTTGGGTAAAGGGTCCAGCAGTAATCATAGCTCCATTTGTCATAACAATATAATGCTTGTACAATGGCACATTGTACAGGACCTCAATAAAGTGGCAGGTTGCAGGGGTAAGAGTACAGGGCACAACAGCACGTTGCCAAGGAGGGACTGTAAGAGGGTGGACAGGGATGCCTGTTGCCTATACAACTATGAGTTATGCTCCGACTTGCCAGACAAGGATCAATCTCCTTCCCCCCCACACACACAGACACCCCCTGCAATGGGCGGCTGGGATGTCACTGGACACCTCAATGGGCATATGGTACACGAAGAGGGGGAATGCTGGATTACACAAATTACTGATGTTTGGGAAAAAATTACAAGTATGGTGTGATATGTTAAAGGGGCCTTGAGTACCACAGGTTGTAGGAAAGCTGATGGAGACCATACTAAAGGAAAGATTGGTGGAATATCTATCTTCAGGATGAGAGGCAGCATGGGTTCATGGGGGGGGAGATCATGTCAAACAAATCTGATTGACTTCTTTGACTGTGTCACTAAGACAGTAGACAGGGGTCAAGCAGTAGACATCCTCTATCTTGATTTCAGCAAGGCCTTTGACACTGTGCCTCACAAAAGGATGATCAGGAAGTTGGTGGATCTTGGAGTTTGGGAAATGATGGACAGATGGGTGGAAAACTGGCTGAGGGACAGAACCCAGAGGGTGGTGGTGGGGGGAGAGTTATCTGGCACCAGAGAGGTAACCAGTGGGGTCCCACAGGGCTCTGTGCTGGGGCTGGTGTTGTTCAATGTCTTCATCAATGACATTGGGGATGGCATTAAAGGCAAAATGTGCCTATTCGCAGATGACACCAAGCTCTGTGGGAGAGTGTACATAGCTGAAGGGATAAGGGACCTACAGGAAGATCTGGAAAAGCTGGGAAGGTGGTCCAGGATCTGGCAGCTTGGCTTCAATGTCAAGAAATGCAAAGTTATGCATATTGGAGCCAAGAATCCCAGGACAGAGTATTACCTGGGTGGAGTTTGAGTATCTGCATCAGAGGAGGCGAAGGACCTGGGAGTGATGATCACTAATGACCTGAAGCACTCCATGCAGTGCAAGAAAGCAGCAGCAAAGGCAAACAAGATGCTGGGATGCATATCTAGGTGGATCAGTAGTAGGAGAGTGGAGGTTATACTGCCCTTGCACAGGTCACTGGTAAGGCCGTATCTAGAGTATGGAGTTCAGTACCGGTGCCCACACCTCAAAAAGGACATTAACTTGCTGTAGAAGGTACAGAGGAGGGCTACAAAGATGATAGCTGGTCAGTAGGGCAAGGCATATGAGGAGAGGTTAAGGGCACTGAACATGTACTCCTTGGAAGACAGAAGAGAGAGAGGGGACATGATTGAGACATTCAAGTACTTGAAAGGGATAAATAAGGTTGATAAGGAGAATCTCTTTAAGCTGAGTGGCAACCATATCACAAGGGGGCACAGTCTTATGCTGGAGGGTGGAAGGTTTAGGAGGAAGGGAGGTCAAGAAGCACTTCTTCACAGACAGGGTGGTGGACACTTGGAGTGCGCTGCCAGAAGAGGTAATCTCATTGAAGACAGTGGGCAGCTTTAAGAGAGGCTGGGATAGGCATGGGGGAAGGTAAGAATCGTGGGTAGGGAGGATGGGAGGAGTGGGGAGGGAGGGCAGGGGCATTAGCACAAGCTGTGGACCCTGCAATACAAGCAGACTTGATAGACCAAATGGCCTTCTTCTGCTGGCTTCTTTGTATGTTCATATAAGATTAGTTAGCTGCCACATAGGGCAAAGGTTAGAAGGGAAATTAGTCAGATACTGTCCAGATCTAAACCTTGGAGGGGCGCTCTAAACCATGGGCCTTCAGACACAAGGCAGGCCGGGTTGTGGAGGAGCAACCCCTTAGAAAGCAGACAGAAACAAGGGAAAGAAAGAAGTACATTTGCCCCTGTCCCTCAGGATAGGAGGCTTGACCAAATGCAGAATGCAAAGGGGACAGCCAAGTTAGGTGATAAACCTGTACGCACATCTAGGTGTTAAAAAATCCCAAGTAGGGGTCACGACATTAGTACTATGGATAGAGAAAAAGATACTGCACAGACAAAAGGAAGAGGACTAGGTGTAGATACTACTAGCAGCAAGGGGCTACGAGGTCATGAGGATAGGGGAATACACAAGGGGGGGAAGGGAACCAGAAGAAAGGAGAGATTTTGTTCCTGCAGGAAGGCTACAACTGAATAATACTGGATTGGAAAGATGGCACGAGACCCAGAAGTACAGGTATGGCTACCGCTGATGTTCTAGCTGGCACTTTGTGGAATGTGAGGGGCCTAAATTCATCAGTCAGCAGAAAAAAAATATTGAATAGGCTCAAGAGCCTTAAATTGCAGATAGCCTTCTTGCAAGAAACAAAACTTACCCATATGGAAGCAAAAAAATTGGTTTGGGAATGGGTGGATTGGGAGGTTCACAGCACGGCAGGCACAGCCAAAAGGGGGTTATCGATTTTTTGCCATAAAAAACTGAAGTGGAAACTGGTATACCAGAGAGCTGACAAGGAAGGGAGATGGGTCCTTGCCAAGGTAGATACAAATCAGGGCCTGGTGGTGATGGCGAACATCTATGCCCCAAATGAGGACGTCCCGGATTTTTACAATCAACTATCTCAGAATTTGATGGAGATGTCCACAGGGAAGGGGATATATTAGTGGGTGGGGACTGCAATCTAGCTTTAGACTATATCCTGGATAGATCCACCTCAAAGCCTGAACTGCATGTCCGGGCCTGCAAGGCTCTAGAAGAAATGCTGCATCTCTACAGCTTGCAGGACACTGGGAGGTTAATTGACCCTACTGAACGGGACTACACATATTTCTCTGATGCTAGAAATAGGGCTAGCAGAATAGATTATTGGTTCACCTCTCCATACCTTACCCAGCAGGTACTAGATATCACAATAGTCCCAAGATACTTGTCAGACCATGCCCCAGTGGTAATGTCCCTAATGGTAGGTTCCACTCCCCAAATCAGTAAGCTGGAGACTAGACCCCCTACTACTGCAAGAGGACAGCTTTAAAGAGTAACTTAAAGAAGTGACAAAAACGTATTTTTTGGATAATTCCCCAGAACAGCATCCGCAGTGGCCATATGGGAGGCATTTAAAACCACTATACGGGGTAGGATAATCAGCTACGCATCATACTGAGGGAAACAAAGAGAACCGGAGGAAGGGGAGCTAGAAAGACTATTAGGGGAGAAAGAAAAAACATATAACAAGGGCCCGGCCAATCTTAGAACCCAAGAACTCACTTATAAGATGATCTCCCTAAGAATAAAATTAAACATCTTGGCCACACAAAAAGCAGAACTTCAAATTCAAAGGCTACAGCATAAATACTGGGTGGGAGGGGAAATAGTGGGCAAATTGCTAGCCTACAGGCTGAAAAAGCAGCAATCCGAAAGGCACATCTCTCAGCTACGAGATGCAAGAGGGGAGAAGCATTCCAAACCCGAAAAGATAAATAAAATCATGCTTGAATTTTATGAGTCCCTATATAAATCACTTGTGGTTTGGGATGTATAACAGTTCTCTACCTTCATGGCTGGCATCAAACTCCCAAAATTATCCCCATCCCAGAGCCTGGAGCTGAAAGCACCAGTTAGTAAAAAGGAAATTAGGACTGCAATAAAGAATATGACCCCCACAAAGTCCTGTGGGGGATGAATTCCCGCAGATTTCTACAAGGTTATAACAGCAGAAGCTACACCATCACTGAGGGAAGTGCTGTCAGGTGCACTGCAGAGGGAAGAGTTACCTCGGACCCTCAGGGAAGCAATCATTACTGTCCTTCCTAAGGATGGGAAAGACCACACCCTTCCGGGGAGTTACAGGCCAATATCCCTTATTAATGTGGATACTAAAATCCTGGCAAAAGTTCTGGCAACACATTTGGAAAAAATCCTTCCCTTACTGATCCATCCATCCCAAGTGGGGTTTATAAAGGGAAGAGCTAGTGTGGCCCAGCTGAGGGCCTTGGTAACTCTAATTCAACTTGTAGAGCACCTCCTAACGCTGGCTGCAGCCATCTTGATTGACTTCGAAAAGGCTTTTGACTCTCTAGAGTGGGACTTCTTGCACGGAATCCTAGAGCACTGTAATTTTGGCATCATCTTCAGAGGATGGATTAAGACATTATATAAACACCCGATGGCAGTAATTTTAACAAACAACACTTTATCAGAAACATTTACATTACAGAGAGGCACCAGACAGGGCTGCCCCTTATCCCTGATGTTGTTTGTTTTAGCAATTGAAGACCTAGCAAGTGCAGTAAGGGAACATCCAGAAATAGAATGTCTGAGGGTGAGAAACAGGGAGTACAGTGCCATGATGTATGCAGATGACTCTTCAGTGCCCACAAGAGATTTTAAGGCGATTGCCCCGTATATGATAGAACTGCTATAGTCTTTTGCAAATGTCTCTGGGCTCCACATAAACACAGGTAAGACAGAGGTCCTTCCTCTAAATAACCTATTGAAACCGGAGATAACAGCCAAATAGGCCTGGCATGGGCACACGGGGGAATCAAGTACCTGGGGATTAAGGTTAAAGTGGCAGTGCATACACTAGTAGAGAAAAATATAGTGCCCCTTATGCATAATCTATAGTCTGAAGTACAGAGATGGAGACACCTGCACTTTTCCGTGCCTGGGAAAATTGCAGCAATTAAAATGATGATCACCCCCAGAATTTTTTATCTAATCTTCCACCTGCCAATTGAAATACAGAAGAAATGTTTCCAAAAACTAGATTACCTGCTGGGTAACTTTCTATGGGAATCCAAACCTCCTAGAGCTAAATTGAAAGCCCCATGGAACAAGGCGGGATGGTGCATGCCCCACTTTCAGCTCTATGCACATGCCTTCTTTGTGGCTAGAGCATGTAGATTGCTACAGGACGAGAGCCACAACACCCCGGCTTGGGTGGGCCTTGAGAAAGAAGCACTTCAGGGTACACACTTCACAGGATATCTGGTGTACCCTCTCCCACTGCAATTTAAACATTGGTTAATGAGAAAAGTGACCAACTCTGCATGCCATAAAGTGTGTGCAATCAGCAAAGCATGTGTTAACCCAGGAAAATACATTAGCTTCTGGAATAACCTCAAGTGGAAAATAGGGGCAGGCCATTTTGCTAGGAGGACTGGAGGGGGAACACATACATAGACTTAAGCATGTCCTCTTACCTGATGGACACACAATGGATAGCTTCTCCTCCCTGCAGGAGAAATACCACCTACAGTCAAAAGACTTTTGGAAATACCTATAGCTGAGGGACTTGTACAATAGTTGGGCCCATCAAGGGGGCACCTGTGCAGGCTGTCAGGCCCAGGGATCAGTTAGGGGAAGACAACTTCCTCTGGGGAGATGGCTCAGAACACTGAAAGGCCAAGTTGGCCTGATATATACAGACAAATGAAAGAGGAGACACAGGATCCAACCCAACCAGCCAGGAGTAAATGGCAAAAGATGCTGGGGCTCCCCATACTGGAGAAGATATGGTCCAGGTGCTGGACCTCAGCCCGAAAGGCCTGTGGGAAGCCCTGCAGTTTTCTAATCCAAAATAAAATACAACACCTATGGTATCGCACGCCTGCCCAACTCAAGCAGATGGGGTTTATACTAGAGGATAGATGTTGGAAGTGTGCAGAGGAGGGGCAGAGCTTTTGCATGTTATGTGTCACTGTGCCCTCATCTGTCCCTTATGGAATAAAGTAATTTCACTGTGCTCAGAGATTCTAGACCTGCAAATCGCAAGCTCACCAGCCCTACGGATCCTGGGAATCTCTCCCGCTGACTGCCACCTTAAACCCCAATAGAAACCGTGGCTGATACAAGCTTCAGTGGAGGCTAAGAGACTGATCTTACAAAAATGGCATACCCAGAAGACGCTGTCTCTAGAAGAATGGGTACTATGCATGGAGAATCTAGTAGCCTTCTCCAGAATGACTCATATAACTGCTCGCACAATGCAAATTTTAAGACAGATGGTCTCCATTCATGCAATATATACAACACAATATATCTGGCCCAAGGGTTCCACAGGGCAAGGACTCACTCAAACCCCCATGATGGGTTTGATTGACTCTCATACAACCCAGAGTATACAGCCCCATATACAGAAGGAATGAACTACCCCCACCAGAGAATCCACCCGAGATTGCATGTAGAGACACTTGGTGCAATACCCCCCCACACACACAAACATATAGGCCTTTACTCGATGGATGAATATTGTATAAGAACACCCTTGGCAATAGTGACAGAAGCGGCTGTATAACCCTATATTGAAACTGTATAGTCTTAGAAATGTATGTGACACCTAGAAAACTTCATTTGTACTGTTCATATTCGGTAATTAGCAATCTGAATGTAATTTTACAACTGAACTGCTGTAATTTGACCGTTTGTATGTCTCTGTAGTCCAACAAAAAGATTAACTGTAAAAAAAATACACTTATCAAATCATAACTGATTCTACTAAAACTGGACAAAAGGAAAATCCATTTATAATTAAAAAAAATAGGTGTTTGCTTTTCAAAAGACTTGACACAGGCACAATTCCCAGTTGTGCTTACACTGAAATAAATGCACCGAAATATTGCATTGGTATTTTCTAACTTTTTGGCACTTTTGACACAGTTTACCTGCATTATGGCAAAAAAATCATGCATGCTTTATTATTTGGACACACGTGTCATGGTCTGAGCACAACTTATGGCATTTGTGACAAAAAGTCAGAATGGCCAACATATTCAGAACCGGCCTATAATGCAACAGTTCGTAGTGCTGCACCAAAAATAGTGCATGTCCAGCCCTATGCTATATTCAGCCAGTTAGTGGGAACTAATAGTGCCCTAAGTGACTTAAGACTGGGCTGTGCTGGTGCACCATTATGTGTATATGGGCAATGCTGACATAGCACAAGGCTGCATCTATCCCATGAGAGATAGTGCATTCAAACAGGGATAGCATCAAGGCCATATTTTAGCACTAGCAAGCAAATGAGTCCATTGGGTATGCACGGGGCTAAGGGATCTGTTGCATGCCCATTATGGGCTCATTTGCATGATGTGCTGCAGCCCCTTAGTGCCCATGTGGTATAGTTCTCCTTGTTATCTAGTGGACCTCAATTCCTCAATCTCCTCTGTCTGTATACTGTAATATATTCCCTGGTAGGCTAGTGGGTTCCTCTAGACTATCAGGAAATATATTACACTATACAAATAGGAGTGATTGGGGGGAGGGGTCTACCAGACTACCAGAGAATATATTATGGTATACAGACAGGGACAATCAGGGGGAGGTGGGTCCCCTAGACTACCAAAGGAAAATATCCTACCAGGTTAATATCTCGCATGCTCTACCATACACGTCATAACCGCGCAACACGAACAGCGCGATCAGGAAGAGCAAGAGGGTGCAAAACCACGAAAGGGTGTATGTGAGGTAGTGCACCCTCTCACTCTTCCCAGGCAGAGGATAAGACCTCTGCTGGGAGGGGTGGTCTGGCAAGCATCTGCTGTGGTGTGACAGGATGAGCCACAGGCAGCAAAAGGAGGCAGTCCTTCCGTGGACCGGGTTTCGATTCCTGGTCCCAGACGCATGACATTTTTTTATTTTTCACACTTTGTGTGATTTTAAGTGTTAATCACCCACTGGAGTTGGTTATTTAATTTGGGGGGGTTCAGGGGTGCAAGCCACCCATAACGGGGGGTGCACAGGGTGCAGAGCCCCCCACAAGACATGCAGTAACCAAGTTGTCAGTATACAGCGCTGTACTGGCAGTGTGGTATATTGCTGCACTGTAATGTCTTGTGACATTATGACCCTGTGCCGGAATATATTATGGTATACAGAAAGGGGCATCCAGGAGGTGTCCACTAGACAACCAGGAAATATATTACTGTATACAGACAGGGGTGATCGGAGGGAGGGGGTCCACTGGATTGCCAGGGAGATCAGCTACAGAACAGTCACCTTGCCTTCGAGGCTGGGGGTGCAGCCTTAGCACTGAGTTATGGCCAGGTTTTGGCAGCGTTAAACAGCACCATGCTGGGGGCTGCTTAGTGCCCACAAAAGCCTCTGAATATGCTGTTGCACCATTATGCATGAAGAAATCCCTCATTCACATTGATGCAGCAGTATTATTAGTGAAATTGTGCTCCTGGGTTTGTGGTGCACTTTGGGAGCCTCTAAATATGGCCCCACCCACAGTGCTGACACTACTCCAGGCTAACACACACTAACCTGGTTAATGCTATGCTAACCTTTTGAATATGGGGCTCCAATATTTTATGTGATCTAACATTTTGCTGTAAGAAGCACAACTGTGTTAAAATTGTGATGCAAGTTGTCATGTATATCTGGAAGGCCTTTGAAAATCCAGCCCTAAATCCTTTTGAGGTTACTCAAATTGCAGTAGAATCATATATTGTCAGTGAAGTTGATGAAGGATCTTGGATTGAATACATTTGCAGCATGTTAATCTTGGAGGGTGAACCACAGGAATCCCTACTTGTGGAATCTGACCTTGGGTGGGGGGTGTATAAATAAAGGAAAGCTGCTAGCTGATTGGTCTCAAAAAGGCCATGCAGTACACTGTGCCATCAAGCTTAATTTAGCATTTAGTTGGTTCCATTAAGAAAAAATCTAACCACCCAGTTCAAGTATGGAGGATCTGAAATTCACAAATCTCTTCTTTCCTAGCTGGTATGTAAAGCAAACGTCAGAATAATAAATTCAGAACTTACAGTGTTTGCAGGGAATCGGATGGCACATTCTGGCTATCCATAGCAACAATTCATGATCTGAATCAAATGCAGGAGAAGCCGTGATAACCAAAGACTTTATACAGAATACAGTATTTATCTTCTTGTGATCCTTCATCTCTGTCTGATAGGGTTTGATTTTGTAAAAGACTGAGTGATCTATTTCATGTTATTTACTAGACACTCTATGAGCTCTTGTTACAAACAGCAAGGCATCATCAGGCAATTGCAGAGGGCTAGTCACACAGAAATATAGAAAATGATGGTAGATGAAGGCATAGTGGCCCATCCAGTCTGCTCAAGCCTGCCTAATTTTGGGACTGTTCCCTTGACAGGTCTCACTACCTCCCCCCAGTTTGTACACTTGTGCACATTCCTATGTTCCTGAACCGTCTCCCTTTGACTCTCCCACTGTTTCAGACCCAATTACCTCTTCCAGAAGCTTGCTCGACTCTGTCACCACTCTCTGTAAAAGAGGACTTCCTGACATCCTTCTTGACCCCCCCCCCCAGTTTCAGGAAGTCACCCCTGGTACCCACATTGCTACTTATTGTGAACAGCTTGCTGTTGTCCACCTTGTTTATTCGTGGATGTACTTGAATTTCTCAATCATGTCTGCCCTCTTTTTTCTGTCTCTGAGTGTATATGTTTGGATCCTCCAAGCACTTCTCATTGGACCTACCCAGTTGCTCCTGTATGGTTTTGGTGGTTTTTCTCTGCAGTGCCTCTAACCTGTACCTGTCTGTCCTCAAGTGTGGGCTCCAAAATTGTATGAAATACTCCAAGTAGCTGGGTAGACTGAGTGGGCCAAGCGGTCCTTTTCTGCCTACAATTTCCATGTTTTTAAGTGAGGGTGAGACAGGGATCTATACAGTGGCTGCATTTTTGGCCTTCTTCTCCTGCTACCCCCTTGGCCCCCTTCTTTTTCCCCTTGTTCTCCACCTTTCCTACCTCTACCACCTACACAGTTCCCTGCATACTCCTCACATATATTAGTACTTTGTGTCAATTATTCTAGGCTGGCACCTCCATTAGTTTATTATGTACTAAACATTGTTGCTGTGTTAATATCGTATCCATCATGTATACAGTGTACATTTGTACCCAATGTTAATCCTATGTACCATGACTGTATGTACTATACCTTGTTGTTTCTCTGTATATGTATGTGATATATGTTCTTAGGATCTCCTTGTGAATGAGGCTGCTCAATTGATTTATTCCTGCAGTAAACTTGAACTTGAACATTACCTCTCTCTTTTAACTAGTGATCCCTCTCCATGTACACCTCAGCACCTGATTTGCATTTTCCACAGCCCTACTACATTGTTCTGTTGCCTTCATGTTCCCATTTTTAATTCCCAGGTCCCTTTCCTCTAAAGTGCTCTCCACTACCACCTCATTCATCCTATTGTCCATTCTTGGCCTTCCACATGCATTATATTGTACTTTGTTGCTTTAAATTTCAACTTCCACACCCTCAACAACCTTTTCAGAGTTTCCAGATCTTTCTTTATGCCTTGCACTCCCTCCACACTGTCCACTCTTCCAGAGACCTTGTTGTCATCAGTGAAGATGCATATCTTTCCCTGAACCCCTTCCCCTATATCACAAATAAATATGTTTATGAGAATCAGTCCTAGAGCTAATCCTCAAGGTATCTGCTCATGACTTCTGTTTTCCTTGAGGGTTCTCCATTTAGGACCACCCTCTGGTTCTCTGACTCAGCCAATTTTCATCCACCCCATAATGGTGTCTCCCACTCCCAGGACACCAAACTTCTTTATCAACCTCCCATTTGAGACTGAGTCAAAGGCTCTACTGAAGTCTACTGAAGTCTAGATACAAGACATCAACTGCCTGACAATTATTCACCACCTTTGCCACTTAACTGAAGAACTTGATCAGGCTTGTGTAGCACAACCCTCCACTGATAAATCCATGCTGTCTGTAATTATGTAGGCCATTGGCCTCCAGGAACTTTACTATCTTTTCCTTACTTATAGACTCCACTAGTTTCCCTCACTATAGATGTCAGACTGACTGGTCTGTAGTTGCCTGTCTTCTCTTGATTCTCCCTTTTATGTAGGGGAACTGCTGTCCTCCAATCTTCTAGCACTTCTCCTGTCTCCAAAGAGCAGCTGAAGAGATTTGTTAGCTGACCTGCCAGGACCTTCCCCATCTCCCTTAACATCCTTGAGTGTAACCCATCTGGACCTGTTTATTTAGTCACATGCAATGCTTTAAGTCCCTTTAGCACACTCTTTTCCATTATGTGTTCCTTAATGACACCTGCTAGTAATCTCCTGCTGGCATCCATGCTGCAGTTGACAGATAGCCCATATCCCATATAGCCCATATCAGTATAGCAGTGTCAATAGCTCAGCAGACTGCACACTCACCTCTGAGGTTGGATAATTGGAAAGTTGTGGGTTCTGGCCCAACGCCAAGACCTTGGAGTAAAATCTCAATACTGACACTGCAGTGCAGAATGAGGGGGATGCTGCACTCATGAGGTACTATCGGTTGGATGAGCCTTTAAACTGAGGTCCCATCTGCTTATTCTGGTGGTTGTTCAGGTGAATGTTAAAGATCCCACGGCACTTCTTGAAAACAGTTGGGGGAATTTCCCTGTTTTCCAGGCCACATTTCCCCCATTCACTAAAAATACCACCAACAGCTTAATCTGGTTCAATTTCAGTTGGTTTCCATCTTTATCTCCCCTCTCCGGGGTGAGGCTAAAATAGGCAGAATTGCCTAGCCCTCTTTTACTGGTAAACAAAAACTAAATAAATAAATTGCCCACCATGAATACTGAACTGATAAAATCTTTCAGTAGATTCACCTTACCTTTCTCATCCTCAACCCATTCCTCACCCTTCTTTTGCCTAATCACTGCTCCCTTGGTTTTGTGTTGCCGTTGTATATAGCAAAAAACAAAATAAAACAAAAACCTCCTTTTCACCCATCCCAACTCCTTCCAATACCCTTAGTACTGCCTTTGCCTTTGCTTGTCTCACTGCCTTGTTTGCCACTCTCATTTTTTCCTGGTATAAGCCCTGTGTTCCTTGTTTCGACTCTTTTCATACCTAATAAATGCATTTCATTTTCCCTTACTGTTTCCACTGTACTCTTTGAGAACCATAGTGGTTTCATTCCCGTCCTACCCTTATCCACTTTCCTGCACAGAGATCTGTCACCTCCAGTGCTTCCATTTTAATCAGATCCCATTTTCTTGCAATTCCTACTGCCTCCTTCACTTTCAGTGGTTTATTCCCCAATACCATCATCATCCTCCCAAAATTTGTCCTTCTAGAATCCAGGACCTTAGTCCTGGAGGAAACACTCTTGGCTTTAAGCTTGATCTTAGCCTACTTGGTCATATGATCACTCAGACCCATGAGTTCTCCCACGATTATCTCCCCTACACTATCATTATTTGTCAGGACTAAGTGTAATATGGCCCATTCCCTAGTGGGATCCATGACCCTCTGGCTCAGGAATGCCTCCTGCATCCTTTCCTCCAGGGTCTGGCTCCTTGTGCTTACTGCTGTTAGGGTACTCCAGTATACATCTAACAGACAGAAATCCCTCATTATTAATGCTTACCCAAGTTCTGCTATTCTGTTTACTTCATCTCCCAACTTGTTGTCTGTCTCTTTGCTCTGTGCTGGTGGCCTGTACACCATTCCAGTCCTAAATACCCTTTCTCCCTCTTCTGTCTCTTGTATCCATACTGTCTCAAGCTTTTAGTAATAATGTTATTTATTAATTTCTGGCATTTTCAAAATTTGCATTGAATATAACCGGCAGACACACAAACTGGAGATTCTTGTAATGCAGTGTGTTTTCCATACTTTCAGGTTTCCTTTGATTCAAAACACAGTGCCTTGTATTAGTACTGTAGCTGCTACAGTACAGCTTCTACCGTGACAATTTTATTTTTAACCTCATTAAGATTTTCAGCCTGGATTTTGATGCCTGCCTTCGCATCTACAGTACCTCTCATTCCAAATGCTTAGTTTAGTACACTGGAAAGTCAATTTCCCCCCAGCCTAGCACCAGGGCTCTTCTTGCATGGTGCTACCACCCAGCCTCCAATAGGAGGCAGCTAAGTGTTGAGGAGGCCCTCTAAACCCTCCCGAGGAGAAGAAATACCAGCCAGCAGCTTGATCAGCTCCTCGCCCTTCCCCCCAGTGCCCCAAGCTTGATATCAAACCCAGGGTGCTGGAGTGGTGTGAGGTGTGGCATCCAGTGCCTCAACCCTCAGCACCACCAGGCTGGCAGTTATGTGGGAATTTAAGATGGATTGAGTTTTCTACTAGGCACTTTATTGTCTATAATTATAGAATGTTATGTGTACCAGCAAATTGATTGTTGAAAATTCAGTGCTCAGTATTTGGATATTAGAATTACTGTGTAGTTTTGAAAGATCTTCTATAATATTTTCTATATGTGATTTAATTAGGCGACTGAGTACTTTTTTGTGCACTTTATGATTTGTCACTTGTCTTTGAGAGCTGTGGGTTCAAGTCCTGCTATACCAGTGAGTATCAATCAAATGCATTTGGTTCACCCACATGGTAGATGCAATTACTTGCTGGTATTTGAGGCAGGGATCCTTCGCCAGAAGCCCATCCCATGATAAAGGCTACTTGTTGAAGCGCTGGGGCAACTGGTGTATTATAGCTAATTTTTGCTTCACCAGCATGCTTAAATATATTTATTTAGTTAATAAAGATTTTCACTTTTTGCATTAATAGCATGTCAGTGGTATGTCTTTTGAGAGAAGGGGCTACTTGGAATAATATCACCATTGATCTGCTCCATTTCCAGAGGGGTCATGCCCAAGTCTGTTGCACATGGACACTTGCCATATATGATATTATTTTGTATGCTGTCTCTAACAGCTTTCCTGATGAGATACAAGAAAGAACATGTCACTGTCAGTCAGGATAGGAAATAATGAACAGTAAGAGATAGCAAAGTATCTCTTTTGATTCCCCCACACCTTCCACCAGCTCAGAGGTGATTCAAAAAACTTTCACCGTTGTCCTGCTCAGGACATTACAGTCCTGAGAAAATAAAAGGCTGTATGGTTCTTGTACAGCCACTGCTGTATGAACTATGGGCCAGATTCTCAAAGTTCATGAAAGTCCCACAGCTGTGGGAAAACCCGGGGCAAGTGGGTTGCCACTTGTGAATCCACAGTTTTTCCTGCAGCTGCAGTATTCACAAAGGTGGAGCCAGTTTATGACTGGCTCCATGATTTACCGCAGGTTGTGGGTGGTGCTGTCATGGAAGCTCCCATAGCTGTGGACAACTTATATGGCCAGTGGGACCCAGCATAACATCTCTGCAGCTGTGGGGGACTGTGAATACTAACCTCCATGTCTGTGGAGATTTTAGTCCATAACTGGAGTTGCTGAGTGGGACTTAATCCCAAATCACTTTGTTAATCCGGCCCTATGTTTTGAAGTTGGAGAGGGTTACAAATAAGATAAAATGTTTCGTAAACTGAGAAATATAAGAAAGGTATTGGTTTAAAAAATGTGTCAGCATTCTCCTGATAATATACAGCACTCTGGTTCATTTGGGGTTGCCAGGCAACCAATATTGACTTGTTTTAGAAACTGAAGCAGTCAGGTCTCCTATTAAATGTCAGGAGCTCTACCTGTGAGTGACTAGGAAGTTCTGACTATAAATACGAGAACAGAGCCAGGCTGCATTTGCCTGTGATCCTGCACAAAGCATGTTTGTTGCTCCACGTGGCCATGCTGGTAAGCAGACATATAATTAGAATATTTTAAAAACTGAAAAGCTTTGTTTTACAGGCTGTTGCAGTCACTCTATGAATTTTTCAGGGAGCAGCTTGACTTTAGAACATTGTTGTATTTTCCATAAAAGAAAGAGTACGCAGGGCAAGAATGAAAAACTTTCACTAGAGGTAACATTTCTATAAAGTTCCTGCATACAATATTAGGTTGTAAAATATATAACGGTTGTTTTCTGTTTATGGTCACTTACTTTCTGCTCTCTGGTTTTAGACTGTGTAGAGGCCTGTCACAGATTATTTAGATCAGAGTTTATAACAAAGTTTATAGTACTTTTACTGTGACTGGTACTGATGGAATAAGCATATTATACAGCAGGTAAAGCTGAAATAGCTATAATCCAATTGTTTTCTGGCTGCTGTTAAGCTAAGGTGGCAGTGTTTTACTGAAAGAGTAGCACATATTAATTTATTTACTCAGTAACATAAACATGCATACATAGTATCATTTTAAGTTTACTGACAGGCTGCAGCTACTGTTATGTTTCAGAGTGGTTCAAAGTATTTAGTTTAAAGGCAAAACAGTATATATAACTTTTCACAAGAATTAAGATTGAAAATACTGCAAACTATATTATTTCCTTTACTAAACTAAAATAACATGCCAGGTTTCTCAGGTTGCACCTGTTAATAGGCTTTCAGTTGTCTAGTGCAATTACAGGGTTAAAAAAGCTAAATAAATAAAGTTTAACATGCCTCCATATATTCCTAGAGTATTGCACCCAGTTCTGGAACTCTCACCTCAGCAAGGATAAGGACAGGTTGGAGACAGTGCAGCGCAGAGTAACAAAAATGATTCAGAGCCAGCAGGGCAGATCTTGTGAGGAGCTCCTCAAGGCACTAAATATGTACTCACTAGAGACGAGAAGGGAGAAGGGGGATATAATAGAGACCTTCAAGTTCCTTAAAGAAATTAACAAAGTAAACTGCGGGGAACTATTTAGCTTGAATACCAGTTCAAGGTCACGTGGACACGAATGGAAATTAAGAGGAGGTAGGTTCAGGAGAGATGTGAGGAAGTACTACTTTAAGGAAAGAGTGGTGGAACCTTGGAACAGTCTGTTGGCTGAAATGGTGGGCACCAAAACAGTCAGGCTGGGACATAATGAAGGGAATAGTGGTTACAGGGGGTGACAGGACCAAGGAGGAGAATAGACAGAAGTTGGGGGGGGGTTAGTACCCTGGAGGAACAGTAGGTTCCAGGGATTATAGGGAACTTGGACAGACTAGATGGACCGTTGGTCTTTTTCTGTTGTCAATGTCTATGTTTCTATGTTTCCTGATATATTCCTGATCTTTTTGTTGAACGTCCCATTAGAAGTGATCTTAGATGTTACATTGGCTTGGAGAGTATCATTCCCAGAGTCAAGGGATTAATTGTATGATAAGCTTTCTCATTTGTTGGCCCAAGAAGGTGCTACACCATGCCATTATGTATCAAGCTGTGTTGTGGCCACCCCCTTCCATATCTACTTTAAATTCTTGGTTTAATAACAATTACAAAGTGTGTTGTACTTCTTGTGATGACTCCATTACTAGAACTTTATATATTTATATATGTCAGGGAAGGCAGACAGGCAGTGGAGGATGGAAACATCATGGATAGTTATGGGGAACTAGAATCACTGTGAGTCCAGTTCACAGCATCACTGGGCAAGAAACTATGGATGGAGGTTATCTATAGACCTTCAGAACAGGGGATGAGAGAGCTAAGAAGCTAGGGGCAAAACTAGAAAGGGGGATGGCAAAGGGGAGGTGGTGGTGATGGGAGATCTAAACCTGACAGATATTGATTGGGTCATTCCAGCATCCAAGAGCTCCACAAGTCAGGCCCTGCTAGATACATTGAGGACTGCCTGCTGGTGCAGCTGGTAAAGGAACCCACTAGGTAGGCTGCTATCCTCTTCTAGGTGGTAAGAGGAGTGAGATTAGGGGGTGCCACTAGGGTCCAGTGACCATAACTCTATATGGTTCAACCTGGCCCTTGGGACAAGTAAGCCCTCATCAAAGGCTGACGTCCTAGACTTCAGAAGGGAAAAATTGAACCAGAGGAGGGAGATGGTTCAGGACAAGTTTGTTGCAGTGAACAATTTCAGGGATGTGGAGAAGATGAGGCAATAAAGGAGGCCGTTCTTGAGGCAACAGAGTCTTGCATGAGGATAATTACCAAAAGAAACAGGTACAAGAGACCAGTATGGCTCTCGGGAAAGGTCAGGGAAGTGGAAGAGCCAAAAAGAAGGCCTTCAGCAGGCCCAAGTTAAAACAAGGGAAGGAAGAATGGGGACAGTACCAAATGAGAACAACAGAAACCAAGAGAGCATTCAGAAAAGCAAAGGCAGACACAGAGCTGCATGTTGCAGAGACAGTCAAGAGAGGGGGAAAACAGTTCTTTAGATACATTAGGGATAAAAGAAAGAAGAGAGGAGGAACTATTAGACTAATAGAGGGAGGTAGGGTAATTGAAGAGGGCAGGCAGAAAGCAACCATTTTTAATGACTACTTCTGCTCTGTATTCAAAAAAAAAGACAGAAAGCCTCTGCCAGACTGTGTCACTAAGGCAGCTGTAAGGGATTCCCTGAGACGAGGTGGCAATTATTTACCAGTGAAAGTGTCTGGAAATGGCTAGCAGTGCTAAAGAGAGCGTTAAAGATAGATAAGGCCCCAAAGCCAAATAGGATGCATCTGAGGGTGCTGAAGGAACTGGTAATGGAACTAACTGAATCCCTGGCAGGACCATTCAAAAGCTTAATTCAGACAGGGGTAGACTGGAGCATAGGGCACATAATTTCACTACATAAGGGGGAACAAAGAGTGACAGACTAACTACAGACCTGTAAATCATACCTGTGTTGTATGTAAACTGATGGAGACACTAGTCAAAGAGGACCTTGTGGACTACCTGGAGAGTATTGGACTCTAGGATAGTAAGCAGCACAGGTTCATGACAGAGTGGTATTATCAGACCAACCTGATAGTATTCTTTGAGTGGGTAACCAGGGTGGTGGATAAGGTCCATGCTATGGATTTACTATACTTCAATTTCAGTAAGGCATTTGACTGAGTGCCTCACTGAAGGTTGCTGAAGAAGGTGGAGGATCTAGGTGCAGCGAAGGACACAGTTGTTCCATCTGGAAACCACTGAAATGAGCCCCAGCTCAATTTGTTGTGTAATATCTCTTCTCCTGTTTTAAATATATCAATTCAAATCAAGTATCTCCATCAGACTTCAGACAGATTTCTCCTGTTTTTTTTATACAGTAGTTTATCTAAGCTCATATATGGTGCTCATTGAGGCATCTGTAGTTAATATCAGCTTTGACTGCTTCGTGCAAGCTGCAGTTAATTTGCCCAAGACTTATGGATTGGAGCCTGCTGATGACACTGCAGCCATTCCTGTGTCTTCTGAGGTTCATGGCAGGGTTCCCTCAGATTAGGATATATGTTGATAGGAATGGGTACTGGAGATGTCTCGTCAGACGAAAAGCAGTCTTTCTGATGCTTTTATCGTTCTTAGTTTTATTTTTAGGAAGTGAAGATCTCTTTTTCATTATAAAAAAGCAGAAAAAGGAAGTGCTCCAAACAGAGTTGAAAGAGCAGAAAGCTACTTTATGGTGACCATCTTGCCACTCCATCTGTGCACTTCTTGTAGTGTGGGGCCCAGTACTGTTCAAAACACTGCAGGTGCAATGAATCAAATACCTTGTAGCTGGGTAGCATATCTTCCATTTAACTTCATATTTTCCTAATTATGTATTCCAACACCTTATGTGCCTTTTAAATAACACTGTTTGCTGCTTCAGGTTTTAGGAGAACTCTACTAGTACGCTCAAGTCCTTCTTCTGACATAAAGTTCAGATTTCCCATTCATTTAGTACATATTTTCTGCCTCTATTTCTAGTTTTAGGGGAATAATTTTACATCTATTAAAAGTGAAGCACATTGCTACTTGCTTGTACAACATCCTAGTATGCCCATGTCCATCTATAACCTTACACAGTTATGCTTCTCTTCTGCATTAACTGTTCTAGCTACCATAGCTTGGTGTTATCTACAGACAACTACTCTGCAGCTGCTCCCATTTACTAAATCATTAATGAATATAATGAGCAAGTGAGGACAACCCAAAAGGAACTTCACTCAAACCAGAACATGACAGCGGTTCACTGGTCAATGATAACTCTTCTTTGATGCTGGGGCTTCCAAGGGTTTAGTGGTGTGAGAGCACTATCATTATATCCACTCAGAATGTAATGAAACTTCTCAGACACATAGACTTTGGTATTATCAGATACTTCCCTGTGTGCAATTCTCACCTGCCTCTCAGAGGTAACTGATTTAGTGGATGTTAAACAGTACAGTGGTATAAGAGATAGTGAGCATCCTGCATTTATCAAGCCATTTTACAGTATTAAAAAACACATCTAGTTTGTTCCAAAGATGGTCTCCCACACCACCAGACAAAATGTCTCTGTAATCTATAATCATCATTATCGTCATCATCATCATGGTGTTTACAACTTTAAACAGGATCTTTAGAGGGAGATGCTTTGTGCCTGTACAGGAGGCCTAGTCATGGTCCCAAATTCTATACAATTGCTTGAATATAATCTCCCCATTTTGACTAAACATTCAACTGGATGCCTAAATATATATTTACAAATTTATGTTTTCTCCTTGTCTGCTGGTCCCCATTGGTTTGATCACACTAAGCTTCGCCACACACCCTGGGACTTACCACACTCCCAAACACCCCCAATTTAACCCCCCAGGGGCTGGGCACTGGTGGTTCTTTCACGCTGATGGAGACTGATCAGTAACAGTGGAGTGGGAGCCCAGTTGGTGGCATGAGGTCTGCAATGTGGGGGTGGATGTTATCTTGAGGTGGTGGAATCTCCTTTTTCCACTTTTCTCCCTGGGTGGTGTGTCATGCAATGACTTTGGGGTGGACATCACCAAACATCTGACATACCTCCCATACTGAGACAGTCCCAGCTGTTAGACCCCTAGCTACTGCACGGGTCATCCAAACACACTGGTGACTCCCCCTCCCCCTGAAGGAGAAGAGCAGTCTGTAGGATGCTCAATCTTCCTTCCCTCTGGATGGCCCTCCAACTGCCCAGGCACGTTCCCAAACCTGGGTTCTCAGCATTGGGTGTGGTAGCGCTACCGCTGCCCTTACAGAAATAATTATATGAAATGTTTTCATGCTGCACACATAAAACTACTCATGTGATATGCATGTTGCAAGCATGATTTAGATGTTAATTGGAACCGAATGCATGCATGTGACATGCATGCAAAAAGCAAGTGGGCACTGATAAGTGTACACATAAAAGTTAAATGATTTTCTCAGGATCACACCATATACTGTACAAGTGGGGGTTGATGAGATTCAAACCCAGGTCTTCAGGTCTCCAAGTCTCCAGGTTTGCAGTTCAGTGCCTTTAATCACTAAGCTATACTGCCTGCACACATAAGGCTTGCTTGTACTTCAATACAAATCTGCATACTGTACATGTACATGCATGCAGCATGCTTGTAGCCACTATTATGCTTTTCAGTTTTCTTGTCCTCCCTCACCTGCACAACTGAACTGCAGCATATATACCAATGGAAACACATGTGGTTCTTCTCACCTCCAATATACGCACTTACTCACAAAACTACTTAATTACTTTTCTCTGGTCTGTACTACTACTATTGTCTCTCCATAGTTTTTAATGCTTCCACACAAACAGACTTTAAGTTGCAAACACAAACATGGCAATAACGCGACACCCACCCACATGGCCAGTCCCCCCTATGCACATACACTGCAACAGATGAGGCCATGCTACTACAGACAACTCACCAAGTATAGATATAAGCTGAGAGTCTCCTATATGATTACTAGAGAGCCAGAGGCAGGAGTCTTTAATAGATGATGTCCATGGGTCAGAGTGTTGGGTCGTAGCTATACCACCCCCTTAAAATGAATGGAGTTATTTTTTATTACCATTTTATATATTATGATGGTGAGTTGGAGAATAATGAAGGCCACTGTTCTACTAAGAAGGCCCTGTTAGTTGAGCAGTGGTCTTGAGTAATCTCCACCAATAATTTATAAAATATTAATAAAAAAAACAAACATTCATTTCAACGGGGCACGCCCCTGCAGTCTCCCTTGCCCTATGTCATAATGTGCCTGAGTGTGCTGAGGTGAAGGTCAGCTTCACTTGGAGGGGCATAAGCTTGACCATAGTGGGGCTCTAATAGTCTGTGCATACCATACTACTCAACTGTCCCCTGAATGCAAGTGACAGCCCTCATTTCATCCCTGAAAACTACTCTGCTCCTGATCCATCCCTCGTGGGAAACAGGCTGCTCACACAGAGGGTATCCTGCAAATTTAGACTTTATGGCATGATCACCATTTCAGATTTCAACATGTGGGAGCCAACAACCAGGGGAGGACAGGTGCTAGTTAGCCTCTAGGTGGCAAGCTCTAGAATGTCTGGAACATCTCTAAAAGGTAAAACTCATTTATTGTTATTGAATGATATGCAAATCAGGAACAATTAAAATCTGTAAGATTCATCTGTCTATACCCTGGAGCAGAGCATCAGATTTGGGCTTAAACCCATCAAGTTATTAACCAATTTTTTTCCTTGCTGATTTTCTGAACCACCCTCTAAAACAACCTTGTCCTAATTTCTTTCCCTGACTCCATTCTATTCAATACCCATCCCATATGGGTCATGAAGCCACCCAAAGATGCAGAAAAGTGAAAAACACATCAATATTTCAGTCCTTCCTCCTTCCCCAGTCCCCCTTTAAAAAAAAAAAAATATTTACTTTTACTTACCTAGCCATCTGCCCAGAACCTGCAGCCTGGCCCAGAGTGCCACCAACCCAGTTTTCAGTCCGCTTCTCCTCCATCCTTCTGCCAGAAGCTGGATGCTAGAATCGATCATCCCAGGTTCCCAACATGGTCCATGACCAAGTCACCTCACTAACCAAACACATCCAACCTGTGTTGCTTGTTTCCTTCTTGTTTGGCTGCAGTACTGCACTGATCAAGGCCTATCAAGGCCATCCACACCACTGTCACTGCTACTGCTAGGCGTAGCTTGCTGCCGAGGGGCCTGTGCTGTTTTTTTTTTGTGTGGTGATCCTAGTAGAGTAAGTAGGTTGCCTAGTCTCAAGTTAGCTTCCAGCACACCCCCTGTCCCTTCAGCCACCAAGAGAAGACCAACAAAAATATGCTGCCCCAACACTGTTATTGAGAGTTCAGTGCTCACTGACTCCTTCAAGCTGTAGTGTGCAGCCTGTCTACTCTGTGGCAGGAAAGACCGTGTCGCACTCATGTGACTGATGTGCTCTTGCTTGGCTGGAGCTCCTCCATGTCATGTGTGATGGTGTCATCGCTAACAGGTGGAGAGAGTGGACAACACAATACAAACATAGTCAAGTCAGGAGTGCATCTGCAACATGAGCGCACACAGGCGGGGGGCACTTATTGTTGTAGGGATTCTTAAATGGCACCCCTGCTTTATGGTAGAAATTCATTCTTAGGTATCGTTACAAGTAAATATAACAGTTTCCACTGTGTTTTGAGGTACTGTATCTCAGTGTTTCAGGATGTGTCCTGATCATCGTAAGGGTTAGTGTCCCTCATTATGCCACATTTTGAGTGTCCATGTCCTTCATTTCAGTGACAAAATGTGAGGTATGGTGCATGCTTCCAAAGCCCTACTCAGCACAAAGAGTGCTTAGCATGGCCATAGTGTATATACTCCATACAGAATGACAAAGGGAAAGTAAGTGAGCAGAATTAGAAACCCATTTGTAGCACTAAATATACATAAGGGGATTTGCATGGCCCAAAGTAAAAAGGTCAGGCTTCACAACACAGAGGCCTCTCTTAGCACATCTGGAATGGGGGGTGTTGGCTGATTATATCCTAGGCATTTAAAGCATTAAGGAAACAATACTTTACAAATTAATGGAAATTCAATGACAAAAATCAAAAGTCATTTAACAACTTGCAAAAAGATCAGAATTACGGGAGTGCACCTCCATGGAGGAATTTAAGAGGGGTTTAAAAACCCATCTTTTTCAAATAGCTTTTTTGGAATACTGATGTTTTCTGAGATATTGACTATATTGTGATTTTATTGTGTTTTATATTGGATTTTATCATTTGTGTTGTCCTATTTTGTATAGCGCCTTGATAATTGAAAGGCGCTCTATAAATAAACTTATTATTATTATAATTAATGAGTTGACCTAATTTTAATAAGAAATCAATAAAAAATGTACTTTAATTGCTCTACTTGCTAGCAGTAGTATGAGAAATAGAAACTGATATTTTTTTTAGATGAGATTAGCACCAGCTTAGTTGCTACACACATGGCAAGCATGCAGCATGTGAACCTAATGCAATTTTAAAATGATGTTCACACCAGCTTAACTGCTGCACTCATGTCAAGCATACAACACTTGAACCTGATGTGATTTTTAGAATATGTTCACATCAGCTTACCTGCTGCACACATGGCAAGCTTTCAGCATGCAAACTTGATTTGCTTGTTAGACCTGGTTCGCTTAGGTTCACTTTATGTATGTGACCCACATGCAGACATTGCACAATTAAGCATGTGGCATGCATTCTGCATGTACACAGCAGACACATATTTCCGTAAGGGTTCACTGATTTATAGTGCTGGACTTCAAATGACGTGATCTGGGCTTCCTTTTTGTATAAGACAAAGTCACTTTCAAACAAATAATTGTACCTTAACCATGCCATTCAAATATAATGAAAATAAAAGTGGGCCTTGGATGGAGCCCTAGGGCATGCCATTTGTGAATGGTTATGGAATATGGGTAAACCTGCTTCCAATGAGAGGATTCCACATTCCATTATAAATAAAAATGAACTTATTCAGCCACATGGTTGGACATCCTCTTTTGATCTTAAAATTACAAACCTCTTGACTCAAAAAAATATATTCCATAGTTCATCTTACCTCTTAATGCCAAATTTGTGAACTCTCCCTTCTGAGTACTTTTATTAGTAACAATTTGTTTAGATACTTCAGCTTTCTATTTTAGCTATTTAAATGAACTGTTGATATGCTCCATTAATTAATTTATTCAGCAGTAGTAAAAGTAGTAGAATGTTTGTTATTCAACAGGAAATACACCATTAGGGCTATAAGCCATATTTACAAGGCAGTCCTACATGATTATATAAGTTACATGTTGCATTAAGATTTGGTATTTGACACTACGTATACACAAAATGTACAAGTGAGTAGATACTAAACTTAAGAAACTAATTACATTAGTACATCAAATATCTATCTACTGTATCTGTCTGTCTATCTGCCTGCCTGTCTGCCTATCTGTCTGTCTGTCTAGTTATCTAACGTATCACTCACTCAGGATCCCTGATTGGGCCTTCTGTCTTTTATGTGCTACAGTAACAAGAGGGGAGTGTTTGCTGAAAGGGATGGGCAAGAGTAGGGGACATTTTTATTGACAGGAAAACTGAGTAGAACAACAGTAAGAAAGATCAGTACAAGAAAAAGTAAATCATGTCACAGGAACATCTGAGTCTGTGATCCAAGGAATACATTTCCACAATTACAACACAGTCCTGTTAGGCATGGACTGCAGTTCAGAAAAATGAACAGATTTTAAATCAGATTCAACTTTTTGCAATAAAATCTGATGAAACAAATTCAGTTATTGCAGAGTAAATAGACATTGGGCAGTCCAAATATGCCATTTCAAAGCTGTAAAAATAACATTCAAAGTGTCAACATTCCATTTTTTCCAAACATGTGAGAAAACACCATACATTAAATTTTCATAAGAAACAGATGTCATTAAAGACTCATTCCACCTAGTGGCAAGAAAAGACCAGAACCCTCTTATATAAGTACAAGAGAAGAGTAAATGATGAATTGTTTCTTCTTCTTGTATACAATGTAACCTAGAACAAACCTTTTCATTCAGCTGTTTGTGTTTTGGTTTGCCTTCACATTAATCCTCTCGTGACAGTTTAACCAATGTAGATCCCACATCCGCTGAGGAATCCATGTGTTATGCAAAAGTGTCAGAAGGTTGTCCAGATAGGATTCTGGACACTTAGGAAACACTACAGTGTCAGCACAAACCTGATCGAGTAAATGCCTATACAAGGTCTTTCTATGTAGGGTTATTACCATAGTACTTAAACCACGCCACTGTTTAAGGCTTAAGAAAGATTCTGCAACATAACTCAGAATAAAAGGAACCTGTCTAATTGTCTTAAGACTATTCATTTCCCAAAGCCTAAACCATGAACTACATCAGTCAAAAAACCAAGATTCCCAGCCCTTATCACAATTTATCAAAAGAGGCTTAGTATTAACCATAAAAAAATACTATTAAAAAAAATTAAGGATGGACCATATTTAGACCACCTTCCATAAGAGATAAATAAGTCAAATGACACCTAATCTGATTAAGGTGACTGCCCCATAATGCTTGCAAAAAAAAATACTAAACAGCCTAGTCTCAAAATTCCATGGAGCGGGAAAATATAGGCCAAAAAATGAAAAACTGGAAGCAAATGAGTTAGAATCATATAAACTCTTTCCTTTTTTCCTAACTTCCATTTATTCCAAAGGGTAACTTTGGCTTGTGCGACATCCAGTTTAGGACCCCAATTTAAGATATCCAAAGAGCCATCCCCAAATATAATTCCCAAAATTTTAATAGGGTCCGAGCTAATCCTGATATCAGAAACCAGAGAGTCCCTCAAGCTACCAGAACCTAATATTTGACCTTCACACTTATCTAGGCTCAGTGCTGCCCCAGAAATGGACCCAAACACTGAACATTGATGTACGGCTTCACTTAAGGAAGGCATATCTGCCACCACCAAACTCATATCATCTGCATAGGCCATAACAGTATGGGGGGTGGAATGTAATGAAGTAGAAAGTGGGACTATAATCTGAGATGTGTTAATAGAACAAAGCAAAGGATCTAAAAAAAAATATGTACAGGATAGGGCTAAGTGGACAACCCTGTCTAACCCCTCTTTTCAATGCTATTATAGGACCCTGCCAACCATTTGCAACTGGGACTATGGTAGAAAAATGATGCAACAATCTAAGCCAAGAAATAATTCTGTCAGGGACATTATAATGGTGAAAAGTACACCATAAGAAATCATGACTGACTGAATCAAAGGCCTGTTTTTGGTCCACGGAAGTCAGGTAGCCCTCCAGCATATCATGATTTCCTCATTCAATCAGTTCCCTTAGTAGGGTAACATGATCAGAGATACTTCTCCCTGGAATGTTACTAAACTGAGCCAGAGAAATCACATGTTGTGCAACTTTCAACAAATGGAGAGCAATGATTTTAACCAAGATCTTAAAAACAGTATTCAAAAGGCTAAGGGGTCTCCAATTTTGTAACAGTCTCTTGTCTCCTTTTTCATATATATAAATAAGACTGCCCATATTCATATCCAATGACAGAGCGTCCGCACGTAAAACAAAATTAAACACAGCAGCCAATTCACTACTCAAGTCAACACTTAATAACTTGTAAAGTTCATTTGGAAGACCATCCAAACCTGGAGTCACCCCTAATCATAAAGCACGAATCACCTCATACACTTCCTGACCCTGAATTTCTCTAGCAGTTAAGTCAGTTATGGATTGGGGTACAGCAGGGATCTCAATGTGGGAAAGGTAGTCAGAGGCTTCTTCCACCTGAGAAGAAATGGGACCAAATAATGTGTTGGTATATTCAGCTACACAATGCTGAATCCCCAAAGTATCCATAATTTCATTCTGATCTTTATCAAGAAAGACCTCAAAAACTTTACTATCTAAATGTTTAGTGCAGCTGTCAAATGGACAGACCACATCATAGGAGCCTGTAACACCAAATCTTTGCTGTTTTTGTAATTAGGTGAATTTGTTAGAATGGTAGGCAGTAAGATCACTTTTTAGTTTATTGATTTGTGCAGAAAAGTCATGGCCTGTGGTATATGACAAGGTGAGAAGCTTCTGTAACTGATGCCACATCCTATGGTAATCAAAATAAAGAGCATTATGATGTTGTTTGCTAAAGTGTTTCAAAAAATGCTGTAAGTCTGATTTTGTACCAGACCACCACTTCCATAAGTCATCATAGAGAATAAAAACAGATTTCCTAGCTTGAAAAAAACAATTTAAGCTGTGTTAACAACTGTAAGTCACTCAACAGGTTTGTATTCATTTCCCAGATACCTGGACCAAAAAGCCTATTATGGGTAGTACCAAGAGCAATGGTTAAAAGATTATGGTCAGAAAATTCCGCAACATGTACTGTAGCAGCAGAAAGCTGCAAGTGTTGTGAGACAAAAAATAAAAAATCAGTATGAGTGGCCAATGGCCCTTTATGAAAAGTCAGGGTATGGGTGTGATTCAGTATAAGGTAAGCATCCTGAAGCTTTGCAGAATGCAACATGTGTTTTAAAAAATTAGTATCACAAAATAATTTAGTAGTCTTGGAGGTGTGTGATTTGTCTTTAGTGGATAAACCACAATTAAAGTCTCCCCCTAAATACAACATACTTAGAAGTATAAAGATAAGGTTGAACAATCTTCAGCAAATCTATTCTAAGGGACTTAGATTGTGGTGCATAAATATTAATAATCCTATAGACCACATTAGAAAATTTAATGTCAAGAAGTAATAATCTACCTGGACATAAATCAAGCACTTTAACAACATGAACATCAGGCATATTAAACAATATTCCCAAACCTGAACAAGTATCCTGTCCAAAAGACCCGAAAGGAAGGGCCAGGAAACCATGCCTTCTGCACCCGAGTTATCTCAGGAAGGGAGTGAAATCTGACATCTTGTAACAGGATCACCCCAAATGTGAGACAAGACAAAAAGAAAAAAAATGAATCCCTTTTAGGCTGCCTTTTTATACTGTTGACATTTACAGTATGCAAGGAAAAGGATGGAGCCATCAAGTTAAGTAAATGATGAACTAATCACAAGGCATTATACTGTCACCTAGGTTTACCCCTCCAGGAAACACGTTCTTTATGTTTAACTTTAGCCTTGGCCTTCCTTTTTTGAGATCCCAATTTATCAACAGGGACCTCTGTGTCAGTAGTTAATTCCGGATGAGAGGAAAGCACAGATGAGGAGTCAGAATCTGTGTTTTCTGAGGGGTCACGTAATATCTCAAATTTATTTGCCAAAGGGATATCATTCATTTTTAACACCTTGGAAAAGGGTGACCCCAATTTCCTGGAGCACCTTGTAACCCTGGTCTTAGGGACAACAGTTTCTGGGGGTGGGTCCATAGTACCAGTAGGTATATCAGAGGAGGGAACAATGGATAAGGGAACCATACCAGAACAACCGGGCAATGCAGGAGGAGAGGGAGGGAGGTCAGGTACAGGGACAACTGGAAGAGGGCATAAGATAGCAGGAGACTCTATCTTGTTTCCAGTGGGAGCAGCAGGGCGAAGCAAGGATTGGGGGAGGACATCCAGAGAGGGAAGTGACGGTTGTTTACTCAGGGGAGCAGATGGCTGGCTATGAAGTTTAGAGTGTTGTGCTACAGTAATAAGCAGCTGCTGTTCCTCCCCATCAGCTAGAGTAGGGGAGTTATGAGCAGCCCAAGTACATTGCTGAAAAGTGTGACCAAATTCATCACAAAGGACTCATTTAGGTTCTTCAACACATTGGGAACCAGAATCGCCAAGTTTACCACAAACTGAACATTTCACCACATCACAAATGCTGCTAAGATGACTAATGGAGCCACATTTGTAACATGCCTTTGGCTGTTCAGGGTAAAAGAGAACCCCTCTATCCCTACCCAAAATGAAACTATTAGATAAATGTTGTACCCCAGTGTCTGTAGTTTTAAGCATAACCCTCACTTTCCAACCCCCTGTTCACAAGTTTTCAGTGCCAAAAATAGCTTCTGGGTCTGTAAGAACAGTACAGCACTGCTTTAACCAGACAGTAATATCATTCAAACTCACCCCTCATTGCTTAATAAGTTAGTAATATTTCTTTGGGCAGGTTTAGTTAAGGGAACAGCACTAAAAGGGGCCATAAAGGTGTAGATTTCAGTTTATGGAATTTAGTCCAGAATCTTTCTAACCCAGTTAAAGTTTTAAAGCTAACATCAAAATGAGGCTCATTAGAAACATGAATCAAAACATGGATTTCATATGCAAAACATTTCATAGAGTCCTTGAGCAGAGTTCTTCATACAAAAACTCGGTCAGGCATTTCAGGCATACCACCCAAATATTGTAGTCTAGCTGCGTTATGCCTTTTAGCTTGCTGTGTAGGAACAGAAAAGCAAGAGGCATAAGTCTTAGAGGTAAAAACAGTAGGTCGCCTCACACGTTGTGGATGAGACCCAGGGCCCTGGGATTTGAACCTCAGTGCATCTTTCTTATTATCAGAAGTGTTCTTCATGGCAGGGTTAGCACAAGAAAATGTCAGGGTAGGGTTTTGAGTCAGATGTAACTCAGGAGGTAAAGATAGATCCAGGGTAGAGAGGGAGTAGGAGCTTTAAAATCATCCAGTAAAGAACCGTCGGCACCGTCCTGTGCAATCCGAATGGGAGATGGCCCAGAATGCCAAGTCCCAGCTACAGGATCCTTTTTCCAACCTACCGCACTTAGAGCAGAGTCTATGGTCCAGTCTGTACTCAGTTTTCCAGCATTAGATAATGGGGTGCATCTCAGGCCAGCATGTGTTTCAGCCGTTACTGCCATTCCAGGCGGGCTCCCAGCTAAGAGACAGTCAGTCACTGAGCATGCAGCTGATTCAGAAACAGACAAATGAGTCAGAGAAGAATGAGGAAGTGCCAACTCATTGTGCGATATGTCAGAGATCAAAGCAGCCACATTCAGCAGCAGTGAGTCAGCATGAGAAATGTTGTTTGACACAGCAGCAGGTCATTTAAAAGCCAAAAGTTCCATTCTCCTTGCTATATAATGCTGTTCTTCCAATGCTAGCAATAAATCAATATCTGCAGGTGCAGTACTCAGAGTATCAGAGTGCAGGTCAGCAACAACTTTAGAAGTTTGCAAAACTTGAGTAGCAGTTTGATGAAAAACCATAGGCATACCTTGTATGACTTGATCAGGAAGAGTATCTGAAGATAGCTTTAAGTCCTTAGGCAAAGCCAGCAGTTCAGTTCCAGTATTAGGCATTTTCTCAGTCAGGTTGGTCTCTTGCAACCCAGAGACAGAGGAGGAGACCATCTCCCCTGCCTCCAACACCTCCATGTCCTCCACAGCACCTCCAGAGATGGCCATCTTGGCAGAATGCCAGGATGTAAGGGGGCCCCACAGGAGAGTAGGGGAAGTTTTTATGAAAACAAAAACATACTTTTTTTCCAAAACAAAAACAAATCACACAGTCATTATGATAGCCATATTATCTACCCAATTCCAGTAACATTTTTTCCACAGCTCTCTTGCTTTCTCTTCTCCCCATAATTTACATTCATCTTGACAAATTCTATCTACTTCATCTTGAAACTTAAAAAAATCCTGTACAGTCAAATCCTTATTTTGCAAAAATCTTGAGCATCTGTTTTGCCATATAAACTATTTAAAAACTGCCAAAATAACATAGACTGTATTTTATTAACTTTTTCCCATTCTTTTGTTAACTGACCATAGATCAAAATCTCTTATGTCATATTTTTAAGAGCTTGCATCCCCTAATAACTGGCTACCATACCCCAAAAAGGTTTAATAAAATCACAATCAAAAAATAAATGCTGCATGCTTTCCTCTTTTGTCCAAAAAATCTCTTTCTCCACATATTCTTTCTTCCATTCTTTTATGTTTATGGTTACCTCTCACATTTAACTTCCCATGACTACACATCCATACTACATCTTTCATTTTTCCTGGAATTCTTTTTTCTAATGTAACAGCTACAATTTCCTGCTCTTTTATCCTTTTTCTACATTAAAAACTTGTTTTTCCCAGAAATTCCTCTCCATAATTTCTTTATACATCGGTTTTCTGTTACCTCTAATTAGAGCATCCACTGTTACCCCCACTGGGTTAAATACTTCCTTCCAATTTCCATATGTATTAGCCACACTTTACCTCCTACTATATTCTCTTTCTTCCCAAAATACATTTAATGAAAGGTACATTCCATTGCTGTGTTAACCATGACCAAGCTTTGTTCTCACCTTTTACTAATGGTACAATAATTGAAAACACAAAAATATTAATACAAAAAACAATTGGATTTATCATGTTTAAACCCCCCATCTTTTATGATTCTATACGTTATTCCCCTTTTAATAGGATTTAACTTGCTACCCCACAATAACTGAAAAAAAAGAATTTGGATTTTGGATTGCATTTGAAATGGTACTGGAAAAATGTATGCTGAAAATAAAAATATTGGGACAATAAACATTTTTAATAATTAAATTCTTTTCTCTTGTATCATACTCCATTGTTTCCATTTATGTGCTTTTATTTGGGCTATTTGATACTTTTCTTCCCAGTTTTGTTGTATTGCATCATCCTCTCCAAATCTTATTCCCAGCACCTTAATGCTTCCTTCTGCTATCTCCAAATCTCCTGTTTTCTATTTCTCCACTGCCCTCAATGGATAAATTCTACTTTTCCCTTTATTTATCTTAATCCCTATATATTGGCTATACTTCTCTACTGTCTCTATTAACTTATCTCCTGAACTCTGATCTTTTACTAAAACTAAGCAATCATCTGCGTAAGCACTTGTTTTATTCAGTTCCCTATTTTGTCATACAATACTTTTAATCTCTTTCTCCACCTGTATTCTCCTCAGAAGTGGGTCTAGACAAAATACATACACTAGGTGACTTAATGGGCACCCTTGCTGAACCCCATTCCTTATATACATTGAAGTCCCTAGATGCCATTAACCATAGGACAAATTTGCACTTCCTTATATATTGCTTTTATTAAACTAATTAATTCTGTTGGAATTTTAAACTTTTCTAAGGTATCCCATACATATTGATGCTTTACAACATCAAATGCCGTTTCTTGATCCAAGGCATACAAATACCCTTGCAAAGAATCCTTCTGTCCTTTATTTATGACTTCTCTAATATAAATTAAATTTTGTTGTATGCACCATCCAGGAATAGCACATGTTTGAGACTGCAATATCAATTTCTCTGAAAAAGTCCTTAACCTATTATTTATTACCTTGGCTAAAAGTTTGTAATCTGAAGTCAATAAACTAATGGGCCTCCAATTTTTAAGTTGTGTTTTTTCTCCTTTTTTATGCAAAAAATCGTCATTCCTTTTTTCATGCTTTCTGCCAAATTGTCTCCAATCATTCTACCATTGTATACTCTTGTTAAAATGGGAGCTATTTGTTTTTCCAAAATGTTATAGAACATATTCGGAATCCAATCCACCCCAGGTGCCATGTTATTTGACAAAAATTGTATTGCCTCTTTCACTTCTTCTTCTTTAATTTCCCCCTTTATCGTCTCTGCCTCATCTTCCTCCAACTATGGCATCTCAATTGTCAGAAAAAATCCTCACTTTTCCTACTTCTTTGTTGCTGGTATTTTTCCTTCAAAAACTCTTGTACTGTACATTTAATATTTTTTATATCTGTATGTATCCACCCTTTTCCATCCTGTAATTGTACATAACTCGATTTTCTGTTCTTTCTTTACTACAATCATAAGGATTTGTATGATATTTTGTTCCCTGGGTACCACTTTTTTGTTCTATAATTAAATGTGTGACCCTATTACATTGGTATTCTTTCATTTTAACCTTAATTTCTTCAATTTGTTTAGTTTCATCCACCTTATCTTTAACCTGCCTTGTCATAAGTTTATATAATCTAGCCCTTAATTTTAAATACTTCCCATAATTTGTTGCATCTACTTTCTGTCCTTCTTCGATCATATATTGTTTGATTTCATTTTTAGTATCTTCCCACCATTCTGTTCCACTATCATATAATTCCATAACTGTTAACTTATCTTTCAGTATTATTTTAATCTTTTCTATACAAGTATCTTCTTGTAACTTAGCTGTATTCATCCTCCAATAGCCTTTTCCTATTCCCATCCTATTCCCCAAGTTAATTTCAACTTCTACTGCCATATGATCTGATGTCTCAATTGGTATACTCCTAATATCAACTACCTCCACTTTTTTGTACCATCCAGAAATCTATACAAGTAGAACGTGGACCCTTGAAATATGTGTGTTCTCCTTTTTTCTTTTTTAACTTATATCCATCCTCCATCCCAGCTTTATCTAACATTCTTTTCAAGTGAGTCGAATCACAAAATTTTTTTGGTGTTGCCTTCCCCCAATCTGCTCTAGATAACCCACAGTTAAAGTCTCCCCCAAACCACAAGTTTTGAAGTATGCAAATAAGCCTCTATTTTATCTATTCGCATATTCCTTTCATTTTTCGTTTGTGGATTATAAATTACAATAATTCTCACAGAATTCTTTTTTAGGATAACAGCAATAATCCTAGCTCTTCCAGGTACCAAATCTATTACTTTTAAAATTTGAACATCATGAGAAGGGAAAGCTACCCCCACCCCTGTACACCTATATATCCCAAAGGACCATAAGGATGGTCCCCATGTCCAGTCTTTCTGAATTTGTTGAATTTCAACTATAGTGTGTAACCTTGTGTCTTGGAATACATATAAGTCACTTTTCAAGTCATATAGTATTTTAAAAGTTACCAGCCTCTTCCTTCTATTTTTAATACTATTTGTATTATGAGTGAGGCATTTTAAACTTCCTATTTTGTTCTCCCCTCACTTTTACCCTGCCTCTTTAGATTTTTTATTTTTCTTTGACACCTGTGTGTCTGTTGTGTCTCCAGCTTCCTCTCCTGCACCTTCAGAAAGATCCGTGTTGGACCAATCAGAGCCCTCCTGCTTAGTGGACCATTCCTTGTCTTGTAATAAGGTGTATTTATTTGTTAACTCTACACCTTCACAATCTTTTTCCAATGAAATTATCTGTTTTGCTGTACTCTTCTTTTTGTTTTTAGATCTTGTAACCATAGTAAATCCAATTTATTTTTCTGTCTTCCCTTCCATTTTAAAATTCCCTGTTTTTTCTTTTGATTCTTTTTGCTGAGGTATTACCAACCCTTTAGTCCAAGGTTGTACCTTTATTCCTTTTTCCATGTCCTCTCTGATAATGGCTTCCCTTATTACCTTATCTTGCTTCTCTTTCTCTTTCTACGCCACAGCCAGGTAGATATCTTGCTCTGCTCTTTTTCCAGTTCCTTGGCTGTTATGGGAAGCCCAGGAACATTTTGTAAAGGTGTGCCCTTCCTCTTCACACAAACTACTACATTTAACTGGGTTTGTGCATTCTGCCCCAAAATGCCCAACAACCCCACATAGGCCACCATACCTCTCAACTGTCCCTGATTTTCAGGGACACCCCTGATTTGGCCTCAGCATTTTCCTCTGTCCCTCATACAATTTGTGTTTTTGTGACAGAGCAGTGTGGATTACAATTACAAAATATTGTCAAACATTAAAGCTACAGACTTGATCTTCTTCAGAAATCACATCTTAACACAAATCCCCTTATTCTATCAGCTTTCTGAGTGAATAATATCAATTTTTACGACGTGTCCCTGATTTGGGGTCTTTGTCCATGATTTTTTTAAGCATATTCCCTGATTTATGAGGCAAGAGGTTGAGAGGTATGTAGGCCACACTTGACTTTACCACAGACATTACTTAAGTGACCTCGCTCTCCACATTTGTAGCAGGCCTGCACTTGGCCTGCATAAAAAACGATGCCTCTATTTTGGCCTATAAAGAAACAGTTCGACAAATGTTGAATTTCCCCATTTACTTGTTTAAGTGTTAGTTTATATTTCCATCCACATGTCCATAGACCATTTTCATCCAATATCAGTTCCGGCAACCCATGCATTACACCACTCTGCTTGATCCAGAAATTAATGTCGACCACATTGTTGCCTTCATTTCGAAATAACAGTCACTGTCTTAAAAGCAGGTTTTGCGAAGGGAATAACTGAGAAATCCTTCCATAGGTCTGTATATTTCATTTGCTGATATAATTTCCAAAAGCGTTCCAACCTTCCTCCATGCTTAAAACTTATGTCAAATTCTGTACTTCCTGGTACATGAATAAGGGCATATATTTCATATGGATAAAACTTCATTTTATTCATTAAGAGTTCTTTCCCAATAAAAATTCTGTTGGGGACACCCTCAGAGGGCCCCTCTAAATCTCAGGCATACCGTGTTTCTTCTTTTAGCTAGTTGTGGTTTTATATCTCTAGGAAATAATCTTTCTTTAGTATTCCCACCCCAGGGTTTCACCTTCTGGCCTTCCCCTTCCTTCTGCGTTTCTTTATCTGTTAATATCATTTTCTGCTCAAGTTCCATAGATGACTCTTCATTATTGCTATCAAGTCCATCAACTATTATCTCTTTTGTTTTATCTGCCTCTGATGTTACATCTTTCTGTTTTTCGGCTTCATCCACTTTCCCCCAAAATTTATTTTCTACATCCCTTGTGTCTTCTTTTGGTTTTTTTACTAATTCCTGATGAACTGGGCCTGTTTGGATCCCACCCAGACCCATCATCCTTTCTTTTCCAATCTGCTTGTATTAAGGCTTCTGTTACCTATTCAGGTGTGTCTGCAAAGTCTCCAAAAGTTCTCTATTCTGAATCTGAAACCTCCTTTTTTTCTCCTTTACTGTTTCCTAATAGACCCTTTTTTCTGTGACTTCCTCAATATCTTCAACATCTGTGTTTTCTTTATTTGTTTTAGCTCTTTCTTTACTTTCTGTCTTGCTTTCTACAATCCTTTTCAGGCCAAGCCGTTTCTGACTTACTTTCATCTTTCCTTTCTGTGGTGTCACTTTCACTTGTTTTTTTCCCCCATCTCAGCAGGTGCAGCTTGCTTTGATACTGCCACATCATTGCTTCTCAATTTAGCCTGATAGGAGTCCAGTCTATTTTCTTTGCTTTCCACAACAGAAATATTTGGCTGTATAAGACCTCCTGTTTCTTTACTCTTTTGCTGATTATTTTCCAAAACATTTTTTTTTACTCACGCTTGCAGCATCTCCTCCCTCAATCTCCACAGAAAAAGTTTTCTCTCTTAATTCCTTCTTTTTCCTTTCCAGCTCCTCACTTCGATTTTCTTGATCCATAAAAGTGTCTGAGTACCAATGCCCATAGTCTGGGCAACAAGTTCCCTGAACTGGTGGCCTTGATGGAAGAGGGATGCCTGGATATTGTAGCAGTCACAGAAACATGGTACATACATAACCATGTCTGGGATGTTAACATACCAGGGTACACAACCTACAGGAGAGACAGGGAGGGCAGAAGAGGGGGGGAGTAGCTGTCTATGTAAGGGAAGGGATAAAAGCAACTGAACAAAAGAGTAAACAGGGAGGCAAGGAGGCACTGTGGGTCACCTTAGAGACTGAAAATGGCACCACAGTCTACACAGGGGTTGTATATAGACCCCTATGTCAGGGGGAGGGAATGGACAAGGATAGGATAGAAGACATAGCTAGGATGGCAGAGAAAGGGGAGATACTGTTGATGGGGGACCTTAACATGCCAGATGTTAACTGGAGCACCTTTGCAGCAGCCACATCCAAAAGCAGAGCCATTCTTGATGCCCTTCAGGTGGCATGCCTCAAACAGCTAGTTTTGGAACCCACTCATGAGGGAGCAATCTTAGACCTCATGCTCTCAAATGGGGACAGTGAGAGGATCTCAGATCTAGAAGTGTGTAGCCATTTGGTAACAAGTGACCACCAAACAGTGTGGTTCACAATAAACTGTGCTACAGAGTCAAGCCATACAAAAGTGAGGGTTCTGGACTTCAGGAGGGCTGACTTTGGCAAGATGGGAGAGTGCCTTAGAAAAGCACTAGCAAACAGGCTAGAAGGAAGGGTGGAGCAACAATGGGCAAATATCAAAACTGCCATCACAGAGGCAACAAGCGTTTGTGTGAAGCAAATAAAGAAATCAAAATGAAAGAAAAAGCCACTATGGTTCTCAAAAGAGGTGGCAGTGACGGTTAGGGAGAAAAAGTAAGCATTTAGGAAGTATAAGGAAACACAGAAGGAGCAGGACAGAGAACTATACCAGTTAAGGCAGAAGGATGCATGGAGGGTAGTCAGAATAGCAAAGGCACAAACTGAGGAAAAGATAGCTAACTCGGTTAAGAAGGGGGATAAAACCTTTTATAGGTATATCAGGGAACATAGAAAGACAAATGGAGGGATAGTGAGGCTGAATAGAATGGATTGTGGGTGGGCAGAGAGTGACAGTGATAAAGCAGGGATACTGAATGAATACTTCTGTTCAGTATTCACAAAAGAGGAAGTGGGGGAGGTGCCTAATCCAATTAACAGAAACACTCTGGAGAGGGGGGTTGATCCCAGTCCTTTCACAGAAGAAAGGGTTCTGAAAGAACTCCTAAAACTGACGGTGGAGAAAGCAATGGGACCAGATGGAATTCACCCCAGAATTCTAAAAGAATTAAGCAGAGAACTAGTGACACCACTGACTACGCTTTTTAACAAATCATGGGAGGATGGTGTGGTACCTGAGCACTGGAAGAAGGTGGATGTGATTCCCCTTCACAAAAGTGGGACCAAGACGGAGGCAGGAAACTACAGACCTGTCAGTTTGACCTCTGTGGTAGGGAAAGTGATGGAATCACTTCTGAAGGAAAGAATTGTTGAGTACCTAGAGGCTAGTGGGGCATAGGACCAAAGGCAGCATGGGTTCACAGTGGGAAGGTCATGTCAGACGAATTTAATTGATTTCTTTGACTGGGTGACCAAAGTAGTAGACCAGGGAGCTGCTGTGGACATGGCCTACCTGGACTTTAGCAAGGCATTTGACACAGTCCCACACAAAAGATTAGTAGTCAAATTAACCAGCCTGGGAGTGGGTCCCAAGGTGGTAGCCTGGGTAAAACATTGGCTGAACAACAGGACACAGAAGGTAATTGTAAATGGAGTCCACTCTGAAGAAAGAGGGGTTACTAGTGGGTACCGAGGGTTCAGTACTGTCTAGTACTTTTAATGTCTTTATAAGTGACATTGCAGAGGGACTGAAGGAAAGTATGCCTCTTTGCAGATGACACAAAGATCTGCAACAGGCTTGATACACAAGGAGGCATGGAAAGGATGAGAAGGGACTTGGCAAGGTTGGAGGAATGGTCAGAAGTATGGCAGCTTGGATTCAATGCAAAGAAGTGCAAAGTAATGCACCTTGGAAATAAAAACCCAGGGGAAGATTACACAATGGGGGGGAGGTAGTAACAACAACAAGAATGGAAAGAGACCTATGGGTAATCATATCAGATGACCTTAAGGTTGGCAAGCAATGCGAAAAGGCAGTAGGGAGTGCTGGGGGGATACTGGGATGTATGGGGAGAGGTATCACCAGCAGAAAACAGGAAGTTGTTATCCCCCTGTACAGACAGTTGGTGAGACCCCATGTGGAGTACTGTGTCCAGTTCTGGAGACCCCATCTCTGCAAGGACATAGAAAGGATGGAGGCAGTTCAGAGGAGAGCAACTAAAATGGTGCAGAGTCTGCAAGAGAAGCCATACAAGGAGAGACTAAAGGAGCTTAATATGTATACCCTTGAGGAAAGGAGGGAGAGAGGGGACATGATAGAAATGTTTAAGTACCTCAGTGAAATCAACAAAGTCCAAGAGGGTAGCATCTTTCAGAAAAATAGATGTGCAAGAACAAGGGGACACAATTTGAAGATAGAGGGGGACGGCTCAGGAGCAGTGTGAGGAAGTATTTTTTCACAGAGAGGGTGGTGGACACATGGAACAGCCTTCCTGAGGAGGTTGTGGGGTCTAAAACTTGGGAGAATTCAAGAATGCATGGGACAAACATAAGGCAATTTTTGTGGGGGGTAGGAAGAAATAGGCTGTTGGTTAAATGGGATCTGCAGCTTATCCTCTAGGTAGGGAAATGGGCAGACTAGGTGGGCCAAGTGGTCCTTATCTGCCATCAGAGTCTATGTTTCTATGTTTCTATGAACTCATTTTCAGGCCTGTAGTGGTATACAAGACAGGGGAGTAGGCCCTCCCCTTTGCCACATCAGCACTTCCTCCTCTTCTGCTGTCCGGCTCCAAACTGTGCTCCTCCACCCTGCTCTCAGGAAGTCAAGCCCCCTGCTGGCAGAGTACGGGAATTTCCCTGGTGTCCTGGCCAAATTTCTCTCATTCACTAAAAATACCACCAACAGCTTAATCTGGTTCAAGGTCATTTGGCATTCATCTGTATCCCCCCCTCCACGGCTCATGCCTGAATATAGGCAGGATTTGTCTAGTGCACTTACTCGGTCAACAAAAACTAAAATAAAAAAAAATAAAAATAAAAAATAAAATAAAATAAAGAGTGAGATTTATTTTTATGCACAAACTCAGCAGACAGGGGCAGTAGGGTTATTGCTAGGTTTGCTTGTGAGACTATTTTACTTGGATGAGGATATCCAATTTCAATTTTATAGAAATTATGTATTTTTTAAAGTTCTTTAAATGTTTTAGGGAGACCGGGTAAGTTAATAATTAGAATAAGACACTCCAGGGGGTGTGTTGATGTAGGATGATGGCATTTTCCAGGTGGCAGAAAGTATGTGTCTAATAGCTGCTCCTGTGCTTGTACATACTCCGTCCCTGGCATCATACAATGGGACATGTTAAAAACACACTTGTTACTCAATGCTCTGCATATTAAATTTTTAATAATATGTGCACAGTAAGAACCTTCTAGCCACCTGACTGGCTAAATTACAAGTACAAGAGTATAATTATCTGCCCGTGCTTTCACGCTTGTACTTTTTTAGCCCATGCATTAGGTTCATCTACAATATCCCCCCTCTCTCAAAAGCACTAGAATGAATTGTCTATGACCAGCTCGTTGACCACCCTGACAATTATCAGCTGCCATGCCCAGAGCAGCATGGCTTCCAAAAACAGCACAGCACCACCACCGCCTTGGTGGAGTTCTCAGGCTACATCCACAATGCTTTTGACTGGGGCCAGTTGGTGGGGGCGACTTATATTGACCTCACCAAGGCCTTCAGTACAATCAACCATGAACTTCTACTGGACTGGTTAACTCCTTTGGGACTCTCTCCCAAAACTGTACGTTGGTTTAGGAGTTACCTCGTCGAGAGAACACAAGAAGTGAAAATTGTTGACGTCCTCTCCGAAAACGGAGCTATAATTACAGGGGTACCCCACAGGTCAATTCTGGGCCCCCTGCTTTTCAGCCTGTTCTTGAACCACCTCCTCCAAGCATGTCTGGACAAGGACCTCCTCTATGCTGATGATGCAGTGCTTTTTTCCAGCCAATCAAACCCACTAATGCTGGAAAAATAGATGCAACTTAATTTCACTGCCACCAAATCCTGGTTCATTAACTCTTAGCTCCTATTAAACTAAAAAAAAAAAAAACTATGCTGTTTGCCTCCCCCCATAACTGGAACAAATCCTATCAATTGCACATAGTGAACTCTCAAAATGCCCCCCTGGAGATGGTTCAGAGTTTTTAAATACCTCAGGGTCATCTTGGATAGTTCCCTTTCTTTCACTCATCACATTGACCTACTAGCTAAAGCAGACAATGCTAGGATTGGCCAATTATTTAGGCACAAGCACTGCTTAATAGATGGTGCCCCAAACCTAGCCCTTATCAGTTCTGCCCTATCTGTGATTGATTAAGGACTGATAGTATACAGCGCTGCCACTGATACAACCCTCAAGAGGATCAAAGTGACCCTCAACAAAGCCTGCCGGCTTGTCCTTGACACTCCCTGCCTAACACACACTTGTGACTTCCATTCCCAGTCAGGGTGGCTAAACTTGAACTGTAGAATTTGGTACCAGGTGGGCCTTCTAGCTAAAAAGTCTATGTTAGGGCTTGCATCTCCTGGTGTTCAAAGCCTTCTCTCCCCCACCAACAATACCCACACCACTTGGGGGTTCAACATCCTGACTTTAAAAGTCCCTTTTTGCTGCACCGCTCAGGGCCAGTGCTCCTTCTTATATCGTGCTCCCATTTAGTTGAACTCTCTCAGTGAGGACATGTTATCCAATACTAAACTTGGCCCAATCAAAGCTAAGCTTTGTGACTATCTTGGAACCCTAAGCTGTTGTGACTGCTACCTTTAACCTGCTCAAGCACCTATCAACACCTCCACTTTCCCCCTCCTACATCTCCCCTGCCCTCATATTTCTCTCAATGCCTCCCTCAGTTTCCCCAGCCATGTCACTCCATCTCCCCCACCCCACCAAGATCTACATGCCCCTGCCCCATCCCCCTTTGCTGCCCCCTCTGTCTACTCCCCTCATCCACTAAATTTTGACAAGACCTACTTGTCTGCTCCAGTCCTCCCCTCATCCCCTCTCTTAGTCCTTCCTTCACTATCCCTCTCCTCCCTTGCATTATTAGTGCACTTATGTTACACCTGATTTTGTTGGTGCATATACGGTACCATAATATCTGTACTTTAATAATCCTACATGCTAAATGGCTGTGTCTGAATTGATGGTTTGTTTTCTTTGTCAACACTGTTTTGACTTGTATAATGTAACTACTGTATCCCTGTTTTGTCATGACGTGGAACCTTTGTAAAGGCACATCCAGCTCAAAGATTGTAATATGAGATTTCAATAAATAAACAAATAGATAAATAACAATATGCTTCAACTAGAGATATGTTTTTGTTTTCTGCTCATATTTCCTACAGAAAGCAACATATTCCTATTACAGATCATAAAAAACCTTTTTCTTAGAACATTTCCGAGTAGCACCCACATTATACATGCAATAATACACTCCAGGGATGTGTAATTCTAGTCAATAATCACACTTTCCTCTCGAGTTTTATGACACCTGGCACAAGCGCCTTACGTCTATCAACACTTTCAAGGTGTGCAAGTATTGACCCATAGAGTAATTACATATCCTGGAATTTCTTATTGCATACATAATTGCTGTAACTACATGGTTACTAGTCCATTTGATGTAGTCTGTGGGTGTACCTCCCACCATTTAGAGACCCTCCCATTAACAGTGAGAGACACTGGCTCTTGGCAGGCATAATTTGGCTTAAATTTGGCCCAAGACTTTGGGCTATGATACTTCAGTTGAAACACTTCAGATCCTTGGTATGGGGTTCTAGCAGGTGTGTGACATCCCTCTGCCACCTGCCCCCCCACCTCAGTAACTTCTTACCCAACATCCATTCTTCTGACTGCTTTTTATTTTTCTGTAAAAACAATGTGGTCTCTGAGCTAGCACAATGCTAGTCACACACATTATTTTTTTGCAAAACAGTCTGAGGGAATGGAGTGTGGCTGAAGCATGGGATGTGCTTAGGGTGGAGGGTGGGAGTAGTCATGTGACTAACCCTGACTACCTATTATAGAAAGGGCTAAATTTTTTTTTTTAATCATTGTCCTGCAGAGCTGAAGTGACCCAAATTGCACCAAAATTTCAACAGTATGGAAATGCAAGTTATAAGCCCCCCTCCTGGGTGGGGCTTACTAGGCTTGCCTCCTGGAGTCTGCTCCTGCCAGCATTTTTGTGTGCTGTGACTCCTGGGATCCAGGCACACATGCGGGGGTTTGGATGCACTTCTCGCAGAACAAAGAGGAATGTAAACTTTGTAAATAAATGTATAAGTACTTATGTATATGCTGTTGCTTGAAGAACTGTTCCAACTGGTTTGTGGATGTTTTTCTCCCTGCTGCAGATGGACATAGTGCTACACCACTAGCAACTGGCAGGCAATGACTTTATCAGAGCCCATTCCGCAACCTGAGTACAATACAGAGGTGCAGCTATTGAATAAAGGGACAGTTATTTATTAAAACTGCCTGGTTTGCCTGTTAGAATGACATGAAATGGGGACATTGCAGGAACTGTTTACATGGCACCATTTTGGTAAACCCTGACCCTGTACTACCCAGTCAGTGATCAAGGAGTTCTATGGACTGCAGCTATGGCTCCTGGGTAGGGTGTGTGAACAGTTTATTTTGGCACCTTTAGTGACAGCCAATCAGTAAATGATTAAGCCCAATACATATTAATTTCCATGATGGACATGTACATTTGTTCAATGCAGAGTGGCGGTTCACCCCTGCAGACAGTGGTGGAGAAGGCAGCTGATGATCACTTCTTGCCGGGCTTTTGTCTGAGAAGCCTTGGCAGCAAAGAGTGAGAAGAGAGACATTGGAAAGCCAGCCTGATGCTTTCCCAGCTGCCAGTGGGCAGACTTGCCAAAATCTTCCCTTAACTGGGAGAGCCAGATCTTGAGTAGAAAATTTAGGTGACAGAAGCTAATTTGGCACCTTGAAAGAAGCCCTCAGTCAGTAAAGGGGCTGGATCAGAGTTTGTTTAAAGCTGCAGTATTTCTAGAGTGTCTGAAGCCAGCATCAGGAGAAGACTGCTGAGATCCCGTTGCATGGGGAGCCAGAAAGTGACAAGGCCTAATGTCCAAAAGTGTGGAAACCCTGCTGAGAGACTGTTTGCCCCATCAGCCTGGGGGTACATCACATCCGCTTACAGAGGCACCTGTGTCTGTTGCTTGCAGAAAGTGAGAGACTCTGTGAATCGGGGGTCTGGGAAGAGACTCCATGTCAGGCAGGATGATCTAGGGCACCAGCCAGGTATTGTCAGAGCTAGACAGTACCTATCTTCTTCCTCTGGGAACTAGATGCCTTGATCTGTGAGGTAGGTGCATGGCCCTGATCCTTGGTACCGGCCTGATCCAGCATCCACAGATAAGCTGCAAGAGCCTGCAACAATCTGAAGGTGACGAGGTGCTAGACTCCAGCTCCAGCCAAGCCAACTGCCAACCTCAAACACCTGTGAAGGTCACTATCCTGGCAACGGTGCTTGCAAGTCCACTCAATTATCCCAGCAACAGTAGAGGACTCAGCACTCAATGGTCACAAAAGCTGTCATGACTGAACTGCAAAACCGTGAGTAAGCACAGGGTTCACCTGGTCCTGGGGATTTCTACAAAGTTTGCCAGCCAACTTTATTTGGTCAAGTGCATCAACACCGGCCAGCCCATGGCACTGTACAGGCCTGCAACTCCACCTGGGTACCCAGACTAACTGTAAGGAAAACTGGTACCAGTGGGGAAGTGGGCTTATGTGTTGCTTTTTGGAGTGGGCACAGTTATTGTTATTGTTTGTGGGTTTACCAGCTTATTAAATTCGCCAACTGCCATTTATCTTTGCACTCCCATTCCATTTTCCCCTATTAATGAAGTGTTTACTTTTACACTTCCTGCTGTATCCCCTCCCCTGGGTCACACATGAAAACTAGCTTTGGCTCAGTGTGCCTATCACTGTCACCAAATTTTAAATAAATAAATAAATAAATAAATAAATATATATATATATATATACATACACATACATATACATATATATATATATATATATATATAAATGAATTAAATACATTGTTCATGCAAAGGCTGTCTGTTGCTTTTCTTCTCAGTTTATTCATCTGTCAGGTGGGTAGTCCACATACTGACACCTTCCTAAATGTAGAAACCCAAAAGCAGCAGTTCATAGAAACATAGACTTAGACGGCAGACAAGGACCTCTTGACCCACCCAATTTGCCCATTCCCCTACCTTTCAGATAAGCTGCAGATCCTAGTTAACCAACTGCCCGTTTCCACCTACCCCCCACTAGAATTGCATTATGTCTGTCCCATGCATTCTTGAATTCCCCCATTGTTTTTGACCCCACTACCTCCTCTGGAAGGCTGTTCCATGCGTCCATCACCCTCTCTGTGAAAAAATACTTCCTCACATTGCCCCTGAGCCGTCCTCCCTCTATCTTCAAATTGTGCCCCCTTGTTCTTGAACATCTCTTTTTCTGAAAGATGCTACCCTCTTCGACTTTGTTTATTCCCTTGAGGTTCTTGAATGTTTCTATCATGTCTCCCCTCTCCCTCCTTTCCTCTAGGATATACATATTAAGCTCCTTTAGTCTCTTTTCATATGGCTTCTGGTGCAGATCCTGCACTATTTTAGTTGCCCTCCTCTGGACTGCCTCCATCCTGTCTATGTCCTTGTGGAGATGGGGTCTCCAGAACTGCATGCAGTACTCCAAATGGGGTCTCACCAATTGTCTGTACAGAGGGATAACAACTTCCTGTTTTCTAGTGGTGATGCCTCTCCCTATGCATTCCCAGTATTACTCCAGCCCTCCTTACTGCCTTCTCACATTGCTTGCCTACCGTTAGGTCATCTGATATGACTATCCCCAGGTCCCGTTCCATTTTTGTTGTTGTTAGTACCTCCCTCTCCCATTGTGTACTCTTCCCCTGGGATTTTGATTCCAAGGTGCATTATTTTGCACTTCTTTGAATTGAATCTAAGCTGCCATACTTTTGACAATTCCTTCAACCTTGCCAAGTCCATTCTCATCCTTTCCACACACCCTCTTGTGTATGAGCCCTGTTGCAGATCTTTGTGTCATCTGCAAAGAGGGATACTTTTCCTTCCAGCCCCTCTACAATGTTACCTATAAAGACATTAAAAAGACCAGTCCCAGTATTGGAACCTGTGGTACCTTGCTAGTATCCCCGCTTTTCTCGGAGTGGACTCTGTTTACTATTATCCTCTGTGTCCTTTTGTCCAGTCAATCATTTACCCAGGCTACCACCCTGGGACTCACTCCCAGGCTGGCTAACTTGTTTATTAATCTTTTGTGTGAGACTCTGCAAAATGCCTTGCTAAAGTCTAGACAGGCCACTCCACAGCCCCTCCCTGGTCTACTTACTTTGGTCACCCAGTCAAAGAAATCTATTAGATTCATCTGACATGACCTTCCTGCTGTGAATCCATGCTGCATTTGGGTCCTGTGCCCTTCTGACCTCTAGGTAATCAACAAGTCTTTCTTTCAGAAGTGATTCCTTAATTTTCCTTGCCACTGAGGTCAAACTAACAGGTCTGTAGTTTCCTGCCTCTGCCTTGCTCCCACTTTTGTGGAGAGGAATAACATTCACCTTCCTCCAGTCCTTATGTACCACACCATCCTCCCAGGATTTGATAAAAAGGGTAGTGAGTGGTGTCTTTAAATCTCCCCTTAGTTCTTTTAGAATTCTGGGGTGAATCCTGCCAGGCCCCATTACTTTTTTTTTTTTATTTATTACACTTTCTTGCAGCTGCCAGCCAGCCAGAACTCTCACTCCCACCTTCGCATTGGATATGTCACTTCAATACCCCCTGGCTTAAACCCCAGGGTTGGGTTGTAGCACTGACCCTGACATGGTGCTGCAGACGATGGAATAGGTCGAAGTGACCATCCTGGAGGCTGGATGAAGCCAAGGGCTGGCTTCATTTAGGGTAGCTGGCAGCTTGTTTTTTTTCCCCCTGTAGGTGGGGTGGGGATGTGCAATGATGCCAGAGTCCACCCCGCCCCTCGAGCTTCATTCTGGTGTCAGTCACTGTGTTATCCCTGGCCTTCAGCAGTGGTCCATCAAGCACCTATCACACACACCTCCCCTCCCCCAGAGAAGGAGATCAGTCCTAGGGATGCTCGATCCTTCTCCCCCGGCCAGCTCTCTGTCATCCTGGGTCCGTTCCTGAACCTGGGTTGCTGGCATCACAAGCGGAAATCCAACCACTGCACCGATGGGCTGGCCAGGCCCCATTCCTTTGTCCATCTTGTGTTTTACGAGGTCTTTCAGGACTCTTTCTGCTGTGAATGGACTGGTATTAACCCCCTATCCAAAGTGCTTCTATTGTCTGGTTTAGGTACCTCCCCCTCCTTTTCTTTTGTGAATATTGAGCAAAGGTATTCATTCAGCATCTCTGCCTTTTCACTGTCGCCCACTGCCCACCTCCCCTCCCCTTTATTAAGCCTCTCGATCCCTCCTTTGGTCTTTTTCACTCTCTAATGTACCTATAAAAGGTGTTATTCCCCCATCTTAATCGAGTTGGCCATCTTTTCCTCTGTTTGGATCTTAAAAACATAGAAACATAGAATCTGATGGCAGATATGGACTGCTTGGCCCACCCAGTTTGCCCACTTCCCTACCTGATGGATAAGCTGCAGATTCTAGTTAATCAACAGATTAATTCCTCCTGCCCCCCACTAGAATTGCCTTATGCCTGTCCCATGCATTCTTGAATTCTCCCACTGTTCCTGACTCCACAACCTCCTCAGGAAGGCTGTTCCATGTATCCACAACTCTCTCTGTGAAAAAATACTTTCTAACATTACCTCTGAGTCGTCCCCCCTCTATCTTCAAATTGTGCTCCTTGTTCTTGCACATCTCTTTTTCTGAGAGATACTACCTCTTGTACCTGGTTAATTCCTTGAGATACTTGAAAGTTTCTATCATGTCCCCGCTCTCCTCCTTTCCTCAAGGGTATACATATTAAGCTGCTTTAGTCTCTCCTCAGTATGTCTTCTGGTGCAGACCTTGCACCATTTTGGTGGCCTTCCTCTGAACAGCCTCCCCTCTGTCTATGTCTTTGTGGAAATGGGGTCTCCAGAATTGCATGCAGTACTCCAGATGGGGTCTCACTAACTGTCTGTAGAGAGGGATAACAACTTCCTGTTTTCTACCTTTGATGCCTCTCCCTAAGCATCCCAGTATCCCCCCAGCCCTTCTTACTGCCTTCTCACATTGCTTGCCCACCTTTAGGTCATCTGATATAATTACTCCTAGGTCTCTTTCGATTTTTGTTGTTGTTATTAACTCACCCCCTATTGTGTACTCTTCCCATGGGTTTTTGTTTCCCAGATGCATTACCTTGCACTTCTTTGCATTGAATCTGAGCTGTCACATATTTGACCATTCCTCCAACCTTCCCAATTCCCTTTTCATTCTTTCCACCTCACCTTGTGTATCAACCCTGTTGCAGATCATTGTGTCATCTGCAAAGAGGCATACCTTTCCTTCCAGGTGCTCTCCAATGTCACTTATAAAGATATTGAAGAGGACAGGTCCCAGTACCAAACCCTGTGGTACCCCACTAGTTACCCTCTTTTCTTCACTGTGGATTCTGTTTTCTATTACCTTTTGCGTCCTGTTGTCCAGACAGTTTTTTATCCAGGCTACCACCTTAGGACCCACTCCAAAGCTAGCTAACTTGTATAGGTCTCCATGAATATCTGTAGCCTCCTAAAAAAGTTTGACTCAGTACAATGCCTGGTCACATCAATTAGCCCTGATGTCATTGCTCTGGTTGAGACTTGGCTGTCGAAATCCTCCCCTGACTCCCTAGTCTCCCTTCCTGGTTTCACCCTCTTCCGTCCGACCGTGTTGGGAGATGGGGCGGCGGCTGCGCTATTTATGTCAAGGAATCTCTCCCCATACTAGCCCTGCCTGCTTCCATCCTTGACTCCAGGGCCCAGGCGCTTATGCTGAAAATAACCCCTGACCCTTTAAAGGGACCCCTTTATCTTACTGCTGCATACGTGCCCCCCAGGGACCAAACACAGGCCATTGCCTCTCTTACAGAATACCTTTCCTCACTACCTCCTTCCGCTGATCAAATTCTGTTGGGTGACTTAAATGTCAACTGGCTCAGCCCCTCCTCCTCCTCTACCCGTGACTCCTTTTCTGCAATAGACCTAACACAACTAGTTATCCACCCTACCAGGACTAACCCCAAGAGAGGCTCCAGTACCCTGCTTGATGTGGTACTCACCAACCGCCCTAATCGAAACCCCAATGTACAAGTCCTCCCAGACTCTCTCAGCGATCACTCCCCCATTCTATTCCACTGGTCATCCTCAGTCCCCAAACCCATAGCACAGTCCACATGCTGGCGGCATCTAATACCTGGTGGACTGATAAAACTTAAGGAACTTCTGTCCCTAATTGACTGGTCTCCTATAAAGGCAACTCCTGACATCGACACAGCTCTCTCCTTCTTTACCTGAACTTTTAATAATGCCTGTGATATCTTTGCCCCAATGTCGACCCGCCGTTCTAAAAGGCAGAATGCCCTCTGGGTAACCCCAGCTTTGATCCACCAACTCAAACATAGGGACAACCTATGGCACCATGCCATTGAGACTGGCCGGCCCAGTGACAGGCAGTTATATGCTGCAGCCCGAAACAAGTGCACTCGGGCCATCAGAAAGGCCAAGTCTGAGCACTATCGGTCCTCACTCACTGCCTCATGGGGGAACTCCAGAACCTTCTGGGATAACATTAAACAGTTAAATGGGAGTGCACACTCCCCCACCCACCCAGATCAACATTAATGGCGTGATCTCCTCAGACCCAGCCCTCATAGCCAACCACCTCAACACCTCATTCACAGACCTTAGCCCTATTCTCCCTACAAATTTTTTTGACCCTCTTCCCCAAGCACCTGCCGTAAATCTTTCTCGCCCTTATTTTCTCCTCCAACATGTTTCTGCCCAAGAACTTAGGCTGCACCTTGTCACTGCCCTCAAGAGTAATAGTACAGGCAGTGACACTCTAGATCCGTGTATCCTACGGCTGGTCTTAGACACAGTCCTTACCCCGATCACGTGCCTCATCAACCACTCTCTTTGCCTGGGGAAGGTTCCAACTGCCTGGAAAGTCGCCACTGTCACCCCTATCTTTAAAGGTGGTGATAGGACTGTGGCTGGAAACTATCGGCCAATCTCCATTCTCTCGCCTCTCTCCAAGGCCTTGGAAAAAGTGGTGGCCTCTCAAATCTCTGACTACCTCTCCACCTACTATGTCCTATGTCCTGAGCAGCATGGCTTCCAAGTGGGCCACAGTACCAACACAGCTGTCCTAGAGTTCTCCAACTTTCTCCACTCCTCCTTAGACACTGGTTCTCTAGCTGGTGTGGTCTTCATTGACCTCTAAAGCTTTCGACACTGTCTCCACCCCTCCTTCTTGATGCCCTTAGTCTCTGGTTTTGCTGCTGGGCCTATCTCCTGGTGCACCAGTTATCTGTCTGACTGCTCACAGCGTAAAAATTAATGGGACCTACTCAGACATCTGTCCCATCTTTTCTGAGTTCCCAGGGCTCCATTCTGGGACCCTACTATTCTCCCTTTACCTTAACACCTTCCACGCTCTTGCTCGGGAACATTCTATTGTCGCTGATGATGCAGTCATCTTTACCTCAAGTCGTAACCCTATTGCCCTCCAGGACTCGCTGCAGAAGTCCTTCGCCAAAGCCGAGGGCTGGTTCAAGGAACATAGATTGGTGATAAATCTTAAAAAAACAAAAACCATGTTCTTCACTCATCCTCAAAACAAGTCCTGCAACTTCAAACTCCTCATTCACTCTGGGTCCTCTTTCACACTCGAACAAGTTTGCTCCTATAAATACCTAGGGATCCATTTTGACCCCTCCCTCTCCTTCCATGGACACATCGCTGCCCTAGCCACTGCCACTAATATCCAATTGGGCATCTTACATTGGTATAAACACTGCCTCCCCCCAGAGGCTCTTCGACTCGCAGTCACCTCCTCTATCCTGTCCCTAGTGGACTATGGACTGCCGGTGTATGGTGCTGCTGATCAGACTGCACTCCATAAAATTTACTCTGAATAAGGCCTGCAGGTTAATTACTGGGGTACCTAGGCTAACACACACCTGTCTACTGTACGCTAAAGCGCTGGTACTTGATCTTGATGAGCACCTCAAATATCTGACCTGTACCCTTACAAAAAAGACCCTCCTTGGGCTATCCCCACCAGGATTGACCACCACCATCCGCCACTCTGTCCCACTAGTTCATACTCGGACCTCTGGGAAAACCTCTTTTGTTATCCCTAGAGCTAGGACCTCTCACGGCCAAAGAGCCTTCAGCTTTAGGGCCCCCTCCTGGTTCAACACACTGCTCCCCTCCATCTCTGAAGGTCCAACTATATTGTGCTTCAAAACTTCATTACGGGACCACCTTGTTAACACCCGAAGCTGTAATTGCCAGTAGTCAAAGCCGTACTCAATACTTATGACAAAGCTTACTACTAAGCTGCTAAGGACAACATAAGTCTGGTATTGTTTGCATCAATCATACCTGTACCAGCTTGTTTGTATCTATGTCTTAAGTTACTGTTATACTATGTTATACTGTTATACTGTGTATTTTCGTTTGTCTTACTGTGACAAGGTACCTTTGTAAATGAGCTTATAGCTCAAAGGTTTTCCAAACTGCTGTCTAAATAAATAAATAAATAAATAAATATTAATCTTTTGTGTGAGTCTGTGTCAAATGCCTTGCTAAAATCTAGGTAGACCATATCCACAGCCCCTCCCTGGTCTACTATTTTGGTCACCCAGTCAAAGAAATCTATTAGGTTCATCTGATATGACCTTCCTGCTGTGAATCCATGCTGCCTTGGGTTCTGTGCCCCACTGGCCTCTAGGTACTCAACAATTCTTTCCTTCAGAAGTGATTCCATCATTTTCCCTACCACTGAAGTCAAACTAACTGGTCTGTGGTTTCCTGCCTCTGCCCTGCTCCCACTTTTGTGAAGTGGAATCACATTTGCCCTCCTCCAGTCCTCAGGTACCACTCCATCCTCCCATGATTTGTTAAAGAGAGTAGTCAGTGGTGTTACTAGTTCTACCCTTAGTTCTTTTAGTATTCTTGGGTGAATCCCAGCAGGCCCCATTGCTTTATCCACCCTCAGTTTCAAGAGTTCTTTCAAAACCTTTTCTTCTGTGAATGGACTGGTATCGACCCCCCTATTCAGAGTTTCTCCCTTGTTTGGTTTAGGCACCACCCCCTCCTCATCTGTTGTGAATACTGAGCTGAAATATTCATTCTGTATCCCTGCTTTTTCACTGTCACCATCTGCCCACATTCCCTCCACTTTATTAAGTCTCTGTATCCCTCCCTTGGTCTTTCTTCACTCCCTAATGTACCTATAAAAAGTTTTATCCCCCTTCTTAACAGAGCTGGCTATCTTTTCCTCAGTTTGTGCCTTTGCTATTCTGACTGCCTTCCCTGTCTCCTTCTGCTTTAACTGATAAAGTTCTCTGTCTTGCTTCTTCTGTGTTTCCTTATATTTCCTGAATGCTATCCTTTTCTCCTTAACCGTCCCTGCCACCTCTTTTGAGAACCATAGTGTTTTTTTTCCTTTGTTTTGTTTTATTGATTTGCTTCACACAAAGGCTTGTTGCCTCTGTGATGGCTGTTTTGATTATTCCCCATTGTTCCCCCACGTCTCCTTCTTGCCCGTTTGCTAGTGCTTTTCTAACGCACTCTCATTTTCACAAAGTCAGCCTTCCTAAAGTCCAATACTCTTGTTTTTGTATGGCTTGACTCTATGGCTGTGTTTATTGTGAACCACACTCTTTGGTGGTCACTTGTTCCCAGATGGCTACCCACTTCTAAATCTGAGATCCTTTCTCCTTCCCATTTGAGAGTACCAGGTCTAAGATTGCTCCCTCCTGAGTGGGTTCCAACACTAGCTGTCTGAGGCATGCCCCTGTAGGGCATCAAGAATGACCCTGCTCTTGGATGTGCCTGCAGCAAAGGTACTCCAGTTAACATCTGGCATATTCAGGTCCCCAATCAACAATAACTCCCCTTTTTCTGCCATTTTAAGGATTCCTTCTATCATTTCCTTGTCCATTTCCTCCCCCTGAGATGGGAGTCTGTACACAACCCCCATGCGGATTGTGGTGCCATTTCCTGTCTCTAGGGTGACCCATAGTGACTCATCAACTTCCTCTATACTCTTTTGTTCTGTTGCTTTAATCCCATCCCTTATATAGAGAGCTACTCCTCCTCCTCTTTTACCCACCCTGTCCCTCCTGTAGACTGTGTATCCTGGTATGTTGACTTCCCACTCATGGTTCTCTGTGTACCATGTTTCAGTGACTGCCACAATATCCAGGCATCCCTCTTCCATTAAGGCAACTAGTTCAGGGAGCTTGTTGCACAGACTATGGGCATTGGTACTCATCACCTTCCATTTATTTTTTACGGCCTTACCCCTTTTAGCCCCATCCCTGTCCTTAACACCTTTTTCTGCATTTACCCCTGTCCTGCTCCCTACTGACTTCTTTGCCTTGGTGTTTACCTCTTTAACTACTGTGCTTTGTGGGGGGAGGCTGGGATTTCCCTGCTCCTTTTCAGTGCCTCCCCCCTTGGCTAGTTTAAATGCTTGCCAATGAAGCATTTAAACCTGTCACCTAGGATCCTGGATCCTCCCCAGACAGATGCAGACCATTGTGCCAGTATAAGCCTGTATCCCTCAAGATGGCTCCCCTGTCCCCAATGAAGCCAAAACCCTGAGCTTCACACCAGTTTTTCAACCATTCATTGAATTCCATTGTGCGGAATAACCTAGCATCATCCTTGCCATAGACAGACAGCACCTCCGAGAAGGTTACCGTACTTGCTACTTGTCTAAGGCCCCTCCCCAACTCCACAAACTCCTCTTGCACTGCTCTGATCCCATTTACAGCCAGATCATTTGTCTCTAGGTGGACAATGAGATCCATCTTCCTCCCTCATGCAGCTGCTCCCGTGAGCCTGAGGATTCGCTTCCTGTCCCTCCAAGCTGTGGTGCCAGGCAGGCACCTTGCCTCCCTATCCCCTTTCTCCCCCACATCTACCCCCTAATGACTGAGTCCCCCACCAGGAGTTGTTTCCTTCCCCTGTGGGGTCTCATGCCACCCTCCTGTGGGTCTCCTTTGTGGAGGTTCCCAGCATCCTCCTTGGTCTCCACTGTAGGTGCCTCCATAGAGAAACCACTCTTTGCCAGAACAGCATATGAATTGTGGAGAGCTATAGCTGAAGGGGTGCACCTCTGTTCCACCACCCTCTCCCTCTCCCTGAGCCCACCTTGGCCCAACCACTCCTCTTTCTTGGCAACCCCTGAGGTAACGGTGGTGGCCCTGGTGGTCCCTGGGTGGGGGAAGAGGGTTCAAGAATCCTAGTCAGGTCAGCCTGGAGATGGGCAACCTCCTCCCTCAGGCCAGAGAGGTGCCTGCAAACAGGGCAGCATTGCAGCCTCCAGAATGTCTCCTGAAACACTGCTGCTCCACAGCCATTGCACTGCACCACTCCCATCTTGACTTATTTTGTGTCCCCTCTCCTGTTGCTTTGTATGCTTATTGTCTCCTCCCTCTATGTATTTTTACACTTACTTTCCTACTGCCTATGTGCCCTTACAACTCTCACCCTTCCTGTTCTGGGACAGGAACTTCCTGTAGTCTTCAGTAGTCTCCTTCCTCCGTGCTTGGATTCAGACCTCCAGCAGCTGGGGGAGGGGATAAAGAGTTTTTTTTTTAGGTTCCTTCAAGGTTGCTGAAACTAATGTGCCTCAGTGATCCTTCCCTTCCTACTGCCAAACAGGAAGTTCCTGTTGTCAGTCAAATTCAATGGCTATAAAACTAGAACTGGCTTTGAGTGGGAGGATGGAGGGGTGGGAAGGAGGGAAACTAGTAAAAAATCTGTAGTTCTGGACTTCTGTTTCTTGCTCTGCAACCAGTTTTCTTCTGCTAGAAACAGCTGGAAGCTGTAATTGGAGACAGCTGCTTTTGTACACCTAAGCTGCTAAGCCATGACCTTTGCTATTCTGACTGCCTTCCCTGCTTTCTTCTGCTTTAACTGATACAGTTCCCTGTCCTGCTCCTTCTGTGATTCCTTATACTTCCTGAATGCTATCTTTGTCTCCCTAACCTTCTCTGCCAACTCCTTTGAGAGCCATAGTAGTTTTTTCTTCATTTTTTTTGTTTGTTTCACACAAAGGCTTGTTGCCTCTGTGATGGCAATTTTGATTTTCCCCATTGTTCCTCCACCCTCCTTCTTGCCCATTTGCTAGTGCATTCCTTATGCACTCTCCAATTTTGTCAAAGTCAGCCCTCCAAAAGTCCAGTACACTCACTTTTGTATGGCTTGAATCTATGGCTAGGTTTATAATGAACCACACTGTTTGGTGGTCACTTGTTCCCAAATGGCTACCCACTTCAAAATCTGAGATCCTCCCTTCGTCCCATTTGAGATTACCAGGACTAAGATTGCTCCCTCCCAAGTGGGTTCCAACACTAACTATCTGAGGCATGCCCCCTGTAGGGCATCGAGAAGGACCCTGCTCTCACATGTGGCTGCAGCAAATGTGCTCCAGTTAATGTCTGCCATATTCAGGTCCCCCATCAATAATATCTCCCCTTTTTCTGATATTCTAATGATGCCTTCTAACATTTTCTTGTCCTTTTCCTCTCCCTGATATGGGGGTCTTTATACAACCCCCATGAGGACTGTGGTGCTATTTTCTGTCTCCAAGGTGACCTACAGTGCCTCCTCGCCTCTTTGTTTACCCTTTAGTTCCATTACTTTGATCCCTTCCCTTACACAGAGAGCTACTCCTCCTCCTCCTCCTCTTTTACCCTCCCTGTCTCTTCTGTAGATTGTGTATCCTGGTATGTTGACATCCCAATCATGGTTCTCTGTGTACCATGTTTCAGTGACTGCCACAATATCCAGGCATCCCTCTTCCATCAAGGCCACTAGTTCAGGAAGCTTGTTTCCCAGGCTACGGGCACTGGTACTCATTGTCCTCCATTTTTTGATGGCCTTACCCCTTTTAGCCCCATCTATGCCCTTACTGCCTTTGCCTTTTTCTTCATTGACCCCTGTCCTGTTTCATATCAACTTCTCTAGCTTGGTGTTTACTTTGCTAACTACCCTGTTTTGTGGGGGGAGGTTGGGAATTCCCTGCTCCTTTTCAGTGCCTCCCCCTTTGGATAATTTAAAAGCTTTCCTATGAAGCGTTTAAACCTATCACCTAAGATCCTGGTTCTCTTCCTGGACAGATGCAGACCATTATGCTAGTATAGGCTTGTATTCCTCCAGGTAGACCCCCAGTCCACAATGAAGCCAAAACCCTGTGCTCCACACCAGTTTTTCAACCATTCATTGAATCCCATGGTGCAGAGTACCCTAGCCTCACTCATGCCAAGGACAGGCAGCACCTCCGAGAAGGTTACCATGCATGCTACTTATCTAAGGCCCCTTCCCAGCTCCACAAACTCCTCCTGCACTGTTGCTCTGGTCCCATTCCCAGCTAGGTAATTTGTCCCTAGGTGGACAATGATGTCTAGCTCTCTCTCCCATGCAGTTGCTTCCACAATCCTGAAGATTCACTTCCTGTCCCTCCAAGTCATTGTGCCGAGCAGGCACCTTACCTCCCTCATCCCTATCTCCACCAGTTCTACACCCCTAACAATAGAGTCCACCACCAGGAGCTGTTTCCTTCCCATGTGGGTTCCCATGCCACCCTACTTTGGGTCTCCCTTGTGAAGGTTTCCAGCATCCTCCTTGGTCTCCACTGTGGGTGCCTCCATAGAGGAACCATGCTCTACCAGAATGGCATATAAGCCGAGGAGAGGTACAACTGGAAGGATGTATCGCTGTTCCACCACCCTCACCCTCACTGAGCCCACTGTTGTCCAACCACTCCTCTTTCTTGGCAACCTCTGATTCAGCAGTGGCACACTCTCAGAAGACTGTCACCCCACATCCAGTACATTGCACCACTCTCCACATGTCTCTCACCCTTACTGTTTAAATTTGTTTTTGTCATTTTTGTTAGTGTGTGGGTGCATTTACCCACTATGTAGTGTACTGGACTGCTTAGGATATGACAGGTGTATGCCCTTTTCCCCTTTGGGGAAGTGATGTCAGAACACCCGGTATAAAGGAAACAACTTCCTTTGGGTGGCGGGGTGGGGGCAGGTTGGGGGGTTGGCCTAAGCCCATGCTCTCCAGAAAAATTCAGCTACAGCTCTGACTCATCACCCTGGTGAGTGCTTTCCTTCCTTTCAACAAGACAACCTGCACAGCAATGTACCAAAAAATATAGCCTGTACAAAATAATTTCAATCAGAGAAAAATAAGGCAGTTGAGTCCAACACCAATGATGTAAGCATCCCCTGACACAATCTTATACAACCTGGTGGTCTGAGCTCTGAAGACAGTCAGAGAAAACCACTTTATACCACCTGAAACAATGTCTTGGTCAAATACACAGTCCATTAACCTGCACTAAACTACGGGACTTACAGTGGAAAATCCTAAGCCCAGTGAATATTAATGGTGAAAATTGTGTAGCTATACTTTCCTGTTCTCCTGTCTTGTAAGGTGCCCCATTTTAAAATGTTGAGTCTGCTTTAGCATTTTGATTTAGATTTGAAACAGTCAATGGTGAGCATTATTAAATATGAGTGCCATATGGTTTACATTACCATTTTCTCAGCTGTAGGGGAACACCTATAGTTTACTATCAGTTTTCTTGTGCTGAAGATAAATTAGCCTGCAACAGAAACTGCTCCCTGACCATATACTTTGGGGCACTAGGGACATCGGGCTGACTCTGGGCCACAAAATATATGCTCTAACATGGAGATCACACATTGAAATGTTCAGTGCAGTTGGACAGGATACAGTGCAATCCAGCAGCACACTGCGGTAAACAAGGCAATTTCAATGGCAGCCAATCCCTTTTGTCATACAGTAACTCAAGACACTGCATTGCATCATGGATGGGTTCACTGTAGCACCACATGGACCACCAGATGGCACAGAGGGCACTGTTTTGCACTGCTGTGCAGGCAACTTAGTTCTGGGAGTGGACCCAAGACATTGGCAATTAGGTGGCCTACTCAGAAGCAAGCCTGAGGTGGGTTGACATCACATTCTGCAAGCACAGTGACCACTGACTGTGAGCCAGAAAACTTGTTCCTCAGTTTGGGACTTGCAGTGCATGTGCAAGACAATTCTGATTTAGTGTTTCACTGCTAGGGGAAGAGGTAGGGAAATCCTCTCTGAGGAAACTATAGGCAAAACATTGAGGTGTTTTGCTAGTTGTGTCCTGGTAACTTGTTGCTACATGCACCTTTAATAAATAAGTGTGTGCAGTTATCCATCGTGTGTGCTGATTTCTTTGATTTTATGCCTTGTGAATTATGCAACATATACTGTATAAAGTTCTATATGCCATCTCTTGTACACTTGTACCTTGTGTAATGTTTTGTGGCTGTAATCACTGAGGGTAACTATTTGCTCCTTGTTTACTGATTTTTTTTATCACTTTATCTCACTGTGCACAACTGCCCCGTGTATAATATTTGCTGATATTACAGATACATGTTGTATATTTAATTCTGCCTGAGCCAAGGCTCATTTCCAGGTTCCACCAGGGAAATTGTAACATTCTAGCTGGGGTTCAAGCCTGGTCCCCTGCTTTCTATACCTGTAACATTTCTGCTGTGCTGTGAAATGAACAAATATGTAAATATTTCTAAATCCCACAGTCCTTATTCTGAGAGACAGAAGCTACTCTATGATTTATAGATGATAGGCTATGCCTTAGTACCAAATCATACTGCTGCAAGGAACTGTATGTTATTGGCACATGGCTAGCAATGAATGTAGTCCATCCTGTTTTGCATACTAGTTGTTAAGGTGGAATATAATTTTCATTATGCAGATATTCTGACTGGAATACCACTCCTCCTTGTCACCACTCTATAGTTTAATCTATAGCAGTGCTCTTCTGGATAGGTGGAATACCCAACCTTGAGATGGATTACCAGATTAGGGTCTTTGTTATTCTTACCACGTGAAAATGAGCGTTGGCTCAGTGTTTCTTTCCTGTTCACAGAATTTCAAATAAATAAATGAAATCTCTGACTATTTGCATTGTTTGAAGTACCTTCTCTTTTCCTTAGTTATATATTTATTTATTTATTAATTGAAATATTTCACCAGGAAGGTACACTGAGTGACATGTCACTCATCTCCTAGTGCGACTAGGGGAGAGGGGTACAACAGGAATGAGACATTAAACAGTCAAGTTACAAGATCAACATTAACATACAGTTGTAAGGCAGGTGTTTACAAATAGTGTTACAACAGTGTTGCACGTACCTGCTGGAAAGAGTGGACAATAATAAGTGCCAGGTTAATAAGTAAACAAGTGATTATGTGAAAGAAAAGGGGAAAGGAAAGGGAGGGGTGAGGTGGGGGAAGGGGGAAGAGCCATGTCCCTGGACATCCCTTCAGGATGCGAGGAACCCTACGAAGGGACTGGGGGGACCAGAAAGAAGGGAACAAGGCAGTGTCCCAGAGAGACCCCTTCAGGATGTGGGGAAACCTGCAAGGGGGCTGTGGGGCTAGATAGAAAGGGGGATAAGGCTGTAGGGATTTAATGAGGGAGGAGAGAGAAGGAGGAAGCATGACTTAATGCTAGGAGGGAGAATAGGACCTAACCCAAGAGAGGACCCTTCTGGATGCAGGGTACCCTGCAAGGGGGTTGGGGAAGGTCAGTAGATAGGGATTAAGAGAGTGATAGGAGAGGGAGGGATTGAGAATTGAACCCTTGAGGGGAAGAGAATTCGCACATTTGAAGGGGATGGGCCTGATCTATAGTCGAACAGGATGCATTGGACCCTGCTAGTAGTCATGGAAAGCTAAGATAGTGGATAGATAGAATAGGTGAGATATGCTTAGGCTCAGTTGGACCCCTATAGGATGCTGAGAACCCTGCAAGGGGACTGCGATGGCCAGGGAGAAAGGTAGATGGGGAGGGGAAGGAGAGGAGACAAGACTAGGTGCAGTAGGAACCCTTCAGGATACTGAGAACCCTGCAAGGGAAACTACGAAGACTAGAAAGAAAGGTAGATAGGGGTGGGGAAAGAGAGGAGACATACCTAGGTGCAGTAGGGCCCCTTCAGGATGCTAAGAACCCTGCAAGAGGACTGCAAGTCTAGGAAGATAGGAGGGATGGTGGGGGAAGGGAGTAGATGAGAGATATAAGCCCCTTGGGGGGGTAGGAGAGGGACTCATGGAAAGCATTCAGGGTCCCTTACATTCTGTGAGAGATCAAGGGAGGCCAGTAAGGGAGATAAATTTGGGGGAAGGGGAGGAGAGCTAGAAATTTGGGGTGTGGGGGTGCACAGGGTAAAATGACGGTGATGGTAGAGGGGTAGAGTTTGTCCAGTGCTTAGAGGAGGGAATTAGGAAGGGACATGGCAGGAGCAGCTAGGTGCAAGGTAATTATTGAGGGGAAAGCTGATGGAGTAGGCAGAGGATGAATGCCGGATTTGAGGTGGGAGGGAATTCCAAATTTTTGGGAAGTGGTGAGAGTAACCGGAGTCGCCCATTTGGGTGGATCTGCGGGGGACTACCAGGGTGTGGAAGTCAGTTTATCTAAGGGAATGGGAGGATGGGGGGGTGTTATAAAGGAGGAGGTGAGGTAAGAAGGGAGCTCACCCAACCAATGCTTGGAGGTGAATTTAGCACAGTGGGAGAGTCACCTATTTAGTTAGATGTTTGTATATAGAGCTCAGAGGTTTGCATAAAGTGCTGTTGCTGTTTGACATGTGAAGGCAATGCTCAGTCCACTCAGATTCTTATGAAATAGCTTAAGGAAATGTATTGTACACACTATCTAATTTTTAATAGCTTCTGTGGATCAACACTTTATTTTCACTGTTGCCCGAGAAGACTGGAGTTTTATAACTCTTCAGCTCAGGCTAACACAAATCTTGATTTCAACAATACTTTTTTATTTTGGTCATGCCATAAATGGGATGCTGTTGCAGGGCAACTAACAGATCAGCTGCTCCCTGCAGTGTTGCACTTGATATAATTTTGGCAGTTTGCAAAATGTCCAAAGTTCATGCAAAAGTAAATTGTAGTGTACAAAAGGGTCAACATGAAAAATTGAAAACTTCAACATCTGTTAGATAAAGAAACAGACCTGACCTCCAATGATGAAACAATCAGGTTCAGATAATGACATTAGAAAATGCATTACGGTTGAACAGCAATACAATTTCACATAGAATAAAGATAAAGTATAACATCCATTTTTGTAAATTGATGAAAAGTCTGACATTGTCAAGGTGTCTGCAATAACCCTTTGGAAGAACAAAGTTCTCTAGGGAGTCTTACAGAACTATACCACATGTGACATAGCCAATTTCAGAAAAAAAAATTACTTCATCATAATTTCAATCCAAAAAAATTGGAAAAAAAGGCCCTAAAGGAACTCATTCACCTTGAAAGAATAACGAGAATGTCTAACAAACTTTAGTCATTGCTCCCTTTCTAAGCTAAAATGTTCAGCATAACAAAGCATGGGTTTTAACATAGATGAAGACAAATATAAAATGTGTGTTCATATGAAATAGGATAGAAAGAAAGAGAACATTTTTTAGGTCTCTTCCTGTATGAAACAATGGATTGCTAAATGGACCATTCCTCAAAAAACAAACCACTGTATACTCATTCACACTGAACACAAACAAGATTGATACATTTAGGCAACATGCAATGGCTTGACTCAAAAGATGTAATTGATCTTCGAGTGTGAGGGGGCACCAGGACCATACCTCACAAATGGCAGAGCCACAAGTTAGCTATAAAAGTCCTGTTATCTTACAGCTGATGGTAAACTTATATTTTAAGTCAGGTCACTGCATATTCCATATAATGTATACAGCGTCAGTTTACTAATTTAAGTTCTAAACCTGTTGTTTGTTTCAAGATTCACCTGTTTCTGTTTGACTTCAACTACTGGCATCAGCGCTGCACTAAGCAATTGTGATGTGATCCACATTGTAAAAGCTGCTCTCTGGTTGGTTTAGTATCCCACTGTGATTCTACTAATCTTCTTGATATCCATTGTGACAACAGTAATAGCAACATGAATATATTTTTGATATTGTGTATTGCTGTTGTCACTAGCCAGGATATAGCTTTTATCCCATCATTTTGGCCCCCACTTGTGGTGTGTGTGTGTGTGTATGTTTACTAGCCACTGGCCATGTATGTGTGTGTGTGTGTGTGTGTGTATATGGCTAGCTAGATAAATATTTCTCTGTAAAGAACTGTGTTAATGCACCAGTTAGGGTTCAGCTTAACTCCACAAAAGGTGTAGTGTTAGGGTTTCCAGCCCTAGTTCCTCACCCCTCCACCAAAAATAGCAGAAATACAAGACCGCACAAGCAACCACAGCCAGTCATCACCAGATATGACAAACAACATGCGCCTTTTCCCAGATGATACAAATGCAGTAGCACAAATGTGACACCTTCGTGGATTTATATCTGTGGCATGCACACTGTATGATATACACACTTACTTGTCACTGTAAATAGAAATTCACAATACTCAATTCACAACACTGCTTCTGTGTGCAGAAGCACAAGCCTCTTCAGCCACAGATACAAATGTACAATACCCACATTATAAGTTCTTTTGTTTGCAGAAGTACAGGCCCCTATGAGGCCAGTGTTTATGTAGCCTCAGGTACTCATGCACTCAAGACATACACACACTCAATGGGCCTGCACTTCTGCAGCCACAGGTGTAAGACATACTCACTGACCTCTGGCTGCAGAACTGCAGGTGCCACAAAATCCATGATACCAAAATTGCAACAGTACTTGTCTGCAGAAGCACAAGCCCCTGAACAGCCTTCACCTCTTTAGCCACAATTACAAGACATGCACACCTTTTGGCTCCAGAAAGAGGTGGAAGACTAGGTTTGCTGGCCAATGCACCTAGCTTCACCTGGCCTCTTTCCTTCTAGGTTGCTTGAAAGGACAGAGCAAAAAATCTTACCAGAGCAAGGGAAAATATTAAGACTTATTTTGGCTAGGCAGATTTACTGTGTGTTGTTTTTATTTTGTACTCACAGTGATTGTTACTGTTTGTTGCTAATATTGTATTGCTTTATTTTTCTCTGATTCAAATTGTTGTTGCTGGGTATACCTTCTGCTGCATTATTACAAGGTGTGCCTACAGGTGTGTGCTAACAGATTACTGCTGTAATCATCAGATTCAAATTGTCTTTTGCAAGGTTTATCTTCTGTTACTGCTTTATTTTTCTCTGTAGCAAAGTGTTTCTTACAGGTTATATCTTCTGTGAAACTATTACAGGTGGTGCTTTACAGGTTTTACAGTTTTATCTATCATTAGGATAAGCGTTCAGGGTTACTGCATTTGTTGCTGACTGATTGTTTCTGCTCTTACCTCATTGTTTCTTTCGTCTGTGGTTCTTCTTTTTCAGCAGGGGAAGGGCCCAGCCACCCACCCCACTCCCCAACCACCGCTCACTACACTCCTTTTATAGGGTAGTAGAGTTGTGACATTTCAGGTGGCAAGGCAGGAAGGGGTGGATCAGTGGGGTATCCACACAGTGACCTCATTTACAGGGACACTAGTAATTTAACTTGTTATAACAAGTTATACAAAACCAAACAAACAAACAAAATACAAAATCAAACTTTTGCTTGCATTTTCTTCCTTCTAATTACTCTGACCATGTTATAAACCCAGCAAATTATCTGGAATGGATATCATTAACTGCAGGTACTAAGGAACACTTTTCAGAAGGGCAGTTTTACAGGATTTAGGACACTGTCATACATGCTGGGCAATTGGAGATCTTGGGGCTCAGCTTTAGGCAGCATGGGCAGAGACTGCATGCCTCAAATTTCATATTCAAGAGGAAATATATTATAAGAACCACCCACCATTACCCCAACATCCAACAGGAGCACCTCGACCGCAGAGGGTAGTTGGTCTGGGAGGTTGTCAGCTGGTTAGGAGGGGCAAATCGGGTGCCCCATCACTCGATGCTTGGTGCTCTCCAACATATTACCTCTACAAACCATATCAAAACTACAAACAGGTATCTGCCTCTATCTCCAAAATCAAACAAAGGGGCAGCGGACACTGCAGAGCAGGACAGTGAGCACAGGAGGTAGCACAACAAAACTCATCCAAAACAGGAACCAAAATAAAAAAATCAAAAAGGAAATCCAAAAAACTTCTGATCATAGGAGACTCCATGATTCGGGGAGCTGATACATATCTCCAGCCAGGGGTAATGGTCAGATGTATCCCCGGTACATCAGTGTGGAGAGACACTGACTGCATTGCTAAAATTGTTCAGGAAGCAGGAGAAAACATTGATGTCCTGGTACACATAGGGACTAATGATCTCACCAGCCAGTCAGTTGTGGGGACCACGGAATACCTGACCAGGCTGGGTGACAAACTATCATCCATTTTATCTGGCATCTCCTTCTCTGAGATCCTGCCAGTCTGGGAGAGGGGGGCAGATGGACAGAAGGTAAGAGAAGGGGAGGTAGGGGAGCTAAACATGTGGCTCAAGGGCTGGTGCCAGAAAAAAGGACACACATTTGTAGGGAACTGGCAACAGTTTTGGGAGCGAAAGTTCTTTAAATTTGATGGACTGCATCTGACTAAGGAGGGAGTCAGTGCATTGGGGCAGAAGTTTGACATCTTTGCAGAATATTTAAACTAGCAAATGGGGAGAGGGGTACAGCACCCCATACATCGAATGGGAAGAACTTCCCTCCCCCCTCAGCTAGTGGTCAAACAGGAGTTCAGCATGTTTGCAGTTCATTTTCATCACCAGGTAAGGAAAAAGGTCCAGCTCCCCATACGACACACAGGGGAAATGCCAGACCTCACCCCACAACTAACACACCAAAATCTGGCCGATGGAAAATCATGTACACAAATGCTTGCAGTCTAGGAAACAAGATTCCAGACCTGCAGACAATGATGACAGAGGCTAAACTGGACATAGTAGCAATTAGCTATATGTGGTTTAATAGTAACCACACTTGGGAGACTTCAGTACCTGGCTATGTACTGTTCAGAAGAGACCGAGGTGCAAAAAGAGCGGGGGTGGAGTGGCCCTGTATGTCAATGAAAATATCAAAGCTACAGATATTCAGAATACACATAAGGAGCCAGAAAAACTGTAGGTCACCCTGGAAACAGGAAATGGGACAGCCATAAGAACTGGGGTTGTCTAAAGGCCCCCAGACCAGGTGGAGGACATAGACACATTACTGTTAGAAGATATACAAAACATGACAGCTAAAGTGGAGGTTCTGATAATGGGAGACTTCAACATGCCAGATACAGATTGGTCAATACCAGCAGGAACATCTGCCAGAACTAGACACATGGTGGATTCCCTGCAGGGGGAGGGCCTCAAACAACTTGTACAACAACACACAAGAGACAGGGCTATCCTAGATCTAGTACTGACTAACAGCTGAAGGATCACAGATCTCCAGGTAGAAGATCACCTGGGGGCCAGTGACCATCACATGGTATGGTTCAGTTTGGCCACTACAACTAGATATTACCATTCCAAGGCTAAAATATGGGACTTCAGAGGAGCTGACTTTGATAAGATGGCCAACAGAGTTAAGCTAGCCCTGGCAAAAAGAAATACAGGTGAGGGGGTACAGGCAAAATGGGCAAGCATTAAAGATGCAATACTTGAAGCAACATCCCATTGTGTTAGAGAGAAAAGAAAGTGCAAAAGAAGGAAACCACGTTGGTTCTCAAAAACAGTGGCAGAAAAGGTCAGAGCCAAAAGGCTGACCTTTAGGAAATATAAGGGAACGCAGCAGGATGAAGATAGGGAGACATACCAAACTTCCCTAAGGGAAGCAGGGAAGGCATTAAGGCAGGCAAAGGCCCAAACTGATGAAACACTAGCACAGACAGTAAAAGAAGGTGACAAGACTTTCTATAGATACATTAGTGAAAGGGGAAAGTCCAGAGGGGATCTTGCTAAGATCAAAGGAGATAAGGGGGCGTGTGAAGAGGAGGACCATGTAAAAGCATCTATCCTAAATAGATACTTCTGCTCAGTATTTACTGAAGAAAAGATAGGGCAGGGCCCACAGCTCAGCACCATGGACACGGGGGGAGGGATGGGAGCACTAGTCCCTTCACAAAAGAAAGGGTCCTACAAGAACTCGATAAGCTCAGGGTGGACAAGGCAATGGGACCTGATGGCATACATCCCAGGGTAATAAAGGAGCTAAGGGTGGAACTAGCAGAGCCATTATCAGAATTGTTTAGTGAGTCTCTGAGCACAGGAGAGGTCCCAGAAGACTGAAGAAGGTCTCATGTGATCCCGCTCCACAAGAGTGGTAGCAGAGAGGAGGGAGGGAACTACGGACCACTCAGTCTTACCTCAGTAGTGGGCAAGATTATGGAAGCACTCCTTAAGGAAAGGATAGTGCAACACCTGGAATCCATAGGAGCACAGGATCCAAGACAGCATGGGTTTACAAAATGAAGGTCCTGTCAAACTAATCTCATAGATTTATTTGACTGGGTAACCAGAGTGGTGGACCAAGAGGAAGCAGTTAATGTTGCCTTCCTTGACTTCAGTAAAGCTTTCGATACTGTTCCACATAGAAGATTGATTAATAAGCTGGGTAGGCTCGGGGTGGGTCAGAAGTTGGTCAACTCGGTGGCAAACTGGTTGATATGCAGAAAACAGAGAGTGGTGGCAAATGGTATAAAGTCAGAAGAGATGCAAGTCACAAGTGGGGTACCTCAGGGATCAGTACTGGGGCCAGTCCTCTTCAATATCTTCATCAGTGACATTGCAGATGGACTGGAGGATAAGGTTTGTCTGTTTGCAGATGACACCAAGATCTGCAACAGAGTAGATGATCCAGATGGGGTGGGTAGAATGAGAAGAGATCTGGATAAACTAGCAAAATGGTCAGAAGAGTGACAACTGGGGTTTAATACAAAGAAGTGCAAGTTCATGCACATAGGGAAGAGAAACCCTGAAGCTACCTATAGACTGGGAGAGGAGTTGCTGGCAGTCACAAGGGAAGAAAGAGACTTAGGCAGCATCATCACCGATGACCTGAAATCATCCAAGCAGACCACTAAAGCAGTAGATAAGGCTAGAAGGATGTTAGGGTGTATTAGTAGAGGTATCACACGTTGGAAGAGGGAGGTAATAATCCCTCTTTACAAGACACTGGTTAGACCCCATGTGGAGTACTGTGTGCAGTACTGGAGGCCACACCTTCACAAGGACATTAACCAAATTGAGGCAGTCCAGAGAAGGGCAACCAAAATGGTGCAGGAACTGCATCAGAAAACATATGAGAACAGATTAACGGAGCTCAATATGTATACCCTAGAGCAAAGAAGGAAGAGAGGTGATATGATCGAAACATTCAAACACCTTAAGGGCATTAACAAGGTGAAAGAGTCTAACATGTTTCAATGTAAGAAAAATAGCAGAACAAGAGGACACAGCATGAGATTAGAGGGAGGCCAATTAAGGGGCAATGTGAGGAAGTCCTTTTTCACAGAAAGGGTGACGGATGCATGGAACGGCCTACCTTAGGAAGTAGTGGATATGAATACAATGCAGGGCTTCAAACAGGCATGGGATAGGCATAAGGGGGCAATACAGATGAGTATCAATAGATAGGCCATTGACAGAGCAAAGGCCGATGGCACATTTATGAGGTAGAAAAAGAAATGGTCAGCCTGGATGGGCCTTGTGGTCCTTATCTGCCATCAACTTCTATGTTTCTATGTTTCTAAAGGCAGATCCCTCTGGGGCCTGCTACTACACAGCCAAGAGTATGGTTGGAATGTAGGTATCATGGTTTCAGCATCAGAACTTGAAATTGTTCAAGAGGGTAGCAGTTTTTATGGCTGTGGGTGGAGCCTACAGACATAAAGAGATTGATCCGTTGCCTTAAAATGACCAATCATGGGACCTTCCATTGGACTTTTGGAGGTATCCTTCTGAAAGTCCAATGGAGCTTGTAACACTCTGCCATGATCGGCCACTACGGAGTAACAGCGGCCCTATTTCTACTGTTACTTCTGTATTCCAGAACAAGAACTGTGCATGCGTGCCTTGCGTGCATGTGCAGTTCTGCTGGCACCACCATCTTGTGAATGGCAGAATGTCATTCACCGCAACTACACAAGAGCGAATGCCACACATGCACAGTGCATTGCCACTGCCATCTTGCAGATAGCACTCCTCTTCCTGCACCCTCCCACTGCTCCTATCCTCACCACTCTCTCTCTGTTCCCTCCCAGCACTGGCAGCAAATAAAACCCTCCTTCTCCCTCCCACTGCTGCCGTCCTCCCCTCTCCCTCCATTCCCCATACCCACGCTGACATCATGTATCCCCCCTACTCATGTGGCACACTGGGACCCTACTCCATTGTGCCCAAATTTATGTCTTTTTTTTTCCCCACGTCAACATCGGGGTACCAATTCCTGTGTCGGCATCATGTACCCCCCAACTCATGTGGCACACTGAGAGCCCACCCCAGTGTGCCCTCCCCCATGCTGACATCAGTGTGCCCAATCCCTGTGTCAGGATCATGTACCCTCACAGCTCAATAGGCACACTGGGAGCCCACCTCAGTATGCCCAAATTTATGTTTTTTTCTTTTTTTCCCTGTAAATAAAGAAAACTATCCCCTGACATCTTTTTCCTTTTTACCTGTAAAAAAGAAAACGTTCCCTCATCATTGCCCCAGTCTCCTTCCCCATCTCCACCCTCCTAATGAGCACCCACCTCCGCACACCCCTCTTACCCCATACTTACCTCTGGAGGTTGGCGCTGTCACCTTCTCTAGACCAGGACATGTCTGCACTCTTCAAAGCCGAATCGCAAACTAAAGAATCAAAGGTAAGCATAGTATAATGGCAGTCAATGGGGTTTTCAACTTATGTTGATATATCAGCTGTTTTTAAGAATGTTGGCCCCAAATTTGCAACATGGGGTTCTTGGGACCCCACCTCATGATCACTGTTACTGTTATTGTGTTACTCAGTCCTGAAAGGTGATTTTGTGATTGCTGAGTGGAAACACCTTTTGGGACCGATTAATGAAATGACAGTGCCACTGTTTATGAGGTGGGGTCCCAAAAATCCCATGTTGCAAATGTGGTGAAATAATTCCAAAAAATGACTGCGTTATGAGTGTGCATTGCACAGTTTCTATGCATGCATCTAACTTTGCCAGTATTTTATATTTTCACTCCAGTTTTTAAACATTGCCATTTTTGCATACCTCCTTATTAACAGTACAGCCGTTGTTTTTCACATCCTGCCCAAAATGTGTTTTTGCACCTGTGGTACAGAATGGAGAGGTTGCTCTTTGAAATCACCTTTCAGGACAAGTGAATGAAATGATGGTGACATTCTTCATGAGGTGGGGTCCCAAAAAGGCCATGTTGAAAATCTGGTGAAATAACTCAAAAAAATGGCTGAGTTACACCTGATCATTCAAATTTTCCATGCACATGTGTAACTTTGGTCATTTGGCAGCTCGCTGCAGCTGTATCGGCTCTGGCTCGTGCTTGTTCAGATATGCAGTTGCATATAGCAAACCATTCATTTGCTGATCATGCTATCTTTGAGGTGCCTTGTACAGTGTGCATGAACACCTCAAAGAGTTACAGAAAAAGGTGCACATACCACCATGAACTTGAACCGACTTCTGTAATTATTTAATTGTTGCAAAATGAACACTCAACAGCTCAATGTAGTGCTTAAAACGGCTTCATCAAGTGGCAGTGTTGAGTCTCCCTCACTTCCCTTAAACACACCATTTTATGAAAATTCATAAAGTTTCATTTGGAATGTGAGTACCAATAAATTGAAACCCACAGACAATGCACAAATATGAAAGGACTTCTACACATACGATCCTACATAACAAATATCATTACAATATTAGATCCAAATACAATTTCAACAAAAGATGCACTGAATTTGCAAGATTCCTAAATCCCCATTGACAGCACATCCCTATTACATTAGCTTATTAGTAATAATGCCCAGTTGGCACATTTTTACACTGGTTGTCCTGTGTAGTACCAGCCTTAACACAAATGGGTAGTGCTTTGTGATTCCATGCTGGAGAGCTAAGTTTGGGGGGGTGAACTCAGTGAGTCAGCTATATGGGCTGATCCTGGGGGAATGAAGCTATCATGCAGCACCACCCTGCCAGCATGAGAATGAAAAGCACAGGGTTACCTGCGTGGGCCCATGTACCATAAAGTGAAGAGAAGTCTTCTCTTGGCATAGTGCCCTGTATCTCTTACTTGTGGTTGCTAGAAGGTCCCATGCTTTGGTAGACAGACAGACTCTTTGTCTTGTGTGTCTGTACTTGTAGACGCATGGAAGCGCAGGGCCAGAAGACCCTGCACTTCAGCACCCCACTATACAGTCCCACAAATCCTTGATATTCATTGCCTCATGGAAGTGCAGAGCCTGGAAAGTTCCTGCACTTCTGTAAGCAGACAGATTCTTCCCTTAGCACAGGGCCCAGAGGACACAGTGCATCGACATCTGTTTCTTAAGGTTCCAAGGGGAGAGGCATGAATAAGTATGTGAGTCTACTATCTCAAAAAGAAAGGAAATTCTTTGCAAAAAACTTAATTTATGCACCAGTTAGGGTAACTTAATGCTATAAAAGTAGGGAAATGTTATTTATTTATTACTAGGAGTACAAATACCTTTGAACCAAGGGTTCTTTTACAAAGGTTCCGCATCAGCAATGGGTGCAAGCGAAACAGTGGTAAGATACAATACAAGGTCAGGAGGTTAACGTAGAAGCAAGCAGTGGTAAGATGCAATACAGGTCAGGAGGTTCACTTAGCAGCAAAAGACATTACATGTGTATAGACTAACACAGTAGCAAACAGTCAGTGGCAAATAACAATGCACAATTAACATTACGGGTGTGTATATAGCAAGACACAGGTACAAATGAAAACCATCCTAGGGATGACATAAGTGGAGCAAGGGGTGGGGGATAAGATGGGGAGGGAGGGTGGGGAAAAGGGGGGTAGGCAGTCAAGGATTTGACATTGTCATAAGTGCAAGAACAGAAAGATAAGTGCTAGGTAGTCTGGGGTGGAGCAACAAGAGATAAGGTGATAGGGAGGGGGAGACAGGAGGAGAGGAGTGGAAGACGGGGTGAAATGGTAGGTGGGAGGTGAGAGGGGGTAGAATGGTAGGTGGGGTGGGAGAAAGACAGGGAGTAGCAGGGTTGGAGGGATAGAGAGACCTGGGGAGGGTAGCAAGGGAGGAAAGATTAGGAGGGAGAAGTGAAACAAAGCCACAAACCTAGGCAGAGCAGTCACAACTGCTGAGGTCAGTGAGTTGCTGGTGGAGTCCCCCTTCTGTGGAGGTATTTAAAGCCCACCTGAAGGCCTTCCTGTATAATCAGGCCTTCCTGGACTGTGTTTTATAGCCCTTACCTGTTTTCAGAATTTTACGTTTAAGTTAGCCTTCGACTATTTTGAGTAGTAGTTGCTGCTGCTGAGGGTAGTATTTATACTTAGTTTTGTTTTAATTGTTGGATATTGGATATTTATGTTCAATAGTATGTTGTTTATGTATTTATTATGATTTGCAGTATGTGATTTTAATATGTTCGGCACCCAGAGCCTCCGGGATGGGCATTTCTTAAATAAAATTTGCCTTGTCTTACTTTGAATAGGCCAAGCTTGTTTTCAGCTGCAATTTCGGGGGGAAGGTTGTTTAGCAGCAGGGGGGCCCTGGTGTGGAAAGCACGTTGAGCCTGGTTGGTGCGGCAGTATGGAATGATAAAAGTTGGTTTGAGGGAGCTGCATGTAAAATGTGCAGTGACTGTAGGCAACATTAAGGCATGAGTTGCAGGGGGTGTGAGGTTAAGACAAATTTTCTTAGCCAGTAAGCAGGTCTGGCAGGCAAGTCTACTATTTATATTGAGCAAGTTAGATTGCTTGTAGAGATCACAGGTATGCGTATGCTTCCCTGCGCCAGTGAGATGTCTATAGTATTTGTTAAGGTCTGTCTTGATCCATTTTAGGGTGGTATCAATAGCAACCCTGTAGAAGACAAGCCCATAATCAATGACGGTAGGACTGAGGCAGTTATGGCTGTGCACATAGCTTCTTTAGCAAGACAGCGACGGTGGCGGTAGAGGACCCAGTTCTTGAGTTGACTGATTGTGAGATGTGTTGAACATGCGAGCTGAAAGACATCGTGTAATCAAGGGTAATACCAAGGCATTTAAAGTCCTGCACTCAAGTGGCTGTTCAAATTCATTATGTATGGTGAAGTTTATGGATCTGTATTTGCTGTGAGAACTATGGAACAGCATGAACTTTGCTTTTTTGTAATTTATCAACAGCTTATGTTGGAGAAGCCAGGTTTCAACTAGGCTGAAGTTCACTGTAGCATCTTGGGAGAGTGAGATGGGATCAGCATGGGGGGAAAAGAGGACTGCATCATCGGCATAGAGTAATAAGTTATTATTGCAAGCTGCAGGAAGAGTATTGAAAAAAAGGCTGAAAAGTAGAGGCCCAAGGATGGAACCCTGGGGTACACCAGAGTTGACAGGAAGGGCACTTGAGAGAGAGTCAACGATTTTGACTTTTTGGCTCCTTGCCGAGAGGTAGTTTTCAAACCATTTCATTACGTCATTAGATAGTTCAAGGGAGGAGAGTGAGAGAAGCAGGAGCTGGTGGTTCACGGCATCAAATGCCTTGGTCAAATCAATGAACACCACACCCAGTAGGTGGCCAGTGTCAATTGCCTTATGAATATGGCTGGTGAAGTCAAGCAGGTCGGTGGTAGTACTATGGGCTTATCTAAAGCCATGTTGTTGTGGGCAGAGTAAGTTATATTTGTTGAGGTGTTCAGATAACTGGTTAGTTACAATTCGTTCCAACACCTTGGAGAGTGGTGGGAGGATAGAGATAGGGCGGTAGTTAGAGAGAAGAGACCTGTCACCACTTTTATGAACGGGTGTGGCTGCTGCTGATTTCCAGAGTTGGGGGAATTGTTTATGAGAGAGTGAGAGATTCAGAAGTTTAGTGAGAGGTTGTAGGACAATGTCAAGGGAGAGAGGGGAGTTTGAGGTCAAGAATATCGCTGCTGAAACTGGCTTTGCTTAGCACTTTGTTAAGATATCTTTTAGCTTCAGACATGGATACCCTCTTAAGGTAGAATGGGGGGTATTACTGTGGAGATTGATTTTATTAATGAGGCAGTGCTGGGCAGAGTTGTCAAAGAAGTTGGGGGGAAGAACACTGCTAAGATCAGTGAATGCGAGATTAAAGGAGTCCGCTATTTCTTTGGGGTCCTTTAAAGTGGAGCCGTTAACTTCAATCATAGTGGGGGAGGATTTGCTTGGTTCACCTGTGGGGCTTTTGATGTTCTGCCAGAAGGGTTTGCTATTTCTTCAGGAGTTAGTAAGTTCCTGGTTGTAGAAGACTGACTTGGCTCTGTGTATAGCTATTGTGCCTTGGTTCATAGCCGCTGTATACAGCTGCATATTATGTGGTTTCCCTGAGTACATGGCTTGGTGCCAGAGGTTATCTCAGTTTTGCATCATGGAGATGAGTTCGGAGTTAATTCAGTGATTAGTGGTAGATTGAGTTTTGCATTTACATGGGGGGCAAAACCATTACAAACTTTGTTAAACTGGGCAATCAAGAAGTCAATTGCTTGGTTGACACTGCTCAAGGAGTCAAAGGGTGTCCAGTCAACCTTTGACAGGGCAGCAAGGAATTGTGGAAGCTTTCCTTTTGTTAAAATTCTTTTATAGGAGAAAGAGGGCTTAGGTTTAGGTGCCTTGTTTGACCGGTGACAAATAACTGGGGAGTGATCAGTGAGGGCATCTGGGAGAACTTCCGTGTTAGTGATTCTGTGTGATTCTAATGTGGCATTAGGATTTCCAACCCTAACTCCCCACCTACACCCCCAACTAGCAAAAGGAAAAAACACTAGGGTTTGGGGTCTCTGTCAGTGGTGGGTTCTTCCTTGAGGTTGTCAGCCATAATGCTCACCCCATTTCCTGAACAAACAACATCACACATGATGTCCTTTCCTCACACAAGGCCTGTTGTGTTGGCAACATGTGGCAAGACATGCTTCTCTACCTTTGAAAAGTGTATCACTGTGAGGCACTGGCTTGGAACTGTACCTCATGCTACAAACTAGAGGGTACAGGCTGGGGGGGTGAGCATTAGGGTTGACAAACCAAAGGAACACCCCACAACTGATTTGCCAAGACTCTGGAGACCCCAAACCCTGTTGTTTCCTTTTGCTGCGTGAGGGGTAGGGGTGGGGAGTTTGGGTTGAAAACCCTATTGTCACATTTCCCAACTTTTTAGGAGTTAAAATGAACGCTACCTTGAGCATTAATGCAGTTTTTTGAAAAGTATATATTATAAGGATGCAGTAGTGCCCCATAGGTAGGGTTGAGTGCTGTAGGTGTTTAATGTTAACCCCCTAACTTTACATTTTAATAATTTCACCCCATTTAACAGAATTGCACAACATTTGACATACATGGTCTGGGGGGCAGGGTCTCTTGATTTGGCAAGTTTTCTGACAGTCAGATGTCCAGATTCCGAGATCCAGATAGGGTACAAAAAGGAAAAATCAAGTTTTTTTTTTTTTTTTGCTATCACCTACAACCCAGATGGTTTAGAATTTTGTTCTGAAATGTTCAGGCTAGAAAGGGATTGTACTAGAATGGTGCATTTTGTTAGTTCAGTGAAAAAAAATATTAATCTGTTCCAGAATTATATGGATTTGGAATTTTGGTTCTGAGTATGCTCTGTAGGGTCTTTCAGATAAATGTTTGATGTGAAAGTAGAATTTCTGGCTCATGAAAGAAAGTTATTGTATCCTCAACTGAAATTATTGTTTAACTAAAGTAAATTACTAAGATTCTGATTTTGGAATTCACAGACCATTACCTTGGAGCAGCAATAGTCTTTTCCGACAAAAAATAATATTTTTCTGATAGTCTAGTTGGGAAGGTAAGAGATCATAAATTGGGCTGAACAGACAGTCAGCTGATCCCTTCCACTTCCTGGTCCACTCCCAGGGCCCCATTATTTAACTGATGGCTTTCATTTTTATCACAGCATGCTATAATACATGCTCTATAAAACACTTTAGCAACTGTTCCCAATAGACTCCTATAGGGCACACCCTCTCTCTCTCTCTCTCTCTCTCTCTTTCTTGTTATACATCACAAAATGTCTGAGAATGGGGATGGGGCTGGCAGGCTGAGAAGTTGAAGGGATTGGCTGGTTTTCTATATGGCTCCATTTATAACCCCTTCCCTTCTGAACTAGACTTATCAGAGAAACTAGTGTTTGTGTTGGAGAAGACTATTGCCTCACTAAGATAATGGGCTATGAAGTTCAAAAAGGCCAGTATGTAATCTTAGAAAGTTATAACTAGTTATGACTTAGGGTATCATGGTAATAGGCTCTGATATCTTCAGTTGTAGTGGATCTTTATCACTGTGAGCACCACATAGCTTTTGTCACTTCTTCTGGTAATCCATTCCACAAACCTGCTACTCTCTGGGTGAAAACCCGAGCTGCTCCAGGCTTTCATCATACAGTATGTTTTCCAGACCCCAATCATTCTTGTAGCATTAAGCTGTACTTTTCTCCACTCCATTATATCTTTTCTCTAATGTGGTGAGTGGAACTTGAATACAATACTCTTAATGGCATTTGACCAGTCCTTAGTAAAGTGGCATTATCTTTTCCTTTTCACTACAATTTATCATCCTTGTAAGGGACCCATTCTTTGTTTGCTTTGCTAGATACTGCCAGGCACTGTTGGAACATATTCAAAAATGAGTCTGTAATAGCTCTAAAGTCCATCTCCTGCTCTGCAACATCCAGTATTGTATCATTTAAAGGGGACAGGAAATGAGTACTGATTTGTAGCTGTTAGTAATGTTCATAGTAATAGAAATGAAAAACGTACTTCCAAATGAGCCATATTTAACTGTATCTGAAAAAAAAACACTGACGTGAAAAACTGTGTTTTCAATTGGTTTCTGTTTTGGATAATATTCTGCACAGTTCTTTTCATGGAATCTGTAATTTGGAATTTTTACTATGTCACAGTCTGTGTACAGAGTTCTAAGCACAAACCATGACAGCGTTAAAACTCCAGATCACTGGTTCCATGAACAGAACCATAACAGAATACTGCCCATTAAACCAAAACAATGCAACATACAGTTTTTTGTTTCACTTTTAATTCAGTTAGTTACATATGGAGCATTTAGTCTTATAGGCCCCCATATTCAAAAGTCCCCTGGAAAATCGTGCGAGTAGGCGGTCCCAAAAAACGCAATATTCAGAAGATGCACTGGAGGATGCACTGGCACATTGAGGGCTAAATATTGTAACAATGCGCCACTGCGCAACTGGACTTGGGCCGTGCATCAGGGCAGGACTGAATATGGGAAAAAGCGCACAGCTATTTAAACTCAATTACATAAAACCTGTTACAAAACACAGAAGTTACCTGAAATCTGTTACAAAGCACACACTTCATGAAATGTAGCAGCAAAAGAAACCCCCAAAGCATACTGAGTAAAATAACTTCAACAACTAAAGGTAGAGGAAAGAGCACACAGCTATTTAAACTCAACTGCATAAAACCTGTTACAACACACAGATGTTACCTGAAATCTGTTACAAAACACAGAAACTTCCGGAAGTGTAGCAGCAAAAGAAGCCCCAAAGCAGATTGAGGAAAATAACTTTAACAACTAAAGGTAGGGGAAAAAGCACACAGCTATTTAAATTCAATTACATAAAACATGTCACAAAACACAGAAGTTACCTGAGCTCTGTTACAAAACACAGAAACTCTCTGAAGTGTAGCAGCAAAAGAAACCTCCAAAACAGACTGAGGAATATAACTTTAACAACTAAAGGTAGGGGAAAGAACACACAGCTATTTAAACTCAATTACAGAAAACCTGTTACAAAACACAGGCTGATAAAGAAAGTGAGCATTGTAGGAGTAGGGTTACCACCTGTCCCTATTTTTGCAGGACAGTCCTGATTTGGGCAGCTGTGTCCTGCAAAAAACATGAAAAATACTACATGTCCTGACTTTGTAGTAGTAAAAATATTTTCTAATTTTCCGCTAAATGTTGCAGAAAACTATCATATCTTAACTAAAAGACCTTAAAATGATAAGAAACAATAGAAGCAACTAAGAAACTACAATACTTAGCCTTATTTCTAATTACATAGAGAAAACATGTCTGTTGCATTGGTCGAAGTTACGTATTGTCCTGCGAAAAATCTTGTTTCAGTACAAAATGTCCCACTTTGGGCTTCTTAAAATGTGGTAACCCTATGTAGGAGTGGCATCCACAGTGTTAAATTGGGTTAGAAGCTGGTTAACCTATAGGAGACAGAGGGTGGTGATTAATGACACTCATTCTAATGATGGGATAGTGACCAGTGGGATGCAACAGGGCCCAGTACTGGGACACATCCTCTTCAATGTCTTTATAAGTAACATTGCAGAAATGAAAGGGAAGGTATGCAAATGTGCAGATGTTACTAACATCTGTAATAGGATGGGCACTCAAGAGGGGGTGTAGAGAATGTGCAGGGATCTGGGGAAACAGAGGAGTGGCCAAGAGCATTGTAGTTGGGGTTCAATGCCAAAAAGTGCAAAATCATGCACCTAGTGCATAGGAATACAAGAGATGAGTATGGGGGTGAAGTACTGACAGTCACTAAGCAGGAAAGGGACCTTGGGATTATCCTGTCTGATGACCTCAACATGGATGGGCAGTGTGCCAAAGCAGTGGGAAGGGCTAGTGGAATGCTGGGGTGCATAGGAAGGGGTATCTCCTGCAGAAGGAGGGACTTGGTGTTGCCACTGTATTGCTCATTGGTGAGACTGTGAGACCCCCACATGGAGCACTGTGTAGGTTTTTTGAGGCTACACCTCAGAAAGGACATAGACAGGGTAGAGGCAGTTCAGAGGAGGTCTACTAAAATGGTGCAGGGGTTGCACAGGAAGCCTTATTAGGAGAGACTGAGGGATGATAGAGACCTGCAAGTACCTCACAAGGGTGAACAGGATGCAGGATCAGAGTTTCGTTCAAATGAGTAACAGCATCAGGACCAGCGCCGTGCAATGAATTTGGAGGAGGGGAGTTTAAGAGAGATGTGAGGAAATACATTTTCACTGAAAGGGTGGTAGATGCCTAGAACAAACTGTCAGCAGAAGTGGTGAGGCAAAAACAGTGGGGGGCTTAAAGCATGTATGGGCTAAACATAAGATTATATTAGAAAATAGGAAGGGAGGGAGGAAGGAGGGTCACTGGACACCAATTAGGTTCTGCGGAGACAGATTAGACAGGGAATGGCCTGGCAAACTGGGTTGGTCAAACAGTCCTTTTCTGCTGACAATTCTATGTTTCTATGTTTCAATGCTATATCCAAGGTTTAATACAAAAAGAAGTATATTCCTTGAAGAGTATGTATCAAACACGTGTATATACTGTAATTGGAAGACTTGGCTAATTGGGATGGATTGGGTACAGATAGTGAGGGTTCTCAGGCCTCAGCCCAACAGGGCCCTCTTCTGGCACAAAAACCCTACAGTAGTAATGGCACTAATTCTAACAGAACTGACAGATTTCTGCAAGGAAATAAGGCTGACCATGGAAGCCCTGAGAACAGACTTTGACAAATTGGAAAACCTCCAGGATGCCATCGAAGAGAAATGCTCTACAGCTGATTCTCAGATAGATACAATGGAATGGGCTATACTCTAGTATAGCTAGGGATGGGCAGACCAAACGTGGTACTGGCCCTTATTATCAGGATCAGGATCCAGGCCAAAGTCCAATTGTTTTAACCAGGTGAGACACACTAAGCTGAAAGCTTGTTTACAGGTGCAACATGGGAGCACAGGGAAGTTAAGTGACTTGCTCAGGGTCACACAGTATGCAAGTGGGGGCTGTGGGATTCAAACCCAGGTCTCCAGATTTGTAGCTCAGAGCCTTAAACCTCTGCACTATATTGTCTCCCATAAGTTCTGATTAGATCTGATTTGAATCAGAGCCTTTTGTAAAACGTGATGAAACCTGCAAATCTGCTATATAATTGCACAAAACGACACTGAGATCTGTGACACACACATAGAATTGAAAACAGTATTTCAGGAAATGAAAACTGTGAGTTTATAGCACTGATGTGCTGGTCAGTTGAATATGACAGTCATGCAGTTGACCTCTGTCTGTCTGTTCCCTGCCTCAGTACTAGTGCTGTAACTGTAAACTGATCTGTCTGACCTCAGAGGGGGAATCCCATTCCCATTTAGTAGTATACAATGGGGATATCAATTTGTCATTGTTGCACTACTTCCTTCTCTGCTGCACTGAGAGCCATGCAATTATTTTCTATGGCATGGGGTCCCTTCCACCCACCCACCCAAACTGATGACACATTTAGGGAATCCCTACCAAAAAAATAACTGCATGCCCTTAGGAGTCCAGAGACCTACATTCAGGCAGTCCAAAAATTAGACAATCCCATTAGTGCATGCTGCAAAGAGTGTGCCATCAGGTTCAGGCAATCTAAAAATTAGCCATGTCTGTAAGGAGTACATGCTGAAAACACTGTGCCATCAGTCTGAACTTCTGGTGCTTTAAAGATTAGACAAGTCCATTAAGACATTCTGTGAAAAGTGTGCCATCAGGTTCAGGCAATCCAAAAATTAGCCAAGTCTGTGTGGAAGACATGCCGAAAACACTGTGCCATCAGTCTGAACTTCTGGTATTCCAAAAATTAGGCAAGTCCATTAGGACATGCTGTGAAAAGTGTTCCATCAGGTTCAGGCAATCCAAAAATTAGCAAAGACTGTTAGGACATGCTGAAAACATTGTGCCATCACATTCAAAAATTGTGTAGGCCACATATGAGCTTACTGCAGCAATGATTTATTTATTTGAGAAAATGGTGACCTTTCTGCTCTTCCAAGTAGACATCTTTGAGGTCATTGCAAAATGTATTTGCTGCCTCTGTGTCATAGGTGTAACCAGTCAATGGAAGGTTTATTTTAAGAATGTTAACTTTTCAACATTTTCTGGTAGTAGCCTAGATCAGGTATCTGTTACCACATTTCCCATACAGCTAAAGAGTTGCTCTGAAAATACACTGGTTGGGGGACAGACCATGTATTTCTAAGCTGCCTGCACAAGTGCAGGCCATGCAGGCTCCTTACTTTGCCAGTATTTTATGGGATCTTCATTCCATTTGATATCTTTTTTTTGCTAAATAGCAGTCAACCATGGCCTGGACAGAAGCAGTGACATATGGAGAAGGAGGGACTGATTTTTCAAGGACAACAGCATCCAAGTGACCCCATAGATGACTGCTTGGGGTAGAATGAATGGCAGCAGCTGACTGTTTGTAGCCTGACTGAGAAGAGAGGCCTGTGAAGATGCAGGAGGAATGGATGAGGGGGCTGCATCTGTTGTCATGTCTTTTTGAAAACAAAATCTACTTCTTGAATGATTTTCTCTCTGCAGTTTTGGAACATATTTGGGTCATGCTGTGAGAGATGTTCCATCTTATACCGTGGGTCTAGTACTGCTGATAAAATGTAATGTTCTGCCACCAGCATTTCACTGAGTTTCTCATCATCTCTTTTTTTAATCATTCTATGTACAATGTCTTTTTTTATTCTCAATCGATCTAGTAATTTTATTTTATACTGGAAAGTATGTGAGCAAAAATGCCTGTTTTCACAACTTCCAGGTTACAATGCAATACATTGGTACAGGATACATTAATAAATAAGCAAATTTACAGAGGATGAGAACAAAGATTGATCACAAAAGGTAAGGTTAACAAAAAAACATATATACAGAAATTGCAGTTTATAAAGTACAGGTTGAGAACACTAGCATTGTACAAGAGTCACCATAAGGGTGAAGTCAATTTCAAAGAGAACTAAGTGAGACAAAAACAGCATATTTACAGAAGAGCAAGAAAAATTGCTTGTCACAGAATAAACATATTCCAGATGCTGGGCGGCAAGTCCCTTTCAGTTGTACTAAATTCTCCCATCTGAAACTGGCTTCTTGTACCTTCCAAGTCATCCCTGACTACATTCAGCTGAAATCGAAGAATCTTGATCAATGGGATTATTTGGCTGAGTGTAGCACTATTGGAATTCACTTCCCTAGTAATTTCCTCAAAGGGTCGCAGTATCTTGATGAGAAATTCTAAAACAGACCACTGCTGAGGATTAATGTACACATCGGCATACTCTATACTGTTTTCTAGTGTATACTGTCTTATAGCCTTTTTTTGCTCCAGGAATTGTTGGAACATATAAAAGGTAAGAGTTCCACCGCATTGCAACTTCCTGAATGAGTGTATTAGGAGGCAGTCCATATTCTTCTTGTTTGGCCCGAAGACGGTGTCCTTTGCAGAAGTGGCTGAAATGTGTGCATATTCTTTTTGCCACATATGTGAGAGCCTTTATATCTCTGTCCTCTTCCATAAAGGCATGCACGATCAAATTTAGACACTGTGCAAAACATTGAATGTGGACAAAGCCCCCATCAGACAATGCTTTCTTTATGTTTGAACTATTGTCAGCCACAATAAAACCTACAGAAAGCCCTTTTGATGTAAGCCAGTACTGTATCTCTCTATTGAGCTCATTCAGGGTGTTGGAAGCTGTGTGATTCTGCAGGATGTACTGGATGCAAAGGGAAGCCAGCTTCAGAGGGGAATTGTCTGTGTCACTACAGGGAGTAAATGATACCCAATGTGCAGTCAGTGACATAAATGGTTCTGGCTGACAGCTTATCCATATGTCAGTAGTCAGCTGGACAACCCCAGCAACTGCATCTTTTAAGGCATTTTTTAGTTTAGCACTTACTAACTCATACATCTGAGGTATGGCGACAGAAGAGAAATATTTTCTGGATGGAGTATTGTATCATGGTGACAGGTGATTCAAAAGCCTTTTGAATCCAACATGCTCCACCATTTTGTAAGACTATAAGTCCAGTGCTATCATCTCCAAAATGAGAGTCATTGTAGCAATTGCTTCTGGATGAGTACACTAGTATTTAGCCTTACATTCAATTGTTTCTGAAATAGTGATCTGTCTTCTAGAAGTTGAAGTCTTCAGATGGCCAATATTAGGAGTGCTGGATGACGATAAGGGCAAAAGGGGACTGTTTTCAGTATTTCTCTTGAAGAAGACTGCAAAAGACTTGACAATGTAACTGAAGCAGCGGGGCTGTTGCTATCACTTGATACAGCAGCTGCAGGTGCAGTCTGACCTAACTTTGCCTGCATGCTGTTGTCATCTTTCTCTCTGACCAAGAAATCACACCTGAGGCGTATTGGGTGATATCTCTTTAAATGTCTTTTTAATGCTGAGGAACCCAAAGCACCTTTTTCGCTCCCTCTGCTGATGGTCTTTTTACATATAGAGCAAACTGCTCGTAACTGATTATTGGCAGCCAGAGAAAAGTAAGACCGCACACAAGATGTCACCTTTTTGTTTTATTAACAGGCACACTATACTGTCCTTCCTTTGTCACTTCCACTCTGCTGTTCTTTCTCAACACTGGGAAGCTGCCCATCAAGGGTTGTCTCTGTTTCACCCTTATCATCAACCAACAGCTCCTCCAGGTCAATCACAGAAGCCAAATCAGAATGCTGCACTGCCCTCTCATCTTGTTTCTCCTGCACCTGCACCACACTGTTTGTGTCTGTCCCATAAGTACAAATCATAACATTCATCCTGCATCTATGCAACCTGCCACCTCTTCCTCATTCAGGCTTTCTGTTTGTTTCTGCTTTTCTCCCTCCTTCTCTACATCCTCAATTTTATTACTCTCATCAGAACTAGATTTCTCATCTGTTTCATTCGAATATGTACTGGTACTACGGTACCCATAGGTACCATATCTTTGTGTGCCACTCCTTGTGGTGCTGACTACTTCTTTAATTTTAATTAAGGTAGTTGTGGCCTTTCCTGTCTATTTGGACAGCATTGAGGAAGAACCACTACTGCTACTAGATGAAGTCCCAGCAACTGGTCTTTTACTAGTCAGACTGTGCAGTGTTTGTGCCATAAGTTTCCACATACCTTTCCCCATTTCAGCCTCCTCCTCACTCTGTCTGGTGCACATTTTCAGTTTTTGTAATGACAGAAAATAATGCCTTTTCCTGTATGTGTTTGGTCCTCTTACTTATTCACAAGTTCCTCTGCCCACTCAGTATATGCTGTGCTCACAGCCACACTCCCCTTTCCACCACAGTAGCAAGGTTTATTTTTTTCAGTGACACATAAAAATGCTTTTTCCTGTATGTATTTTATTTTTATTTAGTCCTCTCACTTATTCGCAAGTTCCTCTGCCCAGTGCCCATTCAGTACAGGCTTGGCCTCATAGCCACACTCCCTCTTCCACCACAGTAGCTAGGTTTAGTTTTTTTAATGACACACAAACATGCTATTTTCCATATCTGTTTTTTTTTATTTACTCCTCTCACCTATTCACAAGTTCTTTTGCCCACTCAGTACAGGCTTGGCCTCACTGCCACACCCCCCCTTCCTGCACAGTAGCTAGGTTAATTTTTTTTTAATGACACACAAAAATGCTTTTTCCTGTAGGAATTTTCTTTTTATTTAGTCCTCTCACTTATTCACAAGTCCCTTTGCCCATATTTTCCTTTTATTTAGTCTTCTGACTTATTCGCAAATTCCTCCGCCCACTTAGTACAGGCTCGGCCTCACAGCTCACTCCCCCTTCCACCACAGTAGCTAGATTTATTTTCTTTAATGACACACAAAAATGCTTTTCCCTGTGTGTATTTTCTTTTTATTTAGTCCTCTCTCTTATTCACAAGTTCCTCTGCCCCCTCAGTGCAAGCTCGGCCTCACAGCCACACTTCCCATTCCACCACAGTAGCTAGGTTTATTTTTTGGGGAGGGCTGTACCCGTGGTTCAATGTGGGGAATGGATCCTCCCACAACCTGTATTTAATCCCTATGCTAACCACACCTCCCTTGCATAAGGAGCATTTTTTCATCCCTGGGCTCCCTGCATGGCTTGTGTGGCTGTGCATCTTTCATGCTTCTCCTAAGATTTGGTTGGTGTTTTCCCTGGCTTGAGTGTTCCCCTCTCCCTCCAGTCGTTCTTTACCTGTGTTTGAGTTTATCTACTTGTCCTGTAGCTGTTTGGTCTCCTGTTCTGCAGCTCTTGTTGCCTCCCCACTCCTGTCCTTCACTCCCCTCCTGCCCCGTTCATGCTTGGGCTCTCCCTTCCCCATTTTCTTTTTGGGTTTCTCCGTCCAGCATTTACAACTGTCTCCATTTCTTCCCCTCTGTTCCCCGTTCGTTCTTCAGTCCCTTCAGGCTATGCACCTGCTTCCTGCCCATCCCTCACAGATGCCCCTTTTCCTCCTAGTTTCCTCCACTCTGTAGGATTGACATACATGCACAGAACAACAAGTATCAGTGGGACGATGCTTTCCCAGTTCTCACCATTTCATCCACATCATTCTTCCATGCTCTGCCTCCGCTTTCTTGGCACTTAGTTGTCGGGGAGAACTTGTTTGGCAGGGCCTAGCACTCTGGGCCTGGGCTTCATTCCAGATGCAACCTGGGAGCTCGGGAGGATATGTGAGTTCCTCTGCCATTTTTCTCAGTACTGACCACAGCCGCTCCTGCCCTATTCTGAAACTTATTTCCTACCCTACAGGACGCAAAGCAGTATACTTACAGGTCAGCTATTTTGTATTTGTACAACTGGTTTTATCTTTACTATGTACTCTCCACTTGGAGCATCTTACATGTTACCCTGCTGGCTCATTTGTGTGTGTGTGTGTGTGTGTGTGTGTATGCGTGGGGGTGGGGGTTGGGATACTAATCGAACTCTATTTTGGCTACCTTCATTGGATGTCTTGCACACCTCCTACACTCCATGTTTATAGATCTTTGTGTTTACTGCTCTAATACTGCATCCCATCACAAATCAGCTGTGCCAGCCTACAACTCGGATGTTATCCCACTCCACCAGGTGCCTTACCTTCAGTTACTGCATGCCTGTAGACAGTTTTACACCCAGTTCCCTTACCTGTTCAGCATTACCTTATTATATTTATCCACAACACCTCTGCCAACTGGTTCTGCAGCACTAGCTCTCACCAGCATTTGGATTTGCCAGCACTGCCTATGGAACAGCAAGCTTCATCACCTTACTACAATCAATCTCACCTTCACCACCACACTGCACTCCCCTCATGCTTTATCTTTTGTTCCCCAGGATGTTGATGGGAGGGGGTTCTCCCATTTTACCGTCCCTGGGCTCAATCCCGCTTTATTGCCCCTGCTATGTACGATCTCAGTCACCTACCCTCACATCAGTATTCCTCCCTTGTGTGCATCTGTTTGCTATAGGGACCTCCACTGCAATCCATCGTATCACTTCTTAAGTGGCCCTTCCTTTCTTCGTCTCACTCCCATTTGTGTGCCACTATTCCACCCTTCCTAAGTATATTCTCCATACCTTTGTGTTGTGCATTCCTGCCTGCCTACACTGCTTTTTCCTCTCTGATACTCTCTTCTACAGCTGCATTCTTCACTTCCTGACAGCCCATAACAGCAGTACTCCAGACGCCATCCCTAACTCGCGCCTTCTGCAGTGCTAAGTGAAGGTAGGCTTCCCTTGTCTACTGAGGATGGGAGTCCGTTATATTCACTACCTCCTATTTCCCACCAGCCTTACATCCTCCATCCCTAACTCTGCTTGGCAGCATTGAGTGAACGTCAGCTCGTCGACAACCAGGGATGGGAGCCATGTCTACAATTTACAGACTGTACCATACCTTCTCTACCATGTACCGGTTGCCACTTCCCCTTTGGGAACAGAACTACATCCTACTTACCAACTTGACATCCTCTGTCCCTAACTCTGCTGGATAGCATTGAGTCCAGTTTAGCTCACCCCGACTACTGGGTATGGGAGCCATGTCTCCGATCTATGAACTTTTAACTTACCTTCTCTACCTCCTGCCGGTTGCAGCTTCCCTTCCAGGCTGGAACTCTCACACTCCATGTACCCTCATCATTCTACTTATGCTGCTCCAAGATCCTATTTCCCTCCAGGTCAGAGGTCAACCTTTACATTCACTTACTAGCCCAGGTACTAGTGCAGATTGTCACAGGCTAGTGCAGAATCTCTGTTACTTGCCTGGCTGGGCTAGTGCAATTCCTCCTGTGGAAAGCTGCAGTTCCATTCTCAACCCAGGTATCAAATAAATAAACAAATCAATACATAAAATAACTGTTATTTAATTTAAAGCCAGGTCCTTTTCAGGGAGGTTTAACTATGTGCTGCCTTAGCATTAGTGAAATGAAAAAAATTGATGTCTGCGTGTAGTGCATTTACAGACTGTTTCATTTTATAATAACTACTGCTTTTATTTTTTACTGGTAAAGATCCTGTCTCCTTTTCCTTTCCTTGTTTAGCTCAGTACTCATGGCAGGCAGATTTGTGACTGTGTCCAGAAGTAGCACAGTTCTAGGGTTGCCACCTGTCCAGTTATAGACCAGATAATCCAGTTTTCAGGGTCCTTATCTGGTCATCAGGTTTTGATGAAATGTAGTCCAGTTTTGGGGCCATTTTGAGTGCTCAGATAGTATTAAAACTGATTGTATCAAAACATTCACTGTTGCATGCATGCTCAGGTAACAAAAAATGTTTTGATGTCACTAGTCACAGGCCGTTGTTTGTAAAACCAGTCTGTCTAGGAGGTGTAAAGAATGGCCATTAAGACCATTAGCAGTAAATCAACCTAATCTTTTCAACTCTGAATTTTAAGTATGGTAATTTACTGTCATGATAGGAAACAGTGTTTACACCTTTATATGCTGTAATGGGTTCCTTTTTGTTTTTCCTATATTCTCATATGTTTTAGATCCACTTTTTCAAATTAGTTTTCAAATTTGTATTCCCTTTGTCACTGTGTTGATTATTTCTCTCCTAAGTTCTCAGCAGCTGCTGCTCTTATGTTTTATACTACCAACCGGAACATTCCATGATATTAGCTACATCTTTACATGCCACTGGAATAAATAGCATGGAATGGTGTGTCTGAAATTGTGGAATATGATGTCTTAGACATTTGAAAAGAAACAGCAGTAGCTGATGAGGTAAAGGGAACACAATGTAGTATTGCAGATACCACAAGTACTGATAGTTCAATTATCAAAAAGGTGGTCAAAGCATATCAGAATACATGACTGTCATAGAAAGGAAAACTGGAGAGTGTTTAACAGAGAGAGCAACAGGTTGTGAATGGGCTTTGTACATCCAGCAAATCTGGGTTTAAATTCCCAAAGCCTCCACTTGCATACTGTGTGACCCTAAGCAAGTCATTTAACCTCCCAGTGTTCCTGGGCCACCCCTGTAAATGGGTCTTGTGCCTAATGGGAGTCACCTGGTTGCCAAAGAATAAAAATAAATAAATAACAGTATGGGTTGATGCTGTTGAATTTTTCCTTACTTTTTTGGGGTGAACATTTTTTAATAGAACTGGGACAATCAAGCATTTCTGGGATCTGTGGCCAGGGTGGGCAAAGGAAGCAAAAAGGGAAGAAAAGGACACACACACTTTTCATGACACAACTTTATTAACTACAAATCTGAAAATGTAGAAATTATATTAAAGAAGTCAGTAACCCAGCTGACATTAATAGAAAGCATGCTGATGAAGACAAACAAAAGATCATGAGTACAAAAAGACAAAGCAAAGCCGTTGGTTCCAGCAATGTTGGCTAGAAAAATATGACTGGTTGGGGTATGATGGTGTAAAAGATCTGATGTTCTGCCATTTGTGTATCAAACATGAAATACAGTTGGGTAAAGCGGCCAATAACAATTTTGTTTCGGTACAGATAACTTCCGGCTTGACTCTGTCTCATCCCATAATATCAGTGAAGCTCATGATAGGGCAAAGAAAAAGGAGGATGCCAGCACTGCTACTCCAGGGACAAATAACATGGAGGGAATGCTGAAGAACATGAATGATGCAACGCTTAACCATCTGGATAAACTGTTTCATGCATGCCATGCAATTGCTGAGAAAGAACGTCCTTTCACAGACTTTGTGCGGATGTGCAGCCTTGATTATATGAAAGGGCTTGATATCAGTTCAGCATATCAGAATGACATATATGCCTGCAACTTTATCCACTATATAGCTGAGGTTGAACACATGGCAGTAGGAGAAAAAATTATGGGAACAAAGTTCATTTCAGTCATTAGTGACAGAACCACTAACTCTTCAGTCATAGAAGCTGAAACATAGAAACATAGAATTTGATGGCAGATAAGTACCGCTTGGCCCACCCAGTCTGCCCATTCCCTACCTACTGGATAAGCTGCAGATCCTAGTTAACCAGCAGCCTATTTCTTCCTACCCCAACCCCCCCAGAACTGCCTTATGACTATCCCATGCATGCTTGAATTCCACCACTGATTTTGACTCCACAACCTCCTTAGGAAGGCCGTTCCATGCATCCACAACCCTCTGTGAAAAATACTCCTTAAATTACCTCTGATCCACCCCTCTATCTTCAAATTGTGCCTCTTGTTCTTGCACACCTCTTTTTGAAAGATGCTACCTCTTGGACTTTGTTGATTCCCTTGAGGTACTTGAAAGTTTCTATCATGTCCCCTCCTCCTTCCCTCAAGGCTATACATATTAAGCTCCTTAAGTCTCTCTTATGTCTTCCGGTGCAGACCCTGCACCATTTAGATGCCCTCCTCTGGACAGCTTCCATCCTGTCTATGTCTTTGCGAGATTGGGTCTGCAGAACTGCACAGTACTCAGATGGGGTCTCACCAGCTGTCTGTACAAAGGGATAATAACTTCCTGTTTTCTAGTGGTGATGCCTCTCCTATGCATCCCAGTATCCCCCAGCCCTCCTTGCTGCCCTCTCATTGCTTGCCCATCTTTAGGTCATCTGATATGACTACCCCCAGGTCCCTTTCCATTTTTGTTGTTGTTAGTATCTCACCCCCCATTGTGTACTCTTCCCCTGGGTTTTTGTTTCCCAGGTGCATTACCTTGCACTTCTTAGCATTGAATCTAAGCTGCCATACATTTGACCATTCCTCTAACCTTGCCAAGTTCCTTCTCATCCTTTCCACCCCACCATGTGCATCAACTCTGTTGCAGATCTTAGTGTCATCTGCAAAGAGACATACTTTTCCTTCCAGTCCTTCTGCAATGTCGCTTATAAAGACATTGAAGAGGACCGGTCCTAATACTGAACCCTGCGGTACCCCACTAGTAACCCTCCTTTCTTCTGAGTGGACTCCATTTACTATTACTCTCTGTGTCTATTCTCCAGCCAATTCTTTACAGGCTGTCATCTTGGGACCCACTCCCAGGCTGGCTAACTTGTATATTAGTCTTTGTGTGGGACTGTGTCAAATGCCTTGCTAAAGTCTAGGTAGACCATGTCCACAGCCCCTCCCTGATCTACTACTTTGGTCACCCAGTCAAAGAAATCTATCAGATTCATCTGGCATGACCTTCCTGCTGTGAATCCATGCTGCCTAGGGTCCTGTGCCCCTCTGGCCTCTAGATACTCAACAATTCTTTCCTTTAGAAGTGATTCTATCATTTTCCCTATCACTGAGGTTAAACTAACAGGTCTATAGTTTCCTGCTTCTGCCTTGCTCCCACTTTTGTGAAGGGAATCACATCTGCCCTCCTCCAGTCCTCGGTACCACCCCATCCTCCCATGATTTGTTAAAAGGGTAGTCAGTGGTGTCACTAGTTCTACCCTTAGTTCTTTTTAGAATTCTGGGATGAATCCCATCAGGCCCCATTGCTTTGTCCACCTTCAGTTTTAAGAGTTCTTTCAGAACCCTTTCTTCTGTAAATGGGCGGTATCAACTTCTGTATCCAGCGTGTTACTACAGTTTGTTTTATGTACCTCTTCCTTTGTAAATACTGAGCAAAAATATTTGTTTAGTATCTCTGCCTTTTCACAGTCTCTCTCTGCCCACCCTCCTCCCTTTATTAAGCCTCACTATCCCTCCCTTGGTCTTTCTTCACTCCCTGATGTACTTATAAAAGGTTTTATCCCCTTCTTAACTGAGTTGGCTATCTTTTCCTCGGTTTGGGCCTTTGCTGTTCTGACTGCCTTCCAGCCTCCTTTTGCTTTAACTGATACAGTTCTCTGTCCTGCTCCTTCTGGATTCCTTGTACTTCCTGAATGCTTCTTTCTCTTGAACCTTCACTGCCACTTCCTTTGAGAACCATAGTGGTTTCTTACATCGTCTTGTTTTGTTTATTTGCTTCACACAAAGGCTCGTACCTCTGTGATGGCAGTTTTATTATTCCCCATTGTTCTTCCACCCTCCTTCCTGCCCATTTGCTAGTGCATTCCTTAGTCACTCACCCATTTTGGCAAAGTCAGCCTCCTAAAGTCCAGTACTTTTGTCTTTGTATGGCTTGACTCTATTGCTGTGTTTATTGTGAACCATACTGTTCGATGGTCGCTAGTTCCCAGATGGCTCCCACTTCTACATCTGTAATCCTCTCTCCATCTCCATTTGAGAGAATCAAGTCTAATATTGCTCCCTCTTGAGTGGGCTCCAGTACTAGTTGTCTCAAGGCATGCCCCTGTAGGGCATCTAGAATAACTGCACTTTTCAAGTGGCAGCTGCAACTGCACTCCAGTTAACATCTGGCATATTCAGATCACCCATCAGCAATATCTCCCTTTTTCTGCCATTCTAAGTATACTTTCTATCATTTCCTGTCCATTTCCTCCCCTGAGAAGGGTCTGTATACAAACCCCATGCGTGATATGGTGTGCCTGTCTCCAAATTACCCACAATGCTTCTTCTCTCTCTGTTTACCCTTTTGTTCTGTTGTTTTTATTCCTTCCCTTATGTAAAGAACTACTCCTCCTCCTCTTTTACCTCCCTGTCCCTCCTGTAGACAGTGTATCCTGTATGTTTATGTCCCAGTCATGGTTTTGTATGTACCATGTTTCTGTGACTGCCACAATATCCAGATGTTCCTCCTCCATCAAGGCCACTAATTCAGGAAGCTTGTTGCCCAGACTATGGGCATTAGTACTCATTCTCTCCATTTTTGATGGCTTTACCTTCTGTTGCAGCATCCCCACTGACCGTTCTACCTCAGTCTTTTCTCATTTAGTACCCTGTTTTGTAGGAGAGGCTGGGATTTTCCTGCTGCTTGTCAGTGCCTCCCTTGACTAGTTTAAAAGCTTGCCAGTGAAGCATTTAAACCGATTGCTCAAAAGACTTGTTCCTTCCTGGACAGATGCAGACCATCCTGCCAGTATGGGCTGGTGTCCTCCAGGTGGAACCCCAGTCCCCAATGAAGCTAAAACCCTGTGCCTCGCACCATTTTTTCAACCATTCATTAAACTGCATGGTGTCAATTGCCCTGCCTCCCCATGCTTTTGACAGCAGCACCTCTGAGAAGGATACTGTGTGTGCTACTCATCTTAGGTCCCTCCCCAACTCGCAATGTCCTCCTGCACTGCTCTAATCTCATGATGAGCCAAGTCATTTGTCCCTAGGTGGACAATTACGTCCAGCTCAGAATCCCTTGCAGCTGTTCTCGTGATCCTGAGGATGCGCTTCCTGTCCCTCCAAGCCATGGCACTAGGCAGGCACCTTACTTCATTTTTCCCAGCTCCCCCCAGTTCTATACCCCTAATAATTGAGTCCCCCACCAGGAGCTGCTTCCTTTCCCTTTGGTGCCCTCTGCCTCCTTTCTGTGGGCCTCCCTTGTGACAGATATCATCAGTCTTCTGTGGGTGCATCCATAGGGGAGCTATGCTCCCCCAGAATGGTGTATGGATTGTGGAGTGGAACAATTGACTGGGTGTGCCTCTGTTCCACCCTCCTCACCCTCCCTGAGCCCACTGTGGTCCAACTGCTGTGCTTTCTTCGCAACCTCTGAGGTAGTGGTGGTGGCGCTAGTGCTTCCTGGATGGGGGAGGTTCCCTTCCTACTGTCCAGTGTGGCCTGGGGGAAGGTTTCCTTACTACTGTCCAGTGCGGCCTGAAGACGGGCAACTTCCTCCCTCAGGGCAGATAGTTGTCTGCAAATAGGGCAGCATCTCAGCCTCCAGAAAGACTCCCGGAAGACTGCTGCCCCACAGCCATTACATTGCACTACTCCCCACATGTTTATCTAGTTTTTTTTTATTGTATTGTGTGTGTGTGTGTGTGGTGTGCATGTGTGATTTGTTATATAGAAATATATATATATATATATATATATATATTATACAACGTTATGCTTATATTATCAGTGCAGTGTGCTAGAGAGGATATGACAGTGAAATGCACCTTGCACTCGAGGAAATTATGTCAGAACCTCAGGTGTAAAGGAACTATTTCCAGTGGTGGGTGGGGTGAGGGGTGGGAAGGGGTTGGGCCTAAACTGTGTCCTCACAAAACAATCGACTAAAAGCTCTCACCCACCGCTGCGATGAGTGCCTTCCTGTAAGCAAGATACCCTACACAACAATTTGACAGAGAAAGTACCCTGCTAATCAAACAGAGAAAAATCCAGACATCCAAGTCAGACACAGGTAAACCTCTCCAGCCCCAAAACAGCCTGGTGGTTTGTTAGCCACAAAGGAAAATCAAATATGCAGTTATTTCAGCCCTTCTGAGGATGCTGACAAGATAAACAGTTTTAAAAACCCTTTCTGAATTAAAAACTAAAACAAATACCAAGCAATGCCACTTTAAAAGTGAGGAAAACTTCTCTCAGATGTAAGCAAGAGAGAGAGAGTTTAGTTACAGATAATTTGTCCAAAATAGTATATCCCACTCAGCTTCTCAGTTGTTTCCAAGCACTCCTGTACACAACTTAGAAGAAGATGGGCTTCTGCCTCAAACAGGATCACACCACTAGTTTATAGTAATTGAATAATGCTGACAAATGGTCTAGCTAGACAAATGGCTATGATGCTGAGCTATGACTTGTGAAGACAATTACCCCCACCTCAGGCTATGTTTGGCATCCAGTTACAACCTGCAGCTTTTGTTATTTTGAATCACACAACCCCACCTAAAGTTTCAAAATATATTGATGCAGATTCTCACAGAATTCTAGTAATCAGTCCAGTTAGCCACAAAGGAAAATCAAATATGCAGAAGATAAGCAGTTTTAAAAAAAACCTTTCTGAATTAAAAACTAAAACAAATACCAAGCAATGCCACTTTAAAAGTGAGGAAAACTTCTCTCAGATGTAAGCAAGAGAGAGAGAGTTTAGTTACAGATAATTCGTCCAAAATAGTATATCCCACGCAGCTTCTCAGTTGTTTCCAAGCACTCCTGTACACAACTTGGAAGAAGATGGGCTTCTGAGGTAGTGTATGTGCAGTTCGCAGTTAAAAGTACAGTGCAAAATCAGTTGGTAGGTGTCCAGACTGTTGGCAGGACACATGCAATTTTGTTTGCCTTTCATTTAACAAATCACTATTAACCATACTGACTGTGGGCTACTGAAAACTTCTGCAGGCTAGTGCAATCTCTGGTTTACTAGCTCAGCTGGCTAGTGCAAAAAAAAGTTAAGATTCACCCCTGTTCCAAGTACACGACTTTGCAGGTCGCTGCTTTGGGAATGGGGCCTTTCCTTTCAAACTGCCTTCCTCCTCCTCCTCCCAGCTTTGCCTGTGACTTTGACCAATGGACCCAAGACCTCTTCCACTTGTTTGCCTCCATCCTGCCAGTCTGCTGCTTCCCTTCATTCACTGGACCCTTCTGCTTTGAATGTCTCCACTCGTCATCCTGCTTTTCCATAGACCTTCATTCTATAGCCCCCTTGTCCTCCTTTCGCTCATCATATTCATCCTGCAGGCTAGTTATGTCCCTCTTTCACTCTTGGACAACTGCCTCATGGACTTCTTGCCAATTCCCCTCCAGCTGCTGTATGAACTTGTTTTCTTGCAGATTGGGACCTCCAGCTTCAGCGCTTTCCATCATTTTCTCTAGTAGTTTCCAGCCTCATCTGACGTGGGACTCATGTTGCTCAAGGTGCTTGGCTTGGCTCTGTGGCTTTCCATGGATCATCGTCTGATGCCTTACTTATACCTTCCTGCATTTCGCTGCTGTTCACCGTGGAGTTGGCGATTCTGTATCTTCCGGCTCTGGCTGTCATCTGGCTTCATCTGGACTGTGGCTTTCCCTGATTATTCATTCCATCTTTCAGGATCCACTTTGGACTTCCTTCCCATTTGCACTGGCTGCCTTTCATCTTTGCTTTGTTGGCTCGGGGCTTTGTACCATTTGCTGTGGCTCTTTTGGGCCTTGTGCTCTATTTTTGACCAGCATTTTACCCAGTTATCTACTGTCCATATGATCCATCCCATACTCCTACTCTGGCCAGTCCAACAGTACCCTTCTACTTCTCATTGGATCACTTGTTCGTTACTCCAGAGATATGACTGTCAGCAAACATCCCTTACCTAACGTGCCACATAGACTCTTATGCCTTCATAGAGTTTTACACTACCCAATCAGCTCCTCACAATCATTCCATAAATCCCATTAGCCTGGACATTAGGAGGATCTTCTCCTTCTCTATTGGATGTACTACCCGAATCCTGTCCATTCAACCACCAAGATGTCCTGGACAGTCTCATCTCACTGACTATCCTCATACATGAAAAGGACTTAAATATTTGTGCTATGCTTTGATATAGTAGCCAGCATCGCAGCTACGGATACTGAGAATCGCAAGATAACCCATTCAACTAAGGACAGTATCAGGGTTCGACCTTAACATACATTTACTAGCCCGGGGCATAGTGCAGACTGCCTCGGGCTAGTGCAGAAACCTTCCTACCTGTCTGTGTGGGCTAGTGCAGTCAGCAGAGTCGCCTGTACTTCCGTTTTCGATAGCGGTCTTGGGAGGGAAATTCTACCGAGCCCATGGAACTCTGGAGCAGCCGCAAATAAGACACACAGCTGGCGGGTACTGCAGAGACCCAAGCAAGCGCTCCCAGCTTCCTCTTGGTTGCTTAGGCAGGAAGCTACTCCTAGAGGGTGGGAATGCAGGCTGTCACTCCTTTGCATTCCTTACGTCTATTGGCCAGCCCAGTTTACAAGCTGTCAGGGAGGGAGGAGCAGCAGGAGATAGGAACAGCATGAATGTCATCAGGGAGCACTGATTGGATAAAATCTGTAGCCTGGATGTGTAAGGTGGAAGACTAGCAACAACCACTGGAAACAAGAGGTTTGGGGGTGTGGCTTTCAGGTGCCCAACTGTGGATTTAAAGGGCTATTTTGCATCCCTAAAACTGTGGACGATTCAGATTTTGGAAGAGACTGTGTTGCTACTGCTATGATGGAAGAATGGCTGTTTGGAGAGTGTGGATTGGGTGCTCTGTGGTTTTGGCGGTTTCGATGGTTCTGATGGTTCAGCATCGTCATGGTCGCGGTCTTGTATCCCCAGAACAAATGAGCATCTGGATTCTCCACTCCAATGAAACAACAAGGCAATCTGGTGTGCTGCTTATTATTTGGGAGCTGAAGACCAAATTAAGAAAACGTCAGTTCAGGTAAGACAGTGCCACGTGGTATGGAAAATCAAGTATGGTGTGTGGAGTGTGGTACTTTTCAGTGATTCTGTTAGTTAACATAGGGGGTAATTCAGGTACACAATGTGGGCTGACACTGAAGGAGGAAACAAACTGAACTGAGTGTCTGCCTCACTGGCGCCATAAACTCAGTTCTCGAAGTACTGCTGATTACATCCTGTCCTGTGAATAATAGTTTTTGAAAGCACAGACGTTTTTGGGGCTTGTTGTTGTAACTGTAAGACGCTGTGACTGTACTTTCCAATTCAGCTCTGGGGGGATCTGTGGTTGTTGTGGGGCTGGGCTGGGCTTATTTTGATGAGAAGGCTGCTGCAAGGCAAGCATACAAATAGCTGTATTGCCTAAAAAGTGAAGGTAGTGGAATTTGTAAGTGCTGTGGGGGCTCTGGCTTGTTGTGGTGCTGGGCGTCATGGCTTTTCCTTTCAGATTGCTGTTTGAGCAGGGGCAGAATCAAAAGTGTGCCAATGTAATGTGCCCTATTGTTCATCTATTTTGCTGCAGCACATTCTGGCTCATTCTGTGCTTTCCCTCATTTGTGTTGTTGTGCTGTGGGTTGGGGGATGGGGTGATCGATGCCTGTGGCTTGTTAGGGGACTTGGGTGGTTTTTCCTTTTCTTTTTGATTGCTGTTTGTACACACCACCAGGGTACTCAGGTAAGTGGACAAAAAAATAATGCCAGTTGCTGTTCTGAGGTTGTGTGTGTGTGTGTCTTTTGGGGGGGGGATTGATAAATTCTCTGTGCTGCTGTGTATTTTCCTATAGTGTACATTCTTTCCCTCATTCCATGTTCTGTAGCCTACAAGGGGGTGGGGTGTATTTGGCTTGTTGTGGGGCTTGAGGTTTTTTTGGGGGTGGGTTGGGGGTACAGACAGACATTCATACCAGAAATATGTACTTAACTTGCTTGCAAGTGCAACTGCAAGTTACTATTATACTGTGCGGTTTATTTTTGTGGACTGTGGTATGGGGTAGAAGAGTAAAGATCTCTTGTGTTTTCATACATAAATGAAAAAAGTTATAGTAGCTAGCTACGCTTATACCTGCTAGTTTGTGTGTGTGTACAGTTTTGCACAGCAACAAGCGTAGTAAGTTGCCACTGCATAGCGATTAGTGAGTCTCACTCTCCTCTCAAATGCTCCTGCTGTTGTATTTTTTATTCATTATGTTGTGTGTCAGAAACACATTGTGACTTCAAGTGCGGACTAGTGCAAATCACTGTGGGCTAGTACAATTTTAGACTGACTTGTCCTGCTGGCTAGTGCAAAAAAAAACTTAAGGTCAACCCTGACAGTATCCATTTTCCTTTTTAACCTAGTCTTCCAACACCATTTCATTCACCAAGTTACTGGACTCCCTACTTCTCAACAGTCATTGCTCATTTTTGGCATTTCACAGATACATTCCAGAACATTCATCATGGGATCTCCACCTCCTTGCTGATTACTGACTCCACGCCATTCAAACCATAGTTTTCGCTCCTGTACATCACCATTCCTTATGCAATCATCCACACCTTTTTACCTAGTACCTTCAGTTGGGTTAACTGATCATCCAGCAGACCCTTCGGTCTCTTCTTCTCGAAGTAACTACGTTAATCTGTACAGTAAAGACCATCACTGAAAACTGGCTCTCCTGAATTCTAACTGGCAATCCATAACAGTCTAAACATATTCACTGATTCAGCCTTGCCTCCCAATCGGTATTAATCAGCCGTAGCACAAAAATAATATGCATCCTGCACTAATAGATCTCACTACCAATCCAACCTACAGACTTCCTTACATCCACTCCAAGCTTCTCACTAGTTCCTTGGCATCGGGATTCCCTATAAACCTAACCAACCTATGCCACCACAATGCATCTCCTAAATGATCTCACCATTGAAATACCCACACCTACTTCAAGCAGCACAGCAGCAGAGGATTTGAGTATAAAGTCATGAACATCATAATCATAGCAGCCATCCATTCCTTATACCGAATTTCCAATCATTTCCTCTATATATTGGGCTACCATCTGGACTGCTCCGCAAATCTTACTCTACAACTTTACTAAAAATTGATGGCATTACTCACATCAGTCACTCAATCTTCTCTACTCATTGTATGCTGGGATGCTTACCTAGCATTTTATCACTCACTAGTTGATTTTTTACCTCCAGATTACCTCAAATATCAAACCTTATGAGAATTGGATCAGTCACTCATAATTTTATAAATCATCACAACTCCCACAGTGTATTGTCTGGTCTTATAGCGATCAAATTATGCTCTCCCAACTCAGTATGCCCCTACAATCCCTTTGGATGCATCCTTTGTCACCTTGGAAACATGGACTACATTAGCCCTTCTCTAACTGGATCTGCTCCACACATAGGATTCTACCATACCTATGGAAAGGAAGTACTCTTCATCCTCAGGATCATCATTCAGTCTGCATCATCCTTGGATCAAGAATGAACCATCATCTCCAAGGCCCTCAAAGACTCTTTTCTACTCATTTCTACTTTATGTATGCTTCCTTAGTGACTCCTTGTTCATTACCGAGTTCCTTGCCCCCAGACCATACCTTTACATTCAAACCTTTTACAAGTTGGATAGTTCACCAATGACTTCTTGCACCATTGCTTTTTGACCATTCCCAGTTTAGTAGTTTACTGATCCAGTCATATTCCCTTTGCTCATTACATCCTTGCAGTACCATATGACAAGCAGAATTCTTTATCTTGGAAACCTGAACTTCCTTCACCCTCCTTCACCTGGATGTACTTCATACCTGGGATTCTATCACTCATTCAGAACAGACCTACTTTTAACCTCAGGATCATCATGTGATCGGCATCAGCAATGGATTGAGGATGGATTATCATCTCTCCAAGCAGCTCACCAACCTCCATTTAGCTATGATTACTAGAATCTAGGTCCTTCTCCTTTTAGTATGCCCAGAGGATGGGCAGACCACCACCCATGTGTCCTCAGAGGTTTTCTACACCTGGGTTTTTTTCCTCTCCTGAGTGCCAGGGGGTGTTACTATCTGTGAGTTGGAGGAGGTATCTTTTTGGGCCTTCTATTCCATACAGTTTACTACCTACATCCTACTGCACAAGGGTGGGAATAGAGTCAAGCCACAAAAAGTACTACAAGTTACACAAGCACTATATACCCCATCTCTCCTTATTGCTATTCCCAAAATATTGAATAGGAGGGCTGTGCCTGTGGTTCAATGTGAGGAATAGCTCCTCCCACAACCTCTATTTAACCCCTATGCTAACCACACCTTCCTTGCTTAGGGATCGTTTTTTCATCCACCACTATCCCCTTCTCCTCCTCCTCCTTCTCCGGCATTCTTCTCACCCTTGTTCCTGGGCCTTCAATTCCCTACAATTTACTACCTACATACTGACTACTCAAGGGTGGGACTAGACTAAAGCCACAAAAATGACTATGTTACACAAGCACTATATACCCCATCTCTCCTCCTTGCTATTCCCCAAACATTGAATCAATGACACACAAAAATACTTTTTCCCTGTAGGAATTGTCTTTTTATTTAGTCCTCTCACTTATTCACAGGTTTCTCTGTTGACTCATTCCAGGATTGGCCTCACAGCCACACTCACCCTTCCACCATAGTAGCTAGGTTTATTTTTTTCAATGACACACAAAAATGCTTTTTCCTGTAGGAATTTTCTTTTTAGTACTCTCACTTGTTCTCAAGTACCTCTGTCCTCTTAGGACAGACTGTGCCTCACAGACACACTCCCCCTTTCAACATTGTATCTAGGTTTATTTTTTTTTTTACATACAAAAATGCTTTTTCCTCTAGGAATTTTCTTTTGAGTCCTCTCACTTGTTCTCAAGTACCTCTGTCCTCTTAGGACAGACTGTGCCTCACAGACACACTCCCCTTCCACCACTGTAGCTAGGTTTATTTATTTATTTTTTTGAAACAAAATTGCTTTCTTCTGTAGGAATTTTCTTTTTATTTAGTCCTCTCTCTTGTTCACAAGTGCCTCTGTCCTCTCAGATCAGGTTCGACCTCACAGACACACTCCCCCTTCCACCACTGTAGGTAGGTGTATTTTTTTAATGATACAGAAAATGCTTTTTCCTTTATGAAGTTGTTCCCAATTTCCTCTGCCATCTCAGGAGTAGGACAGGCTCGGTCTCAATCTCAGCCACACTTCCCCTTTCAACACTGTAGTTATGTTTTATTTTTTTGTAAATCAAACAAATGCTGTTTTTCCTTAATGTAGTTTCTTTTTATTTAGTCTTCAACTGTTATTTCCAAATTCCTCTGCCCTTTCTCAGGTATTTCCTTTTTAATGTAAAAATAGTTTATTTTCTGTTATTTAGTTTGATTTTAATTGTTCAGTTCAGACTGGTAACAGTTCCTCCAACCCCACACAGTGCACACGAACTCAGACTCAAAACAATAATATATTCAATGCTGCATTTTCTTTTTTTTTCTTTTATCTTTCTTTATTTTTTTTGACATCTGTTGAATGGTGAATTAGCAATCTGGCCCCCACCAAGAGCCTTTCAGATGTCCACTGCCCTACCCAAGATGTTCTCTCACTTAATCCCCTCTCCCAATTAAGACTTTTTTCAGTATATGCTGAGTCCTTTTACTATTCCTTAGTTTGAAATGTAGCTCCCAAATGCTCCATAGTTTCTTTTAGGTATTAATCAAAAAAGCAAACACAAATATTGTAGAAGTAGTAATTTTATTTTAGTAGCAGTCAACAGTACAATTAGGCAAGCATCTGTCTCTCCAACAGTTAGTACCAAAATGGCTCCTCAAGCAGCAAACACTGAGCTGCAGTGTTCTCAAGCTCTGCCCACCTATCACATCGGCCAATAGCCAGGAATGACAGGCACTCTCCCTGCAGCTATTGGCTGCCAGGCCTGTCAGTCTGGCTTGATCTGGCCAATCTAGTGTCTCCGCCCTTCAGGCTCTTCGTGCTTGTGCTTGTAAGGGTACTCAATCACTCCTGCTGTTTGCCTAGTGCCCGTGTTTTCATTTGCCTCCATGACCACCACAGCGAGCATTTTTGGAGCAGAAGTGAGTACCCCAGGAGCCACATGACCTGTACTGTGGGAATCAGGTGACTGCCGGCTGGCCAGGATCCAGACAATTGGCAAGCTCCATCTACAGGAGCAAAGTAGCAGCACAGGGAGAAAGGAACAAAACAATTACTTTTTTAAATATTAGCAACTTGCGGCAGACGGACCCAGACTTGGAACAACTAAGCATTCAGCTCTTATTGATCTGGGTCTGTTAGACCACACTGGATCCAAGGTGGGGTTCTGATTTTCAGCAGGTCAGTCCATGCGTTACTATGTACAGCTGCACAGTACCACTCAAACTCTGCAGGACTGTGCAGAGGATGCAGTGGCTCGCAACTGTTGCAACAACCTCAGAATCTTGGGCCTGCCTGAATGCACTGGGGGATGATATTATTACCTTTCTGTAGACCCTCTTCAAGATGGAATTTGAACCTCCCAAGCATGTTGGAAATTGAACAAGCACATCAAGCACTGAGGCCCAAGCCCACACACCCAGAGGCTAGACCATGATCTAACATTCTCAGATTCCTTCGATACCAAGAGAAAGAACTTATCCTGCAGAACACCTGGCAAAAAGGCACTATCACCTACCAGTGGCATAGGCTTTACTTTGATAACGATTACTCTCCAGGCATTGCAGCACCATGAAGAACTTATGCCCTGGTGATGAAAACTCTCTGCCAACAAAAACTTAAATTTAAAACCCCTTATCCCGCTAAGATGATTATTTACTTTTTGGAAGGGGCAAAAATGTTTAATTCGGTGGGGGAAGTCTATGCAGAATTAGCTTGCAAGAAGATTGATGTCTCCCTCCCACACACTGAAATCAGCATTGGATCTATCCCTGGTTGCTAAGTTGGCCCAGACGTTATGGAATCAGACAACCCCAAGAGACCAATGCTGACAGCTGGGGGCTGCAGCCCTCCAATAGATAGTTGCCAGCTTCAAGAATAAAAGTATCCTGGCTTCCCAGCGAAAGCAGATGAACACTTAGAAGGCTGACTATGCTACCACCATCATTCATAAAGTTAGTCCTGAGCACCCTTCCCCATTGTTTAGCCTTGGTAATCGGCCCTGTGGTCTCCTGGTTTAATGCAGCTGGGCTGCTTGTTCTCCATCCCCCCAATCTGCTTGGTCTTCTTCTACCTCCCAGGTCAGCACCTTGAAACATTACCTGCTAGCTGCTAAACCTGATACCCCTGGATCTTTCCATCAATACTAGTCCTCTGGTAATAGCGGTTTCTGTCCTCTGAACCAGAGGCCCGAAGGAACCCTTCCAATTCAGCCTGGTGTTGTGGATCTTCTTAGTGAGCTTTGGGACCCTATGGCATATGGATAGCTGACTGTGCAAATTCCTACAATCGTCCAGTGTTGCTGAGCCACCATGTAGTGCAGTCACATGTGCATCAGTCTCATGGATGCCAGTGGCATGGGGTAAGTTACTCCCTGCTCCAGCCTAAAATCTTTACATTCTCAACTTCTCTTGGCCCAGTAGCCCTGTCAACTCCTTACTAGCTGACTCAAAACAACAGTGCTGGGAAGGTGATATGAGGGCATAGCTCAGCTCTTCCAGCATAGGTATCCAGACTAGGTTTGTGGCAAGCTGTAACATGGTGGAGCCAGGGGTGTAGAGTGTTGACTTCTATTCTCCTTTTGATGCAGCTGGCAGGTGAATGGTATTGGAGGTTAGTGGTTTGGTGCCAGTTCTTGGGGGTTGGAGATGGCTCCCTTTTGGGTGGGGGTGGCTACAGGGGACTGGGGGGGCCGAGGGGTATTTCCTGAACTGCTGATCAGATGGATCTACTGATGTGGAGAAGTGTGTGCCTGCCTACCACATTGTGTGTTTGGGATTTGCAGATGTAGTGCATACCAAAATAATCATATTACATGTGGATACTGCTTATTGACATAAATGGAATAATTATTTTCTTCTTTTTACTCACTTGGACTTCCTGAAGCATTTTATATAGTCCTCTCCCATCAGCACGGAGGTAGTAAACCTAATCACTTATTTTGTTAATTGCTCGATGGCCAGCTATTACTGAACCTATTCACTACTTTTTGACAATGTTTGAATTGCTAGCAGAACTCCCTTTTCAAGAAGATTTGGCAAGTTGGACTGTAGTTATACTCACAGTGCAGCCTCCTCTGCATTTGGGTTATGCGAGGGGTGGGGGGCTCAGGGTGAAGTCAAGTTATGATGACATGTCATTTAAGGCACTAACTCACAGCAGGTAGCTACACTTGCTTGCTGGCCTACATGGCTTCATCTTCATGTCTCTCCTCAGTGTCCTCCATTGATCATGTTTGTTCCACCCCATGTCCATTCCCTATATCATTCAGATTCCCTTTGCCTCCACCCCCCCAGTGGTGGGTGAGTGGGCTGAGGGGTGAGGCAATGGTGTAAAAGGCACCCCCAATCCCCACTGGAGGATTGCATCTGGCCCATAGAAGTACCACACCTCTTCCCCATTCGGGGATGATAAGGGATCATACCATATGGTTGGACACTAGACATGTGCCTGAGGGACTAGGCAGCCTTCCTGTCCCCCTGGATTCTCTCTCTCTCTGCGATATCCCTCTGGTACTCCCCCCCTTTTTTTCTCATTTCCCTTTTTGTCTGGATATTTTGGTTCAGAAATACTGGCTTGGGCAACCATGGGTTGGGGAAAGGAGTGCTGGTGTTTTGTAGTGATGCCATTCTGGGGAACCAGGCAGGGTTGCTCAGTGTCACCCCTTTTATTTGCCATGTAGTATATTGAATCTTTGGCACAGTCTATCCGAGAATCCCCACATGTGTCAGGGATACCTTTGGGAGGTGATAAACATTGGGTAGCCCTCTACACAGATGATGTGCTCTTCTACCTAGATAATCCCGATAGTTCACTCCCGGCTGTGTTCCAGATACTGGATCGCTATGGTGCAGGCTTGGGGTATAAGATCAATGCCACAAAAACAGAAGCCCTAACCTTTCATTATCAGACTACACAAGAGATCAAACAATGATATTCATACTGCTGGGATTTAGAGGAACTAAAGTACTTGGGGATCTACTTGGCAAGAACTCTGTCGGCCACCATATGGAACAACTATACCCCTTTCTATAATCAAATGATGCAGGATCTCACACAGTGGAATTTGTTGACCCTGAGTCAAACTAGAAGAGTGGAAGTGATCCAGATGGTGATCCTACCAAGGGCACTATATCTTTTCCAAAATGTCCCTCTTTCCATATCACTTAGCACATTTCGGCAGTGGAGCAAAACAATAACCAGATTCCTTTGGGCCAGACTCTATCCCCAGCTTAAACTCTCCACATGGTTCCTCCTTAAGGGTAGAGTAGGCCTTACCCTCCCAGATTTTAAGCTTTACTACTGGACTTCACATCTCCACTTTACTGTACTTCAGTACCTAGGGGCTCCCCGAACACTGCAGCAAAGAAGAGACAGGGTTTCTTCCTGACTTGGACTTTGTCAAAGCCATGTATCATTTGGATATGCAGCCTGGACATCTCACAGGCCTTAATCCATGGCTTCATTATCAAGTCTCGGTCTGGATAGCCATCCGCAGTGCATTGCATTTAGTTCCCTTCCTTAGTTTACTTTGTCCTATAGCCCTGTTGGAGCACTTCCAGACAGCCCTGATTGAGCTTGCCTTCTGGAGGTGGGAACATCTCTCACTACAATACACTTACCAGTTTATGGCAAGGGTGATGCTCTTACATCCTTTAATGACATTCAACTGGTGTTCGGCCTCTGGCAGTGTGATTTCTATAGACACCTACAACTACAACATTATTTTAACAACCTCCCAATAGGGGTCCGCTAAACTGAGTCCAACCCAGCTATAATTAATTCCCTTGTTTCCGTAATGCAGACAGGTTACACTAGACACATGATCTCCCTTTTTTATAAGTCTCTGATAGGCACTATGGGTGACTCAACAGAATATGTGCTGCAGAGGTGGTGGGAGGAACTTGACCAGACAATCAGAATAGAACAGTGACACAAGTCCTGTCAAATAATCTCTAAAATTAATTGTTCTCACCAATGGCAGGAATCTGCATGGAAACACCAGATATGGTTCTTCAAAACACCGGCTGTAATGGCACAGTGCCACACAACTAAGGATGACACCTGTTGGAGGCACTGCAAGGACACTAATGTACACCATCCCCACATAATGTGGGCAGCCCCATTCTAAAACTCTTTTTTTTTGGACACTCCAAGTGGAAGTGGACGAGCTGTACAAGAGGCCAATGCGTCTGTCTGCTGAAATGTTCCTATTATGAGTGCCTCTGCATGGCCTGGGTGATTCCCACTCCTGTTGCCTTTTAGATATCTTGCTTATAGCGGCAAAGAAGGCAATCACTAAGGCCTATCTCACACCCTGGGTTCCAACCCTGGCAACTTGCAGAGCCATAATCAATCAGATTTATTGGACAGAGAGGATTATGCACATACTGAATGATAGAGTGGAACTCTGCTCTTCAAGATGGAATGGGTGGACCCTGCACATGATGACTAAAGATCCATGCTTTTTCCCTTGTTGGTAACAAGGATTTATAGCATAGCCCCTTCTCCTTCTTAGTGTAGATGAGCCCAATACAGCACCAGCTCATGGAGTTCTGCCAAGTGAATACTTTGTTCTAGTACAGTGGCTGGTCCTGTTTCTTGCTCCCTTGCCCCTCCTCCCTTAGGGGCTTGTTCCCAGTCCCCTTGGCTCCCTGCTCCACACACATGGTGCCCTTTCAGTTGAGCCTGGGCTTGAGGAGGTTTAAGTTGCACATTGATATCACTCACTTCCTCACCCTGCGCTGTGCCTAAGGGACTGGCAGTGGATGACATAATTGATATTATTACCCTGTAGACTAGGAATGTTTCAAAACATTTTTTGAATTATGATTGCACACTGAGCTGTATGAACTGCTATATTATACATATGGATACTGCAGACTTTGAAAATGTTAAATAAAGATTATATTTGCACAAAAAGGGAATGTGTTAAAAGATCAAAAATGTGAACACTGAAATATGTACATCTATTGTTTTTATCTTTTATCCTTTTGTAATTGTTAATGAACATGTAACCCCCCCAGACTATTATACCTTTAATACTCCCTTGATGCTTACCCATGAATAGGTGTTCACTACCATCAGAGCTGATTTGCAACATTTGTGACAAGACTGGGAATCACCCAATAGCTGTGCTTACTGAATCTGATGTGAGTCTGCACCCTTGCGAGACTGGTTCGAAGTGTGGATTTGTGCTGGAACAGCAATGTTTGTATTTGTAAGGGGGTCTGTTCATGAAAAGGGGTTACCAAAGTGTGACATGAGGGTCAAATTTTCAGATTACTTCTAGATTAGTTTTGTGATTCATTTCAAGATACTACGACCCAAGCATGAAAAAAGAAACATATTGGGAGATAAAAGCTTCACATGTTCCTGAGATAAAATAACGCTAATGTGGTGAGTGTAACAAGTGACACCACAAATCGTGGTGAATGTAACATGTGACACAAGACACTTGTTTTAGTTGTAAAAAGTTTACTAACATACGTCATGAGTTGTATTAAACATGAAAAACAAATATTTACAAGAATTATATTGCATTAATGTCAAATCTGATGTTTGGCTCCACGTACCATGGTGAATGTAACAAGTGACACCACACATATGTTGTGCTCACTAAAAAAGTTGCCTAACAACTAACATACTACTACTGGCTGATATAATGCTACAGAACATGTAAAAAATTGACAATTATATTACTGGCAAGTGTGATGTTTGACACCACATGCCGTGGTGAATGTAATGAGTGACACCATACATTTCTTTTAGTTGTAAAACCTTTACTGAACATGCCTAACAGCTAACATGCTGCTTCTAATGATTGAAATAGTGCCACAAGAGCTGAAGAAATTTGACAATTCAACAACATTACTGACAGATGTGATGTTTTACCCAACATACCGTGTTGAATGTAATTACCCATCAAATGTGTTTCCATTTTTAAAAAAACTTTACTGAACATTACTAACAGCTAACATACTACTGGCTTATAAAACATGAGTTGACAAGAATGGGTAACCTTATTGGTTGAGTCTCTTTGTGAGGCTGTATATTAAGTTAGCATTAATCCATGGGCCAGTGGAGTGACTGTGGAGTTCTGCTGCCAGCTCGTGTTTTTGAAGATTGAAAAGCAATGTGTAGGGATGTCTATTTTCAATCCTGTTATTAAGCGACACTATTGTATTGCAGTATGGACACCAGTTAATTCCAACGCCGTCTCAGAATTTCGTATTTGGTATTGATGGTCTGCAGTTCCTCAGGTAGTAGATTGAGAGTGCCCTTCCCTTCAAAGTTTATGGGCCCCTAAAATATGCGCATTGTCTTCTGTATTGAATCTGTGTCCTTGCGTCATGGCCATGTGAAGCAGCTAGCCCCACGCTGCTGCATAAAGCTGAAATGGTATTTGCCACTCTCATCCATGGTGGTTAGCTGACCAATGTAGAAGGTTTTTGAATAATACACGACATAACATTTGTTCACCTGTATATGTTCTTTTGACTTCACTTTCTTTGAACAGGCAGAAGGAGTTGTTGCATCAAAGCTCTGGTTGGTGGTGCTGCTGATTGATGGAAGAGCTGGAGTCTCAGGAACCATGGCAGATGAAGGAGTGGCTGTGTCAGAGCTCTGGTTGGTGGTGCTGCTGCTGCTTGAGGGAACAGCCAGAGTTTCAGGAACCATGTCTTTGTCTGGATGGATTGGCAGGGTAGTATCAGGCATTTTGACAGGAGATGCTGAGGTCGCATGTGTGATTGGCATGTCATGGCTCGAATATCCAGAAGATTTCCCAAGTGTATGTAACTTCCATGATTCCACATGACAAGAGTTCTCACATGGGCTGCCTTCCCTTTGACATGGTCTACAGATAAAGCTCAGTCCTCTTGTTACAACCACACCTTCTGCCACAGATTTAACACTATGGATCCTCCGTGTTCCAGGTATGGTGCTCACTTCAGGTCCTGCTCGCCGTTTGATTTGCCCATCTCCTACCCAAAAGAAGGTTCTTAGCACATGGCTGCATCCTTCATTGTCAGGTTTTTTTGTCAGATTACTTGCACAAAATTGGAATAGTTCTTCTGCATTAAAAATCACTGCTCGACGATTCTGTACCATCAGACTTGCAGCAGATTTGTTGACAGCACTTTCTCCGTCTGATGGGCCTTTCCCATAATGTGAACCAAAAAAGGCTTATTCAGTTTGAAACCTGTTCTGTATTGATGAAGATGAGATAGAGTTAAAAGCCCACTTAGATTTATATTGGCCTCCACAGCCATCAGGGAACTATATCACTCGTTCGATATTCAGTTTTGCGAATGTTACACAGATGTCTATTTGCAAGTCCCACAAAATGGTGAACAGCATGGTGGTCATGCTTAAGGTCATTTGATATAAAGTCAACATACTCGGTGACAAGGCCTTCACATTTTGAACACCTGTAGTATGTCACTATAGGGTGTACTGTGGCTTGTTCATGGTGCCAGTGGCAGGACTGAATTTCATCTTGGAACTTACAAGTGTAATTCTCTCCGAAGTCCAGCACCATTATGACCCAACCTGTTGGCATTTGGTCTTTCAGAGTTATGAACTGATTATGTTGCCATGATGCAACGTGCAGATGTTGGCACAAAAAACTCACATCTTCTGTTACCATTTCCATAAGTTGAGTCACGGTGGTTTGTTTGCGTTGGAACACTTTTCTAGACTGTTTAATCACAGTGTCATTCATGTCTCTGGTCACACTGACAGTCTGCCATTGGAACCATTTGACTAGATAATTTCCATGTTTCTGCACAAGTTCCTCTGTTTCCTTAAATATTGCATTGGTACTGCAGTTCTCACAAGTTTTGCTGATGCAATTGTTTGCAAAAAATTTGTCACCAGGTGGGCGTAGGCACATGGTGAGCTCAACAGCCCTATAAATGTTTTCAGTTTTGCATTGTGGCAAATGTTTAACATTGGCAAACTGATTCAAGGATCGCAGCTTTAACGCTGCATTGGCACAGTACTCACATAGGCACTGATCCAGTTTTTGTTGCTTGGCAAGTTTGATATTTGTTGGTCTCAGGATGCTGAACTTAGTGGACTCTATTTTTGTTTCAGGGTGTTGCTGGTGAAACTCCTGGTGGAGGCTATTAAGGCTCTTGTCCAAGAAAGCCTTTGTTGTCCTAGTCCTTTTGGAAACTGCCTTCTTGTGAGGCAGTGGTGTAGAAGAGACCTCAAAGAAGTTCTTAACATTCTTCACTGTTTCTGCAGATAGTGTGGCCTTGTGCTGCTTGCTCCTTGGCTCTCTTTCCCCCCTTGATGCCCTCATCATTCTCCTCCAGCTGATTCCAAGTGCTGTGCTTGCACCACGGAGCATTCAGTACTTTTTCATCACCAGAAAAGAACTGATAAAGCTCTTTTTGAATTCCTGCTGCTGTTTGGTATTGCATTCCTTCAGCTGCAACATTTTCTCCTTTATAACCTCAACCATCTTGTCCTGAAGGTTAGTGCGGCAGGTCAAGCTCATGTTTTGCTTTGCCAGGGCATTCTGTTTTGCTGGTGAGCATGATGAAATTACTTCTGCAATTGTGCAAGCAAACTGTATGGGTGACTGTGGTAGTCCTTGTCGTGCTCTCTGAACTGCTTTCCTGATAGCGCTCTTTGAGCACCGGTTGGCCACTGGGGTGTCACAGGATGTATCCTGGGTCAGGTCGGCCATTGGGGTATCACAGGATGCATCCTGGGTCAGGTCAACAATTGAGGTATCACAGGATGTATCCTGGGTCACACACGTGTTTTCTGCGAGAGTCACATTGCACATGGCACAGGTGGCAGCGGGTGGGGGTGGGGATATGCAAATCGGTATCTTATTCTCTTTATTTTTCTTGTACAGTTCCCATCTTTTTTCATTTAATCGTCTGTGTTTCTGACTAGACATGCTTTTCTGTTCTTTTTGTTTTCTCTCCCTCCAACATGCTCTTTTTTCTTTCTTCTTTTGTGAATCTTTTCTGGTGGTTGCCTTTGAAGAAGTGGCTGGGCAGCCTGCAGCCACTGCAGCTTGGGCCTTTCGTCCTCTGTATCACTGCATTCTTAATCTGGCCTTCTCATTACAGTTTTTCCTCTTTTCTTCATCCATTGTATCTCAATAAGACTGTGACCGTGCTTTGCATTTCTCCAAATAGCTGGCATAATATTCTGGATCCTTACTGACATTTTCTCGGTACCACTGACTTCTCTCCTTTTCCAACAGTGCAGAGGGGGAAATATTCAGTGCATCTCTGATGAAATCTGCAGTGGATACATGAGGTCTTCTTCTCATCTCCATTGCTTCAAAAACATAAATGTCTGACATTAGCTAGGCATTCCTCACAAATAAAAAGCAGCAGACAGAGAGGCTGCACAGGAAATAGATGGACTGACACAAGAAGTACGTACACACCTCACAAATGGCATGAAGCGGATGAGCTGATCAAAGGCAACATGCTCCACATTCTCAGGCAAACAGACCAATGGAGGGAGATGCGCTTAAACAGTCAGACCGAAGGAGATGCACTCCATATTCTGAGGCAGACAGACTGACCAAAGGAGACACACTCCATATTCTCAGGCAAATAGATGGACTAAAGGAGACGTGCTCCACTTTCTCAGGCAAACAGACTGATCGAAGGCGACGTGCTCCACATTCTCAGGCAAACAGACACATTGAAGGAGATGCGCTCCACATTCTGAGGCAGACAGACCAACTGAAGGAGATGCATGCCACATTCTCAGGCAAACAGACCAACCAAGGAAGATGCACTCCACGTTCTCAGGCAAACAGACGATCGAAGGTGACATGCTCCACATTCTTAGGCAAACAGACCGACCGAAGGAGATGCACTTCATATTCTGAGGCAGACAGACTAACCAAAGGAGACACACTCCATATTCTCAGGCAAATAGACGGACTAAAGGAGACGCGCTCCGCTTTCTCAGGCAAACAGACTGATCGAAGGTGACACGCTCCACATTCTCAGGCAAACAGACCAACCGAGAGAGACGCGATCCACATTCTGAAGCAGACAGACCGACCAAGGGAGACGCGTACCACATTCTCAGGCAAACAGACCAACCAAGGAAGATGCACTCCACATTCTCAGGCAAACAGACCAATCAAGTGAGATGCGCTCCACATTCTGAGGCAGACAGACTGACCAAGGGAGACACACCAAATATTACCGATGGAAACATGCTAAACATTACCAAAGGAGATGGGCTACACATGCCACAAGAATCAGAAGGGCAAAGGAGAAGTACTCAAAATTTTATGTAAACAGTCACTAAAGAAACAAACCATCCAAAAAAGGGCAATTTGCACAGTCACTTAATAGAAGGTGAAACCAAACAGCAACATGGATCTCAATCCCCCCCCCACCAAACAAAGGAGGGTGCATGATGTTTAAAATGGCTGAACATAGGGGAACAAACATAGCTGGAACAAAGGCAGGAGTGCAGTTTACAAAAAAAAAAATGTTAACTGCTTTTAAGCCACTAAAAAAGGCAGATGTCCCTCTAGCTATGTCTGTGCTCACCTACGTTTGCCCCAACAGTCCCATCACAGTAGCAGAAACCACATAGCAGAGTGGATCTCAGTCCCCCCCCAACCAAACAAAGAAGGCCACATGGTGTTTAAAATGGCCGAACATAGGTGAACAAATAAACACAGCTGGAAAGGCAGGAGTGCAGTTTCCCAAAAAAAAATGTAAACTGCTTTTAAGCCACTAAAAAAAGGCTGATGCCCCTCCAGCTATGTCTGTGCTCACCTACGTTCACCCAGACTGTCCCATCACAGAAGCAGTCTAAACCACATAACAGCATGAATCTCAATCCCACCCTCCACCAAACAAAGCAGGCCGCATGGTGCTTAAAATGGCCGAACATAGGTGAACTAACAAACACAGCTGGAACAAAGGTAGGAGGGAAGTTTACAAAAAAAAAAAAATGTTAACTGCTTTTAAGCCACCAAAAAAGACCAATGTCCCTCCAGCTATGTCTGTGCTCACTTACGTTCGCCCCAACAGTCCCAGCACAGTAGCAGAAACCACACAGCAGCATGGATCTCAACCCCCTCCACCATCATCAAACAAAGGAGGCTGCATGGTGCTTGCTCAAAATGGCTGATCATTTTATTTTTTTTATTTATTTGTAAAATCAGTTTACAACCTTTGAGCCAGAGGCTCGTTTCCAAAGGTACTTCGTCACATTAAAGACATACATAGTGTTTTTGGTTACATAGCATAGGTTTGCAAAACAACAGGCGTTCAACAGAGGCGCCATGTCACAATGAGGTCAGACGAGTACATTTAGGTTACAGGGTACATGTAATTGAGAACAGGTGTTACAAAGTTGGTATCAAAATTGAACAATCTAGTAGGTAAACACTGAAACAGCTGGCACTGGCCAGGTTAGACATAGGCACGGTGTACCGGGAAGCGGTGGTGGGGATGGTTAGGTGGAGAGCCACCCGGAGGGCGTTGTCATGAGAAGTAGAGGTGGAGGCTACTTTCAGAGACAGGAGCAGTTACGAGTGTTGATGATTTGGTTTCGAAGGGTGGTTTTGAACTTGGAGATGGTGGTGGCATTGGTGATGGAGAAGGGAGAGAGTTAAACCAGGATGGTGCTCTATAGCAGAAGGACATCTGGCCACGGCTGGTTCTTGATTTGGGGGACCATTAGAATGGTCTTGTTGGATGACCGTGTTGCAATAGTGGGAGGGCTCTGGTGGATGGATGCCGTTACCCCGGGGGGGAGAGCCCAAGTAGGGTTTTTTTTGTGAGGAGACAGGTTTGATATCGGAGCCGTTCATCCAGGGTAAGAAGTTTAGCCTCGACATACAGCTGACAGGTGTGTGTGAGCCTGGGGGCACCAGTAATCAATCTGCAGGCTTTATTCAGGGTTAAGTGAATTTTTTTGAGTGCAGTGGTGTCGGCAGCACCATAGACTGGTAGACCATAGTCTACAAGGGACAAAACGGATGACTAAAGCTAACTGGAGTGCATTTGGGAGGCAGGTTCTATGGCGGAAGAGGATGCCAAGCCGTGTGTTAGTGGTGGATGTTAGGCATCATGTGGTTGTGAAATGTGAGGGCTGAGTCAAAGGTAACCCCAAGGTATTTGTAAGAGCAGACTTGTTCCAGTGGCTGATTGGTACTAGGAAGGATATAGAGTGGGTGGTTGCTAGCTTTGTTTTGGGGGTGGGAAAAGAGCATAGCTTTGGCCTTTTTAAGATTGATGACGAGTCTGCACTCCTTAAACCAGGCTTCGGCACTGTTGAAAGACTGCTGTAGGGTGTCCTGGAGGGAGATGGGATTGCGGTGGGTGGCAAAAAGGATAGCGTCATCTGCATACAGGAGAATTTTGCCAGGGCATGCACTGGGCAGGGTGTTCAGGTAGAGCGAGAAGAGAAGGGGGCCCAGGATGGAGCCTTGGGGGACCCCAGAGTGAATGGGACGGGTATCAGAGAGTGTCCCATTGATTTTTACACACTGTGATCGAGAGGCAAGATAGCTTGTGCACCATGCTAGGGGGACAGCTGAGAGACCAGTGTGGCAGAGGGCATTCAGCAGAAGTGGATGGGAGACAGTGTTGAAAGCCTTTGAGAGGTCGATGAACACTGCACCAGCTAGGGAGCTGGTATTCAAGGAGGAGTGTAGGAAGTTGGAGAATTCAATTAGGGCAGTGCTGGTACTGTGACCAGCACGGAAGCCATGTTGCTCTGGGTATAAGATGTTATGCTTAGCCAGATAATCAGTGAGTTGAATGGCCACCACTTTCTCCAGGGCTTTAGAGATGGGGGAGGATGGATATTGGCCGGTAGTTGTTGGCCGACGACCTGTCGCCCCCTTTATGAATTGGTGTGATTATGGCTGTTTTCCAAGCCATGGGAAATTGTCCCAGGCAGAGTGATTGGTTAATTAGGCTGGTGAGTGGGGCCAGGACTTCATCTAGCACCAGCCTGAGGATACTGGGGTCCAGTGAGTCACTGCCGGGACTGTTGCTATTCAAAGCTTTGATAAGGATGGGTCTGGCTTCTCGGGTGGAAATCTTGCGCAGGTAGAAGCTGAGGTGCTGGAGGACAGGGGGAGGTTGGTTGGGGGACGGTCAAAGAAATTACTAGGGAGGACTGAGCTAAGGTCAGTGAAAGCGGTGTTGAGCCAGTTAGCTATGGTGGCAGCCTCGGTGGTGGTAGTGCCATTTCTAGTGAGCTGGGATGGGGCAGGGGAGCGAGCTTTTCCATTAAGTTGTTTAATATTATCCCAGAAAGTCCATGCCGAGCCCCAGGAGGAGGAGGTAAGGGTGGCCTGGTAATGGTTGGCCTTGGCTTTCCGGATAGCCCAGAGCACTTATTCTGGGCTGCATTGTAAGCCTGCCTATCAGACAGACGACCCGTTTCAGTGGCAAGGTGCCAGAGGTTATCACGATTTCTTAGTAATTGTATAAAAGCAGGGCTAACCCAGGGTGCATTCTGCTTTTTGGACCGGATTTTGGTGAAGGGTGCAAAGAGATCACAGGCCATGTTGAAGGTGTGAGTGAAGAAGGCGAGGGCAGTGTCAATGTCGGTTGCACAACGAATGGGGAACCAGTTTATCTGGGTGAGGAATACTTTAAGTTTTTTCAGCCCACCAGGGCGGAGGCGCCTGCAGAGGGTGGTCTGGGCTTTGGGTTTGGGATTGGAAACTGCCCAATGAAATAGGATAGGGGAGTGGTCACTTAGGGAGTCTGGTAGGACCTGGATGTTTTGGATTTTATGGGGTCGGTTAGTTATAATAACATCCAGAAGGGTGCTGGTACCTCTCTTAGGGTTTATTCTCGTGGGCTGGGTGATGAGTTGCGTCAGGTCTTGGGCGGCAAATGAGTCTCTGATCGCGGATGAGGAGGTGCTGAGCCAATTTACATTAAGGTCCCAACTAGGATTTGTTCTGCCTTATGGTGGAGGGTGGCCAGGTAGTCAGTTAAAGATACCAGGGCCGGGTGCTGGTTCTTTGGGGGAACGTAGGCTGTGGTGAGATAGAGAGGGCTCCTAGAGGGGTCCGGGGTAAGTTTGAGGGTAAGAGCCTGGGCCCCATTTACTAGGGCAGGGGTGGGGAGTGCGTCCAAGTATTTGTGTCCCTAGTGTAGATTGCACAGCCTCCCCTCGCTTTGCCTACTCGGTCCTCCCGTATAGGGTATAGCCTGGGAGGAGACAAATGAGTCAGGGGTGGATTGGACAGCCAGGTTTCAACCAAGGCTATGATATCTGGTTGATGAGCCAAGGCCCAGCACTGTAGGGCGTCAAATTTTTCAGCAGGCTGCATATGTTCATGGAGGCTACTTGAAGACCAGTGGGCTGGGTGGGTGGGTGGGAGGGGCAGGGCCGGGGTTGGGATGTATGTTCCCTGTCAGGAGTAGAAGGAGGAGAATGGCTCTGGTCAGAGGGTGGCAGATGGAGAGTTCGCCGGAGCGATAGGATGAGGAAGGGGTTTTGTAGCACAGGGGTGGGTAGGGCAGCACAGGCAGAGAACGCATGATCAGAGGTGCAAGGGAGCAGGGGGAGGAAAGGTAATGTCTGGATGGGGAGTGAGGTGGAGAGGAGCATATGGGGTGTGTGGAGGAGGAGGGAGGGAGGAGCAGTGGTAAAGGAGGAGGGGAAGACAGATGGGTAGGTAGGAACACTGGAGTAGTGAGGCCGAGGGTTAATTGGGACAATAGGGTTGGTGGAAGGCAAAAGAAGGAGGAGGAGAAGATAGAGGCTGGTGAGCAGGGGGTGCACATGCATAGTTGGTAAGGGTGGGGGAGCTGAGATGAAGAAAGAATGAGGAACTAGGATGACAGAGGGGAGATAGTAGTGAGAGGTCACCTCTAAGTGTAGTTGCTGCTTTGGTATAGTGGCAGAGCTGGTGCCTGAGGTGCACAGGGCACTAGGTTCAAGCCTTGCCCAGGGTAGCAGAAAGGAGCCTAGCTAGTGGCTGTAACAGCAAGGAGTTGGGTTCAAGGTCTGCAGAAACAATCAGATAACACTTTAGCAGTGTCTGAGGATTAGAGTGTTTTTTAGAGTTTTGAAATCCTGCAGAAATAATAGACAGGTGTGCTAGCTGAGTGGTGGAACTGCTGACTTTGACAGTGAGAGTGTAGGGTGCAAAGGCAGCAAGAGAGAAGTGGTAAACTTATATTTTGTCAGGTGGGGAGGTAAGAGACTAAAAGGCATAGAAAGTAGGAATAAAATAGGTAGACAGTGTGGTTAAGAAGTAGAGCTGTTGACTCTGACTGCAAGGGTACTGGGTTTGAGCACAGCTTAGGGACAGAGTGTAGAACGTTTTTTTTTAATTCAGAAAAGGAGGGAGGAAGGGTTAAGAGTTTGAAAGTAGAGGAAGATGTTGGCCTTGTTCATTGGCTTAGAGGTTAGTCAGTAGACTTTGGAAAAAAGGGTACCAGGTTTGATGCTGCCAGGTGCTTAGTGGTAGGCTGATGAGAGAAGTGAGGAAAGTAGGTAGCAGAAAGGATTCAAAGGGAACTGCAGTGATCTCTAGTGGGTAGGTTTGCAAACAGTTGCTAGGAAGGGGTAGAGAGTTGAAAGAGGAGCTAGAGTGGAGAGTGCAGCAACCCCTAGTGGTTGGTGTCTGTAAGCTGCAAATGGGAAAGTGGACACTTTAGTAAAAAGAAGGGTAGGTCACATGATGTGACACATGACCTGCCAGCAGCAATAAATGAAGTGCCAACCCTGGGTGGGGGGCTGGTTAGGACGGGAAGTGCCTCACAACAGTCAGGCTGTAGTGCAGGACACTTTACCTCTTACAGCTCTGGCAATCCCCGAGTTCAGTCTCCGCTGCTGGACAGAGTTCAGGTGCACTAACACACCTGTGCAAAGGTACAAGGACCATCCAGGTGTGTTTGTTGCCTATGTTTTGCCACACATTCACACCAGCAAATAAAGTAAACTCTTGCATAATTTAGCCAAAAGAAAAACATCCTTACCTGGTTCTGAAACACCACACCAGAAGTCAGCACCACAAAAAATTAAAAAATGCACAGCTACCATTAGGTCCAATGACTCCCCCTCCCCCCCATGCTGGAAGTCCTGCAATTGAATGTTGCAGTTTCCCTGAACAATCTGTAACATTTGCTGGCATTAATGTAGAGTAACTGTGACACCAGGCAAACCACGTGGTGAATGAACATGTAACCCAAAGTGTCTGGTGTCACAAACTAGCACAAAACATGTATTAACACTCCAAAATCCCCCCTACCATGCTGCTTTTATCTGTTTTTAATGTGCCCCAAATCCTAAACAGGGAGCCCTATAGCCAGCGATAATTACATATTTCCATGGACTTAACACCACTGGTCAGCATGGTGATCGTAAAACAGGGCCTACCTCGGATGATCGTAGCTCAGGCGGGCGGCTGTGACACAACGACTTCTCTCTTCACGTGCTCCAAAGGAAAATGGGGCTCCCCTTTGGTGTTTGCAGTTTTTAAACTGCAAAATTGTCTCTGCCCATTGGCATGCGGCATCGCGAGTTCTGGCAGATCCAAATGTGGGTCTGGGGCGCGTAGCGTGAGTGGCGAACAGCAGAACATGTGTGATGCAAACCGAGCATGGGGTGAAAGGTTGCCAACTGGGAGACCAAAAGCACAGTTAAAGAAACACAGCAGAACAGCTAATGATGCAAGGGAATTTGGGGATTCTGATTCAGGAGCATTTAAAGGCACAGCTGCACCACAAGCTATTTGGGGAGGCTCTGGATGAATGTAACATGCTGAGACAACAGCAGTTACGTTCCCTATAGTAAATAAAAGGGTGAATAAATTTTATATAGACTACCAAAAAAGGGACAGATTGTTTGCAAACAAAGCACACACAAGTGTACTGCAGAAAAAAGTTGTATTGTGGGGCAGACAGCAAAAACAAAAGTGTTTAGGAGGAAAATAAAACAAGAGGGTTTCAATGTCACATTTTTGCATACTAAAGAACAGCCAAAATGCTGGTTGATTTACAAAAAAATATATATTTGCACACCATGAAACTGGATGTCCTTATGTTTTATATCTCTACTAATGACCCACTATGAATAGCAATACCAAGGGCATTGCTGACACTTTTGAATTTTTTTGCATTGTCACTTGTATATATACTGCCCATTGGTAACCCCTTTTCATGAACAGACCCAAGGGCTTTTGTAGAAAACTGATTTTGGACTACACATTGGTGCTATTTTGTCACCTCTGACCTGTTTTGCCATGGCAATGGGTGAGAGGGTGACTGGCTACCCAATCAGGTAACTCTGTCGGAGGAGAGAGCCACAAGGACCCATAGACTTGTGGCGGGCCTCATTAATCCAGGTGCCTTTCTAGCTGCCAATTGCCTGAGTTGACAGACATCCAGGATTGCCTACTGTGAATGAAAGCCCAAACAATCAATCTGAGCTGCTAATTCCCCAGTGAACAGTAAGGGCTGAGCTGAACCCAAGTCAGTCTTAGTCTGCATGCACTGCTGAATGGACCGTGAGTGCTGCTGGCCGCTGGTGCTGCAGAGACAGACTGCATTTGTTGGTGAGACGAACAGAGTGATAAGCAGATCTCTTGTTTAAAAAAAGAGGAATCTGCATGCTGAACACGCCACAATTTTTTTTCCTATATTCTTTTTTTTCCTCCTTGTTCCCTCAGACGACTGCAGGCAGGTCCTGGTCCTTTCACCCTGCCTGCCACCTATGTCCATCCACCACTGCCCCCGGTACTACCGAGCCCAAGTATCCCCCATGGATTTCCCCCTGTGGGGGGGCCAGGAAGGAGAGGGCCGTCCTCCCCCCACTCAGTACAAGTCTAGATCGGGGCTGTTTCTGGTGATCTGGTGGCAGAGTAAGAAGCCAGTTGGCAGGCAGGGCTTTACTGAGCCTGTGGTCACCCTTTTTCCATTGTTCTGTTCCCCCCATGACAGTGAACACACCCGCTTACTATTACACCATGTTCTTGCCTCCCCGACTCCAATACTGCCACCCTGCCTCCACCAGGAGGCAGCCAAGGAGCAGGGATAACAATCTCACCTTCCCCTGAGAGAGGACAGCTGTCATCAGATGCTCGATCCTCTCCCTCCCCTGCTGGCCCCTAGCAACCTGAGCTTGCTTCAGACCCCAGGTTGCCAGTGTGGTGTGAGGTGTGGCATCCAGTGCCTCAGCTCTCAGCACCACCAAGCCAGCCAAACACCCCACAATCTGAAGCTGAGGTACAGCTTGAAAGTGACTTTGCTGTACGCAGTTTGATTTGGGATTGAATCCACATGATCAGCATAATTGTCAGGTGTTGGTCATCGCTACCTCTGTAGGACTGGATGCCACGATGTGTAGGAATGAGTGCATCTCAGAAGACTGACACAGGTGAAGCCAACTTGTGAACTACTGATTTCTGGAGCTGAGAGACCTGACTTGTATCAGAGGGACAACAGAAGCTCTGAAACACCAATTTCATCCCAGATGGGAGCAAGGGCAGACAGCAATCAACCAGAGAGGGATTGCTACATACTGCTCCATCAGTCCCCTGCATCAAGGAGATACCCTTGTTTGGGAACCATGATTAAACCAGGGATTGCTCTGCAACATAACCTAAAAAATAGTTGGGAAAGCATTTACTGGATTGGTCATCCAGCTAGGAGTTACAGTCGCCTCAGTTGGAGATTTTCCATTTAATGGCCTTTGGGTTTGGGGTTTTCTATTTCACAAAGCACTGCTAACTTTTCATACAGTTCAGAGTTGCCATTGCTCAGCTACAATACAGAGAATGAATCCAGTGCTGGCTCTAGAGGGACTACATATCTGAAAAAACATGCTTGAGGGCTAAAATAGCCACACTACTGATGAAATAAGAATTGCTAAACCCCCAAGGAACTGGAAGGGGACATGATCAGTTGTGTTCCAGGACAGTAGCTGCTGCTTGTTGATTTTACAGGGTTCTTGTGGATTTTACTTGGTAGAAGGTTATTTCTTTGTGTTTTTAGTGAAGCTGATTGAATTGGAGACCTGTTTCCTTTGGCAACAAACATATTTTGGGGGCTTTGGGTTGAATTTTGATTCATTGTTGCTGACTTCAGTAGCTGCAAAGATTACTGCATAGTGGGGAAGGGTGTTAATGGTCTGTCAGGTCTCACTCAGCTAATTGACTGGAGGCAGAGCTGAATCAGGTTAGTGGTGTTGGCTGCTTTGTCTCCTCAGAAGGAACTGGAAGGGACAGGATCAGTTGTGTTCCAGGACAGTAGCTGCTGCTTGTTGTTTTACAGGGTTCTTGTGGATTTTACTTGGCAGAAGGTTATTTCTTTGCTTTCTTACTTCTAAGGGCTAGCAGGGTATTGTTGTGGGGCTGTTGGAAGTTTGAAAACTGGTTTGGTGGCTGTAAGTGGGCTCATTTGTTGGATGTTTCACTGTGTAACAGGCTGCGCTGGTGGAGGCCTATTTCTTCTGATTTAAAACCTATTTGGTGGGATTTGCTTGGGCCTGGGTATTTGGCTGCTGGGCTTGGAGGAGACACAGGGCTGATACACTCTCTTGAGTCGGGTGTCTGCCAAGACCCACCTCCCCACCCTCCCTCCCAGAGTTCTGCTACTTTATAGGGGAACACCTGCCCTGCAATTGAGGAAAAGGCTGCAGGTGCAGCTCATGTAGTTCTAAGCCACTGGGGTTGGATTTAAAGGCGGAGAGAGGAGCTTAGGGAGTTGTTCATTTCCCTTATAAGTTTACTGTGTTGTACTGCACCTAGTAACAGGGTTACCGGTGTACTGTGGGACTGTATCTAAGATTAGTGGGTGACCTGATTAGGCAGTAGGGGTGTATCTTGGACTGGGGGGAACCTGGTGGCTCACCCAAGGAAACCTACTTGGAAGGGGATGGAACCACATGGCATTAGGGCCGGCATCTTTGGGAGGGTGGTGGTGTGCACAGGGTGTGGAGCAGCCATGATACTGGACTGGGCTTGGAAGTTTGGTGGTTGCCCAGTGTGCTACCAGCTGGCACAGCTTAGGGAGGAGGTTGCGGGGATTAGGAGACAGCTGGGGAAGGGGGAGGTATGGTTGGGGAAGGGGGCAGGGATCTCCCACAGGGTTACACCAAGCACTGGGGGCAGCAGCATAGGGAAAGGAGTGCAGGAGAATACTCAGCGGTCACATAGGGACCCTGGCAGAGGGGGTCCAAAAGGACAGTACCAAGGAAGCAGGCAGGTAACTGGGGACCCTCACAAAGGAGGGACAGAGGGACAACATTCTCAGGGAAGTAGGAAGATGGCCAGGGCTGGACAGAAGGAAGCAAGGCGGGGAGGTGGATCAGATCTTACACTCAGTAACCACTTCAATGCTCTTCTTCTGCTCGAGGACGAGGGGGGTGATGTAGCCATGACAGGGGTGGTTAGAGATGGAAAGGGAGGGGGGGTGGGAGGCAGGGGCCAGATAGCAGGAAGAACAGGGGAACCTGGAATGCAGGAATATGGGGAGCAGTGAATCAGAGCAGGAGGGGCAGGGGAAGAGGAGGAAACTGAATGAGAAGGACCAGTTGGGAGGAAAGGTAAAGGAGAAGGACCAGAAGCACAAGGAGGATTTAGTAAAGGAGCTGAGGGTTTGGCCAGGGCACAACAAGCAAGGAGGGACTAAATGGAGACAGCAAGGAAGGAGGACAGAGCCAGGCTAGTTTAGCAGATGGGGGAGAAGGACCAGTTGTGAGCAGTGAGGGGGGAGTTAGCAAGGTACAGAAGGATACTCAGGAGGAGGAGAGGCATAGGATTGGAGGGGAGGGGGTGGTCAGGGTAAATGAGGTGGTGGCATGTGGCACCCAGATAGGGGGAGGAACAAGGAGCCGGCTGGGTGGAGGGGCCAGTAGAAAGGATGAGGGACATGGAAGGGGGGGAAATGGAGGAAAAGGAGCGGTCAGAGTGCTCCTGTTGGGGGATTCTCTGATCAGGGGTATCAAATGGGATAGGGAGGGAGAAGCCTGGCCAGTTAGAACAAAATGCTTCCCTGGACTAATGGTGCACAGGGTTAAGCACGAGGTATATTAGCTGGCAAAGGATTGTGGGGGTTCCCCGGACATACTGGTCCAAATGACATTGAGGGAAATAGCGAGCTAGAGATACAGGCAAGATTCAGGGAGCTTGCCAGGGTCTGTCATGACATAGGATGCACAGTTTCCTTCTCAGAAATCCTGCCGGTGCCAAGGGCTAGTGGGGAACACAAAAGGAATATTAGGGAGATAAACCAGTGGCTCAGGGAGTGGTGTGAGGCCAGAGGGTATGGGTTGATGGGGGATTGGGGGAGACCTGGGAGGATAAGGAGCTGTATGCTAGAGATAGACTCCATCTCAATTTGGAGGAGAGGGGAATCCTTAAGTTGAAAATAGAGAGGTTCATTGGTGAAAAGTGGGGTTTAAACTTGTGAAGGGGGGAGGGATGGAAGAAAAGGCTGTCAAGGGGGTGCCGAGAAAGGAGGGACTCTGTCTCCACCCCCCTGGGGAGCTGGAGGATTGCAGGAAAAGGCTGACTGGTAAAGTGCAGACCAGGGGAAAACAGAATCTCCATGGGAACACGAGCAGGGGAAATGGAAGTATAGGGAAGGGGTGGAAGGTAGTCCTGCTAAATGCCAGGAGCTTGGGAAATAAAATGCCTGAGCTCCAGGCGATGCTAACTGAGGGAGCAGTAGATGTGGCAGTGGTCACTGAGACCTGGGCCACTGCAGGACACGACTGGGACCTGAACCTGGAGGGTTACACTATGTTCGGGAAGGACAGGGTGGAGGGAAGGGGAGGAGGTAGCAATGATGAGTAAAAACTGCATTGGCATAGGGAGTAGAGGAGGCAGAGGAACCGTGGAACCAATTTGAGTCACCTTGATAGCAAAGGGGGCAGAGAGTAAAATAGGGTGTGTGAACCCCTGCCTGGCGGAGGAGCTGGAGGAGAGTCTGGTGGCAGATGTTGGGAGACACTGCAGCTGGGCAGAGGAATGGTGGTGGTGTTGGGGACTTAAACATGCCAGGAGCAGACTGGAAGACTATGACATCTTCTGTGACCAGGAAACAGAGGTTGTTGGATGTCTTTCAAGACGTGTTCCTAACTCAGCAGGTAGGGGAACCGACCAGGGAGGCATGGGTACTGGATGTGGTCCTGGCAGATAGTGACCAGATTAGGGGCCTGGAGGTAAGGGACCCGTTGGCGGGGAGTGACCATGCCACGGTCTGGTTCTGCCTGGACCTAGGAGGGCTAGAAAGCTGCACATAGACGGAGGAAACTGACATCAGGGGAACGGATTTTAAGGAAATGGGAAGGATCCTTAGGGAGCATTTGGATGGGATTGGGTCAGACATGGACGCTGATAGTAGGTGGGAAATCATCAGGAGAGGGGTGCAAGATGCTACCAGCACCTGTGCAAGAGTAAGAAGAAAATGCGGTAGGGCCCGAAAACCCTGCTGGTGGACCAGGGAGGTCCAGGAGGTGGTGCAGGGAAAGAAGGCAGCCTATAGGCAATTCAAGTGCTCAAGGAGTGAAAGGGATTGAGGGGAGTATGAGCTGATTGCTAGAAGGGCCACTAGGGTGGTGAGGGCGGCTAAGGCAAGGAAGGAGCAGAACCTGGCCAGGGAAATCAGGAGAGGGAACAAGGGTTCTTTAGATACATTGGGGAAAACGAAGGGTGAAGGGAAGATTAGCAGAATTAAATCAGGGAGAGATGGGCACAAGACCGGGGAACAGGCTGAGGTACTAAATGAGTACTTCACCCAGTTTCCACCAAGGAAAATGGGGTGCTGCATCATACATGGGAGGAGACAGAGATACTGAGAGGGGGACCCTTACCGATCAAGCGGTCTGGGGAGAGGAGGCATCACTGGCAGGAGGGAGGGCTAAGCAGGGAGAAGGGTACTGGAAGTGGAAATCACAGCAGAGAGTGAGGAAGCCTCAGCTCCCTTAAGATGGAAAAAGCACCGGGGCTGGATAAATTACATCCCAGGTGCTGAAGGAACCTGGGATCTCCTGGCAGAAACCCTAGCGGGCTTTCACCATCTCTCTGAGGACAGGGTGGGTGCCCCAGGACTGGAAGGTGGTGCATATAGTGCCTATCCACAAGGGGGATCAAGGGAGGTGGCAGAGAACTACATGCCTGTCAGCCTGACATCGGTGGAGGGCAAGGTGATGGAGGGCATTGTCAAGGAGAGGCTAGGGGGGGACCTGGAAAAGTCAGGGTGCCTGGACGATAGACAGCATGGATTCGTCTTGGGGAAATCATGTCAGACAAACCTTGTGGAGTTCTATGACTGGGTGACGAGTGCCTTGGACCTTGGTAGACCAGTGGACGTCCTCTTTCTAGACTTCTGCAAGGCATTTGACTGTTTCTCACATGGGCCTGTTGGATAAGCTGGGAGAAATGGGGGTGGGGAACCAGATGATCAAATGGATAGGCAATTGGCTCCATGACCGGACCCAGAGGGTTGTAGTTGGCGGGATAGTCTCATCCCCAAAGAGGGTCATTAGTGGGGTCCTACAGGGATCAGTCCTTGGTCCCCTCCTGTTCAACGCCTATGTCTCTGACATAAGGACAGGAATCAGGAGTGAGATGAGTCTCTTTGCAGATGACTCAAAACTGGGGGCAGTGGTGGATGGGGAGGAGGGGAGGGTGGCCCTACAGGGGGACCTGAAGGCTCTGGAAAGATGGTCTAGAAAGTGGAAGCTGAGGTTCAATGCAGGGAAATGCAAGGTACTCCACCTGGGGGCCAGAAACCTGGGCCAAGTGTACACCCTGGGGGGGGGGTGATGCTACAAGACTCGATAGCTGAGAGGGACCTGGGGGTGGTGGTGGATGTCAAAATGAACAACTCGGAGACTTGTAGGAAGGCAGCAGCCAAGGCCAACAGGATGCTGGGATGCATCGCTAGGGATCACCTCCAGAAGGAGGAAGTGATGCTCCCTCTGTATAACTGCTTGGTGAGGCCACACCTTGAGTCACTGGTGCAGTTTGGAGGCCAAACTTAAAGAGGGACATTAAACTCCTGGAGAGGGTCCAGAGGAGGGCAACCAAAATGATTTGGGGCTTGGGGACAGGACCTATGAGGAGAGGCTCAAAGAGCTAAATATGTACACATTGGAAGAGAAGGGACCAGGGGACATGATAGAGGTCTCTTAGTACATGAAGAGGGTAATAGGGGAGGAACAGTCAGGGTGCTTCGAAGGAAGGAGGAGGGGCCACTAGAGGCATGGGTGAAGCTGAGGGGAAGATTCAGGGAGAAAGGGAGGAGGTGCTACTTCACTGAGAGGGTGGTGGAGCCATGGAATGCACTGCCTAGGGGGGCTGGTGGAGGCAGAGACGGTGGAGGGGTTCAAGAGGGGCTGGGACAGATACAGGAGAAGGGTTCTGGAAGCAAAATCCAATGCAGCAAGAATATCTGGAACTGGGAAGGGAGAAGCCAGAGAAGGGGAGGGGTGCAGCAAGTTCAGCACCCAGGTTGGGGGCTGACCAATCGAGCAGACTCGAAAGACCGTTAGGCCTATTCTGCTGGCATTTTAGTATGTTAGTATGTAAACTGTAAACATGTTGTTTTCCTTGCTAGTACAGTAGTCATGAGCTGTTTATTTTGCAAAGTAGAGACGTCCAAATATTAGGCAATACAGGTCCAAAAAAGAGCACTGAGGAGAGAGTGCACTCCAAAATCTTAGCTGCTGTTTTCTCCCTGACCTTGGTACTGGGAATTACACACAGACTTTTGTTTTTTGGGCCACTGTTGCGTGATAAGAGGACTTCTCAACTGGTGACTGCAAACTGAACAGTTCCTTACTACTAGTGAGGTAAGCAACAGTTTTGTGTTTCAGCAATGTTTGCTGCACCAGTTGTGTGGCTTTGATTGCTAACTTTTCTCAAGTGCACCATGCCAGCCAGCTACATGCAACATCATCAGACCTGCACAGTTTCCACAGCTGGGTACTCAGTGAAGCACTAGAAGTTCCCTAGTAGCATCCAAGGGTATAGCGCTGGTACCAGTGGGCAAGAGAAGTAGTGCCTCAGCACAGAAGGACAGACGCAAGCTACTGCATTGTGCACTGTTGTGTGGGGGTGAGCACAGTTTGAGGGCTGTACCTGGTATAGTAGGACACAGAAGTGCAGCTTATGGATTTGGCTGCACTTTGAAGAACATTGAAGAGCATCTGGGACTAATTTTGGACTGAACCTAGAAGGGTACAGAAGACCAGCCATAGGAGACTATACTGCAATACCTTGTTGCTAAGCCTCTTTCCTCCCTGTTAGAGCTATGGTCCCTAAGTAAAGTTACAATACTGTTTGTTTGAAATAATTTGTCTGAGTTATATTTGAGTAACAAAATGAAACACATGCTTTGTGGGGACTGTCACTACAGAATGTTGGTTCACAGATGGGGTGAACTAGTGGGGAGTCTGGTAGGTACTGCGTCCTAGGGGTTGTCCCATACTTGTACATGGCCAACTTCAACCTTGCTCTGGGTGGAGGCACTGTGCTATTTTCTAAATACACTGGGATATGAGCCCCCAAACAACAAAGGAGATAAAAGGACCCAAGCATTTCAACCTTGTGCATCCCCACAAAGCAGGGATACTAATTGTAATATGAATGGTAACCTGGTTACAAACGAGTTGAATGGAAGACTTCTCAGAACAGACCCCTGTGAAATCCAACAAGTCTATCTCTTTCAGTCTAACACTTGTCTCCCCACCACCACTCGCTGTTTCCTGTTTCTTTACTAGTTTCTAATCCATATTAATAATTCCCCTCCCACTCCCTGCTTACCAATTATGTCTCCCATGGTGCACTTCGTGAAAGACTTTAACAAAGTCAAAATATATTATGCCTAGAGCATCTCCATCACCTAGCCTTCTGGATCTCTCATCAAAAACCATAGGGAATTCCATGAAATGAGGGTACCAATGTGCCAATACTTTGTACATTAATAAAAAAAAAATAATAACAATAGCGTCTGCAGTGTAATAAGTGAATTTAAATGGTGACCACAAGTACAGATGCATCACATAATTTGGGAAACCCAGGTACAACAATTTTAATTTTTTTCTCAAAATGCCACAGATTTTTCTCAGCAAAATGTGACTTGCAAAACCACAATATGTACCACTGCTTCTATGCAGACTTGTTTTAACTGCACTATGCCCCAACACATTATATTTTTTTGCATTACCCAACATTTCAACAAAAGCTTCCTGCTTTTTTTAGTGGTGGATTTTCTTTTTGGATGGAGTCATAAAAGTACTACAGGACTTTGATAAGAGAAGGGGCCAGGCGATTTTTTTTTTAACTTAAACAGTTGTGTAATGTCCATTGCTACATGTGAAATGCTGTAGTGTCCACTGTTACACATGTAACATTGTTCAGTGTCCACTGTTCAATGCACAAGGTTGAAAGCACTTTTTCTCAAGTCTCTGACATGGAATTAAATTATCCCACAGCATGGTCCCTTTTTCATTTGTGGGTCATAATGTCTTGAAATGCTTAGTAAAATAAAGAAAATATTTTTTTTTAACTTAAACACCTGTGTGGTGTCCATTGTTACATGTGCAATGCTGTAGTGTACATTGTTACATGCACACCATGGAAGGTGCTTTTCTCAAACCTCTGTTAGTGAATTGTCTCATAACCTGGTCTCTTTTCACTCTTGGATCACAGCATCTTCACAAGCTTATCAAAACTGATCTATTGTGGATTTGAAAAATTGACCCTCATGTCACATTCTGATAACCCTTTTTCATGGGCATATTGAGTAGTTAAATGACTCTTGAAAACTATGATGGCTATCAGTTTTATCGTGCTCAGTCAACTGTATCACCAATACATTCTTAATAATAGCCTCTAACATCTTACCTACACCTTAGATTAAACTAACTGGCCTGCAAGTCACAGTATCTGCCCTAGATTCCTTTTTGGAAGAAGTTGATCAAGTATGCTGTCCTGAAATCCCTTGGCACTTGAGCTATTTCCAAACATTTTCTAAAAATCTCTGCAAGTGGTTGTGTCAAGTTCTCTCTGACTTTATTTATTATCCTGTAATAAATCATGCCAAGGCCCAGGGTCTTGCTTGCATCTATCTTGTCCACATACTTTAGAGTTCTGTTTGTAATTGCCTTGTGATTACACTTTTGCCACTTCCATCAAACTGACCCTTTAGTACTGGCAGTTTGCTGACAGGTTTCTCTGTGAAGACTGGTGTAACATACAGTAGGTGTTAGTTCCACTTCAATCTCTTTCTCCCCTGAGAACAAGCTATTTTCACTCCCTAATGTTATATGTTTGTATGTTCAATTACTGTGTCTCTAATGGTTATAAGTGAATCCTTGAGTTCTTTGGGTGAGAGAACTGCAAAGTGAAGTTAAGAAGTTGTGGCACTCAAATGATTTGAGAAGAAACTCTAACAACCAAAAAAGACGTGTATTGCAAAAAGTATATACAAATGTTATGAAACTTAAATTTAAAATCAAATTGTTTCACTTTGCAGAAAATTAAAGACACCCCTGTATGGGACATGGATTATGCCAATTGAACTTAGAACTTCAGAATTTTAGAACTATTAGCATGAGACTTGAGGGTACAAGAATACCTGGAATGTGTAGAAATGAATTATCATGATCAGTTAAGAATAATGTAATGACGGCTGGCATGCTGGAGCAGTGGTAGGTTTCGGGAGTGAGCCTGGACCATAGGAAGGAAGACTGGGAGGAGGGAGATTGAGCACTCCAGAGGATGCTCTGCTCCTTCAGAGATAGAGGGATATGAATCTCTTTGCTATACTGCCACCTGGGCAAGCATTGGTAGAGGTGCAGAGGAGTGGTGGTGGAAGAGGGAGCTGTAGTGTGGCTGTCATCGGACATGTCAGGCTTGCCAGAATCCAATGATATCATCACACTTCTGGGGGTGGGTGTGCCTGAATTAAAAAGGAAAAAGGGATGGTACAAGCAGATGAACCCTCCACTTGTTCCCTATGTCCATCCTGGTCCTTAGCAGTTGACTCCTGGGTGTACTCCTGACCTTCACCTCTGCCATGGGTGGTCAAATAGACCAGAGAAGCAACCAAAGAGCTGATGGAAACCCCTAATACTGGAGGACAAGCCAGGGGGCAGCACAGAGATGTGTTATGGTTGGTCCTAGGAGACCCAGGAGTGCAGACCGCCGGGTCTCGGCATATGGGTAGAAAGAAATTGGAGGTAGGTGGAAGGAGGTCTTGGCCAGAAAAAAAAGCAAACAGAATAATGTCATGATTTATAGTATTGGGTTTACTCTCTCCTTTGTGCACTACTTTCCTCCAACACAGCTTTGTCTTACCAGTAACCTTCTTGCACTCTCTCTGTGAGATCTTATACTCTGCCCTGGTGTTTGAAGACTTTTTTTTCACCCTCATTGATTGATTCATCTAAGCTTACCTCCTTTGGGTTGTTCCCTTCTGGGGGTACATTCTTTCACAGTTTTATTCCCTAACAGTTTTTTCTATTATCAATTTAAGTCTAGGCCACATTTCTTCAAACTCTTACTTTTCTTCGGGCTCGCTTAGATGGCTTCTAACTATTTCTCTCATTTTTCAAATCTTAACCCGACTGAAATGTAATGTTTGTGGGACAGTTTGTCCTCTCCTTCCATGTCTAGCTCATCTAATCTAATCTAATCATATCATACAGTGGTATCTGCTTCCTAGGTTTTCCCAAACAGCTACCTTAGAAACCAACTCTTCCTGGTTAGGGCTTGAGCCACAAATCTTTTCTTGCCCTTCCCAAGGTTTGGGACAGCTAAAGCTACAGAGTGCCCCTCCACACATGTGGAGTATCCCTCTTTACCCAGTCTCTTGCCACCTGTATCTAAATCTAAATTGATAGCTTGGTCGGAGGCTGGTAAGAGGGTGATGACAATGCATCTGTCTGATTCTTAACACATTATCAGCCACACAGAGGGCATGCAGAGGGTGATATGATTACGCCAGACTGAATCTGCAGTAAGAGTGGCCTGTATTCCTTGAAAGTCTGCCATAGTCCTCCCCCAGGCCTCCCAGGGGCCTGTTCTGCCATCCCCAGGCTGCCACCATTCTCTTTGCTGTATGGAGGGCCTGGGGGTCTTAATGAAATATAGCTACAACAAGCATTTGTCAATGCCAAATGTTGCTTGCTTCTATGTGCTGTTTAGGTATTTGGAAGTCATTAGAGTGAAAATATTGAAAATTTGCGAACTTACGAGCGTGCCTAGGAACTGCGCAATGCACGCAAAACAGTCATTTTTAGGAATTTTTTCACCAAATTTTCAATATAGCCATTTTAAGACCTCTGCTCATGAACAGTGTCACTGTGATTTTGTTAATGTGTCCCATACATTGAGTTTGCACACCGACTGCGCCATTGTGCGCTACATGGGTGGAAACACATTTTGGGCAGGATGTGAAAAATGACAGCTGTACTGCTCATAAGGAGGTGTGGTAAAATGGCAATGTTGAAAATCTGGAGTGAAAATATTGAAATTTTGCGAACTTACGAGCTTGCGTAGGAAATGCGCAATGCACGCTCGTAAAACAGTCATTTTTTGGAATTTTTGCACCAAATTTTCAACATGGGGTTTTTGGGACCCCTTCTCATGAATAATGTCACTATCATGGTGGTATTTGGACCCGAAGGGTGATTTCAAAGTCACTGCAAAGTCACAGCGCGAAATCACCCTTCGGGCCTGAATAACACCATGACAGTGACATCATTCATGAGAAGGCATCCCAAAAACCCCATGTTGAAAATTTGGTGCAAAAATTCCCAAAAATGCCTGAGATATGCAACAAAGTTGAAACCCCCCTATCTAGGCCATTATACAGCTTACCGGCATTTCCTCAGTTCGTGGTCGACTTTGAAGAGTGCGAGCGTGTTCCCGGTCCACCGAAGATCCAGTGCCAGACTCCAGAGGTAAGTATGGGGTGAGGGGGCATGGGGAGGCTGGGTGCGGTTGTGGAGGGGGTCGGAGACGCCTATGGGACTGCCATTTTCAGGTTAAAATAAAAAAAATACATCGTGGACCGCTTGCCATGCTGGGGTAGGCTCTCAGCATGGCACAAGGATGTTGGGGGGCGTTCAGCCGACGGGGATTGGGCACCCCTGGCCGCCTATGGACTGATTGCCATGCTGGGGTGGGCTCCCAGTGTGGCACCTACAACAGGGAGTTGCAGCTGAGCCGATGGGGATTGGGCACCCGTCGGCTACACAATGCGATGTGGGCGCGCGCATGCCTGCATGTCGGGGTGGAGCTCGCTTCTTATCTCTGCTCACTGAAGCGTAGCTCCCCCTTTCAACTGTATGCCACTGCATTTTGGAGCGTGTCATAGACAGCTCCAAAATGCATTGGCTTACAGGGGCCACGCCTGCCAGCTCACTGACTGAATTGGAGGAGGAGGTGACACGCCTCCGAAATCTCCAATGATGGCACTATGTTTCTTACACATGCATGCAAGCAACATAAAAATGGTCCCTTGAGTCCAGGATATGAATGTTCTTTAGATATCCCACAATTCCCTGATCCACATGGAGCAGGGGACCCACTGATGCCCTGAACCTGGCTTTGTTATGCCCTCAGCATTTATTTATTTTGTTTTTGTTGATCAGGAAAGGAGGGCTAGTCAATTCTGTCTGATTGCTGCCTGTTTTCAGCTTCATCCTGAGAAGGGAAGTTCAGTTACAAACTGACAACCTGAATCAGGTTAAGCTGTTGGTGGTATTTTAGTGAATATGGAGGGAAATTTTGCTGGGGCACCAGGGAAACTCCCCTACTCTGCTGGCGTTCGGAGGCCAGTAGGGGTGTGCAAGGGTCAGTAATGGCCACTGCGGATCCGGAGGAGGAGGAGGAAGTGGCGTTGCATGCAGTCTCGGAGCAGAGACGTTTGCCAGTAGTGAACGCGCAGCCTGTGCGGTGTGTTTTGTCGGAGTCCCAGAAGGATGTGTCTACAATTGCCCAGCAGGATTTATTCGTTTTTTCAAAGGTACCTGAGTCGGGGAGTCTTACAATGGCTTTGATGGCGAAGAACCCCGTAGCCTGTTTGAAAGAGGTTTCGGCGCCTTTAATTTTGGCTGGTGAGCGTAACGGAGCGTCTAGCAAGACGGAAGAGCGTGACACCCGGAGCCCTGTTCCACGCCTATCGCAGTTGGTGTTGCAGGTTGTGGAAGCTGTCGGGAACTGGAGGCGAGATAAGCAGCTTTGTGACTGGGGGTTGAAAATACAGGACCGACACAGAGAAAGTCGCGGTGCTTCTGATCTGTGCACCGCTGAGAGAGACAAGCGAGAAAGCACCGTGGAAGGCTATGATTTACAAACTGTGCCTGTAAGTACTGTTCCAACACTTTCTGACTTTACCACTGTTCACCTAAACAAGGAGAGTGGTTTCATTTTTAAGCCTCATACATGTGAATCAGTGGGTGCAGATACCAAAGACTCTATTATATATCAATCGACGGAGGGATCCCAAGAAGGGGTGACAGATTTTTTCTTTGACAACCTGGTCCTTAAAAAAACCATGAACTCTGTGGTATCTGACACCGATAAAGTCTTACAAACTGCATCATTCCCTCCTTTAGTTCATGATGACAACTGGTCCCCTCAAACTGCCTTAGCAGCTGCAGGGTGGAAATCTTTAGGAACTGGAATTTGGACACCTGATACTGCTTGGGACACTACTTTGGACTTGAAAACAATGGGCCAGGATGGAGGCCGGGGAATACAGTACAGGTTCCTGCTGTTGAAATTGCCGGTTCCAACGAGTTGGTAGGCAGTGATACTGATGTGAAATCTGTTTTGCAAAAGGATAGCTTGCTTCCACAGAATCCGAATAATGCAGACATGTTAGCAGAGAATAGGGCCCAGAAACCCCTTATGTCTAGCCTTTTAATCAGTGTAAGAGGAAGCAGCTCCTAGGAGGAATGCAGTTCAGTACAAGATACAAGGGAGGGTTACAGGAAAAGCCTAACAGATATTATGTGGGTAAATCATTGTTGAAGGAGTCATTAAAATTTTCACCCTGGAAGTCTTTTCTTTTATCAATATTTCAGGGAGGATAACTGACGTAAGTTTTCGATCCTGCACTACTAAACTTTTGGGATAGATACAATCAGGTAAAGTTCTCCCCTTTGGACACCCTTTTAGTAATTCCTTTGTCAAACCTCTGATTAAATATGTCACGGTCATGTTCAGGAATGAAGGGGTTCATGTAGAGGACATTGTTTATTGGTTATCACAAAATGTGAGGTACAAAGTGATCCAGACCCCATATTAGATTCAGAACAATTCTGGACGGGTGGGTGGAAATTTAAAGTTAAACTACGTAAACGACAGCGGTATTGAACACATTCCTAATTCCTTTATGTTAGGTAGGGATAGGGGGTGGTGTTCTATAGCGGTCAACCGAAACCTGTTACAGGTGTGGTCGAAAACCCATTTATCAAGTACATGTGACCAACGAAATGTGACAATTGTGGAGCCGTGGGGCATGTCACTATGTTTTGTACTAACCCCATTAAGTGCGATCTCTGTGAGGAACATAATCATGCTTTTAAAGACTGCCTTGGGCTGCACAAAATAAGAATACAAGTGGGGACTCGAGTCCTTGATCCAAAGGCACAGGATGCCAGTGTTAACCAGGAATAGTGATACCCTTGCCGGACCCTATTCTAGTTCCACAGAGTCCTGCAGTCCCAGTACAGGAAAAAGTCACTAATATCACAGAATCTGGCCTTGTAGATCTAAAAAGGAAGGAAATGGAAAATAATTGCTCAGAGCTGTTGCGGCCGGTGTGCTATACAGAGTCACAGGGACTATTAATAGAAACTTCATCTGTTTCTTTAAAACCCCCAACAGCCCTTAGAAGATCAAACAGGACTATAAAACCCCTTGGGCCTTCAGAACCGGAAAGTATTGACACTAAAAATTCTTTTGAGGCCCTTAGTTGGGGAGACTCAGAAATTGAGATGGCAGACACTGACTCCCAGGTTTCAGTTCAAGAGGGTGTAGTGCTTTCTAGGGAAGATTACAAGGGTAAAAAAGAAAAAGAAGAAAAATAGTACAAGGTTGTTTAGGCGTTTAACTACAAAATGGATTGAATTTTACCTGGGCCACCCTAAATACTCATAGCCTTTTAAAGTCTATGAAGAGACGAGCAGTTTTCATCTGATTCATGATTTAAACATTTCCATAATATTTTACAAGAAACTTGAATGTTTACAAAGAATCAGGTCTCTGACTTCGTAAAGACTGGCCGTGGGGGCCATCGTATTAGTCCTTGAGGGTGGACAAGGCAGATGGGATGGGTATCCTTTTAATTCATATAATTTTTCTTTGCATAAATTAGTGGAATTATGTCCTGGTAGAATATTAATACTTGAAGGTAAATGGTTTCGTTTACTCTTCGCAATCAACATTTATAATCCTCAAACCAAGGCTGGGAGAGTGCTTAGCATGAAACAGATCCAACCTTTCTTAGTGACCTCTATCCCTATTTTTGGGGTGGTGACTTTAATTGTGGTACAACAGTAAACAAAAATGTAACAGACAAAAATAAAAAATATTGTGACTCTGCCTGTTTAGCAGACATTGTTAAAACAACAGATTTAACATCATGTATAGATAAGAGGGCCACAGGGTTTAAAGGTACATTTTTTAAAAAAGGGAAAGGTTATACCATAGATTACCTTTTTGTTTCAAAAAACATCCTGTTTAATCAACTACAGATAATTCCGGTAGAATTCTCGGATCATGCTCTCATCAGGGTCACAATAGGCCTTACGAAAAAGTGTGGGAGACAGCGTTCTAGATGGAAACTTAATACTTCGATTCTATCAGATACCTTAGTACAAAATTCCATAAAACTTATTTTACAAGCAAGATTATCAGTGAGATTTCTATATAAGGATGTGGGGGAATGGTGGCTAGACACAAAAGATGATTGTATTAAGTGGTTTAAAAAACATGGGAAAGTACGCCAACAGACTATGTTTTTCCATTACCTTAAATTAGGAACCAGTTGCAATTATTGTTATCGAGATCTAACACTTCAAATGATGATTATTCATCTCAAATAGATTAAATTAAAACGGAGATGAAAGCTTTTCAATATAATAGAGCTAAAACCTTACAAACCATTATGTCAAACCATATGACGAAATCGGTTAATGGGGATCCGTTTGAATTATGTAAAAAGGTTAAAGAACAGGTGTCTTTGAATTCTTTAAATCACGGTTCTAAACAAGTTTATTCAATCCAAGAAATAGGGAATATAATACATGAACATTTCAAGGCATTAGAGCCTCAAATGATACCCTCTTTAACTCAGATTAATGATTTGTTGGGGCCTCCCATAGATTTGGACCTAGAGTCAGACTTCATTAAGTCGCTCCAACGACCTTTTACACAGGATGAGATAATTAAAGTGTTAACTTCCCTTAAACCTAATATAGCTCCAGGACCAGATGGCCTCTCAATTTATTTTACAAAACATTCCAAAGTGACCTTAGTCACAGTTTAAGAATATTGTTTAACCATTTTTGGAGAATGGAGTTAGTAATTCCTCCTTTTCAGATGGTTTACAAATTTATATTTTAAATCGGGTGATAAGGCAGTTTTCAAAATTGAGGCCTATTACATTATTGAACTCGGATTACAAGATTTTGATGTCCTTAATCAATAATAGACTTAAAAATTAGCAAAACATAGCTTTACTCAAATTCAGCATTGCGGCATTCCTGGCCGTAGCATTCAGTCAATCTTATGTTTAATTAGGGACTTAATTGAGAAGATCAATGAATTAGGTAGTAATGGGTATTTTATTGACCTTGGATTTAGAAAAGGCCTTCGATAGGGTTAGCCACAACTTTCTGTTTCGGCCTTGGACTTCTTTAAAGTACCCCAATTTATTAAATTTAATTAAAAATCTGTATTGCTCAGATGCGGTTTTTCCCTATATTAAAGGAGAAATGGCAAGTGGCTTCCAAGTTAAGTGTGGGTTAGACAGGGTTGTCCGTTAAGCCCTCTGTTGTATAATTTTTCATTAGAACCCTTTTACGAGCTATTAGCTTGGTCCCCTTTGGCAAGGTGTCAGTATTCCAGATTCTGATTCATCAATTACCATCCAAGCATATCTGGACAATGTCTGTCTTTTTTACAGATATTTCTCAACTCAAGGTATTTTTGCAACATTTGAGGAATATGCTTTTGTTGCTAATGCTAAAATTAACTGGAATAAAACGAAAGGTTTAATCTTAGGCGGGAAGTGCCAACAACAGTTAACTTGGAACTCCATCCATATATCCACAGATCCTTTAACAATTTTAGGAGTTAAATTTAGCCCACAGAACTGCCCGGAGGATAACTGGACTTCGGTGTTAAACAAAATAGAGACCAAGGTCCAAATATGGAAAAGATTTAGATTTACTAAAATGAAAAGAATTCAGGTTCTGAAACAATTCCTTCTGCCCTGTCTTCAATATATCGTAGCAGTGTTTCCTTTACCGGTCCAATATGAGACTAGATTGTATAGTATTTGTTTTCAGTTACTTTGGGGAACAGATTAAACCAGGTTAAAGATGTTTTACATACTTGGAAAAGAAAAAGGGGGATTGGGTATGAGTCGACCAGTTTTCTTTTGCTTCTCTATCTTCTTTACTAACTCATTAAAAGATGTTTTGGGTGGGAAAATCAGACCGAAGCTCCTTTTTTAAACTTATTGAATCGTTACTTCACTGCTTGGATACAGGTTGCCTAAAATTGTCTAGTCACTTCTCTTTGCCAGATTATTTTAAACCGCTGCAAAGAAATTATTTAAGTGGCAAGTAACAAAACACCAACTTTAAGATGTTCTTCAAAGGCACTATACAAAGAGTTAATGGCTGCAAATTATTCGGCAGTCCTTGTTTTCGAACTGTCCTAGTAATTGGAGCGAGGACATTTTGACTCAACAATAACCCAGCTTACCAGCTTATATGTAGAAACACAATGGCTTATTTTATATGGAAAATTAAATATTAGAGGTACAGCAAAATATAAAGCCAGAGAAGAGAGAATTTGCCCTTACATGGACTGTACAAACACTGAAGAAACAATGGAACACTTCTTTCTTCAGTGCTCTGTAACAACTAAAATATAGGGTTATTTGGCAAGGGTGTGGACTATTTCCTGTGTAAGGCTTAATTATGATATTCTTGTTGGATCTTTTCCTGCAGATTTACAGATTTATGAGAAAGGGACTTTACTGGTTTTTATTGCTAGTCTGAGATATTGTTTATGGCAAACAAGGTGCCAATGGGTTTTACATCAAAAGAAGCCCTCAGTTCAGGGTTATAAAGAATATGTGACAAATGTATTAACTCAGATATTCCTTTCAGAGTCCCAATTGTTTAATGCAAAGAAAGTTAGAATGTGGTGGAAAGGCTTCTCACACATTATTAAATTTAAATAATATTGTTTTCTTTCTTCGTTACTTGATTTAATTTAGAAATTGATAGTCCTCTATGACTATAAATTACGGGGTATAAGTAAATTGGGTAACAGTTGTTATCACGGGGTTGGGTAGGAGAATGTATTCATTTGAATTCAGTGTTTAGGCTCCAGTTTCTTTTTCCCCCCTTAATTATGTTTTACTTGTCTTTCGAGTTCATTGAAACAGATGCCTTTTTTTTATTTCTTTTGTATGTTATGTTTTACCTCTTTTCTCATGTGTATGATTTCATATGTGTTTATTTCAATAAAAAAAAATTACCCCTACTCTTTTTTGAAATGGCATACAGTACAAGTCACTTTAAACTGTTCCTTCAACTCACTGCTCTAGCATTTTCCAATGAGTTGTCTAATGAATGCAGTGTTCAATTCATTGAGTTGTTTAAAGGTTTCATAATAGTTTTTCTGTAACTGGTATTCTGTTTCAGCTTCCTTTTCAGCTGGCTGCTGAAGAGTTTCATTTTGGTTGCAGTGCAACTTATTAGAGCTTGTGGGTTGCAACAGAGTACTGTACTGTACTGTAGAGGAGGGCTGGTGAGCTGCATCTGCCATTTCTCTGTGAGAGAAAAGGCAATAATATTACTGACTTGTTTTATGTTTTTAAAAAATCACTTAGCACTTTATTTTAAATACAGAAAATAATATTAATTTATTTTCTAAGGCACTGCATATTGTACTGTAGCAAAGAGAGTGCTAGTGTAAATCGCCGCAATGACCCAACTGGTTTCACCCAAAAGCTTTTCTAATGCAAGTGTTATTTTCTGTAATTAAAATAAAATGCTACGTGATTTTTTTTAAATCAGATGCTCTGTGCTGATCTTTTTATTGTACTAATGTATACTGCATAATACTGACCAGAGATAGAGGTACGATGTACCTGTACAGTAGCAGAGACTGGAGAGTGAACCCAGCAAGGCAGAGTTCTGCTGAAATCGCTCCAGAGCTGAACTGACAACGAGCAGGGAGCAAGCACCCAAACCAAGGACCTTCATGTCAAAAAATACATCAAAAAAAGTGTGAGGGCTACAGTAAATACTTCCAACTCTAAACCACACTTGTGACAGTTTGTTAAAAAAAAAAAAAAAGCTCTCCGGCAGCAAGTGGAGAGGCAGAGTACTTGGTGGTAGCGGCAGAGGCAACTTGTATGTGAACAAGTTTGACTAATATAAAATAATAAGTGCTCTAGTTATTATAAACTTCACTGAACTCTGCTAAGTCAATCCAGGTCGAATAAGATAGCTGTAACATGTTTAGTTTACTGTTTGAAAATTTAAGCTATGACTCCAGGCATGCACATTGACACTAATCTGCATGCCCAGAGTCATGGTTAGAAGTTTCAAATTGCAAATTTACCATATTACAGCACTCCTTTTCAATCAGGATTGACTCTGCAGAGTTCAATGAAGTCCACAGTATACTGACACAAACACTATGCACAATGTGCATCAGGAGTGATACTGAAGTGCTGTATAGTACACAATTGCAGGAGAGAAAACATACTGTACAGTACAGTACTGATAGAGTGCAATGCAGTGAATAGGAGGAGACTAACAGCTCACTGCATGGCATCAGGATTGAAAAAGAGCTGAAGGACCTAGGCCTCGCCATGCCTGCAGCTCATGTTTGGGAGCAAGCACGGGCCATCAGATGTCTGCACGGAGGAGGGAGGGTGTGGTGCAGGATAAGCTGCCAACAGGCAGATCTCCTCTCCAGGGAGAGGACCTGAGCTGCCCTCAGTGCTTAACTGCCTCACAATGGAGGCCGGGGGCAGTGCAGCTGAGGAAGCCAGGGGAACTGGGTCAATGGGGTGGGAGGAAGGGGACATTACCAGAGCAAGAGGGTGCATGCACACCTCCATGCACATGCACCTCTCTGTCTGGGGTGCCAGGCAACTGGGGAAAGAAAACAGAAAAAAGGCTGGGGGCTGTGGCAGTATATGTGACATAGACAGCCAGCTCTGATTACTTGAGTGCTGTATTAATTTTTGTTACTACACATAAAATATGTGAAGGGAAGGGTCAGTTCAAGGAAAAGGCTGTCTTACTGGAACTGACACATCAAGACCCACCCCAGGGATAAGTTCAAAGGACAGGAGGTATTTTAAACTGCAGAGATCTGGGGGGTAATTACCTTGTCAATTTGCTTTCATCCCAGGAAATAAGATTAGCCATTCATAATGCCCTCAGGGAGATCCTTTGACTTGCATATTTGCCAGGAAGGACTTGGGGTGAAGAGTGTCGGAGAGAGGCCAGAATGGACATTGAAGTGGCTTGATGTCTGAGCCAGGGAGGACCCAGATGGATTTGGAAGGTCCAAAATACATTCCCTGGGAACCCTTGAATTACATCAGAAAGACCTGAGGTGTTGATTCCAAGGTCCAGATGGGATTAAAGAGGCCAATACACTTCTGCTTTGAATACAGTGACTTAGGTCAAATAAACTTTTGAGATGTATGTGAAGCAGAACAAAAAACATTTCTGACCAGTTAACCTGTGGAGAGGAAATTCAGTGAGGTCATCTCATATGTTTTTTTAAATATTTTATTTGGAGACCCTGTATTGTAAAATATAGAGTGACCTCATGAGAAGGCCAGCTCAGAAGTATGTTTAAGTGCTGAAAGAATCTGACAGAGAGACACAAGAAAATATTTCTGACTGACACAAGAAAATATTTCTGACACAACAAAATATATCTGACTGAAGGAGAATCATCACAGCACTGAAAAAGAGTAAGATTAGACAAATCTAAATGTATGTATTGTAGGAACTGTACTTTTTCCTGTTTGTTTTAAGGCTGTATTTGTTGGGATATATATATTTTGTTCTGTAATTATTATTCTGTTTTGATATTTTTAAAGCAAAGATATTTTTTTTACAAAAATGAAACTGCTGGAGTGCTTTGGCAATTCTTTTTATTTTAAGTGGAGCTTTTAAAGGTTGTAAGTACACTGTGCATGGGTTTACTGTATACCAAACTGGGAAATGGATAGAGTTCTCTAAAAGTCTTGCATAGAAATCTAAGGGTTCATTTGAAAGACCTGGTTGGGTGCCCGTAGGCAAAGATATCTGGCCCCCCAAAGACAGAATTATCTGAGCCTAATAATTGGGTATGCTAACAAGAGGCTATCAGTTTGAATCCTTCAGAGCTTGAGACTAAGGTGACTTGAACCCACAAAACAGACAAGAGGGTTACCTTGTCTGTTCACCGTACACAAATCATATGCTCAGAGGTTGGCACTTTGGGAGTAGAGGGTTGACCAGCTGAGCGAGTTTGTGACAGATTGGTTGGCAGCAGTGGCATAAAAAGTTTGGTGGTATAAGCTTCATTGTTCAGTGTGTTAGCTTGAAACCGTTTAGCTCACTTGGAAAAAAAGAAAGGCAGTGTTTTATTTCAAAAGGAAACAGAACTATATCCCTTGAATTACAGTTAAGTTCCCACCCATTTTATTTTTTTTTTTCTGAAGTGGCAGTCAGTATAGTATTACTAGTAAGAGAAGAAGAAAATGTCTTCTGACTATAGCAAGCACACTGTTGATTTCTTAAAGCAGTTGTGCGGGGACAGGGGAGTCCTGTTTGGGGTGAAAGCCAGTAAGCAGAACCTCATAGAGGCCCTAATGGTAGCAGATACCCAGAGCAGTGAGTCACCAACCATGACTGAAAGGGACCAGACCTGAAGTGTGGCAGAACTAGTGGCCAGTTAGGGGTCCCATGCTGATGAGGCAGACAGCAGGGCCACTGTCAGTGAAGGGCAACAGCAGCAGGGGAAGGCCACCAGTATCCTGAATCCAGAGGTGCTCAAGTTGCAAATTGAGTTGTGGAGGATAGAACTGGAGGCAGAGCGACAACAGAGGGAGGCGGACCATGAGGAACATGAGCGCCAGCGAGAGGCAGAGGAGAGGAGAAAGTGAGAACACAGAGCTGCAGAGGAAAGGAGAAAGGAGTGACAGTGGCAACACGAACTGGAGAAGCTATGACTCCAACCAGTGGCACCAGGGCAGGTAAGTAGCTTGGGTTTAACTGGGACTGCAGGACTGGGTTACAAACTGAACTCCAAATTAACAGCAGAGTTCAAAGACAGGGAGGATATAGATGCCTTTTTAAATTCTTTGGAAAAAGTTTGCATTGAGGCTAAAATTTCTAGAGAGTCCTGGAGCTTCCAGCTATCCCCACCACTTACCGGAAAAGCTTGGGATGCATTGGGTCACATGGACGATAAAGACAGTGATGATTACAGCAAGTTAAAAGCAGCACTACTAAAAAAGTTTGAATTAACTGCTGAATCATACAGAGCTAAATTCTGTAAGCTCAGGAGAAGCCCTGATATGAGCTATGAGGAGCTAGCCATGAAACAATGTCAGTTTTTAAAATGTTGGTGGGAAGGAATTGAGGCAAACACTGTTGATACAATTGAAAATGTGATTTTATTAGAACAGTTTTATTGGGCATGCCCAGCAGAGTTAAAAACTTGCTAGAGGACTGAGATCCAAAAACAGTGCAAGAGGCTGTTGAACTCTCGGACCGCTATGCCAAGAGTAGACCTGCTCTGAGAGAGAATGGGGTGAGTGTGGCAGCACAGAAAAGGAAAAATACACCTTCAGGGGAGCTAAAACCCTCACTGCCTCCACTGAAACCAGTTAGCCCCAGGTTTCAAAGAAAAGATTTCTCTGAAGTAAGAAATGTTTGTTGGTTATGTAAAGAAACTGGGCACATGGCCAGACAGTGTCCAAGAAGGGCAGGCAATTATACGCAAAGTAATACCAGAAAGGAAGTGGGTTGTTTGTGTGTCCCTGGAAGCATGCCAGTGAACATGAGGGAACACATGCACCCAGTCATGGTAAATGGCTTACAGACGCAGGGGTTAAGGGACACAGGGGCATCCCTGACATTGGTAAAAGGGGATCTGGTACAGCCTGGTCAGCTTATACCAAATAAATACATGACCGTACAGGACTTTGTGGGTGTAGAGAAAACATTGCCCCTGGCCAGTATTCTCCTCGACTGGGGTGAAACAGGGGGAACTGTGCAACAAGTAGCTGTAACTAACACATTAGCAGTGGATGTGATCCTGGCTAACAATCTCCAGCAGGGGGTGGTATGTGCAGTTACCAGTTGTCAAGCAGCCAGGGAAAAAATGTAGTTCCCTGAGACCCCCAGAAGCCATTGGGGAAGATACTGAGAGGTTGGCTCCCCAGCTTGTGTTTCCAGAGGGGGAGACTGATAAAAAGAGGGTAGAAATTTCCCCAGTAGCAAATCCCATAGCTACAGAGGGTTACTCTGAAGAGGGTGGGGTGACCCCTTGTCAGATGGTAGGGATTGACAGTGATCCTGAGGACCCTGATGCTAGTGCTAGGGACCCTAGTTTAGCGACTGAAGGGGATATGTCCCATGCCTTGGGAAGGTGTGAGGGGTTCGCAGCTGCTCAGAGAAGTGACCCCAGTTTAGAGAAGCTGAGGGCTTGGGCAGACTCAGACGGTGCACAGGGAGGTCATGGAAGGCATAGAGTTTATTGGGAAAATGGACTTATGTATACCCAGGCAGTACAGACAGAGGGAGGGATGATAGGCAGGCAGCTTGTCATTCCCCAGGGATATTGTGCACAGTTGCTCAAGGTTGCCCATGATATTCCCTTGTCTGGTCATCTGGGAATCGCACGCACAACACAGCGGTTGGCTCAGAATTTCTACTGGCCTAACTTCACCCAGCAGGTGAAGGAGTATTGCAGGTCTTGTCACCGGTGCCAAGAAATATAGGGAAGGTGCACCAGAAAACCCAAGTCACCCTGATTCCATTGCCCATAGTGGAGGAGCCATTCCAGAGGGTGGGAATGGATATTGTGGGGCCTTTAAATACTCCCAGCTCCTCAGGGAGAAAGGTTCATCCTGACTGTAGTGGATTATGCCACCCGGTACCCAGAGGCAGTCGCCCTTTCCTCACTGAGAACAGACAAAGTGGCAGATGCCTTGCTTGGGATTTTCTCCCATGTTGTGTTTCCACAGGAAGTAATCACCGATCAAGGGGGGTTCCTTTATGTCGGACCTAATGAAATGTCTATGGAAGAAGTGTGGGGTGGTGCAGAGATGCATGACACCATATCACCCACAAGCCAATGGGCTTGTGGAATGCTTCAATGGTACCCTTAAGTCAATGCTCTGGGCATTTGTTGAACAGCATGGGAGGGACTGGGAGAAATACCTTCCCCACCTGTTGTTCGCATACAGGGAGGTGCCCCAAGAATCGACAGGATTTTCCCCCTTCAAGCTCTTGTATGGACGCCGGGTACATGGGCCCCCTAGACCTGATCTGGGAGGACTTGGAAGGCAAGCACACCACCCAGGGAACTCACATTGTGGATTACATCCTAAGGTTTAGGGAAAGGCTGAAGGAGCTTATGGGGACGGCCCAGAGCAACCTGGCAGCTGCCCAACAGAAACAAAAAGTATGGTATGACCGCAGAGCCAGAGCTCACTCATACATGGTGGGTCAGGAAGTCATGGTCCTCATTCTGGTCCAGAAAGACAAGCTGTAAGCTGAGTGAGCAGGACCGTACAAAGTGGTTAGGAAGGTAAATGACGTAAACTACATTGTGGAGTTAGCTGACCGTAGACAGACAGAAAGAATGTTCCATGTCAACATGATGAAGCCATATGCAAATAGGGCTGACATGATGCTCACAGTGTGTAGTCATGGGGAGGGGATGAATGAAGGAGATCCTCTTCAGGACTTGCTGGAAGAGAGTAAGTGGGAGTCCTCTGTGGAGGCAGTAAAATTGTCTCCTCAGCTGACCTTGGGCCAGATTCAGAAAATAAGGGAGGTTTTAGCAACTTTGCTCCCTTGTTTAGTGCCAATCCTGGACTAACCCCCTTAGCAACACACGATGTGGAGACAGGGACACAGATGCCCATACGGCGGACAGCATATTGGGTGTCGGAGGCTTCCAAAAGGACATTAGGAGGGAAGTGGAGGAGATGCTGCATTTAGGGGTAATCCAGAGATCCCACAGTCCCTGGGCCTCACCCGTAGTCCTTGTACCCAAGCCAGATGGCTTGACTCATTTCTGTGTAGACTATCGTGGACTGAATGCAGTCATGAAGTCAGACGCCCACCCGATGCCCCAGACGGACGAACTCCTGGACAAGTTTGGGGGGGCAACCTACCTTACAACCATTAACCTGACAAAGGGGTACTGGTAGGTAGAGTTGATGGACAGAGCTAGGGAGAGGTCAGCCAGCCAGCTTATTTGAGTTCAAAGTAATGCCTTTCAGAATGAAGAACGCCCCAGCCACTTTCCAAAGGTTGGTGAACCAGGTGTTAAATGGTGCTGAGGAGTACGTCGTGGCGTACCTGGATGACATTGCCATCTTCAGTACCAGCTGGGAGGAACACCTGTCACACCTTACGGAAGTGCTGGGCAGAATACAGAGGGCCGGGCTTACTGTCAAAGCCGAGAAGTGCCAGGTGGCCATGGGAGAAGTGGCATACCTTGGGCATGTGGTAGGCTGGGGACAGCTCTGTCCTAACCAAATAAAAATAGAGGTAATACAGGCATGGCCCAGACCAGAAAATCAAAAGCAGGTCAGGAGTTTTCTCAGGACAACAGGGTACTACAGAAAGTTTGTACCTAATTACAGTGCCCTGGCTGCTCTGCTATCTGACCTGACAAAGACAAAAATGGCAAGGAAAATTACCTGGGGTCCAGTCTGTGAGGAAGGCTTTACCAAACTGAAGGAGGCACTGTGCAGTACTCCTGTTTTGACCAGTCTGGACTATAGAAAAACTTTTATAGTTCAGACGGACGCCTCAGATGTGGGTATTGGGGCAGTACTAAGCCAGACATCCAGCGAAGGGAGGGGCCACCTGATAGCCTACTTAAGCCGAAAGCTGCTACCCAGAGAACAAGCATATTCCATGGTGGAAAAGGAGTGTCTTGTCCTAGTGTGAACCCTAAAGAAATTGGAGCCATACTTGTATGGGCAGCCTTTTGTGGTGCAGACTGACCACAACCCCCTGATTTGGTTGTCACAGATGGAGAAAAACAATGGCAGACTGCTCAGATGGAGTCTTGCTTTACAAGGGTATGATTTGAAAATCGTTCATAGGGCCAGAGCCAAAAATAAGAACTCAGAAGGACTGTCTAGGGTGTATGAGGAGTGAACTGATTTGGGAAGCTCATCCCATGTAGGGGATGGATCCCTCAAATTCAGTCTAGGTGGGGAGGAGTGTGACGTAGACAGCCATCTTTGAGTGCTTAAGTGCTGTATTAATTTTTGTTGTTACGCATAAAATATGTGAAGGGAGGGTTCAATTCAAGGAAAAGGCCATCTTACTAGAACTGACACTTCAAGACCCCCCTAGGGATAAGTTCAAAGGACAGGAGGTATTTTAAACTGCAGAGATCTGGGGTGCAATTACCTTGTCAATTTGCTTTCATCCCAGGAAATAAGATTATACATTCATAATGCCCTCAGGGAGATCCTTTGACTTGTATATTTGCCATGAAGGAATGTGGTGAGGAGTGTCAGAGAGAGGCCAGAATGAACATCAAAGAGGTTTGATGTCTGAGCCAGGGAGGACCCTGACGGATTTAGAAGGTCCAAAATACATTCCCTGGGAACCCTTGAATTACATCAGAAAGACCTGAGGTGTAGATTCCAAGGTCCAGACAGGATTAAAGAGGCCAGTACACTTCTGCTTTGAATACAGTGACTTAGATCAAATAAACTTTTGAGATGTATGTGTAGCAGAACAAAAACCAGCTCTGACCAATTAACCTGTGGAGAGGAAAGTCAGTGAGGTCATCTCATATGTTCTTTTTAATATTTTATTTGGAGACCCTATATTGTAAAATATAGAGTTTGATACACCAAGACAGAGTTAATGACCTCATGAGAAGGCCGGTTCAGAAGTGTGTTTAAGTGCTGAAAGAACCTGACAGAGACACAAGAAAATATTTCTGACTGAGGGAGAATCATCGCAACACTGAAAAAGAGTAAGATTAGACAAGTCTAAATGTATGTAACATAGAAACATAGACTTTGATGGCAGATAAGGACCGCTAGGCCCATCTAGTCTGCCCATTTCCCTACCTACAGGATAGGCCGCAGATCCTAGTTAACCAACAGCCTATATCTTCCTGCCCCCCACAAGAATTGCCTTATGTCTGTCCCATGCATTCTTGAATTCTCCCACAGTTTTAGACCCCACAACTTCCTCAGGAAGGCTGTTCCATACATCCACTACCCTCTCTGTGAAATAATACTTCCTCACATTGCCCTGAACGCCCTCCTTCTATCTTTAAATTGTGTCCCCTTGTTCTTGCAAATCTCTTTTCTGAAAGATGCTACCCTCTGGGACTTTGTTGATTCCCTTGAGGTACTTGAAAGTTTCTATCATGTCCCCTCTCCTTCTTTCCTCAAGGGTATACATATTAAGCTCCTTTAGTCTCTCCTCCTACAGCTTCTCTTGCAGACCCTGCACCATTTTAGCTGCCCTCCTCTGGACTGCCTCTATCCTGTCTATGTCCTTGCGGAGATGGGGTCTCAGAACTGGACACAGTATTCAGATAGGGTCTCACCAACTGTCTGTACAGAGGGATAACAACTTCCTGTTTTCTGCTGATGATGCCTCTCCTATACATCCCAGTATACCCCAGCCCTCCCTACTGCCTTCTGACATTGCTTGCTAACCTTAAGGTCATCTGATATGATTACCCCAGGTCCCTTTCCTGTTTTGTTGTTGTTACTACCTCCCACCCATTGTATTCTTCCCTGGGTTCTTGTTTCCCAGGTGCATTATTTTGCACTTTTTTGCATTGAATCCTAGCTGCCATACTTCTGACCATTCCTCCAACCTTGCCAAGTCCCTTTTCATCCTTTCCACGCCTCCTTGTGTATCAACCCTGTTGCAGATCTTTGTGTCATCTGCAAAAAGGCATACTTTTCCTTCCAGTCCCTCTGCAATGCCACTGATGAAGACATTAAAAAGGACTGGACCCAATACTGAACCCTGCGGTACCCCACTAGTAACCGCCCTTTCTTCAGAGTGGACTCCATTTACAATTACCTTCTGTGTCCTGTTGTCCAGCCAATGTTTTACCCAGGCTACCACCCTGGGACCCACTCCCAGGCTGGTTAATTTGACTAATAATCTTTTGTGTGGGACTGTGTCAAATGCCTTGCTAAAGTCTAGGTAGGCCATGTCCACAGCCACTCCCTGGTCTACTACTTTGGTCACCCAGTCAAAGAAATCTATTAGATTGGTCTGACATGACCGTCCCGCTGTGAACCCATGCTGCCTTGTATCCTGTGCTCCACTGACCTCTAGGTACTCAACTATTCTTTCCTTCAGAAGTGACTCCATCACTTTCCCTACCACAGAGGTCAGACTGACAGGTCTGTAGTTTCCTGCCTCTGTCTTGGTCCCACTTTTGTGAAGGGGAATCACATCCGCCTTCCTCCAGTCCTTGGGTACCACACCATCCTCCCATGATTTATTAAAAAAAGTAGCCAGTGGTTTCACTAGTTCCTTCCTTAATTCTTTTAGAATTCTGGGGTGAATTCCATCAGGACCCATTGCTTTGTCCACCTTCAGTTTTAGGAGTTCTTGCAGAACCCTTTCTTCTGTGAAAGGTCTGGGATTGACCCCCCTATCAAGAGTGCTTCTGTTAATTGGATTAGGCACTTCCCCCTCCTCTTTTGTGAACACTGAGCAGAAATATTCGTTCAGTATTCCTGCTTTTTCACTGTTCCCCTCTGCCCACCCACCGTTCATTCTATTCAGCCTCACTATCCCTCCCTTTGTCTTTCTACGCTCGCTGATGTACCTATAAAGGTTTTATCCCCCTTCTTAACTGAGTTGGCTATCTTTTCCTCAGTTTGGGCCTTTGCTATTCTGACTTCCCTCCTGCTTCTTTCTGCCTTAACTGGTACAGCTCTCTGTCCTGCTCCTTCTGTGTTTCCTTATACTTCTGGAATGCTATCTTTTTCTTCTGACTTTCACAGCCACCTCTCTTGAGAACCATAGTGGCTTTTTCTTTCATTTTGATTTGTTTATTTGCTTCACACAAAGGCTTGTTGCCTCTGTGATGGCAGTTTGATAATTCCCATTGTTGCTCCACACCTCCTTCTAGCCTGTTTGCTAGTGCTTTTCTGAGGCACTCTCCATCTTGCCAAAGTCAGCCCTCCTAAAGTCCAGTACCCTCACTTTGTATGGCTTGACTCTGTAGCTGAGTTTAATGTGAACCACACTGTTTGATGGTCACTTGTCCCAGATGACAACCCACTTCTAGATCTGAGATCCTCTCACTGCCCGTTTGAAATACGAGGTCTAAGATTGCTCCCTCATGAGTGGGTTCGAAACTAGCTGTCTAATGCCTGCCACCTGTAGGGCATCAAGAATGGCCCTGCTCTTGGATGTGGCTGCAGCAAATGTGCTCAGTTAACATCTGGCATTTCAGGTCTCCATCAACAGTATCTCCTTTCTCTGCCATTCTAAGAATGCCTTCCATCATATCCTTGTCCATTCCTTCCCCTGAAATGGGGTCCTACACAACCCTGTGCAGATTGTGGTGCCTTTCCAGTCTCCAGGTGACCCACAGTGCCTCCTCTCCTCCCTGTTTACTCTTTTGTTCGGTTGCTTTTATCCTTCCTTTACATGAGAGCTACTCCTCCCCTCTTCTCCCTGCCTGTCTCTCCTATAGGTTATGTACCCTGGTATGTTAATATCCAGTCATGGTTCTCTGTGTACCATGTTTCTGTGACTGCTACAATATCCAGGCATCCCTCTTCCATTAAGGCCACCAGCTCAGGGAGCTTGTTGCCCAGACTACGAGCATTGGTACTCATTACCCTCCATTTCCTGATGGCCTTACCCCTTTTGCCCCATCCCTGTCCTTCTTGCCTTTGTCACTTTCTCCATTTACCCTGCCCTTCTCCCTCGACACCTCCATGTTGGTGTTTGCCACACTACTACTGTGATTGTTTGGGGGCTAGGATTTTCTGCTCCTTTCCAGTGCCTCCCCTTGGCTAGTTTAAAAGCTTGCCAATGAGCATTTAAACCTATCACCTAGGATCCTGGTTCCCCTCCCGGACAGATGCAGCCCATCATGCCAGTATAGGCTTGCATCACTCCAGGTGGACCCCAGTCCCCAATGAAGCCAACTCACTGAGGCTACACACCAGTTTTCAACCACTGATTGAATCCATGATGCGGAACACCCTAGCCTCTCCTATGCCATAGATGGGTAGCACCTCCGAGAAGGTTACCGTCGTGCTACTGACTAAGGCCCCTCCCAATTCCACAAACTCTTCCTGCACTTCTCTAATCCCTTTCTTAGCCAGGTCATTTGTCCTAAGTGGACAATGACATCCAGCTCCTCCCTGTGCAGCTGCTCCGGCAATCCTGAGGATTCACTCCCTGTCCCTCCAAGCCATGGCACCAGGCAGGCATCTTACCTCCCTCTCCCCTTCCTTGCCCAGTTCTACCTTCCTAACAATGGAGTCCCCCACCAGGAGTTGTTTCCTTCCCCTACAGATTTCCCCTGCCACCCTCCTGTGGGTCTTCTTTGTGGAGGTTCCCAGCATCTACCTTGGTCTCCACTGTAGGTGCCTCCATAGAGGAACCACACTTTGCCAGAATGGCATAGGAATTGTGGAGAGGTACAACTGGAGGGATGTGCCTCTGTTCCACCATCCTCACCCTCCCTGAGCCCACTGTGGTCCAACCACTCCTCTTTCTTGGCAACCTCTGGGGCAACGGCAGTGGCACTGGTGGTCCCTGGATGGAAGAGGAGGTCCCACAAATCCTGGCCAACTCAGCCTGGAGATGAGCAACCTTCTCCCTCAGCCCAGAGAGGTGCCTGCAGATGGGACAACACCGCATCCTCCAGAACATCTCCCGGAAAACTGCTGCTCCACAGCCACTGCACTGCACCACTCAATCATGTCTTATTTCTGGCCCCTTAACTGTTTGCAATCCTTACTCTTCCTCTGTTTTTTCTCTCTCCTTACTTTCTGCCTGTGTGCCCTTTAAGCTCCTGATTGTCCTCTTCTGAGACAAGAATATCCTATATTTCTCAGTAGACCACTTACTTGTTCAGAGGCAGACCTCCAGCAGCTAAAGGGGGCCGGAGAGCTACTCTTCCCCTTCTAGGATGGTGGGTCCTTGGTGGTTCTGTGATCACTCACTTTCTGCCCCTAAACAGAAAGTTCCTGTTGTCAGTCAAATCCTGTGCCTATAAAAATAGAACTAGCTTTGGGTGGAGGGAAGGGAAGGAGGGCAATATAGTCCCAGTAGAGAAGTTTAGTCACACAGCAGTCCTTTCTCCTGATGTCTTCTGCCAAGCTATTAGCAGAATCTTTCTAAGGCAGTCTTTAAATGTAGCTTCCTTCTAGCTAAGCCACTCTCCCTACTTACCAGATCTTTCTACAAGTAATTTAAACCTCACAACAGTTAAGTCCTTTCAGTCACCTGAGATTTACACCTAGATGACTTTTCAGTTACCCATTCAGTTCAGTTAACCCAAACACACACTTTTTTGTTTTATTTTGTATGTTAGTTTTTTTACCCTAAATTAAAGGTCCAAATACAAAAGTTCTTCTACTTTAGTCCCAGCAGAGAAGTTCAGTCACACAGCAGTCCTTTCTCCTGGTGTCTTCTGCCAAGCTATTAGCAGAATCTTTCTAAGGCAGTCTTTAAATGTAGCTTCCTTCTAGCTAAGCCACTCCCCCTTCTTACCAGATATTTCTAGAAGTAATTTAAACCTCACAGCAGTTAAGTCCTTTCAGTCACCTGAGATTTACACCTAGATGACTTTTCAGTTACCCATTCAGTTCAGTTAACCCAAACACACACTTTTTTTTTGTTTTGTATGTTGGTTTTTTTACCCTAAATTAAAGGTCCAAATACAAAAGTTCTTCTACTTTAGTCCCAGTAGAGAAGTTCAGTCACACAGCAGTCCTTTCTCCTGGTGTCTTCTGCCAAGCTATTAGCAGAATCTTTCTAAGGCAGTCTTTAAATGTAGCTTCCTTCTAGCTAAGCCACTCCCCCTACTTACCAGATCTTTCTACAAGTAATTTAAACCTCACAACAGTTAAGTCCTTTCAGTCACCTGAGATTTACACCTAGATGACTTTTCAGTTACCCATTCAGTTCAGTTAACCCAAACACACACTTTTTTTTTGTTTTGTATGTTAGTTTTTTTACCCTAAATTAAAGGTCCAAATACAAAAGTTCTTCTACTTTAGTCCCAGCAGAGAAGTTCAGTCACACAGCAGTCCTTTCTCCTGATGTCTTCTGCCAAGCTATGTATTGTAGGAACTGTACTTCCTCCTGTTTGTTTTAAGGCTGTATGTGTTGGGATATATATATATATATATATATATATATATATATATATATATATATATGTATATTATGCTATGCAATTATTGTTCTGTTTTAATATTTTTAAAGTAAAGAAATTTTTTTTACAAACGAAACTGCTGGACTGCCTTGACAATTCTTTTTATTTTAAGTGGAGGTTTTAAAGGTTATAAGTACACCGTGTATGGGCTTATTGTATACCAAACTGGGAAATGGACAGAGTTATCTAAAAGTCTTGCATAGAGTTCTAAGGGTTCATTTGAAGAAGACCTGGTTGGGTGCCCGTAGGCAAAGATATCTGGCCCCCCGAAGACAGAATTATCTGAGCCTAATAATTGGGTACGTTAACAAGAGGTTATCAGTTTGAATCCTTCAGAGCTTGAGACTAAGGTGACTTGAACCCACAAAACAGACAAGAAGGTTACATTGTCTGTTCACCGTAGACAAATCATATGCTCAGAGGTTGGCACTTTGGGAGTAGAGAGTTGACCAGCTGAGCGAGTTTGTGACAGTATGATGCCTCTGGGCTGGCTCTGCGGGGTTCGCTGGGACACATACAGTGTTACAAGCTCCTGAACGACCCCCGGAATCTGGTAGGTTGGTGGATGGCAGCTGCACCCCACCGAGGAGAATAAACACCTATGTGGAAAAAGAAAAAGAGCTGAAGGAAAGTTAGAGAAGGGCTGAAACTGCACTGTATGTGAGGCGAACTTTGGTTGGAAACGTGTTTCAGTCTAAAGAAGTAAGAGTTGCCACTGCATTTTCATCACTAAAAAAAAATGCTAGAGCAGTGAGCTGGAGGAACAGTTTAATGCGACTTGTACTGTACACCCAACCCCTATACTTTATTATACTGTATATATAGAGCATGGAGACCAGGTCCTGTATATTGTCAGTTATGCAGCCATCCCAGGTGTGATGCTCAGCAGAGTGGATATGCACCTTTGGTGTGTATCTGGACAGTCTTTGTAGATCAGACCTTTAGTCATCACCAGAATTAGTATAGCTTGTTTCCTTGCAGCACCATGAAACAGTCATTAGAAGTGTTCACAAGTTCAGCCATTACCCTTGTACTACAGTAACCCTGACCAGATCCCATCCAATACCAAAGAAATTAAATATGAAGCTTAGTTATGCAAGCTGTGGTGTAGAATACATAAATAAAAAGGTAGTTAGAAAACACACTGTTCTATTTTCATAATATACACAGCATTTTACAGAAAAGCCCAGTTCATAAAAGGCTCTATGCACCATTATGTGGATTGCCTGTGCACCATGGATCAGTGGTACATAGGCAATCCAAAGTGGCAATGCCACACACTGGGGGTCCCATGGACCTCTTTCCCACATGCACAGAAGGGATGCCATCCCTGCCACACTGGTTATCCCTGCTGATCCCACAGCTACCTGCACAGTCAGTCTAGGAGCATGTGTGTGGGTAAGCCTGCACTCCATATCATTCATGAAGGTGGGGAGTACTGGATAAGGGAGGTGCTGGATACAAAGGCAGGGACTCTGTCATATCTCTTGCACCCCACCCAGACTTTGACTGTCAGTCTGCGGTGGACACAAACACCCCCTACCACACTGACCCAGCTCTCTAGATAGACAGGTGTGGCTGAAGCAGCCATTGGAGCACTCACCTGTATACATTCAGTTTGCCCCTCCTGTGCCTTCCTACAATCCCCTGCTTGCATGGAGAAGGGGATCCACTTTGGAACCCAGGAAGGGCTTCTGATTGAATGCCCACCTGTTTCTCTTAATCTGACACCCACGCAGCAGCACACTGGGGGGTAGGGCCACAGACGGGTACCCTGTGGATGAATGCAGTAGTGCAACAATGCACCCTGCAAATGTCTACTTGGTGGAGCTACACTGGGCAGGTACATGTGATGATCATGTATCTGGACCCCCAATGGTGCATAGTCTTCAAAAACAGCAAAAAAACATGGCTTGGAGCACAATGCACACTCCTCAATAACGTAAAACAAACTCAGAGCTTCACAGTCTGAGCATTTCAACTCTGTTGGGAATATTAAATTAATCTGATTTAGCAGATACAATAGGCCCTGTCTTAAAATGCTTTGCATACACACACGTATCATATATCAAGGGGCAAATTGTTCTCCCAGTTCAGAGTATATTGCTTTCTGTTGCTATTTGCATTGAAGGGGAATGATCACTATGAAAACCTTTTGAAGATTAAAGATTTACTCTAAGAGCACAAAAAGAGAAGGTTCATGGAAATGCTGACTGAATTAATTAAAAAAAACTAACAACTGAACTGGCTATTCTGTTCAGGGGTAGATGTGTGAATTAATTGCTTATTAGGTTTTGCTTTGTTTTAAATTTATGTTTTTCTTAAAACAAAAAAGTTTTTACTGAAGCCCAGGTCCCAAGCTGGAAACACGAGAAAGTAGGATTTACAGTAAAAGATTTCCATGGCTTGAGCCTTGCAAGCAAAATGAGTGGAACTACTCATTGAACACAAAGGTAAATGAGGGAAGTCAACTTCCACAGGTCTGGTGTCTGACCTTAGTCAATAGGCCCCAGTAGTCCATGTAGTCACTGCAGACCCTTGGTTAATGGAGGTCTGCAGTCACAGCTACAGTTATTCATCCATTTTCAACATAAACATTTTTTTAAATGTACAGTATTCATTGCACAAACCATAAACTGCTGAAGTTTGCAACAGCACTTTAGGTAGATTATTGAACTGGATGCTGACTTCTGAAGTTAAGACCTGACATCATGAAATTATTGGCCAAGGCACAGCTACTCAATCTGAAGCAAAAGAGAATAGAAAAGAGGAGTCCAGTAGGTCTGAAAGAGATGGGTCACCAAACCATAGTGTCACTAGTGTGCTGGTGGACTTTATGAATACATTTTTGCAGAAAGCATTTTGTCACATTTTCATTTGTAGTGCATTCATTACCCTATCCAAAGTTTTTGACTTAATTAACCAGAACAAATTATTACTGCAACTAGAGGCCTAAGAACACTATCCCTAGTAATAAACTGGTTCAGGGTTTTGCAGTAAAGAATCCAGTCCTTGCTGCTTTCCCACTTCCCACAGGGCTAACTCAGGGCTCAGTCTGAAGTACCCTACTAATTATTATATGCATAAATGAGCTCATGCAGCATGCACCTTCAAACATCATTTTATGTGATATTTTAAAATGCCCCTAATGATTCAAGGGACTCTTGACAGAGGACTATTATTTTCTCATTATATCACATGAAAATCTCAGAAAGATGTAGTTTAAGACACACAGTTGACCAGAGGGTGAACCATTGTTTGAACTACCTACATTATTATCTTCTGACACTTACAAAGGCAAAACAAAGGAATTGCTAGAGGAAAGACTGAAATGATAATATGTTCATGATGCCCTAAAGGGTGAAAGATTAAGGGTCAGAAGGTCAAAACCAGCACAGACTCTCATAAAATTGGCTCAAGTAAAACCAAAATCAGCACAATTTTCAAGCAGTGTTTCTCAAACTATTTTTTCAAGTCATGTCTTTTTATGTATTAATACAATAAATAGTATTGAGAGAATGTGCTTGATGTTTTTTCTGATTTTGCAACAAAAACATTATATAGATAATACATTAATATAGCACTTTTCATACAGATTGTATCCCAAAGTGTTTTACAAGCAATGGGAGACTGGTAATGAAATAATTGTAAATGTGTAGTAGCACTCATTTGCACATCACCACCCACACAGTCTTGGACAATTGCATGAACCAGTTTGATAAGAAGGAGAATGTGAGCCAGGACACCAGGGAAAACACCTATCTCATGTAAAACGTTCCTTGGATTCTTTCAATTCCACCTGAGGATACCAATCAGGGCAGCACCAGAGATGGACAGAAGGGGCTACAATTTAATGTCTTATCCTAAAGAAGGCACTTGTGACAGTACTGCACCCTCAGTAGTGCACTCAGGTGCCAGCATTTATGACATAAACCCAATCCTGATGTGATACTAGAACCTACAACTATCTGGTCTAGAGGCAGATGTGCTACAAAGTGAGCCATGCTGGCTTCAAAATAGTATCAATATAAATAAAATAGAACTGACACACTAGAAATTATTCTGATAGACTTTACTCCAAGTTTTCATTTAAAAAACAAAAACAAATCAGGTATCTAGACCTAACGATTCAAATGTTAGACCTTTTGAAAGATAATTTGTTTAATTTGTGCTAATTTTAGAGCTGTTAGGAATAGGAACTTAATTGAATTTTACATGAAAGCTTGGATTCGGCTAAGTTCATTATGCCACATCCATACATACAGTAAATAGCTATATACAAATGTAAAATGCTTTAACAAAATGTTTAAATCCTGTTGTTTTTACCAGCATATTATAGCAGCATGAACAGACTTGTATTGAAACATGAAAACTGTACTGTATGATAACGATTTATACATGTTGATCTGACTCCAAGCTTTCATTTTGTAAAAGTTAAGTTTCTATCCCTGACAGTTCAAACGTTAAACCATTTAAAGGATCATGGGCAGTATTTTCAGCTGACTGGATGCAGTACTTTTTTATCCATATTTAAGCTGTGTGCTGCATCTACGCAAATGTGTCAGGATATGTGTGCCCTAATCTTGTACATCCTGGTGGATTTGCAACATTTTCTATGGGGTTTGTGCTTCTGCAGCTGCAGATAGAAATCCATGATACCCAAATTACAACATGACTCCTGTCTGCAGAAATGCAGGCCTGTGTGGGGCCAACTGTTCTGCAACCACAGGTACAGTACTCATGCACACTGTAAGACATACCACAATTCTGACTGCTGAAGCACAGGCTCCTCAGGGGTCTGTACTTTAAGAGTCACAGGTGAAAGACATGCACACCAATTTCTGACTACAGAAACAGGCTTCCATAGCAACAGATACTCATGTACACTATACAAGATATGCACATACCTCTGCAACTGCAGGTGTAAGACATGCACACTGACTTCTGCAGCTACAGATAGAAATCAATGATACCCAAATTACAATGCTACTTCTGTCTGAAAAGGTGAAGGCCCCTGTGAGGCCAGTGCTTCTGTAGCCATGGGTACTTATACACACTGTACAACATATGCACACTTCTGCAGCAAGAAGTATGAGATGTACACACTGACTTTTACCTGCAATAGCACAGACCCCAGTGGGGACTGCACTTCTGCATCCACAGATAGAAATCCATGATACCTAAATTGCAACCCTTTCATGCAGCTGTGGATGAAAATAATTTGTGAGGATGTCTAGGGGCTTTAGTATACACCCTCAGTGTGTGAAGCAGAATAAACTCCTCAAGCTTTATGAAACATCACATATTATGTGTGTGGATTACATTTCTGTAGCACAAGCAAGCCCATGCATTAGTCTCTATTTATTTTGAGGGGCCTGCACTTCTACAGAAACAAGTGTAAGACATACACACTGACTTCTGACTGCAGACTTGCAGACTTCTGTGGGGCTTGCACTTCTGCAGTCACAGATAGAAATCCATGATACCCAAATTGCAACCCTTCCATGCAGCCAGGGATGCAAAGAATTTGTGGGGCTGTCTCAAGGGCTTTAGTACACACCCATAGTGTGTGATGCTGAATAAACTCCTCAAGCTTTGCTCTCAGGCTTTATGGAGCATCACACATCACAGGTGTGTATTAAATTCCTGTACTACACTCCAGCCCATTCATTAGTCTCTATTTTTTTAAATATGTTGTGTAAATCATACTAACCCTCTCTCACATACACTAAAGTGCCATCTGTAACTGTCACCAAATTAAAAAGTTATCTTACCTTAATGTTTTTGATCATGTTGGCTTTTAACATGAAAAAAAGTCCAAGTGTAGTTTTAGCTATTTTTCTCAGAAAGTTTTTTTGAACATGCATGTGCGATCAATTAATCATAATTACTGTAACACTGAATTAACTGTAACACCCTAAAGGATTGTTCTGCATGATTCATCAAAACCTGTAAGTTTCATGCCTCACCTCTTTGCCATTTTGTTAGCTATCTGAGATAAAAAATTTAGGTAGCAAATTTGGCAAAAATATTTAATTTCAGACCATAATGTCTTAAACAGTAAACAAAAAATAGTTTTATGAAATTTGGAGGGTTAAGAGACCCTAGGACTGAGAAGGTGCATGACAGATTTTGCAGATCTGGTGTCTAAAACAGCCAAATTGTAAGACTCTGAAAATGGCCATTTTTAATGAAACACCAATGCAACCCTAATAGACAGTCACTACAGTCCCTGTATAATATTGAAAATTACTATGCCAATGCATTTATTAGGGGCTGAAGCACAAGACATAAAAAAGTAGGGAAATAAACATTTGGGGAAATAGTCCTTCAAGCTTTGGTGGCTCAGTAGTATGAAGTTGCTCAGGGTTGGACCAATCTGGAATGCTGCACTGATGATACTCTAATTTCCACCCTCTATCCAAGCATTTCTGTATCAGTATTTTACTTTGTGTGATAAGGCACTGCTGAAGTTAAGTTAACACCTATGCTATGTTGCATGATTGTTCAAACCTTGAGGAATAGCACACCACATATTCATTAATGCTACATGTGAAGACGCAGATCCATCAGACATGGTCCTATTGTCATGGATTTCTTTGTTTCCAACAAGGTCCTGCATGCCCCAGGCAAAGCAATAGACCCATAAGGAACTATATAGGCTCAGTGGGATGCTTTGTGCAGGGCCCTGCGGGCACTATATAAAGTGAAAGATCTGTTGTGTAGGTCTAAAAATTGCAACTTGGGTGGTTGTGGGAATGTATGATTAGTAATAAATCTCTAAAATTTGGGCTAACGAAAGAAAATAAAACTGAAAAAGTAAATTCATACACATGTGCTGGTCTGCTTTGGGGGTGTTTGTTTCAGTCACACATAACCTTTCTTATTTTGTAATCTTGTTTTCCAAATTTAAGGAGCAATGTGCTTACCACCTCTCAATGGCAAAATAATTGTGGGGTTTGAATTTGGTCCTGAAGAACATTTTAAAGGACACAAAACTTGACCCTTAAGGAAAAAAAAAATCTAAGTCCTATTACTTGGCCCAAATGTTTCAAGAAGAAATACTTAATGCATTTTAATACTGAACATGCATTTTTGTTTGCTGCCACTAGACCAAAGGTGCAAAAGATGTAAAAGTTACTTCATTCGACAAGTTGTTTATTTATATATTAAGAAATCAGAGATACACCTTTGAGCTGGAGCTCTTTTACAAAGGTTCCACATCGAAGCAAAACAAGGCAAGTAGACATATAATAACAATAAGACCTTACAAGCAGAGCTATACAAGTGAGCAGCCAAACTGGCATTGTCAAGGTTCAAAACTGGCATATTAGGTCAAAGAATAGTACAACAGGCATTGTCCAATGTAGGCCCAGGGAATTTACATAATGGGGTTACAGGGACTGAGAGCAACAATGGATTCAGAGGTACAGGGAGGAGATGGACAGCAGCTCCAAAGCAGGACAGGAGTAGGAAGGTGGGAAATAGGGGGAAGAAAGAGACTAGGAGGAAAGGGAAGAGAGAGGTTAAAAGGTGTAAGGGGGATTGGAGGAAAAGGGGGATGGCAAAGTCTGAGTGAGGGGAAGAGGGGTGGATAGTCGAGTGGTAGTGTCACAGGAGAAAGAGGGAGGGAGTAGGAGTGTCATAGGGTAGGCACACAGTAGGAGAGGGATCACTGACCGGGAGCTTATAGAAACTAGGGACTAGGCCAGGTGGACAGCAATACGACGGGGGTAGGGGAGGAGAACAGGGTGGAGGGCGGGCGTGGGAGATGGGAAGAGTGTTGGGGGAGGCAGAAAGCAGTTAAGTGAAACAATCACAGGATGCACAAGCTACAAGGTGCTGCCACAGTTTGCGCTTAAAGGTGCTGAGTGTGCCAGTGCCAGCTTGTATTTTTATTTGCTAGAGAACTAAAATGTGTAAGTGCAACTAACTGCTCTGGGACTGACTTTATTTGAAAATATGTTCTGTGTCAAAAGTTTAAGAAATAAAATGTCCATGTTTAGGCTCTTGTGAAAGTACACACTGAGAAATTCAAAAATGTAACTTTTATGCATCTGCATGATGTCATAAAGAAGTTATATCATTAGCAAACTTTGCTGGAGCTGTTTGGAAAAACAAGTGGTCAGTCAATAATTTACAATCACCATGCATGAAAAGTTTTAGGCAAAAAGAAGACTCACTCAGACGAAAATTTTGGACTTTTAATAGACTTCTTAAAGACTTATTTGAATGAAAACTATCTCAGCTTGAAGCTCAAGACATGAGAAGTAAGCCAGTTATTTTCTTTTAAAGATATCTGCTTGGAAAGAATGTTTGACATCATCATTGACTCATATTGTGAATTGTAGACGTTAGAGACAAAAGGCTCATATCAAAATGTGGCAAATAATGTGCTGAGTTCAAAAATGTGTATATCAAAAACATAGCCAGTTGCATTCTAGTGCAGGGATGTAAAAACACTTTGATCTTAGTTCTTTGTAAAAGTGAATATATATTAGAGAGGAGGTGGTACCAAAGAACAGAAGCTTAACATTCCCTCCTCATTTGCAAGATCCATTCAGAATTGGTGGACTAGCATATATGATGTCATATGAGATAGACTTAAAAATCCCAGCTGTTTGGGAGATGCCCAGATTTCTCCTAACTTCAATGTTGTGAGGACCTATGTTGGGGGAGACTGTCTCTTATCTGATAAGACTTCACGTCAAAAGGTAAACGTTTCTCTTTACCAAGAACCGAGCTGTTCCTGGGTATACCAGAAGAAGGGTCTATGCCAGGGTGTATAAAGCAAAGCCAAGGACTAGCAGGACCAAAAAGGACACTTAACAGCATGAGAAAAAAGAACTCTCACCAGTATTCTTGCAATGTGAAGAAAACCCACATTCTGCAACTAAGCCAAATGTATTGCTTTAATATGTTTTATAATATTTTTGTATAGCTTAGCCAAGGGATGGTTATATGAGGATAAATCTTTAAACTTATATTAAAATATGGGTATACAAAGGAATTGATTAAAATATATATGCGAGGAAATATTTAAACATTTTAAATGATAAAGATATTTTAAGCCTCTTCTAGGCAAAGAAATATTCAAATATTTTCCATTCAAAAACAGTAATGCTGTAAACAAAAAGTATTAAGCCTGCATATTGTGTTTGATTATGTTTGTTTTGTTTGCTTCTGAAAGCATTGTCATTTTGTATTTATGTTGCATTTTACAATGGTTACAAGACTTGATATTTATCCAAGTTATTAGTTATTAGCGTATATTGTACAGGTATAATAAAATATATTCATATATACAAATCCAAGGTTGCTTCATGAAAATTCATTTGTAATTATCTAGAAACAAATTATTTGATACCTTTTATTGGACCAACATGGATGTTACAGAAAAGAACAAAGTGCTCTAGCTTTCGAACCAACCAGGTCCTTCTTCAGAAACTTTGTGGCAGTTATTTTAAATATCCCATACTATTAACACCAGATTATATTGAAAAAGCAGAAATAATTCTCATTGGTTTACCATATACATTTAAAACATAACAGAAGATTACGTCAGAGAAGTTAATTAACACCAGTATGCGTTTAACTGAGGAGCCTCAGAAGGGCAAAGGTTATCAAGAATTCTCTACAGCCAGAGAGTTCTTGTCACATAAATTTTAAAATGTCTCAGTATGTAAAGAAAGTGTTCTAGTGATAAAAAAAAACAACCTTGGGGTGGTATTCTCTCTAATACATGTAAGATGAGCTTACAACTTACATTCCAATTGTCCTGGTATATTAAAGAACAGATAATGAGAGATAAAATCCTGAAATTAGGTATAACTGCAAGTTGAAAACAAGCCTCAAATTAACATACACATATATATACATGATGCATGATAGTATCACTTGTAAGTGTAAGTGCCAAATAAAAAAATACAAAAATACTTGTCAAGGACCCCCAAGAAAATGAGACCATGAGCCTGATAAGTGCAGATTTCAACATAGAGTCCATGTATAACAAAAATGCACAGAATCAGTCTAAGGAATCTAAATGAAAACCAAAAGGAATTGCACCTTTTATGAATCCCCAAGTAAATGAGATATGCATCTTAATATGAGCAGATTTAAAAATGTGACAGTGTGTAATCCAGCCACTGACAACTAGTAGAAGGAAGTAAATGTACACTAGGGCCCAGATATTCAAACTGCGCCCAAAATGTGCACAACAGCAGGAGCAAGCACAAGTCAATTGCGCATATGCGCAACAGAAGCGATATTCAAACATGGAGCAAAACAAATTGCTCAAGCAGCCAATGTCTGAATATCGCACAAACTGCGCCATAGCACAACCAGGAAGGGGAAGCTGAGCAGAAAGGTTGCGCCATAGCGCAACAAGGCTAGCCCAGCTGAGCAGTCCAGAGGTGCCATAGCGCTAGCAGAGCCCCCACCCCAGCAGAGCAATGGAACTGCACAACCAGGGAGGCAGGCTGGGGCCCACCGCCAGCCATGCCACATATGGGCACAGGAACACACTGCAGAACCAACAAGACACCCACACACCCCAAGCACAGCATCACTGGGGGAGGGATGGATGATCCACTGGCCCATGGGGACAAGCCAACAAAGCACAGCAGGACCATGACGCCCCAGCACAACCACTGTCAGGCTGAGACTGCCACACACAGGGGGTTGACAACCACAGTGCACATCAGCCCCCCCATCTGCACAGCACACCCTGCACCGTGACCCCAGGACACCACCCATGTGCAGTGACTGTCACTGCAGTAAACACCATGCATCCCCCCCGGCACACGTCAACCTCGTGTAGCATAGAACCATACAAGCCAGACCCACCCTGGGCACCCAGCAGTGGGCGGCAGCAGATGGCAAGACCGACTGAAAGTCACTGCCACACCGGAGACACCTCCCCATGCACACACACACATGCACACACACACACACACATACCCAGGACCATACCACCCCAGATGGCATGCACACCACTGCAACTGAGCAACCATAGCCAGCTGCAAACCAGAGACCACCACAGTATTCATAACAAAATATATATATATTGCAAAAAGAAAGTAGAACAACAAGAACAAGAACAAAACTATTTACAGATATTTACAAGACCGGGGTAGGGGTACAAGTTAGGGGTGGGCAAGGGGTGGGGTGAACAACTGGGAGAGGGAAGGCAGGGTGGGAGGGATTGTTGGGAAGGGGAAGCCTGTCTAATGCCTAGCAGGCTGGTCTGCTGCTGCCTGGTGCTGTCTTTGTTGGCTGTGCGGTCGCCGGAGCCCACGGCGCTGAATGTCCCTGAGGATGTGATGATTCTCAATTGACACCCTGGTCAGCTGGTGGAGGGCACGCTCAATTCTGCATAGGACACTGAGGCCTAGGAAAAGGGAACACAGTCAATGGCTGTGACTGTCCACAACCCTGAACACCACCCATCCTGCAAGTCATATAGCCCAGTGCCCCGCACCTGTGATGGTATGCACCCACCCACAGTGACCATGCACATGACATGCCCAACCAGGCGGCACCAGCTATGTGCACCACTGCACACACACACTGCCCATGTCCATCACAGCACAAACAAGGCTGTCAAGTGACGTGGCAATGTGGTGGGATGCTAGTTCCACAGCCATGTGCCCAGTGCATGCATGGACCACCAGTGACGCACACACAGACGTGCAGTGACACTGGACAGTGATGACTGTTGCCTGTGTCGTGCATGGTTGTGTTGTCCATAGCTGGTGGTCATGCCCACCCCCTCCAGCATGCAATAGCATCCATGATGTAATGTTTCTCTCACTCATCAAGCAGCTGTGGCTGCTGCTGCTGCCGCTGTGGCCAACCCCTCACAACACCTCCGTCCGCCACCTGGGCCCTGCCAAGGCCCTCCTCAGCCCGTGCCTGCATCCTCTCTGCCAGGCCTGTGGGTGACAAATGTTGAGAAAAACATCAGTGTGACTCCAAAGCAGACTGCCCCCTGCCTCAGTGAGTGTGCCTGCCCACACAGCCAGACCCATGCATCTCACACCTGCACACACTGACACAGCCAACCATGGCAGAGCCATCCCCCATGCACCACCACCAAAACACAGTCACACCCCTACGGAGAATACAGGTGCATAGATGGTACACCCACCTGACCTAGGCACAATGCCCCTCCTGGCACATGACCGCAGATGTGCCAGTAGCTCCGGCTCCCTCCGTCTCAGGTCCCCATTCCGGTGCCTGCACTGTTCGGCTGTTCTCCTGTGGTCAGTGGCTGCCTCCAGGTCAGTGGCCACCTCTTCCCAGACCTGGGTCCTGGCCCTGTCTAGTGGCACCTCACCAAAGAGTGGGCCATAGTGTGGCTCCACAGTGGCCACAAGGTTGGCCAGCTCAAGGGCATCCCACTGAGGGGCTCTCCTGCGTGCCATCTCTAATGCTATAGTAGGCAATATGGCGCTCCGCAGCATGGCAACCCCACATGGAAGTGCTGCGCAGTACATCGCCACCATTCCCTATCTCGCTGTCGGTACAGCGCTGCCATTCCCTATTGCGCTGTCACCGAACAGCGCGATAGAGCAGTACACATGCCAGACGTATAGCACCAGGGGGCAAAGGTCGGGCACAAGGTCAGGGTTCAGTGGCGCAAGGCCACGCACAGCGCCATCGGACGTCTACACATCCTGCGCAAATGGTCACCTGTGTGCCAGTGTCACAGTGGACTATTGTGCAGTTGTGCCACAGCGCCATTTGGTTCCCAGCACTGTAGAGCCACTGGCACAATGGTGGCCATGTCCTGAATTGCTGATCGCGCACAGCACGTCATCAGCGCGGCAGACGCCTGCGTAAGCCACCTGGGCATGTGCAATGTGGTGTACTACACAGTCACGGAAATGCACCATTAGCTCGGCCGGATCAACCCGTATAGCGCAAAGCTCAATGGCGCGATATTCAGCCGACACATGCAAATCATCTGATCAGCCATTCAAAGGCGCAATGGCGCAATTTGCATCTCATTACAGTTGCTCCACTCTAATTTGCATGCATTGCGCTATAAATGTGCGACATTGGGCTGCACTGGCCGGATTCGTTACTGCAGGTGAGAGGTGGTTGCATGCTGTGTGATGTTCTGGACAATGGTCATGGGATAACGCTGCAGCCTGCACAGTGACAGGTGTCCACTTCCACCCATACAGATCGCCATGACCGAGCAGAGCCAAGGTGAGGGTGAGGATGGTGGGTGGAGGAGGAAGCCCAACTTCACCACGGCGGAGACAGAGGCCCTCTACCAGGCCTACCTGGAGGAGGAGGCACTACTGAGTGGACGGTGGGGCACCCCTCAGGCCCCTGTGGCTGCATGGGAGGGGGTAGCTCAGGCAGTGAACCTGCATGGAAGCCATCAGCGCTCCATGCAGGAATGCAAAAAGAAGATGGGGACAGACCGCAGGAGGGTGAAGGAGAAGGTGGCAGCCCTCAGGGCGGCACGTGCTGGCACTGGCGGGGGCCAGCCAGTGGTGGTGGAGCTGACCCCGGCTGAGGACCGACTGGCTGCATCAATGCAGTGCAGTGCTATTGAGGGCGTGCCAGGAGGTGGATTCCAGACAGGTGGAAGCCCATCACCGCACGGTATGACATGGTGGTGGTGTTGGAGGGGGAAGGTTGTTCACATGCACTCACATGTCCTCTCTTTCTGTTACAGATCCTGTTCATCTTCAGGGGATGGTGGTGGTGGTCCAGGCAGTGAGGAAGACCTGCTGGACATGGAGGAGGGTCCATCCACCTCTGTCACCAGCCAGCATGCACTGCACCAGCATGCACGCCGGCTGCCAACTCTGGTGTCGGTGAGTCGGGTGTGGGGGTGCACAGCCTGTGTCTCAGCAGTCTGGCATCAGCATGCCAGCACGCTGTGACTGTGGCTATAGCACGTACCTGCACCATTGATGATGCAAGGACTGCAATGGGCAGTGACATGTATGTGTCCCATGACGGACACACAGCAGGCCAGCACGTGCCCCTGGGCCTACCTGGTTCCAACGTGTGTGCCAGCATGTCGGCACAGTCCCAGGCTGTGCCTGTCAGCACTGGTGGGGCAGCACCGGTGGCTGTGCAGGTGTCTGGCACTGTTGTGGCCACAGCAGTGGAACGAGTGGTCCCTGGGGCACAGTGGTTGGAGGGGCAGCAGCAGCAGTCACCCACCAGGTCTGGGGGTACAGTGTCCAGCGGTGGCACATGCCCGCCGCCCTTTGATATGCCCATTCCTGGTCCTGGTGAACAGTGCCCACCCTCAAGGGGTGTTGAGCATCAGGACCTTCCATACCCTGGGGGACAGGATGCCGCTGTGGCAGAGTACCCATTGAAGAGCACACCTGCCTGCTGCGGGAATCAGTACAGCAGCAAAGGCAGGTTGCAACGTCTGTGGAGGCACTGTGTGTGGCTGTGGAGCGGCACAGCAAGGACTGTGCTCTGGACCATGCAGAGATGGTCCATATGCGGATGGATGTGACCACCGCCGCCGCTGCCCCAGGCATTGGTCGCTGTCGTGGCTGCATTGGGCACACAAGCAGGTGCTCCTGTACCGTGCACCCCACACAGTACGCTCTCCACTCCCCGTTCCCGGCATCGTGCGACACAAGCCTGTCACTGCCAGGTTCTGCTGTGGGCATCCTAAGCACCCCTGGTGCAGGTATGTTTGGCATCCACAGACCCCACTCGCGGACAAGGTCTGATCGCAGTGGAACCCTGGTGGTCCATCGGTGCCACCCCATGTGGCCCCCTGCTCAGCCTCGTGCCAGTGCTGTTGGGTCATGGCGGGCCGCCCACGCATCCGCTGGTGGCCGTGGAATGGTGCAACATGACTGACCTGTCTCCCAGTGCGGGCCCTGTCTGGTGCTGACCTGTGTGCATCATGTCGCCATGGTGGGAGTGCACTGGTGGGTGCCCCACCATCGCTGCCGTCTGGCATGGACCACCCTGCACACCATCCTGACTGCCGTCCACAGGTGCGTGTGTAGATGATGCCTGCATTGTACTGTACACTCCAGGTGCAAGGTGCCCAGCATCTGACACACGTACTTGGACAGTACAGGTGGTGGTGTGGTCTGTGGATCTGTGTGCTTGCTATGTCTGTTCCTTGCTCTGCTGTGCACCTGCCCATGTACGCCGAGCCTGTTGTGTGTGTGTGTGTGTGTGTCCATATGACTGTTTGCCCCTCCCTGATGGTGTGTTGTGTGCCTGGTCCCTTCCACTCCCCTGTCATTATGCACCCCTGGTGTGTTGCTCTGTGTGCCTGTGGGTTGCGCCTAGGACAGGTTGTTTGCACATGGCCCCTTGACTTCACCTGTGTTGTGCATACTGCCCTGCGTGATGGTGTCCCGTGCAGCTGGGCCTGCCAGATCAGTCGGGGTCCCCGTCCAAGGCTGCTCATCACCATCAACACCGGCACCGCTGATGCCCCCATTGCTGTCCCTCTTCAACCTGTAATGGCTATCCCGACAGTCATTGGCCATGTTGTGCAGGATACAACAGGCCAGGAATATCCCACAGGCCTTTGAGGGCTGTACTGTAGGGCACCGCCGAGGTGCTTCAGGCATCGGAAGTGTGCCTTGAGCATCCCAAACACCCGCTCAATGATGTTGTGTGTGGCGGCATAGCCTCATTATAGCTCTGCGATGGGGTCATGGGGCACCTGCACGGGTGAGCAGCCAGGGATGGAGTGGGTATCCGTTGTCACCTGTGTGGAGATAGTGGAGATCAGTCATCATGTTCAGGTCCATATTGCCCATATCCCTGTGTGTCACTACCATGGCACCTGTGGTATTCCCACCCTTGCCCCGAGTTTGCAGTTCCTAATGCATATTACCACCCACTAGATGGCCTGTGGGGATGTCCCCACTCTCGAATCGATGGCACTATGTGCGGACTGATGCCATATGGAGCATCATGCTCCTGCCAGGGTGTGTAGCACAGACATTGATTATACGCCCAGTGGCATCACACACCACTTGGCAGTTGACACTGGAGAAGCCCTTCTGTTCCATATGCGTCCCATCAGGCCAGGTGGCATGCGACGCCACATGGGTGCAGTCTATGGCCCCCAGCACGCCAGGCATACGTGCTACCCTGTGGAACACCTGCATGTTTGCTGTATGCTCTGCGTTGCTGGGGAAATGGATGTCCTTAGCATGTGGCAGCAGTGCGCTGAGGAATTGGGTGAGGATGGACGTGGCCAACTGTGTGATGCCTGTGGTGTCCCCTGTTGGCCTCTGGAAGGTGCCCGTGGCGTAGCAGGCACATGCAGGCTGTCACCTTGGTCTCCACTGATGAGAACATGACCCGCCTTGAGGGTGCCTGCATCACATCACTGCACAGCTCACAGAGCTGCCCCAGTATTGCCCTGTTCAGGTGGTACCGGCCCATGATCTCTACATCTGTGTACAGCTCAAAGCTGATGCAGGCACGGTACTGCCTGTTGGAGGCGTACCACCAACGGGCCCATCCACGGCTACGTCCCTCTGCACCTTGCATTCTCACCCTTCTTCATTACAGCTTCCATGTGGAAGCTGCCACTGTCCATCTCCCTGGCTTGTGACCCCCCCCGGCTGATGTTGCTCTGTTACCCCCGCTGTCCTGACTGCTACTTCCACTGCACCGGGCACTCCCCGCTGGCCTCTGCAGCCTATGGCCCACACTGCTTTCCTTGCCTGCCCTGGTCTGTCACTGTCTGTCTTTCTCTCTCTCTCTTCCCCACTTGGCATCCCTGTAGCATTCTTGCGCCTCTTCCTGAGCCTTTTATTTGGCTCATTTCCGCTGAAGCAACCTCCGCTGTTCTGCTGTTGCGCATTGCACAAGTCTTGATATCGCATTGCGCCTTTATGCATGGATCCACCCCTTCGTTGCTCATGCCTTCATTTGCATTGCGCTGTTGCTCAGCATGTTTTCAGTGGCTAACTGCCCTGCTGAATATCGCAGAATGGCGACTTTCGGACTTGGCGCATGACATGCAACCCTAATATCGCATGGCGCCATTCTTTGAATATCCGGCCCTATATGGAAAACTAAGTGTCTAGCCACATAACAATTGCTCCATGCCATGCTCCCCCACACAAATGTGTATACATACACCTCAACCCCCCCACACACACACCCACACAACCACAACACACAACAAATATAACAAACACAATCCACACACACCACACCACACACAACAAACAAAACACACACACACACACACACAATACCCACAACACACAGAAACACAACCCATACCAAACACACACAAAACAACCACATACATACATACATACATACATACATACATCAGTATACACACACACACACTCAAACGCACTCACCACAGTGTTAAGGTGAGAAGTCAACATGTAGATAACCATAAACTTACGAAATCAAAGGCCCGCTGAAGAACTAAAGTATTTATGTCCATCTTTAAAGTAAAGGTCTGTGTAAGTTTATGGAATAATGTGTCATATAACCAACATCAATGTTCAGTCCATCAGCCACCATATTGAAGAAAATAAGTCTGATTTCAGTAGTCTGCCTCTGTTGTGTACTGTTGAAATGTCCTTTAAGACCATCACAGATATTCTGAGATTGAGTGGTCATCCTGGGAAGTGCTGGGCTACTGGTTTCTCAATCTTCTTGTGATTAATAGAATGTCTGTGTGAATTCATTCTAGTGTGGAGTTGTTGACTTGTCTCCCCACATAACCTCAAGCGAGGACATTCCTTGTGTTGGATAAATAGACCACATTCCTTGATGTAGACGATAATTCTGTATCCTGAATAGTTTGTTTTGTGATGTAACCACACTGTTCGAAGTGGAAATGAGGTTACATGTCTTACATGTGTGTTGATGACAGGGTCGCAGTACTATATGACGCCATGGTATTCTGTTCCGTTCGTTGACTCCTAATAATCAGGTTGGCTAAATTAGGTGGTTGTTTAAAAGATAGTAGTGGTAGTTCTTGAATAATACAGTTAAGGGTTTCATCCTCACTAATTATTGGATGGAGATCCTTAATAATGTTACGTAGGAGTTCAAGGTCAGGATGGTATGTGACTAGTAAGGGTATTCTGTTGGTAGTCATCCGTTACTTATATTGCAGTAGCTGTTCTCTTGGGACCTGTGTTGCACATTCCACTGCTCTGTCAATTTCTCTGGACGAGTGTCCCTGCTCAATAAAGGTGTTTTTCAACATCGCCAGATGTGTGTCTCTGTCTTCCTCATTTGAACAGAGGCGGTGATACCGAAGTGCTTGACTATATATGATGGATTTCTTTGTGTGGCTCTGGTGATTACTTTTCTTGAGTAAGTATTTCTGTCTGTCTGTTGGTTTCCTGTAAAGACAGGTATGTAGGGTTCCATCCTTAATAGTGACAGTGGTATCCAGAAAATGCACACTGGTGGTAGAATATTCCAGGGAAAGCTTTATAGTTGGGTGGAGGTTATTAAGTTCCTGATGAAAATCTTTAAGTGTTTCAGTGCCCTTTGTCCAAATTATAAACAAATCATCAATGTAACATAAATAAGCAAGTGGTTTATGTGTACAGTGCCTTAGAAAATCCTCCTCCAAATTTGCCATAAAAAGATTAGCATACTGTGGATCCATCCTGGTTCCCATTGCTGTTCCCATAGTTTGAACATAATGTTTACCATTGAAGCTGAAGTTGTTATGTGTCAGAATGAATTCAGTGAGTTTTTTCCATATAATCTGGTGTTAATAGTATGGGATATTTGAAATAACTGCCACAAAGCTTCTGAAGAAGGACCTGGTTGGTTCAAAAGCTAGAGCACTTTGTTCTTTTCTGTAACATCCATGTTGGTCCAATAAAAGGTATCAAATCATTTGTTTCTAGATCTGTTCTTAAAAGGACCAATATGGCACCTATAACATTTTTTTGCACCATGGAAGATATCGAAATTCGCTGCAGGACATGGCAGTTGCATAACATTAAGAAGAAACTAGCACAGCTAGACAGTGACATCTACTTTTTATCCCACTGCAAAAGGACCAACATTATCCCTAAAGGTCTAGCTATTTGGAATCCACTGAGAAACACAGATAATTCTACATATGCTGAACAACTTTGTCGTAGGACCTCTGAGAAATTGAGAAATCACAGAATCCACAGCTCATATGCCAAAAAAGCATTTTTGAAGAAACAGTTTAATGAAATAGCTGCCACACTGGAGAGGATGTCAGGTGAGCCTATTCCAAACATCTTGCATGAGATAGACATGAACTACCAAAGAACCTTAAGAAAAGCCATGCTCATTAAAAACAGGAAGTTAGACGCCCTTCAACTTACCATACTTCCTAACAACCACGATGAACAGGACAGAGTGACTGAACAACTAAGTCACACAGATGGGCACCTTTCAGTTGTTAATTTGTCTACCCACACACTGACTACTGGGGAATTAAATGTACTTTCTAAGGGCCTCAATTTCTGCCCAACTAAACCACTGAGCAGAATACAGCTTTGTGGTGAAATGGAGGAATACTTCCGCAGATTGAGACTCAGGGAATTTTTTCATGGCAGAGAAGAAATCACAGACAGGGAAGAAATCACAAACAATAAAAATATTATGGATAAGAAAAAGAAACCATATAAGTTTACCCCATCAAGTGGCCGTAATAAGAAACTGGACAAATACATTAATTGCTTTCACCAGAGAGTTACTGGTGAGATTCTTAATAGGCAGAAACAGGCCCATTACAACCTCTCTCCATTGGAACGGAGGGCTATACAAACACTAAAATAAAACCATAACATTGTCATAAAAAAAGCTGATAAAGGCTCGGCAGTGGTGATATTGAATCGGGAAGATTACATTACGGAAGCCAACAGGCAGCTAAGTGACCTTACTTACTACAAAGTACTGGGAAGTGACCCAACTACAGAATATAAAAGAGAACTAAAGCAGTTAATTGAAACATTTCCAAAGCATATCCAAGACAAACTAAAGGACCTTATCCCCAGTGAACCTAAGCCAGGGACATTCTACATGCTTCCTAAAATACATAAGCCTGGTAATCCTGGTAGACCCATAGACTCTGGTAATGGCACCCTGACAGAGGGGATATCAGGGTTTGTAGAAGCTATTTTCAAACCGCTGGTTATACAAAGGGATAGTTACATCAAGGATACTACTCACTTCCTTCATAAACTTTCTGGTTTTAAGGACTTACCACCTGATACCCTTTTAGCCACGATGGATGTAACCTCCCTCTACACTAATATTCCACACACAGATGGCATTTCATCCTGCCTCAAATACCTGTATGACAAAGAATTGGACCCCAACATTGACCCTGGAGTTGTGGGTAAACTCACTGAATTCATTCTAACACATAACAACTTCAGCTTCAATGGTAAACATTATGTTTAAACTATGGGAACAGCAATGGGAACCATGATGGCTCCACAGTATGCTAATTTTTTTTATGGCAAATTTGGAGGAGGATTTTCTAAGGCACTGTACACATAAACCACTCGCTTATTTCCATTACATTGATGATTTGTTTATAATTTGGACAGAGGGCACTGACACACTTAAAAGATTTTCATCGGGAACTTAATAACCTCCACCCAACTATAAAGCTTTCCCTGGAATATTCTGCCACAGTGTACATTTTCTGGATATCACTGTCACTATTAAGGATGGAACCCTACATACCTGTCTTTACAGGAAACCAACAGACAGACAGAGATACTTACACAAGAAAAGTAATCACCCAAGCCACACAAAGAAATCTGTCATATATAGTCAAGCACTTCGGTATCACCGCCTCTGTTCAAATGAGGAAGACAGAGACACACATCTGGCGATGTTGAAAAACACCTTTATTAAGCAGGGACACTCGTCCAGAGAAATTGACAGAGCAGTGGAACGTGCAACACAGGTCCCAAGAAAACAGCTACTGCAATATAAGGAATGGATGACTATCAACAGAATACCCTTAGTAGTCACATACCATCCTGACCTTGTACTCCTACGTAACATTATTAAGGATCTCCATCCAATAATTAGTGAGGATGAAACCCTTAACTGTATTTTTCAAGAACTACCACTACTATCTTTTAAACAACCACCTAATTTAGCCAGCCTGATTATTAGGAGTCAACTTGAACCGGAACAGAATACCATGACATCATATGGTACACGACCCTGTCATCAATGCACATGTAAGACATGTAACCTCATTTCCACTTCAGACTGTGTGATTACATCACAAAACAGACTATTCAGGATACAGGGGAATTATACGTCTACATCAAGGAATGTGGTCTATTTTATCCAATGCAAGAAATGTACTTGCACAGGTTATGTGGGGGAGACAAGCCAACAACTCCACACTAGAATGAATTCACACAGACATTCTATTAATCACAAGAAGATTGAGAAACCAGTAGCCCAGCACTTCTCCCAGGATGACCACTCAATTTTAGATATGTCTGTGATGGTCTTAAAAGGACATTTCAACAGTACACAACAGAGACGGGCTTCTGAAATTAGACTTATTTTTCTTCTCAATATGGTGGCTGATGGACTGAACATTGATGTTGGTTATATGACACATTATTCCACTTAAACTTACACAGACCTTTACTTTAAAAGATGGACATAAATACTTTAGTTCTTCAGTGGGCCTTTGATTTCGTAAGTTTATGGTTATCTACATGTTGACTTCTCACCTTAACACTGTGGTGAGTGCATTTGAGTGTGTGTGTGTATACTGATGTATGTATGTATGTATGTGGTTGTTTTGTGTGTGTTTGGTATGGGTTGTGTTTTTCTGTGTTGTGGGTATTGTGTTTGTGTGTGTGTGAGTTTTGTTTGTTGTGTGCAGTGTGGTGTGGTGTGTGTGGATTGTGTTTGTTATATTTGTTGTGTGTTGTGTTGTGTGTGGGGTGTGTGTGGGGGTGGTGTATGTATACACATATGTGTGGGGGAGCGTGGCATGGAGCAATTGTTATGTGGCTAGGACACTTAGTTTTCACGTATAGTGTACATTTACTTCCTTCTACTAGTTGTCAGTGGTTGGATTACACACTGTCACATTTTTAAATCTGCTCATATTAAGATGCATATCTCATTTACTTGGGGGTTCATAAAAGGTGCAATTCCTTTTGGTTTTCATTTAGATTCCTTAGACTGATTCTGTGCATTTTTGTTATACACGGACTCTGTGTTGAAATCTGCACTTATCAGGCTCATGGTCTCATTTTCTTGGGGGTCCTTGACAAGTATTTTTGTATTTTTTTATTTGGCACTTACACTTACAAGTGATACTATCATGCATCATGTATATATGTGTATGTTAATTTGAGGCTTGTTTTCAACTTGCAGTTATACCCTAATTTCAGGATTTTATCTCTCATTATCTGTTCTTTAATATACCAGGACAATTGGAATGTAAGTTGTAAGATCATCTTACATGTATTAGAGAGAATGCCACCCCAAAGTGTTTTTTTTTCTATCTCTAGAATGCTTTCTTGGCATACTGAGACATTTTAAAATTTATGTGACAAGAACTCTCTGGCTGTAGAGAATTCTTGATAACCTTTGCTCTTCTGAGGCTCCTCAGTTAAAGGCATACTGATCTTAATTAGCTTCTCTGTTGTAATCTTCTGTTATGTTTTAAATGTATATATTAAACTAATGAGAATTATTTCTGTTTTTTCAATATAATCTGGTGTTAATAGTATGGGATATTTGAAATAACTGCCACAAAGCTTCTGAAGAAGGACCTGGTTGGTTCGAAAGCTAGAGCACTTTTTTTCTTTTCTGTAACATCCATGTTGGTCCAAGAAAAGGTATCAAATCATTTGTTTCTGGATCTGTTCTTAAAAGGACCAATATGGTACCTACAACATTTTTTTGTAATTGTCTGAAACTTTATATGTAGGAGGTTGTGAAGGGAAATGTGATCAATTTTCCATTGTTTCGTGTGATGTATAAAGCAAGGCTTGAGGCTGAGCTGAGTGTCATAGTAAGTAAATGATGTTCCAGCCATTTGTTCTGACAACTTGGGGGCTCATCCAGGATGATTTGTTTAGTTAATGAACAGTGCATATGCCTTGGATGTGTATAAGGATAGAAGAAAAGTTTCATTAAATAACACAAGTCATATCTTTCTGTTTTTGCTTCCATTGAGGTCTAAATGTAACCAAATGAAAAGTGGAAAAGTGAGAGGTTCATGTGCTGAGGAAGAGAGAGTTTTTTGACTGCCAGTTACAGTAACACTGCAAGCAAGCACAGGACTTGTGATGCACCCTCAGAACATACATATATCAAGTATATATTGAATTGTTGTTCTAGTTGTTTAAGGTTTGTTATTATTGTTTAGCTATGACAGCCCTAACTGTAAGTACAGAGATTGTTGTAAAACAGAGACAGTGATGAACTCTCCAGTATTTCATTTGCTTTGTATTAAAAACAAAGATGAAAGAACAGAGGAACTGGAAAATGTTACCTGAGAGTGTTCATTTCTGTTTGACCAATGGAATGATAATAAAAGAGATTTAATTGATAAAAGAAGTGTAAAAGATAGATTTTGGACCCTCTGTGGTGGTTTTCAGGACCCTCAGGTCCTTCCTGGATCGAGATGTGCCTAAAATAGGCTTAGGATGACTTAATTTTAAAATCCAAAACGAGGGGGGATTACAGACACAACTCGATGCATTAGAGAAATATACTAACATACTATTTGCCAGCAGAATAGGCCTTATGGTCTATTCCTGCCTCAGGATCCCAGTTGGGTACTGAGGCCTTCCCCCGCCATCACCTTTCTGTTTCTCCTGTTTCCCATCCTGACTCCCCTGGGCTAGCCCCATCCCATTTCTCCTCCATTCTGTACCTGTTCCATCCTCTCTTGAACCCCTTCACCATAGAGGCCGGCACCAGCTCCCCAGGCAGTGCATTCCAGGGTTCCACCACCCTCTCAGTGAAGTACCTCCTCCTCTTTCCCCTCCTCATCCTTCCTCATTCCAACTTCAAACCATACCCTCTGTTGATACCCCCCTCCTTTAATCTAAAGATTCCCTCCCTGTTTACCCTATTTATTCCCCTGAGATACTTGAAGACTTCAATCATATCCCCACCGGTCCCTCCTCTCCTCTAATGAGAACAGGCTGAGCTCCTTCAGTTCTCATTTGTCAAATCCCTCAATCCCTGTATCATCTTGAATGTCCTCCTTTGTACCTTTTCCAGGAGCTGTATGTCCCTCTTTAGGTGTGGTCACCAGAACTGCACACAGTACTTGAGATGTGGTCTAACCAGGCCATTGTACAGTGGCAGAATCACTTCCCTACACCTTGAGGTGATCCCTCTTGCGATGCAGCCCAACATTCTATTTGCCTTGACTGCTGCCCTCCTGCACTGCTCAGAGTTATTCATACTTGCATCCACCAGCACCCCTAGGTTTTTGTCCCCCTGCCATGGCCTCCAACTCCTCTCTTCCCCTCCCAGGGTGTACTCATGTTTGGGGTTCCCCCTTCCCAGATGTAACACCTTGCACTTGGAGGGGTTAAAATTTAATTTCCAGGTGTGAGCCCAACTATCCAGGTCCTCTTGCAGAGCCACCTTCCCCTTCCCTCCTCCCCCTCCACCACTGCTCCCAGCTTGGAGTCATCAGTGAAGAGACTCATCTCACACCCTATACCCTCCATGATATCTGAGATGTATGTGTTAAACAAGATTGGCCCCAGGACTGAGCCTTGTGTTACCCCACTATTGACCCCTGTAGGTGTTGAGATCTCCCCACCAACCACTACTTTCTGGGTGCACTTTGCCAGCCAGTTTCCTACCCATGTGACCATGAAGGGGCCTACTCCCATCTTCCTCAGTTTCTCCAGTAGGCCTTTGTGCGGGACCAAGTCAAACACCTTGCTAAACATAGAAACATAGAAACACAGAATTGGACGGCAGATAAGGACCGCTTGGCCCACCCAGTCTGCCCATTTCCCTACCTACTGGATAAGCTGCAGATCCTAGTTAACCAGCAGCCTACTTCTTCCTACCCCCACCCCCCAGAATTGCCTTATGACTATCCCATGCATGCTTGAATTCCACCACTGATTTTGACTCCACAACCTCCTCCGGAAGGTCGCTCCATGCATCCACAACCCTCTCTGTGAAAAAATACTTCCTTAAATTACCTCTGAGCCGCCCCCCCATCTTCAAATTTTGCACTCTTGTTCTTGCACACCCCTTTTTTTGAAAGATGCTACCCTCTTGGACTTTGTAATTCCCTTGAGGTACTTGAAAGTTTCTATCATGTCCCCCCTCTCCCTCCTTTCCTCGAGGCTATACATATAAGCTCCTTAAGTCTCTCTCATATGTCTCCCGTGCAGACCCTGCACCATTTTAGTTGCCCTCTCTGACAGCTTCCATCCTGTCTATGTCTTTGGTGGGATTGGGTCTCCAGAACTGCACACAGTACTCCAGATGGGGTCTCACCAGCTGTCTGTACAGAGGATAATAACTTCCTGTTTTCTACTGGTGATGCCTCCCTATGCATCCCAGTATCCTCCCAGCCTCCTTGCTGCCCTCTCACATTGCTTGCCCATCTTTAGGTCATCTGATATGACTACCCCAGGTCCCTTTCCATTTTTTGTTGTTGTTAGTATTTCACCCCATTGTGTACTCTTCCCTGGTTTTTGTTTCCAGGTGCATTACTCTGCACTCTTAGCATTGAATCTAAGCTGCCATACATTTGACCATTCCTCTAACCTTGCCAAGTCCCTTCTCATCCTTTCCACCCCACTCTGTGCATCAACTCTGTTGCAGATCTTAGTGTCATCTGCAAGAGACATATTTTTCTTCCAGTCCTTCTGCAATGTCGCTTATAAAGACATTGAAGAGGACCGGTCCTAATACTGAACCCCGCGGTACCCCACTAGTAACCCTCCTTCTTCTGAGTGGACTCCATTTACTATTACTCTCTGTGTCCTATTCTCCAGCCAATTTTTACCCAGGCTGTCATCTTGGGACCCACTCCCAGGCTGGCTAACTTGTATATTAATCTTTGTGTGGGACTGTGTCAAATGCCTTGCTAAAGTCTAGGTAGGCCATGTCCACAGCCCCTCCCTGATCTACTACTTTGGTCACCCAGTCAAAGAAATCTATCAGATTCATCTGACATGACCTTCCCACTGTGAATCCATGCTGCCTAGGGTCCTGTGCCCCTCTGGCCTCTAGATACTGGACAATTCTTTCCTTTAGAAGTGATTCCATCATTTTCCCTATCACTGAGGTTAAACTAACAGGTCTATAGTTTCCTGCTTCTGCCTTGCTCCCACTTTTGTGAAGGGGAATCACAGCTGCCCTCCTCCAGTCCTCGGGTACCACCCCATCCTCCCATGATTTGTTAAAAAGGGTAGTCAGTGGTGTCACTAGTTCTACCTTAGTTCTTTAGAATTCTGGGATGAATCCCATCAGGCCCCATTGCTTTGTCCACCTTCAGTTTTTAAGAGTTCTTTCAGAACCCTTTCTTCTGTAAATGGGCCGGTATCAACTTCTGTATCCAGAGTGTTACTACTGTTTGTTTTATGTACCTCCCTCTTCCTTTGTAAATACTGAGCAAAAATATTTGTTTAGTATCTCTGCCTTTTCACAGTTTCTCTGCCCACCCTCCCTCCCTTTATTAAGCCTCACTATCCTCCCTTGGTCTTCCTTCGCCCCGATGTACCTATAAAAGGTTTTATCCTCTTAACTGAGTTGGCTATCTTTGCCTCGGTTTGGGCCTTTGCTGTTCTGACTACCTTCCCAGCCTCCTTTTGCTTTAACTGATACAGTTCTCTGTCCTGCTCCTTCTGCGATTCCTTGTACTTCCTGAATGCTTTCTTTTCTCTTGAACCTTCACTGCCACTTCCTTGAGAACCATAGTGGTTTCTTACATCATCTTGTTTTGTTTATTTGTTTCACACAAAGGCTCATACTCTGTGATGGCAGTTTTTATTATTCCCTATTGTTCTTCCACCCTCCTTCCTGCCCATTTGCTAGTGCATTCCTTAGGCACTCACCACATTTTGGCAAAGTCAGCCCTCCTAAAGTCCAGTACTTTTGCCTTTGTATGGTTTGACTCTATTGCTGTGTTTATTGTGAACCATACTGTTCGATGGTCGCTAGTTCCCAGATGGCTACCCACTTCTACATCTGGATCCTCTCCATCTCCATTTGAGAGTATCAAGTCTAATATTGCCTCCCAGAGTGGGCTCCAGTACTAGTTGTCTAAGGCATGCCCCCTGTAGTGCATCTAGAATAACTGCACTCTTCGAAGTGGCAGCTGCAACTGCACTCCAGTTAACATCTGGCATATTCAGATCACCCATCAGCAATATCTCCCCTTTTTCTGCCATTCTAAGTATACTTTCTATCATTTCCTTGTCCATTTCCTCTCCCTGAGAAGGGGGTCTGTATACAACCCCTGTGCGGATTGTGGTGCCATTGCCTGTCTCCAAATTTACCCACAGTGCTTCTTCTCCTCCCTGTTTACCCTTTTGTTCTGTTGCTTTTATTCCTTCCCTTATGTAAATAACTACTCCTCCTCCTCTTTTACCCTCCCTGTCCCTCCTGTAGATAGTGTATCCTGGTATGTTTATGTTCCAGTCATGGTTTTGTGTGTACCATGTTTCTGTGACTGCCACGATATCCAGATGTTCCTCCTCCTCCATCAAAGCCACTAATTCAGGAAGCTTGTTACCTAGACTACGGGCATTGGTACTCATTGCTCTCCATTTTTTGATGGCTTTACCTTCTGTTGCAGCATCCCCCACTGACCGTTCTACCTTGGCCTTTTTCTCATTTAGTACCCTGTTTTGTAGGAAGAGGCTGGGATTTTTCTGCTGCTTGTCAGTGCTTCCCCCTTTGACTAGTTTAAAAGCTTGCCAATGAAGCATTTAAACCGATTGCTCAAAAGACTTGTTCCCTTCCTGGACAGATGCAGACCATCCTGCCAGTATAGGCTGGTGTCCCTCCAGGTGGAACCCCAGTCCCCAATGAAGCCAAACCCCTGTGCTCCGCACCATATTTTCAAATCTAAAGTCCAAGAATAGTACATCCACAGACTTTCCCTGTCCAGTTCCAATGTTACCCATTCATATAACTCCACAAATTTAGTTTGACATGATCTGCGGGGCACAAGCCCATGTTGGCAACTGTCCTGACATCCTAATTCCTCCTCCTCCAAGAACTCCCCCAGTTGTTCCTTCAGTATACTCTCCATTATTTTGCCCGCCACCGATGTCAGGCTGATAGGCCAATAGTTACTCATCGCTTCCCTCAACCCTCCTTTGTGGATTGGCACCACATGTGCCTCTGTCCAATCCTGAGGCAGTATCCCTGTCTCAAGTGACCTGTTGTAGAGCTCCACCAGGGGTGCAGCTAGTACATCCACCAATTTACGTAGGACTCTCAGATGCATGCCATCTGGCCCTGGAGATTTATCCTTTTTATAGGGCCTTAAGGGCAATCCACACCTTTTCAGTGAGGATTTCATCATCTGTCCTTTCCCCCCTGCTGGCTGATTCATCCTAATGTGAAACCCCTGGGGGGCCCCTCTCCCACCTGACCTTTTCTCCTTATTGCACCACCATTTCTGCCCCCTGACCCGTCCAATTCTGACTGATCCTGCTTTGTAAAATTTGCATCCCCTTCCCTGGTGAACATGGAGGTGAAGTACTCATTTAGGACCTCCTCCTGTTCCCTCACCTCCTTCACCCACCCCCCCTTCTGATCTTAGTGTGCTGATCTGACCCTTTATTTTTCTCCTCTCCCCAGTGTACCTAAAGAACCCCTTTTCCCTTCCCCATATTTCCAATGCCAGCCATTGCTCCTTACTGGACTTGGCCCCCCTCACCATCTGGGTGATGTGTCTGGCTGCAATATGGTAAGCTCCTTTTCCCTCTTCCCTCTCATTCTTTTATACTTTCTGTAGGCAGCCTTCTTTTCCCTGACTTTGCCCCCTTATGCTTTACCTTTGCACAGATCCTAACTGCCTTATGAAGTCCTGTTTAATGATGTCCCATCTCCCTTCGATACTCAACCCAGATGTGATCCTCTTCAGATGATCCTTGAGTATCCTCCCATGCCCCAAAATCTGCACCTCTGAATCCAGCATCCAAGTCCTAGAACAATCCCCCACCCCCAGATTTATTTGAAACCAGACAGTGTTGTGGTCACTCCTTGCTAGGAGATCCTCCACTGTCAGCTCCCTCACCAGCTCCTCTTCCGCCAGGACCACATCCAGAACATACCCATCTCTCATTGGATCCAACACATGCTGAGTGAAGAACACATCCTGAAAGCCATCCAACAGTCTCTGTTCCTTGGCCAACTTAGAAGTCATGGTTTCCCAGTTTGTGGCTGGTGTATTAAGGTCCTCCATCAACACTACTACCTCCCCTTTTGGTCCACACTGGGCTATAATGTTATCCAGCAGCCAATCCTCCAGAACATCCTCAATCTTTGGTGGCCTGTATAGAACTCCCAATTTGATTTTTCCTCCTACTGGGGCTCATAGGGTGACCCATAAGGCCTCCACATTTCTGTCTGCTTCCTCTACCCTGGAAATTTCTATGCTATCTCTGACAAACATAGCCACTCTTCCCCCTATACCCTTCTTTCTAGCCTTCCTTAGCATAGTGTAGCCCTTTATCTTTAAGTCCCAGTCATGATTTGTGTTGGCCCAAGTTTCTGTTACCGCCACCACATCCACCCCTCCTTTGCATAACATGGCCTAGAACTCTGACCCCTTATTTCCCAAGCTCCTGGCATTTACTAGTACCATCCTCCAACCCTTATCCCTGCTCACCTTAGCCCTGCCACCCCCAGTGAACATATGCAACTGACCTCCATTTACCCCTGCTGTATTACACTCCCCTGGTCTGTAGCCTGCCCCCTCCCTGGGGCTGAAGGCTAGTCCCCACAATGGAAGGTAGAGCCTTCTGGGCCTGCCCCTCCCTTAGCCTCCCCGCCACAAGTTTAAGCCCCACTTTGCTTGAATATAGTCTGCCAACCCCTGCTTAAGGACCTCCTTCCCCATCGGGCTCAGGTGAAGTCTATCCCTGGCATACAATCCCTTATCTTCCCAAACCCCTTCCAAGTCTCCTAATACCCCCATTCCCCTTTCTTTACCCCACTTTTTAAGCCAGCTATTAACCTTTGCTATCTTTGTTTTATTCTCCACAGAGGCCCTTGGTACTGGCAAAATTTCTGAGAAGGAAACTGAGCATCAGTTATCCTGACATACTCTGTCCAGTTCTTGGAATCTAGCTTGGATTTCCAGTACACTATTTTCTTCTATCTCATTGGTCCCTAGATGCATCAGGAAATCTGGGTTTCCCTCCACAATCCCTAGCCAGCTCGTACACAAGGAACTTTTCCTTGTGTGCCATTAGCCCAGAGATACCCACTACCTTAACCTGGCTGGGGTATCCCTCCTCCTGTCCCTCCCAGTACATTCCCCTTAACATGGAATCCCCCAGCAGTAGAACCTTAATGACCCCTTCCTCCTTATGCATTTCTCCTTTCTGTGTTTCCAACCCCCCTCTTACCTCCCTCTTGGTCCAATATGAGAGTTCCCTTTGTCACCCTCCTCTTCCTTCCACTCTTTGTGTGTCCACTTGTCTCAGACCCCCCTGGTTGTGTGTCCTCTGTACCCCTCCCTTGTCCATGCCTGTCCCACTGGTCCTGGTCATTTCCCCAACTTCCATTCCGACATCCTCCCCCCTCATACATTTACCTCCAGAGGTCCCCTGTAGGTCCCTTGTTTTGGGGCCCCTTCTCTGGTACCATCCTTCTTCCTCGAGGGGCTCCCAACCCCCTCCTCCTTATCTTCCCATTTCCTGTCACTAGTGCCCTCAGCCCCCCCACCTTCTTTCTCTGTTCCCCCCTTCTGCTTAACAGATAAGCTCCCACTTCCCCCACTGAAGCTATTTCTAGCCTTCTCATTTATGTTTCCTACCCCCACGGGTTTCCAATTTCCTCCCTATGCCCTCAGTTTCATACCCCCATTTCTACCTCCCCTTCCTCACTTTCTAGGGTGCTCAGTAGTTCAAATTTGTTATAACACTCTAAACCAGCCACCATCTCCTGACCTGAATTTCCCCTGACCACCCTTCTTGGATGCCCCATGTCCATTCCCCCTACCCTATCCTCTTTTTGCTCACCTTTCCCTCTGTCTACTCTTCTAGGTTGCTCCATAGTGGTCTGTCCTGACCCGACCCCCTCCTTACTCCTTTGAACTGGACCATTTACCCCATCAGATTTTGCTCTGGCACCAGCCTCCCTTGCCAAGGACCCTTGTTCTCTAAGTTCTCTCCTCCTGATTTTAGAATTATAGCCCCCTAGATTCTGAGCCCTGACCCGGCCTCACCTCTACCCCTTCCACCTGCCCCCATTACCCATGCCTTTTTCCTTCATCTCTCTCCAGGCCCAGTTTAGTATGATTGCTGCACCTCAGCCTATGCACCCTACAACCCTCCCAAAGATACCCACCGTGGTAGCTGATGGCCACCCTACCTGTCCATCACTACACATGCTGGGTCTATCCCCCTTAACCATTCTCCTCCTCCTGCTGTACTATCCCTCGCCCTCCTCCAACAGGCCACACTGATGGTGTGAGATCAAATCCCATAGTGTCCTAACTGCTCCAGCAGCTACATCACTGCCCTAAAAACCCTGCAAAAAGCATTTAAAATTAAAAATAAATTACTCCAAATCTAAAACCATGATCTTTGGGTCTAATCAAACTAATTATCAGTGAAGTCTGGAGGACCATAAATTAGAGTGTGCTAAATATTATACATATCTTGTTTCAACTTATACAAATAATGTTAACTGGAAACAACATAAAGAAACAGTCCAGGGGAAAATTATAAAAACTGCAAATGGTTTGAGGAAATTCAATTATACATATGGTGGGTACTCTGTAAGACCCTTGCTAAACGCAATTAAAACTAAATGTTGGGCACAAATGACTTATGCAGCAGAAATTTAGAATATGATAGATACAGAATACCTTATGAGTCCAGTATATAAAATAATATGCTCAGAGCTAGAAATACTCGCTTCATGTCCCTCAGCATATCTTAGGGCAGAACTTGGTTTAATTAAGTGATAACATTAAGTTTTGTGGAGTATACGAAGCAATAACCAGCTTCTGTGGATTCACCTCGGCATTTAATTCCCACAGAAGCTGGTTATTGTGAGCATACACCACAAAACTTAATGTTATTACTATTATACCTCTAGAATTTGTGGTAAAAATGTATTTTTTTAGTAGAAATTAAATTAGCTCTCAGGGCACGTAATATCTGCTCCATGTGTCTGTGATCTGTAGTGCTACGGGAGCAAGTAAGAAGCTCATTTATGACTAACTGATGATTTTTTGGTTGTATGTCTGAAAGTAGTAATATCAGAGACTTACTGGCAGATAGATTATTTCAAAGTTGATCCCATTCAAAAGTGAGCTCTAGAACCCTTTTTACGTTCGCTAGCGTGCATGCGCAAGGAACGTTTTGGGAGAGTAGCACTCGTAGAGGTGTGTCTCTCCCACCCAATGCACTGCTCCCTTGAGCAGGCATGGTAGTCCTGCACCAATGGGTGTGGCAGCTCAGTATGACAGCAGTGTTCCTCTGCTTCAAAGAAAAACACTGCTGCCATACTGAGCGCCGCATCACGCCGCCACTCCCCCGCGCGACGTCCGCCACACCGCCCAAAGCTTTCATGCCACACTGGGAGCCCACCCCAGTGTGGCAAACATTTGCTTTATTTTGCCGACGGGGTGCCCAATTCCCCATCGGCCCTCGCGCCCCAGCGTAGTTTGCCGATGGGGTGCCCAACCCCGCCAGCCCTCGGCCCCCAGCCATCTTCTGCCATGCTGGGAGTACACCCAGTGTGGCAAGCATCCCACGCCATCTTTTTTTTCAAACCTGTAAACAAAACTGTCCCGCTGAGCGCCTCCCAACCCCTCCCACAACTCAAGACCCACCCACGCGCACTCCAGCCCTTCACCACACCCCTACCCCATACTTACCTCCGGATTCTGGCGCGATGATCTTCGGTGGACCGGGAACACGTCTACACTCTTCAAAGGTGACCGCGAACTGAGGAAATGCCGGTAAGCTGTATAATGGGCTAGATGGGGGGGGTTCAACTTTATGGCATATCTCAGTCATTTTTTGGAATTTTTGCACCAAATGTTCAACATGGAGTTTTTGGGACCCCTTCTCAAGAATGATGTCACTGTCATGGTGTTATTTGGGCCTGAAGGGTGATTTTGCAGTCACTGCACAGTCACTGTGTGAAATCACCCTTTGGCCTCGAATAACACCATGACAGTGACATCATTCATGAAAAGGGGTCCCAAAAACCCCACATTGAAAATTTGGTGCAAAAATTCCAAAAAATGACTGTTTTATAAGCTGCATTACGCAGATTCCTACACAGGCTCGTAAGTTTGATGAATTTTCAATATTTTCACTCCAGATTTTCAACATTGCCATTTTATCACACCTTCTATGAGTTGTACAGCTGTCATTTTTCACATCTCACCCAAAACATCAGCCGTTTCATGTTACATACCAATGGCGCAGTCAGTGTCAAAATCAATGTATGGAACACATTAAGAAAATCAACAGTGACACCGCTCATGATCAGAGGTCTTAAAGTGGCTATGTTGAAAATTTGGTGAAAAATTCCAAAATGACTGTTTTACGAGCGCATGCTATGCAGTTCCTACGCACGCTAGGCTGTTTGCATGAATTTTCAATATTCGCATCCAGATTTTCAACATTGTCATTTTACCACACCTCCTCATGAGCAGTACTGCTGTAATTTTTCACATCCTGCCCAAAACATGTTTCCGCCTATGTAGCGCACAATGGGGGTAACAAAAAGGTCATGCTGACAATTTATTGTGCAAATACCAGCAATCGCACAGGGCATTAGGTTAAAGCACCATACATGCCAAACACCACTGCAAACACCTGCAAGCGAACGTTCGGCATTGACAAATGCTTGTTATTTTGTGTTGTGAAATAGAATACATGATTTTGGACGTGCACATTACCAGAGCTGGTAATGCGCATGTCAAGAATCTCAATGAAGTTCATAGAGAATAATGGGAACTTTGCGTTACTTCAGGATGCAAAGTTTTCCACTTTGCTATGTGGAAAATTATGCGAAATTCAGGTTCTATGCAAAATACTATGCATAGAAAATGTAGCCACTTCGCCCACCTGTACTCAGGAGAGGGTCCTGCTGAACTGATCAAGAAACAAAAGTCTCCTCAGTTTTCTGAGCTCTACCCAGCTCCTGATTGGTTGAAACACTTGTCCATACAGAAAATTAATATTCATTAACCTTATTCAATGCCTGATTGGTTCCTTGAAATGGTGCCTAAAATCAGCTCTCCTTTTACTCCCAAAAGTCTTGTTTCAGTCACATAAGTCCTTCTGCAAGCTCCCTGCATTCTGATTGGATGCAGCAGGGGGTAAAGGTAACCATCATCGCTGCTAAATAGTCAGTTTAACAGAGTCCCAGATTATATACATATAGATTTCAGCCACACCACACAGTTTGAACATTTATTTCTCCACAGATATGTAGCAGCCACCTTCTCTCTCAAACAATTGCAGAGTTTTACATTTTTATTCCATCTATAGCCTGTCATGGTTGCCAAAACACTGTTCCACTGAGGCAGCCACCAGGCTCATTAATATTCATGAGCCCTATGAATTATGCATTCCCTGATTCAGAGCGCTCATAGGTACTCCTAAACTAAATGCATTTGGGTTTTTCCTTGAACCTCCTCCATGTCTCCAGACCCAGTTTCAGCTCCAACAGGGGCTCAGGACCACCAGAGGTGCTGATGTCCAGCCAGAGCAGAGGCAAGAAGACCAAATGCATGCAAATAAAATAAATAAAAATGCATGCACGGCACATGTGCAGACTGCCACTCTGCATTTTAGCAGGGATCCAGAATGGTGGCACCGCAGCCCTGCTCGTCCGTCCCCACTCTGAAGCAGGAAACACATGGCGGCCAGAAGGAGACATCAGGGACACAAAAAGACCCTGGAAAATGCTGAGTTAACAAATGCTTATGAACAGGTCAACAAAGATTTGGTTGAAGTAAGCAAAAAGTATAGAAGTCTACAGAGTAAAAGTAAAGTTAAGAAAAAAATGAAAGCATTAAATAGTTTGTAAGTGAAATTAGTTTTATGTGGTAAAAATTATTACCTTGAATTAGAATTGTTACATTGTAACTTTGGTGGCTTGGGGATAGTTGTCTAGCAGGGATATTTAGAGGGAAATTTACCCTGTTTTGTATGCCTTCTTAAATACTGAAAAGCCACTGGGGGTTGGGATTGAAGGGCTGAGTGTTTCTGTTTGGGACTGAAATTCGAAGCAACAGGAGCTGGTGGGCCTGTGACATCTTATGGTACCTGATGTCTGCTTACATACACTGTTAGTGTGACCGAACACACACTGGACTGTATGTGTTTGTGAGACTTGGGAACATTATTGGTGGGGCTGAAATTGGGTTTGTAAATAACTACAGTCAGTATAGAGAGAAACTGCACTTCAGGGGAAAGGGACTGAGAAAAGGGGGTGTGCTATTATAAACAGAGGGGGATAATCAGGGTGGCCATATTCCACCATGGCAGGCATCTTCGGAAGGGTTGTAGGCTGCACAGGCTGTGGGATGGCAATAATTCTAAATTGGGCCTGGAGAGAGGGAGGCTGCCCACTCTGTAGACAGCTATCTTGTATCAGGAGTGAGGTATATTGGTTAAGGAGTAAGCTGTGGGAGCTCTGGGGTGTCCAAGGATAAGGGTGTGGATATGGGCAGCAGAAGGGTGGGGCTGAGGGAGGCTGGGGCAACGCCTGAAATTACAGGACGTTATGTTACAGCAAGCAGGAGGGGGATATTAGGACGGAGGACCCTTAGATAGGAAGTTGATGCTAAGGGGAAAGCTGCACGGGTAAGAACATTCTGAATACAAAGAGAATGGAAAAGAGTCAGGAATGGCTGTTGTAAGGAAGCCTAAAACAGCAGACTGTGGGAAGGAGCTCCTAAGGTGAATAGTGCAAGAGAGGAAGAAGAGGGTCAGTTTAGAGATACAGTCAGGGGAAACTCGGGTTACTTGATGGAGGCTGACATAGACTGTCACAATAAATTTGAGCTACTAAGCAACCTAGAGGGGGAGGAAGGGGTTGGTGGAAATGAGGAAACTTATACAGAGGCCGGGGGGAGGGAGTTGGATACCCATAGGGCATCACAGACCAGCTATGGAAAGGATAGACATAGTCCCAGAGGGAGAAGGGGAAACATATATGTTAAGCAAATGGGGGAGATGCAACATATTCCAGACATGAGGGAGGAGAGCATGATTGGAGAGAAACTGGGAGACAAGGAGGTGGGAGAGGAGCCCCCCTTCAGCTGGGAGGTCAGTACTTAAGGATGGGCCAGAGGCTAAAGGGGACCTGTACAGAGAGCCTCTGGAAGCAGGGTACTATTACAAGGGGGGGATGGTGGTGTGGGGGAAGGGGAAACCATCAGAGCCAGGATAAATGGTTCAGATATGAGAGGGTTAAAGGGGACACCTATTCAGAGGGGGTTTGAGTTAAGTGGGAAAAATAGCAAGGAAGGCAGAAAGGGGAGGGTGACAAGGGGGTCTCTAATAAGGCAGGAAGACTCCCATGAAATTCAGATCATGAATAAAGGGGGGAAGGGGCTGAGAGGGCATAGTGGAGGTAACCATAAGGATGATGGAGGTGTTAAGGTTCTGTTACTGGGAGACTCGATGATTAGGGGTATCCATTGGGAGGGACAGGGGGGTGGATGCCATAGCCAGGTGAAGGTAGTGAGTATCTCTGGGCTGACAGTGCACAGAGCAAAGTTCATGGTGTATGAAATGGTTAGGGATTGTGGAGGGAAACCAGATTTCCTGGTGCATTTGGGAACTAATGATCTAGATGGAAATAGCATTTTGGAAATCCAAGCAAGGTTCCAAGAACTTGCCAGAGTCTGTCGGGATAATGGATGCAACATTTCCTTTTCAGAGATATTGCCAGTACCAAAGGCCTCAGTGGACAAAAAAGAAGCTTACAGAGGTTAATGACTGGCTCAGGAAGTGGGGTGAAGAGAATGGGTTGGGGGTGTTAGGGAACTGGAATGGAGTTTGGGAGGATAAGGACTATATGCCAAGGACAGGTTTCATCTTGCCTCATTAGGAAGGAAGTCCTTAAACAGGGATGGCTGACTACATACAAGAAAGGTGGGGTTTAAACTTGTAAGGGGGGAAGGGATGAGGGAGGGGCTGACCAGAAGCCCTCTCCTCCAGATGAGGGGAGTAGCCGTCAAGCCCAAGAGGGGAAGGGGGGAAACAGACTGGAGGTGGAGGTTTCAGGAGGAGCAGGGGGAGGATGGAAGTATAAGGAATCTGGGTGGGGTTTGAGAAAGAGGATCAGGGAAAAGGGGTGGGGGTTGGTGTTAGTAAATGCCAGGAGCTTGGGAAACAAGTTGCCGGAGTTCCAGGCCATGCTGTTCGGGGGTGGATGTGGCGTCGGTCACGGAGACGTGGGCCAACAAAAACCATGACTGGGACCTAAATGTACAGGGGTACACTATGCTTAGGAAGGATAGAAAGGAGGCCAGAGGGGGTGGAGTGGCTATGTTCGTTAGAGATGATATAGAAATTACTATGGTAGAAGAGGCAGAGGGAAACGTGGAGGCCTTATGGGTCACCTTACGATCCCCAGCAGGAGATAAGGTCAAGCTGGGAGTAGCATATAGGCCCCTGGGATGAGTGATGTTCTAGAGGATGGTTTGCTGGACAACATCATTGCCCAGTGTGGTCCAAAAGGGGAAGGAGTGGTGTTGATGGGGACCTTAATATGCCAGGTACAAACTGGGAACCATGTCCTCTAGGGTGGCCAAGGAGCAGAGGCTGCTAGATGGCTTCCAGGATGTGTTCTTAACACAGCATGTGATGGAGCCCACAAGGGAGGGGCATGTCCTGGATGTGGTTCTGGCAGATGGGGATCTGGTAAGGGACATAGTTGTACAGGACCCTCTGACTGGGAGTGACCACAATACTGTCTGGTTTCAAATAAGCATGAGGGGAGTGGGGGTGAGATCTAGGACACTGGCAGTGGACTTCAGGGGGGCAGACTTTATGGGCATGGGAAATATTCTCAAGGATCACTTGAAGGATTACCTCAACGACAAGTGTGGAAAGGAGATGGGAGGTACATAAACGGGACTTCATGAGGCAGTCAGGATCTACGCTAATTTGAAACGTAGTGAGCAAGGTCACGAACCATGCTGGTGGTCCGTGAGGTACAGGTAGCAGTCAGAGAAAAGAAGAGCGCCTACAAAATATATAAACAACAAGAGGGATAGGGATAAGGAAATGTACCAGCTTGCATCTAGAAAAGTCACCACGTATGGTGAGGGGAGCAAAGTCCAGTAAAGAGCAGCGGCTGGCACAGGGATACATGGAGGGAAAAGGGGTTCTTCCGGTACATTGGGGGCGGAGAAAAACTAAGGGCCATCTCAGCAGATTGAGATCAGAAGGAGGGTGGGTGGAAGGAGCGAGGGACCAGGCAAGTGTTTAACGGTACTTTGCCTCTGTGTTTCGCTAGGGAGGGATGGGACATCTACAAAGCAAGGCATGAAGGGGATAGAAGCGGCAGGGAGTGGGATCAGGGGAGCAACAGAAATGGAGCAAGAGGGAGGGAAAGGTACCCCAGGGGTGTCACATCTGGATAAGAATAAAAAGACCAGTAAGGGGGAGGGGACGGATGATGCTATCTCCACCAAAAGGGTGTGGTTAGCCCTCAAGGCCCTAAAGAAAAACAAATCTCCAGGGCCGGATGGCATTCATCCCAGAGTACTATGGGAATTGGCGGACATACTGGCTGCACCCCTGGCGGAGCTTTTCAGCAGGTCACTTGAGACAGGGAGGGTACCTAGTGATTGGCGAGAGGCACATGTGGTACCAATCCATAAAGGGGGGTCAAGGGAAGTACCAGGTAACTATAGACCCATCAGTTTGACCTCAGTGGTGGGAAAATGAATGGAGAGTATACTAAAGGAACGATTGGGGGTGTACTTGGAGGAGGTGGGAGGTCTGGATAGTCAGCAACATGGGTTTGTGCCAGGTAGATCATGTCAAACCAACCTTGTGGAGTTCTATGAATGGGTAACATCAGAACTGGACAGGGTAAGCCTGTGGATGTATTATTCTTGGACTTCAGCAAGGCGTTTGACTCTGTCCCCCACAATGGTCTGGTGGAGAAACTGATGGGGTTAGGAGTAGGCCCTTTGATGGTCAGATGGATTGAAAACTGGCTAGCTGGACGCACTCAGAGAGTAGTGGTCTGTGGGGAGCTCTCAAACCCTAGAGAGGTTGGTAGTGGGGTACTACAGGGCTCGGTCCTGGGTCAGATCCTGTTTAATGCATACATATCGGACATCAGGGAGGGTATAGGGTGTGAAATGAGTCTCTTCATGGATGACTCCAAGATGGGAGCAGTAGTTGAGGGAGAAGAGGGAGGGTGGCCCTGCAAGGGACCTGGACACCCTGGAAAGCTGGGCTCACACATGGAAATTAAATTTCAATATCACCAAGTGCAAGGTGTTGCATCTTGGTCGGGAAACCCTAAACACAGGTACACCCTGGGGGAGGCGCTGGAGGCCTCGATAGGGAAAAGACCTAGGGGTCATGGTGGATACGTGTATGAATAACTCTGAGCAGTGCAGGAGAGCAGCTAGCAAGGCAAACAGGATGTTGGGATGCATTGTAGGGGGATCACCTCTAGGAGCAAGGAAGTGATTCTGCTCTGTACAATGGACTGGTTAGACCACACCTTGAGTACTGTGTGCAGTACTGAGACCACATTTGAAGAGGGACATACAGCTCCTGGAGAGGGTACAGAGGAGGGCAACAAAGATGATACGAGGGCTAGGGGATTTGACTTATGAGGACAGACTTGAGGAGCTCTGCCTGTTTTCATTGGAGGAGAGGAGAGACAGGGGGGACATGATTGAGGTCTTCAAGTACCTCAAGGGAATAAATAGGGTAAACATGGAGGGGATCTTTAGGCTAAAGCAGGGAGGTATCACCAGAGGGCATGGTTTGAAGTTGGAAGGTGGAAGGGTGAGGGGGGAAAAGAGGAGGAGGTTTTTCACCGAGAGGGTGGTGGACCCTTGGAATGCACTGCCTGGTGAGCTGGTTCAGAGATCCACAGTGGAGGGCTTCAAGACAGGGTGGGACAGACACAGAAAGTGGATGTATCAGATGATGGCCCGTCCCGAGGGGGTGGGGATGGATGATAGGGGTTTCTAGAGAACAAGGGATGGGAGGGTCTCGGCACCCAATTAACGATCTAGGTTCGAGCAGACTCGATAGACCGTAAGGCCTAATCTGCTGGCAAATAGTATGTTAGTATGTTATTATTTGAAGAATCAGACTTTGATGATGATTGGGAATTTCTAATATTTACTCTTCTGAAAAGAAATATTCTGATTCAGAGAGGGAATCACATAAGAGCAGACAGAAAAATTACCCTAGACTAATAAGTGAGCCTGATTATTTTGATTTAGAGATGGAATTACCTGCGAGGTATAAGAGGAAACGTAAGTTTAAATGGAAAAAAGGGGATTCTGCTTCTAGGGCTGAAGTGTCTAAGGTTATAGTCTCTGATACTCTGGCTATAGAGGGAAATGAGTTACCTGCTTCTGAAAACTCAAAAAGAAAGAAAAAGAAGCAGAATAACAAAACTCCACCAGAGAAACCTACAGAACAGCCAAAGCCTATGCCAGACCCAACTGTACTTCAGCAACCTTATCAAAACCCTCCATAATACCAGAACCAGGTGTTTCTTATGAAATATACTTGTGGTAGAGGATATGACAGTGGGTATGATACTTATAGAGATGACAGAAATAGCCACAGAGGGTGCCACTATTATGACCACAATCAGCAAAGTTATAGTACACCCCAGGACAGGTCTAGGCATAGTTCACTGAGTTTAAATGAAAGGATTAAGAAAGCAAACAGTGAAGTGAAACAGGTAGTAAAAAAGCAAATGAAGGATTTCAGTTATTTAATCTATGCTGCTCAGTTACCTCCTGCTCTTCATTCTCCTGTGCAAACATCTTCAGCAGTACCTAGTACAGGTGGAACCAGTAGTGCTATCTGACTAATAGATATTGTTTCCTCTGCTGCCATGGTAAAAAAAAAAACTGCAATTGTTAAAAAAGGTAATGAAACTGTAATGAGATATAAAAATGAGATGCCAAGTGAAAATGAAAATGCTATCTCTGAGTCTGGCTTTTCTCAAGAGGCATCCAGAGTTAGTGTCACAAGCAGTGTGTCACAGTGAAACTGCTATGTTGCAATGGGTGAAGAAAAACAAATTCTACCTGGGCAACTCAAATCTAAAAGGGAAAGCAGAAAGGTTTTACTTTGACATAAACAATTAGAACAGTTTGAACTGTGAAGTTCTGTTAGACCCAATGAAAATATTGACCCTGATGTCTAAAAGTTCCTTTGACAAGCTGGTGAATGCCTGGGGTGATTCAGAAGTGCCAAAAACCCTTTCTGACAGCTTACAGATTGTAGGTTATGGGAAGGAAGCACAGAATCCCTTAGGTAAAGTGTGGTTAAGATTAAGATTTGGCAAAATGGTAATTAAATATCCAATGTATGTTACCAGCAGAACAGGAGATGATTTTCTGATTGGAAATGACCTTCTGAAAAGGTTTGGACCTGTTATTGACTATCTCCATGGAGTTTTGTGGTCACAGGTAAATAGGCCTATTCCATTTGGAAAAAAGTCTTAAGGTTTCTAAACAATCAGAATCATGCTATCTTGAGAAAGATAATGCAATGATTAAACTAAATTTTGGACATTTTGATGTACCTGATGTACCTATATTGAGTAATTTTGAAAATTGGCAACATGGAGAAGTAAAGCTCATGTGGTCCCCTATTGCTAAACTGCTCAACATGTCCTTCTCATCTGGGATAGTGCCTATGCTATGAAAATCCTCAATTGTCACACAACTTCATAAAAAGGGTAATAAAACATCTCTTAATAACTATTGCCCAATCTCATTTCCTTCTGTTCTTGTGAAGCTACAAGAAAAAATAGTGCATCGGCAGCTAGTGGTCCACTTGCAGCAGTATGACCTTATCTGTGCTGAACAACATGGTTTTCACAGAGTGCAGAGCACCAGCACTGCTCTAATAGAATTCACTGATGCCATTTACCATGTCATGGACAAAGGCCTCATAACAGATGCACTTTTCGTGGACCTGACCAAGGCCTTTGATCTGGTTGATCACAAGAAACTAATAAATTGGCTTAATGCTGTTGGCCTAGGACCAAATCACTTGCTGGTCCAAAGACTACTTGACTGATAGAACACAGGCTGTCAGGATTGGAAACATACTTTCAGGAGTTAATAACATCACAAGCCATGTACCGTAAGGTTCTAGTCTTGGCCACCTCTTGTTTATCCTTTTCATAAATAATTTGCCTGCAGTCTGCAAACCTGTATGGATCCTTCTATATGCGGATGACATAGTTCTCTTTACACATAGTAACAACATTAATGTCATCAACCTTTCATTCAGTTCCTGCCTATCCAGGCTTCAAAACTGGTTTGTAATGGAAAATATGGTGCTCAACCTTCCCAAGACACAGTTAATGCTATTTGAGACAAGGCACAGAATAAACAAAGTACCCTCCAGTTGCTGTGTCCTTACCAGCAATGGTGCACCCCTAGCTAAGACACTGTCTTTCAAGTACCTCAGGGTTCATCTTGACACTAAGTTATCCTTAAAATACCATGTCCAGCACACCACCTCTCTCTTACATCAGAAGATAGGTGCTCTCTACCGTGTTTGACATTTCTTAGCTCCTAAGACCAGAACCTGTATTGCACTGGCAAATCTAGTCCCATCATTAGCTTATGGATTGGTGGTAATTGATGCTACCACTAAATCCACACTACAGCAAAAACACACTCTGTACTACAACATATGTAAATCTGCCTTAGGTTGCAGGTCCAGTGTTCACCACTGTATGACTCTCAAATCCCTTAAATGATTTTCCCTTGACATCAAATCCAATCTAGGTATTGCAACACCGGTAAAGCAGGGGTGTAGCCAGGGATTTCAGATCTGCACACCAAGTGGACTCACTGCTACCTCCCCCCCCATTAGGGTAAGCTACCCCCCCCGGGGTGTAACCAGCCAATATACAAATGTACATCAGGACCGTGTTTGTTACCTCATTTGGCACAATAAATACAACTTTTGTATCTTATGGCAGTGGTTGTTGCCATGCATGGGTAAATACAAATGCCATGCATTGTTCCCTAAGACACCCACATACCAGCCCAGAGCCTGTAAAGTTGTATTGTCCTTGGGATGCAAAGAGAGTATTAGTGACCAGTCCTTCTAGTTTCGACTCCTATGAATAAAATTATAGAAAGGTTCAGTATTTTCTCTGTTAGTGTTCATGGAAAAAGGAAGCAGTTCAGAGCATATTTGCTACCCCCCTTAAATAAAATTGTACACCATGGAGTGCTTGGAGTAAGCCTGCCTACACCCATGCGGTAAAGAAAACTATGCATACTAGGACATCTGCCTACCTCAGTAGTCAAATCTCTCTCATTAACCTTCCTTCCTCCCTCCTGCTCTGCAACCAAAAACAACATAATAATACTCAAGTTTTCCACAAATATGGGAAAGCACTCTTTTAGTTATCGTGCAGCTTTAGTTTGGAATTCCCTAGCTCCTTCTGTCAAAACATTTTCCTCTCCTTATGCCTTTGTCAAGCTCCTAAAGTCACACTATTCCTCAGCTCAGGCCTACTCTTGCTTCTGATAACCTCCCCCTGCGATGACCTCCCACCTTATTCTAGCTAATCACACTCACCAACCAATCTTGGTCATATTTTTCATTCTCCTTCTCCAACTTCCTTCTCCTGTCTGTATCCTAAATTCTACCTTTGTTTATTACAGTACAAGCACTTTTGTATATTACATTGCATATCTACAAGTATTAGCACCATATGTGCTCATGTTTGAAGTTTGGCTACAACTTGTTGTAAATGTGTATGTATTCACTGTAATTTGTTTTCCTGTTTGTCTGTGCTTCTGCACCTGGGTTGTGCCTGAAAAAGGTATTTGTTACCAGTGCACTCACCCAGTAAGTAAAGTTAAATAAATAAATAAATAAATATTTGTCAAAACAAAATGTCCTAAGATCTGAGATTAATGCAAGAGGTTCAACCTTTTTTTTCTCAAAATACATAAGTCCAGTTTTTCTCAGGGCCATCCTGTTTCTAATGTAGAGACATAAAACTTTGAATACACAGCCCCACCGAGGACTGTGGAAAGGAGATGCCACTAAATCATAAGTCCGTTCTCTGTAAAATAAAGTGAGACAAAGGTACATTTAAGGTGCGAGTTAGAACAGAGAACTTGTAGGTAACCAGTTTTGTATTGCACCTAGGCTATGAGCATTTTCTCATCAGTGAACAGTTTTACAAAGCGCTTAAGCTCCGCAATCCTCTCCCAAGCTGACACACAGAAACCTGTCCATCCATCCCACCCCCTGTCAGTCCAAGCATCCTGCCTCCACAGATGCTTACTGCTGCATCACTCATCAGGGCTGTCAGATCTGCCCGTTTTACTATCCTGTATACCAGGAGATACAAGTTCACCTCTGCATACTCCTTCCTCCTCACCCTGCTCCAAGCTGGAGATATTGAACCTAACCCAGGCCCCCAGGCCGTGCCACAATCACTAAGCTCCCACAAAGGTTACTCCATTGCTCACATTAATATCAGAAGCCTTCTGCCTAAAATTGGCCAATTAGCCTGCTGGATAACTAAGCACTCTCCTGATATCCTTTGCCTGACTAAAACTTGGCTCTCAGCAAAGATCCGTGACTCCTCCCTAAATCTCCCTAACTATACTATACTCAGACAAGACCGTGAAAAACAAGGTGGTGGTGTGGCCATCTACTCAAAACAACCTCTCTCATGCTCAATCACATTTCAAGAATCGCGTCCTGGCTCCCATGAAATCCTCCTGGTGCAGCTCACCCTGCCTGCCTCTCTCCCTTTATTCATCGGGATACTGTATGCCTCACCTCGTCTTGCTTGAGAATCCCTGGTAACCACCATAACTACCCTTCCCGACCTGATTCCCAAAGGTGAACTGGTTCTTCTTGGCGATTTCAATCTGGACTGTATTGCCCCCTCCTCTAAAGCCCACACCACTGGAATAGAGTCCCTCAACCTGACCCTACTGTTACATGAACCCACCTGCTACAATCCCCACTCCCAAAACCACTCTCTAATTAACTGAATCCTCTCCTCACATCCTCACAAGGTAACCTCCTCTGGGATCCTTGCAAACACACTCAGTGACCACTGCATTACCTACTACATCAAAAAATCCCATCCGCCCAAATCTACTCCAAAATACATTAACGCTCACTCCCTGAACTCACTGGACATTGAATCACTACTAACCAGCCTCAGTCACACTGACTGGTACCTGTATACTCTGCCACCAACGTTGATGCTGCCCTTTTCAGCTTCCTGCATACCTTCACAAACATATGGGACTCCCATGCCCCCCTGAAAAAGCTCAGGGTGAAAAAGCACCATCTTAAATGGATCTTGGCCCCCATCCTGGCCCTATGCAAGGCCAGAGACAAAGCCTGGTATACTTTCAAATCCCTTCTCAGCCCAAAAAAGTAGGCAGGCCTACAATACCCTCTGCAATGCATGCACTAAGTCTATAAGACAGGCAAAAGCGGACTTCTTAAAATCGCAACTGTCACATGCCTACCCCTCCAAATTCTGGAATGTGATTCACTCACTCCTTGACCCCCCTTCACAACATAGCTCCCCGGCTCTGAAGCAGCATGGTCAGCCTGTATCAGATCCTGCAGACAATGCTGACACCCTCAACAGAGTTTTCACTGTTTGCGCCGTACCTCATGGCTTCCCTCCAAAATCTGTAGCCTCACTCCTCCTCCTCCTCCGTGTCACAGCAACTTTGAATTCTCACCAGTTTCTGAACAAGTCCTCACTGTCCTTCTCTCACTAGACACCACCAAATCCAGCCAAGACGGGATTCACCCTAAACTCCTGTGGATCTCTGCTCCTGCTATAACAAAGTCTCTGCCCCATCTACTCAACCTCTCCTTTTCCACGGGCATGGTCCCACAGACCTGGAAATCAGCCTCTGTCATTCCTGTATACAAAGTAGGGGATTCCTCTATGCCTGGAAATTATAGGCCCATCTCCCTCCTCCCTGCTCTTGCAAAGCTTCAGGAATCCCTGGCACACTCAAGACTAATAGACTATCTTGCTACAACTAACCTCCTATCTTCCAACCAGTCTAGTTTCAGGAGACAACATTCCACCATCTCTTCTCTTCTACTTGTCACTAACCACATCCACACTGCCTCTGACCAAGGCCTCCTTACCACCGCAGTCTTCGTCGACCTGGCCAAGGCCTTCAATTCTGTTTCCCACCCCCCCTCCTCCTGATTAAGCTATAAACAGCAGGCTTGGCTCCCACCGCCTTGCTGTGGTTCAGCTCCTACCTCTCTAACAGGTCACAATCTGTCAGAATCGCTGACGTGTCTTCCCCCCCTTCCCATTCTAGCAGGCATTCCACAAGGATCCATCCTTGGCCCTATACTTTTCTCCCTCTTCATAAATGACCTTCCCTCCACCTGCACAAAATCAAGCATACATATGTGTGTGGATGATACTGTCCTTTTTGCCTCAGGCCCATCAACACAAATAGTCCAAGCAACCCTCCAAAGCGATTTCAGCAACATCCAAAAGTGGTTCTCCATAACCAACTAAAACTTAACACTTCCAAAACTGTATCCATGCTATTCAGCTCAGTGCAGAAACTTAGCAGATCCCCTCCTCCCCCCATCACCTCCTGGATGATACCCTTCTTGATCAGGTTAGCAAAGATAAGTACCTGGATGCAAGGCTAGACTTCCTCTTATCTTTCACCCCTCACATAGATGCAAACGTCTCAAAATTACACCCCAAACTTGGTATGCTATACTGGCATAGAGACTCCCTCCCACTACCTGCTAGACATCAAATCTTATCCAAAATTATACTCCCTATTCTCAGTTACGCAGACGTAATCTACTGCCCTGCCTCAAGTACCAATTTATCGAAGCTTGACACCCTCCTGAATTCTTTCTGCTGCTTCGCCACCAACTCACCCCTTAGAACACATCACTGTGATCTGTACTCCTTCCTTGCATTAGCCCCACAGGCGCTACATCCACTCGTTCAATCTTATATTTAAATTCTGGTTTGACCTGCTTCCCCCTATCAGGTGGATGGTCTCTCTCCAGCCTCTGACACACCCTACATACTAAGACACAGAAATAAAAGATCTTTTAGCATACCTCGGCCTTCCTTGTCCTCTGGCAAAGCTGCTTTCTCCTACTGGCTCCCCTCTTTGTAGAATAAACTAATCCCTTCCATTAGAAACTTCGCTTCTCACCTCACCTGCAAGAAGCAACTGCACCTCCTTCCACCACCCTCCTGCCTCTGTCCAAGGTGACTGCTGTACCTCCTATGATTCTGTCACCACTCCCAGCTCCTACTAGACCCCTCTTGCACTATCAATAATACTTCTGCTGCTTTATTTTCATCCTCTCTACTCATCTCATGAAATCCAATTGCTGCAGTGTTTGCCTGTTTGCTACAGCTTTTTACAATAAACTATATGCTGATGTCCTCTTCCTCTATGATCTAAAATATGGAAATGTCTGCTGGTTCTCATGTTATTTGCATCACTACCTTGTAAACACTGTAATAATTTGTAGTTTGTACTTAGAACTTATATATATGATATCTATTTGTAAATATCTGGTAAATATCCTGTCTTGACTCACTGTATGTAGTCCTATATCCCTTCCCCCAGGTTGCACCTGGAAACGAGCCTTGGCTCAGTGTACCTATCCCGGTCAACAAATGTTTAAATAAATAAATAAAATAAATAAAGAGGCAGAGGCCTAATTTGACATTTGTAACTAAACAAGAGTGGCTAAATGATGTTCCAAACAATAAAGGCAGGTTGAAAAGTAGAGGTGTCTGTGCTTTGAACCTCCAGATAGGGGAAAAGAATATGCAACACTCTGTGTATGTGGTACAAGGTTTCAAATCTCACATGTATCTTGGGTTAGATGTACTTGTATGACTGGGTGTGTATATAGACCTAGCCAATGATATTATTTGGTCATGAATGGGGAAGGGGACCCTTATCCAGTAAAAGTGACACCACAAGCCTTGAGGTCTGGACAAACTATTGCTCAAGTGTGTCAGGTGGTGAGTGAGTTCACTGCAACAGTTCCAGGCAGTGTAAAGGATTTATTTTCCTGTTAGGGTTAATGTAAAGTAAACAAAATGCCTGACCAAACTGCATTGTTTGTGCCTAACCAACAGTTTAGTGATATGTGTTTAAAGATCCATTCTATTGCATATTTTGGGAGCATAATCCCACAACAGAGCATGTTACTATAAAACCAAACTGTGAATTAGGGATAGTAATATGTAAATCCTTTTATGATTTGGAGTTAGTTGTTCCAGTTACTGGGAGACTACCAGAGGTGATTGCCCAAATAAACAAAAGAGAAGTTTGAAGAAAAACATGTAGGCCCAGATATTCAGAGCAGTTGCGCATGGTGCAACTGAGTTGTGCAAGTGCAGTATTGTGCCAAGGAGCCATATTCATCGGGAGCCAGTGCACAGCACAAAATCCATTGTGCCAATATGCAACTATAATGAATGCATGCGCAAGAGCAGGGGGCATTCTCATGAATATCCAGTACAGTGGCATATTCAACCGTGAATCCATGGCACAAGTGTGGAGCAAATCAAAGCTGCTCCAAGCAGACTTGTTCCTATAAATACAGGGCATAAACACACAGACAGCACTTGCGCCAGGGGTGTGAATGAGAGGGAATGAGTGAGAGAGAGAGACAGACAGAGAGAGAGACACACAGACAGACAGACAAACAGATCAAAGCCCACACAGAGAGGAAAAGAACAGAGGAAGAGATGAAAAGGGAGAGAGGGGCAGAGAGAGAGAGAGAGAGAGACACACACACACACACACACACACACACACACAGACAAGCAGTGCACCAGGGTGGCACACAGCCAGCAGCCAACCACCCAGGAGGACAGTGGACAGCAAGGGCCATGGACGGTGTGCTCTTCATGATGGAGGCAGTAATGAGGGGTGTGATGGGGCAGAAGGAACAGTGACGTGGCCAAGGATGGGCCCGCCGGCGGTATGCCCGACACAGGTGGTACCATGCCCGCATCACCTTTGAGAACTACAGTGACAATGAGATCGTGGGCTGGTACCACTTGAACAGTGCCATTCTGAGGCAGCTCTGTGAGCTGTGCAATGAGGGGATGCAGGCACGCATGAGACAGAGCCACAACAAAATGATGTAAGAAACCACTATGATTCTTAAAGGAGGTAGGAAGGAAGGTTAGGGAGAAAAAGAAAGCATTCAGGAAGTTCAAGGAATCACAGAAGGAGCAGGACAGAGAATTGTATCAATTAAAGCAAAAGGAAGTAGGGAAGGCAGTCAGAACAGCAGAGGCCCAAACCAAGGAAAATATAGCCAACTCAGTAAAGAAGGGGGATAAAACATTTTATAGGTACATCTGGGAGTGAAGGAAGAACAAGTGAGGGATAGTGAGGCTTAATAAAGGGAAGGGGGAGGACAGATGGTGATTGTGAAAAGGCAGAGATACTAAACAAATATTTTTGCTCAGTATTCACAAATGAAGAAGGGTAGGTACCGAAACCAAACAATAGAAACAATCTAGACATAGGGGTTGATACCAGCCCATTCACAGAAGAAAGGGTTCTGAAAGAACTCTTAAAACTGAAGGTGGACAAAGCAATGGGGCCTGATGAGATTCATCCCAGAATTCTAAAACAACTAAGGGTAGAACTAGTGACACCACTGACTAGTATCTTTAACAAATCATGGGAGGATGGGGTGGTACCTGAGGACTGGAGGAGGGAAGATGTTATTCCACTTCACAAAAGTGGGAGCAGGGCAGAAGCAGGAAACTACAGACCTGTTAGTTTAACCTCAGCGATTGGGAAAATGATGGAATCACTTCTGAAAGAAAGAGTTGTTGAGTACTTAGAGGCCAGAGGGGCACAGGCCCCAAGGCAGCATGGATTCACAGTGGGAAGGTCATGTCAGACAAATCTAATAGATTTCTTTTACTGGGTGACCAAAGTAGTAGATCAAGGAGGGACTGTGGACATGACCTAGCTAGAATTTAGCAAGGCATTTGACACAGTCCCACACAAAAGATTAATATACAAGTTGGCCAGCCTGGGAGTGGGCCCCAAGATGGTATCCTGGGTAAACAACTGGCTGGCGAACAGGACACAGAAGGTAATAGTAAACGGAGTCCACTCTGAAGAAAGAGGGTTGCTAGTCGGGTACCACAGGGTTCAGTACTAGGACCGGTCCTCTTTAATGTCTTTATAAGTGACATTGCAGAGGGACTGGAAGGAAAAGTATGTATTTTTGCTGACATTACAAATATCTGCAACAGAGCTGATACACAAGGTGGGGTGAAAAGGATGAGAAGGGACTTGGCAAGGTTGGAGGAATGGTCAAATGTATGGCAGCTTAGATTCAGTGCTAAGAAGTGCAAAGTAATGCACCTGGGAAACAAAAAACAAGGGTAAGAATACACAATGGGGGTGAGATGCTAACAACAAAAATGGAAAGGGACCTGGGGTAGTCATATCAGATTACCTAAAGGTGGGCATGTAGTGTGAGAGGGCAGTAAGGAGGGCTGGGGGAAACTGGGATGCATAGGGAGAGGCATCACCAGTGGAAAACAGGAAGTTGTTATCCCTCTGTACAGACAGCTGGTGAGACCCCATCTGGAGTACTGCATGCAGTTCTGGTGACCCATTCTCTGCAAAGACATAGACAGGATGGAGGCAGTCCAGAGGAGAGCAATTAAAATGTTACAGGGTCTGCACTAGAAGACATATGATGAGAGACTTAAGGAGCTTAATATGTATAACCTTGAGGAAAGGAGGAAGAGGGGAGACATGATAGAAACTTTCAAGTACCGCAAGGGAATCAACAAAGTCCAAGAGGGTAACATCTTTCAGAAAAAGAGGTGTGCAAGAACAAGGGGGCACAATTTGAAGACTGAGGTGGGACGGTTCAGAGGTAATGTGAGGAAATATTTTTTCATGGAGAGGGTTGTGGATGCATGGATCAGCCTTCCTCAGGAGGTTGTGGAGTCAAACACAGTGGTGGATTTCAAGAATGCATGGGACAGTCATAAGGCAATTCTAGGGGATGGGGGTAAGAAGAAGTAGGCTGTTGGTTAACTAGGATCTGCAGCTTATCCATTAGGTAGTGAAAGGGGCAGACTGGGTGGGCCAAGCAGTCCTTATCTGCCGTCAAATTCTATGTTTCTATGTTTCATGTCCGTGGAGTCAAAGGTGACTGCCATCATGTGCCTGCTCACCACGGGCACCTTCCAGAGACCAACAGGGGACACCACAGGCATCACCCAGTTGGCCACATTCCACCTCCTTACACAGTTCCTCAATGCTTTGCTGCCATGTGCTTCGGAGTTCATCCATTTCCCCAGCACACAGGCAGAGCGTACAGCAACCATGCAGGACTTCCACAGGGTGGCATGTATGCCTGGCATGATTGGAGCCATTGACTGCACCCACGTGGCCATCCACACTCCACCTGGCTCTGAGGGTGAGGCATAAGCCAAAAGTAAGGTCAGTAAATCTGTTATACAAGCACTGAGTTGTGGAATGCTGCATTGAATCCACATTTCCATCTGACTTCTTTGAGGTCTATTCTCAACCATTTTGGAGAACAAAGGCTAGATACTAACAAAGGATTTTTACATCCTGCATATGCCCCAGGCCAGTGTTCATCGCTTTCAGGAATTTAACCCCTTCAGGAATTTATCACATTCTGGGTCTTTGAGCTACAATAACAGTTTTCTGGTCCCTGGTAGTTCACCATTTCCTGTGGATTTTGATTACTTTTCATCAATCATGTGGCACCTCTGAGAGCTTGGCTCCTCTCATACCATCACCCTATACCTATTTTTCACTATTTTTTCCAAAAAAAAAAAGGATGCACATACCTATTAGTTATGAGCTACTCTCAACATAGGAAAAAACAGAAAATCATAACATGCACCTCAAGGTGCTGCTTGAGTTCCAAGCTCAGAGGCTACTACTACTAGCTGGTGATGTTGAACCGAACCCAGGCCCGCACCCAAGCAACACCCCATTAACACCCATTACCAAACCAAATAAAGGCCTTGTAATTGCTCACATGAATATCAGAAGTCTTCTAGGTCACTTAACTGAGCTTGAGGCCTGGATACAATTGGTTAATCCTGACATCTTATGCCTCACTGAGACATGGCTAAAACCTAGCATCCTGGATGCACAATGTACCCTGCCTGGATATGCTATCCTCTGACAGGATAGAACTGGTTCTAAGCGGGTTGGGGGTGTTGCCATCTACTACAAAAGTCACCTTAAGCTAAAAGCTGCCCCTATCCCTAGTCTCCAGACGTGCTGTGAATCACTGTATGTGATACTGGCCCTAGGTGTGAAGTACCTACACATTATATGTCTATACAATCCACCCACTGGTGGACTGGAAAGTCTTCAGAAACTACTTCAACATTCATCACAAACAATGAACATGAATGAGACCATCTTGCTAGGTGATGTCAATCTGAACTGGCTGGGTCCAAATCATAGCACCCTGGCATCACTAGTTCAAAGGCACAACTTCCATCAGTTAATAACTGAGAACATGAGAATGACCAACTCCCTATCAGGAACACTGTTAGACTGGATCCTCACAAATAGACCTGACCACATAAGAAAGGTAGCCATCCTGGCTGACTCTATAATGGATCACTCGCCCACGATCTGCCACAGGCGCTCCTGCCCAACACCTGCTCCTCGATCCCGCCTGGTCACCTTCACTAACTTTGCAAAACTGGATCTAGAAGCCTTTCTCCTCGACATTGCCAACATGGACTGGTCTGAAATTTTCCTTGCAACAAGTGCTGAGGTTGCCCTAGACGTGTTCCTTACCAGGTTTGGTGAAGTTCAAAAGCGGCATGTACCGAAAACAAAGAGGAGGGTCAGAGGTCAACAAACGTGATGGCTAGATAAAGAACTACTCCACAAACTCAAAGCCCGGGACAAGATCTGGAAACAATACAAGACTACTGGCCTAGCCAGGGATCATCTTATTTACAAACAGCATAGAAGTGTCTGCAAAAAACAAATCAGGCTTGCAAAAAGCAAGTACTGCCAGAATCTCTTAACCAGCTCCTCAAATGATCCAGGCAAATTCTGGAGTCACATCAAAACCTTCCTTGGCACCCCGCAATCTGTCACCCCCTCGGAAATGATTCTTCACGGTATCCACTGCAATGACTCCCTTACCATAGCCAACGCCTTCAATCAACAGTTCTCCGACCTAACTCCCTATACGTCCACCCTAAATGCTGCACCTGCTGCCCCTCAGCCACTCTCTACAAAAGGGAAAACTGATGCATTAACAAGTGACCCTCAACAAGCAGCAACAAAAACTTTTTATTTCAAGGCTGTGACTAGAAATCAAGTTCTTAAACTCCTAAATGCCATATCTGATAACACCAGCCCTGGCTCGGACACATTGGAACCCCGACTACTGAAAGCTGCTGCCCATCTCATATCCATTAGCCAGGATTTTCACACTGTCCCTCTCCACAGGCACAGTCCCAGAGATATGGAAGGCCGCTAGAATTACCCCCATTTTCAAAAAAGGGAACAAAAACGAAATATTGAACTACAGACCCATTGCCATTCTCTCGGTCCTCAGTAAAATTCTAGAGAAAATAGTAGCCACCCAGGCCATCGAATTCCTCAACTCCTCAAACTCACTCTGTGAAGCACAACATGGTTTCAGGAAACATCACAGTACCGCAACAGTATTAGCAAAGTTTACCTCTGATACTCTTATAAATATGGATGAAGGTCATCTAACGGGGGCTGTGTTCATTGACCTCACCAAGGCTTTCGACCTTGTGGATCACCCCCTTCTGCTAACTACCCTTAAAAACCTTGGCTTCTCATCCCCTGTAACAAACTGGTTCAGTAGCTACCTAACAAACAGGACACAAGCGGTGAAACTCAACTCTGCTATCTCTGACAGTGCCACAATCCACATTGGAGTACCGCAGGGCTCAATACTAGGCCCTCTCCTTTTTTCACTGTTCATAAATAATCTTCCCAGCAGTATAACATCTGGTGCCTCGCTACTCTATGCTGATGACCTGGTTATCTATGCTTGTTCAAGCTGTATTAACCATCTCAATGCCACTCTGACATCTGCCTTCCATTCGGCTCAACACTGGCTAAACGCTCATCGCCTCATACTTAATGCTAGCAAAACAAAAGCCATGCTACTGGGAACAACCCATAAACTTAGATCCTGCTCATCTCCCCTGAATATACTTGACCTAAACCGAACCCCTCTCGAGACTGTAAGTACATTCCGCTATCTGGGCATACTGCTCGACCAAACCCTTGACCTGAACCAGCACATCCAAGAAACCTGCAAAATGGTTAATTGCAAACTGGGGGCTGCCTACAGAACTAACTACATGCTCACACCCACTGCCAAGCTGGCCATTGCCAGGGGAATCCTCCTGCCAACTCTATCCTACTGCGCCCCCATCCTAACCATGGCAAACAAAATTGCACCTCAAAAGTGGGATACCACCTACAACAATGTTTGCCGATATGCATGAAAGGCCCCCCGCCTTAAACATCACTGCCAACTTTATAAGGACCTAGGCTGGCTTTCCCTTTCCTCCACTAGACAGTACTACCTCTGCTGCCTCTCAGACTCCATAATCAGAGCATTTAGACCTGCTACACTATCTGAGCTGCTGCAGCCTGCTATCCCCCCACGTGAGCTGAGATTGTCTGATAAGTCTTTCCTAAAAGTTCCCCTCTGCCGCACTTCCAAGGGCACTGGTGCATTTGGGCATGCTGTCCCCCAAGTGTGGAACTCACTACCTATTGACCTAAGACGAGCTTCCTCACACCTTGCTTTCAAATGAAGACTACGGAATCACCTTACTTCTATGGACCAATGTGCCTGTTTTGATCCTACCTAAATCTTTTCTTCATGTTACCTCTCCCTCCCCCTATCTACATGCCCATTCGTCTACCTACACCCTACTTGATGCCTTGCATACTGGTTATTTGGACTGCTTGCACTTTCTTTTATGATCACAAAGAAACTTATATGGCTCTACTGCCTGATGTATTATATATGCCTCTATCACTCTACCTTTCTTAACCTTGTGTTATGACAATTGCCATCTTTACTTACTGTGTTATGTATTACAAATGTCTTCAGTCACCTTATTGTTACAATCGTTGTGTGTAACAATTGCCAATTACCTTATGATTGTGGTACCTGCTTTCCCATCCTGCTGTTTGCACTAATCTTTTGACATATGTATTGAAAACATCCTTCTGTTTTGCACTAATCTTTTGACGAATGTATTTATTGAAAACTGGTACTGGTCTCTCCTCATCTTCTCCCCCCACTTTTGACTACCTGGTATTTCTTGCCGGCTATCAGTTCCGCAGCACTGGGTGTTCACCTCACCTTTTCTCGCTAAAGCTGTATGTGGCCGTAACTCTCCCCCTGGTGACCAAGACCCCCTACTTTCCCTGCCGGCTTACAGTTCCATAAGCTAGGATGCCGACTGCAGCATTCTACCACTAATGCCGTATCTTCCCGCTTCCCTGATCCCTTCCTTGACACTGGTTTTCAGCCTTCCCCCCTATATCGACCTCCTTGCGGGTCACCGCACTCGTGAACAAACCTGTCTAGCTCTGGAACCCCTCGCTCATCCAGAATGCCAACCCTACCCAGCTTGGACTCCTTCCAGCCGGGCCCCTGCCTTTCATTCTGACCCAAGGTTCCTGTGAGTCCGATTGCTGTTCCATGTTTTCCCCGCATCAGCCGTACTCACGCCTGCTCCTGCCGTTCTCAGCACAACTCCCTATGTAACCCTACCCCTTCCCTGTCTCCAGCCCCTGTAGTCTATACACTTTCCTTCCTACCCATCGCCGCCAGCCTACCCTGGCTGCCCCCCACCTGAGCCTCTCATACCGGAATCGGTTCCATGAGCCCGTTATAGACTCTTGCCTCCTGCGCAAAAGCCGTAATCCTTTTCGCTGTCCCACCTTACACTCCTAGGATTCTTGGCCAAAACAGTTGGCAGAGTTGTTTTTCCTTGGTTCCAGCCCCACCACCTTCCAACTGCCTTGAGCTGTGCACTCACCCTTCCCAGCCCACATCCCCCCATCAGTTTCCCCAAATCTAATCCAAAATCTGTCCTTCCTCCAGTACCCTCTGCTTACTTATAAAAAATTGTATGCTTGTATCTATGTACCTGTACTTGTACTGTATAAACTGCACCGTTCTACTTGTATTGTAATTGTACCTCCCAGGTCGTGCCTGAAAATAGTCACTTGCTGGCTAGTGCACCTACCCGGTTAACAAAAACTAAATAAATAAATATATCCCTCAGAAGGGGAGCCCGAGTGTCAACTGCCAGGTGGTGTGCAATGCCACGGGGTGCATCACCAATGTCTGTGCCACACACCATGGGATTACACATGATGCATTCATCTGGCACAGCTCTGTGCTGTGCCACAGGTTTGAACATGGGGACATTCCCACAGGCAACCTAGTGGGTGAGTATGGCATGGGAAAGGGATGATGGGCTGAGCAGACATGGGTATGGGGTGGGCAGGGAGTGCATGGTGGCTTGGGCACTAGGAACAGGCAAGGGGCACAGCAGAGAATAGCAGAGGGCTAACCATGCCAGTCTCCACACAGGTGACAGCACTTATCCACTGAGGCTCTGGCTGCTCAACCCCTACCAGCGCCCATCTCCCCCAGCAGAGGAATGGTACAATGAGGCACACGCCAGCATGCGCAACATTATCGAGCGTGACTTTAGCATGCTAAAAGCTTGGTTCTGTTGCCTAGACAGGTCAGGTGATGCCCTACAGTACAGCCCCTCGAAAGCCTGTGGCTTATTCCTGGCCTGCTGCATACTGCACAACATGGCCATTGACTGTGGGATACCTGTCAAGGCCGATGAGGTTGACAGTAGTGGGGAAGATGGAGACAATGGGTCAGTGGGTGGTGGACAGCCACCCCTTGGGCAGAGGGACCCCCTGCTGCTCCAGCATGTGTGACACCAACAGGACACCATAGCACAGGAGCACTATGGTGCACACAGGTAGGTGGTGCAGTACACATGCATGGGCCACACTAACAGGTACAGCACACATGCAGGGGCATGCATGGCAATAGGCATGTACACACAGAGGAATGAGGTGGGGTAGAGGAGTCAGTGGCACACAATCACACACAGCAACACACACCCACACCCACATGCACCCACATACCCAGGCATTGGTATGTGGCATGGATCAGATGCAGTGCACAGGTGCAAAGGCGCAACCGGTGCTAGACTGCCCTCATCATGCCCATGCCACATAGTCCACTGGCTGGGCAAGCACACACACAGGCATGACACCAGTGGTAGGCACACACACACTGCCCATGTGCACACAGGGCAGCAGCTGCAGACTGTGGTCAGGGCGGCCCTCACATCAGAGCTGCTGCACAGAACCATGGCCACCACAGCAATGGGGGCAGCTGTGCTGGGGCTGATCGTCAGCCACAGGCTGTGCATCAGCCATGGGGGGGCTTGCAACAACCCCCAAGGGGTTGAACCGCGGGACCACAGCCGTGTCCAAGCGGGTGTGTGCAGGCACCCAAACAGGCCAGCCCTGGGCATGCCTAGGATGCCTACATCAGAGCCTGGCATTGACAGTGTTGGGGTCACCTGATGCTGGGTTCATGGGGTGGACAGTGCCCTGCGGGGAGTTACCTGTGCATGGCCATGCCCTGCGGCAGCCAGCAACACAAAACCATCCATGATCGCAGTGGCAATATGATCCAAGGATGCAGTCATGGCCTCCTGCATGTGCTGCATCCCCACCAGGATCTGTGCAGTGCCCCTTTGCTGCTCAGCTAACTGGTGCATCTCCACATGCAGTGCATGCACCCCAGTGGCAAGCAGCACCTGTTGCTGAACAGATGCCCGCAGCAGATGGGTGTGCTCAGCCAGCCGGTCGGCATCCTAGGGCTCCTGGGTGGGATGCAGATCCTCTTGTGGTGATCAGCCATGCTGCACAGCCCCCCTCTCTGGTGGGCACTGCACAGTGGGGTCTGCATGGGGGAATGGGCACAGCAGGTGCACCGGTGGTGGACCCTGTGTCCGGCTGCTCGGTGGCACCTGCAGCCTGCTGCTGTCACCCATCCAGCAGCAGACAACTGGGTGTGGTGCCTGTGTCAGATGCAGCAGTGGTGTCTTGCCCACAACATTGCCCATGCTGTCCAGGATCAGTGTGATGTCAGACCCCGCCTCAATCTGTGTCTCTGCACATAGGACACCAAGGCTGGCATCCTGCAGGAACACATCCAGGGCCTAATTCTATGCCAGGTCCAGGACATCTGCCTGCATCGTGTGCTGGGCTGCAGCCTGTCAGGCCCCCAGATGCTGGTGGAGGTAGATGGCTGGTACTCCGGGGCCATACCAGCATCCACGGTTGCTGCAGCTGCTGGCGCCCCATTATCTGCATGGAGGTGTGCTGGTGCTGCAAGAGAAAAAGGTGTGTCAGTGATGCAATGCCCACATATGCCCCTGTACACTGCTGCTGCATGTGTCCTGCAGCATGGCATGTGCATGTGTGAGCACACATGCACATGACATGCATGCTGGCCGCATTCATGCCAGCATGCCCATGTACACATCTTCCGTACCACCAGCTGTACGTGGCTGACATACTTACCATGCAGTGATGGGCTGCCATCCATCTGAAATCTTTCTCCAGGCACACCCTCCACTGTGGTGTGGTGCATAGTGGCTGCCACCAACTTCTCCTGTGGCATTAGTATGGGTGCATCTACAGGACCTCCTCCGGTGGCGGTATGGGATGCCTGGATGGCTGCTATCTCCTCCTCCTTAATCTGCCGTATTGTCTGTTCTCACGTTCTTCCAGCACTCCTGCACCAACCACTGGTGGCTGCCATGCTGGTTCACATAGGTTGCAACCTCCTCCCATGCACCAGCCCTGGCCTGTGGTTCACCCGTGGCACCACTCAACAGGGGCTCTCTGTCCAGGTAGGCTTCAAACAAAGCATCAGTCTCAGCCTTTGTGAAGTTGGGCCTGCGCTTCCATGCAGGCCCCTGATCCTCACCCTCCTCATGTGCCAACATATTGCTGCCTGTGAACATGGACAGCACAGTGTGACAGTGGCAGCAGGATGCAGCGGCATGCACAACTTACCTGTCTAGGTTGCAATACCAGTCCATAGCCTGTGCTGTTCTGTGACACTTATAAGTCACAACACATGCAAATGAGGTTGGGCGCAACAGTAATGACATGCTAATGCACTCACTAATGCACCCAGTGCACCACGCATTGTCTGATGAGCTTATTTGCATGTGGTGTCTGAATATCACAATATTGCATCATGCGCAATGAGATTGCACCAGAGCAAGTTGTGATGGCACAGTGCACTCGTATGCATGGTGCACAGGCCCGTAGTGTGCATGTGCATCACGGCATCATGGATTCAATCACACACCATGCATGGATAGTGAAATGCAGTGGAATTGCACATGTTGTGCATGGGCCAGCTATGCGCATGGCCGTGCATGGGGTGCCATGCCCTATTGTGCATGTGCGTAATGCTGGTTGACCCCTGACCCCTGGGTCAGACCTCTGACCCTGTGACCCTGTATAGCCACGCCCATTCCATGCATCTCCAGCACTACATGATGGGCATGCACTGTACATACTCCCACGCACCGTGCAGTGAGCGCATGGTGTTATACACATGTGCCTCCTGCCGCCATTTTCACTGCTGAATGTGTTGAACTGACCATGGCACAGGCAAGACACATGCAGGCCCAGAACTGGTCACAGGTCACATTGGCCAACTTAGTGGCCTGTGTGGAGCCCCACATCCCCAGCTCTTTGGGCAGGTACCCCTGTAGTGGGCCAGGAGCACCATGTGGCAGGACATATCTGACAGCCTGGGGCACAGGACAGGGTTACCCAGGACAGGAGAACAATGTCACCACCACTATGGGGACCTCTTGCAGCAGGACCCAGAGTGCCTGAGGAGGCTACAGGCATGTGCCAAGTGAGGGGCTGTGCCACAGCAGGTATGTCATCCCATGTTTCATGTCTGCCCTGGTGTTGTACTGTGGTGTTGGCTTGGCTGTCTGCCATGCCCTGCAGAGGGGTACACTGTCATCGTGTGCATTGTGGGGTGGCATTTCCAGCCTCTGCTTGTGTTGCAATACAGCCTTGCAGCCATGTGGGACATGTCAGGCAGAGGCACACTCTTTGCACAGGGGTGGGGGTGGGAGGCAGCTGCTGTGGTTGGTTCCTGATGTGTACCTGTCTTCTTTCCATTCCCAGGACCTGAGGACCATCAGAGGGCCCAGGCTGCAGCAGCACAGCAGGCTGCAGGCTGCAGTGGGATGTGGTGGAGCAGGACTGGCACCAACAGAGCTGCAGAAGGCAGGTAGGCACTGTCATGGTCCTTTGCACTGTACATGGGGGGTGGCAGGGGAAGTGGGTGTGGGCATGGCCATCTGTGCCATGTGTCATGGCAGCTGTGTGTGTGTCGCACTGTGCATGGTGCATGTCACTGTGGCTCATCCATTGGATACGTGTGCCGGCTGTTGGTGGGGTGGGCATGCTCCCAGCTGTCACTGTTGTTGCTGTGGTGCTGCTGGTGCACTGTGCCATGTGATTGTCATTGTGCAGTCATGTGACCATTGTGTGGCAGGGACCACCTCTGTGCAATGTCGTGTTGCACCGAGTTGCTGGCTGGTGTTGGCCCACCCCCCTGTGGGTGACCATTATAGGCCCTCCAGGGGTGTGTGTTCCCGCTGCCCATTGCACACTGTGGGTGGGGATGGTTCCTTGGAACATTGCATTGATCACCTGTCCTGTCCCTTGTTATAGGTGTCCGGTGGTGAAGACCACCATGCTCTATGCTCTCCAGACTGCTGCACAAGACTCTTCTTATAGCCTCCACAATGCTGGAGGTAGTTGTACAGATCCATGTGGGACACCATTAATTTTGCCCCTGTTTTCCCCTGTTTCCCCTGATGCACCACCCCCTGCATTCCCCCCTCCCACTGTACAGTCCCTGTTCCCTGTCCCCTTCATTTACTATACCTACTCTTTCCAAGCCCCTGGTTATTGTATATAGTTTCATACAAATATATATTTTTGACTTACCTGCCTATGTCTGTGTCTGCTTTTCAGGTGGCATGAGGAGCCATGCTGCAGTGGCCCAGTGTCTATCCATGTGGTGTGCATGTGAAGGGGCATGTGTTGTGCTTCCAGGGTTCACTGCTGTGTGCTGTGGTATGTCCTGCTGTGGTGGTGTCCATCCCCTGGGTCAGTGGCTGTGCCTTGGGGTGCCCATGGGCCAGCTGTTAGGGGTGTGTGGTGATTGTGTGTGTGGTGGTGACACACAGTCATGGTCATTGGTCAGGTACTGTCTGCATGCTGTAATGGGGCCCCTACTTGGCATTGTGTGGCCTGTCCCATGTGGTCTGCCATGCTATCTGCCACCGGGCATGTTCGGTGCCTAATGTGTGGGCTTCCTGTGTGGCATGTGTGTACTTGGCTGCATGGCATTGGGTGTGGTCTGCTATGGTCAGGGAGGAGGGGCACAGCCAGTGGTCTGTGGGAGGGCTACTTTGGTGGCCATCCATTGGCCATTGGCACCTCCTGTTGCCTGGTTTCTCTGCCACTGTTGTGTTCTGGGGTCAGGTGTCTGGGTGCATGTGGGTGACCTGCTGGTAGAGGCCTCCTGTGGCCTGTCACTGTGCTTACATGGCTCTGTCCCTGGGTCTGTTCTCTGTGCCATGACCCCCTCTGTTGCTGTGCTGCTCTGCTCCCACACTTGTGCTGGAGCATCTCTTTTTGCACCATGGTACAACTGTGTTTGCACCATGGAACAACTCTGTTTGCACCATGGTGCAACTCTGCCATATTCAACTAGGTTGTGCTGGCACAGTTCAGCCTGTGCAACCTCTGAATATGGCTCCTGTTGTGCCATGCTGCATCTGATTTGCACTGCACCGGACTTGCGCCGGGCTTTGTCACATTTCTCAATATCGGGGCCATAGTTGATAATGAAAAATTGATATAATTAAAGATAAAGTAGAGTCAGATGAAAACTTACTTTTTTCAGCTTAAAGAGGGACTCCCACCAAAAGTGATACATTGCAGAACTAGAATAAGCATACCCCCAATAAATCTCATACCAAAAATTAGGTTTCTGTGTTACATTGTTTTAAAGTTATGGGCTCTTTTGTAAACCTGATTTCACTACCCATTCAAAAAAGTCAGTTTCAGTAACGAGCCACTGATGATGTCATCTCTTGAACTCACAGTCAAGTCTTCCATATCTGCAATCCTATAGGACCTGCTTCTCCAAAGTTTAAGAAACTGTAGCTATAATAATCTTTTAAACAAATTACATAGGGCTGGCTGCAGTGCTTGCATTTCCAGAATGTTCAGATGCATGGCACTGTACTTTAGAACACGTCTGGAGGTGGTTTTGGAATGCAACACTGAACCAAGACATAGAATGTCAAGGTGGTGCACAATTTTAAAATGTTGGGGGGGGGCATGCAGTTTCAGAATGTGACAGGGATGTGCCATCTCAAAATGTAGTGTGACAATTAGTCTTGGAATGTGACAGGGACATACATCGAGGAATTTGGTGGGGACTGGCAATTTCGGAATATAGTGGGGATGCACGCTGTTGGAATGTGACAGAACACACCATTTATTCTGAAATTGCTTGTCCCTGCCACATTCCAGGATTTTATACATCCACCATATTTCAAAATTGTGCATTACATCCCCACCACATTCCAACATTATGCGTCCCAGCCACATTCTAACATTATGCATCTCTACTATATTCTGCAATTGCACATCCCTTCTTCATTTCCAAATTGTGCATCCCTACCAAATTCTGAAATGGTACATTCCTGTCAAATTCCTTAATTTCACATCATCACCAAGGTGTGTTTCAATGCCACATTCTAAAATTGTCACTGCCACGTTCCCAAATTTTGTGTCACCACCAAATTCTGAAACTGAGCGTCACCACAACATTCTAAAACTGTGCGTCACCACCACATTCCGAAACTGTGCATCACCGCCACATTCCAAAATAGTACGTCACCACCACATTCTGAAATTGTGTGTCACTGCCACATTCCAAAATTATGCGTAACCACCACATTCTGAAATTGTGCATCACTGCTGCATTCCAAAACTTTTGCATCACCGCTACATTCGGAAATTATACATCAGTGCCACATTCCAAAACTGTATGTCACCACCGCATTCTGAAACTGTGCATCACTGCCACATTCTAAACCTGTGTTACCACTGCATTCCAAAATTGTGCATCACCACCGCATTCTGAAACTGTGCATCACCGTTGCATTCTGAAATTGTGCATCACTGCTGCAATTTGAAATTGTGCATCACTGCTGCATTCCAAACCTGTGCATCACCACCTCATTCTGAAATTATGCATCATCACCACATTCCAAAACTGTGTATCACCACCACATTCTCAAACTGTGCATCACTGCCACATTCCAAACCTGTGTGTCACCACTGCATTCTGAAATTGTGTGTTACCACGGCATTTCAAAACTGTGCATCACTGCTGCAATCTGAAATTGTACATCACTGCTGCATTCAGAAATTGTGCATCACTGCTGCATTCCGAAATTGCACATCACTACCACATTCTGAAATTCTGTCAGTGCCACATTCTGAAATTGTACATCACTGCCACATTCCAAAATTGTGCATCACCACCAGATTCCGAAATTGTGCTTCACTGACACATTCTGAAAATGTACTTCACCTCCACATTCTGAAATTGTATGTCACCACCACATTCTGAAATTATACGTCACTGCCACATTCCAAAATTGTGCATCACCACCACGTTCCAAATTTATGCATCACCACCACATTCCAAAATTGTGCATCACTGCGGCATTCCAAAACTGTGTGCCACTGCAGCATTCTGAAATTATGAGTCATCACCACATTCCAAAACTGTGGGTCACTGCCGTATTCTGAAACTGTGTGCTATTGTCACATTCCAAACCTGTGTGTCACCCACCACATTCTGAAAGTGTGCGACACTGCTGCATTCCAAAATTGTGCATTACCACTGCATTCCAAAATTGTACATCACTGCTGCATTCCAAACCTGTATGTCACCGCCACATTCCAAACCTGTACATCAGTGATACAATCCAAATCTGTGCATCACTGCTAAATTCCAAAATTGTGCACCACCACTACTGCATTTCAAAATTGCCCATCACCGCTGCATTCCAAAATTGTGTGTCACTGCCACTTTCCAAAATTGTGCATCACCACATTCTGAAATTGTATGTCACTGCCACATTCTGAAAATTGTGCATCACTGTCACATTCTGAAATTATATGTTCCATTTACTTTCTGAGACTGTGTTATTGCTGTATTCCACAATTGCAGCCTGGTGACATTTCAAAATCTCATACCTGCAGTATTTTGAAAATTTTACACAACTTTGCAATTCTAAAGCCATGTTTGCTATGGCATTCCATTCCCCCATCACATTCTTAAGTACTGCACCTTGCATCTATGCATTATGGAGGTGCATGTGCTGATTTAGCCAGTGTCAGTTTTCCTTTTTCAGATGTTTACTACAACTGCAGTTTTAAGTAACATAGGAGAAATAAGTAATGCAAGGCAGCATGCAGGGAGGACTAGGTTGTGAATTCAGGAGATGACATCATCAGTAGGTTTTCACTTGCAACTGGCTTTTTTGAACAGGCAATGAATTAAGGGTTACAAAATGACTTGTAAGTTTTAAATGAAGTAACTTATAGATCTGATTTTTGGAATGAGGCAGATTGAGGATATGCTGATCCAAATTCTAAATTTATTGATGCCAAAAATGTTGGCCTCAGTCTCTTTAATTTTTCTGTGTACAAATGTACATCTCTAATGATGTCATATCTGATGTCACATGCTGATGACATCATAAGTTAATACATGGTGATGCCGTTTTTATGTGACTCAAATTCTCCCTGCTCATATAATATTTTTTGTGTGATGCTTAAACTGTATACCTGTATAGTAGGATTACAGTTTTGAATTACAAAATGTATTATTTAAGAATACATTTTCAGGTCAAAAGGGGGAAAATGTAGCAACAAATTATAAATTACAAAAATATATATTTTTTATAGTTAGTTGTAATATGGTTATCGTGGGTGTCATGTGATACTCAGGTATTAGTTTTACTTGAAAACATCAAAGAATCTTATTTATCCAAGTGTACCGGCACCTTAAGGCCTGAGAGCAAGCTAAGAGCTTCAGTAGTACACAATGATTCCCAATTAACAGAAGTGCCTCAGAGACTTCAACATTAAGTTGGAGAAGGCTAATTCTAAGGTCTGCAGTGTGGTTCTTCACAGAGATACAAGGAGGCCCCTGCATTCCTGGGACTAACTGCAGCCTGGTACACAGGTTAAAGGTGTTAAGATCTCCATGGCAACCAAAATTGATAATGAGCTCCTATTACTTAGACCAAATGTTTCAAGAAGGAAGACTTAATGCATTTTAATACTGAACATGATTTGTTTTTTGTTGCCACCAGACCAAAGATGACACATATGTAAAGTTACTTTATTTGATAGCTTGTGTTTTTATTTACTAGAGAACTGACATTTATAAGTACAACTGCTCTGAGGCTGAAGCTATTTGCAAATATGTCCTGTGTCAAATGTTTAAGAGAGGAAACATCCATGTTTAGACTCTTTTGAAAGCACACATTCAAAAATTTAACTTTTATGCATCTGCATTTGCTGAAATTTGTTTGGAAAAACAAGTTGTCAGTCAATAATTTACTTCTGCCATGCATGAAAAGTTTTATACAAGAGAAGACTCACCCAGAAGAGAATTTTGGAGTTTTAATAGATTTTGTAAAGACTTATTTGAAAAAAATAAATCTCAGCTTGAAGCTCAAGCCATGAGAACTAAGCCAATTATTTTCTTTTAAAGATATCTACTTGGAAACAATGGCTCAGATATTCAAACTGTGCCAGGATGTGGTGCAAGCCTGGGCACAGCTCAACTTGGTTGCACAGGGGTGTGGCCTGGGTGATATTCAATGGAGCTGCGCTATGGCACAGCAGCTTTGAATATTGCACCCTGGCCACCTCCACTGTGCATGACACAGTGGCACTGCACCAGCACAAGTGGCCAGAGTGGAGAATGGAGATGCGCAACACAAGTGCCATTGCGCCATGCACAGCACCTGCAATATTCAAAAGGGGACATGCAAATGGGGCCATAATTTATGCATGGTGCACATGGGGCTATTTGCATAGCATTATGGCACCATTTGCATCCCATTAGCATGCAGGTGCACTGATCCCCGATGACTAGCGCCTGGCACCTTGTGAGGCAGCAGCTGTCTGGGACCAATGCCCCCTGCAGCCCAATTATGGGCATTTGTGTAAAAAAAGCCTTGTCTAATATCCCTGGTGGTCCAGTGGACTGCTATGTGCCCGATCGTGGGCATCGGTATGATAAACCCCCCATCCAATATCCCTGGTGGTCCAATGGACTGCACTCTGCCCGATCGTGGGCATCTGTAAAACATAAAAGATGACCCATTACCCTGGTGGCCTAGTGTACCCCCTCTCTACCCACCCACTGAGCCTCACTGCCCTGCTCCCTCCACGGTCAGCCGGCGGGTGGCAGCACCCAACCCACCTGCTGACCCACCACCTGCCGACTGACAGCTCGGTAGGGCTGCACGCCTATTGGCTCATGCTGTGAAACAATGGGCATGCAGCCCTACTGAGCTGTCAGTTGGCGGTGGCAGGGTGGCAGGTGGGTGGGGTGCTGCTGCCCACCGGCTGACTGATGGGGAGTGGGGCAGTGGGGCTCAGTGGGTGGGAAGGGGGGTACACTAGACCAACAGGGTAATAGGTCATCTTTTATGTTTTACAGATGCCTGTGATTGGGCAGAGTGTGGTCCACTGGACCACCAGGGATATTGGCGGGGGGGTGATTTACACAGATGCCCATGATTGGGCAGCGATTGTTCCTCTGTACCACCAGGGATATTGGACGGGGGGGTTATTATACCGATGCCCACGATTGGGCACATAGAGGTCCACTGCACCACCAGGGATATTAAATGAGGCTTTTTTTTGGTAAACAAATGCCCGCGATCGGGAACATAGCAGTCTACTGGACCACCAGGGATATTAGATGAGGCTTTTCTTTGGTAGACAAATGGCCATGATTGGGAACATAGCAGTCCACTGGACCACCAGGGATATTGGAGGGGGGGTTATTTACACAGATGCCTGAGATGGGGCATGGGGGTGCCGCCAAGTGCGGCAGGAACTCGGGTGGCCACCCACAGGTGACAGCTGCCGTGTTGTGCCCTGCAATGTGGGCAGCTCTCCTGTGGGTGGCCAACATTTGTTCCTTTTTTTTGCTTAACTTTGTGCAGGTGCAAGTAGAGGTTGCACAGGCATGGCTCTGCACATCCTGGGCTGAATATCAGGCTGTGCAGGTTATGCATGGGCACACCCCCCCACCTGTGTCTGCATACATTACTGATGCACTCCAGTGCATTGGGATTTGTGCAGCACACTTTTCTCTTTTGAATATCGTGCCAGGGTGCATCAGTGGGTTGTGCATGGCACAACACTGTTGCACCATGCGCAACCCTTTTGAATATCTGGGCCATTGTTTATAACCATCATTGACTTATACCATGAACTGTTGACATTAGAAATAAAAGACTCATGTTAAAATGTAGGAAATGTACTGAGTTCAAAAATGTGTATATTAAGAATATAGCTGGTTGCATTCTAGTGCAAGGATGGAAAACACTTTGATATTAGTTCTTTGTAAAAACGAATAAATATTAGAGGAGGTGGTACCAAAGAACAGAAATTTAACATTTCCTCTTCATTTGCAATATCCAGTCAGAAATGGTAGACTAGCATATATGATGTCATAATGAGATGGACTTAAACATCCCAGCTTCTTAAAGGATACCTAAACCATCATTTTTTACACATTTTGTTTTTTAAAAAATGACTCCATAGTCTTGTAAAGGAGAGGCTGTTGTTTACATTTATACTGAAACTGTATTTATTAAAGCAGGATAAATGCAGTTTCATAGCATTTGGAAATTGTAAACACAGCCTCTTCTGATTCAAAACTCCTGCTCTCAGAATCCTAAAGTGGCTGCCTTGATGATGTCATTGACGAAAGAGATGCCCAGCTATGGACATGCAGTCTAGCTGTGCTAACTATATTCAAATGAGAATAACTTTAAACTGAAAAATGATAGCAAGGTACTGTGAGCGCAAAAGTTGTTCAGCATAAAAATATTTACAAAATGATTGGTGTTTCATTTATAGATACCATTTAGTTTTTTTTAATTTGTAAAAAAACAGAAAATTCAATTGTTTTTCCCTTTTTCAACAAACAAATGCAAATAATAGTAAAACAAAAAATGATAGCATGGTACTGTGAGCATGACATTTGTTCAGCACAAAAATATCTGTCAAATGAGTGGTGTTTCATTTATATGTGCCTCTTAGTTTTTTTTATAATTAGCAAAAACAGCAGAAGGTTACAATATTTTTCTCTTTTTGCAACAAACAAATGCAAATAGCTTTAAACTGAAAAATGATAGCATGGTATTTGAGCACAAAAGTTGTTCAGCTCAAAAATATCTACCAAATGAGTGTGTTTCATTTATGGATAACGTTTAGATTTTTCATAATCAGCAAAATATGGCTGGAAATTCTATGTTTTTCACTTTTTTGGAGGTGCAACATGTATGTAATAATACATGGCAGGGTGTATGGCAGTGCTAAATTACTGCAACTCCAAGGTGGGTTGTGAGGCATTAGGCACAGCCAAATGCCCTCAATCACCTGGGAAGTGTGGTAAATGATTCCCATAAGATCACATTGTAAATTGTAAGTAAGCAATAACACATTTATTTATTTATTTAAGCATTTTACCAGGAAGGCATACTGAGCAGAATATTGCTCGAATACAGATGCGTCCTGGGGGAGGAGGAACATAGGCAGACAGTTGAAAACAGTATAGACAAGTGAATACATAGAGGGAGAAACACTAACATTTGGTTCTGATTACAAGTCAGTAGTAGCTTGAGAGAGTCAATTGGTAACCACAGTACATATGGCATGAAGTAGACAGTTGAAGACAGTATAGACAAGTGAATACATTGTGGAAGATTGCTAACATTTGGTTCTGATTCCACATTCGCAGTGGATTGAAAGAGTCAGTTGGTAAACATGGTTACATACAGCAAGTGTACAATAAAATTAACTTTGAGCCATATGAGAGACAGTATAAGGCAAGAGAACAATAGTTAGGCACTGATTAATTGCAATTTGCTAAGTGAAGACATACCCAAAGATTTTACTAGTGATTGGGAAATGCCTAGACACAAGCACAGGTAGAGATGAAATGATCTTGGAGCATGAAGTTTAGGTGCGAAAGGGAGGTGAAGTGATGAATGTTAGCTGGGAGGGAGTTCCACAGTGGAGGTAGACTGGTAGAGGACAGCTAGGGACCTGGAGTCTGAGTTTCTGAGTGTGTATGCTTGTGCACTAGGGTTTGTTAAGATGTCAGAGAGGTATGGGGGGAGACACTGTGACCAATACTTGGCCGGGATTTTTGTGCAGTGGGTTAGCCTGTGATTGTCAAGAGAGGTGAGGTTCATTGCTTGATATAGGGCACAGTGGTGTGTGGAGTAGAGGCTGTTCAGGGTGAAGTGATAAAAAGAGTGGAAAAGAGGGTCCAGCCTGGCTAATGTGGTCTTTGGGCTGGCACCGTAGACTACATCCCCATAGTTGAGGACAGAGAGGATAATTTTTTTCACAATGTCCTTCCTGGCTGGAAGGGGGATGCTGTCACAATTCTGGTAAAGTGCACCAAGCCTAGGGTGCAGCTTCTTGAGTAAAGAGTCAATATGTGTGGAAAAGTTGAGGTGCTGGTCAAGCCAGACACCGAGGTATCTGAAGGTGGTGCGGGACTCCAGATGGGACCCTTCCAGGGTGTGGAATACTAATGGTGAAGGGAGCCTAGACATTTTTTGCCTCATGCCAAAGGTTAAGGAGACTGTTTTGTTGGCATTTAGGAGGAGGTTATTTGAGCAGAGCCAGTGCTGGACCGAGATGAAGTCTTGCTGTAGTCTGGTCGTAACTTCCATGGATGAGGGGCCGGATGCGTATAGCATTGTGTCGTCTGCATACATGTGGATGGCGGTGTGTATGCAGGTGGATGGCAGGTCATTCAGGAAGACCAAGAACAGGAAGGGGCCTAGGACAGAGCCTTGTGGCACTCCTGACGTGATTGGGAGGGGATCCAATGTGGACAAACTGATACAGACAGCTTGGGATCTGCCAGTGAGGTAGGAATGGAACCAAGATGTGGCCCAGTCAGATAGACCAGCATTGGTGAGTTTGGTCAGGAGAACAGAGTGAGTCATAATATCAAAAGCCTTTGCCAGGTCGATAAAGATGGCAGCAGTGATGTGGCCAGCATCCATCCCTGTGAGGATGGAGTCGGTAATCCTGAGAAGGGAGGTGGTGGTGGTAGTGGAGTGGGATTTCCTAAAGCCAGACTGGTAGGGGGAGAAAAAGGAAGAGGAGTCCAGATAGATCGATTGGTGAGAGAGAACCAGGCATTCTTGTATCTTGGCAAGGGTCGGTAGGAAGGAGATGGGCTGGTAGTTGTTTGGGTTAGAGGCATCACCACACTTGGGAAGTGGGATTACAGTGGCATGTTTCCACTCAGTGGGGACTTCTGCTAGGAAGAATGATAAGTTAAAAAGGGAGGCAAGGGGTTGAGCTATGGCAGGGGCCAACAGGTGGAGCATTTTTGAGTCCAACCTGGTGGGACATTTGCCCTTTTCTGGGTTAAGGATAACCACAACATTGTATACCTCATCAGGGGTGACCCGCAGAAAGAGAAGGGGTGAGCTGCAGGTGTGCCACAAGATGGGGTGATGGTGGGGGCATGCTGAGCAGGATGAGGGGTGGACAAGGGAGTAGCATGGCTGGTAGTGAAGACAGTGTTAAACAAGATGGCAACTGCTGAGAGATCAGTGATGGAGAGACCCCCAACCTGCAGGGAAGGGGTGGGTGGTTGTGATGGTGGGCAGAGAAGGGATTTGTCCACCTTCCAGAATTGAGATGGGAGATGGGAGGAGGAATTGAATGCGCATAAGAAATAGTTGGGCTTTGCTTGGTGGATTCTTTTGGTACTAGAATTGCTAGGTGCATGGTAGGTCTGGAGGTCGGCCTGAGATTTGGAAATCTTAAAGGTTTTCCAGACCCTGTCTCGGATTCAGAGGTGGGCTAGGATATCGGGAGAGATCCATGGGAGATGAGCACCTCATACTCTGGTCCATCTGAGGGGGTGTGTAGCGGTCCCAGATGACAATGAACTTGGACTTAAAGAACAACAGTGCCTCATCTGTCGAGGTGAATTGACTAATGCATGACCAATCATAGTTGCCCAAGTCATTTAATAATGAGGGGAGGTCCAGAGATTTGTAGGATCTAGACAGTAATATTCTGGGTGGGGGAGCTTTAGGTTTGTGAATTTTGTATATGGAGTAGATTCCGTGGTGGTCACTAAGGGCATCTGGAAGGAGTCCTGAGGCTATGATTCTGTGAGGGTGAGATATGAGGGACCAATCTAGCAGTGTATGGTTCTGTGTTTTGTGGTTTGCCCGAGTAGGTTCAGTGATTAGTTGTGTTAGGATTAGGGCTGTTACCTTGTCACGAAATTTGGAAAAGGACTCAGCATGCCTGTTCTGGTTAAAATCCCTGAGTATGTGGATCTCACCACCTGCTGCCAGGGAGTTTAAGTAGCCCAGGTAGTCCAGTATGACAGGTGAGGTGGCTCCTGGAGTGCAGTATGTACCTGCTATGTAGATTGGGATTGAATGGGGGATGGTGAGTTTTACCATTAAGGCATTAATGGAGTCAGACAGTAGGGATAGGGCAATCATGGAGAATTTGATGGTGGAGGCAACGTATATAGCTACTGTATGCTGCCTCCTTTTTTGCCCACACTGTCATGGTGGAGAAGTGTGTAGCCGGGTATAGCAAATTCTGCATCAGTGTTATGTGATTTTAGCCAGGTTTTGGCGATAATCAGTATGTCTGGGCTGTGGGACATAACGAGGGCTTGTAGCAAAGTTATTTTGTGCAAGAGACTGCATATATTTATGTGTAGCAGTTTAAGGCCTGTGGGGAGTTGGAGTGGGACAGAAGGGTTTTGTGCATGGGGATGGGTTGGTCCGGGGTTAAGCTCGATATCACCTGCAAGGAGAAGTAGCAGGGTGACCAGGAGTTTGGTGTGATGAGCTATCCACTGAAGCTTTCTGGACAATGGTATGAGGTACGGCTATGTCAGCTTTTGGTCTCCAGGTATGTGGTAGAAGGACTAGGAGACTGATTCAGAAGGTGGCTGGGATTAGTCTGGGGCCGGTGGATAGATTATGGTAGAAGTGGCCATGGTGCGACTCAGCTGTGATAGTAGAGGTAGTAATATTTGTTTGCAGCCTGTTGCAAGATGTGATGTGATCTGGGAGCATAGGGTAAATTGATGGTGGGTGGGACACCCAGGGGGTGAGGGTAAAGAAGATTAATAAGCATAGTTGAGGCATAATGGAGAGGCTAAAGAGCAAGGGTTTTGAATGGTGTCTTATTGCTAAGACCTTGGTGTAGTGGCCTCTAGTGGATGCCTGGTATAACCTGCAAATGGGAAAGTAGGCTGATTGGTTAAGACTAGCATGTGATTTCTGCTATATAAGGGAGTGTCTGCCAAGGGTGGTGGTGGGGAGCTGAGGCACAGCATCAGCGGGGCTCTAGCTTGTTCAGCTGTGTAGCAGATGATCTGTACCTTTGCAATGCTTGTGTCAACCGGTTGGGGGGGTCTGCACTCCCGTTCTGGGGAGGGCTTCCTCGCTGCCCTCTCGACCTGCAGATTGTGCCCCGAAGCTGTTGTGGAAGACAGAGTTTAAATAGGTAAGAGGGAGGGAGGGAGGGCTTGCTACAGTCTTAACTCGTAAGTTTAACAAAAGAAATTGGGGCTCTGAGGTGCCTTAATGCTGCTGGTAATATACAGTTTAAACTTTTTCTTTTCTTTACAAACAGTGGCTTAGATGTCCTGCACAGCTTGTGATTAAGAACCCAATCCCTAGTGATTTACTTCTGCAGTGACTGTTTTAAAACACCCTGTTCAGGAGCACTGCAAAGGCAGACAATAAATTAATGCTTGCTGCAGATGAAACTAATTTAAATTAAAGCACCCAGTAGTAGAGCAAAAATGCACAGTACATTTAAGGTTTTTAAGGCAGACAAAAACTATCTCCACTCGTCTGCTGACTGCAATTTAAAGTTTGGCACCTTTTCTCCTTGCTGTGCTTTGTCTGCTTGTTCAACTGTGTAGCAGATGAACCATACCTTTGCGATGCTTGTGTCAGCCGGTTGGGGGGTTCTGCACTCCAGTTCTGGGGAGGGCTTCCTCGCTGCCCTCTTGACCAGTAGATTATGCTCTGAAGCTTTGCGATGCTTGTGTTGGCTGGTTGGAGGGTGGTCCACACTCTGTTTCTGGGAGGGCTTCCTCTCTGCCCTCTCAACCTGCAGATTTTGCCCCACATGGCAGGGTGTGTGACAATGCTAAATTATTGTATGGCCTAGATGGGTTGTGAGGTATGTGGTGCACTCAAGTGCCTTTAACTTCCTGGGAAGTGTGGAGTATATTTTCCATAGGATCACATTGTAAATTGTAAGTAAGCAATAACACACAGCAGGGTGTGTAGCAAACCTAAATTGCTGCATGCCCCAGGTGAGTTATACGGCTTGAGGCACAGCTGGGTGCCTTCAATCACCTGGGAAGTGTGGTATATCATTTGAATAAGATTACATTATGCATTTTAAGAGATCAGTACCACACATTAGGGTGTGCAGCAAGACTAAATTGCTGCATGTTCAGGTGTGTTGTGAGGCACAAGGCACAGCCGAGTGTCTTTAACCATCTGGGTAGTACAATATAAAATTTCCATAGGATCACATTATATATTGTAAGTAAGCAATAACACACAACAGGTTGTGTGATAATACTAAATTGCCACAGACCCTAGGTGGGTTGTGAGGTGGGTTCTGAGGCATGAGGTGCAGCTGAGTGACATCAGCCACCTGAGAAATGTGGATGCCTTCACTCAGGTGCCAAAGGCACCTATGCTGCCACTGAAGTGCATGCTAAGGATGTGGGAGAATAAGCAAGTGGCTGCACTGAGGAGGACAGAGCCCTCAACTTCTTTGACTGGGAAAAAGAAGTAACTTTTCAACTTAAATGGCACACAGCTGAATGACACAAAATGAAACCAAAACATGGGAAATTGCATCAGAGCGAGATGTAGCTCTGGGTAGTATAGCAAAGGAAGTTTTCATGTGCACTGACTAAATACAAGTAAGAGAAGAAAGTGTCAATGGGTAGCTGCATGAGAAAAGCAGTGTGCCCTAGCTCATTTTGCCTGATAACATAAAGTGACAACACGAGAATCAGTGGCTCAACTTGTCACAGTGAGGCTGACAGAGGAAGGGAAAATAGAAATGGAAACATTAAGTGTATAACAGTTTCGCACCCCCTCCTCCTGTTTCGAAGGCAGGATGTGGGAGCTATTTGAAAAGCAAATTGCAGTTTGGTTAATTGGAGGAGGGCACAAGAACAAACAATTTTAACAATATTTCCATTAGGGAAGTAGCTTATTCAGTTTATGCCATACCTTCAATAAAAGTGAAAACAATTGAATTTCCTGCCATTTGTTGCTGATTATAAAAAAATTTAAACGTATCTATAAATGAAACAGCACTCACTTGATGGATATTTTTGTGCTGAACAACTTTTGTGCTCAAAGTACCATGCTACCATTTTTTAGTTTAAAGCTATTTGCATTTGTTTGTTGCAAAAAGTGAAAAATAATTGAACTTTCTTCTGTTTTTTGCTAATTATAAAAAACCAAAAAGGCACATATAAATGAAACACTGCTCATGTTGTAGATATTTTTGTGCTCAAAGTACCATGCTATAATTTTTTTGTTTTAATATTATTTGCATTTGTTTGTTGAAAAAGTAAAAAATAATTGAATTTTCTACTGTTTTTTACTAATTTAAAAAAACTAAACTATATCTATAAATGAAACATCAATCATTTTGTAGATATTTTTGTGCTGAGCAACTTTTGTGCTCGCAGTACCATGCTATCATTTTTCATTTTAAAGTTATTCGCATTTGAATATGGTTAGCACAGCTAGAATTCATCTGCACAGCTGGGCATCTCTTTCTTCAATGACATCATCAATGTAGCTATTTTAGGATTCTTAGAGCAGGATTTTTGAATCAGAAGAGGCTGTGTTTACAATTTTCAAATGTCATGAAACTGTATTTATCCTGCTTTAATAAATGCAGCTTCAGTATAAATATAAACAACAGACTCTCCTTTACAAGACTATGGAGTCATTTTTAAAAAAATAAAATGTGTAAAAAAGATGGTTTAGGTATCCTTTAAGAGATGCCCATAGTTCTCCTAATTTCAATGCTGTGAAGACCTATGTTGGTGGAGACTGTGTCTCTTATCTGATAAGACTTTGCACCAAAAGCTAAACCTGTTTCTGTCCACCAAGAACCAAGCTGTTCCTGGGTATTCCAGAAAAGGAGTCTATGCCAGGGTACGTAAAGCAAAGCCAAAGGCCAGCAGGACCAAAAAGACACTTGTCTTGAGCTTCAAGCTGAGATATTTTTCTTTCAAATAAGTCTTCAAAGTATATTAAAAGTCCAAAATTCTCTTCTGGGTGAGTCTTTTTCGAAAACATTTCATGCATGGTGGTATCAATTTTTTTTTGTAGCACCTTCCGCAGGCTCCATGGGGCTATGACCCCCTTCCTTGGAGGGGGGTACATCCTCTGGCCTGACCCCCAGCTCATCTGCCCCCTGAGGTTCCCCCACAGATTCCCCCTCTGTGGCAGGGACAGATGGAGGGGCACTGGCAGTCCCACACCACCCAGCACAGCAAATCTGGTGGCGGGGGCAGACTTTGCCGGAGTGGTTGGGCCATCATGGTTCTGTGGAGCACTGGCCTGTTTCCATTTTTCTCCCTCCCCTCTGATGTAAGCACATCGGCTTCTGAACCTCCAGACCCATACTGCCCTCCAGCGGCCGCTGGAGGGCAGTCAGCGGGCAGGACAACTAGTCCCCTTCCCTGTAGAGAGGAGAGCAGTCCTCTGGATGATCGGCTCTCTCTCTCCCCCCTGCCGACCCCAGTGACCCAGGTTCATTCCCAACAGGCATGATGTGAGGTGTGGTGTCCAGCCCCTCAACCCTCAGCACCACCGGGCTGGCTGGTAGTAGTACATTTTTGACTGACAACTTGTTTTTCAAACAGCTTCAGCAAAGTTTCCTAATGACATAACTTCTTTATGACATCATGCAAATGAATAAAGTTACATTTTTTGAATGTCCCACGATGTGTGCTTTCAAAAGATTCTAAACATGGACATTTTATATCTTAAAGTTTTGACATAGGACTTATTTGTGAATAAAGTCAGCCCCAGAGCAATTGCAAGTAGCACTTATAAATTTTAGTTCTCTAATAAATAAAAACACAAGCTATCGAATGAAGTAACTTTTACATCTGTGGCATGTTTTGTCTAGTAGCAACAAACAAAAATACATTTTCAGTATTAAAATACATTAAGTCTTTCTTTTCAAAACACTTGGTCCAAGTAGTCGGTGCTTCTTATCAGTTTTGGATACCGTGGAGATCTTCACACCTTTAACCTTGGTACAAAGCTACAGGTAGTCCTGGGAATGCAGGGGCCTCCTTGTATCTCTGTGAAGACCCACACTGCAGACCTTAGAATTAGTCTAGTGGAACTTAACGTTGATGTCTCTGAGGCACTCCTGTTCAAGGGGAATAGTCTTGTACTACTAAAGCACTTAGCTTACACTCAGGCCTTAATGTACCAGTCCACTTGGATAAATAAAATTCTTTGAAGTTTTCAAGTAAAAGCAACATTTGAGTATCACTTTTGTTTTGTTTTTTACTTATTTTTCCCTCCTGTCAATGCTCCATTGAGACTCCCTCAGGCATCCTGACTTGTTCCTACTGTCCTGAGATCCCCTCCTTCCTGAGTCTCCTCTGCGGTACTCCGATCCCTCTCACCTAATTGGCAGCATAAACTCCCTGGCTTAACCCCCCAAGGTGGGGCCACCACTCCCTTTGGTGTTCTTGAAGGTCAAGTCAGCTGCAGGCAAGGCAAGTGGTGGAGAGAAAATCAGGAGACCAGGTGGTGGGATCCCATGGTGGGCATAGAGGCCAGGTGCCATCATCTACTAGGTGGTGCAGGGTTTTTCCTTGTTCATGCATAAGACCCCCCCTCCCAGAGACATGGACGTGCAATGACATCCAGTGCTAGAAGGGGATGCTCCTGCACCCATCAGCAGGATGCCCGCTGACACCTCACCCCATCTTAATGTGTCCCTGGGTGTGATACACCCAGCCTCCACTGACCACTGCTAGCCCCAGGGGTTCACAACCCTTTCTATCCCAAAAGAGGAGAGCTGTCATTGGATGCTCAATCCTCTCCTCTCCTCCCTGGCTGACCCCCAGTGGCCCAAGCTCGTTCCCAAACCCAGGTTGCTGGAGTGGTACAAGGTGTGGCATCCAGTGCCTCAACCCTCAGCGCCACAAGGCTGGACCATTGGAGTATCACTTGACACCCCAGATAACCATATTACAACTAACTATCAAAAATAAAAACAAAAATATATATATTTTTGCAATTTATGATTTGTTCCTACAGGTGCCAAAGGTTAGCTGAGGCTACTTTTTGGAGAGTGGGCCTGGTGGTGGTGATGGACATTTTCCACAGTGTGTGGGAAAATAAGATTTACTTGGTGGTGGGGATTAGGGTGGCATGTGAGGCAGAGGATGGCTGAGGTTGGGGGATATAGATTAAGCCACTGGGGTTGGGCACTTGATGGTTGCAAAATATTTGTTTTTGTTTAAATAAATAATTAGGCACCCAGTGTCAAAAAGGGGGCAGGAGGTTATCTGATTCCTGCATTATGTACACAGTGTGGGAAAAACCGAGGAGGGGGTAGTGAGGCAAAAATTATGGCTTCTTTGTTTTCATCTGTGAATAACTTTGAAGTCAGTCATGACTGAAACAAAACTTTTGAGTTTTTCCTATATTTTTTCTGCCATTGTTTTCACTTGCACGTGTGTAAGCTCTGCTAGTTTTAAAAACTATTAACTTCCTATTTGCCTTTTTTGTCATGAAACAAATGTAATGTCTAATTCGTGACCCATATTAGATGAAGCTGAAATTTTCAAGTTCGAAACCAGGATATTTTTGCTGTTGTCTGTATACAAAAAAAAATCTGAATTTGGTAAGTATTCTATGTAATTCATACACTAAGCCTTGTTGAAACTACTGGACCACTTGTTTTGAAAATGTGCATGCACTTAGTCAATGGGACAAAAAGGATGCATGCCAAAACCTAGATTATAGGATGGCCAAGTTCTAAGCTGACAAAAATAGGGATTATAAAGTAAACGCTTAACTCAAGTGTAACATACTGTACTTGCACTACCATGCCAGTATATTATTTATAGAACAAATAGAAAAAAACACCAGAAGAAGGCCTTGCTGCGTATCTAGTCTGCTAAATGTGGGGGGTACTTGTCCTTTATAGGTCCAAGTCTTTCCCTCCCCTACACCATTAATGATCCCCTTGTACAGTATCTATTCCACTCCGTCTTGATGTTCTTCATTGATTTTGCATCTACCACTTCCTCTGTCATCTTGTTTAATTCTTCCACTACCCTTTTTGTGACATTACTTCCTGGCATTCCCATTAAACCTAACCCCCATCAGTTTACTACCATTCCTCCGGGTATACATAATCTAACTTGGTTTGAACAATTCACGATTGTTCACCATGTTCTTACCCTTCATGTATTTGAAGATTTTAATGATATCCCCCCCCTCTCCTTCCTGGTCTACAGTGAGTACACGTTCATGCTTTCCAGCCTCTGCTCATGTGTGTTCCATTCCTGACCCTGTATCATTCTTGTGGCCTCACTCTGCACAGTCTCCAACCTTTTCACATAGTTTCTTACACAGCGATTCCAGAACTATACAGATTTCTCCAGGTTTGGGTGTACCAGGGATGCCTATAGGGCAGTATGACCACACTGTGCCTGCATCTGATTCCAGTGCTTATTCATCCCAATGTTCTGTTTGCTGTCCCCGCTGCTTTACTACACTCTGACTTGAGGAAGCTCGTGATTGCTACCCAAAAGTCTTTCTTCTCCTCAAACACTATGAAGGTGACCTCTCAGCTGGTTCTCAGCTCTTGAGTGCTTTCTCCCAGCCTGCATATATTTGCTTTTCTTTGTGTTAAAGCTCAACTGCCAAGTTGCTGACCATCTCTCAGATTGTCCATGTCCTCCCTCAGTTTTCTAACCCCCTTCTTGTAATCAACACTGTTGCAGGCTTGATGTTGTATGCAAGAGGCAGCTTTTGCTCTTGAAATCCTCTTCAATATCCCTAATGAATACATTGAAGAGCACTGTTTCAGGCACATTTTTCCCTTTTCATCTCCCTCTTGCTTTCCCTCTTCTTAAGTTCTTTTTCTTTTATAGGATAATCATTATTAGAAACAATGGATGTGATAAGTTGCCAGAGGTGTAGGACACTGGTTTTCAGGAAACTTCTCTAGAAGATTGGGCATTGTCCTATGTGTAGGAATCTAGATGGGCTCCAATCTCAGCTGGAGGAGGTGAAAAGAGAGATTGCCTGGCTGCATCATCAACTTTACTGGAGGGCATCGCTTCATCCCTTCCCCCAGAGACTCACTGGCCTAGGGGGGTGGAGAGTGGTGGCATGAGAGGGGAGCAAGAAGATAAAGATGGATAATGTGATACTGACTTGACCAGCAGAAATCTCAACTGCAAATCGCTTTGCAGCCTTGGAGAAGATACAAGACACAGTCACTGAGAAAACTGAGAATGAGGTAAACACTGGACCTCCTGAGGAGACAAGGCAGAATGGTGCAAAGGCAATGCAGGGATGTAAAGGGAAGCATAAGCAAAAGAATTGAAAGCATACACTTAAGCATACACTTATACAGGAGAACTCTGTGATTGTGTTTTGATTCCCGCTTAAATGAATCTAAAGTGAGGGTTCAATGCCTCACTCATGCTTCAGTCAAGAAAGACACTTCATGAATAGAGAGGATCATAGACAAGGTAGAAGAGGCAATCAACACATTAATCCATCTTGGCACAAATGATCTAGCAAACCAGACAGTGGAAGAGGTAAAGCTAAACTTCAGGAAGCTGGGGGAGAGATTGGGAGTATGGAAAGCCTTGCTGACTTTCTCTGCGGTTCTGCCAGTGTGGGGAAAAGGAGATTGCATGGACAAGATCAGATAAAAAAGGAAATTATGAAATTCAACATTTGGTTATGGGAATGGTGTAAGGACAGAGGTTACCATATCATAGGTGGCTGGGGGAGCTTCTGAGAAAGAGGTCTTTTCAAGCAAGATGGTCTTTACTTAGACAAAGAATGAGCGCATTGGGTCTGACATTTAATGTTCACCTCGGACGTTTAAACTAGAAAAGAGGGAGTATGGTGCTAAGAAACCTATCAGCGATATAATAGAAGATGGGAACTTAGTCAGCTCTCCCCCACAACCAAGGTATACTAAATCACACAACAAATGCAATCATAAGAATAAGAAAAAGGCTCTAAGAGACCAGAAAGGAGAGCAAGGAAGTGGGAAATTCAGGAATATACCAGCAGGTAGAAGCAATGATTCCACTACTGGTTCTGGAACAGGGGTGCACATTAATGCCAAAAGCCTAGGAAACAAGATCAGCAACCTTTAGGCATGGATGGCAGAGTCCTATTTGGATCTCATGGCTTTCACAGAAACCTGGGCATCTGACAACAATGATTGTGATCTCTTGGCCATGGGTTATACACTCTTTAAGATGGATAGAAAAGATGCCAAGGGAGGGTGAGTAGCTCTTTATGTTAAAGAGGGAATAAATTCAACATCATGGGATGTAAGCAGTAAAGAAGGGGTGGAATAACTGCAGGTACAGCTTAATTCATCCTCAGGGAAGAAGATCCATATTGGGGTGGTATATAGACCTTCAAACCAATTGGAGGACAAGAACAGGGAGCTATTGGGGGAGATTAAAGGAATATCACTGAAAGGGAATCTAGTGGTGGTAGGGGACCTAAACGTGCCTAATGTGGACTGGAGATACCAAATGGCTAGATCAGCTAGGAATCAATCAGTGGTAGAAGCCTTACAGAATTGCTTTCTCATGCAGTTAGTCCCTGACCCAACTAGACAGGACAACCTCTTGGATGTGGTCCTCACCAACTCGTAAAAAGTTGGGGAAATCAGGGTTGGGAAGCCACTGGCCAACAGCAGCCACAGCTCTGTTTGGTTTGAAATATCCCTGAAGGATGTCAAATCTCAGTCCAAGGAGGAAGGCCTGATTTTCAGAAGGGCTAACTTTAATAAAATGAGGGACCTTGCAAGAGATAAACTATCTAAGATACACTAGGAGTTAGAAGTAGAAGACATTTGGGGAGCAATTAAACCATTTCAGAGGTCACAAAGATGCATGCAAAGACAGTGACAGAAAGAAACAGACACAAACGAACCATTTGGTTCATAAGTCAAGTAAAGAAAACCATTAGGGACAAGAAAGAAGCCTACAACAACTTCAAAAGGAAACCAGGAGACAATTTCTAGGAATAATACATTCTGAAGAACAAGAAGGCTAAGTTGACAATGAAGCAGCAAAGCTAGCAGTGGAAGTGCAGATAGTAAAGGTGTCATGGAGGGGAACAAGCAATTTTTCGGATATTTACATGAAAAGTGAAAGAAAGGGGAAGAGGCAGTTAGACTCAAGGACGGGGATAGTATAGTGGAAGAAGACAAAAAGGAGGCCACTGTTCTGAGCAAATATTTCTGTTAAGTGTTCAACAAGGAGCACAGTGGCTCAATGCCTGACAATGGCATCACAGCACATGGCAGCGGGACCCCATAAATGGGGATACCAATAGTTAGCGCTGGCCGGATCAGGTAGGTGCTCAAGCATTTAAAACAGGACAAATCTCCTGGACCAGATGGAATACATCCAAGGATACTTAAGGAGTTGGCAGGTGAGTTAGCTGATCCCTTAGTGCACCTTTTTAACCATTTGTTTCAGTCAGGAGTTGTACTGAAGGACTGGAAAAGAGCTGACATGGTGCCCCTACATAACCTGATTACATTTTTTGATTGGGTGTCTCGGGAAGTGGATAGGGGACATCCAGTGAACCTTCTCTATTTTGTCTTCAGCAAGGCTTTTGATTCTGTGCCACATAACTGCCTGCTGAGGAAACTAGCAGATCTGGGTGAAGCAAGCTTCATTGTGAAGTGGGTGGATAACTGGTTGGAGGGCAGGAAGCAAAGTGTGGTAGTCAACAAAGGAGAGATCTGAGGAGGGAGAGGTGACGAGTGGTGTCCCACAGGGCTCGGTCTTAGGACCAGTCCTATTCAATGTGTTCATCAGCAACATAGGAGTAGTTATCCAGGGCAAGACAGCATTGTTTGTGGAAGACACTAAGCTAGAAGGTAGGGTGGACAGTGAAAAAGCAGTGGAGAACCTACAAAAAGATCTGAAAAATGAGAAAAATGGTCTAGTATCTGGCAGCTGAAATTCAATACCAAGAAGTGAAAAGTGATGCATATAGGTAAAGATAACCCAAGAACAACCTATTGACTCAACAGGGTCATACTCAATGCCTCACAAGAGAAAAGGGATCTAGGAGTTATCATAAGTGACACCCTAAAACAAGCCAGGCAATGCAATGCAGCATATAGTAGGGCCAACAAAATGCTGGGGCGTATAGGGAGAGGATTTGACAGTAGGCAGAAGGAAGTGATACTGCCACTGTATAGATCCATGATAAGACCACCACCTAGTGTACTGTACACAGCTTTGGAGACCACACCTTACAAAGGACAAGGACTGGATAGAAACCAATCAGAGAAGGGTGACCAAAATGATACAAGAGCTCCAGGGGCTACTGTACGAAGGGTGACTGGAAGAGTTAAACATGTGCTCACTTGAAACACAGAGGGAAAGAAGGGATATGATTGAAACCTTCAGGTACATGAGGGGATTAAAGTCAGTACCCTACTCTGAAATATTTACCAGGGCTCCCAGCTCAAATACGAGGGGGCATGAATGGAAACTGAGGGGTGGGAAGTTCAAAAGGGATCTTAGGAAACATTACTTCTTGTAAAGGATTGTTGAGCCATGGAACAGACTACTGGCAGAAGTGGTAGGGGCTAGGACCATATCTGCATTCAAAAGTGGTTGGGATAAAGAATATGCTAGAATTAAATCTACTAGGAAAAGTATCAGCTAGGCCCCAGGCTCTCCCAAGATCTCGGGATCTCATGGGCAGACTTGATGGACCTTTGGTCTCCTTCTGCCATCACCTTTCTATGTTTTTATGTTTGGCAAGCCATTTTTCATCTGTAAAGTTTCCCTGATGTAATGAAAGAAGACCTTGCCCCTTTCCTTAATACCTTCCACTGTGAGTCCCTCCCTGATGTACAGTGCAGCTCCATCCCTTTCCCCCTATTCTGTCTCTTCCATAGACAATGTATCAAGGTATCTTTAGGTCACACTCATGGTTCGGTGACACCCAATATCCTTGGACATCCCAAAAATACTATAAACTATAGTGTAAATGGAAATATTGCTATTGAGGAAGGTTACTAAGCTCTTAAAGCCAAAGCCAAAATGTGAGTGAGTTTATGAACTCTAGCACCCCAAGATGGAATTATTTCATGACTACACAACAGTTTTCTAGCATTTGTTTCATATAATACATTACTTATGAAATAATGCCACCCTGGGGTGCTGAAGAGTTTATAAAGTCACTCATATATAGACTTGTGTTTTATGAGCTCATTAACCTTGATGCACTGTCTACAACATTCGTAGGTGATTTAAAAATCAAAAGCTGTCACGTGGCCTTAGCAAAGTGTTTAAGGAGTCTAGTTAACTTATAGCCAGGGTTTCTAAAGCTGGTGCAGAGAAATATTAATCTGGCATAGAAACAAAGAAATTGATGGCAGATAAGGACCCCTAGGCCCATCCAGTGTGCCTGTGTAACTTACCTGTAACAGCCGCCACTTACCCTACTTGGTCATCAGCTTTTGCTTCTCCTTCCCAAACAACAGAACTCAGGCTTCACCAGGAATAAAAAAAAAAATCACACTTGGGCATCTTATTCCAAAATTGCACTTTTATTTGTTAAAATGGAGCCACTTCACCAACACCCGCCAGTGTTGGTAGAGTGGCTCCATTTTAACAAATAAAAGTGCAATTTTGGAATAAGATGCCCAAGCATGAAGGTTTTTTTGATTCTGGTGAAGTCTGAGCTCTGCTGTTTGTGGACTGTACTGAAATCACATTTTGATGCTCATTTTTCAACTTGTCTGGTGGACACCTATATTGAGAGAGTGCTTCTCCTTACCACCTCTAGGGTTCCATTATGCATGTTTGAATCCCACAACTGTGCTCACTGCTAACACCTCCTGGAGTAGGCTATTCAAGGCATCCTCCACCCTTTCTGTGAAAAAGAACTTCCTCACAGTACCCCTTATTCTGCCCCTCTCCCATCTCATATCATGCCCCCTCTTTCCTGTACCTCTCCTATACTGAAAGATGTTGTCCACTTGCACTTTGTTAATGTCCTTAAGATACTTGAAGATTTCTATCATATCTCCCCATTTCCTCCTCTCTTCTAGTGTATACATATTGAGGTCTTTTAATCTCTTCTCATATGTCTTCAGTTCCAAATCCTGCACCATCTTAGTCACCCTTCTCTGAACTGCCACCACCCTGTCTACATCCTTACGAAGATGCAGCCTCCAGAACTGCACACAGTACTCCAGGTGAGGCCTTACCAGTGTTTTGTGTAGTGGTATCACCACCTCTCTTCTTCTGCTAGTGATATCTCTTCCTCAACATGCCACTTGCCCTCCCTATAGCCTTTGTACTCTGCTGGGCAACCTTTAGGTCATCTGAGATAATAATCCCCAAATCCCTTTCTTCCCTGGTGACTGTCATCAACCCCCCCCCCAAACCTGTATCTCTCTGCAGGGTTTCTGCAATCCTGGTGCATGATTTTGCACTTCTTTGCTTTGAATCTCAGTTGCCACACTTTGGACCATTTTTCCAGCTTTCCTTGGCCCCTACTCATTTTTTCCACCCCATCTGGAGTATCTGCCATGTTGCAGTTCTTGGTGTCATCTGCAAACAGGCAAACCTTCCCTTCCAGCCCCTCCGTAATGTCACTAATAAAGACAAAAAGGACTGGCTCCAGGACTGACAGGACTGATCCTTGTGGTATTCCATTGGTCACCCCCATTCCTCGGATTGGATCCCATTTACCACCACCCTCTGTTTCCTGTCCCCAAATCAGTTTCTAACCCAGTTCACCACCTTGTGGCCCACACCCGGGCTACTCAACTTGTTTACCAGTCTTTTATGTGAAACAGTGTCAAAGGCCTTGCTGAAATTGAGGTAGGCGACATCTACCACTCCCCCCAATCCACCTCCTTCATCACCCAGTCAAAAAAATTATATCAGATTTGTTTGGCATGACCTTCCTTCTGTGAATCCTTGCTGCCTTGGATCCTGTGCTTTGTTGGATTCCAGGTGTTCCACAATCCTTTGCTTAAGCAGTGCTGCCATAATCTAACCCACTATTGAGGTGAGGATAACTGGCCTATAGTTTCCTGCCTCCTCCCTGCTTTCATTGTTGTGAAGAGGGACTACATGTGCCCTCCTCCAGTCCTCTGGAACCACTTCTGTATTAAGTGACTCATTGAACAGGACTGCCAGTGTTGCTGCTACCTCCATCCATAGTTCCTTAATATCCTGGGATGTATGCCATCTGGTCCCATTGCCTTGTTTACCCTCTGTTTTGTGAGCTTCTCTAGGACTCTCTTCTGTAAATGGACTGGTGTTCATCTCTTTCTCTTTCTCTCTCTCTCTCTCTCTCTCTCCCCCTTGGTATCTGATGCCTAGCTGTGGTCCCTGTCCCTCCCCTTCTTCAGTGAAAACTGAACAGAAGTATTTATTCAGTACTGATGCCTTTTCCAGGTCTCCCTCCACATACTCCCTTTCATCCCCTCTGAGCCTTACAATCCCACTCCTGGCCTTCCTTCTTTCACTGATGTACCTATAGAATGTCTTATCCCCTTTCTTCACTATCTATGCTAATCGTTCCTCTGTTTGTGCCTTTGTGCTCCTAACTGCTTTTCCTGCTTCCTTCAGACAATTTAGGTACACCTCTTCCTTCTTTGTCTCCTTGTAGTTTCTGAAAACCAGCCTTTTGGCTCTTACTTTCTTTGCTAAACTTTAGAGAAACATAATGGTTTGTTTCTTCTCTTGCCTTTGTTTCTCATCCTAATGCACTAGTTTGTCACCTCCACTATGGCCACTTTTAGGTGTGTCCACTGTTCTTCAACCCCTTCCCCCCCTTTTGCATCTCTCCTCACCAGGGCTTCTTTGATACAAATCCCTATCCTAGCAAAGTCTGCTCTCCTGAAATCCAAGACACTCACCTTTGTGTCACCTTCTGTGACCCTGTACCAAAGTTAAACTACACTGTGTGGTGGTCGCTGGACCCCAGGTGACCTTCCACTCAGACTTCTGTGATTCTGTCTCCATTGGTCAGTACTAGGTCCAGAATAGACCTGTCCCTGGCAGGTTCAGGCACTAGCTGCCTGTCACCTGCTCCTTGCAGGGAGTCCAAGATGTCTATGCTCCTTGCTGCTGCAGTCAGAGGGACCATGCAATCCATGTTTGGCAAATTAAAATCATCTAGCAGCAGTAGCTCCCCTTTTGTTGCCATCTTGTGCATTCCTTCCACTAGGATGCTATCCACTTCTTCCTCCTGAGCTGGAAGCCTGTAGAAGATCACCCCTGTGTGGATTGCTGTGCAGATCACCCCTGTGAGAATTTCTGTGGCATTGCCAGGCTCAAGGGTGACCCACAGTCCCTTGGTCTCTGCTTGCCTGCCCCATACCACAGTCATACCTCTCAACTGTCCCTGATTTTGCCTCAAAATGTTCCTCTGTCCCTGGTAAAATTTGTATTTTTGTGACAGAACACTGGAGATTGTAAGGACAAAATAAGGTCAAACATAAAAGTTACAGACTTATTTTTCTTCAGAAAATGTCTCTTACACTAATCCCCTTATTCTATTACCTTTCTGAGCAAATAGTATACATTTTTAAGCTGTGTAACTGATTTGGGGTCATTTGTCCCTGATTTATTTAAGCCTTGTCTCTGATTTATAAGGCAAGAGGTTGAGAGGTATGACCACAGTTGCTTTTATACCTTTCCTGGCATACAAGACCACCCCAGCCTCTGTTTTTATCCTTCATATCCCTCCTGAATAGAGCATAACCTGGTGCACTCACTGCCCAGTCATGGTTTACAGTGTTCCACATCTCAGTTATAGCCACTATGTCCAGGTTAGCCTCTGCCATCAAGGTCACCAGGTCTGGGTTTTTGTTTTCCAAGGCTGTGAGCATTTGTATACATGGCCTTACACATTTGACTGCCTGTCCACCTTCTGTTCCTGCTTTTGCCCTCTTGCGTCTTCCCTTCAACTCTGGTTTCCTTCTTTTGCTACTTCCCATCCTCCTCCTCCATACCCCTTGTAACTGTTTCAGGTGTACCTGTCATCAACTTAATTCTTGATCCTCTTTGCTGGCTGCTCTAACCTGTGGGGGATGCTGTTTGAGTCTTCCCGCTCCCTTCTCCCATTAAATGATGTAAAGACAGCAGACGAACAAGTTCTAAAAACTTTATGCACAGTAAAAAAATAACAGAGCACCTAAGAAAAAGAAAAGATTAAGAGGGATATGTAACAAATGGACAAGTAAGATGTTACTTAAACTCATTAAAGACAGAGAAGTAGCTAGTGCACACTACACAAAAAAAAACTGGAAAGGGATTGGATCTGTTTTAGGCAGTTAAGAAACAAGTGCAAAAAAAATAAAAAAGCAAAGGTAGATTTCTTTAAGAATGAACAAATATCTACATTTCAAGATAAAAAAGTTCTGGCAAAGTGTAAACAGTTTACCAGACTCAAGGAAGAAATACAATATTGCAATTTTTTTTTAAAGGTGATAGGGAAATAATTGATAATAAGGACATGGCTTATTACTGAAATAAAAAAATGTATAAACCTGTCTGAGTACTTGGAGAATTTTTCAGAAAATATACAACATACTAAACCTAAGTTCAATAGTACAATCCCAAAGTTTTACTTTAAAAGAATTACAAGGCAGGAAGTGTGCATATGCTTGGAATAAAAAATGATGAATCCAAAAGGCCAGGACCAGATTTGGCGGGGGCAAACATATTAAAACATACAGATGAGGAACTTGCCCCACTCACTACAAACAATTTACAATAAATCTCTAAGTACTCAAACTGTACCAGATATTTGGAAAAAAGCATATGTATCCCCAATATTTAAAGGAGGACAAACTGGCATGCCTGGTAACTATAGGCCAATTTCATTGTTATCACTGCTTGGGGAAATACAGGAAAGGTTGTTGCACACACAGATTACGGATTACTTAGACAAATACAATTTGCTAACAGCAACACAGCAAGGGTTCTGAAGGGGGTGTAGTACAACAATGGCCTGGGTCAGGTTCATGAATGACTTGCACGACAGAGTATGAATGCTGTACTGTATACTGGTGCGGTGTTTGTGGATCTGACAAAGGCCTTTAATCCTGTGGACCACCCCCTACTGGAACGAAAGCTATCTGGTATTGGCTTTGGGGACCCCATGTTGAAATGGTTTAACAGCTATTTCACAGGCTGGGAACAACAGTCCCGTATAAATGGTGTACTATCAGATCCAATGTCATCAACCATGGGGTACCCCAGGGTTCAATACTGGGGCCCATGTTATTCTCCATGTACTTACATGAATTATCAGCAGTTTGCTCAAGGTCTCATGGTGTTGTAAGCAGATGATGCTGTATTATATACTGCTAATAAAGATATAAAAATGTTACAACAAAATCTAGAACATGAATTTGATAAGATGATAAGATGGTTGGAGAGGAATAGACTCGTTCTGAATAAAAAAAAAACTAAGGGGCTATTGTTCTGTACTAATAACAACATGAAAACTATGTCAGAATTATTTGAAATAACTGCCAGTGATGGAATGAAGATAGAAATAGTGCATGACTTTAAATATTTAGGAGTAACACCAGATAGCCAGTTAAGATTTAATACACATGTTGACAATATAACAAAATAAATACACATGAAGATAGGAACATTGTACACTATTAGGGATTATCTAACAGATGAAACAAGAAGAACAATAGCACAAACCTGTTTTATTCTGATATTAGATTATGGGCGTCTGTTTTTTTTGGGGGGGGAGTTATCAGAAAAATTAAGATGGTAAATGAATTGTTTGTACAATGCTATATGTAGATTCATCCTGAGAACTAGATTCAGGGAGCATCATTGTAGCTTGTACAACAAATTGAGTTGGTTACTGACAGAACAAAGAGACACATTATAATTATCCTGTTTTGTATTTAATTCAATTCAGTGTTCACCAAATAATACATTGTTAATTTTTTTGAACAAAAATCCAGTACAAAGGCATTAAGATCACAGGATACAATTACCTTATTCATACCACAGTGTAAATCAACAAAAAAACAGAAGTCATTTAAACAAATAGCGATTAAGATATGGAATGGATTGCCTGACAAGTTATGCAATTTGCAAAATATTGATAACTTTAACGTTTTCCTAAAACAGCTTCTGTATACAAAGATACAGTGTCATAATTCATCTTAGGTCTTCAGTAACAGAATATTTACTTCTTATTTGTAGAGATATGTTTATTCCTATCTCTATGCATACTTCCTACTGTGTTTCATAGATAGCTAGGACACTGTACAAACATATTATTGTATCATTGAATATCTTAAGAATTGTATTATTTGCTTGATGTATAATATGTGTTTACCTGTATGTATTGTGTCCCTGAAGTGTCTTCCCGGGTTAAGCCTGTAAAATGGCCATGTGGCCCAGTGCTTTGTTTACCCATTTAACAAATTTTAAAATAAAAAAAAAAAATTAAAATAAATCTGCCCCCCCTTGGTTACTTTAAATGCTTGCCAAAGAAGCATTTAAACTGTTTATTGAGGACTGCCATCCCCTTCCTGGATGGATGAAGGCCATCACCCTTGTACAGGCCCTCATAGTTCCAGGTGGGCATGTACTATAATGAGACCCAGTTTACATCTCTGTACATTTTACAGTGGTGGATCATTCAGTCTGTTTTTAAAGCAAATTGCCCAATGTGATTATTAAGTAGCCTTCATTTAGAATGTTCTCACTTCACAAGTGAGGGAAATAGTGCAGCACCATAGTTCAACAGGAAAAGAAGATTGTGATTTGTCAATGGCAAGATGAGCCTCATTCAATAAGCCACCCTTGAACCTAAATAATGATCCAGTTTTTTCAGTTAATCTGTACAGTTATGTGATCTAGGTGATCCTGATGAGACAAGCTGTCATCTATGTAGATTGCCAGGTGCTTAGCAGATTTAGTGCACGCCAATAAAGATCCATCAGTAGACATTATTTCAAGTGCATTGTTTAAAATGTTTACATAGATACATAGAGTTTGTCAGTAGATAAGGACTGCTAGTCCCATCTAGTCTGCCCATTTTTTCTACCATTCATTTATGTTGCAGCCTGTAGATGATCTGCAGCTTTCCCTCTCCTCTCTGTCTCTAGGGTCCTCTTGTGTTTGTCCCACACATTTTGAACTCCTTCACCATTTTTACCACCATCACCCCTGCAGAGAGGCTTTTCCAAGCATCCACCACCCTTTACATAAAGAAGTACTTCCTCACATTACCCCTGATTCCCCCTCCTTTCAACTTCAAATCATGCCCCCTAATTCTTGTCAACTTTTTTTTCTGAAAGTTGCTTTGCCCTTACACCTTATTTATCAATTTAAGGTATTTGAACATCTCTGTCATGTGCCCCTTTCCCTCATCTCCAGAGAGTACATATTGAGTTATTTCAGCCTCTCCTCATATGGCTGCTGGTGCAGCCCCTACACCATTTTTGTAGCCCTTCTCTGGACTGTTTCCACCTTGTCTATATCCTTCTTGAAATGTGGCTTCCAAAACTGAACACTGTGCTCAAGGTGAGGTCTTACCAATGATCTGTACAGTGCAATTGCCACCTCCCTTTTCCTGCTGGTGATGCCTCTTCCTATGCACCCCAGCATCCTTCTGGCCATTCTAACCACCTTCGTGCATTGACCAGCCACCTTTAGGTCCTCAGATATAATTACCCCTGGATCCTTCTCCTGCTTGGTTATCAACAGGAGCTCCATCCTCATTGAGTACTCTGCCCTTTGGTTCCCATGTTATAAGTGCATAATTTTGCACTTTTTTGCCTTAAGTTTCAGCTGCCATACATTTGACCATTCCTCCAGCTTACCCATGTCCCTTCCTATTCTTTTCAACCCCCCCACTGTGCCCACCCTATTACAGATATTTGTGTTGTCTGCAAAGAGGCACACCTTCCCTACAGCCCTTCTGCAATGATGCTTATAAAGACATTATAGAGGACTGGGCCAAGCACTGACCCATGAGACACCCTGCTGGTCACCTCCCTCTCATAAGACTGAACTCTGTTCACTACCATCCTTTGTGTCCTAACACTCAGCCAATTTCTAACACAGTTTACTAACTTGAATCTAACCCTCCAGGCCTCTCAACTTGTTTGTTAGCCTTTTATGTGGGACTGTATAAAAGCCTTGCGAAAATCCAGGTAGGCCACATTGGTACCAGGTCAATAAAGTGCTGCCTAAATAGCACAGTGTAAACTGAGCTGCAGTAACCGGTATTCCACTGACAGTGAGAGGGTAAGAATAGCGATCATGATTTACTGCTACCCCTGTTGCTGTCTGGAGAGAGGAAGGAGGGCTGAGGTGGCTTGGTGCATGGTGCTATGATGAGCTGCTACCATGGTGGAGTGACTAAGGCACTAGAACCTGGAGCAGTGGAGACTTGGGAACCAAGGTTCTCTTCCTGTCTCCCAATATTGCAATTTTTTTTTGCTTTAGAGACAAGTTTCACCCCTTTTGAGGTTCTCCCTGTCCCTGCAATCCACCCCCCATGGAGTTGATTATATTAATGTCTTGGAGTGTGGAGGGAGGAGCCCCCCACAAAAACACAAAAAAATCTAAGTTTTACTACTGTGTTCACTGCATTTATGTAGCATCAGTGTTTTTCAAGCCATTAACTTTGTTTTTGTGGTTTTGACTGTGCGGATATTGACCACGCTGTTTGTGGTTGTGGCATATTCACTAGAAATACCACCTAAAGCTTACCCGGTTCAAAGTCAATTGACATTCATCTGTATTCCCCTTCCCCTGGTCATGCCTGAAAATAGGTAGAATTTGTCTAGTGCATTTACCAGGCCAAAACACACTCACAAAATATTGACCCCATTCTGGGCATATCTACTGCTCCTCACTGATCTACCTCCCTTGTCACCCAATTGAAGAACTCTATCAGGTTTGTATGGCAAGATCTGCCTGCCATGAAACCATGCTGTCTCGGATCTTGCTGGCCACTGGATTCAAAGTATGTCACAGTCCTTTCCTTGAGCAGTGATTCCATCTCATTCCCTACCACTGAAATTAGGCTGACTGACCTATAGTTGCCAGCCTCCTCCCTGCTCCTGCTCTTATGGAGAGGGACAACATTTGCCCTCTTTCAGTCTTCCAGAACTATACCTGATTCTAATGACTTGTTGAACAAGGCAATCAGTGGAGCTGCTAGCTCTTCCCAAAGTTCCTTTAGAATTCTGGGATGTATTCCATCTGGCTCGATCACCTTATCTATGTTCAGTTTTTTTAGTTCTTTTAGGACCCCCTCTACTGTAAATAAACTAGTGTCTACTTCACCACCCTTGGTAAACCTATCATCTAGCTGAGGTCCCTCTCCCTCCCTTTCTACCATGAACACAGAACAAAAAAAATTTGTTCAGGATTTCTGTTTTTTCCTTATCTTCTTCTGCTGACCCTCCTTCACTTTTTACTGTCACAATCCCACTGTTGAAATTTGTCTTTCCTGTGATGTATCTAAAAAAGGAATTGTCCCCTTTCCTTGTTGCCTTGGCTATTCTTTCCTCCATCTGTGCTTTGGGTTTTCTGATGGCTTTCCCTGCCTTCTTTAGTTTTTCCAGATATATTCATCTGTCTTCCTCTTCCTGTGTTTTCTTGTATTTTCTGAATGCTGACAATGCAAGGCAAGGCAAGTTTTATTTTTCAAAGTGCCCAATCCCAGAGGCTCTGGGTGCCGTACATCAAATACAAACTATTCATTAAAATAAAAACAAAGACATAAATAACAGTATTACTAAATTAAACAAGCCATATAAATAAGCAAATATGAGCTAAAACCAGTCACTAATAAACTATCCCAGAAATAAGATTTAAAAGACAGTATCTGGGGAAACTTGGCTGAACAAGAATACTTCAACTGAAGGGGCCTCCCTAACAGATGGTGGAAACGAATTCCACAGGGGCCGGTGACACTAAATGCTCTGTTGCTGGCAGTTTTTAACCTCATCCTAGGAATTGTAAGGAGGCCCCTAGAGGAAGAATGGAGGGAGTGGATCGAGGTGGTGGGTGTAAGAAGGTCAGACAAGTATCCAGGGCCCAGCCCATGTAAGGCCTTAAATGTAGCAAGCCCAACTAGAAGAGGATCCTCCACTTGACTGGCAGCCAGTGCAGTTCACGCAGCACCGGGGTGATGTGGCAGTATTTTGATTGCCCCATCAACAGCCTAGTAGCCACATTTTGCACTAGCTGCAGCCAGCAGAGGGTACCTCCCAAGACCCCAAGGTAGAGAGCACATTTTAATAGTTAAACTTTGATGTCATGAAGGCATGTTCCAAGGTGGGGAGGTCCATGGGTAGAACCAGGGACTTGACCCTGGTGATATTCCTAAGATGGTAAAAGCTGGCCCAGACAACAAATGACACTTGGACCTCAAATGTCAATCCACCGTCAAAGGTCACATCAAGATCACTCACCCTAGCTGAGGCCTTCAATGGCACAGTCCCCAGGAATAAGCCTGTTTCTGTACCAGAGGCCAACCTCTCATGCCCCCGTTCGACTCCACCACCAGTACCTCTGTCTTATTGGAATTCAGTTGCAACCAACTTGAGGCCATCCAGTCGTTGATCTCAGCAAGGCAGTTATTTAGCACTTCCACTGCACTGGATGTCCCAGGGCAAAGGAAAGATACAGCTGGGTATCATCTGCATGGCAATGAAAACCCAGCCTGTATTTCCAAATGATCTCACCCAGAGGCAGCATGTACGTGGCAAACAACATTGGTGACAAGACCAAACCCTGAGGTACTCCACATGACAGAAGGCTAGTAAAGGAGGAGAAGTTCCCCATCACTACCCATGGCCTACTATTCATGAGATAGGACTCAAACCAATAGATGATAGTGCCGATGAGTCCAAAAAATTCCTTCAGGTGGTCATGCAACACACAATGGTCTACTGTGTCAAAAGCTGAAGAGAGATCAAGGAGAATGATAATTGTGCCCTCCCCTCAATCTTTAGCCCTGAAGAGGTCATTGTGCACCTGAACTAGTGTGATTTCCATGCTATGCCTCACATGAAACCCAGACTGAAGGGGCTCATAAAGATTAAAGTCCATGAGGTGTTCCTCAAACAGCTATGCCACAACTTTCCCAACAACCTTCCATAAAATGGGAGGTTGGAGATTGGACGGTAATTTGACTTGATGTCAGGGTCTAATGATGGTTTCATCAGAAGTGGTCTAACTAGTGCCTCCTTCAAGGTATCTGGAAAGACCCCCTCTGAGATAGAGCACTGGACAATTAAGGCGAACACCAGACCAAAGGTGTCAACACATCCCATCTAGAAATGCATCAGCATTGGGTCCAGTTCACAATATGCGTGCTTCAGCTTAAGGGCAACCTCAACTACCTCGGCCACCTCTACTGGTTTAAACTCCTCCCAACTAGGTGGAGTGCTCTCTGGATGCTGAAGACAACCACTGTCACCACATTGTGGCTCACTGGTGGAATGCCCTACCTGATGGCAGACACCCTATCAGAGAAAACCGAGCAAGAACTTTTCATAAAGCATCGGAAAAGACTTTTTTCAGCTGCAGACAGGATGGGTTTAGCAGCATGTCTACAGTCTGAAATTGCACTATTGTTCAATTCTTCCCAGCAGCAATCTCCCTGGACAAGAACTCTGCCTTCTTACTGGTGATTGCCCCCTGATACTCACAATGATGGGAGCACAGGGCTAGTTTGTCCACCTGCAGCCCAGACTTCTGCCAGTAGCATTCCAACCTCTGACCCAAGATCTTCATCACCTTGAGATCTCCATCAAACCATGGAGATCTCAAGTGGGAGGATTTGGGTCATACATGGACTAGTGCCAGAGAGTCGAGTGCAGCCGACATCACCCTGTTATAGGCGGTGACAGCCTCACCCATTCCCCCTATTCATGCATTACCCAGACTAGATAGGTCAGTCGCTGTCAGAAATCCCTCCAGGGTCAAACCCCTCAAACAGTGGTAACTTATCATCTCTGCAGGGGGAGGGCTCTCAGGGGGGCCCTGAGTGAAAACTCCACCATGCAATGATTGAACCAGATGACCCAGTGAGTCTTGAGGTTGCAAACCTCAAACCCCAGTGAGAAAACCAGGTCCAACATGTGGCCGCCCTGGAGGGTCACAAAAGATACTTCTTATGACTGATCCAGAGATGACATCATCTGGAGGAGGTTATAACTCAGCCTAGAGGATTCATCGTTGGCCCAAACTTTGAAGTCATTGACCTTTTATCCTTCACCCTCCCTGTTCTCAGCCTTGAGAACCTCTTTGTTTTACTTATTTGCCTGACAAAAAGGCTTGTGACTTCAATTATGGCTCCATTAAGATGTGCCATTTGCTTCTGTACATTCCCCTTTCCCACTCTTCCCCTAAGACTTTCTTCAAACATACCTCTAGTTTTGCTTCATCTTGCTATGGTGCTGAAAAGCATGGCCTTTTTTCGCTAGTTAAGAAGCAGCATACAGACAACAAACCATTTTACAAGCAGGATAAAGTTCTAGCCCAGGTCTTGGTTAATGTCCAGAAGGTCATATACACTCCTATAAATGACTATATCATCTGCATATAACAGGAGGTTTGATGCACCACAGTGAGAAGATAAAGAATTGACAAGCAATGAGAACAACAAGAGGGCCACTATAGACCCATGGGAACACCACTGAGAACCTCAGGTGGGGAGGAATAGGTCCCACTAAGATAAGTTATCTGTAATCTAGAGTGCTAGTAACTTCTTAACCAATGTTTAAACTAGGTCATCTAAGCCAGTTTCCCACAATGTACTTAGTGAGATCCTATGATCAGTAAGGTGAATGACTTTGGTCAAGTCCATGAATACAGCACTCATCACCAAGCCATTCTCCTGGGTGTCAAAGATATCACTTATCACTGATGGACTAAACCAAGACTGTAGTTGTACCTTAGTGTTTAATAAAGCCATGCTGGCACCATGAAGCTATCCTCAGGAATACTATGCCCGATAAACATTATGAAATCTATGTCAACTCTGAGTGTAATAGCAAGTTTAGAAGGTTATTTTCACTGTCTGTTTATTCTCTCTATATTCGCTATTGCTGACAATCAGTGAAAATAAAGGGATAGTTGATTATCAGTAGTACTGTATTGAAGAATAAGTTTTCAGTGCTAATTCTATCGGACATGAATATGTATAGAAGGTTGATTCCCACCAAATATAATGGATGCTAATTCAACCTGCTATACAATATGATTCCTCAGCCTGAGCAATACATTGCTTTCTTGGTGACTTATCACACTGACACACTTTCATTTCATTTCATTTTAATTTTTTTATGCTTGTTAGTAAGATGAGCAAATTGCCCATTTTCACAAGTGATAAGTAGAACATTAAAACATATAATCAAAAGGACATACTATATTGGACACTTTACATATTAACAGTAATACAGACATACATTTAATGATTATGTCTTAACAAAAACAGTTCCAATCTGAAAAGGTATTCAGCCAATGAGCAAGCTTATGCTTAAATGACCTAACTTGAGGTTTGATTCTAGGAGAGGGAATGTATTTTCTATCTTGTATCAAGGATATTCATGAATTATCAGCTCCTCAGGTGGCACACTGTACGTCTACTTGCTTTATAAGCTCTATGTTTCTTGCTAACCCCAGATATTCTTCAATTCTTGGGCTAGAGTGTGACTGGCATTAAAAAAACAAAAACAAAGTAATTGGGACAAAAAAACAACACATTTCTTGCCCCCCCCAAATCTACAGCCTCACAGGCCATGTTATGCCATGCACCTAGTAGAACCTTTGCACAGTTTTTCAGTGGGACTATTAGACATTATTTTATTTATTTATTTATTTAGACAGCAGTTTGGAAAACCTTTGAACCATAGGCTCAATTACAAAGGTACCTTGTCACAGTAAGACAAATGAAAATGCACAATATAACAGTATAACACAGTATAACAGTAACTTATGACAGCAATAAATACATAGATACAAACAAGCTGGTACAGGTAGGATTGATGCAAACAATACCAGAGTTATGTTGTCCTTAGCAGCTTAGTAGTAAGCTTTGTCATAAGTATTGAGTACGGCTTTGACTGGTGGCAATTACAGCTTCGGGTGTTAACAAGGTGGTTCCATAAGGACGTTTTGAAGCACAATATAGTTGAAGCTTTGGAGATGGAGGGGGCAGTGTGTTGAACCAGGAGGGGGCCCTAAAGCTGAATGCTCTTTGGCCATGAGAGGTCCTAGCTCTAGGGATAACAAGAGAGGTTTTCCCAGACGTCCGAATATGAACTAGTGGGCAGAGTGGCAGATGGTGGTGGTCAATCCTGGCGGGGATAGCCCTAGGAGGGTCTTTTTTGTAAGGGTACAGGTCAGATATTTGAGGCGCTCATCAAGATCAAGTACCAGTGCTTTAGCGTACAGCAGACAGGTGTGTGTTAGCCTAGGTGCCCCATTAATTAACCTGCAGGCCTTATTCAGAGTAGTGCGAATTTTATGGAGTGCGGTCTGATCGGCAGCACCATACACCGGCAGTCCATAGTCCACTAGGGACAGGATAGAGGAGGTGACTGACAGTCAAATAGCTTTGGGGAGGCAGTGTTTATACTGATGTAAGATGCCCAATTGGATATTAGTGGCAGTGGCAAGGGCAGCAATGTGTCCATGGAAGGAGAGAGAGGGGTCAAAATGGATCCCTAGGTATTTATAGGAGCAAACTTGTTCAAGTGGGAAAGAAGACCCAGAGTGAATGAGGAGTTTGAAGTTGCAGGACTTGTTTTGAAGATGAGTGAAGAACATGTTTTTGGTTTTTTAAAGATTTATCACCAATCTATGTTCCTTGAACCAGCCCTCGGCTTCGTCGAAGGACTTCTGCAGCGAGTCCTGGAGGGCAATAGGGTTACAACTTGAGGAAAAGATGACTGCATCATCAACGTACAATAGAACGTTCTCCGAGCAAGAGCGTGGAAGGGTGTTAAGGTAAAGGGAGAATAGTAAGGGGCCCAGAATGGAGCCCTGGGGAACCCCAGAAAAGATGGAACAGATGTCTGAGTAGGTCCCATTAATTTTTACATGCTGTGAGTGGTCAGACAGATAACTGGTGCACCAGGAGATATGCCCAGCAGCAAAACCAGAGAGACTAAGGGCATCAAGGAGGGGATGGGAGACAGTGTCGAAAGCTTTAGAGAGGTCAATGGAGACTGCACCAGTCAGAGAACCAGTGTCTAAGGAGGAGTGGAGAAAGTTGGAGAACTCTAGGAGGGCTGTGTTGGTACTGTGGCCCACTCTGAAGCCATGCTGCTCAGGACATAGGACATTGTAGGAGAGGTAGTCAGAGATTTGAGAGGCCACCACTTTTTCCAAGACTTTGGAGAGAGGAGAGAGAGAATGGAGATTGGCCGATAGTTTCTAGTCACAGTCCTATCACCACCTTTAAAGATAGGGGTGACAGTGGTGACTTTCCAGGCAGTTGGAACCTTCTCCAGGCAAAGAGAGTGGTTGATGAGGCAAGTGATTGGGGTAAGGGCTGTGTCTAAGACCAGCCGTAGGATACACGGATCCAGGGTGTCACTGCCCATACTATTACTCTTGAGGACAGTGGCATATAACGTATGTGATTTGAACTACTTTGAATTATACACTGGTTTTAACTTTGGCAAGGTATAAGTGTTTTCTTACTTGCATTTTAATTTTTTTTATCTCCCATATTACTGTTATACAAATATCCCTCAGTACCCATTTTACAAGTGCTATAATACACTTTGGGATGTTGGCTGTGCTGAGATAACAGCACTTGCGGGAGTTATTCACTATGCTACTATCTCAGCACAGCCAACACCCAGTCATGTCATATTGCTTACATATGTTACCACCATCTAGATTGAATAAGTCTACTCTGCTTTGAAATTTAGTTAGCTTTGAATGAAGTTTCACTGTGTGATTTATGTTTTTCAAAATGTGTTATTTTTCTTTTCTATAGTATCCAGTATTCTCCATAGACATTGGTGTGTATAATCATGTAAGATATAAAAATATCACAGAGTATGGAGTATTAAATGTTCTTTTTATATACTTCATGCTGTTTGTGACTGAGTTTTTAAGGCATGGATAACCTGTGATAAATTGGAAAGTCTGTGATCTGTTTCCAAAGAGACAGGCTGCTAAGTTACCATATCTAAAGAAAAGTGTTTTCAGCTGTGACTAAAGGGGCGGGCCACTTGTCTTTTGTTAAAGGGTAGGGTACTGTACTGTGTAAGAAGTGGCTCTGGTGGGATTTGGGCCTAAAGATACCTCAAGTGAGAGTCATGCTGAGCTGTTGCTGTATACCAAGGTGACCATTCAGGTGTCTAAAAGGTTGTGAAAAATGGTAGCAGTATAGACTGAGTTCTGGGAGAGAACCAGACTTTGACACTTCCATTCAACACTTCCTGGGCAGTCCTCCATAAATATTCAACATCAGCCGATACCAACAATTTAAAGTTCTAAGGTTGGCCAAAACTTCAAAGGAGAACATGCATACCTCTGATCTAAGTAATCCCCCTGGAATAAATTGATGAACTGGAAAACATAGTTTGAAAATCAGATTTCACACTGGAACAATGATTTTAGCATTTTCCATATGCTCTCAGATCTCTGTACCATATAACATATGTGATTTGAACTACTTTGAATTATACACTGGTTTTAACTTGGCAAGGTACAAGTTTCAATAACCTGAGAAAAGCACAAACATCTTCATCCTTGTAGGACAAACAGGTGACTGCAGTTATGTGACTTTAGGTCCCTGGGTACAGTCCCTTCCTCTACATCAGAGTGCATCCATGATAATTTAGATGCTCCTCCTATATACACATTCTGTCTGGGTGAGTTCCATTTTGTGATTAACATCCATCCAATCAGACAATCCTAGACCACAGTTTTTAAAGTCAGTTTTAACATTGTTATCCCTCAAAAAGCAACAGACAATATGAACAGAATCATTGCTAAGTCTCATGCTACTGTAAGACAGACTGCAATTTTTATCTAGCACACAAGAAAAGGAGCAGCTGTTGAAGTGAACACATTTCCCAGCTCAGTTAGCCAGTAGGGAATGTTTTGTGGATCAAACAGCACAGGATAGCAACCTTTTGCTTAATTCTAAAAATATCTAACAAAGACTTCTAACTGAAATCTTTTTTTAACATAAGTGTGATGCTGCAGTTTTTTGCTGTTATTCAATATTATAAAATATGGCAGGGAATGGAACATTCCCATTGGTTGATAGTATTCCAAAAATGTTATGTTAACTAATAAAACCCCTGTGTACAATAGAAGATTCTAATTGTAGTGATACAAACATTCACTTTAAGGTATAAAACAGTTAAGTTTAATAATAGCATTGAAGCACGTCAGAAGGTGGGTTACCTTTGTTAATCAAACCCTAGGAGTATAAAGTACCCACTTTGTCTCATACATCATGTTTCCACTAAGATTAGATTAATGCACAGTAACCCAACCCCTGGTCAATCCTAAATGCTATAATTCTAAATCCCATTTTACTGAAACAGAAGGACCTCTTAGACTCAGAAGGGTTCTGATGCAAACAAACAAATCCTCCAACAACACAGCTGCACACTGAACACTTACCGGAGTTCATGTTTTTGACATGATATACTCTACATAATGACGTAATCTGATCCTTGCAAACTCTATAACTTTATCCTTGGGAGTCAAATGCATATTGACAGTAATATTCATTGTGACATGTTTACTATAATTAAAGTAGTTTTGAATACAGCTTTGTGGGTGGCAAATACCAGCCTTAATGAGTTATATACAAACAATTTTAAGCTCTTGCTTGCTGTCTGGTAAACATCTGGGGCTAGATTCACAAAGTGCAGTGCAAACATTTGTGCTGGGCCTTGTAATTGCACAGGTTCCAAAAGTTGCTATTCACAGTCAGATAGCACACCAGAGTTGAGTTAAATAGCTCACTGACATTTGATGACCACACTGATTCTTTAACTAAAAGGATCAAGGCTAGAATAGGAGTGTTGAGAAGGTCAGCATCTATAGTTACACCACAGATAGGTAGCATAATTGCAGGCCAACTCATCTTACCCGTCCTGGAGTATGGCAACTCTATGTATGGGTTTGCTGGTCAACCAACTTTGCATAAAGTTAGCCATTCCTATAATCGACTTACTAGATTTGTCCTAGATTGTCCATTTAAAACTCATCACTATCTCATGTATCAGCAGTTATGATGGGACAGTTTGTCCCTTTGTTTGAAGAAACAATGCATGATGCTAATACACAAAGTAAAAAATGGCCTGATCAAGGGAAATCTATTTGTTGATTATGACAAAAATGTACAAAGATAGCATTTAAGGGACATAGTGTATTGAGGTTTTACAATCCCAAAGGTAAAAACAAAATATGGTCATATGACATTCCAGTATAATGCCACCAGAATATGGAACGCAATTCCTTCTTCATTAAGAAATCTGCCTAAACTTGGTTCTTTTAAAGCAGCTATTAACAAAACGTATACGGAAGTATATATCTGCACTTAGACCCTTGGGTAATCAATGATTTGTATTGTCTCCTGTTGTTTAACATGTGTCTATTTTGTATGTGGTGCATATGTTGCTTTTATAATGGTTGATGAATGCTGTATTAATTTGGCTACTAGTATTGTATGGACTGTATGAATGTTTTTTAACAGGACAACTTTGTAAATAGGTCTTCAGGCCTAAAGTTCTTATCCTGTCAAAAAATAAAGTTTTAACTAACTATCTGACTGTGAATATGGCCAGGGCAGAGTGGCACCAGGAAAGCCACCACTAACTCCTCTAATACTGTCCTGATATCCCACCAGGAGAATGGGCCCACAAGGAATAGCGCAGGTGTGTTATTTCCTATTCATGAAAGCAGCCATGTAAATGAGCCCATTGGGCATGCAAGGCACTATGTGACCATTTGTATGCCCATTATGGGCCCATTTACATTGCCAGCAGAAGGCTGAGCATGGCTCTATAGCTGCTGCCCTATGCTGCCTTAGTTCCTGGTGTTGTAGTGCTCCCATTTTCATTCTCCAATCACCACCTGTTTGCAAGAAATATGATGCTGTAGTAGTCTAGTGGACCCTCCCCATCCCCATTCTCCAACAACCATCCCTTTGTAAGAAATATGATGCTCTAGTAGTCTAGTGGTCTCTCCCCATCCCCCATTCTCCGGTCACCATCCCTTTGTAAGAAAAAGTGATGCTCTGGTAGTCTAGTGGTCCCTTCCCCTTCTCAGACCTCTGATCATCAACTCATAATAATATTAAAAATATCCCTGGCAGTCCAGTGGTCCCTCCCCTTCCCTGATCGCTAATCACCATACTCATAGTGCAAAATTATTTCCCTGTTAGTTCATTGGTCCAGCTCCTCTCTCCTGATGTCTGATTGCCATTCTCATAGTAAAGAAATTGTTTCCCTGGAAGTCCAGTGGTCCCGACCCCTCCTCTGATGTCCAATCACCATTCCCATAGTAAACAAGTTCTGATTAGAGCCACTACAACTGCTAATTTGTTAACTTGAAAAGGTTGTATCATGCTCTTCAACATAAAGATGAATTGCCCTAGTCAACTCTGTGTGTTAATATAATGTTTGTTAAAGGTATATTATTTATCTGGTTGCTCCTGTGTTTCTCATGTGTTTAAAATGCTAGTGGTGTGTGTTATACCATATGTGGAGCAAGAGGGAGCTCCGTACCAAGGCCTTCAAGTAATGGTAGCAGGAATGGTGCAGGAAGGATATGTATCTACACAGTGACTGTGGGCCAACCTGGAAGGATAAGAACCTATGCTGAGGTGATGGCTTGCTTTCATCCAGGAGGCAAGCACAAGCCTCAGTGGACAATTCAAATGTTACTTCTATGGACATTTAATGTAGCCGGGGGGGGGTGATGGAAGAAATATGGGAGGGAAAAAGTGGGCCACCACAACCTGAGATAGAGAGTAGGGAGATCCCAAGGGGAGAGAATCCCACCAGGATGCAAGTTATTCAAGGAAGAAGGGGGTTGGTAAAGGAAGAAGGGAGAAAAGAGCAGTCAAAGAAAAGTGTGGAAGGGGGAACCGTTGGAAAAAGGAGAAAACAGCAAGAAAAGAGGTGAGGACTGTCAAAATTGTGCAAGGTCTGCATCAGAAGCCCTATAAGGAAAGACTGAAAGAGTTCAATATGTACACCCTGGAGAAGAGGAGGGAGAGTGGGGCTATTATGGAGCCCTTCAAAATACCTCTTGGGGGTTAATGAGGTAAGGAGGGAAATACATTTTAGAGAAAAAGGTGCTGTAGAAAAAGGGGTCTCGATATGAAGCTGGAAGGGGGTAGATTCAGGAGAGATGTAAGGAAGTACTTCTTCAGAGAAAGGGTGGTGGATTCCTGGAACTGTTTTCCATCGGAGGCAGTGGGAGTGAAACCAATGGTGTGTTTCAAAAATGCCTTGGACAGGCACAAAGGAATACCAGGAGGAAGGAGTTGGGTGTAAGAGACAGTGCTGTAGGGCAAGTTGGGTCTGCAGTAAAAGTTATCATAATACTAATGGGCTGCCTAGATGGGCCCAGTGGTCATTATTTGCCATCAGTTTCTATGTTTATGTAATCCTCCCCTTTGGGAGATTACTAGTTCTATGTGGCCTTCCCTGTTTTTTTGTGGCCTAATTCGGCCCACTAGAAAAAAGGGTTAGTTCTTCTCAGCACTTGGGTGAAGCCTCCCAAGGGTCTGGAGATCACCATGGGTGCATGGGGGGATAAAGCCCATCAGTTTAGGTGGGAGAGGGAGCTCCAGTTGGAAGAGTGAGTGACAAGGGAGTGGGAGTGAGTCAGGGCTGGGAGGGTCAACTGCCCGATCTGACTCCTGGCTAGTGGAACTTGGGGGCACACACAGGAAGAGGTTAGAGCCAATATCCACAAGCCACATAGTATCTTGAAGGGTAGTTAAAGTTGAGAGAGGAGCCAGCAGGCTCAAGTTGCAGAGTACCCTAGCAGCATGCTCTGATTCATGTAGGGATCCTGTAGACAAGAATGTGGCAGGAAGTGTGGTGTCCAGACAGTGAGCTGATTTGGAGCTCCGTGGGACATGCCCCCCTTCTCAATTTGGGGACAGTTGCTGCCAGTCCTGGGAAAGGATGCAGGGGTCATGAGGGAAACTGCAAATCCCCAAGCTGCGAGGATTGCATGTTCAAAAAGGGACCCGCTAAGTCAGTACAGAGAGAGAGAGAGAGAGAGAGAAAAACAAAGATGGGGATCATTCAGAGTTTGGGTACCTGTGAAGAATAATGGGCTGTTAGGCACTGTGAACTGTTCTGGGACTTGTGCTGCCTTCAAACTTTTGTGACCATAATGGCCCTGAGTTAATACTGCCCTAAAGACTGTGCGACCTCCTCAGTCGGTAAAAACTGCTATTAGGCCATACCGGTCATGTAAAAGCTGGATGTGTTTTCCACTAATTAACTGATGCTCCCCAGAGCTATGTGAGAATATATTTCATGAATTTGGGATCCCTACTGTTTCTTCAAGTTCCATGTGGACATTCCACTATTTAAAGGAACTGCCTATTATGCATTAACCTGTTGTTTTCATCCAGCATCAGTGAGGAAAAGGGACCCTGTGTGTGTGTGACATCTGTGCCTGGGTAACGTGACCACTGGAAGTGTTTCTGCTGCTGCTGTAGGAGTCCCTTTCCCACATGTATATTCCATCCATACTCCTAGACATGGAGAGAGAGGGCTACATTTTTATGCATGACAGGTAATGTGATTCAAATGGATAAGTCACACAGCTGTTCCAGATTTGCACTCATGTTTTGGTTTACAGAGCAAGTTTAGATACAAATGTGTGTGGTGGTTGTTGGGGCGAGGGTTAAGGAGATGTGGGCTTATGGATCAAACAAAACAAATTTAATACCTGGGACATATAATACTATGCACTCCATCAAGCTCAGCAGTGGTGAACATTACATACATATTCTGTAAGTTACAGTTAGTCATTACAGAAATACACATTTTTTTATCCAAGCCATCAGCCTCCATTCAGTGCACATAGTAAACATTATTTGTAAAAGGCTGGGAAATAATTTAAAAGTTTAAATTGACAAAAAAGTCAAGTAAGTTATCACATTTGGCCAGCTTCACTTTTCAGCATTTCCCTGTATAAATCTGGTTCCTAGAGAGATAGAGAGAGAGAGAGAAGAATGGTGGAGCGTGGTTGCCCATCCAGTATTCTCCAAGTACAGTGACACACACACACACACACACACACACACACACACCTGGGAGAAAGAGCGAGAGAGAGAGAAGTGTAATTTGAATCTCTGCTGGACTAGTGCAGTCTCATTACAAACTCAGTTTTAATGAGCAGGCAGTGGTGTAGAGCTAAATTTAGAAGTGTGGGGTCTTCATGAACTATGATTTCCCCAACCCCCACAGGCCAGGGCTCTGGGGGCCGCCTGAAGCTATCAGGTTTTAGATACATTCTGGGGTATTTTAAGGGTAATTTTGACACTATATGACTGCTTTCAAAGCCTTTTTTGACTTGTTGCAACCAACTAATACAACTATCAAAATTGCTACTTTTTATTTTCTTGAAAAAAAATTGTCAAAACCAAAGCAGAAAATCCCACTCTGGCCACCATTCAAACACCCAACTATATACCACTTCTCTTGAGTACAGGCAGCTATCACTGCAGCAGGCATTGTACTTATTGCCTTGCAACCTGAACAGCAGACTCTGCCCCCCCCAACAGTGCACTATACAGTCAGACATACCAGGTGGTGAGAAGGGCACACAAAATACCAGACTGGATGTGCACGTGTCTGTCAAACAGCAGACACTTACACAGACCATCTATGCCGATGAATGGAACTGATACACAGGACCCATTGGAGGGTCCCTCAAGGCACAACACTGACACATGATGTATACCAGGTCATGACTGCTTTATCATAATGTACCCTGAACTGAGACAGTTGGAGCAAGAAGGGTAAAGCTCAGGGACAGCTGCATGAAACACAGGACATATACAGTGACATCACAGCCCAGAGACTTGACATATAGCAATGGTTCCACAACCTGTGTGAGACCTCAGACAGTGGCATGATCATAACTGGCACTGCTCTACAGTTGGATGATGCTTCTCATTCATATCCAGTACATGGCAGCCAACCCCCAAATCCCCATATGTCATACACTGGAGCCACAACACCATCAAGCACTCCAGCACAACCCACACATGACAGCCAACCTGCAGGGTTGCACAGCCAACTGTAACAGATGATGACTTAATGACAAGCACATCCTGTGCCATGTGGACAGCCCAGTAACATGGCAAGGGCAGGGTCAATGCCAGTGGTAGGCTCAACCCACCCTAAACATCCACTCAGAAGTCATCCTAGACACCAAATCCAAAAAACAATTACCTAATGCTTCATCCAAATGCAGCACTGGCTTTAATGCTGAAGAATTGCTATCCACCATCAGATGCATGTGGACTTCACTTCATGGGTTCCATGCTCACTCACAGTGGGGAGATGAGAAGCTGGTGGCAAGGAGCAAGCTGGGGGGGAAGAGTGAGCACTCAAGTCACTGGATGCAGCCCAGACCCTCACCATCAGATAAGGCCACTCAAAATAAACACAATTATTAATACAAAACAGCACACTTACAGTACCTCATTGCTCCTGTTATGATAAAGCCAGCCTGGTTATTAATTGATATTGTTTTGTTGGCAACGACCATCTAACTCACTCAGTCCTGGCCAAGTCCTGACTCCCAACTTGTGAAAATTAATCCCTCACAGGCTCACATGGCACGACTAGTTGGCTGATTCCCACTCACACTCTGCAAAGTACCAGCAGCACCTCCAGTCACACAGGTACAGCTAGCTGCTCACTGGGTTAGAGGATTTCTGCAGGACATTCACTAGATTGCAGATCTATCTTTCACATGAACTAAAAGAACGAACTTCAAGATGAGAAAAAAGCTATCACTGCCAGGTTATTAAGTTACTAATCCTTAATGGAGACAACATTTAAAAATGCACTACTGCTTTGCCACATTAAATAAGTTAATTAAATAAATACGTTTGCTATTCTGCTCTGTTGTGGAAAAAATACATAGTAAAAGCTGGACCCCACTGAAAATGCGAAATTGACTCTCACTTTGGCTATCCTGGGTAAATGCATTATAAAAATGGGTAAAAAGAGGACCCCATTGAATAAAAAAAAGATTGTGCATCTCCGCTGTACTATCCTGGGTAAATACAGTGTACAAACATGGTTAAACAGAACCCAACTGCAAACAAGATATCACAACTCAGCTGGGCTATCCTGTGTAAATATATTGTAAAACTGTAAAAGCAGAACCCTACAGCAGAACCCTACTGAAAAGCAGATATTGCATGTAAGCTGATCTCTCCAGGAAAAATACGTTGCAAAAGCATCCAGATCACCCATCTTGTAGCTGTCTGGTATATTCTTGGTGGTCTAGTGGTCCCTCCAATAAGGGCATCTGACTCCCTCCTGACTCACCTTCTCAGGCTCCTCGCTAGCCCTGATCACATAATGCAGATTACAGCAATAGTTATAACTGGCACAGCCCTCTACTCACCACCTCATCTGGTTTCTATCTGATGGTCTCTGAGCAATATCAAGTATTGTACAAACACCTACTTCTACTGTACTCATGATCAGTCACTGACAGATGGTGGAAGGCCAAGGGGGTGAGCAGACGGCTGTGCAGGTTGCTGTAACTATTTCTGTACTTTGGCTTAGGTGAACAGAGTGGGTGGGGGATTGTGGGGAGGAGGATCCTGAGTAGGCGGGTTGACAGAGGATCAGATGTCCTTATGGGGGGAGGGGAGACCACTAGACTACTAGGGATATTCAAGAGAGCTGCAGGATGGTCAATTGAGGGTACAGAAACCTGAGTAGGAGTGTGCAGACAGTTCTTATTTAAATCAGAAACCCCTCAGATCCAGCCCCCAATAGAACTCAGATAAATAAGGACTCAACTGCAGGAGTCAGGTTCCAAGTCCTTATTTTTTTATTTTACAATTTGTTTTGGCCGGAAAAGACACATTGAGCTGAAACTCATTTCCATGTCATCCTGGGAGCACTATGAAGTTAAGTGACTTGCTTAGGGTCACACAGTATACAAATGGTGGCTGCGAGATCCAAACCCATGTCTCCAGGTTTCTCCAGGAGTCCTTTAATGACAGCATATAAGCTGTAGCCAGGAATTCCTTCACATAACATCCTAGTTCTGTCTGTAGGCAGCAAGGGTTAACAGTGCTGTGATCATCAATCACTGCCATGTTATTTCCTCCCGGGTTTTAAATTACACACACACACACACACACTAAGCTTTAGCCTTGCTTTGCTACCATGGACTGACATAGTCCAGCATTCATTCTCCGTGATCTCTACCACTACAGCTGGTAGTACTGTGTGTTAATATGAGCTGCATAATTCACAACCTCACAGTCTCCTCACACTGGGAGGTCATGGAGGTCAGAAGGGAACTAATATGCTGATGTGTTTTTTTTTTAAATTACTTGATAGAATTACCATCCAGCAATTTAAGTAACCACAATTTTACTACACAGTTTACATCTGTACTGATATTAACAACAACATCAGATATTTACAAAAGTAGTGTAAGAAACAACTACAATATATAGCACATTTCCGTTGATGTAAAAAAGGCAAACTATTATTAGTGTGACCTCATAACCACTAGTGATTTTTAAATGTAATTTGTTTAGCTAGGATAGTCAAGCTGAGATACAATATCTCATTTTCAGTGGGGCCCTAGGTTTGTTTATTGTTATAGCTTAGTGAACTGAAGCACTGAGAGGTTAAGTGACTTGCTCAGGGTCACATAGCAAGTAAGTAGTTCTGGTACAATTTGAATTGTAATCTTCTTGTTCTAAAACCTGTGCTGTAGATTTTATTTTCTGCACAAAAGTTCAAGGCCCTGAGGGGATTTTTTCCCCCATTCTCACCACTGCATAAATATGGATAGCAGTAGTGTTTCACCTTTAGGTCACTTGTTCAAAACTGATCCAGGTTGTGACAGTGCACAAAGGATGACAACTGCTTTAAATTGTACTGCTCCACTTTTCTATGGCACACTGAAAGAGGCAGAAGGAAATCAAGGGTGTATTAAGTCTGCCTGTCACACTGTTTTTATGCATAAAGCATTAAGTAATATTGCACTGCATGATAAATGCTAATTCAGCTTTCAGTTTTTTAATTTCTGTTTTGTCTTGGCCTTAAGCGTGTTACAGGTCATTTTATGCACAAGGCACAGCTCTTGCAGGACTTCATTATACCCAGTCCCTACAAGGTTAGGACTTTGATGCTCATCCATAACTAAAAATGTTGAATTAGTTATAACCTGGTGGTGCTTTTTTGTCAAAACTTTTATTTTCAGTAAACACTTTGTTTCTGAGTTGTACTGTGTGTTATTCATCATTCTGTGACTTGACCAGTCAAGTCAATCCATGCATATCAAAGAGGGAAGATAGCCATCAAACTCAGGCATCAATAAAACTATCACTTTATAACCAATCAAGCAGTATTTTCAAATAAACTCTTTAAGAATGCAAATAAAGTGTAACCATCCAAAATCTTTTCAATAGGATTGTCAGTAGAAAAACTGGACAGAGTGTTAAATTATCTTTACTTACCTTAGTAGGGGAAGTAACTTTTACTTAGCAAACAAACATATTTACTAAAAAAGAAACTGCCTGTTTTACTTAATTGGAGAATCATGACAATTTCTGTCTGCCTTTCCCAGCCCAGTGATTCCACTGCCACAAGCTGAAACAAATCATCTTATAAAGTCAGTGAAGCAAATCAGCAGAGAAGTTACAAAACAAAGTTCCTTTACACCGCTGCTTCAAAGACTAAGTTGCAAATTTAACACTGCTGACTGGAGAACTACATAACAAAAAAAAAAAAACTTACACCCTTGCTGACAAGGCACTGTTTGGATACAAACATGTAAAAATAGGGTTTAGGTGTCCTTTAAGACTAAAGCAGGCTTGCTGTGCTGTTTAAGTGCTGTTTTCACTAAGCATATCCACTAATTGTAATTTGAGGCAGCATGAGAATGCTACATGTAGGAAAGTAACTCTTTCACCCCCCCAGCATAGTGATTTCAGGTAGGGAAAGGGTCATATATTATGCTCAACATGTGCTTCAGAAGAAGTATGAAGTGCCCTTTTCCCCAATTAACAGCAAGACATTGGCAGGGCTCTGTCCACATAGCTGTAAAAAGAATTTCCATGGTAGTCAAGTGGTCCCTCCCACTGATGTCCAATCACCAGCCTGTAATAATACTAAAAATATCTCTGGTAATCCAATGGTCCCTCCCCCTCCCCCATTCACTGATCACCATCCTAGTGAGAATAAGCAAAATCTCCCTGGAAGTCTAGTGGTCCCTCCACCCTATCCCTGATCCCTCCCTGCCATAAGGTGAAGAATTACACTTGTGGTCTAGCAGTCCACCCACCCATCCCTGATCTGCCTATATAAGGCACCATATAGTTTTTCCTGGTGTCTAGTGGACCCCCTACCCCCCATCCCTGCAGGTAGTGTTCCACCATCCTGTTTCCCCATCCTGAAACTGCACTGGTGACAGGCATAGCTCTCCTCTCACCACCATGGGTGACTGAGCTCTTAATGAGTGGGTGCTGTATACAATACATGCTCATTGACATTGATCCATCAATCAATGTCAATGAGTGCATACCGTGTACAGTACCTGAAAATCAGGTTGCTATATTTACTATATTAATACTGTGGCTCCAAAATCAATGCTATTCTAGCATTTTTTATGTGAAATCAATGAGTAATTGAGATGATTAAACTTAAACACTTTTTGTTTAGACCCAGAAAATGTAGGGCATTTTAAAAACAGAATTTAAAGCAGCAGTAAAATAAAAAATGTTTTTACAAAAAAGCTATTTTCAGATTCAGTTAATATAAATATTAGCATACTTGTCAGATTTACTTTTCTATGTACCTCCTACCGAATGCTGCACATATATTGTTAGTTTATTTTCTCTATTCTAACCCTAACCAACTTTTCAAGTGTATTTCTAAGCCAAATGTTGTGGTCATCTTTTTTCTTGAGAAAAAATAAATAAATTAAAACATTTATTGAAATACTCAAATTTGGTGGAACTAGAAAATGTCATCACTAAATAAAACATGAAGATGTCTGGAATATTTTATAGTGGAAAAAATGGGGTCAAATGTTTTCCCCAAATTTATCACAAGGAATATGGATGAATTATAATAACTTTCACAATCCACATCCTTAGGAACATGAATGTGACTCAATAGACTGTAGACTTACTGAATCAGAGATGAAAAATTATGTGATCCTCTTTCCACACACAGAGTAGAGTGGCCTTACTTGACTTTAAAAATAATACTTTTTGTCTTTATGACTGGGCTGGGCATCCCCTGGTATCTAGGAGCATTTGGTGGCATATCTCACCCAGGGAGCACCCACCTTATACCATGTAACCAGTACCTCTCTCCTTACTAAACTGCCCAAGTGCAGAAGTATACATTTTTTTCAGTTCGGGATATAACAATGGCTTTGTGCTGTAGCAGTGGTTATAGGTGGTTTAAATAACCTCAACATTGATGGCAGGACCCCGGTTTTAACTAATTTATTTGGCAATCACCACAACAGTACTTTTTCGGAGTGAGTATTTTTCAAATAGGGAGATGCTAATCCTTTAATAAAAACAAATGTAGGAATGGTCAACAAACAAACAGTAGATAGCAAGGAGTTGTTTTTACAACTAGAATGCATGGTCCTTGAAATAAGATGCCTATATTGGCAAAAAGTGACATTGATGTTATATATGAAGGTAAACCGAGTCCAAAGGGGCTTGTGTTTAGTAAAGCAACCTTCTTTCCAGGTAGACTGGGCTAATTTTTTGAAAACCTGTCAGTTACATGTTTTTGAATCCTCCATGAGACTGATAAAATTAATACTTCAAGATGCACAAGAGGTGGAATTGGAAGACTGGTTGCTAAATAAGCTTATACATGTAATTTCAATGTACACCCTGATTATGAGTGATACAAACACCAACTGGATCAACCATTAAGAATTATGACATAAAAACCACACAGTCCAATGTTGATAGAGGAGGGTGCAAGTGCATAAGGGTCTCAATCACACTTGAACAAAAAATGGGCACCTAAGAAGGGAAGAAAAAGGTTATTTTTGGTTCTATGTGAGATGGGCAACCACAGAAGGGCGACCTGCAGAAGAGTGACATCAGGGCGGCAAAAACAATTTTGCCACCCTGACAACCTCAGCGCATGGAAAAATGGCACTGGGGACTGATACTTGCTTTCTGTGGGGGGCTGTGCCCACACCCTAACAGGATTCTCAACTCCAGAGGGGTGCATGTCGAGAGTGCAGCAAAAAAATAAGGATTTGGCCAGGTGCAAGAAAAGTACCGTAGCGACCAGACCCGAACCTGGAACCCCAGCACTGCAAGCGGAGGCCAACCCTCGACGCATGGTGCAGCTGGGCAGCTGACCACAGCACCACCCCTACATTCCCTCTGCCCCCTCCCACACCACGCTTGCCGTGCTTAATCCCCCACCACACGCATGTACACATAGCAACATCCTGTTGCTAGGGTCACCCACCCCACCACATCCAGTCACCCTCCCTGCCCCATCACCTTTCAGGCTTTCGCCCATATCGCATCACCATTTCAGACGACGCCGTGATTCAGGTGCCCACCTCACATGCTACCATATTTTTGAGTCACTGTCTGAGTAGGATTCTAACCTGAATAATAAGGAAGTGGGGGAAAAAACCAAAAGGCCAAAAGTTAGAGGGGATAAAGAACCCCAAAATGGGCTTTGAAGTTTGAAAAGTTGCCAGAATGTCTGAAGGAAGTCAAATCCATACTAAGAAATTTAGAAAATAAGCTACAGATGGAAATTAAAAGACTGAATGAGGCTGAAAAACAACAATCAGATTTGGAAAAAACACAGTTTAGCACCTTTGGTCACAGAGTGCAAACAGTTAAAAAAACAAGATTTGCTCAAAAATAAAATTGATCAAGAAAATACTGTAGATCAAACAGGAAGAACATAAGAATTTTCAGGCTGCTTTCAAGTTGGGAAAAAAGAATCCTCACAACAACTCATTTTACTATATTTAGTTAGAGATCTACTAAAGTATGATGATGACCTGCCCATAATAGACAGAGTCCATTGGCTATGAGAAACAATAAAGCAAGGAAGAGTGAAAATACTGCATGGTCTTCTATTATTATGTTCTTAAAATGGATGACAAATTCCAAGTTCTAGAGGCCTTTCTAGAAAACAAGGACTTCACATACTGTATAGAGACCAACCAATATTGGCCAGACAGGCTGTTCATGGGATCAAAGGAATCATAGGAATTACCAAGCTTATTTATACTTCCGTCCATTATGTTTGCTTTTTGTGTAGCTATGGGATCTTCCACTAGAGCTGTAGTAGGTGTCTGAATTATGTTTAAAGGATTCCATGAATGGACTACCCACTACTTCTAGTGGAAGTGTATTCCATAATGGGACCACTCATTGGCTATACCAATATTCTCTATTAAGGAGGTTCCATTTATTTGCTAATAGTTGCAAAGGTGGGCTCTGATGTTATAAGTTTCTGGTTTAAGTTCTAATCCCAGGTCATCCCTTAAAGTGGGATCCAAAAATGCTTTGAACAACAGACACATCACCCCTCTGTCTTCTGTATTCCACGGAAAAGACTTGAGAGTCTCCAGTCTTTTCTCATATTCCATGTGTGCCATACCCTGGATTGATCTAGTAGCTCTTTTCTGAACCCTCTCTTTTCTTATTATCTCTCCCTTTTTATAAGGAGCCCAGACTTGCGAGCAATACTCCAGGTGTGGTCTCACCAGAGCCCCATAAAGCGGCATCAGCACCTCCCTCCTTCTACACCTATGTGTCTGAGTATGCAGTTTAAAGTGTTATTGGATTTTTTTACAACTATATCACAATGTGATTTGAATTGTAAGTCATTGGTAACTGTAACTTCTAGGTCATTTTCCTCTGTTGAACTGGTTAGGTAGTTATTATTTAGTTGGTACCTAAAGCCAAGATTTTTTTGCCCATATGCATAATATTGCATTTGTCCTTATTTAGCCAAAGCTTTTTGGTGTTAGTCCACTCCTGTATATAATCTAATGCTTGTTGAGTACTACATTGTCCTCATGTGTTTACAGTAGCTCCTAGCCTGCAATTGTCTGCGAATTTGGTGATCCATATATTGCTTTATGTAAATTGTAATGAGAATACATAAATGTTAAGCAAGGATGGTCTGAGCGTGGACCCCTACGACACCCCATTAGTCACCTCAGCCCAATCAGAGGGAACCCCATTCACTGCCACCCTCTGTCTTCTCCCCCTGAGCCAGGCCAATACCCAGCTTACTATGTTTTCTGAAAGTCCAACTCTGTTAAGTGAACAGGCCAGTTCATTGTGTGGTAATTTATCAAAGGCGTTAGAAAAATCCAATAGTATTACAGCCCCAGACTGCCCTTGGTATAGTGTCTTACTAATCTTCTCATAAAACTGGAGAAAACTGGTCTGGCATAACCTATTTTTTGTAAAGCCATGTTGTGTTGGGTCTCACATATTATTATCCTCTAGGAGTGCTATTATGTGATCCTTAGGAATTTCCTCAAGTATTTTGCCCAAAATAGAAGTTAAGCTCACTGGTCTGTAGTTTTCTGGAGCAGTTCATAGTCCTTTCTTGCAAATAGGAATAACTGTTGCCTCTCACCAACTTGGCACCACTACCCCCCCCCCCCGTATCAATGGAGGTTTGAAATATATATGTCAAGGGAGACACTATTTGCTCTGCAATTTCAAGAATAACTCTGGGGTGCAGACCATCGGGTCCTGGTGATTTGTTCTTGTTGAGTCTCTTTAGTCTATCTGTGACATCACTGAGTTCTATTTGTAACTGTCCTTTGGTCGTTTTTTTATCTATGTCTGTTGGGACAATATCAGAATTGAAAACAGAGCGAAAGTATTAAGTATATTTACAGTTTGTTTGGAGTCTGCCACATTGTCATCTTTGTCTTTAAATGGTCCTATGGTCTTGTGGGATCCTTTTTTTTGTTAATATAAGAATAAAAGGTTTTATAATTACCTTTGATATAATTTGCTAGTTTCAAATCATATTGTGATTTGGCCACTCTAATTTCCCTTGTCACTTTTTTCACCATATCCCTGTATTTATGTGTTTGTTCAGTATTTCTCCTGCCTCTAGTTTGTTTGTAAGCTTTGTTTTTTTGTTTTATTAATTTTTTGAGCTTTGAAGTTAGCCACCCTGGTGTCCTTTCCTTATTATAGTTTTTAGCCTTTAAGGGGATATATTTATGTATTTCATAATGTATTTTGACCAATTTGTCCCACATATTTTTGAGAGAGGTCAATTTGAATTATGTAGCCCAGTCCCATTCTGCTAAGTTAGCACTTATGATAGGAAAGTCAGCCCAACTGAAGTTCAGTTTTAGTGAATTTACTACTTGATTTATGTGTGTTGTCGCCATTTCAAAGAAGATGGTCTGGTGATCGCTATTACCAAGTGGTACATCAGTTTTTATATTGTATACCAAATCACCCATATTTATCATATAATATCTAAGGTGTTGTCTCCTTGGTGGCATCTCTAATTACTTGATCTAGCCCAATTTGGTCAAATAGACCTATGTAGTCTTTCTCTATTTTTGAGGTCCCCCTTGTTGTTTCCCAGTTGATTCCTGGTAAGTTAAAATCTCCTGCTAACAGTATTCTATCAGCTGGGTCAAGATGTTCCACATGTTTTTGAATGTCTGCCTCGTCCTCATGACTGACTGTGGGGGGGGCAGTATACTGCATCCAAGATGATGTTGGGCGCATTGTGTGGCAACAGTTTTATCCATAGCTGTTCTGCATTATCTGTATTGCTAATAACCGCTTCATATTTTATTGCTTCATCACTGTAGATTGCCACATCCCCACTTTTTCTGAACTTTCTTGATTTGCTAAATAAATTGTAACCCATTATGTTTTTGTCCCAGTTATCAACATCCTCCCACCATGTTTCTGTTAGTATTGCAATTTGAATATTCTTGGTTTGTAGCAGGTACTTGAATTCTTCAAATTTATTATCCAAACTCCTTACATTTGCTAATAATCCCTTCCAGCCCTTGCTCTTATAAACTGATGTGTTTTCTGCACTTTTACTAGTTATGTTCAACTTTGGTGAGCCCCACCCCAATTGTTAAGTTTAAATTACTTGTTATTACTTCATTGAAGCTTTTTGCTAGAATTCTGGCTCACATCATATTAAGATGGAGTCCATCATCTTTGAATAATGATGTATTTTTAAATGTATTCATGTTGTCAGTGAAACCCATGTTTATTGAATTACAATAATTTCTCATCCATCTTATTTAGTGTAATGATATTTCTCAGTTTTTTTAGAATACAGGCCGTAAGTGGGTGTTATTCCTGATACAGTATTATAATATCTGTAGTTTTTCATTGTAGCTTTTGAATAACACTTTTGAATGTCTCAAAAGTATCTTTTAGATTTCTTGTCCCAATATCGTTTGTTCCTACATGTATTATGACAAGTGGGTTTTGTGTGTTTTCCATAAGACCATCCATAATTTTCCCCAGATCTCTGATCTTGACTCCTGGTAACATACTAACTGTGGTGTTCATTTTACATCCTTTGCATTCAATAGTATTTATTCCCTTTATAACTGAGTCTCCAATTATAACAATGTTCCTGTTTTGATCTTTTGTGGGCTCTAAAGTGCTAGTGTCAGTTTTTTGTTGCCTCTGGTCACCTGTAATGCCTACCATTTTCTCCCTGTTTTCTAGTGATATCTCCTTACTCTTTATGTCATCTTTATTTTCTGATTTATCTTGTGGGGTCTGTCCCTCAAGTTTTTTGTCTGGCCTATGGGGCTCATAGTCTGTGTCCAATACTGTAAACCTGTTTTGTAACTGTATTTGAGCAGTATTGTATGTCTGACCCCCCTCTACATTTTCTTGGTATTTTTGCACTGTAGCCCATTCCTCTATCCCAGGTTAATGTGCTATAGTTTCCTTGATGTCTACATCTGCCTTATCTAATCTAGTTTCTTTGGCCATTGTATTAATAATGTTTTTCAAACATCCTGGGCCAGATATTCAAACCAATAGCGCGGCAATAGCTTGGGAATAGCATGGCGCTGCCATATTCAAAGGACCAGTTAGCGCATGCTAACAGCATTAGCGTGGGGCAAACCACTAATGTATGCAAGGGGCAAAAGGAAGGGGGGCAAGAGAGATGCGCAAGAGGATATTCAAAGGCCCAGTGCTGCGCTAGGATACATAGCGTGACACATAGCGAGTTGCTAGTTACCACCTTTAAAAGGCTGGTCTTAACCCAGGGCAAAACACAGAGGAGGAGGAACCATCACAGGAAGTGGGAATGTGTGCAGTACCAGTAGCAGTGATGCTGCCATTGATGGCAGCTGTAGTGGAGGAGGAGGAGGAGGAGGAGAGGGAGCAGGCACAACATGGGCCACAATGCAGGCCAAGGAGACGGTATGCTGCAAACAGGTGGTACCAGCCCAGGGTCTCCTTCGAGACCCTGCCTGATGACCACATCATTGGCTGGTACAGGATGAACAGGGGAATGTTGAGGCAGCTCTGTGAACTCCTGCATGAGCAGCTGCACTCAAACACCAGATGCAGCCATACCATGACTGTGGAGGAGAAGGTGACAGCAGCGATGTGCTTCCTTGCCACAGGGATGTTCCAATGACCAATGGGGGACACTATTGGGGTAACGCAGTCTGCCACCTCACGCCTCCTGACCCAGTTCCTAGAAGCTTTCCTGCCACATGCTGGGGAAATAATAGTGTTCCCCAGCATGGCAGCAGAGTGCAGAGAAACAATGCAGCAGTTCCATCGAGTTGTGCACCTACCATCCATACTGGGTGCCATTGACTGCACCCATGTCCCCATCTGTACACCACCTGGTGATGGCAGTGATGTGTATGTTAACAGGAAGGGGTACCACTTCATCAACTGCCAGGTGGTGTGCGATGCGGCTGGGCACATCAGCAATGTCTATGCACAGTACCCCGGCAGTGCCCACGATGCCTTCATCTGGCACCAGTCTCAGCTGTGCCAGGCTTTTGAGGAGGGCAGGATACCCAGTGGGCAACTAGTCGGTGAGTAGTAGCATACAAGGCATACACACAACAGCATGGATTGGGGCAGGCATTGCAGAGGGCTACACAGAGGTGCAGGACAGCATCTGACAGACTGCAGTATGGCACTAACAGGTATATATCTCTTGACAGGGGACAGTGCCTATCCCCTGCGACCCTGGCTGCTGACACCAGTACTCCGACCGGTGACAGTGGCCAAAGAGATATACAACGAGGCACATGCCAGCACAAGGAACATCATAGAGAGGGTGTTTGGCATCCTGAAGACGTGATTCAGATGCCTAGACAAATCAGGCGGTGCCCTACAGTATACACCTCAGAAGGTATGCCGTATCTTCTTAGCCTGTTGTATGCTGCATAACATGGCAATGAACCGTGGGATACAGGCAGCTGAACCTGAGGGACAGTCTAACAGTGAGCCAGAGCCAGCGGTCAGGGGGATAGTGGAGCAACTCGAGAGGAGGGACCCTCACATGGCACGCAGGCCCATACAGCACAGGAACAACATAATCAGAACACTGCTACAGACAAGAGGGTAAGTACAGACTGCACAACAACTTGAAAGAGTACAATTAATAATCTATTTGATGTGCACAAAGAAACAGAACAGTGACACCAACAATCACACCAGTAAACCAACACAGTGGATCAGACAACATGTGTGCATGTGGTGTGAGGTCAGGGGTGTGCAGAACACATGTGGGGGGGCAGACAGAAATGGTGTAGTGTCGGTGGAGAAGTGTGATGTGTGCTGTGGGGGTAAGGGGTGCAACTGTGGCAGTGAAAGTGTGTGTGTGCATGTCTGCACATGCATGTGGGTGTGCCAAAGTTGCAAAGGGCAGTGATGACTGCGCAGTGCCTCAGAGTGATTGTCGGCATCACCGACGCTTACCTCCACGCATGCACCGTGCACCTGTACCATGGGACACAGACTCTGGGGTGCTTTGGGCAGAGGACAACACTGAAGAGAAAGGTGATGCAGGCAGAGTCAGCCTCCTGTGCCTCCGGGGAACGATGGAGCCTGACAGGATGGGTGGACGACCACGGCGGCTCTGGGTTTCAGATGGAGTGTGTGATGCTGTGGAGCTGGAACCACTGGCAGCCCTGCGGCCATGGTTTGCCCACCTGTGTGCCCCTGTGTCATCTACACCATGACCAAGCATCCCATGCTGGCGACCCCCATGCACACCAAGCAGGACATTCCCTATGTCAACCACAGTAGCTGTCAGACCAGAAAAGCCACGGTCGATGGCACCCACCAGGCGGCCCAACCTGTCCTCCACCTGCTGTTCAGCATGGGCAAAGTCTACTGAGATGGCCTCTCTGATCTGTGCCAGCTCATGTCGCAGCTCCCTCCGTATGTCATGCAGGTCCATATGGGCCTCCTGCTGGGAGGTGACAGCAGCCTGCAGGAGTGGACGGGCACCACGGTGATCCTGCCCCAGGGGCACAGAACCCTCAGCTGCAGCTAGCAGAGGTGTCTGTGGCACAGGAGCAACTGGATGCTGTTGCACACCAGGCACATCCTGCTGCTGGCGACTACTGGTGGTAGTCTGTGGCACGGTATGGACATAGACCCCAATATGTGTTGGACACTGCATGTTCTGTGGTTCTGCAATGTTCCCCACACTGCCCACCACTGTGTGCCCAGGTACAGCCACACTGGTGATGCTGAATACACCACTGGCACCTGTCTCACGGCCTGCCAGCAGCCCCACCCCTGCATCACAGGAATGGCCAGGTGTTGTGAAAACTCTGACACATCAGTGTCATTGCCACTGGTAACAGTGACCAGTAGGACCTCCCCTACATCACCATCCTCTGTCTGTGCAGCATCCAGGTAGCCAGTGTGTCCCAAGCCCCCTACTGAGGTGTGACCCCCCTCCCCAGGCAGTTGCAGCCCCTGTCCATGTGATTGCCACACATGCATAGTGTCTGTGCGGCCATGAGTTTCACAGAGCCTGGATGTTGATGGGCGTTCTCCATCATCCTCCTCCACTACCTCTGGAACCTGGCCATACATCCTTGGCAGCTCCTGTTGTTCTGCAGGCCTGGCAGACACCGCTGTGGAGGCAATAGGGACAGGGTCAGTCACCGGTACACGGACACTGTGCCCAAACACCACCACCACTACCACCACTACACCATGCAGACCCCAGGACACGTACCCTCTTCACACAAGCCCATGACCACATGCACCCCCAACCCACAGTGACCATGGCCATGCCAGGCAGCTGTTCGGCAGCACAGTGCACCCTGTGAAGGACACCAACAGCATGACCATGCACCTATGCCATCACAACATACAGGGTATACACATGCGAATACAGACCTGTCCTTTGCAGTGCGAGAGGTGTCTCACATCCACCACCTGGCACACCTGCGACTGCCACCATCCTCAGAGTCGATGCCTCCATGGCCATGTGTGGCTCCTCCACCCACTGCTGATGTTCAGGTGGTCCACCACCAGTCCTCATTCTGTCCCTCAGTCGCTGTGCTTCCTCCTCCTTTGCATGTCGCAGAAGGTCATTCCATCGCTTGCGCACAGCCTCTGTTGTCCTGCCACATCCTCCTACAGCATTTACAGCCACAGTCACCTCCTCCCAGGCTTGGTGCACCACTGCATCAGTGGCCCTGTGTGTGCATAGCACCTGCTCCCTCTCCTTAACAGCATGCACGAGGGTGTTCAGCTCCTCTTGTGAGAACTTGTGGGCATGGATGCATTCCTGACGTGCTACCAAACCTATGGGATAGTCGAAAGGGGACATGTGTCATCGGCCGTGTCAGTACTGCATTGCATTACACATAGACATCATGATGCCACCCCCTACAGTGCCACAGGTCACATGGACATATCAGTTTGCTGCATGTGCATGTATGGTGCACACAGCCACATAGTCACTGTCCGTCCCGTGTCTGGACAGTGAGCCTTGTATACACATGTGCACTGCTGTCACTTGTGGCTGCCATGTGCTCCCATGACTGGGTCCATCCCTACGCTAACCGCTTTGCACTGTACTGTGCCCTTCTTGAGCACTACAGTGGTTGCGTGGACAAGTGCACTAGCAATGTCAGGACATGATGCAAAGTCCACATGGTACATGGGATGGCACAGTGCTGGGACACTGTGTACATCCTGCAGGGGGGCCACAGCCTACCATGCCACACATCCAGGGAGTCATGTCAGTGGGCCACTGTCACAGGACACACCACGGTAGTGCACTAGTGCCCCTGCCTGGTGGACACAGTGTGCAGGCAGTGCCACACAGAACAGTTCCCTGCAGGGGAACGTGCACAGTGCACTGGATGGTAGGATTCCCAGGCAGACATCTAGGGCTGTGCACCATCACACAGCACAGTGCTTGCCTGTGGTCCAACATGTGTCTGAGCATTCACCAGAGGTTACATCTGTGTGCTTCAGTCCGTGCTGACCCTCTTCTGAGATCTTGCCATTCAAGAGTGTCCTACGGCAGTCATACATACCTGCCTCTCGCTGCTCATCCCCCTGTTGCATCTCTCCACCAGTCTGTTGTTGATGCTCACTTTCTTTATTATGCTGTATTACCACAACACAACACTGGTGGTGCACTGCTTTCCCTTTTATAGCCCATCCAGGCAATCAAGCCTGTTAGTCATGCAAATGAGTGCATAATGATATGCTAATCACACAGTTTGCCCCATGCATACACAAGTACCCCCATTTGCATACACCTGTTGAATATGGCCCCAATTAGCACCGTACTAGCAGAGCAGCACTGTGCAAAAGCCAGTGCAGGGCTATTGGAGGGGCAGCACCATGCTATCCAAATAGCGCAGCCTACACGCATGCCCGTGAGGTCCCCATGTCTGCGCTATCACCCAGTCATAGTGCAATGTAGTGCCGCACTAGCCAGCATAGTGAGGTGCTATACACATGCGTGGTACACAACCTCAGGGTCATGGTGGGGGTCGTGCATGAGCAGTGTGGTTACTTCCGGGTAGTGCCGCACTACGTCATGTGATAGCACGGCGCTACAGAGGTTGGTGAGGTGAAGTCCTGGGAGAGCCAAGTTTTACCAGAGAGAGGTTGCGGGGTCTACCAGCTTTTGATTGCCATGTCTGGATGGTCAAGACAGCGTGCAGTTGTGCACAGAGACAGGTGCTGGGGGGAGGTAGAGACTGCTAAACTAGTGCAGCTCATGATGAAATGACATAGGAGGCTGTTTGGGGAGGTGAGGAAGGGGGACCTCCCATGGATGCAAGTGTGGGACACGGTGGTGAAGAAACTCACTGCCCATACTGGCATACCCCACAACGCCGAAAAGTGCTGTCACAGGTACACAGACCTGAGATGCAGGCAGAGGCAGCAGCTTGAGTGCTAGCGCATGGTGAGTGATGGCACTGTGCCTGTGCCAGGTGGTGGTGTTGCATGTAGAGTGTACCAACATGTCAGGCTTTGTGTGTGTGTGTGTGGGTGTGGGTGTGCGGAGGGTGGTGGTGTGGGGGTTTGGGTGTGGGTGAGTGGGTGTGTGGGTGTGTGTCTGCAGAGGGGTGGTGGTGTGGGGGTTTGGTGTGGGTGAGTGGGTGTGTGGGTGTGTGTGGGGGTGGTGGTGTGGGGTTTGGTGTGGGTGAGTGGGTGTGTGGGTGTGCAGAGGGGGTGGTGGTGGGGGTGTGTGGTTTGGGTGTGGTTGTGTGGGTGTGTGTGTGCACAGGTGTGCACAATGATGCATGGTGCTGTTGTACACTGTGTACAGGTGGAGTGGCACATGTATGCCCATAGGGGCACGGTACATGCCGTTACCATTGTTGTGGGAGAAGGGTTGTATCATGCTGTTCTGCAAGTCCCGGGGCATCACCAGCCTGCAGACAGCACCACCATGTTGCAGGAAACATGCTCGTGGTGGACTGTCAACGTACACTCACGGGTCTGCGGATGTTCACATGGGAGCTGCAACGGCCACTGTTGCAGTACTGTGGCACCATTGATCACTGACATGTGTGCCTGGTGAATGCACCATGGCCACTGCCACCCTCTGTGTGGGGATCCTCCCTGTTCACTCCATGTGTGTGCATTGTGGTTGGGGTTGCATGTGCATCTTGCTGTACTTGATGTTGTGTATGCTGTGTCATGCTCTAACACCACTTTCTCATCTGTCCACTGTAGAGCGGATTGAGCAGGCCATGGCCACAGGAGGGAATCAGCCCAGGCCACAGGAGCAGAGACAGGGCAGCCTGAGGGTGCCATCCCTTCCACAGTGGGTGCAGGAGAGCAGCCCTTAAAGTGGTGGCATGTTGTGTGAATACCTGTTTCATTGCTCTGTGATCTGTGCCCTTTCACTAGGCTGTGCATCACATCTGGGTATCCAGCCACTGACTTTTCTGGTGGCATTTCTGCAATGGGCAGTGGGCCAGTGTGGTGTAGCAGTGTGCTGTGTGGTACACCTGTTTTTCACACCACAGCTGAGTGCTATCAGTCTTGCCTGGGGGGCTGTCAGCTTGCATTGCTGTGCAGGTGACTGATGGTGTTGGTTGCTCAGGTGGCGAGAGTTCCGTGGGGACAACATGCTGATGGCTGACCTTCCAACCTCTGTGGTCCATCCATACCACCACCCACAGGGTGTCCACATTTGCACAGGTGGTGGTTCATTGCTGTGCATGCGGGACAACACGCACCATGCCTTGCGGCCTTACCTCACCCCTTTCTGGCCACCAGCTGTGGAGCACTGCCTGTCACACTGTGCTATGTCCTGGCACTGTGCCGTATGCATTGTGGAGTCCTTCCATGTGTATCTCATGGCGAGGTTACTGTGTTACAGTTTAGTTGCAGGGTAGTATTATCACTGTGCTATTACATTATGTGCATTGTTGCCTGCCAATGTTGACCGTGGCTGAGGAAGTGGTAATCACTGTGCGGAGAAGGGGGGTCCTGTTATGTGGGTTGGGGACACTTCCATGTACCATGTCTCAGTTGGGTGGTATGCTTGTGGTGGTATTGCCTGGTGGCATGTGAAGGCCCTTCACTGACAGCATCTGTGCCCTGGCTGACTGTTATCCCCTGGCCTGGGTCAGTCATTGGCAGACCACTGTTATGGTTCATTGATGCTCCTGCATGCCTGTTGTTGTTGTTTGTTCCGCGCTCTGCATTACTGTACATTTCCATGTGTGGGTGGGCAGCATGTCCCAACATGTGGATGCCCTTGTGCATGTCGTGGCATGTCCCTTGCACTCAACTCTCCGGGTTTCCAGCTGTGTGTCTGCTGTGTCTCGCAGTGTGCTGTATTGTGGTGGGTGGTGTCACATGTTCCCTGCTGCTGTCAGGATCGCTGTCATCATCCGTGCTGGGTTTTTTGTTGGTGCCTGTGTTGCCCTGTGCTGCTTTGTGGGATGCTTTCATGTTGTCCTACCACTGCAGAACTCAACGCTGCCAGGGATAGCCCATTGGGACATGCTGTCCATCTCTGTATGGCAAAGGTTGGCTGCTGGTTGCTTCCTGTCTGGTGTACCATCCTCATGGTCTCACTCTTCCTCTTGTAGGTCCACTCCAGGCATCGCTGTGGGTGATGAGGCCCAAAGAATCAGAGGGCACAGAGGACCTGCTGCCCAGAATTGTGAGGCAGCAACGGACGTTGATTGAACAGCAGATCATTATCATAACTGAGACCCGAAGGGTGGAGAATATCCTGGACGCTCTTCTCCCTGACCCAGTGGGCAAATAGTTCTGCCCTGTTATTTTGACGTCTTCCCTCACCACATCCCCTCACTGGACTTATTTATCCCTTCCTTGCCTATTGTCCTCTGTCCCTGTGTGTGTCCTCCTCCGCTTTGCACCCTTGTCCTGTGTCTTCCCGTCCCTCCATCTGTTGTCATCCTTATGTTTTCCTTTGTGTGCCTTTTTATGTCAATGGTGCTTGACTTTTTTTTTCATGTAGTGGGCATTTGGGGTTGTGTGCTGGGGGGGCCTTGGTAGGTATGTTCTGGTTCTGTTTCTGTGTTGTGGGGAGGGTTGTACAGTGGTGGGTGGGGCATTTTGTAATCTGAGGTTTGTTCATTGTTTTGTTCTGTATTTTATTCGCTGTTGTGTTTCCTTTTGCTTTACTCATCATTATTGTTAATTACACTGGTTTATGACATTTTACTGTGACCTGTGTTATTCTTGGGTGCTGGGGTTCAAGATGCTTTGTACTGTTGCTGGTGTTCTCCACATGGGTCTGGGTTGTTGCTGGACATTCCCGTGCATGTGTGGCATCCTCCTGGGTGAGCACTGTGGTGTGCTCCTGATACCTCATTCCAGCATGTGTTTCCTTGCATGTGTCCCAGGGTCAGGCTGTCTCTGCACTGTGTTCCATTGTGTGTTTGCACTGCCTGCCTGGGGCTATATTCAGTGCTGTCTTATTCCTGGGCTGTTTTTGCCCTGCACTCCTGGCTCTTTTGCCCGGCTTCCTTTGCTTGCTATATTCAGCTGGTTTTGCCCCAGGCTATTCATTTTGAATATGGCTGGCATTTTGCTCCGGGCTAAGTTTGCAAGCCGGGCAGTGCTAATCATTGACAGGGGCTAACCTTTGAATATCTGGCCCCTTATCTCTTCCCTTATCTCTAGTCTTGATTTCAAATGCTCTATTTCCTGCATGAGTGTTTAAATCAAGAGACAATTGTCACATATGAATCCCTTTTCCTTGGTACTCGGAGTGAGCATGGCAGCGTTCATACATAGTAGTATTCTAATCCATGTTAATTGTAGTTAACTATTGTTATACCTGTGTACTGGCTGAGTCTCCTGTCCCATATCCCTGGTTTCCCCAGCAGACACAGCAGACATGTGCAGATACACACGTGTCTCTGTGCATGTCTTCAAGCACGGTGCCCACATGCTTGCCCTGCCCTAGCTTGCCCCACTCACTCAGGGCATTTGTTAAAGTAGGAAGAGTACCAGAGGTGCAATGACATCACTTCTGGTTCCTTGTCAGCTTGGTGCCGCCAAACAACAGAGTTATAAGTTTTAAAAGAATTACTGCCACCTCATGCGGTGGACTTAGTGCACTGGTAAAGTTTATAGTGAATAAAAACAAGTGTCAGTACTCAGGCAACTACCCCAGCATGCTCCGCCACTGGGAATGCACAGTTATTCCCCCACTGTCCCACAATCCTCATCTATGTGGGTTCCCTTGTTTGCTAGGCAATGGCCTTCAACCAACCTCTCCCCAAAGGATGTGCCACAATATCCAGTAGACAAAAGGTTAGGACCTAGCAAAACAGACCCACTGATTTAACTGGTCTTATGCCCTGTTAGACCCAGTTGCTACAGTACTTCAGCCCGCTCACTCGGGGCATTTGTTAAAATAGGAAGAGGACTGGAGGTGCAATGATGTCCCTTCCAGTTTCTTGTCAGTTCAGTAACTCCAAACCACAGAGTTATAAGTTTTAAAAAGAGTATTGCCACCTCATGTGGTGGACTTAGTGCACTGATAAATTTATAGTGAATAAAAAGAAAGTGTCAGTACTCAGGCTACTGCCCCAGCATGCTTTGCCACTGGGAATGCATAGTTAGCCCCCACTGTCCCACATTTCTTGTCTATGTGGGTTCCCTCGGTTGCTAGGCAATGGCCTTCATCCAACCTCTCCCCAGAGGATGTTCCATGATATCCAGCAGACAAAAGGTTAGGTTCTAGCAAAACTGAACCACTGATTTAACTGGTCTCATACCCTGTTAGATCCAGTTGCTATAGTACTTCAGCTACAAAGGAAACAGTATAATTACGCTCACCCCATTTCATCAGTATATAAGCTGAGATGTGCACAGTGTATGAGAAAGGAGTGAGCACTAGTCTTGACAACCCCAAAGCACACCCTGCACCTGATTTGCTGCTTGCTGGGGGGGGGGGTTGGAATCCCTAATGGCAAATTTTCCTATTTTTTTACATTAACCCTAACTAGTGCATTAACAAAGTTTTTTACTATGATTTTCCTTTCTTTTATAGACAGTATAATCATATTCTTATTTACCTTTGGGAGTGAATATTTGAAATGGTGTAATCATATCCTTATTTGCCTGTGGGAGCACATGGCCTTCCGTGCTATGTGCTGCTATTGATCCATAATTTTTGAGATAGTGTAGCCACGTCCTTATTTGCCTGTGGGAGTCTGTTGGAGCACTGTGCCCTCTGGGCCTTGCATGCCCATTTCTGCATAAATGGGTATATACACCCATATGAGCTGCAGTGCCATACTCGTGCATCAGGCATCAGCTCAGTGCTTCAGAGAGGGCTGCCATGAGATAGTCAAGTGATGCAAGGGGTAGCACCAGCACCCCAATAGATTAGTATGAAGTTCCATCCCATGCCAGTGTCTTGGAGAGTCACTCACATGCTGGGATCCATGACACAGTGATTCCACTAAAACTCTAAATCCTATCCTACAAGAATTAGTAATTTTTACATTTTTTTTGCAATTTATTAATATTTATTAGTTATTTTTTTTAATTTGTTATAACATTCCTAAATGTTTACTAGGTGGTAGTAGTATATGTTATTCCTATAGTACTCCTCAAGACCTTTCGTTTGATATATAGACTGTCCCTTTACTCCAAATATTGACAGAGTTACAGCTTTCCCAAGTTAAAATTTATAAGAAAAAAAGTTAAAAATTCCTTTTCATATCAAAGGATCCTTTTTAGTTTGAATGAAAATATCAAACATAAAAGGATCCCTTCAAACGAGAAAAGATTCACCTGAAAAACAGTCCAAAATCATTTTTTGTGTCAAGGGATCCTTTTTCATTTGAACGAAAATATAAAATGATAAAGGATTTCTTCAAGCGAAAAAAAATTGGAAAAAAAAAACTAAGTCTGAAATCCTTTTTTGTGATAAGGGATTCTCTTTCATTTGAACCAAAAAAGGGCAAATGAAAAAAGCTGGAAAAATAAAAACAATGATCCAAATCACTTTTCGTATGAAGGGATCCTTTTTCATTTGAACAAAAAAGGACTCAGAAAAAAAGCATAATCGAGTCTCAAAAAAGGATTTAAAATTATTAAAAAACACACTTCAGGATCATTTTTCCAAGAGATAAATGCAGAATTCACCTAATGGAGTCCCAATAAGCAAGATACCTGTGTTGGCGTCTCTGCAGAATGTCATTTTTGTGGGTTTTCAATTTTTTTTTTTGAAAAACAGAAAACGAAATGCAGCAATGCTCAACCCATCCCATGAGTAAATAATCTCAGAAGGTACAATATATGAGAATGGGATGAGCATGAGGGTTGACAACCCCAAGGCACACTCCACGCCTGTTGCTGCCTATAGAGTGGAGGTAGGGTGTTAGGATCGGAAAACAAAACTGTAATGTTCTTCCTTTTGCTGTTGGGGGGGTGTTAGGGTGAGAATCCTTAATGCCACATGCCCCTACTTTTTTAGTATTAAGGTACCCTAACTGGTGCATTAATACAGTTTTTGGCAAATTGTTTCCTTACTTTTTTAGATAGTATAATTGAATTCTCATTTACCTGTGGAATCCCTCCATACATGTGTACATGAATGTTGCTGTATAAGTGCAGGGCCCTGCATTTCAGCCAAAAACAGCAACCAGATTGTAAGAATAGCCTTGTTATTACTCCACGTCATGTACGCCATGCTGAGAATGTTCCCCATTGAAATGTCATTCTGTGCCACAGAGCAAAAACACATTTTGACTAGGATTTGAAAAATGACAGCTCTCATGTTTATGAGGTGGTGTAAAAAAATGCCTATGTTGAAAATTTTGAGTCAACATATTTACAATTATCGAAGTTCTGAGCAAATGTAGTAAAATTTCAATGTATGTACATAACTTTGCCATGTTTACATATTTTGATCCCAAATATTCATCATAGCCTTCTTATGACCCCAACTCATGAACAAGGGTGGTGAAAAGTTTCAAATCCTGCCCAAAAGGTGATTTCTGCAAGTGACCATGAAATTGCCTTTTGGGGCAGATTTGCAAAATTCCACTGACATTGTTCATGAGATGGGGTCCCCAAAAGTCCATGTTGAAAATTTGGTGTCAAAATGTGCAAAAATGGGCAAGTTATGCATCAAAGTTGAAAACCCCATCGAAATACATTGAACCGCATTTACCTTAGTTTCTCATAATGCAGTCGGCAGTTCAAGCAGCAAGACATGTTTTCAGTTAGAGAGTGGATCTTCAAGCTGGTACCTATTCAGGTGAGTGAAGGTGTGTGGTGGTGTACTGGGGGTGTGGGGTGGTGGGTGCTGAGTGGGAGGTGGAGGTTGGGAGGGGGTTGGATCAGCTTTCTTTTTTGCAAGTAAACCCCCCCCCACAGAGGACTGTTTTCTTTATTTCAGGACTGACAGCGATTGGGGGGGTGCCGCTAGACATCAGAGAATATGTTATTTCTTACAGGGACAGCGATCAGGGAGGGAGGGTGTGCCACTTGACACCAGTGAAACAAACATGATTGCAGGGACAGCGATCGGGGAGGGAGGGTGCCACTAGACACCAGGGAAACAAACAATATTACAAGGACAGCGATTTGGAAGGGAGTGCCAGTAGACACCAGGGAATATGTTATTTCTTATGGGGACAGCGATTGCGGAGGGTGAGGGTTGTTATATTAAACCAAATGTTAAACCCTTGGTCTTTCTGTACCCTTTTGCACTTTTTCTCCATCAGTTATGAGAATAATAAAATTACTTGCTTTAGAGTTGATCTTTGTATTTCCACAGCACATTTTTGCCTCTCAATTCTTTATTTTTTATTTTTATTTATGCATTTTGCAAGCAAAAACACTCACAATACATAAAAGGACAGAGGGTTAACAACATATTCTACTTTTATACAAATCTTACTAAGGATTAATGCAAAACATCCCCTCTTTAGATACATCATAGCGGGAGTACCTATAAGTTGTATAATAGAATGTGCCCCAAATGCATGCAGCCCAGGAAGAACAAAGGGGACCCGGCACAAGAAAAAGTAAACATTTTCCCTTTTACCAAAATGACATTAAGTCAAGAAGAGTCCCCCAAGGCACAAAACATAATTAGCAAAAAGGAAAATTCTCCAGCCCAGGAGATTCCACTTCAAGAAAACTTTCTCCAGTAGAGTATACAAGCTTAACTTAAAGGAAATATTGTCCCTTCTTACAAATGTCCAGTCCTCAGAAGGTTTAACAAAAGCATATCCAGTTAGATTAAAATAGCTCCACATAACATGGGCAGGTCAGCCTCCTTCAGCTATTTTATTGTGTTTAATAGATTAAAACATTCACAAGTACCATGAAGATAAACAGTAAAAACTTAGGACCACTGAAACAAACATTTCAATAGGGGCTACCTCCTAGCATCTTTGTCATAGAAAAATCAATACTTGCAGAAGCTCTCTAATCCTCATCTGAAGAATGTCCTGTTCCTTCCTCCTCGGTTATCTCCTGGTCAATGTGAGTCATCAGTTTATTGGCCTCCTTAGGATCATTGAAAAGATACTGGTGCCCATTCCATGCCAGCCTAAGTTTGGCAGGTATTAATAACTGATGCTGTACTTTTAGCTGTTGCAGTCAGCCCCTTATCCCATCGAAGGCTTTCCTTGTCTGTCTGGTGCAATAGGAGAGATCTGGGAAAAAACACAATATTATTTTCTCTGCATTTCAGATTCCTAATTTTTCTTGCAATTGCCAACACACGGTCCCGATCTCCCACACCGGTAAATATGACCATAAGTGTTCTAGGAATGGTAACATCCACAGCCACATGATGAGGGGTCACCCGATATGCCTTTTCAATCAAGAGTGGAGGGTCAGCGTCGGTAAGTTTCAACAAAGTAGGTAAGAAAGTTCTTACAACGACCAGACAATCACCTCCCACAGATTCTTCAGCCAAACCCAACAACTGAATATTTCTTTCCCTGGCTTGATTTTCCATGGTCTCCAGGCACTGGCACAGTAAGGCATTTTCTTTAATAAGTTTAGCCATGGAATCAACCGACTTAAGCACCGAACCTTCTGATTTTTGGACCGTGGTCTCACAATGGTCCATCCTGGCTTTGAGTGCAGTAACCCTCGGTGTAATGTAGTCAAATTTTTTATCTAACTCCTGACTGGTCTTTACCAGCTGGCTTAATGTAGCATGAATGGCGCTGAGGGAGACTTCCTCTGATGGCAAGTCACTAGGGCCCGAGGTTCCTTCATTCGGTATAGACCACTCTTCCCGTTGTGCCTTCTTAAGCACAAAGAATTCTGCCTCGGATGGAAGGCTTTTCTATTTGTATGCATATTGAAAGCCTCTGAGGCACTGGCCACCAAGATAAATATTAGTAAGAAGTACTAGGGGGGGAAATAACTTTTTTCATGAATTATAAAAAATCTCCCAGGAGCTCAGGAAATTTGCCGCTTCCTCTTCTGCTGCTCAGCAGCACCCCTTGCTCCTGCCTCTCAATTCTACATAGCATACTCAAAAGGACTGTTAGGCCAGCTATGGGTAAAGTACAGTATGCAACAACTACTCCAGCTGAAAATGACAGCAATTACAGCACTGTGCAAAGGAACTGTACTTGAGTGCTATACTTAAAATCAGGTTATGAGAGCATTGACTGCAGTTCCCACTTAAGAAATACCCACTCTAGCAGACAGAGTATTAAGATGACTGGAAAATAGTGTCTTACTCATTCGGAGGTTTGTTGGCTGCCAAATTTCTGAAGGGACTTCCCTTTGTTATTGCCACTGACAATCTGCCTGTAGTGCCATTGTAAAGCAGACCAATAAGAATTTGTGGAGTGCAGCCATGTGCTACAAACTGACAAGAGGATGTACTTTCATAGAAACATAGAAACATAGACTTTGATGGCAGATAAGGACCACTTGGCCCACCCAGTCTGCCCATTTCCCTACCTACTGGATAAGCTGCAGATTCTAGTTAACCAACAGCCTACTTTCTGCCACCCCCCACTACAATTGCCTTGTGTCTGTCCCATGCATGTTTGAATTCCCCCACTGTTTTAACCCCAACAACCTCCCCAGGAAGGCAGTTCCACGCATCCACCACTCTGTCCGTGAAAAAAGATTTCCTCACATTACCCTGAACCGTCCCCCCTCTGTCTTTAAATTGTGTCCCCTTGTTCTTACACATCTCTTTTTCTGAAAGATGCTACCCTCCTGGACTTTGTTGATTCCCTTGAGGTACTTGAACATTTCTATCATGTCCCCTGTCCCTCCTTTCATCAAGGGTATACATATTAAGCTCTCTCAGTCTCTCTTCATATGATTTCTGATGCAAACCCTGCACCATTTTAGTTGCCCTCCTCTGGACTGCTTCCATCCTGTCTATGTCCTTGCATAGATGAGGTCTCCAAAACTGCACACAGTACTCCAGATGGGGTCTCACCAACTGTACAGAGGGATAACCACTTCCCTTTTTCTACTTGTGATGCCCCTTCCTATGCATCCCAGTATCCCCCTGGCTCTCCTCACTGACTTCTCCCATTGCTTACCCACCTTTAGATCATCCGATATTACTACCCCCAAGTCCCGTTCCATTTTTGTTGTTGTTAGTACCTCCCCTGCTATTGTGTACTCTTCTCCTGGGTTTTTGTTTCCCAGATGCATTACTTTGCACTTCTTTGCATTGAATCTAAGTTGCCATATGTCTGACCATTTCTCCAACCTTGTCAAGTCCCTTCTCATCCTTTCTACCCCCCCCCCGTGTATCAACTCTGTTACAGATCTTTGTATCATCTGCAAGGAGGCATACCTTTCCCTCCAGACCCTCTGCAATGTCACCTATAAAGATGTTAAAGAGGACTGGACCCAGTACTGAGCCCTGAGGTACTCCACTAGTGACCCCCCTTTCTTCGGAATGTGTGCCACTCACTACTACCTTCTGTGTCCTGTTGTGCAGCCAGTTTGCAACCCAGGCTACCACTCTGGGACCCACTCCCAAGCTGGCTAACTTGATTATTAATCTTTCACTGCAAGACATTTCTGATATACTCATTTGGGAGTCATAGCCCTGGAAATGCAAAAGTTAAGTTTCAGATCTTTTTTTTTTTTTTTACAGAAAAAAGGCACAGACTCAGTCACTGAACGTCTTGCATTTCAAAACTTGCAAAGATAAATTGTTAATTCTGTCAGCTGCAAATATCATCAAACAGTAATGGTGGGCAGTGATAGGCGTATTGTGAAGAGTAACAGTATTTTATCAGTTTTTAATAAACTGAATTTTCAGAATTACCTTACAGAAGAAAATTACCATCTTTAATAAATGTTTTTCACTGAACAAGCCTCCCCTTTGATCAATACAATACCTCCAGGCCTTACATATCATGCATATTACAGCACCGAGCAGATTACAAAACAAAGCAACCTGGTGGGTGTCAAGAGGCCAATGAAACACTGCTGTCTGTGTGTCTAGTCTAACTATCATCAGTTAAGTTCTAACACAGAAAGAGAATGTTTATTTATTTATTTAAAATTTGATAACCGGGAAAAGCACCATGAGCCGAAGCTTATTTCCAGGCGTGACCCTGGGGAACATGGGAACAAAATGACAGAGGATAATATAAAATAAATACAATTTTTGTACAAGATTAACGGCAGACAATAATAGAAAAAAAAAGTTTACATGTACGTTAATAAAATAAAGGTGTTAAAATTGCTACATGAAGAATACATATTACAAGTAAATTATTTTCTCATTCATATTCATTTATCAGAAACTTCGCTCTTGCAAACTTTAAAAGCAGAATGTTGATTGGAATCAATACAGAAATCAGAGATGCCATAATGAGGGAGCAGGTCTTACTTAAAGGTCAAACAAAAACAATGGTGTCTGTGATATAATGAGAACCCAGTAATGCTTTGTGCAGGTGCATGCAAAACTCCAGTTGACTACCTTGCAAATCTCCTAGGGGGCTGGATATTGACACTGCTAAAGACATGGTAGACTGGGCAATGGCATAACTCTGAATGCAACTCTGACAGAAAATAGCAAATAAACATGTTCTACAGCAAGATGTTTATAATTTTTGTTTCATAATTACTGGTGATCTCTATTAATGCAGTGATAATGAGTCTCACAAAATGATGTAATAACTGGGTATGATGTCACCCAATTTTTACTGCATTTTCTATTGCTCACAGTTCTCTCCTTTCATTTTGGGATCTTGAGTGGGAAAGACCACTCTTGTGCCACTGTCAAACAAAACAAACAGTGCCTCACCCGCAGCTCTCATTTTCTTTTCTGTGTCATGCTGTGTCCCTGTCAGCTCACTCTATTAGTGTCTTAGTCACAGAATCAAACCAGCACTCAAGTAAGTAAAGATACCAATAATAAAATTAAATGCAATATTTTTTTGCTTAAAAGAGTCTTCAATGGGAGAGAGTTTTTTTTTATCCAATTGTTTAATCAGGTGAGACACACTAAGCTGAAAGCTTGTTTACAGGTGCAACCTGGGAGCACAGGGAAGTTAAGTGACTTGCTCAGGGTCACACAGTATGCAAGTGGGGGCTGTGGGATTCAAACTCAGGTCTCCAGATTTGCAGCTCAGAGCCTTAAACCACTGCACTATACTGGTTCTTGAACCTGGGACCTGTTCAGGTGAGTGAATGTATGTGTGGGTATACTGGGGTATGTGGGGTGGTGGGTTCTGAGTGGGAGGTTGGAGTGGGGGCTCAGATTGATGAGGGCTGTTTTCTTTTTTGTAGTTAAAAAACACATTAGAAAATGGACTTTTTATTTCCTGGCATCTGTTTGGCTGGTACCCTTGCCTAGGGGGTACATTAACTTTCAATAGATACCCAGGAAATAAAAAGTACCAGCCCCAGTGCCACCTCACCTATTCATGTATCCCTGTGCCCATCCTGCTTCCAGACTGGCTGAAAACAAACAATTTAATTTAAAATCTCAGCCATTTTTTCTCTCACTTGGCGAGAGATACTGGCCCCCAATGCTATGCAGTTCATATACCAGCTGGCTCACAATTCTCTCACACAACCTCAGCTGGGCTCCTTTATATTTACATTTTTTTATGTAATTACTGTGCCCTCTTGAGCAATTCTCCATGACTGTCAATTCCGGAGGTCTCCCTCCAGCGTATCGCTTGCTCACTCCAGAAAACCATTTGTACCAGGATGCCGAGCAAGGCAGCACCCCCTCCCATATGAGAGAAGCAGTCTCCTAGTCTCCATTACTTTTGTCAAGACATTAGCCACACATACAAAAAAGAAAACAGTAAAAGCAAAGCTTTCAGACCGATGAGCTTCATTGAACTGCCTGCCATCCGCACAGTTTTGAAATGTGTAGCGCGTGCCTTTCCAAAGGAAAAAAAACTTTCTTTCCTACTATCTCTGCTCACTGCTGTCATTTGCACTTCTCTCTACAGCCAAGACATAGCCAGCCCCCTGTACTCTACACAAAAATGCCACAATCTGTAACATACTAAGATTGGCTCGCCTCCTTCACCCCACAGACAAGAAGAAAACATTTTTTAGGCTTACTTTTGTTGATGCCGTCTCATTTGCTCTTTAGCTGGGTCCTGCTCACTCTTGTACATCTAACGATCACAACTTTGTCTCTGCACCATCACGCTTAACAAAAAAATCAAACAAAAATAATACTTCCATACAACTGGGGAGGGGGGGAGAGACAACAGACTATTATTAAGTAAGCATACAGCCCCTCTGCCCTAATACTTCCTGATTAGCTATCCCCTGGCAACTGTATTAAATTGTTTGTACACACCTAATACTGGCACCACTTTGAAGCTGCAGTAAAACAAGTTTCTGCCTGTCTTGCTTTGACAGTTAAAAAACAACTTGACGTCTTGTTTTCGATGGTGGGGGGTCAGGAGAACAGAATGGCTCTGTCACCTGGGTGGGGCAGTGGATGGAACAGCACAGAAAATCAAGGACTACTTTGTTAAAAAAGCTTATTTTCTGATATGTCTGTTCATGTTCAAAGTCATTTCATTTTTCATTTTGTAACATAACTAAGATTTACACATATGCCTGTTTTCTAAGCACAATAATACCCTCCAGGGTGGGCAGTATGGGCAATACTGGACCTTCCAGGGGCTACGCCCCTGGGTGGTCTGCTATTGCCCAATACTGCCCACCCTGTTTGGTATTATTGCTTGCTTGAGGACCATTTTCTTTATTTCAGGACTGACAGAGATCGGGAAGGGGATGCCACTAGACACCAGGAATATGTAATTTCTTATGGGGACAGTGATTGGGGAGGGAGGGAGGGGTGCCACTAGACACCAGGAAACAAACAATATTACAAGGACAGTGATTGAGGAGGGGGGGTGCCACTAGGCACCAGGGAATATTTATTTCTTATGGAGACGGTGATTAGGGGTGGGAGGTGCCACTAGACACCAGGGACATATTATTTTATTATCATGGGAACAGTGTTCGGTGGGTGGGGAGTACCACTAGACACCAGGGAGTTATTACAGTTTGATGTGTTATTGACCTCTACTTTTCACAGTCTTTTCCATTTGTACAGTAAAGTTTGAACTGTAAAAAGCTGTGAATGGTTATTTTCAGATCAAACTATCCTTACATTAGTGAGTGATGGGTGAAATGATTCTCAATACAAAAACACACATTCACCCTGTAAATTTCAAAATTGTAAGTCAAAAATCATTTTAATTATGTGACATATACCTAAATACAAATCTTTGCTCATTCCTTACCAAGCAATATTTCTTTAGGAACCCATTTTTAAAATGGGGAAAAAACAAGATGGTTGACATCATGTACAGTATTTCTTTGAGAACCAACAGTAAATCCTTAACTATTTACAGTTTGAATGTTTGTTTTTTACCCATCTGTCTAGTGACTATCACATAAATCATTATAATTAAAATATTTTATGATCTCTTTTCACTAAACGATCCAAAGGCACAGCCTTGGCACAGACCCCATCATGCCTGAAAATTTCAGTAATAAATTTTGTACCATCTTGGCTATAGATGAAGGCAAAATAAATAGGAGAAAAACAGTTTTTTTATGTTTTTACCACCCAATATCTCAAAAACCATCTAAGTTGCTGCTACAAAACTTTTCACATTTTGAAACTCTGGTAGAAGGTAGCCTGAGACATGGGCGTCAGCGGAGTGGGCACCTACAATAGCAGCGACCCAATCCCCGGTGCATGTCATCGGGGCTACAGTAGAGTAGGGTGACTGGATGGAGGGATCAGCGAATATAGCGACGGGATGTCGCTATACATATGCGTGTGGGGGGATTGACCACACAAGCTAGGGGCAGGAGTGGATGTGAGGGGTGGTGTTGCTGAACCAACCCCGTGGCATGGTGGGTGGGTTGATGGTGTTGGTGGGCAAGGTATTGGGTTCGGGTCCTGGCACTGGTGAGCTTTTGTTGCCCCCAGCCCAAATCTTTTTTTTATGTTTTTTACCCCCCTGAAATGCACCCCCCTGGAGTTGAGAATCCTTAAGTAGGGGGTGAGTGGGGTGAAACCCCCCTGCAGGGGGCACAGCCTCCTGCATGAAACATTTAAAAAGTTAGTCCCTGGTGCTGTTTTGCTGGGCTCTGGGGTGTCAGAATTCTGAAATTAATTTTCAGTACTCTGACTTTGCGATAATGGTGATCGCCTTTAGGCTTTCGCCATTATCACATAAACCCCTGGTAGACTGACTGTGCATGCCAAATATTTGGCTATTTCATCAGAGTATGCAAAAGTTATTTAGGTGCAAAAAATTTGAGTTTAACATAGAAACACAGAAACGTAGAATGGTAACAGTAGAAGGAGACTAAAGGTCCATTCAGTCTGCCCTTGAGATCCCAAGATCCTAGGTGATCCTGGGTCCTAGCTAGTAGAGTGCCTTGCGAATTTGATTCTAGCGTACTGCTTATCCCAACCCCATTTGAATGCTGATACAGTCCTAGCTCCTACCACCTCCACAAGTAGTTTGTTTCATGGCTGCACAATCCTTTATGAGAAATAATGCTTCCTAAGATCCCTCCTGGAACTCCCACTCCTCAGTTTCCATCTATGCCCCCTCATATTTGAATTGGGAGCCTTGGTGAATAGTTCAGCATAGAGTTTTGAATTTAAACCCCTCATGTACTTAAAGGTTTCTATCGTATCCCCACTTTCTGTCCTAGAGTTAAGTGAGCACATGTTTAATGCCTCCAGCCACCCCTCATATGGCAGACACTGAAGCCCCTGTATCATTTTTGTTGCTTTTCTCTGAATGGTCTCTATCTTGTCCCAATCCTTCTTAAGGTATGGTCTCCAAAACTGTATACAGTATTCCAAATGGGGTCTCACCATAGATCTGTACAGTGGAAGAATCACCTCCCTGTGCCTACTGTCAAATCCTCTCCCTGTGCATCACAGCATTTTGTTGGCTCTACTATATGCTCCATTGCATTGGCTGGTTTGTTTAAGGGTGTCACTAATAATAACTCTTAGATCTCGTTTCTCTTTTGAGTCACTGAGTTTGACCCCATTTAGCGAATAGGTTGTTCTAGGGTTATTCCTGCCAATATGCATAACTTTACATTTCTTAGCATTAAATTTCAGCTGCCAGATACTAGACCATTGTTTTAACCTTTTCAAATAATTTTATATGATTCTCACTGCTTCTTTGCTGTCCACCCTTTCCCCTAATTTAGTGTTGTCTGTGAACAGTGCAATCTTACCCTGGATACCTACTCATATGTTGCTGATGAACACATTAAACAGGATTGGGCCTAAGACCAAGCCCTGCAGGACCCCACTCATTACTTCTCTCTCCTCTTACATCTCCCCATTGACCACCACCCTTTGCCTCCTTCCATCCAACCAGTTTCCCATCCACTTAACAATGCAGCTCACTTCTAGCTTCTTCAGCAAGCGTTTGTGTGATACTGAATCAAAAACTTTACTGAAGTCAAAATAGAGGAGATCCATGGGTCAGACACTATCTGCTTCTCTAGATACCCAATCAAAGAAAGTAATCAGGTTTGTTTGGCATGACCGACCTGTAAAACCATATTGTTTGTCATCCTGTAGGCCATGCTTATCAAAGTAGTCTGTTAGGTCTTGTTTAATCGGGGCCTCCATTTGCATTCCTTGCACTGATGTGAGGCTGACCAGCCTTTGGTTACTGGCCTCTTACCTGCTACCACCCTTATGCAGAGGCACCATGTCGGTTCTTTTCCAGTCATTATATATGACTCCCATCTGGAGAGATCGGTTAAACAGGTTCATGAAGGGGCCTGCTAACTCACTCACTAACTGTTTAATTATCCTTGGATGTATTCCATCCAGAGCAGGAGATTTGTCGATCTTTAAATGCTGAAGCACCTCTCTGACCCTGCCTGTGGTAGTACTTGGTGTTTCCATTTTTGGCACTCCCCTGATACGTCCTGTAATGCTAGTGCCACGGTCAGGCATTGGGCCACTGTGTTTGTTCATGACCACTGAAGTCAGAAAGGTGGTCTTCTGCCTGTCCACTTCCACAGTTCCATGTGATAACGGTGATCACAGAATAACGATTGCCATTATGGCGAGTGTACATCACTGAAAATTAGTTTCGGTGATGCACACTCATAGCAAATGTGAAGAGGGCACCTGAGATCTGCAGTAGTTTCTTTAATGCGGGGGGCTGTGCCCCCTGCACCACCCCATGCACCCCCTACTAAAAAATTATCAACACCAGGAGGGTGCATGTTGGGGGGCGAAATACTTGAAAAAATAAAAAGTTACCTACCATCAAAAGATGTACAGCACCATGCTGAACCCAAACCCTGTACCCTACACATCCCAATTGACCACCCTCCCCACCATGAGCAGCTGCCTACTGCACCCACTCCCAAATACTTCCCCCTCCCCGCCACATGCATATACGTGCGTACATCCCATCTCCCTACCTCACCCAACCAGGTATCTGGTAGCTACCCTGCCAGATAGCCCTGAACACAGTCACCATGATTGAGTCACCCTTTTTGAAAGCACTCAATCGTGGTCACTGTGTTCACTAGCTACCCTCTTTCACTGTTCTATCCCCATCCCTGATTTTAACTATCCCTCCACCCTTCTTTCTCTTTTCTTACAAATATCTGAAAACCTGTTTCTTCCCTTCCCTGACATCTTTAGCTATCAGGAGTTCCACAGCTGCATTTGCTTGTCTCACTGACGATAACAAATTAGTCTTATTATTTCTTAGTATGTAATCCTCCCATAGATTGTTACCCGGCTTACTTTTGAGATTGCAAAATGTTTCCCTCTGGACCCTAATGGCTGTCCTAACTTGACTTGTGAACCAAATGGGGTGTTTGTGTCTGTTTCTTTTGGTCACAGTCCTTGTACATGCCTTTGTGGCCTCTATGATGGTTTGTTTAATCATTCCCCAAATGTCTTCTACTACAAAATGTTGATAAATCTTAGTTATTATCTTACTAATTCACTAATTCACTCATTTTATCAAAATTTTCCCCTCAGAAATTTAGGACTTCTGCCCTTGATGGGGATTTGACATCCTTCAGGGCTATTTTAAACCAAACCGAGTTATAGTCGCTGTTCGCCAGTGGCTCCTCCACTCTGACTGCCTCAATTTTTTCAGAATTAGTGAAGGCCACATCCAAGAGGTTGTTCTGCCTAGTAGGACTGGTGACTAACTGTATGAGAAAGCAATCCTTTAAGGCTTCTACCACTAATAGACTCCATGATGATCTAGCCACTGGGATGTCCCAGTCCACATCTGGCATGTTAAGATCCCCCACTACCACTAGTTCTCCTTTTATTGACATTTCTTTGATTTCCTCCAAAAGCTCCTTATCTTTATCCTCCTCTTGGTTTGGAGATCTATATACCACCCTGACCTGGATTTTCTTTCCTGAGGATGAACTAAGCTGAACCCACAGGGATTCCACTCCTTCTCTAAGGTTCATTTTGCAGGATGTGGCCTCTATCCCCTCCTTAACATAGAGTACAACTCCTCCCCCATTGACACCTATCCTGTCTTTCCTAAAGAGTGCATACCCTGGGACTGTGAGATCCCAGTCATTGTTGTCAGATGCCCAGGTCTCTGTGACTGCCACAAGATCCATACAGGACTCCGCCATCCATGCCTGAAGGTCACTCATCTTGTTTCCCAGACATCTGACATTAATGCACACCCTGTCCATGAGCCTGTGACTGAATTTTTGCTTCTTCCACCTGGCAAATTCCTCTGTTTCCCATTATCTTGAACCCTTTTTTGGTTCTTCAGCTCCTTTTTCTGCTTATTCTGGTTGTAGATGTGGTGTGATTCAGTATGTCTTGATTGTGGGGGAGTGGTGACTAAGTTCCCATCTTCTAAACTATCACTGATAGGCTTCCTAGTGCCATACTCCCCTTTGCCTAGTTTAAACTCCCGAGGTGAATGTCAAACTTTTGTCCTAATGCACTCGTTCCTTACCTGTTTAAGTGAAGTCTATCCGGTTTGAATAGTCTTTTATCCCAGAAGCTCTCCCAGTCGTCTATGACATGGTAACCTTTTTTCCCTGCCCCATTCCCATAACCAACTGTTGAAATCCTCAATTTTCTCCTCTCTGATCCTGTTCATGTCAACACCTTTTCCCCTACTGGAAGGATCTCTAAGAAGGTTAGTGAGGCTGTCCATACTACTCGTCACTCCCCCAGCTTTTGGAAGTTTAGCTTGACTTCCTCCACTGTCTGGTTCACTAGGTTGTTCGTGCCAAGATGGGTAAGAATTTTTATTCCTTCATCTGCCCAGTCTATTACCCTCTCAGTTTTTGGGGTTTCTCTCTTGGCTGGGGTGTCAGGGAGGCTTGACTCCTCTAATGATAGAGTCCCCCAGAATAAGTGTTTATTTTTGGTTCTTTTTCTTCTGCTTCCATTTATGCCCCTCTGTAACCTTTCCTCCATTCTGCCTTGTTTCCTCGGTAGAGTTTGCTTCAAATTCTGCTTTCTCGGCCCCTGTGTTCTGCACCTTCTCCAAGACTTTGACGTGATTTGTGGTTGAAATTTCTGCTGGTCCCTTCAGATTCCTTGTCTGTCTGCTCCCTTCTTGTCCCACCACTTTCCATCTCCCTTGGCCAGCGGGCCTCTGGGGAAAGGGATGGGGCCGTGTACCCCAGTAAAGTTGATGGTGCCGTCTGGCAATTTCTCTTCTTGCCTCCTCCAGCTGAGCTTGAAGCTCATTCAGGTTTCTGCATATAGGACAGTGCCCAATCCCCCACAGTAGTCCCTGGAACACAAGTGTCCCACACCTCTGGCAACTAATCACATCCATTTCTCCTGTAATGCAGATCTTCTTGTACGTAGTGGCAACAATCCTCCCCTTGCAGATCTTCTTCTCTGGTAGTAAAGTGCTAGCTCCATAGTCAGCTGCCTTCTTCGCCTTGCTTTGATAGCAAGATTCCTGTCTGCCAAAAGCTACATAGAAGTGCTGATCCAACCCTAATTATAGGGATGCTACTGTACAACTATAATACATTATAGAGGCACAGTCGCACCTGTAAATTAGATTAAGCACTTCTGTGTTAAACCTACATTTTTGCACCTTAATAACGTTGCCCGTGTTCACCCAATTAACATGAAACTTGAAAAGCACAGCCTGTGTACCTGGATCTCTTGATCCTGTACATTTCATGTAGATTGGTTCAGTGTGGATAGAGTTAGAGAGGTGCAAATAAACACAAAAGTCTCGGTTTTTGAAAATCTTAAGACTTTTTTTGCCATCTGATAAGTCAAAAAATAGGAGGCTTTGAAACCTGAAACTTTCAGGTTTGATAAAGCTTGATCCAAGCTATGTACACTTGTGGTTTTTAGGTCCAACTGTTATGCAGTGTTTACATTATTTAAGAAAATTGTTCCTTTCTTAGCATGCATAGTTCAAACAATCAACGTTCTAAGAATAACTGAAATTTTGCAACAACAGCTGGTTGCATTATACAACACAACTATCATTTACTAATGAATGACAGCTGTGTTGTATAATGCAACCAACTGTTGTCATCACACATATGTCAGGGATGGGGCTACTGCCATTATAGCCCTGCCATCCTGACTGTACCCTGAATAAAGTGTTATCTGCACAAAGGGGCTCCAATCCCCGGTGGCAGTATATTTATGTATTTATTTATTTATTTATGCAAAAGCCAACACCAGGATGCCAACCTCTGGTGTTGGATGCACACCCCATAGCTGGTTGTTTTATCTATGGTGCCAACACTGGGAGGCCCAATCCCTGTGTCGGCATTTACAACCCCTCTTCCCAGCATTGTGGACACTGGGAGCCCACCCCCAGTGTCCTGAAATAGTTTTATTCATTTTCTCCCTCCTGAAAGGAAAAAAAGTCCTGTTATGTCTTTGTTTTTTACCTGAAAAAGAAAACTGTCCCTCATCATCCTCATTGTCCCTCCCCCATCCCAGCCCTCCACTGAGCACCCACTACCCCACATACCCCACACCCTCCGTATACTTACCTGCGGGGTCATATCTGTCATCATCTATGGACCAAGACATGTCTGTACTCTTCAAAGCTGAACCATGAACTGAGAACTCAAGGTAAGTGCCGAAAAATGTATTTCAATGGCGTTTTGAATGTATGTGCATAACTTTGCCATTTTTAGGAATTTTTTCACCAAATTTTCAACATAACCTTTTTGGGACCCTGCCTCATGAGCAAGGCTGATGGGGAAGGTGCTGTAGCATGCAACACCATCCCTGACCTGGGTAGAGATGGAGCAGTGTTTTGGTGTGGATGCCACACCCTGTGATGGGTCAGGGAACCTCACCTACAAGGTATTGACATGTGTGCCGGGACGTGTTGGGTCCATGCACTGGGACAGGACTGTCTCCAGTATTGTAGTTATCTCAGTTTGTGCAGGTTTCAAAGGACCTGAGCAAATGAAGATACAGTTCCACTATTAGAAAAAGATGGAGAATTCTTTGCAAAAAACTACATCAATACAGACATTAGGGTTATAGAATGCAAAGCGCATGAAGAAGGGAAATGAAAAACATTAGGGATTTGGATCTCTGCAGTATTGTTGAATCAGTGGTGGGGTCTTACTTGGAGTTGTCAACCCTAATGCCCACCCCTTCCCCGATCAGATGAGGTCAAAAGTGATGTATTCATGAAGGGCCTGTAGGGCCCTGCATGCAAAAAGCACTGAAAGATTATGTTGGCCATGCTGTATTACTATGAGGCACTAAGTTGGAGCTGTACCTTGTGCTTTGGATAGGAGGCTATGGAATGGGGGAAGGGGTGAGCATTAGGGTTGACATCCAGGTCTGCCCAATGGCACCCCCAGCCCTGTCACTGACCTTCTCACAGACATACTAGTTATCCACCACTTACGCTGAACCCTGTGGGTGGGTGGGTGGCCAGCCTTGCCAGTCATGATTAAGCATGCAGGGGGTGCTGGAGAAGATCAGCCTGGCATCCATTTTCCTTCAGATTTTGTTCCCATCAGCTATAGCATCAGGACATGTGCACCAGCATGTCACACTCCAGCCTTTCCCCTCGGTAGCAAGCTCTTCCACTGCACTATTGCCTGGCCTCCACTAGGTGGCAGTTTCTGCAGCGGGAACTAGAATCCCCTTTCCCCGAGGAAGGAGAGTTGTCACCGGGCACTCAGTCCTCCCTCACCCTCCTGTCCCATCAAGATACCCTCATCTGTTCCCAAACCTGGGTCACCAGGGTGGAGGGTGGAAGTGCAACTGCTCCTGCACTGAACCAGCTAATGATATTTTAAAAGGGGTAACATGGAACCTTAATGGAAGAAATTCACCCATTAAGAGGTATCATATCTTAAATAAACTTTAACAATTAGATGTAGACATAGTACTGTTAAAAGAAACAGAAAAAGTTAAAAAGAGGTTGGTTAAGCCAAGTTTTTTTCCCCAGAGTACTTCAGGAAATAGTAATGAGGTAGCCATTGTCATGGGATCTCCTTCCTTAAATAAGACACATAGACCTTCTTTGGTGCTCAGTCAGCATAGTTTATTAACATAAAACCTTACATCCTTTTTTCCACCACAGATCCATTGCAACCACATAACATGACTATCGGCTCTCTGGGTGCAAACCCCCTAGGAGCCAGCGCATCTAGGTGCACACCCACTCTGTGTTCTGTGTTTCATCCTGGCCACATACCCGCTGGGCCCCGTGTTCTTTAATCTGTGACTTCCCTCCCTCTCCCTCCCATCCCTTTATTCTCTTTCCTCTTCTTTTTATTTGCCATTCCATCCATTCCCAGCCACTCACTACTATCCACCTTCAGCAGTCCCCCTATGGCCATCTACTCCACTTTACTCCCCCCAACCACCACTTAACTATTGGGAGGGAGGCAGGGCAACTGGTCTTGCAACAGAAGAAGGGTGAACTTCCTTTCTCTCTGTTTTTAAACCCCTTTCCCTTTGGTGTACTTCTCTCTTACCGATCACTAACCTCCCCCCTTGCCCCACCCCCTTTTTTGTCAACCTTCCTCCCTGAATCCCTCCTACCCCTTCCACCCTTTCTCCCTCCCCTTCACTTCTACTCTTTAGACTGGCACCAGGTCAGGTCAGGTGACCCCTGACAATAGTGGCTGCCATTGATTCATTCTGGCAACCCATTTTGTCATGGGATTCCCTTCCTTAAATATGACATACAAAGTCCTTTTTGGGTGCTCAGTCAGCATATTTTATTAACACAAAACCTTACATCCTTTTCTTCCACCATAGATACATTGCAATCACATAACATGACTGTAATTGTCACCACCACTTTCTTGTAACCATTTTTCCTTGGCTGCACACCTGAGCCACCACCTATCAGCCTTCTGGGTGCAAGCCCCCAAGGCACCAACACGTCTAGGTGCACACCCTGTTCATGTTCCTTCTTTTATCCCATCTCAGTACCCCGGGTCCTTTGTTCTTAAATCTGTGATTCCCCCCTTCCCCTCCAACTCCCTTTATTCTCTTTACTCCATTAGACCATCTTCAGCTACTATGATGGATGATGGGCTCCCCCCATATATATCTACCATTGTTTCTTTCCTCCAGAGCCCCTTCCAGCTGCAAAGTGAAGAAGTCTAGCCCTATATCCATCAGATGCACCCCATTAGGCCAATAAAGCCCCACACACTCCTGGGAAATGTCCCAATGTGTAATGATCATCCCCACTACTCCCTAGACCATAGCAGCCACCTTCCTATTCAGCATCTTCCAGCCCCCTCAATGGCCCTCATGACCCTTGCCTGCCACCAAACTCTCCTTGGCACTATCTCAAACCATCTAATTATCACCTCTGGCCAGCACATCCTAATTTTTTCCAAGTCCCACTTTTACCTTGCACTTAGCATCTACTCAAGGCCTGACCCCCACAAGTCATTGCTTCCCCAATGAATTACTAACATGTCTGGCTTTGGAAGCTTCACTTTCAAATCCCCTAATGACAGCAACAGTTGAGCCCACCACATGCCCTGAATACCCCTCAAATGTACCTTCTCTGCTCCCAAACTTAGTCACAGTTGTCTCCCCCTGGGCCTCACAGCTGCCTATCTCTCCCCACAATAAATGAATGAGTGGCCACAAATCCTGACTTTTTCCTTTCAGCCTGCTCTGCAAGAACACAAACAACAATTAGTTAAATATTTTCCTAGTATACATTCTCTAGCTGTCCAAGCTCCATCTATCTACTTGTTTTCCAATGCTCCTGACCCCAGATTTTGCAGCTGTCTCTGATGCTGCCCCTATCTACTGTAAATGTATGGGATGAGAATCCTGATGCAACCTCCCCCAGAAATCCCAATCCTTTCTTCAAAACTGCTACTAGCTGGTAACTGATGATGGGCTCCATATTCCTGTGAACAAACAGCGGCCCACCCCCAGGTGGTCTGGTTGCCTAGAATTCCCACAAGGTGTGAACTGGGCACACCTGACCTCTTTCCTGCTTCTTCATCATCACCATTACTCTGTTCCTTGCCTGATTTGTCTTGTACCTGCCCAGCCACAGCTCCACCCTAACCTTGAACCATTGTACATCCTCACAAAGCAGCCCCCTGTGCCCAATTTTTCCACCTTGGGCTACCACCTCACTAACCCAGAATGCCCCATGGAACATCACTAAAAAGACTGATGAAAAAATTCACACCTCATAGTGAGAGTGGCATATGCTCCCCAATGCCTCCACAAGCCTGCCAAGTAATCATTCTGAAGTCGGGTGTCTACCATCCAGGCTCTCCATTTTTATCCTTTGCCAACCTTGCATCATCCTTCTGACCCCAGGAATATTTCCCGAATCTGAGCCCTGATCCCTCCAGAGAACCTGCCCACACTGGTACATGCTTTTGTAACTTCCAGGCTGGATTACTGTAATGCCCTGTACCTTGGGTTATCTGGAGTCAATCTCTGCAGACTGTAGCTGGTGCAGAATGCGGTGTCGAGACTATTGACAGTAGTACTAATGTGGCACATGTGGCTGGCAAGGAGGCAGTGGTGATAGTTCCATTTGTTTTGTACACAACCTAGTCATCATATTCAGTATCACTGTTTACTGGCTATTGTTCATGTTCGGGGTTGGACTCACATAATTCAGTGTTTGTGAAAATTGGGAAATTGACAACATTCATTTGAGAAATGTAAGCCGTTCCACATTTGCAGGACTTATCAGTGTTCTGTGGTCAGTAACTATTCTTGCAGATGCACTAAAAATGCATTCTGAATATACACTTGAAGGTGGACAACTGAGGTTAATTATTGCAAGATTTTCTAGATCTGGCCATATTGTTCTCTTTTGTTTCCAGTACAGTAATGGATCTTCTTCAAGACCAATCACAGTATGGTCTGCAAAGCACTCCAGGATCATTGTGCTGTGTAAGATGGTTACCAGTCTGGCAGATGAACCTGCTGCACTTTCTTTACAGGATATCACTCCATGTTGTTGTAGACAACTCAGAAGTTATTTGCCTTTCTGACCCTGAACATAGGATACATGAGAAGTACAGTAGTTGTAGATGTTTTTTCCCTCACTGATGACATGGCTGACTGTGAAGAACTGATAGATGTGTTATTGTCTGTGCCAGAGGCACATTCTGATGGTTAAGCTGGATTTGACTGCTCTTCATCATTTAATGGGGTTTGTAGGGCAATGTCACATATAGCTAGCAGATCTCTCCAATACTCAATGTCTTCCCCTGCAGGAAGGATGGCTTCTATGTTCCCTTTAAAGCAGGGATCTAGCAATGCATCCAACACATAGGTGTCATTCTTAAACATGGTATTTACTGTCTAATCAGTCAACAGTCTGAGACTCAAGTCATCTGCCAGCATGGTGTCATCTTTTGACTGAAAGCCTTTCTTTATGCCATCAAGGAAAATGTGAAGAAATCTGATTTGAGGAAGAATTTGACTCAGAGTTGCACTGTCTGCACTGACATCATGTTTGGCAGCCTCAAATGACCCCAATAAGGTGATTAAAGATTCCAGTAGAGTCCAGCTACAGGAACTGAACATGATGTCTACTTTACCTATTTGATTCTGCATGGTGTAGTAATGAGCAGCTTTGTTCTGTTCAAGAAGCCTTTCCAGCATATAACATGTAGAATTCCAGTGGGTTGGAATGCCCTGCTTTAATGTATGCAAGAGTAAGTTGTTTGACCTCTGCAGCTCTTTCATGATTTTTTGTGCTTTCAGAGAGTGGTTCAAATGCCCACATATTTTCCTAGGAGGACCTAACAGGTTTTCAATATTTCCATGTCCATTTAAGAAACTAATGATCAGAAGATTTAAACAATGTACAAAACAAGGCATGTGGTGGTAGTTGCTATCTCTAACAGTCTTGACTATGTTGGCACCATTATCTGATACTATGAACCCTGGAGATAAGGAATACAGAGTAAGCCATTTCTGGGATTGATTTTGCAGCTCCTGCAAAATATTCATAGTAGTGTATTTTTTTTTCAAAAGTGGTAAAACATAATATAGCCTGCTTCCTACTAATTATAGTAGATCATGGATTATTACTTTCTGGCTTGAAAACTTGCCCGGTGAGCTGTAACAGTCATGTAGTCAATTGCTTGGTTGCTGGTCCATATGTTCATGGTTATGTGAACCTGCTTCACCTCAGCGAGTTTCAAATGTTTAATGACTGCACTACACAAATCATACAACTGTGGAACAGCCTTTTTTGAGAAATATGTTCTACAGGAAATGGTGTATTGCAGTTCAATCCAGTTCATGAACCTGAGGAGACCTTTTTGGGCAACAAGCAAAAGGGAGCTGACAATCAGCCAACAGCTCTGCAATGGCTTTGTTTAATAGCTGGCATGTTGGATGCTTGCAGGTAAATTTTGATGTCCTCGCAACACTTTGTTTTAGTTTTAGTTTATGAGAATGATGAGATGTTTTTAATTTTGGGGGGCAGTACTTTGCACACCTTTTTCTCATGGAGTGCTACTGTGGGATTTTGCAGTACTTGATGGTGTCAGGAGAAAACAAACTATGTTTGTCTTGGAAGATTGCAAGGACAGATCAAATGATTCAATGTCAGTTCCTGCTTCCAGTTCACTGTCACTATGGTCACTACCACCATCACCTCCACTACCGCCCATACCAACCACACTGTCCCTTGCCTGCCCCACACACTTGTGTGTTTTGCCTTTGCATGTCATATCATTACTGATATTCCTAAATATCCCACTTTGCCACCACAACTGAATCTTTTTGCACAGACTGCATACAGCTTCAGAGTTGTCTGTAGGGTCAATATAAAATAAATTCCTCACTAAAGATTTACCCTTTGTGCTTTGTACTATGATGCCTGGCACTATTTCTTGTACAGTCAAGGGACATGGAGGAAACCCTACACTGTAATTTCCTTGTTCTCATGAATGTTTCTCATTCATATTCAACTTATTCTTATGTTTAGCATATGATTCTTTTCTGCACTTGCCTCTCATGCCCTACAGTGGCATCCTCTCCTACCCCCTCATCAAAACTACAGACCTCTTCCCCACAAGACTCAAATGAACTGGATGTGCCATCATCATCATATGGGACATAGCCTGGTCTATCCCATTCCCAGTCCCCACTATCGCCACCATCTTTATTAGCATTTGTGCCTCAGCATCTAAGCTTATATTTGAGGAGGATGCCTCCTTGTCCTTGCATGCTGCTTCTGCTTCAGCAGCTGGAAGTATCCTGGCACATGTGGCAAAATGTTCAGTACCTCTAGAAGTAACTCATGTCAGTTCTTTTTGAAACTCTACTATTATTTCATTGCTAACATGCTTTATTGGTTCAGGACGACATTTAGTGCCAGTCCTGCTGATGTTATTATTGTCACCATGTTCTTCATTGGTGCTAGGATTTATATTGTTCACATCATTTTCAGTTGCATATGTAGAAGCATTGTGCTTCCCTTAAGTAGACTTTGACTGGGAAACATGAGACATAGTAGACACAGCCATGGCTTTCACCTGCCACAGAGAGACATTACACGCAGTGTAGCTATGACAGGGCTTAGGGCACCTAACAGATTAACAGACAGTGTAATATAGTCATAATTACTTTCACTAAACAGCAGAGAGGCACAGAGTAGCTATGTCACAGACAGGGCACGGGACACCTAACAGACAGTGTGTGATACAACCAAAATGACTTTAACTATACTACAAAGACACACAGAGTAGCTATGTCATAGACAGGGCTCAGAGCAACTAACAGACCTATGTAATACATCCTAAATGGCTTCACTATAATGTAAAGAGACACATAATATTAGCTATGTCAGAGACAGGGCTCTGGGCACCTAATAGACAGTGTATATACAGCCTAAATGGCATTCACTATACTGCAGAAACACACAGAGCAGCTGTGTCTGAGACAGGTTCAGTGTACCTAACAGACAGTATATAATACAGCCTAAATGGCTTCACTATACTGCAGAAAGACAGAATATTAGCTATGTCAGAGACATGGCTCTGGGCACCTAACAGACAGTGCGTATATAGCCTAAATGGTTTTCACCATACTGCAGACACAGAGTAACTATATGTCACACATAGGGCTCATGGCACCTAACAGACAGTGTGTAATACAGCCTAAATGGCTTTCACTATACTGCACAGCCTCTGAGTAGCTATATCACAGACAGGGCTCAGGGTACCTAACAGACAGTGTGTAATACAGCCTAAATGGTTGTCTCTATACTGCAGAAACACACAGAGTAGCTATGTCACAGACAAGGCTTAGGGCATCTAACAGACACTGTGTAATACAGCCTAAATGGCTTCACTATACTGCAGAGAGACACAGAATATTAGCTATGTCACAGGTAGGGATCAGGGCACCTAACAACAGACAGTATGTATTTGTAATACTGCTTACTGTACATGGCTTCACTATACTGCAAAGAGATACAGAATATTAGCTATGTCACAGACAATGCTCAGGGTACCAAACAACAGACAGTGTGTATTTGTAATACAGCCTAAATGGCTTTCACTAAACTGCAGAGACACACAGCATAGCTATATGTCACAGACAGGGCTCAGGGTACCTAACAGACAGTGTGCAATACAGCCTAAATGGCTTTCACTGTACTGTACAGACTCAGAGTAGCTGTGTCACAGACAGGGCTCCTGGCACCTAACAGACAGCATGTAATATACCGCAGCCTAGATGGCTTTCACTATACTGCAGAGAGACACACAGAGTAGCTATGTCAAAAACAGGGCTCGGTGTACCAAACAACAGACACTGTAATATAGCCTAAATGGCTTTCACAGCTGCTGCCAGCAATGAATGCCTTTCCCTCCCCTTTCTCCTTCTCTCCAGAGTACTGCACTTGATCCCCCAGTTATTCCCCCTTCAGTCCACAACCCTTGCTCCTTAGCCTCCTTTGTGGACTAAAGTTTGTGCTTCTGTTTGCTTTTTTTAAGGTATAAACTTTTTTTTTCTTTTTTTGCCGTGGTTGCAGCAAGCACCAATTGCACCCTCTCCCACAAAACTCCAGATCTATTCGGTGCACTCATACAGCAGACAGGGAGCTCAGACACCAGCACTGAACAATCAGATTGTCAAGTTGGTGTCATGTGCTCCTTTCTGCTGTGAGGACCCCACAGGCTGCCTTTAATGCCTGTTTAGAAGTTTGGAAGAGTCCCAGTACCCTGCAGGCTTCCTGTAATGCTGGTTTAAAATTTCAGTTACCCGTTACCTGACCCCTTACCAGTGCCCACAGTACCTGACCTGTGATGTACACTGTTATGTTGGGTAGGGTAGTAAATTGCCCAAACTACCCTATCCAGCAAAGAAACATTGATACTCGACCTACCTGCTCCAGCTACCTGACCTGTAGTACATCCCTAATAGAATCCCATCTTCCTGTTGCCTCCACACCATAGCAATGGAAACAAAAATAAATCCCTACAAACCCCCCATGGAAACTGTGCTGGATCCAGGATCTAACCAAGCAAATGGATCCCCAATAAGGCCCTCTCTGCAAGTGTTGCAGTGGATGCAAGTGGCAAGCCAGCTACAGAAACAGACCAGGCCTGTGTTAACCCTCAAGCTGGCCAAACCCTCGCACTCCACTGGCATATACTTGGGTTGCCAGGGAGAAGTGGAAACATCCTCCCATTGCCCCTGATTGGAGCATCCCACAGGATGAAACCACATTCCCCTGGGACCTCCTCAAGTCAAACTCGCTTACCAGAAAAACCTTTTCTCCTTTCCCTGCTCTTGTCCCTGCGCAGTCATTATCTCCCTTCCTCTCATTCTGCCTCTTTTTTTTTATTAATAAACCTCTCTCTGAGTGAAGCTGCAGGCCACCCTCGACCACTAAATCTGCTTTACAAAGAACTGCTGTTCTACCCTTCCACCTGTTCCCAGCTCTTTCAGCTCTTTATTTGAATGCTCTGACTTTCAAGGAGCACACAACCTCTTATAAAATTAATTGTTTTCACTATTTAGCAACAGATGTGTTTGTCACAGCAAGATTAGACTCAGAAGTTTTACTTTACATTTCTAACTGAATACAAGCACACAGAGGATAGCCCCAAACCTCCATCCTTTTTGCTGGAACCACACTGCTGCCTCCGCAGCCCCCAGCTGCCCTGTGTCCCAAAAACCACTGACTGATGTACGAGTAAGTTTAATTTTTCCATTCCCCCTCTCAACTCGTCTAACAACAGAAGAATGATGAACTTCCTTTCTCTCTATTTTTAAACTTCTTCCCCCTTTGGTGTGCTTCTCTCCTACCAATCACTAACCTCCCACTTGATCTCACTCCATTTTGTGCCAGTCTTCCTCCCAGAATCCCTTACTAACCCTCAATTCCTCCCATCCCTCCCCCCTCTGCTTCTACTGTTTATACTGACACAGCTCAGGTCAGATGACCCCTGACAATAGAGGCTGCCATTCATTCCAGCGACCCATTTTTGTTGAGAAAGAACATTAAAGGGCAAATCTTAGATAAGCAATCAGACACAGAGGGGAGAATCCTCTTGATTAAAGTAGCAGGAAAGGAGTTGGTTATAGGCTTGCTATATACTCTGTTCCAATGTTTTAGGGCATATTTAGGAGAGGTGAATAAAATAATTTACCTCTGGAACTGTGAACATGTACTACTGGAAGGGGACATGAATTGTCTGCATAAAGGTACACTAGATTAAACAGAAAGGATGAGAAGTTGGGACAATTATAAATCAAGAGTCTTCAATCTTTTTTTCTCAGTAAATGGATTACTAGATGTTTGGAGACAGACTCATGGGAACAAGAAAGAAAGAATTCACAGGTTATTCAAGTAGACATAATCTGTATTCCATGTTAGATAACATTATGATATCTAAAGATCTAGCAATAGCATGTGACTTTTTTCCCAGACTAAGAGAGAACCTATGGCTATGTAAGATCACAACTCAGTGCACATTGTAGTATTGATAGGATATCAAATCTATAGGGACTCTATAAGAAGAATTAATGATAATCTCTTCAAGGAACATGCATTTGTCAACAAAATTGAGACATGCATTTGGAACTTTATGTATAATGACATTTCAAGTAGTAGTATCATACTGTCCTGGCATGCATTTAAATCAACAGTAGGAGGATATATTATTTCAGAAGTTTCAAGGAGAAATAAAGAAAGAAAACAGAAATGGTGTGAAGTGGAAGAAACACTGCTAAAACTAGAAAAAGAAGTAAGACATTGTAATAACTTTAAACTGGAGGAGTATGAGAATCTTTAAATCTAATAGACTATACAGAACGCTATCAAATTAAGAAATAGTTGGATAAAAATGAACAACTGATATTTATCAAGTGAACAAGCAGGAAGGACACTAGAAGAACAAAATAAAAATAGTGACAATACAAATTGAACAAGGGGCAATTAAAACAAAGGCAGAGGAAATAAAAGAACGATTTGAGGGTTTATATGAAACTTTATATAAACCTGAATGTTTACAAGGAAAGGCAGAGCTAGATTACTATGGTAATTGGATTGCACATTACAAAACAAACAAAAAAAGAAGACATGATAACAGAAATGGAAATAATAGCTTCATTATCTCCTGTAACTGAAAGAGAAATTAATAACATAATGGCTCAAATGTTCAAAAAAAAGTATCCAGGTCTGGATCGTTACACATTAGAATGTTATATCACCTTTCAAAAGGGTTGACACCTGTTCTGGAAGTACTTTTCTGACCTATTCAATCAGATAAAGTACAACCAAATGCATTTAATATGGCATAAATTTCACTTGTTCCAAAAACTAGGAAAAAAAAAACATACACCAAGAGAAAACCACAGACCAGTAGCTATACTGAATAAAGATTACGAAGTATATTCAAAAAATAATAAATAATAGTCTATAAATGCATTTAACTAATTTAATATATAAAACCCATGGGGGTTTGTTCACACAAGATCTATGCACATGGGAATACATCAGGTACAGATGATTACAGAACATCTGGAGAATAATAATAATATAGAAGCAGTTTCTCTTTCACTTGATGCAACCAAAACATTCAGTATGCAAGAATGGGAATATCTTTTTCATACCTTAAATGTTGGGCATCCCAGATGATATGATAGCATTGATAGAGATTCTGTATATTTGTCCTAAAGCAAAAATCAAGCTGAACAACACATTCTCCAGGGAATTTTGACTCTACAGAGGAATGAGACAAAGCTCTCCCATGTCACCTACCCTATTTGTCCTGGCAATAGAAGCTCTTTTAATTAAAAAACTCCCCGTATAAGAGACATAATTTCAAAATAATCTCGAGGCAAAAGCAAAAGTTTATGCAGATGATGTTCTGCTTTTAATGGAAAAACATCTAAAAAGCTTATCAGAACTCAAAAAAATATATCATTGAATTTTCAAGAGTGGCTGGGTACAATGTAAATGAATCAAAATCATAATTGCTACTTTTTCATTTAAATAAGAATACAATGAAATTCATCATATTTTTCCCAACAAAAATTCCATGTGAGGGGATGGGCTATTTAGGAATCAAACACATTTAAATTATTAACCTATAAAAACAAAATTCCAAGATAAATTGCAAGGGTGGTCAAAATGCAGTTGTGATTATGGGGCAACATTCAAGTTTTAAAGATGTTAGTAATTCCGTATATATCATACTTTTATCAAGCTGTATTTGTGGAAGTTCTGAATGCATGGTTTAAGAAGATTGATATCTGGAATTACAAACATCCAAGAATCTCTTGGAATTGATTATGTCTGCATAAAGATCTAAGGGGTCTGGCATTTCCTGATGCAAAACCATATCATATGGCATACATCATTTAAAATGCAATGCTCTAGGTTTACAGTGATAATTGTGATTTAACCTTAGAAAATTACATTTTGAATGATGCCCATGGAGAACAATTGGACTATAGGAACATTTGAATTTGATACAATGGTTGAGCTTTATTGCTTTATAAGAAACTTAGATCTCAAAGTAGTCTTTTAAAAGAAAATGACGTTTTGGATAGTAAATCGGATGTGTCGAGTGGGTATATATCCAAAACACAGCCAACTGCATCAGCAAAGCATAAGAAAATGTTACATAAAAAAACTACATTTGTTCCCCCCAGTTATTCCTACATTGTATTTCAGAAGGCATGTGAAAAGGAAATGCTGTACAAGAAATCTTGCAACAGAAGTCAAGATCAAGGTTCAACAACTATACTCATGAAGAGGGGAAGGCTTTACAGAGACTGGGAAGTAACAACCAGATCATTATAAAAAACACTAACAAGAGGTGCTCAGTCATTATACTTGACTGAGTTAAGTATGAGAAAGAACTTCTGTATTAGTTATCTGACACTAATTTCTATTTTGAATTGCCTAGAGACATGATGTGAATATATAAAAAGATACAGACATATGTCTTTATGAGGCATTTGTCAATGGTGTCATCAATAAGCGTACTTATGATTTTTTAACAGCGTCACATCCGGTCAGAGCCACACTATGCAGGCTACCTCAAATTCATAAAGACTTATTAAATCCTCCAGCTCATCTAATAGTGTCAGTGCTGGTGGCTTGTCTGAGCCATTGGCTCAGTTTGTTGATGAGCACATAAAGGGCGTAGGAAATATACCTCACACTCATGCTAGAGATACTACTCATATGTTGCAAATTTTACAAGACTGCTGTGTAGTGGACAGCTGGTGGCTGGTCACAATGGATCGTATGTTCTTATACATCAATATTCCCCATGATGTAGGCCTTGAGAAATTATGTATCAATTTTTAGATTATACATCTTCGTTTACTGAATTTATTTTGGTTCTTGCTGAAAAAATTGCTTTTGCTATAACCCTTCTGTGTTCATGGAATGTTTTTTCTTTTGGGTTAAAGGGACAACCATTGGGTCCTCCTTGCACAAAATTATGCAAATATTCTTAGCACAATGGGAAAGAAACACTATTTCATTCCCATATATCAATTCAGTCTTTTCAAAAATAGAACTCTTTCATCACTATATTGATATTTTTTGGTGGGCAGGGTTCCCCTGACAAACTTCAAGAGTTTGTTAGATAGATAGATAGATTTTTTATTTATAAAGTACTCAATTCACAAGACTCTGAGTGCTGTACAGTAAAAATAACAGTACAGCCATACAGTTAATCAGATTATACAGCACATATAGTAAAATCATAATAAAAAAAAAAAATTCAATTGCATTTCTGAATCAATCAATAAAAGCCTATTGGAAAAGATAGGTTTTTGATCCACTTTTAAAGGCTTCTACTGAGGGATCCTCCCTCAGATCATCAGGCAATGAGTTCTACAGGGCAGGCATGGTCACAGCAAATGCTATATCCCCAGAGTGCCTCCACCAAACCCTGAAAACCCCAAGAAGGCCTACCTCAGCAGAATGGAGTGCCTGGGCCAGATGATAGGGGACAAGGAGCTCTTGCAGATAGGTGGGACCCCCTTTATGCAGGGTCTTATAGGTAAGGAGCCCTATCTTGAAGAAAATCCTCCACCTGACTGGCAGCCAGTGCAGTCCATGAAAGACCAGGGTAATATGTTCACATCTCCTTACTCTGGTCAGAAGTCTCACTGCCGTGTTCTGCATCAGCTGCAGCCTGTGGAGGTTGCCTCCAGATAACCAAAGGTATAGGACATTGCAGTAGTCTGACCTGGAAGTGTTGAATGCATGTATCACCATGGCCAGGTCATCAGGGGGAACCAGGGCTCAGAACTGGGTGATATTCCTAAGATGGTAAAATCTACTTTTAACCATGGCCAACACCTGAACATCAAGCATCAAACCATCATCTAGGATCACACCCAAATCCTTCACCTTCATGGAGGGGGCAAGGGGAACCCCACCCAGTACTAGACTGGGTGGTAAACCCTCACTCCCTATGATGACCAGATCCACCACCAATACCTCTGCCTTGTCTGGGTTGAGCCTAAGCTAATTCAGAGTCATCCACAACTGGATTTCCTCAAGGTAGCAATTAAATATGGAGTCTGACACCTGGGAATCTGTTGCACAGGACAAGTACAGCTGGGTATCATCAGCATAACAGTAAAAACTCAGCCAGTACCACCTGATAATATCCCCCAATGGCAGCATGTACACTGTGAACAATAAGGGTGACAAGACCAAACCCTGTGGAACCCCACAGCACAGAGGCTTCAGGGTACAGGAGACAAGTCCCATTACCACCCTTTGTACTCTGTCAGGTATGACCTGAACCAGTTGATGAAATCACTGAACAGGCCACACCAGATCTGCAGGCAGTCAAGCAATGCCTCATGGTCCATGGTATCAAATGCCAAAGAGAGATCTAGGAGAACCAAGATTGTATGCGCTCTCCTGTCCCTCACCATCAGGAGATCATTTAGCACCCTTACCATGGCAGTCTCCATACTATGCCCCACCCAGAACCCAGACTGGAAAGGCTCATAGGTGGAGGAAGTGGCAAGGTATCTCTCAAGCTTATGGCCACCACCTTTTCTATGACCTTCCCTAAAAATGGGAGGTTTGAGACTGGCCTGTAGTTGCTGAGGCAGTCTGGGTCCAGAGAGGACTTCTTCAAAAGGGGTATAACCAAGGCCTCTTTCAAGGACAGTGGAAAGACCCCACTCCTCAAGGAACTCCAGATCATCTTGGCAACCACAGGCCCTATCAGGTCTAATCAACCAACCAACAAACCAACAGGAGGGTTGGACCTGGATCTAGATCACATTGTGTTGGCCGTAGCTTGTTGGTTTTGTTTTACAGACCTCAAATGTGAACTTGAAATTTTCCATTACCTGTGAAAAAAATACTGTCAATTTTCTTGACTGAAGTATTGCTGATAGGTAACAATGGGGGATTTGTACTAAGCTTTTTTAGAAAAGCTACAGATTGTAATTCCATTTTAAAATGTGAAGGTTGCTATCAAAGAAATATGATTGAGAATGTGCCACTCTACCAGTTTATCAAAATTTTACTGAAAGGGCAAGGAAACTAAAACAACAGTTTGTGTCATATGGGTTCAATAAAAATTGCATAGAGACAGTTATGAACAAAGCTGAACTTATGTCCAGAGAATAGCTGTTTAGAAAAACATTAGAAATGGAAATGATGTTAGTGGTAACAATTACATATTATTACTACTTTTACCCATCAAAGCTACCTTATCAAGTCAGTACTAGAGAAGAACTGGCACATTTTGCAGACTGAACCCAGGTTCTGAAGAGTCACTGAAAAAAGACCCCAGATGGTTTGTAGGAGTGGCAAGAGCATTGCCAACCAAGTTATACACAGTCTCCAACCCATCAAAAAACAAGGTATACAACCCCGTTCCAGTCATGTACTCACAGATATGGGATTTGTTCCAGTTGTTCTTCTGTTCGAGTGGGTGAAATTTTTACTTGGTCAGTGACAGGAGAATGTTATAAGACAAGACAATTCATTAACTGCAACAGTGAAAGTGTCAAATGCATCACAACATGTACATATGTGCAGCATTTTATGTTGGAAAAGCTGAATGACATTTTAAAACACGTACAGTATTTTGGAACATTTGCAGTGTACAGAGAAGGACAATTAAATGCACTGGCTTACCATATAGCCAAAAAAGAAAATGGACACTTTCAAATTTTCAAGTGTTTGAAAAAGTGAGCCTTGGTATGGGGTGGGGATCAGGTTCATTTTCTCCTTAAGAGAGAACATTTTTGGCAGAATCAGTTAGGGGCACACTGTTATCTGGGGCTTAATGACTCTTTCTGGTGTCTTTTCTGAAATAATCTTATTTTATGGAGCGTTTGTAACATTTTTAAATATGCAATTATATATCTTACTCCCGTGGAAAACAGTTTATGTATTTATGCAACTATAAAAACATTTACTGTGTGTTGTAGTGCCAGCAAAGCATTGGTACATCTGTTTTGATTTGCTTATTTATAATACAGACTTGTGAGTATATGTGTATCCTGATTATGCTAGGATGTGCTTATGGTGGTATTTTGTATGGCTGCAAGATTTAAGTTAAAGAGTTTATTTTAATGAGGGTCCCTTTGGCAAACCTGCATATTTATGAATCTGCATTTTCTCAGGTAGCCACACCTTGGAAAAATGCACGTAGATGCATAAAACTGTCAGCTGTTTGGTGAAAGAGTGTCTGTTATCATGCTTTGCCTCTGTTTTTACATGAAATAAAGCATTTGAACCTGTCCAAGATACTCTATCTGTACTTCTTCATGCCAGAGCTGTCAGCTCTCCTTGGGATAATTTCTCCCTCTTTCCTTACCAAGCCACTATGTGTCTGGGCAGATGGTGACCAGGGCACCATAACATGTAAATGAGGGCACCACTAACAGAAGACCACTCATAAACCAATGTCCATACTGGGAGCTGGGGTCAAGCAGATTGCATCTGTATTTCCTGTTCTGACAGTAGACAGCATCTAAGGGCATCCTTGTCAAGCAATCACAAATGTCATAACTGCATTCTTGGGCATGTTCAGTACTATTACTATCAATATTACCACTGCTGCCATACATACTGCACCAGACTACTCTGTACTGTGCTATTCTGGCTGTTGCTCCCACTGAGTGGAAAGTCAGCACAAGGCTTTGGAGTTAGTGATAAGTCATGGTGATTTTATTCCTGATAATGATATTAAGGCCTTAAAGATGATATTAAATAAAAAAGGCATTGAATGGAAAATAATTAATAGTGATAAACTGGTCAAATTATTGGAACATAGGGGCATACGATCCAAATTAATTTCTGTTGCAAGTAGACCTACAAGCCAATACATAATCTATGATTATAATGCGATCATAAATATGATTACCTATGAAATAATGAAAGAGGTTAAAATTAAAGAACCTAAGGGCCACCCTTGGTACAATAAGGACTGTCATGATGCAAGGAAAACTTTAAATAAAAAATTTAGAATCTTGAAACAACGTCCAAATAAAGGTAATAATAAAATAATGAATAAAGCTAGGAGAGAATATAGGGAGACATTAGCCAGGAATAAGAGTAAATATGTTAAACAACTTAGGCTAAAATTGCACAATTCAATTATTACTAAAGATAACAAATTATTTTGGAGGATTGTTAGTACTGGAAAGGGTTATCATACTAAAATTAATATGCATATTGAACCAGACACATGGGTAAATCACTATAAACACTTATTTAGTAGGGAAGACCCAGAATTTTTATCTGGAATGACAAGATATAATTATTCTGGAAGACAATATAGCCCAGATGTGGAGATTACATTATTTGAGATAAAGGAAGCTTTAGACTCTTTCAGTAAAAGGAGACCTCCAGGACCTGATGGAGTTCCTTTAGATGTAATAACTGAAACTAGAATATATTGGACTCCTTTTTTGTTTAATCTGTTTAATTATATATGGAAGTTGGGGGACATCCCTCATAGTTGGGGATTAAATATCATTGTCCCAATTTATAAGAAAGGAGACAGAAAAGATCCCAGTTGTTACAGACCCATTAGCCTTTTGGACACAATGGGAAACATCTTTACCCAAATATTGAATAATAGGCTGATGAAATGGGCAGAGGCTAATGGTAAAATTGATGAAGCGCAAGCAGAATTCAGAAACAGTTATTCCACTACTGATCACATTTTTGTCCTACATCATTTGATTCATAAATATAGGAAATAAAAAAAAAAAATATTCTGTGCCTTTATTGACCTTAAAGCAGCCTTTGATTGGGTAAACAGAATATTATTATGGGATAGACTTTGGAAATTAGGAGTAGACCCCTCCTTGTTGGAAATTATTAGACTCTTACACCAAGAGAATTATACCAGTATCAGATATAGTGACTCAGGTGAAACAAGTACATGGTTTAAAAATAATGTTGGTGTCAAACAAGGCTGTACTTTGGCCCCACTATTATTTAATCTTTATTTTGGTACTGTTTTAAGAAACATATATAAACCTGAGTTCCATCTCCCAAGAATAGGGTTTAGAGTGATCCCGTTTCTAGCTTACGCTGATGTGGTTCTACTCTCCCTCAGACATTTGGGAATGGGCAGAAGTATTGAAACATTTCACTTTGAATGTAAAAGTGCCGATTTGATGGTTAATTATGATAAAACTAAGGTATTGGTTTTAGGAGGTAATAAGAGGGGTCATAACTTCCATATGGATAATCATAGACTTGAGGAGATCAGAGAATTATGTTATTTAGGAATTACTCTGAATCAAACAGGGACTTGGACAAGCCATTTGAAAAGCATCAAGCATAAGCTGGATGCTTTTCTTCCAGTCATACAGGCATTTTCTTATAAATTCAGAGGGAGATCTGTAGAAGGAAATTTATGAGTTATTAGACCAAAAGTCAAAAGTCAGATCCTTTATGGAGTCGAAGTATGGGGAGGGGATTTTAAGGGATTCATAGAATATAGTTTAAATGAATACCATAGAAAGATTATGGGTCTCCCAAATAGTGCCCCCTCAGTGATGGTCAGGGCAGAGATTGGTGAGCTACCAATCGAATGCGCTTGTGTCCAAAGACAAATTAATTATTGGGTTGGGGTTTATATGATGAACCCTGGCAGACTTCTGAGTTTATGCTTGGAAGAAGCAATTACTTATTCTCATTCAAATATTACCTTCCCTTGCATGACGGTTCTAGAGAGACTTATTAAACCATACGGACTCTTACATGTAGTCACAGATTGTTTAAGGTCACCTATAGAATATATTAAACTTACAATAAAAAATAAAATAAAGGATAACTTTATTCAAAAAGATCTAGAGGCTTGTAAGTTATCTAAAGCCTGTAGGTGGCTTGCCAAAAATAAAAGAGCACACAGATATGAAAGATATCTCTCTATTCTTCCTAACCTGGGACAGAGGATCCTACTCACTAGGTTTCGCTTTGAAATTTTTGAAAGCAACAAGAAAATAGGATTATTTTTAGGAGAAAAAAATTAGATTTATATGTATAGATGTGACTTGGTGGAAGACAATGTGCTGCATGTAGTTCTCTTCTGCCCTGTATATGAAAAATATAGGACTATCCTGCTGGGGAACATACTGAGATACCAAAATTATTAACCTGCCCAGTTATTGATATATTTATTTATGAGTATTGATCCTATAATACTGAGATCTGTTGTCTCCCTATTGAAAATAATTGAGCAAAGAAGGTTGCATATAACAAGACAGCAAAAGGCATAGAGAGAAACTGTCTTGATGGTTTAGACATTGAAATTGCCTTAATCTGGTCTTGAGTAAGAGTTCAGACATGAATTTTGTGCCCATATGACAGAATAACATCTCTTTTTTGGATAGGCATTGTAATCTATTATGCGATAACATTTTCTGTTTTACCCATGGGAAAATATTTATTGCGGGGGTCCATTAAAATATAAAAGAGTAAAGCTGTGTAATAATTTGAACTTAATAAGTATTTTAATTACTTAATATTATTTTCATAACATTCCAGTCCTGTGTGTGTGTACTTTTTATAACTGTGTTTAATATTTAACATTATATTCTTTGTCTTGTTTTTATATTGTAATGGCAAATTTGCTGAACAATAAACTTGAACCAACCAACCACTGGGCATACCACTGCTGCTTCACTACAATTATCCTATCTCCCATTTTGGGGTCCCTTGGGCTCTTTCACTTACAAGACTATTTAGCACTGTGGCACCCTGCCAAGCAGGGAGAACACTACCCTGAGGGTAGCTGTGCTTGTGCCTGACTGCTGCTCCCTATAGAGGCATCACACTGATTAGCAACCAGCTTTATCATTTACTGTTAAATATGTGGATATAGTTGGTTCCAATCACTGGTCTCTCCCTTCCAACACACACTGCTAGTTATAGTGGCCCAGTAAATGGACTCTCATGCCTGGCCCAGCTCTGTGGAACTTAAGTGACACCAGCTCTTGCGAGGTCCCATTATGCTGATGACCATCTACTACTACAATGCATTATTTAATCTAGGGGGATCAGTCTACATCTAGTTACCCTTTCTCTTATGGCATTCTACCATGCAAGTGTACATAACTTAAATTGCATCTTCCCTTATGTTCCTTTGGTGGGAGTTGATTTTTAAGGTTCCCAGTGACTTCTTTTAAGATGGAGCCCACCACTACTCCCTGCTGCCCACTGGATTGCTGGTCTTTCTTCCTCAGGCAGAACTCCTTCTGGGTCTCCCTCATAACTATTCTTTGGAGGTACCCTTCCTGGACCCATGAGGAGGGAAGTAGAGATGGGACTCCCACTTCTTAGGTGTTCCTGTATTCAAATTTTCTGAGCAGTCCATGCATTGTTGGATCTGGTTCTTCAAAGATCTTGCTGGAACTGATGGGTCTGGGCTCTCAACTATCCCTCCCTGCTTACAGTATAAAGGGGTAAGGCAGGTCCATGAATATTCATTTCTGGGCTTCCTGCTTCTAGATGACACATACATGTTGTCTCCACAGTGTAGTGGTTATCATGTTTGCCTCACATGTCAGAGGTCCACATTTCAAATCTAAGTGGAAACATTTATAACAGGACCCAGATAGCTCAGTCGGCAGAGGATCACACTTTTATCTAAGGAGCCAGGGCTCAAGTCCCTGTCTGGGTGGCAGTTAGATTTAGAACTGATTAAAAATATTCCATCAACCAGTTCACATTTGGCAGCGGATGCAGTTGCAGTGGGAGGGACAGAGGGTCCCGTGTCTGTAGGGATCAGAGACTGGGAGAAGTGTGAGCTGGGGGACTGGAGCAACTGATTGTTTTTACAGCAAAAGGAGCACTTGAATCACTACATGCAACTGGGGAGAGCACTGAGCATCGAGGCATCAGACAGGTGAAAGGGAGCTGCCGCCGCTGCAACTAAAGGATGCAGACATATCTCAGCACTGTGGAAGGGATGAGGGTAGGGGTGTAAAAACCAGGGAGTTGTATTTGTATTTTTTTTTATTCATGCTGTGAGGCATTTCATACTGCTTTGGGGTTTTTGGTAACAGGAGGAAGAAACCAGTTATAGGAAGGTTAAAAGAGTGGGGACAAACATAAAGGAAGGCATATTAATTCTATCTTTTAGACACTCTTTCTATGATATTTTGAGTTCACTTTGAGAGTTCAGAACTGGGACAAGCCAACTTATCTTTACTTTTTTATACTTGAATCTGTGGCATAGCAAACTGATTTTTTTTGAGTGGATTATAGTGAGGTTTTGACCATTGGAGTGGACCCCTAGGTTACAGTAAAGTCCAGTAGGGGACTCCCTTGATGAGACACAGGCAGAGTCTCAGCTAATAGCGCAGGGATAGAACAAAGGGTGCTGGAATTTGAAACTCAGGGAGAGGGTTTAAAGGAAGGAGCTAGCAAACGCAACTGCAGCAGATGCAGTTGCAGGGGGAGGGACAGAGGGTTGAGCATCTGTAGAATTCAGAGACTGGGAGAAGTGTGATCTGGGAACTGGAGCAGATGATTATTTTTACAGCAAAAGGAGCACTGGAAACTCCCGCCTACCCTTCCCCATCCCACCCACTCTGAGGATGTTTCCATTTATAGGCTCAGGCACACTGAGCTGATTGTAGCTTACCTGGCTAGAAGCAGGAAGAGGTAAGTAACAATGGCCTAGAACATGATCATGCAGACACACTAGAGTTGGGACCTCTGCACTGGAGAAGATCACCAAAGAAGGGAGGAGAAAAAATATTCTCACTAGATTAGGAGGTAAATAATACAAGAGGGGTAATAGTGATAGGCAGTAGTATTAATAAGTAAACTAACATAAGGCAGACAAAAGAGGGATGAACAGTACAGAAAGGGAAGATGCAGGGAGTGGTGCAGTGCAGTGGCTGTGAGGCGGCAGTCTTCAGGAGAACATTCTGGATACTGTGCTGCTGCCTCATCTACAGGTATCCCTCTGGGCTGAGGGCAGAGGTTGCTGGTCTTTGGGCTGAGTTGGCTGGCTTGCTGCAGACCTTTGCCCTCCCCAGAGAACACTGTGTCTGCAGTCACTACCTCAAAGGATGCTTTGGAGGAGGAGTGGATGGACCACTGTGGGATCAGGGAGGGGGAGGGGGTGGGGCAGAGACACATCCCCTATCTGGTCCAACTTAGAAACTCCTTTGCTATCCTGGAGGAGTGGGAGAGTCTCACAAGGACACCCAAGGTTGCAACCAGGGAGGATGAGTGGGTCCTTCTAGAGGGAGACCCGGAGGTGGGGGCCAGAGGACCCCAAAGGAAGAGGAAGCTACTCATGGTGGGGGACTCAATAGACTGGGGGATGGATTTGAGTGCAGGTAGTGATGTAGAGAGGGAGATAAAGTGCCTTCTGGGAGGCACAGCTCAGAGGGATGGGGAGTGGATCCTGAGGATCACTGGAGCAGTAGCAAGGAGAGAAGGTGTGCAGGTCATTGTCCATCTGGGGACAAATGATCTAGCCAGGGACAAGGCAGGAACAGAGCAGGTGCAGGAGGACTTCAGGAAGTTAGGAAGGTACCTTGGATAGGTAATGAGCTCTGTGACATTCCTGGAGGTGCTGCTGGTCCATGGCAAGAAGGAGGCTAGAAATCTCTGCATCAAAAATGTCAACACCTGGTTAAGGAACTTGTGCAGAGAGATGGAGTATGGCTTCATTGAGAATGGGGGACCCACCTGGAGTGATGTAGGCCTGTACAAGGTCAACGGCCTACACCCATCTAGGGAGGGAATAGCAGTCTTCAATGAATGGTTTGGATGCTTCATAGGCAGGCATTTAGGCTAGCCAAGGGGGGGTGGCATATGGGAGCAGGGAAACTCAGTCTGCCCACCCCCACAGGTTAGATCAGCCAACAGGGAAGATCAGACAGCTAAGCTAATGCCAGCAATACCTGAACTCATTAAAAGGGATATGGCAGAGGGAGGTGGTCGGCAAAAGGAAGTAAATAGAGTTAGTGAGAGGACACAAGAGGGCAAATGCAGGAAGAGCAGGAGGGTAGGCAGCAGTACATGAAAGACCATGTATACAAATGCACACAGTTTAGGAAATAAAATCCCAGACCTGGTGGCTTTGATGGCAGAGACTGACCTGGACATTGTAGCAATAACCAAGATGTGGTCCACTGCAAGCCATGACTGGGAGGTAGCTGTACCAGGTTATACTCTATTCAGGACAGATAGAGAGGGTAAAAATGGGTGGCATGGTGGCACTCTACATCATGGATGGCATAAAAGCAACTGCAGTACAGGGTAGGCAGGGGGGAGGCTGAGGCACTGTGGGTCACCCTCGAGTCTAGCTATGGCACAGCAGTTCAGATGGGCATGATCTACAGGCCTCCAGCACAGGGGGAAGAGGTGGATAGGGTGCTGGTGGAAGAAATGCATGGGATGGAAGCAAAAGGGGACGTACTGATGTTGGGCACTTTTAACATGCTGGATGTAAATTGGACCATCCCCATGGCTGCCTCAGCTAGGAGTCAAAACATCCTGGAATCCTTTCAGAAGGCAGGCCTCTGGTGGTTGGTGAAAGAGCCCACCAGGGACAATGTGATCCTATATCTAGTACTGACCAATGGGGATAGAATCACAGAAGTCAAGGTGGAAGGTCACCTAGGGGCAAGCAACCACCACACAGTCTGGCTTAATATGAGTACAGTGTCGCAATCAAGCCACACAAAGACAAGGATCTTGTATTTGGAGGCAGTGTAGCGCAGAGGTTTAAGGCTCTGAGCTGCTAACCTGGAGACCTGGGTTTGAATCCCACAGCCCCTGCTTGCATACTGTGTGACCCTGAACAAGTCATTTAACTTCCTTGTGCTCCCAGGTTGCACCTGTAAACAAGCTTTCAGCTTAGTGTGTCTCCCCTGGTAAACAAAAAAAAGATTTCAGGAGGGCAGACTTTGCTAGGATGGGGATAGGCAAGGCAAGGCAAATTTTATTAAAGAGACGCCCATCCTGGAGGCTCTGGGCACCGAACATTTTAAAAATAAATACTATACATTGTAAAACAAAATGCATAACAATATCTCAAACACAACACACAGCATATCAACAAAAAACTAAATTTATATAAACATTAGCCTAAGCAGTAACAACAAATACCTAAAAAGCCAGGGCTAACCCAAAGGTACATTCTAAAAATAGGCAAGGACTATAAAGCACAGTCTGGGAAGGCCTGATTGTACAAGAAGGCCTTGAGGTGGGCTTTAAATACCTCCACAGAAGGGGCCCCACTAACAGCTGGAGTAATGAATTCCACAGGATGGGAGCGGCGACACTAAATGCTCTGTTGCCAGCAGTTTTTAATCTCATCCTGTGAATCGCAAGAAGACCCCTAGAGGAGGAGTGGAGGGAGCAGACCCAGACAGCAGGACTGAGAAGGTCCTTCAGGTAACCATGGCCCAGGTCATGTAGGGCCTTAAAGGTGAGTAAACCCACCTTAAAGAGGACCCTCCTCCTAACTGGTAGCCAGTGCAGTTGACACAGCACCAGAGTAATATGACAATACTTAGGCTGTCCTGTCAACAGCCTAGCTGCCACATTCTCAACCAGCTGCAGTTGGTGCAGGGTACCCCCAGAGACCCCGAGATTGAGTGCATTGCAGTAGTCCAGCCTGGACATCATGAAGGCATGTACCAAGGTGGGGAGGTCCTGCGGTGGAACTAGGGGCTTTATCCTGGTGATATTCCTCAGATGATAAAAACTAGTATGGACAGTGGAAGACACCTGAAACTGAAGTGACAATCCACTGTCAAGAATAACGCCCAGATCCTGCAACCTTGAGGAGGCCTTCAATGGTACCGAGCCAAGAAAAAGCCCTGTCTCTGCACCCGAGGCCAACCTATCACACCTTCTGTTCAACTCCACCAACTAGTACCTCTGTCTTATCGGGGTTTGGATGCAACCAGCTGGAGGCCATCCAGTCACTGATTTCAGCGAGGCAACTATTAAGCATGTCCACTGCATGAGATGTTCCAGGGGCAAAGGACAAACAGAGCTGGGTATCATCAGCATAACAATGAAAATCCAATCCAGACTGCACTTCCTAATGAGATCTTCCAGGGGCAGCATATACATGGCAAACAACATCGGCGACAAGACCGAACCCTAGGGAACCCTGCATGACAGGTGGCCAGGGGAGGAGAAGAAATTCCCCATCACTACCCTCTGCCTCCTGTTAGATAGAAAAGACTTAGACCAGCAGATGACAGTGCCGGCAAGTCTGCAGAATTAACTTAGGCAGTCAAGTAACACTCCATGGTCCACCATGTCAAACGCTGAAGAGAGATTGAGGAGAACAAGAATTGTCCCTTCTCCTTGATCTTTAGCCTTAAGGAGGTCATTATGCACCCGAACCAGCGCAGTTTCTGTGCTATGCCTCGCATGAAACCCAGACTGAAGTGACTTGTTTAGATCATGGGCCACAAGATGCTCCTCAAGCTGAAGCACCACTGCTTTCTCCTCAGTCTTACCCAAAAATGGAAGATTGAAGATAGGATGGTAATTTGCCTTGATCTCAGGGTTTAACAATGTTTTTTTCAGAAGGGGTCTCACCAATGCCTCCTTTAAGACATTGGGAAAGACCCCCTCTGACAAGGAACACCGGACAATCAAGGCAAACACCAGGCCAACGGAATCAACACATCTTATTAAGAAATGAGTTGGCACCAGGGCCAGTTCGCAAAAGGTATGCTGAAACTTGGAAGCCATCTCAATGACATCAGCCACCTCCACCAGTCTAAACTTACCTCAACCAAGTGGAACGCTCTCCGGTCACCCATGGTGACCACTGTTGGCCAAACTCTGACCCACTGGCTGAACCCTCTACCTGATGGCAGACTCCCTGTCTGAGAAGAACTGAGCAAACTTTTTGCACAATGCATTAGAAAAAGCTACCTTCATCTGTAGACAGAAAGGATGAAGAAGCCTGTCCACAGTCTGAAAGAGCATAGTTGGTCAGTTCATCCCGGCAGCAATCTACCTGTACAGGAATTCTGCCTTCTTACGGTTGAGTGCCTCCTGGTATACACCATAATGCACACACAGGGCCAGTTTGTCCACCTCCAGGCCAGACTTCCACCAGCAGTGGTCTAATCTCCGACCCAAGGTCTTCATCCCCTTGAGCTCATCATCATACCAAGCGGACCTCAAGTGAGAAGACCTGGGTCATACAAGGACTGGTGCGAGGGAATTAAGCACACCAGCAAGCACCTTATTATATGCATCCACTGCTGTGCACACATCCCCAATGCATGCACTATCCACACTAGATAGGTCAGCCACCACCAGAAAACCCTCAGTGGTCAACCCCCTCAAAGAGTGATAGCTGACCACCTCAGAAGGGGGAGGGCTACTCAGGGGGCCCTAAACGAGAACTTCACTGTGTAATGATCATACCAAATGACCCGATCAGTCCTGAGACTATAACTCTCAAGCCCCAGTGAGAACACCAGATCCAACATGTGGCCACCCAGATGAGTTATGGAGGAAACGCCCTGCGCAAAGCCCAAGGAAAACATTACCTGGAGGAAGTTGGAACCTAGTCAAGAAGATTCCTCGTCAGCCCAGACGTTGAAGTCCCCTAGCACTAAACATCTAGGGGCCTTCAACGTCTCCCCGACCATGAAATCGGCCACCTCCTGCAGAACATCTCCCACTGCCCCGAGGGGAGATAAATCAAAAGAATCAGGCAACCTGCACCATGACCCCCATGGATGGTCACACATTCAAATAAATGTGGTGCTCTCACTGGCTGCAGGGTGAAGCCTAGTTTGGATCTCAAACAGATAGCTACCCTCCTACCCCTGTATTCCACCCTGGGACAGTGCACCACAGTATATCCAGATGGGACAGTGGCCTCTAAAACTGGGCCAGCATCATCACCAATCCAGGTCTCCATAATGCAAGCCAGAGCAGCTGAAGAAACTAGGTCTGACATAATTGCAGTCTTTTTTTCTGACTGATCTGGCATTGCAAAGCACTGCCGTCAGGGGATTGATGGACAGTGCAGCCCCACATGCCCACTCGGTCTGTTGGGAACCCTAGTAATGGGAACTAAATACATCTAGCCCCTCTCTAGGACCCATCTAATCCCAGTACACATTCTACACCCCACTACCTCGATCCTACCACCAACCACAGTGCATGGAGCACCTGGACCCAGGTGAATCACATGGTTTCTTCCTATTTCAACCTCCTTACAGCACCTAGCTGTACTAACAGATACTGGGAGGCTGACAAAAGGCCATAAATTGCACAGCTGGGGTGCTCCATACACTATACTAGCCTGCCCCAGGCCCTCATACCTTCCCAGACACATCCCTGCTAATTACGTAAACCCTAGCCCAAAACACAACCCACAAACACACCCTACACCACACACTCCACACACTCCACCCATACACCCACACATACACTAATGACTTAAAACCCAAACTACTTCCACCCCAATCTAACCCACCCAAATACTGTATTTTAAAGTGCCTAAGCACTATCAACCCTCCCCTAAAGATAACAATCAAAATGAGAATCTCAATGCAGTGCAAATATGCTGAAAAAATACTCTTTCCAAAAAAGGAACCACATAAACTAAAATTAACTGGCAAATAGTCCAAGTCCAGATAAATGAGCCCAAAGTCTCACAATGAAAAAAGAAGGTACTCAGACTGTCCGTTTCCAGCAAGGTCTTAGGAGTTACAAAATCCCAGAATCACAAGTTATTCAAAGCACAGGGTCAACCAGAGGGTAACTCACCCCTCTCATGAGTGGAAACCAGTTTGAAAAGATGGTATGCCCCTCTTACCGGTCACAATCCCCAGACCAATGCTCTCACCAGGCTTCAGATTGAAAACAAATTTTCCAGGTCAAAATGGACACACTATTCAGTTTCTCTCATGGGCGCTCATGTCCACTTGAGAACCAACAGAGCTCCAGCATATTGCAATAGTCTTGGATCCCCAAAAAACATTCCAAAGTCACATACTCTGTAATTGAAAATAAAACAACTCACTTCAGAATCCAGGCCACAGAACAAGGCAAATAAGCTAGGGCAGCCAGAAAGCTACAGTCCTGCTTCACCACTCCACCAGATTCTTCATACCAGCTGATATCAGGACTGAAGCTGTGCTCCAGGTGCTAAAGACGCCTAGTCCATGGCCAATATTCGGACAATACTAGAGAGTCCCACCCAGGCCTCCAAACCTCTTTGCAGACCCCTTGCCACTACGGCTGCCCACCAGCTATCATCTGGCAAAGTGGAAGTGCTGCAGAAATGGCTGCCCAATGGCAGCAACACTATGACACACCACCAGGTCAGGGTCAGCCAGGAAGGAACTCCTCCCCACGGTCCACTGGCATCTGCTGCCAGGTCAAAATGCTGCTCGATTCCTTACGTTCCTCCACAATTCATCCTCACAGTCCGAATTACTTCTCACAGCACCACTGGGACTCCATGCCCTGCTCACCACACTCCTTTCAAAGGCTATATCGAGGACTCTTCAGATAGTACCTACTTCTAATTAAAGACTGTAGATATTAAAAAAATACAGTGGATGGGATTTTGTTTCTGTGGGGATGCAAATGTTGATACAAACGTCCACTACTCCAGTTTCCAGTTACAGAAAATACAGTGATTGAAATGTTGTTATATGTGGACGTGCATATTGATAAAGACGTCCAACTAAAAATGAACTAAGCTTATGGTTAAACAACAACATTGAAAACAAATTAAAACAAAAATGCAAATTAAACTAAATTAAAATGAAAATGCAAAATCAAAATGCACAGCAGCTTTAGTCCTGCTTCCGACGGCTAGCAAAGCATGGCTGCCATCATGCTTCCACCACCACCTAAGGAACTTTGGCGAGGAAGGAAGTCAGTGGGGGGTTGAAAAACAGTGGGCAGATCTTAAAGGAGCCATAGAGGAGATGACAAACCAGTGCACTAGGTAGAGAAATAAGGGTAATAGAAGAAAAAAAACACTGGTCCTTAATAGATGTGATGGAGGAAGGGAGCTTAATATGTATACTCTTGATGAAAGGAGGGACGGGGGACATGATAGAAACATTCAAGTACCTCAAGGGAATCAACAAAGTCCAGGAGGGTAACATCTTTCAGAAAAAGAGATGTGTATGAACAAGGGGGCACAATTTAAAGATAGAGGGGGGATGGCTCAGGGGTAATGTGAGGAATTTTTTTTTCACAAAGAGAGTGGTGGATACATGGAACAGCCTTCCTGAGGAGGTCGTTGGGTCTAAAACAGTGGGGGAATTCAAACATGCATGGGACAGACACAAGGCAATTATAGTGGGGGGTTGCAGAAAGTAGGCTGTTGGTTAACTAGAAACTGCAGCTTATCCAGTAGGTAGGGAAATGGGCAGACTGGGTGGGCCATGTGGTCCTTACCTGCTGTCAAAGTCTAGGTTTCTATGTTTCTAAGGGCCTAAAAGTTAGCTTTCAGAAAATACAAAGGGACACAGAAGGAAGAAGACAGGGTGGTGTATCTAAATAGTCAGAGGGAGGCAGGGAAAGCAGTAAGGAGTGCAAAAGTGCAGACAGAAGAAGGAATAGCACAGACAGTCAAAAAAAGGGGACAAGACATTCTATAGATACATCAACGAAAGAAGGAATACCAGGGTTGGGATCATAAGGCTCAGAAGGGAAGTGGGTGTGTGTGTGGAGGAAGACCTAGAAAAAGCAGCAGTACTGAACAAATACTTCTGTTCATTATTCACAGAAGAAGGGAAGGGAGAGAGACCGCAAATAGGTATCAATAACAAAGAGGGAAGAGAGGTGAGCACTAGTCCATTTATGGAAGACAGAGTCCTAGAGGAACTTACAAAGCTGAAGGTAGACAAAACAATGTGAACAGATGGCATGCATCCTAGGATATTAAAATAACTATAGGTGGTGCTGGCAGCACCACTGACAGCCCTGTTTAATGAGTCGCTCAATTCAGGCATGGTTCCCAAGGACTAGAGGAGGGCACATATAGTCCCCCTTCAGAAAAGTGGAAGCAAGGAGGAGGCTGGTAACTACAGATGAGTCAACCTTACCTCGGTAGTAGGGAAGATTATGGAAGTGCTGCTTAAAGAAAGGATTGTGGAACAATTGGAATCCAGTGGGGTACAGGACCTAAGGCAGCATAGATTCACAACAGGAAGGTCATGTCAAACAAATCTGATAAATTTCTTTGACTGGTTGACAAGCGAGGCAGTATAGTGCAGTGGTTTAAGCCTCTGAGCTGCAAAATCTGGTGACATCCAGCAGACCAGACCTGGGTTTGAATCCCACAGCTTCCACTTGCATACTGTGTGACCCTGAGCAAGTCACTTAACTTCCATGTGCTCCCAGGTCATTCCTGTAAAAAAGCTTTCAGCTTAGTGTGCTACTCCTGGTTAAACAACTAAAAAAAAAAGGGAGGTGGATCAGGGAGGAGTGGTGGATGTCGCATATCTTGATTTCAGTAAGGCATTTGACACCGTTCCATATAAAAGATTGGTAAACAAGTTGGGAAGTTAGAAAGTGGGCCATAAGGTGATAAACTGGGTTAGGAATTGGTTAGTGGAAAAAATGCAGAGGGTGGTGATAAATGGGCTCCAATCTGAGGAGAGGGGTGTGACCTGTAGGGTACCACAAGGATCAGTCCTATGCCCAGTCCTTTTCAATATATTCATCAGTGACATTGCAGAAGGCCTGGAGGGGAAGGTTTTCAGGTGTGCAGATGACACCATGATCTGCAACAGGGTGGACACTCCAGATAGGGTGGAGAAAATGAGGAGGAAAGCTGGAGAAATGGTCTGAAGTGTGGCAACTAGGATTCAACTAGAAGAAGTGCAAAGTCATGCACCTGGGGAACAGGAACTCTAAGGAAAGCTAAAGGATTGGGGGCATAATAACAGTCACCAAGGAGGAAAGGGATTTGGGAATAATCATCTCAGACATAAGATGGCCAAAGAGTGCACCAAGGCTGTGGGAAGGGCTAGTGATATGCTGGGATGTATAGGAAGGGTCATTACTAGCAGAAGAAAGGAGGTGGTAATGCCACTGTACAAAACACTAGTAAGGCCTCATCTGGAGTACTGTGTACAGCTCTGGAGGCCACATTTTTGGAAGGACATGGACAGGGTGGAGGTGGTTCAGAGAAGAGCAACTAAAATGGTGCAGGGCTTGCACAAGAAGACATATGAAGAGAGATTAAGGGACCTCAATATGTATACATTGGAAGAGAGGAGAGAAAGGAGACATATGGTAGAAACCTACAAGCATCTTAAGGGCATAAATAAGGTGCAAGTGGGGGACATCTTTCAGTACAGGAGTTGCACAAGAATGAGGGGGCACAATATGAGGTTGGTGGGGAAAGATAATTTTCAGTGTCAGTGACTCAGCAGGTAGCACATTCACCTCTGAGGCTGGGAGATCAAAAGACTGTGGGTTCTATCCCCACACCAGGCACTTGGGTTAAATCCCAATACTGACACTGTAGTACAGCATGAGGTGGGTGCTGCACTCCTGAGGTGCCATCTTTAGGAGGAGACAATAAACCGAGATCTCATCTGCCTGTTCTGGTGGTAGTTCAAATGGATGTTAAAGATCCCATGGCACTTCTCGAAAACAGTAGGGGAATTTGTATTTGAAAAATTGAACTTCATTACAAATCGATACAAACCATTACATAAAACACTTTACAAAAAACAAGTACAGGTTACAATTTGTGAGTCCCACATATAATTAATACAAACATTCTTTTATACAAAAATAATATCAATTAGCACCAAGTTCTGCAGTTTATCCATAAGTGTGATATTTTTGTCAGTGAATACTTAGCTAAATCAAATTTTAACAGTTGTTGTACAGCCTGTTTTATATTAAAAAAAAAACTGCTGTCTGATGTATCCATTTTTGGTGCAACACCCATAAGCATCTTGCCTGCCATAAGTAATATCTAATTATTGCTAAAATCACATATATGGTATCTGCATGATACTTCCCCAGTAAACCTGGATTATTTCCATATACAATTTCTGAGTAATGTAAACGTAAGAATTGTTGTTCCCTACATTCTTTTGCCACTATCTCCCATAATACTTGTGCATAATTGCAATCCAAAAACAGGTGTTGTTGAGTTTCTATAATTTGAGAACAAGTCTCCCTTGGGCAATATCTTTCTGATAACTGCTTATGTCTATTATTTCCTTTTATGCTAAGTCTCCCATAATTCCCCAACCATAAACAGTCCCAGATTTATGGAGGGATCCTCAGAGTTACTAAATGTTTTAAAACTTGTACTTTCCACTTATCAGTACAGAGCGGGAATTCTACTACATCCTTATTTTCTATTGCTATAATGTGCTGGAACATCTTTTTCCTATCCCAAATAGTTATAGTTGTTGATGTCAGCCCCCATTTCAGAGCCCATTTTATACTGTCCATACCATAAATAGGGATAGACCTATTTTTTCCCGGCAACCTGGATTTCTGTTGTTGCCATGGCACAAGGTTAGGAGTAATCCAGTAGTCTAACCATGATTTTCAGACAACATCCCCTGGTTGGAAGCATTTCCCAAAATTATAATCAAGAAAAATACTAAAAAAGAAGGCTATGGGAGTAATCATCCCAAACTCCCCTTCAGCTTTAGACATATACATAAGATTTCTCTTCACCGGGTTTAACTTGGAAACCCATAGACCTTGGAAAAATACACTGTACATTCTGGTAAAAACTTATTTGGGGGCAATACATAACTGATATATAAGAAGATAGGGATAAGTAGAGTTTTAATCAACCATACCCTTTAATTTTCCCAATGGCTATATTTCTCCATTCTGAAACTACCCTCTCTGCTCCGAATATACCTATTTTCCAGTTAAGTATATTCAAGTTTTGGGAACCAAGAACTATACCTAATATTTTTAAGGGTTCCTTCATAATTTGCATCCCACCTATGGTTCCAGATACTGGTACTGGAGTCTGACCTAGCAGAAACCCTCTACTTTTACTTAAGTTTATTCATGACCCTGATACTGACGAATAAAGTTTAATAACCTTCTTTAAGGCTTTCTCCGTTTATGTATCCAAGGTCAACACCACATCATCCGCATAAGTTAATATTTTATCCTCTTGGGAATAATTTGTGATTCCTAACCCAACTATCCCTTGTTCCTGCATACATAGCCTAATAAATATGTCCATTCAATAAAACATACAACAGGGGGCTCAGTGGACAGCCCTGACGAACCCCTCTCCCCAAGGTCATTTTTCTCCCATACCACCCATTCACATTAGGAATTATGGCTGCATCCATGTATAACAGTTTAACCCATTCTAAAAATTTCTCTGGTATCCCAAAGGCTTCCAATACTGAAAATAGAAACTGATGTGATAACCAGTCAAAAGCCTTTTCTTGATCTATACCCACTACCCACCCTAAAAATTCACCTGCCTCCCCTTGATAAAACATTTTCCAAAGTATAATTAAGTTATCACACTGCTGTCTGCCCTGTACTGCACAAGTTTGTGCATCACTTATCACATGCAAAGCTATTTTTGAAAGCCTTCCCAACATAATAATAATAATAATAAAATTTATTTGATTAAGCGCCTTTCAAATATTTCAAGGCGCTGTACAGTCTTCATACATTTATCATAATCAAAGACAACAATAACAATACAACAGATAAATAAATAAAATGCTTTAAAATACAACAGAGAAGGTCTGAATCCATAAAAATGATTTTAAGGCCTTCTTAAACCCATCCACAGTTGTACAACATTTTTATATCAGTATTTAAATGGCTTAATGGCCTCCAATTATTTGTATCATCAGTGGGGCCTTTTTTATATATTAGTACCAGAATCGCCTGTTTGATAGAGGAGGACATTCTACTTTCATGTAACATATAATTAAACGAAACAGACAGAGCAGGTGCCAGAGTTTCCTTGAATTGCTTATGTAATCCTGCACCTATCCCATCTGACCCTGGAGTTGAATCATTCTTTAGTTTATCAATGGTGAGCAATACTTCCTCTTCTGTAATATCTTTAGTAAGAATATCAATTTAATTTGTTGCAACTTGTGGAAGTTGTAAGTCTTCCAAGATTTTTTTTGCTGTATTACTCTGTGAACATTCTCCAAATAAATGCTGGGCTTGGTTTTTCACTATCTCCAACAGACCTAGCAGGGCAGAAACTAATTCCCCTGTTGGAGACAGCAACTCTGTAATGACTCTTGATTTTACCCTATCTTTACAGTCTTTGTAAGGGTCAATACTGTTTTGGCCCTCTTTCATCCCAAATTTAGCTTTCTGCCTTAAAAATTGGGCTCTATTGTACTAAAGCCTCTGCAGTTGTGCTTTAATTACCTGAATTTGGGGCCTATAATCTTATGACAAAGTTTCTGCTAATGAGATTAAATGCTGCAACTGCTGTCTAAGGTGTAAGTAATCCAAGTAATTTTTATTGTTCTCCAGATTTGCTTTATTTTTAAATAACTCCTGCCAAGATTTTTTGTGCCCTCTCACCAGATAGTTAAATCATCATTGCAATCAACAACCGATAATCTTGCTGTCCAGTTTTGCTGCCATAGTTTCTGATTTCTCCCCTCTGACAACAAGGATTCTTTTAACCTCCATTCATTTTTTTTGCTCTTTGGGGTATCCTGCCAGGTAACCCATGTACATACTGCCATATGATCTGAGAATTTGAAGGAATAAGTCCTGCTGGATAATATCCTTAATATCTTGGAAACAAAGATGAAATCAATCCATGTCTCAAGCTTGCCTTTGACATGTGTAAAACCCCCTGATGTGTGTAGGCTCCTGTATGAATCTTTCAGTGCTGCACTTGAAATAGTGTGTTGTAATGCTATTGAGTCACAAAACAGTTTTTCAGTTTGTAACCCTCTATCTCTATGGTGTAAACTACAATTGAAATTTCCTACCCATAAAACTAACTGGGATGTGTGCAGAAAGGGGTGTATATCTCTGAATAGTGTGGCCTGAAGGACTTTGGACTGTGGTGCATTTGTAGCTATCAGATGAATTCTGTCTCTAAAATATGAAATATCCAGCAAAAGTGCTCACCCTGGGCAGATATCTACTAATCTAGTGACTGTTAGGTTTGGGTTGGCCAATAAGATCCCCACCCCATCACATTGTTCCATACCTGTTGACCAGAAAGAAGGCCCTAAAGACCAGGTCTGTGAAGCTCTTGAAAATTCCCCAATTGTTTTCAATCTGGTATCCAGAATACAAGTAATGTCACTAGCATGCTCTAAAAGTGATATCATGGTTCCTGCAAATTTTGTATCCCCTTTATACTATTGACATTGATTGAGGTAATGGGAAGCTGTTCTAATGAGTTGGCAATGAGTCTCATGGATCAGTATGCTATGGTGTCTGGATCTTCTGCCTCTGACTGGTTTGTTTTGCTATGGAATCCATGTCCCTCCCTTTCTGGTATCTGTATAAGAAATTATTGATGAAGAGTCAGGCCCTTCCCCCTCAGAACTGCCATCTTCTGAGAGCAAGACCGCAAATGTATTCCCTTTTTTCCAAGATCCGGGTGAGGCTGCTTTCCCTGACCCTCCAATTTTCCTAGAAACTACTTTTCCAAATCTAGATCGCTTAGTTTGTGTGACTGTTGTAAAAAACTTCATCCACTGGGGGGAGGTGGGCAGGCATGTCCATAGTAGAACCACTGACACCCTCAGGTTCTTCATGTGAGTCAGAGGGCTGTGGAGTCACATTACTTGAGTCCTAGACAGGGTCTGGGCCTGGAATGTAAACAGAGGCCCGGATGGTAGTTTCAGGTGTTCTAGTCTCCTGAGGCTCAAGAGTATCATTCTGCTTTTGCATTTCTACCTCAGCTCTTGTGCTCTGCTCTGCCACTCTTTTGGCTCATTGTTGCTGTGCCATATTGATCAGCCCTTCATGAGAGAGGCAGTCCTCATGATTATGTGAGGCCCGGGGCATCGGCCATAAAAGTGTCCCATTTGTCACATAAATTACACCTGAGAAAATTTAAACATTTACCTGAAAAATTACCAAATTCCAAACAATGGCAACATTTAACTGTGTTGCAAGTGTAACTTAAATAAGTCCTAGCCCCACATTTGAAACACGATCAAGGCTAACCTGCATAAAAAATGGAACCTCTATCTTTTCCTAAGTAAAATGTGCTTGGAAGGTGGACAGGGCCTGTGTTTGTAGGGATTAGCTTCACCCTAACCCTCCACCCCCCATCCCAAATCTGCTCACTATCCAGTATGGGGCTGGGCCTGTTACCGGAAGTATCTCACATCACTGATGCAGCCAATAAAAATATACTCGATATTCACCTCCTCATTTTTGAACATAATAGTTATATTTTTTACAGCTGGTTTTGACAATGGGATAGCATGAAAGGGTACCCATAATGGGGTATTCTTAAGTTTACTGTTCTGAGGCTAAAACCTGTCCAAACTTGATGAATTTTTTTAAAACTGATGTCAAAGTTATGATTTTCCAGGTGGATAAGGGCAAATATCTCAGATGAAAAAAACTTTAGGGACCCTTTCAACAGTTGCTTTGCTATGAATACTCTATCCGGTGGCTCTACCAAACCCCCTTTATATAACAACCTAACTGCATTCCAATAGGGAGCTGGTTCCCTTCTGTTTTGAAACAAATCAGACAATTTTAGAATAGATGCCGTACCCAACCCCCTTCATCATCCAAAGGCTGTTCCGACATACCCAACCTAATTGGGTCCTCAGTCTCATTTTGCAAGCCATGATCTAAAATCTCTGTATTATTTAGATTAATCACAGTTTCAGATAAAACCTTACCCCAGGGTTCATTGGAACTTGTGTCTTCCAGATTGTTGGTGGCCGCATTTGTAGTAGATGCCGACAACATAACTAGATATGTTGATTCAGACTTGTCTGGGATCCATTGTCCATCAGAGGTTTGCTCCCAATGAACATTCTCTAATGCCTGAATAGGGGACCAGCTTGGGCCTCCTAGCTCATTTTTACCTAAGGACTGCTCTGAATTAATGCCTGTCCCCAGATTTTTTTCTGGTCCCAATACTTTTTCTATTGAAGTTTTGCTCCATCCAGGTCTCGTTCTGTCCTTAGGAAAAGAAAATTCTTGTCTGTGCTGAGATGTTTGTATAGCAACTTGTGGGACCTGCATAGTTTCTTGTCCAGAACTGCACCCCACACCGAGTATCTTTTGCTGCATTTTTGTCTCTGCAGCAGTGTTCGCTATAGGCTCTTGGCACACAGCCGAATTACTGTTTTCACTGCCAGCCTGAGTATCTGATTTATTCTTCTTACTTGTTCCTTTTCTAGAGCCTGATTTTAGACCTTTTTTGCTACTGGAAGCCCTATCTTTAGCATTTTGCTGAACGCTTGGTTTATGTGTTGAAACTTCCACCTGTTCTTCCAGTTTAGCATTCTACGAGGAGACACACACCATGTCAGCACTCTGCTGACTCATTGGCGCACTGACAGCATCAGTAACTTCTATGACAGGTTCTGTCTCTACAGGATAATCCACCAATGACTCATCCAGTCTTTGTATCTGTTTTAACAAGTCTTCCTTTTTTGTAAGATATTCTTTCACTTCTCTGGAGTTAGCGATCCTAACTCCTTACATAAAACTGCACCTGTTTTATCTCCAGCTTTCTTTTCTTGCACTGGTTGTGATGTATCAAACTCTAACAGATGAGCTGCCACCAATGCAGCATCTAAGGCCTCTTGCAGTTCTATGCACGGAGAGGAGGCTTGCTCCCCTGCACTCTCAATATCCATCTCCTCCAAAAGTTCATCCTGACTGGCCATCCTGGAACAGACAGCCATGGGTTCCCCCTACAGGACAAGTAGGGGAATTTCCCCAGTGCCCTGGCCAAATTCCCCCCCCCCCATTCACTAAAAAAAAAATACCAAAAGCTTAATCTGGTTCAAGGTCAGTTGGCATTCATTTGTATCCCTTCCCCTGGGTTGTGCCTGAAAATAGGCAGAATTTGTCTAGTGCATTTACCCGGTCAACAAAAACTAAATAAATAAATAAAGGGGACTCAGAAAAAGTTTTCTTCACAGAAAGGGTGGTGGATGCATGGAATAGCCTACCCCAAGAAGAAGTGGGGGCAAATACAGTGGTGGGATTCAAAAATGCATGGCATAGGCACAAGGGAAACATGGAAACAGGCCTTGATGGTAGATGAGGACTGCTTGGCCCATCCAGTCTTCCCATTTCCCTACCTATTGGATAAGCTGCTGATCCTAGTTTACCAACAACCTACTTCCTCCTACCCCCCACTAGAATTGCCTTATGTCTGTCCCATGCATTCTTGCATTGCCCCACTGTTTTTGACCCCACAATCTCCTTGGGAAGGCACTTCTATGTATCCACCACCATCTCTATGAAAAAATACTCCCTAATGTTCCCCTGAGCCACCCACCCATCTTCAAATTGTGGCCCCTTGTTCTTGCACATCACTTTTTCTGAAAGATGCTACCCTCTTGGACTTTGTTGATTCCCTTGAGGTACTTGAACGTTTCTATCATATACCCCCTCTCCATCCTTTCATTAAGGGTATACATATTAAGCTCCCTTAGTCTCCCTTTGTATGGCTTCTGGTGCAGACCCTGCACCATTTTAGTGGCCCTTCTCTGGACTGCCTCCATCCTATCTATGTCCTTGTGAAGATGGAGTCTTCAGAACTGCACACAGTACTCCAGATGGGGTCTCACCAACTGTCTGTACAGAGGGCTAACAACTTCCAGTTTTCTACTGGTGATGCCTCTCCCTATGCATCCCAGTATTCTTACTGCTTTCTCACATTGCTTGCCTACCTTTAGGTCATCTGATATGATTACCCCCAAGCCCCTTTCTATATTTATTGTTGTTAGTAGTGCCTCCCCCAATTGCTCACGCTTCCCCTGGGTTTTTCTTTCCCAGGTGCATTCCTTTGCACTTCTTTGCATTAAATCTATGCTGCCATACTTTTGACCATTCCACCAACCTTGCCAAGTCCATAGTGGTGGTTAAGAGAGGCTAAAGCCACAAACCAAATAGGGTCAGCAGCTGCTGACACAGGCAGGGAAAACAGGCAGACTGGATGGGCCTAGTGATCCTCATCTGTCGTCAGATTCTGTTTCTATGAGTCAGAAAACTGAGACCAAAAACTCCAGGTACCCTGGCTCCAAGCTGAGTCCCACTACAGAGCAACTCTCTTGGGCAGGCTTAACTCTCTGAGTGCTCCTTAGTAACCTGCCTTGAGCTTGGGAGAAAAGAGAGGCTAGTTACATGTACAGCAGAGCCAGCCATGATGCAATGCAATAACGTGCAGTAGATGACATGTCACAAAATGCTGCATGACAAAAGGGCTTAATCACCATTGAATTATACTGTTCCCTGTGATATACTGCAACATTTTGTTATACACTGCAGCATTACTGCATTGCAGCCTGGCTGGCCCTGCCATATATAAAATGCTATGTATACCAAAGATGGACTGAATAGCCAGGCTGAAATCACTTGAATTAGGTAGGTGGTCTTTTGTGTACCAGAGCACCTCTCCATTATTACTATGCTACTTGAGTTTTTTAATTGATGAAAAGAGACCAACTTGCATTAATATAAATGTTTTATCTCCTTTACAGATTGCAAGTGCTGTATAGAATAGCTAGAAAAGAATGTATTCATTCTTGCACAGAACAACCACTGATATCTTCCAACCATTTCCATAAATATCCTTTTTTATGATATGGTAATTGATACTGCTTGAAATTTTATTTTGAAAGCTTTAACTTTTGAAATTTACATCTTTAAAACTTAAGGTGCTTTTAAATGAAAGCTTGGGATCCAATCAAAAAACAAACAAAAAAATATCATAATGGTACAGTTATGTGTTGATTAATGACTACACATATTGATATAAGAGGCTGTTAAGTAATAAGTGGATTTAGAAAATGTTTTGAACCACTCTGTGTTTTTATATTGATATAAGGAAGATTTAGCAACATTAGGTATTGCTATGTCAGCTTACCTGATTTCAACCTTTATGTAAAGCAAAAATAAGTTTTTAGCCCTAACAGTCCCAAAGTGATACCATTTTAAAGAAAGTATACTTGGGAATAATAACATTGGAAATGGTGGGCCATATTATATTTTGCAAAGTCTATCTTTGGAACTGTTGGGGTTAGAAACATGTTTTTGTTTATTATAAATGAATATTCTGTGTCAGGTCATTACAAATTAGTCATATTGATACAGTAATTATGTGTGGATACTACTCTATATATACCATATCAATAGTATTTAAAACTGCTTTTTGATTAAATTGTATTGTAAATACATGTTTATTAGTTGTGACAACCAAAAATGTCAGTCGCATTGATGTTATCTTTAGGCACCAACAGTATAGCTGTAAGTGCCAATTGTGGTCATGCATACTTGCATTTAGTCAGGTTCCTAGGTACACTCTGTGTGAAATTCAGCTGCATGGTGTCATTGATGATGTCAGTGATAGGGTTTTTAGGTCTTGGTGTGGGGTTTCAGACCTACACAAGCCTGGGTTCAATCCACAGAGTGGAACACTTTTTTCTTTCTAGTTATAATACTTGTAGTATGAGATAAATTATTAGATATCATTGCTGATGTTAGTGATATAGTTTCAGCAAGGTTTGAAGTTCTATATTGCTGCAGCTGACACTTTGATGGTTTAATGCAACTTTGGAAGCACTACTTCAAAAAGATAGACTGTTAATTATGAACATCCACTGCAGCTGTGTAGGGAGGTCTGCAGTCACTGCTTGATGTCCTTTACCACAGCATGCCTTTCCTGTACAAGAAGTTTAGTACAGTAGCTGAGCTGCAGGCTGCCAAGCAGTAGTGGGTAGGGTTCCTGGGTTTGATCACCAGCATGGAACATTTCTTCTTTCTGAGATCTTGGTCAACTGCCTTTAGAATGCCTTATTGAAGAAAGATTGACCCTATACTGGATAAAGGCCTATGCCTGAATGAGAACAAACTTCCACATATGAGAATAGAGGAAGCTATAAAGTATCTAAATGCTCAAATAATCTTCCCAAGCATTTTAGTAACTGAAATATTATGAAACCCCATAGCTTATGTCAATGCCTTTCAGATGTATTTGTTAAACCTCTAGACAAAATTCATATACTGATGAAATATAGACTGAGGGCTATTTTCATGCAAAGAAAACCTAGGTTTTGTTCACAATTCAAGATAAGCAAATTGTTATCATCAAATGAGAGACATTTTTGACTCCAAAGTATATTTATAATTATTAAAAAGTCTACATAGAAGGAAATTATATACAACATTTAGATTTGAATATCATGATAGTCAAAGACATAGATATTTATTTAATAAGAATAAGTCTGATGGCATTTGTAAATGCAAAAAAGGAGTGGATGATCTTACACACCTCTTTATTTCATGCTCTTTATATAATGAATACAGACAAAAAATCCTGGGAGACATTTTGGCCTCCTTGGAACTAAAGCCACAAAACATGGTCTCATATTTATTCAAGTTCAACTCAATGAAGGTATTAGAATCAGTGGTCTCTTTCCTCAAGACTATTGATATAAAGAAAAGGCATATTATTAAGGAATCTTAAGGAATGTAAATAGGTTACTTCTGATATTGCACTTTAGTGTTTATTAAATAGAATAAAGTATGGGGTGGTGTGTATAATGAGAAGTTTACACACCTCTGAGGTGTTAGATTCTCATAAACCTCGAGAGCAAAGTGTAACCCCTTGTTACCCGGGGTTACTAGAATCCCAGTAAGATCTAGTGGAAGGCAGGGAAGGCAGCTCGTGAAACTCCAGTTAAATGGGTTTCACACTGTCTCACTCTGTTCTCAGTCTCAGCTGAGACTGAGAGAGGACGTCACCAATAGAACTGTTGCAGCTGCATAAGCCACATTGGAATCTGCAGCAGAGGGAGTTAGATAGAACGTTGGGAGTTTTCAAAGTCAGTCTCCTGTGTGCTTTCAAACAGGAAGGTTCAGTCTGCAGTTTGATTTTGAGGAGCCAGTTTCAAGTGGTGGAGACCGCTGTTCGGGTCTCAGTGCCCCTCCCTCCGGGCGGGAGGAGTAAAGATCCCCATGTAGATTCCAGGGGCAATCCCCTAAATTCTGCAGAAGAAAGAAAGCTGCCTATTTCAGTTTCAGTCTGTGTTCGGAAAGTGGGAAGAGTTATACTTCGCCTGTGGGGCACCTGCAACAAAAGGGTGAGTGTTTGCTCTAATATGAGAGGGCAAAAAATGTGTTCCTTCAGCCTGGGATATGTGAAGAAATCTGGGATTTGAACTACTATTTGGGAGGCCTATAGTACTAGGACAAACAAATCGAGTAGTGTCAAAAGCTAGAGTGCTGTGTGAATTCAAGTAATATTGTAGAGGGGGTGCGACAGTTCATCCACCATTTAATCTACATTCAGAAGTTTCAGTTTTTCCAGAGAAATGGCGAGTATGGGCTGTGGGAGCTGGAGGTGGGAACACCCCCCATCTTTAGTGACCAGGTCCACCTCTACAGATTTCTGCTGTGATTGCTACTTGCCTCATGCGCTTGGCCAGTGATGAGGGAAGTACCCAGACGTGGGTCGCAAATGGAAAAATCTCTCTAGGAGTCACAGACTCTAAGTGGTGTGGGGAGCCACAACAAGGGTAAAGAAAATTCTCTTTGTGAGATGGGAGTCAGAAGAAGTAAGAAGGAAATCTCTCTAGGAGTCGCAGACTCTAAGTGGTGTGGGGAGCCACAACAAGAAAATGGGTTCATTCTTCCAGTGGCCTGCCATTCAATTGGCCGGCAGGGGAGCCGGGCCAGTCGGGCGGTGTACCCAAAGTGCGTGCAAGTCTGGGCTGTGTGCCTGGTGGGTCCAGAGCCTGAAAGCAGTAAAATTGGTTCTTTCTTTCAGTGGACCACCTAGTAGTCTCTAATCTGCATTATCAGTAATCGTAGCCCCAAGGGGGTCCATCTATGCTTTGCTGTGTTCAGCTAGTTGTGAATAAAAGCCACACTGTAAAATCCATTCCTGGTTCTGGACATTACAGTTATTGCTTCCTGTGTTCAATTTACTTAGGTGCCCCTGTGCAGAGTAGCAAACCTAAGCCCCCTGGCTGCCAAATAACCTCATCCTCCCAGACCCAGGTCCCCAGCAGTGTGCCTGCCAGCAAGAGCATGCCACCTGTCATTTTGGTAAAAGGCAGGGTGAGGGCTACAAAAATGGAGGCACCACTTTGGATTTGTTAGGGAAGGAAGGAAGGTGCTCGGCAAGGGGCTAGCGTTTTGGCTATCTGGCAGTGGGTAGCCCAAAAAGCTGAAGCAATTTCCCTAGTGTGTTGCTGTGTGCTGTGAATCTTAAGCTGCTGTTTAAAAAATGCCAACTGTTTACCAAGGAGCTGTAAAGCCAAAGAGTGTGCCCTTGTCCTGCACCAAAATTGTTTACAGTGTTTATGTCAGCTTTAAAAATGAACTGTGGTAAATAAAAGTGTGGAAAACTAGGGATAGCAACAGAGAAATTATGCCCTGGACATTTGAAATGCTTTTAAAGTGAATTCTTGTGAAGAAAAGTGTGGAAAACTAGGGGTAGCAACAGAGAAATTATGCCCTGGACGTTTGAAATGCTTTTAAAATGAATTCTTGTGAAGGAAAGTGTGGAAAACTAGGGGTAGCAACAGAAAAATTATGCCCTGGACATTGGAAATGCTTTCTGTGTAAATGGAGAGACTGCAGAGTTAATGGCAATGTTATATGGTTAAAATGGGCTCCCACCGTGGAGTCAGTTGGAAAAAAAACAAAAGTGCATTCTGTAGTTTAAATTTGCCTTCTTGATGATCGCTGTGAGGAAGAAGAGGCTCATTTGCATGGCGTCGTGTGGTTGGTCAGGCTGCAATCAGTCCCGCCCCTCAGCCAGCTCTTCTGAGACTGACCCAGCATTCGAGAGGGAGTGAGAGTGGAGTGCGTGTACTGGCAGTGGAGGAGCATCGCAGAGTATTCAAAGCACTGTAAACATCCTAAAAATAGACTTTTGAGTTTAAAATCGGGCTCAACCTGCAAATCAATCGTGGAAATTAAAAGTTTGGTGGTTAAAACGATGATCGCTAAGACTTCCCACCCGTTTGTATACTGAGGCCTTCAAGAACTGGCTGCAGGCCGTTTTACCCCATCGCGGCAAGTTGCTACTGATCACAGTAAGTAAACAACCCAAAAACTGCTCAAACAGTGATTTTCAGTTATGCCATATAAAATGTGTGTGCAGCAGTGTAGTCGCTTTGCAAGTAACGACTGTGTGAAGTCCTGCCAGCAAGTGCAAGTCTGTTAAGCCATTGAATGTGTTGCATGAAGTGAAAATAGCATCAGTTTAAAGTTTGCAGCCAGAGAGAGACTGTGGGTTGTAGCAAAATGCAACACTAGTAGAAGCAGGCAATTCTGAGCTAAAACCTGAAGCTTTAGAGGGACTGTAAATTAGATGAATGTTACCAGCTTGTAAAAAGTCCAAGGAAAATCCTGTAAATGTGTGTAAAGCCAGATCAGAGCAAGTTGTGCTGTTTGAGTAAAAGTTATCAGTAGCTGGTGTAAATCGGGTGCGCAGTGGCTTGACCCAGATTCTAAATGTTGATGCACAGGAGTGCTGCCTCCGCCATTACAGGATGGGGTAGTAAAGTAAACAAAGCAGCAGAGGAGCCATTTTAAAACTACAGAGTGTGTTCAGTAAAGTGGGACTTTCAGTTACAGTGAACTTTGTTTATTTTTCTGCAGTTATGGCCTCAGGACCAGCTCGTTACCAGGATCATGCCTGGGTTGCAGTAACAACAGCAGTAAATAGACTGAGAGATATTGAAAAGTGGTGCTATGGAGGGCAACTGCCTCCTGATGTGGCGATTCCTAATTATCCAGTGCGTGTATGCCAAATATGCTTGAGTACTGGGAGGGATGTCTTCATGATTCCTCACTGTGCTGGATGCCTACAAAAATATGACTTGTATAAAGCGCCTCCAAATCGTTTGGCCCCCACATGGACGAAAATTCAGGAATCTGCAGTTGGCAGCACACAGCACCAGGCGGAGCCTGTGGAGGAAGGTCCCTCGGGGGAGTGTGGCACAAAGCTAGAGGGTGCAGAGTTAGAGACAAAATCAGAAGTTGAAGTTTTGGATGTTGGATCCCAGAAAGAAAGTTCGGATAAAGCATCAATAGACCCCTGGGTGGGGGGCCTAGCCCAAGTCTCTTAGGTGAAGATGAGATGCGGGAGGCCTTTGAATGGGAGGTGTCGACCTCCGTGCCTAGTGATGAATGGATAGTCTCAGGGGTGAGAACGACTGCTCACTCCTGGGCTCAGATCCTCAGTGAAGAGGAAGATGAGGGGGAACCTAAGTGGCCTTGTGAGAAAGGAACTGGTACACAGCCTCAAGATCTTGCCTCGGAGGAATGTATTGAAGAAGGTGGTGATGCCACTGCCCTGGCTTTACAGGAGGAAGAAGTCAGGGATCCATTTCTAATTTCCTTGAGGATGCGAAGCTGGCAGAACCAGGACTGGCCACCCCCAAGCCAGGCCAGCGGTCTCAGATTGACCAAAGCAAGTAAAGAGGAGAGACTGGTTCGTAGAAAGGCAAATGAGATCTATGGTATGACCTTTCCTACCTTTCCTCGGAAAGTCTGGGAGGAGATTGAGAACTGCAGGAAATCCTGGATCTGGGATGAAGCAATGAAAAGTGTGCATCCTGGGGCCAACCAGCATGTAAAGAATAGACTGTTCCACGAAAAGTATACCCAGTGAAAGAGAGGCAGGACACTGTTTATGGACAGAGTGAGAATAGTGGACGGAGAGGGATGTGAAATCTCCCACTGTGTGAATTATGTGCACCCAGATGGGGTAATAATTCAAGCCCCTGACCCCCGGTACTATTGGCCTCAGTGCAAGGACCTCCCAGCAATTAAGCCTGTGCCTACAAAATGGAGAGCCGAGCAGTGGTAGTCAATACTGCCACACCAGACTGTGAAGTGCCCTTATTGATCCGCCAATATAAATAACCGGGACTCAGGTGCCCCACATTCATCAGTCTACAGTGTACTGTCCTGTCCAGAAATCATCCACTGGCCCACCAGATGACTTCAGATCCAGAGAGGACACCAGCCCAGCTGTTTCCTGTTCATCGCCTGGTAATCGGATGATGTTGGACCAGCTGTTTTCTTTTTGTTCCTGTTCTAAGGCTCCATCTCCAGAGATGACATCAGCCCAGCTGTTTCCAGATGTGCCCTCCTGTGGTTCCCGGAAGATGTCCTCCCAGCTGTATCAGAAGAAATGCTGCCAGGGAGAGTCTTCGGCTGTGGTGCAGGTTAGGTGCCTAGGATTGTACTACAAGAGGCTGGTAAGTCGAAACTTTTTCTATCTTTATGACATTGCAGTACACATCCTACTCTACAGACTTCAAAAATGTGTGAACTGTCTGCAAAGACTCTCCCCTTCGGGACTTTGGCCTGTTAGAACTGTGCTTCACCGGGCTTCGGCCCAGGAGAGACTCTTTATTGGACTAGCCTTTGGGCCTTGTGGTCACTAGTTGGGACTTTTAGGGCACTCCATCCCTCCAAATGTGTATTGTAAAAAATGTCATTATTGTATTCTAATGTAAATACTGTTTTTCTACCTTTTTCTAAAAAATCTTTTTGGGATTTTTCAGTGTTTTTGATGGTAAGGGTTTTAGGTAGACTGTGTATGCAGATTAGGAGTGTGTTTTGTCTTTCTTTTTCTTACAGGTGTTCCTGGGAAGACAGAAGAGAAGACAAGAAGAGGAGGAGGGGCTCAGTGGAGTTCCACGTCAGTGCTTTATTGTGTAGAAATTTAAAGTACTGTGGTGTTATTGTTATGGTTATTGCTGTATTAACCCTTTCCTTCCACAGGTGTGGTTGTGGGGGTAGGGAGGAGGTTAATGTGGTATTTTAATGGTGTGGTTGCAGATTTCCCAAGGTCAGGGAGGTCCCCGGGTTTTTTTTGTTTTGGGAATATTATGTTAGAGGCAGATAGATTTTCCCTAGAGGGTTAGGGGAGATGGACAGGCTGTGGCCCTGACCTGCAGTAGGGACCACAGTGCTGATCTATCAGGGCTATGTTCTGGATGGTTCTACCAGAGCCACTGGGTGTCCATAGTAAGTGGATAGTGTAGAGGCTGATATGTCAGCTACAGGCCTCTAGGCCCTTAGTGTTGCCTGCCTGTGCTTGCACATGGTAGGAGGGGGCCTGATCACCCCTCTCTGCAGGTAGCACATAGGGTGGGATGGCCTAAGGCTGGGTGCATAATGACTTGGGACAGTCATTTTCCTGGTCAAGGGTGAGTGTAACCCCTTGTTACCCAGGGTTACTAGAATCCCAGTAAGGCCTAGTGGTAGGCAGGGAAGGCAGCTTGTGAAACTCCAGTTAAATGGGTTTCACACTGTCTCACTCTGTTCTCAGTCTCAGCTGAGACTGAGAGATGACATCACCCATAGAACTGTCGCAGCTGCATAAGCCACATTGGAATCTGCAGCAGAGGGAGTTAGATAGAATGTTGGGAGTTTTCAAAGTCAGTCTCCTGTGTGCTTTCAACAAGAAGGTTCAGTCTGCAGTTTGGTTTTGAGAAGCCAGTTTCAAGTGGTGGAGACCGCTGTTCGGGTCTCAGTGCCCTCCTCCCTCCGGGGGGGGGAGTAAAGATCCCCATGTAGATTTCATGGGCAATCCCCTAAATTCTGCAGAAGAAAGAAAGCTGCCTATTTCAGTTTCAGTCTGTGTTTGGAAAGTGGGAAGAGTTGTACTTCGCCTGTGGGGTACCTGCAACAAAAGGGTGAGTGTTTGCTCTAATATGAGAGGGCAAAAAATGTGTTTCTTCAGCCTGAGATATGTGAAGAAATCTGGGATTTGAACTACTATTTGGGAGGCCTATAGAACTAGGACAAACAAATCGAGTAGTGTCAAAAGCTAGAGTGCTGTGTGAATTCAAGTAATATTGTAGAGCTGGTGCAACAGTTCATCCACCGTTTAAGCTACATTCAGAAGTTTCAGTTTTCACAGAGAAATGGCCGGGTATGGGCTGTGGGAGCTGGAGGTGGGAACACCCCCCATCTTTAGTGACCAGGTCCACCTCTACAGATTTCTGCTGTGATTGCTACTTGCCTCATGTGCTTGGCCAGTGATGACAGAAGTACCCAGACGTGGGTAGCAAATGGGAAAATCTCTCTAGGAGTCGCAGACTCTAAGTGGTGTGGGGAGCCACAACAAGGGTATCGAAAATTCTCTTTGTGAGATGGGAGTCAGAAGAAGTAAGAAGGAAATCTCTCTAGGAGTCACAGACTCTAAGTGGTGTGGGGAGCCACAACAAGAAAATGGGTTCATTCTTCCAGTGGCCCACCATTCAAGTGGCCGGCAGGGGAGCTGGGTCAGTTGGGCTGTGTACCCAAAGTGCGTGCAAGTCTGGGCTGTGTGCCTGGTGGGTCCAGAGCCAGAAAGCAGTAAAATTGGTTCTTTCTTTCAGTGGACCACCTAGTAGTCTCTAATCTGTATTATCAGTAAACGTAGCCCCAAGAGGGTCCATCTATGCTTTGTTGTGTTCAGCTAGTTGTGAATAAAAGCCACACTGTAAAATCCCATTCCTGGTTCTGGACATTACAGTTATTGCTTCCTGTGTTCGAATTTACTTGGGTGCCCCTGTGCAGAGTAGCCAAACCTAGGCCCCCCTGTGCCGAGTAACCTCATCCTCCCCGATCCCAGGTCCCCAGCAGGTATTGCTGCCAGCGCCAACAGCACGCCACCTGTCATTTTGGTAAAAAGGCAGGGGTGAGGGGCTACAAAAATGGAGGCACCACTTTGGATTTGTTCGGGAAGGAAGGAAGGTGCTCGGGCAAGGGGGCTAGCGTTTTGGCTATCTGGCAGTGGGTAGCCCAAAAAACTGAAGCAATTTCCCTAGTGTGTTGCTGTATGCTGTGAATCTTAAGCTGCTGTTTAAAAAATGCCAACTGTTTACCAAGGAGCTGTAAAGCCAAAGAGTGTGCCCTTGTCCTGCATCAAAATTGTTTACAGTGTTAATGTCAGCTTTAAAAATGAACTGTGGCAAATAAAAGTGTGGAAAACTAGGGATAGCAACAGAGAAATTATGCCCTGGACGTTTGAAATGCTTTTAAAGTGAATTCTTGTGAAGGAAAGTGTGGAAGACTAGGGGTAGCAACAGAGAAATTATGCCCTGGACGTTTGAAATGCTTTTAAAATGAATTCTTGTGAAGGAAAGTGTGGAAGACTAGGGGTAGCAACAGAGAAATTATGCCCTGGACATTGGAAATGCTTTCTGTGTAAATGGAGAGACTGCAGAGTTAATGGCAATGTTATATGGTTAAAATGGGCTCCCGCCGTGGAGTCAGTTGGAAAAAAACAAAAGTGCATTCTGTAGTTTAAATTTGCCTGCTCGATGATCGCCGTGAGGAAGAAGAGGCTCATTTGCATGGCATTGTGTGGTTGGTCAGGCTGCAATCAGTCCCGCCCCCCTCAGCCAGCTCTTCTGAGACTGACCCAGCATTCGAGAGGGAGTGAGAGTGGAGTGCGTGTACTGGCAGAGGAGGAGCGTCGCAGAGTATTCAAAGCACTGTAAACATCCTAAAAATAGACTTTTGAGTTTAAAATCGGGCTCAACCCGCAAATCAGTCGTGGAAATTAAAAGTTTGGTGGTTAAAACGATGATCGCTAAGACTTCCCACCTGTTTGTATACTGAGGCCTTCAAGAACTGGCTGCAGGCCGTTTTACCCCATCGCAGCAAGTTGCTACTGATCACAGTAAGTAAACAACCCAAAAACTGCTCAAACAGTGATTTTCAGTTATGCCATATAAAATGTGTGTGCAGCAGTGTAGTCGCTTTGCAGTAACGACTGTGTGAAGTCCTGCCAGCAAGTGCAAGTCTGTTAAGCCATTGAATGTGTGCATGGAAGTGAAAATAGCATCAGTTTAAAGTTTGCAGCCAGAGAGAGACTGTGGGTTGTAGCAAAATGCAACACTAGTAGAAGCAGGCAATTCTGAGCTAAAACCTGAAGCTTTAGAGGGACTGTAAATTAGATGAATGTTACCAGCTTGTAAAAAGTCCAAGGAAAATCCTGTAAATGTGTGTAAAGCCAGATCAGAGCAAGTTGTGCTGTTTGAGTAAAAGTTATCAGTAGCTGGTGTAAATCGGTGCGCAGTGGCTTGGACCCAGATTCTAAAATGCTGATGCACAGGAGTGCTGCCTACCATTACAGGGTGGGGTAGTAAAGCAAACAAAGCAGCAGAGGAGCCATTTTAAAACTACAGAGTGTGTTCAGTAAAGTGGGACTTTCAGTTACAGTGAACTTTGTTTATTTTTCTGCAGTTATGGCCTCAGGACCAGCTCGTTACCAGGATCATGCCTGGGTTGCAGTAACAACAGCAGTAAATAGACTGAGAGATATTGAAAAGTGGTGCTATGGAGGGCAACTGCCTCCTGATGTGGCGATTCCTAATTATCCAGTGCGTGTATGCCAAATATGCTTGAGTACTGGGAGGAATGTCTTCATGATTCCTCACTGTGCTGGATGCCTACAAAAATATGACTTGTATAAAGTGCCTCCAAATCATTTGGCCCCCACATGGACGAAAATTCAGGAATCTGCAGTTGGCAGCACACAGCACCAGGCGGAGCCTGTGGAGGAAGGTCCCTCGGGGGAGTGTGGCACAAAGCTAGAGGGTGCAGAGTTAGAGACAAAATCAGAAGTTGAAGTTTTGGATGCTGGATCCCAGAAAGAAAGTTCGGATAAAGCATCAATAGACCCCTGGGTGGGGGGCCTAGCCCAAGTCTCTTAGGTGAAGATGAGATGCGGGAGGCCTTTGAATGGGAGGTGTCGACCTCCGCACCTAGTGATGAATGGATAGTCTCAGGGGTGAGAATGACTGCTCACTCCTGGGCTCAGATCCTCAGTGAAGAGGAAGATGAGGGGGAACCTAAGTGGCCTTGTGAGAAAGGAACTGGTACACAGCCTCAAAATCTTGCCTCGGAGGAATGTATTGAAGAAGGTGGTGATGCCACTGCCCTGGCTTTACAGGAGGAAGAAGTCAGGGATCCATTTCTAATTTCCTTGAGGATGCAAAGCTGGCAGAACCAGGACTGGCCACCCCCAAGCCAGGCCAGCGGTCTCAGATTGACCAAAGCAAGTAAAGAGGAGAGACTGGTTCGTAGAAAGGCAAATGAGATCTATGGTATGACCTTTCCTACCTTTCCTCGGAAAGTCTGGGAGGAGATTGAGAACTGCAGGAAATCCTGGATCTGGGATGAAGCAATGAAAAGTGTGCATCCTGGGGCCAACCAGCAAGTAAAGAATAGACTGTTCCACGAAAAGTATACCCAGTGAAGAGAGGCAGGACACTGTTTATGGACAGAGTGAGAATAGTGGACGGAGAGGGACGTGAAATCTCCCACTGTGTGAATTATGTGCACCCAGATGGGGTAATAATTCAAGCCCCTGACCCCTGGTACCATTGGCCTCAGTGCAAGGACCTCCCAGCAATTAAGCCTGTGCCTACAAAATGGAGAGCCGAGCAGTGGTAGTCAATACTGCCACACCAGACTGTGAAGTGCCCTTATTGATCTGCCAATATAAATAACCGGGACTCAGGTGCCCCACATTCATCAGTCTACAGTGTACTGTCCTGTCCAGAAATCATCCACTGGCCCACCAGATGACTTCAGATCCAGAGAGGACACCAGCCCAGCTGTTTCCTGTTCATCGCCTGGTAATCGGATGATGTTGGACCAGCTGTTTTCTTTTTGTTCCTGTTCTAAGGTTCCGTCTCCAGAGATGACATCAGCCCAGCTGTTTCCAGATGTGCCCTCCTGTGGTTCCCGGAAGATGTCCGCCCAGCTGTATCAGAAGAAATGCTGCCAGGGAGAGTCTCCGGCTATGGTGCAGGTTAGGTGCCTAGTATTGTTCTACAAGAGGCTGGTAAGTCCAAACTTTTTCTATCTTTATGACATTGCAGTACACACCCTACTCTACAGACTTCAAAAATGTGTGAACTGTCCGCAAAGACTCTCCCCTTCGGGACTTTGGCCTGTTAGAACTGTGCTTCACCGGGCTTCGGCCCAGGAGAGACTCTTTATTGGACTAGCCTTTGGGCCTTGTGGTCACTAGTTGGGACTTTTAGGGCACTCCATCCCTCCAAATGTGTATTGTAAAAAATGTCATTATTGTATTCTAATGTAAATACTGTTTTTCTACCTTTTTCTAAAAAATCTTTTTGGGATTTTTCAGTGTTTTTGATGGTAAGGGTTTTAGGTAGACTGTGTATGCAGATTAGGAGTGTGTTTTGTCTTTCTTTTTCTTACAGGTGTTCCTGGGAAGACAGAAGAGAAGACAAGAAGAGGAGGAGGGGCTCAGTGGAGTTCCACGTCAGTGCTTTATTGTGTAGAAATTTAAAGTACTGTGGTGTTATTGTTATGGTTATTGCTGTATTAACCCTTTCCTTCCACAGGTGTGGTTGTGGGGGTAGGGAGGAGGTATTAATGTGGTATTTTAATGGTGTGGTTGCAGATTTCCCAAGGTCAGGGAGGTCCCCGGGTTTTTTTTGTTTTGGGAATATTATGTTAGAGGCAGATAGGTTTTCCCTAGAGGGTTAGGGGGGATGGACAGGCTGTGGCCCTGACCTGCAGTAGGGACCACAGTGCTGATCTATCAGGGCTATGCTCTGGATGGTTCTACCAGAGCCACTGGGTGTCCATAGTAAGTGGATAGTGTAGAGGCTGATATGTCAGCTACAGGCCTCTAGGCCCTTAGTGTTGCCTGCCTGTGCTTGCACATGGTAGGAGGGGGCCTGATCACCCCTCTCCGCAGGTAGCACATAGGGTTTGATGGCCTAAGGCCGGGTGCATAATGACTTGGGACAGTCATTTTCCTGGTCAAGGGCGAGTGTAACCCCTTGTTACCCAGGGTTACTAGAATCCCAGTAAGGCCTAGTGGTAGGCAGGGAAGGCAGCTTGTGAAACTCCAGTTAAATGGGTTTCACACTGTCTCACTCTGTTCTCAGTCTCAGCTGAGACTGAGAGATGACATCACCCATAGAACTGTCGCAGCTGCATAAGCCACATTGGAATCTGCAGCAGAGGGAGTTAGATAGAATGTTGGGAGTTTTCAAAGTCAGTCTTCTGTGTGCTTTCAAAAAGAAGGTTCAGTCTGCAGTTTGGTTTTGAGAAGCCAGTTTCAAGTGGTGGAGACCGCTGTTCGGGTCTCAGTGCCCCTCCCTCCGGGGGGGGAGAGTAAAGATCCCCATGTAGATTTCATGGGCAATCCCCTAAATTCTGCAGAAGAAAGAAAGCTGCCTATTTCAGTTTCAGTCTGTGTTTGGAAAGTGGGAAGAGTTGTACTTCGCCTGTGGGGAACCTGCAACAAAAGGGTGAGTGTTTGCTCTAATATGAGAGGGCAAAAAATGTATTTCTTCAGCCTGAGATATGTGAAGAAATCTGGGATTTGAACTACTATTTGGGAGGCCTATAGAACTAGGACAAACAAATCGAGTAGTGTCAAAAACTAGAGTGCTGTGTGAATTCAAGTAATATTAATAATATTGCTGAAATTCGACAGTTCATCCACCATTTAAGCTACATTCAGAAGTTTCCAGTTTTTCCAGAGAAATGGCGGGTATGGGCTGTGGGAGCTGGAGGGGGAACACCCCATCTTTAGTAACCAGGTCCACCTCTACAGATTTCTGCTGTGATTGCTACTTGCCTCATGTGCTTGGCCAGTGATGAGGGAAGTACCCAGACGTGGTTCGCAAATGGGAAAATCTCTCTAGGAGTCGCAGACTCTAAGTGGTATGGGGAGCCACAACAAGGGTAAAGAAAATTCTCTTTGTGAGATGGGAGTCAGAAGAAGTAAGAAGGAAATCTCTCTAGGAGTCGCAGATTCTAAGTGGTGTGGGGTGCCACAACAAGAAAATGGGTTCATTCTTCCAGTGGCATGCCATTCAAGTGGCCGGCAGGGGAGCCGGGCCAGTCAGGCTGTGTACCCAAAGTGCGGTCAAGTCCGGGCTGTGTGCCTGGTGGGTCCAGAGCCTGAAAGCAGTAAAATTGGTTCTTTCTTTCAGTGGACCACCTAGTAGTCTCTAAATTATCAGTAAACGTAGCCCCAAGGGGTCCATCTATGCTTTGTTGTGTTCAGCTAGTTGTGAATAAAAGCCACAGTGTAAAATCCCATTCCTGGTTCTGGACATTACAGTTATTGCTTCCTGTGTTCGGATTTACTTGGGTGCCCCTGTGCAGAGTAGCCAAACCTAGATGCCCCTGTGCTGAGTAACCTCATCCTCCCCGAACCCAAGTCCCTACCAGGTATTGCTGCCAGCGCCAACAGCATGCCACCTGTCATTTTGGTAAAAAGGCAGGGGTGAGGGGTTACAAAAGCTTAAGAGGTTTATGTTAGCATCTAACACCAAGGGTGTGTGTAATTGTCAAGTTTACACACACCACCCCATATTTTATTTTCTATAATTGCTGGATCTCCCCTTTTTTGCACAGCAATTTTGTAAAATATAAGACGTCTGGTGCGGCCACGCTGCAGTTTCATTTTTGGCTCTTCCCCAGATTTTCAATGTGGAGATTTTTAAGTGGTTTAAAATGTTTTTGGCAATAGTGGAGACATATTTTGTTTGCCCCGTATATGGAAGGTGGAATGGAGTGGAGTTTTGTACTGCAGTTACAGAGACTGTGACTGTGAAAAGAGGAAAAAGGAGGAGAGGAGCAGAGAACAGACTGGAGAACGAAGTGGAGAATGGAGTGGAGAGTGGAGCAGTGGAGCAGAGTGGAGCAGTGGAGAGTGGAGCAGTGGAGCAGAGTGGAGCAGTGGAGAGAATGGAGAGACTTGGAGATTGGAGAGACTGGAAATAAAACAGACCATATCTGAAGATTGTTCCACCGTCTGTCTGGTCTCCCATTGTCTGAAGGTAGAAGGGGAGCAGGAACAAAAGTACCCATCTGAAGGAAAGTGTTGAGACATTTTTACTGGGCATTCTTGCCATTTGTTTTTATGGTTTTGCTATGTTTTTGGGGTTTGCTGCTTGTGTTAAATTGAATGCTTGAGCCGTTTTTTCAACCAGAGGCCTGGGTCGGATGGTGGAAACACCTTAAGAAGTTAAATTAAGCACAGTAAGGTTTTTTAGGCTTTTATTTAAAGCATAGATGCCTAAAGGATACTAATAAATACAAACAACAATTAAAAATTAGTAAATAAATCAATTTGGCAGTAAAAAATAAAATAAGAAATTTAAAAATGTACTTCCTGGTTCAGGTCACATGATGTGAACTTAGGACACACGTGAGTCTGGACCTTTATCTAGTGCATATGTCTCAGTATTCTTCACTTCCCAGCACTATTTTTGAGTGAGGAGCTAACAGTATACAAGTAAGCGTACTATTAACACGCTCACAGTAAGCTTGATTAGCTTCAAGTTACCATTTTTGTCTCTCAGTAATTTATCAGTGAAAGTGTCAATAACTCTAGGAGAAGTGGAGCACCAACAAAAGGGCCCATATTCAAAATCAGAAAGGTAACACTAAACCTAATTTTAGAAAAGTAAACTGAGTAAAATAGATTAAGTAAAGTGAATGTATTTAAGGTGTTATAAGGTCTTTCTCTTCTCTTATAGTTGAAAGAAGACCATGAGATAGACATAAAAATGTTCAAAGGTCCAATCGTCTCAGAAGTAAGGTGGCAAATGGTGAAAATATAAAAAGAAGAACACAAGGGCAATTTTAAACTCTTTTATATATTGTTTTACAAACAGAGTGAGACTTAAGAGGGTAAAAAAATGTTCAAGTATTCTACAGGCAGAGAATAATTATATTAAGACTCACAATTTTATTCAATTTTAACTTAATTTTATATACCTCCTTAAGAATCACTAATACTGTATCTTAAATATTGATTTTTTGTAGTGGAAAGACATCGATATGTGTATTGGTATGTAAAGTAACCAGAACTGAGAAAAAGGAGAGAAAGAGAGTGTGGCACTGTACTGCATTAGAGGAAAAAGGAATAAAGAGGATAGTTTATGTATATTGAAAGTTGTTAGAGAAGGGAGAAGCAAGCTCTATCCAAGTTACCAAGGACAACAACTGAACTGACACTCATATATAACCAGCAAATTTGGAATGACAAAGTATTTTGATTTGCATTTTTGTGGCAAAGTGTATAGAGTGTGACTGGAAATTGGCATAAAATGGTGCAATTTGTGCAACTGGTAGAAGGTTTGTGGGAAGCTTGTGTGTAAACAGTAGAGCATATCATATTAGATACTGTGTGATATCCCAAAATGTAAATGAAGACAATGTATACAAGGAAAGCAAATATGAAGCTAGTGGCTAACTTAGCTATAAGAATAAGAAAACAGCTGATATAAAAAAGGGACAAAAAAAGGAGGTACATCAAAAGTGGATTGGAAAATTGCAAGTTATATTCTGGCCCAAGGTAGCCAGATTAATTTAGTGAGGAAAAAGGAAGTTTTAAGAATACAGAGTATGTCACTCTCTCCCCTGAGTTCTTCACCAATTAAAGCATACTCGGATAAGAAGGTGCAAGATTTAGGGTGTCAACACCCCTTATTAAAAACATATAGAAGCAAAAGTGAATGTAGATAATAGAAAACCAAGGAATCAAGAAGAAAATAGGGGGATAAAAGGAATGGGAGATAAAGAGCAGGGGAAAACAGCCCTGTTAGGAGTGACTGGTAAACAAAAAATAGATAAAAAGGATGAAAAGAAAGATAAGAAGGAACAGTTGGATAAATCACATCAATGCCCAAGTACCTCCTTTCTAGGGGACTTTGAAGCCTTCTTGATGCCATATATTTTAAGGCCTAAATTAGACTCTCCATCACAGCAGCCACCTGATATTTCTCATATAATAAAGAATAGTTTGAACATAACTGAAGAAAATGGGGAGGAGAAGTTTAAAAAGGAAAAAGGGCAAATGAAACAGGATAAAACAAGGGGAGTCTTAAAGGAAATTAGAGATGGAATATTACTAAATAATGAGTTGTTATTGAATCTAACATCCTTGCTGAGCACATGGGTAGGTAAGGAGAATTGAATCCCACAGCAAGGAGTGTTCATGGAACACAGCAGTAACAGTAAGGTAACAGGGACAAGGAAAAAACAATCCAACAGATAATGAAAGAAATAAGTGAAAAAGAAAATAGAGAAACAGAAACACTGGTAAAAGGACATAAACAGAAATAAAGGAAAAAAGCAGTATAGTGCAGTTGTTTTTAGGCTCTGAGCTGCAAATCTGGTGACATCCAGCAGACCATACCTAGGTTTGAATCCTACAGCTTCCACTTGTATACTGTGTGACCCTGAGCAAGTCACTTAACTTCTCTGTGCTCCCAGGTCTCACCTGTAAAAAAACTTTCAGCTTAGTGTGCTACTCCTGGTTAAACAACTAAATAAAAATAAATTAAAAACACTGGAGATGAATGATAAAGGAAAAACCAAAAAAGAAAGGAAGAAAAAAATATGAAAGATAAATGGAAAAAACAAGGAGGGGGAAATAGCAAATGTTTGTAGAGAGAAACTAATTGAAATAGAGGAAGAAGGCATAATTAAGACATATAAAGTAACAGAGGGAAATCTAGTAGAAGGAAATAAGAATGAGGCACATGAGAAACAAAGACAAAATGTGAGAATTATGGGGGAGCGAAAATGGGTACTAATAAAAATGAGAGAGAAAATAAAAACAAAGTAAAGAACAAAGAAGAGTTAATAGCTTCAGGTAAGATTCTGCCCACAGTTTTCTTGAGAGATATACCAAAAACTAAGAATGAAAATAATATGATAAACTAAAGGTGTACAATATCGGCAAAGGAATCCTGGGGGAAAAAAAATTCATGAAATGATATAAGGTCCATTTATAGATAGGATGGATTTGTATTGTCCTAAGGAACAAGAACATTAGGCAAAACATACTAAAATGAAAGGAAGAATTTTCAGAACTAGGAATTAAAGCATCAACCACAATAACTGAAGGAAAGAAGTTTTGAGAATACAAAGGATGAAGCAGAAATGAATATGGGGAAAAAGTAAATAGTAGAGTAAAAGAACAGTGGATGAATTGAACAAATAAAACACAGCAAACAATCTCTGATCATATAAAACCAGTGAAACAGGAACATACACTTTTTGCAGATGAGAATTTAACAGAAGGAAACAGAAAAGTTAGCAGGGGTAGGCTACAGAAAGGATATAAGATAAACAACAGTATAATTCTGGAATATTCAGAGGAATCATGTCAAACTATTGTCACAGAAGTAAAAATGAGAGTGAGGATGAAAGCATGATAGATTTGGGAAGTAACCAATATTACATACTAAGTGAAACAAATGTGGATAATTGACTAAAGGGAACTAAAGTGGAGCATTCAATAAGAAACTTAGAATTGCTTAGCTGGAATATAGCAGGAGCAGCTGGAAAACTAAAGAATATCGGAGCTGTGAAACTCCTAACTGATTTTCATATAATCTTGTTGCAAGAAACATGGGCTAGCAATAAGGATGACTGTGGTATTAAAGGAGATTAAAGTTGGTATATCCCAGCAAAACAACAAAAATAGATATGGAAGATCTGCTGGGGGGAGTAGCAACAATGTTAAAAACATGTCCTGATTTAAAGGCAAAGTGTATTTGGAATGATAAAGATACTATATACTGGCAATAGAATTGATGTATAAAGAAGTAATAATATGTTTGGTGATCAATGTATTCTTCCCACCTGACACCTCTAGCACCCCCCCCCCATAGTTTATTGTATGATGGCATTTAATAGAGTGATAGAACACATACAGCTATCTTATCCAGGGATAAAGATATTGGTAGGGGGAGATTGTAATGCTAAGATTGAAATACAATAGAAGAATATGGAAATAACTTGGAATTTAGATGACATTCTTAAAATTCTGTTAAGAATGTCAATGGACCAAAAAATTAATAAGCAAGAGAAACAGCTATTGGACATAATGAGTGCATTAAATTTACATGTTTTAAATGGGAGGTGCAGATGTCACAGAGAGGGTACAGTAACTTATGTACATAGAAATGGAACTGGTGTACTGGATTATGTAATGGTAGACATTTATTCATGGAAAAAGGTGTTAAAGTTTGAAGTATTAAACAACAGGGATAGTGATCACCATCCAGTAAGAGTGTTACTGGATGCAAAGATAAGAGTGTACTCTGAAGCAGTGACAAAAAAAAAAACAAACAGTTTGCAGAACAAAATATGCTGATCAAGGGCAGTAAGAAAATAAAATGGGCTAAAGTAGAACTGGTATATATACAAAACATCTTGTCTTTTGAGAAAACTCAAACAGCAAAAGAAAAACTTATGGAAAAGTTAAAAGAGAAACTAAAAAGTAAGTAATAAGTATGAGACAAATAAAATATTTGTAGAATATCAACAAATAGAACAAGGAGTTTTGGATGAAGTAAAAAAAGACATTAACAGAAATATTGCGTATTTAAAGTAAAGGTTAAGTGATTTGATAAGGAGTGTGCAGAAAAAAGGAAACTGATAAAAAAGATTGGGAAGAGAATAACAAGATATAACTATATAGAAGATCAAATAGCTATGGGATATTTGAGAAAAAACTATAAAGAAATGACTGCATTAAAGAAAAAAGATATGAAAATGAACTATGGTACTCATTACAAAAAGCAATAGAATAAAAAGATAATTGTGCATTCTGGAGTCTGGTAGCTTATGGTACAAAACAAGAGAGATATAGTATAGATGCTGTAATCTCCCCGGAGGATTGGAGAAATTACTTCCAAAAATGATTTTGTAAAGAACGGCATATGGAGATGTTACTTAATGACAGACTAAGTACAGCACAGATGTAGGTATGGGTTACAAATAACTAAAGAGGAAATAAAACAAGCAATATCAGAGCAGAAAAGAAACAAAGCACCAGGGATTGATGGAACTGGTGCAGAACTTTACCAAGCAAACCTGGATTGGTGGGCAGACTTGCTTCTGATTTTGTTTGAAAATATAATAAAATATAAAGTAATCCCAAACAACTAGAAGATAGGGGTAGTCATGTCACTTCATAAAAAAGGATTGATTTTTGTCTCCAGAAAATTATCGTCTGATTACTTTATTAAATATTAGTCTCAAAATATTCTTCCATATAGTGCTAAACAGAATGCAATTTTGGATAGAGGGTAATAACATACTATCCATATATCAAGCAGGATTGTGCAAGGGGCAGCCAACAACAGATCAAATTGTTGCATTACAACATATTATAGAAAAGTACACCAAGATTAAAAAAGAAAAGATTTATGCAACATTCCTGGATATTAAAACAGCATTTGATTCAGTAAATTGACCACTGTTATGGGAAATATTAGAAAATATAGGAATGGAAAAAAAAATGCTAGAAATAATAAAATGATTACATTCTAAAACAGAACTGGTGATAAGATATGGTAAAGATGGGGCAATGACAGAAGAAATAAACAGTAATACTGGTGAGAAGCAGGGCTGTCTGTTGGTACCAAGTCTTTTTAATATTTAGACTGAGGAAATAGTAGATGGATTGGAAAAAGTGGAATCATTCCTTCCAAGAATAAATAACATTCCAATTAAACTATTGTCATACATGGATGACACAGTTTTATTATCCCAGACAACTCTTGGGCTGAAACATGCCATAAAAGGGACTACAGAATCTTTACAGAAACTTGGAATGTGGCTAAATTTGGACAAAACTAAAATAATTGTATTTAAAGAAAAAAGAAACAGTGTGAATCACAATGGAATATTGGTGATACTCAAATAAAATAAATTAGTGAATGTCAATATTTGGGAGTGATCTGGAGTACAAATTTGAGCTGGAACAAACAATTAGTAAAATTTAACATAAGTGCATCTAAGACTTTAAATGAAATAAATCACTTTGTACAAATAACAGCTAATAATTCATATATAGCCCAATATTGCTGCTTAATGGCAAAAGTCAATGCTCAACTACTTTATGGCTCGGAGATATGGGGCCTGTTTGGGAATTGTAAAGAAATATAAGTGATACAAAAAAAGTGACAGAAAAAAATAACATCACATGCAGCAGTAAGAGCTGAGACTGGTACAATTTAATTATTTGCAATAGTTGTTACAAATGTATAACATACTGAAAAAGATACAGATGGCACTAACAGAGAGCATAATATATAATTATATATATATATATATATAAGAAGCAACCTGAAAACAAGTTTAGTACTTCAACCTGGTTTGGAAAATTAAATAAAATATTGCATAGCTGGGGTTTGCAATATAATGCATTTTTTTAATGTGGACATACAGTAAATCAATGTATATTCACAATAGAAGCAACACAGAAAGCAACAGATAATGCAATACAAAGAGACATGGAAGTAATAAGAAATGCTTGGAATTGTAATAATATTAAAATTGTCAAAGACAAGCTGGAGTTAGAAACATATTTATTGCTATGTGAAAATGCCAAACTTAGGAAAGCATTGTCCCGATTAATATTTAGACAGTATGAAAAATGGGGAAATGTTGAACATATAAGGGATATAGTAAAAATTTGCCCTGGCTGTAATAATGCCCATGAATATAATACACCTGACATTGGAATGTCCAGTTTTGGTGGAAGAAAGAAAAATGTTTATTTTTGATATATTCCCAAATATTGACACTACTAGTAAGAAAGAACAGATTATGCATATAATTAACATCAAAAATGTGTCACAATTATTTGCCTTTGCACATTTTGTACATAAGATGGTGATGAAGTTTCAATGGACGATTTAGCTGGAAACTGTGTATTTATGTGGATAGGTTAATTTTATCTTAACGATATAAGGGCATACATGAATATGGATATATAGGAGGTATGTAATTTTGTTTTCATGAAGATATGTGTATGTAACAAATTTGATTCTTACATATTTGTAACCAAATAAACTTGACTTGTCTAAGGATTTTGATAATAAAAGGAAAGTTCTGTAAGAGTGTAACCTTAATACTCGAGGTGCTTTACGAGGTTCCAGTCTTCTAGTAGCAGAGTTGAAACAATACAGTAAATCAGGTCCACAAGGATAAGATGTACATTGCTTTTTTGTTTCTGATGGAGTATGCTTTGCAAGACAAAATATCTGGTACTGCTTGACCTCTCCATTGGTCCAATATTCTTCTGCTGCCAATTTATCAATGTATGAAGCTGTGCTGACTATAAAATGTAAAAACACATATATAAAATTAACACTCTATCCCAAAACACTCCACCACACACCTCCTGTCCCCAAGGTAAAATGGTATTATTCCAATAAAATGGGGGAGGGGGCACAACATTTACTAATATATTTTAAAAAAATTATGCTCTATTTAGCTATGATACTATGGTGAGTTTTCAAAGACCAGCTCATAAGTTGAAAGTTAAATCAATTTGATTCAAACAAAATCCTTTAGCAACATAATTGACTTCTCCAAAGCATTTTAAAGTTACTTACTTGTCATTTTGTCATCTGTAATGTAATAAATAATGATAACTGATTTGCTCCTCAGTTTTCTCCAAAGGCTGTACTAAGAAAATTTTCATTTTGGTTTCAGTGCTTCAGTATTTTGCCAAAGTAGTAAACTAATCAAGATTTATTTTTTTGAAAATGCTAGGGATGCTGATAGTATTTTACTGCAATGGATCCTTGAAACAGACTGAAGCCTCTATTATGAGTGTCAGGGCTCCAGTGCTTTTAGAAGTAAACTGTATGGGCCTTAAAGGAATGCAGTGGTTGCACGAAAAAATATGAAAATGTGGATCAGTTTACAGGTACGGCCAGCATAGCCTGATAAATCAATTATTAATAATTTTTTAAATTAACAGGGTCACTGAATCCCAATTCCCTTAGGACCAGTAAATATATCTTTAAAATGTATATTTTTTGAATAGTCTAAATAAATTTAAAAATATACCCCCCCCTTGAAGTAGTAACTATATCTCTAAATAATTTTATGTCCCACAGTGCTTCTTTCAGCTTAAGGCAGCACTGGAGGTTTGTGGAGAAAAAACAAGCATCACAACATAAAAACTGATTTTAAGCAGATATAAAAAAATATGTGTGCATTCTTCTGTAATATATGTTTCCTTTTTGAATCAGAGCTTCCAGATCCAAAAGATGTTTCTGCGTTGTCAGTTATGGCAGCCACTTTGGTTTCCCAGTTTCTCTCTGTCTTGCTTAAATTCCTTGCTATCACCTTCCTTGAGCCACCAACAGGTCTCTGTAATGCAGGAGGAGGAAAACCAAAAGAGAGGGCTACTCTTTGGGGTGAGGCAGCTCCAAACTGTTAAGTTCAATATAAAATCTTTTAAGTTTGAGGCAAAGATGGCATACCTGTTGAAAGTATAAAAACATGTCTAAAACTTTTAGGAGCAGAGCTCCAAGTCCTGGCTTAATGGCAGCTCCTCTCTCCTGCAGCCACCTCATGAACACCACCTCACTCCAGCAGAATCTTGATCCAACTGACTGGCATGTGCCAACTGCAACCTGCCAATCAGGCTGTCAGGTTCACTCACTACAATTAATAGATGCTCTGTCTCAGACCCTATCCCCCAAGCCAGTTTATTTATTTATTTATTACAAATCGGGTTTACAACCTTTGAGTCAGAGACTCATTTACAAAAGCACCTTGTCTCAGGGAGGGCAGACAACAAGACAGTTATTACAGTGCAGATTAAAACAGAGGATAACATTACAGGTGCAGCAAAGGAACATTTAACATAGATACACTTAGGTTACATAATGTAGTAGTTTGTATGTTACTTAGGTTACATAATGTTACAAAATTGCGAGTGGTAACTGACAGAAACAAGGTTCAAGAGGGATGTGACAGTTTTATTTTACATCAAGGGTCCTGGAGGTGTGGGACAATCTGTCAGCTGATGTGGTGCATGCCAAAACTATCAATGGATTCAAACACAGCAGGGACAGAGTGAAGGGCTTAGTGGTTGCCCAAGGTGACAGCAGTAGGGCAGGAAGCATGGAGGTGGATAGAATGGGTTAGAACACTGTATGAACAAAAGGTCCTGGGCTTGTTGTATTTTTTATCGGCAGACTGGATGGACCACAGGTCTTTTTCTGCAGTCACTGTTTATTTATTTATGTCTTTGGTGACTGGGTAAGCAAGCTGATCCAAAGGACCATTTTCAGCTGTGACCTGGGTCACAAGTGTGGCACACCTCTATAAGAGGTCAATACATGGTGTTGACAGTGACAGCAGTACATACAAAGTACTCCAACAGGAGTACCAAGAGTTACAAGATTTAACATATTATAGTAGCTACAGACTAAGCAATAGTCACAGAAAGTACACAATATATGATACAGTAATAGCAATAGTACATTACATTGACAAGACCACAGGCTATGACACCCTACAGGCCTAGCTAACATAGGTATTCGCTAATAAAAACTAACAGTATGAGTAAGGACTGACATTCAAATAGACTTTAATAGGAGAGCAGGTCAAGACAAGGAGAGTGACAGTACTAAGGGGTGAAGGCATGGGGAAAGGTCAGAGATATGGACAGAAAAAGGGGGAGAAGTCATAGATGTCTACATTTTTATGTTCCACCCATGGTTTTATTAATACTATTCTATAAAATAAGAATAAGGCCAGTACCACACATTGTAGTACAAAAAGTTAAGAGGTACAGGGTCTTCAGAATTACTGAGGCCCCATCATTTTAAGAAAAATAATTCAGGCTATGAATGCTACTGTAATTATTTCTAATGGAGCACATTTGGGACCTTCATATTTGCCACATCAAATACCTCAACCAAAAATTAGGGTTCCAGATATCCTTCACATGTATGGGTTATAACTTTGCAGACAATGCGTGGGGGTCAGCAGTGGGATGACGGAGGGGTAGTGGGGCAGCTGCAAACTAGGGATGCTAGCTGCACATTTGAGCAGCCTTAGATTGGATGGTCTGTTTCTGCTGGCACATTCATCCCTGTTCATTGCCAGGGAAAGCCTCTAAGCTTCTTTTTGGCCACATAATTATTCCATACAGACCTTCTTTGCCACTTTCAGCACCAATGGCACTTTGATTTTATATTGACAGGCTGCATCAGTACTATTTTTTGAACTGATACATAAAATTACATGACTGTTTAAAAAATTAACATTTTCATTATTTCTGAATTTTGGTAATATTGCACATTATTTAATTAGACATTGTGTAGTTTGCCACATAAATCAGCAATGCAATGACATTTATTTTGAAAAACAAAAGTTAGTTTCAGCAACAAATAATATAACTATTAGCATGCAGTACCTGCCCAATCTACTTTTCTAGGTACCTCATATATAGTGCACTGTGAGGTTTTTTTTTCTGACCCAAATTTTGCCATGTATACAATGCTATTTTTAAGCTAAATATGTAGGCCATATTTTTGCTTCAGAAAAAAATAAAATATTTATAAAATACTCAGATTTTGTTGGAATCAGGAAATGTTACCACCAAATAAATCAGGAAGATGTCTGGAATCTTTTATAGTGAAAAAGGTAAGATCCAACATTTGCCCACTTTGGTTGCACTGCTGCTTTAATTTGCAATCATTATGCCATTAGTGTGTGAATATGTCAATCTCCCTGCAGCAACCCCTATTCTTCCAAGCTTTCCATTGGAGGATAAGAACACACAGTAAATTAAAATGCAGAAATGGGTGAATGGCACATGGGGGACACAAGATGCAATCTGATGTCACTGGACATAGCCATTTTAGTCATACAGGCATACAGTATATGGGTACTTGTCAGATCAGAGGCTGCTGTCTTCAACAGTCTGTTTGCTCCATAGAGCTGGAAATTTAACTATCTACTGTATGAACACTTTGACCCAGACGCTTATCTGGCCCCAAAGTGGACCACAAATTGAGGATTTATTTTGTGGTTATTAGCAATGCAGTTCAATAATGTGTGAGCAGACCCTTTTTAGCAGATCAGATACACATAGGTAGTAAGCCAATAATTCAATGACAGAAAGGACACTAGGTCCATTACATCAGTGTCCCCTGTTTCATAAGCAATGATACAAAACAGTATTCTATTCAATAATATTCACTTATAGGGATTCCCTACCAGCTCTACTTATCAGGGTATTCATTGATATCCATGGTAAGCAGAAATTTATTCAAACTTAACCTGAAGGTTTACATTTTCTTCATATCAATCAGTCAATCAATCAATTAATTTTTATTTAACCAGGAAAGCACCATTGATACAGACTTATTTGCAAGGTGGTCCTGGGAGGATGATACAAATTTGACCAATGAAGAGATAATTACAGGCAGGAGAATCACCACAGATGTAATACAATACATGATAAAAAAAAATTGGTCACTGATAACCATGATAAACAAGATAACCAATAAAGAAATAGTTATAGTCAGGAGAGTCACCACAGATATAAAACAATACATGATTATAATTGGCCACCTAACTAGGGACTCTAAAAACACTAGAGATTAGGACAAAAACATAGAAGATAACATTGCATTACAAGGAAGTACATTGGGAAATAGTAGAATTTGTTGGGATAAGACAGGCACTCACAAGAAGTAATAATCAGGAGTGATAAGAAGGGAAGAATTGCTGATTTATTTAATTTATTTATATCCACTGGTAGATTGTTCCACAGGTTCACCAATTGCTACCCTCTAGTAGAAACAGGGCCTCCTATAGCAAGCCCTAAATTTACATTTTCAGGGTATGTCCCTGCATCCCGATGGTGAACATCAGATTATACATCTCTCTGTTCAATTTTGTCAATATCCTTGAGTATGCAGGCACCATTGGCCCTCTTAGCCTCTTTTTGTCCTGGGTGAACATGTTAATGGTATCTGTCCTCTCTTCATAACTATTTCCCCCTGCATTGCACACTCTTGCCTGCTTGAATGTGCTTTTCTAATAAGGACCAGGGCTTTGTAATGTGGCAGAATTATTTTCTCTGCTCTGCTGGTCACACCCCTTAGAGATTCTCCCTTCAGTGGACATTATAAGAATAAATGCCCTCCCTTCAATGGAAATTAAATAGCAAACATATTGAAATATAAGTTACACTTATGTAAGTCTTACAGTCAGGTAAACATATTAAATGTATTGAACACTTCATGGATGTGTCAAAAAATTAGGAAAAACTTTATGAGGCTGGTTTAGGTTTAACAAGAGACATGGGAGTAATGCAGTTGATGCTTCAATCAATGCTGCCAATGTTAAACTTCTATCTGAAATATTGTATGGTGCAGAGATCTGGGCATTTGAAAACTTGGAATTTTTAAATAAGAAAATGAGTGTCTTCTGGAAGACACTTTCATGTCTTCTAATTGTTATACCCTTACCAGTGGTTAGGGCAGAGCTAGGGAAATCACCTGCTAAACCCCAGGCTAGATCAAGATTAGTCACACATTGACTTAAGTTGCAAAGGATGGAAGATGATAGAGTCCCAAAACTAGTATATCAAGAAATGCAGATTTTTTTTTTAAATAGGGGCCTGAAAGCTGGTTGGTTATCAGACTTATTAATTTTAAATGAAGTTTATATGGGCATCTTATTTATAGAGAATGACAGAGGGAGACTCATTAATGTAGATTAGAAGAAAAAAATTGTTTATGAGAGCTAGAAAACATCTGATGGGTGTGGAACCTTGAAAATTTAAAATAAGCAACATTTACTCTATACTTATAAGTGGGAAATGCATATTATGAAATGTTGGTTCCAACCACATGACTCAAATCTGCTAAAAGCACAATATATAGGAAAATCACACACCTATGAGGCTGCACTCTGTAGCTGCAGGTTTTGATGTCCTGAAGATACACTCTATGTACTGTAGTTCTGTTTTGTCCCACATATGATAAACTGAGGAAAAGTGGTTGGCTCACTATCTATCAACCTCCTTAAATACCCCACAGAAACAATGATATGAATTTTTTTTTTGGCACAAATATGGATCTTGTCTACAAATGTGCTTGCTTTTTGAGAACGATATGTATTATAAGGAAGAAATAAGTTAATAATATATATATCTTTAAGTATGTATTTATTATGTATGTTTTTATGTGGAGCATGTACATTTTTCCTTGTATGTCTGATATGATATCCATATCACTTGTAAAATGGCCTTGTAAGCTGATCAATAAAGTCTTTACCTACCAATATACCTTACTGATTTACCCCAGCATTCTGCTGGCCCTCTTGTTTGCAACTGTGCACTGCTTGCCCTGCTTAAGCCCAGTGTCTATTATAACTCTCAAACCTTTTCCTCTTCCACAGCAACAAGAAGAGCCCCACACAGTATTTAGGTCCTTTAACTGTTTTTTTTCTCTCCAAGTATAGCACCATGCATTTACTGTAGATACACTAAACTGAAGGCTGAAGGAGTCTGACCAATCACTTAGCTTGTTCAGCTCTGTCTGAAGTTTGTCTCCATCCCAAATGAGTCTACCAACCTTGTCAACTTAGTCTCATTTGCAAATGTAAGCAGCCTGCTGGAGACTCCAGCTTCCAGATTACTAATGAAAATGTAAAACAGCATAGAGTTACTACTACTGCAGACACTGTACCTACTGTATCAGCAGCAGAACATGACCAATTGGCTAAATATGTTTTTTCCTAAACTAGAGCTTGAGATTTTAGTAATGGTCATAGGAGGAGACATTGATATTGATCTCTAATGATTCACTCTTTCAGGAAGAATATTTCTATAGAGATAAAGAGGGCAGATTTTCTCTAGTAGCATGTTTTCTGCAGGGTGCATTGTTCACAGTAGGAAGTATTTATGTTCCACCAAGATCAGCTGCCACAGATATCCAAAGATTATTTGACAAAATGAGGGCATTCAAACAGGGCACCCAACTCCTTGTAGTGGATTATAATCCGTTGCTGGATACAATAAAAGTTAATTCTAATCCCCAGCCCCTGACATCAATGGCAGGTCAGAAACATGGCCACTGGTTAAGTAAGAATTTAGGTCTTGCTGATGTCTGGCAGCATCTCCATCCCTACCTTCATTCATATACTTGTTACTCCACTGCTGATGACACACTCAAGGTTAGACTACTTTTTGATTAGTTCTGAGCACATTGGAAGGGTAGAGCAGGCTATGATATATCTGACACTGCTTTCTGATCACTCTCTAATTAACACGGAGTGGGGGCTGACAACAGACAGTGAATATAAACAATAACAGTTCAATGTCACCTTGCACTGAAAGCCAGAATTTCAGGACTTGCTGAAGGACTGGATCCCGGCCATCTTTGTCAAAATGCAGCACAAGATGTATCTGAGCTATCTAATGGTATACCTAGAAAACTGTGGTATGAGGTGAAATTAATAAGTTATGCAGCCCACTCCCAAAAAAGCAACATGAATAATGACAGAGCCAACTGAAAGATACATTACACTTCTTGCAGAAGGCTCAAATACAGGGTAAAATTCTCTACTTCCCCAGAGTAAAAAACTAAATTGGAGGTCCAAGATATTCTAAATCATAAGACAGAACAGGCAGTTATGTATGCTAAACAGAGATATCATGAAGGGGGCGAGGACTGCAAGGGTATTAGCATGTAGGCTCCATCAACAAAAAAGCAGATTATGATCACACAGCTCCTAGACAGCCCAACAGGGCAGGTTAGATACCACACATCAGAGATTATAGAAACATTCCATATTTGTTATGCCACACTCTACAAAGAGGATCCAGACCTCTGCCGGAGTATATAATAATAATTTTGATAATCTTCCCTTCCCATCCCGCATGGACCAGCATAAAGTTGACCTGCAGAAAAACATCACTGCAGCTGAGATTTACAGATTTATTACTAATACTAAAATAAATACAAGATGGGGTCCTGATGAGTACCTGGCCACATTTATTAAGACCTTTAAGACATTCACACTTCTAACCCTGCAGGCTACCTTTCAAGACATTATGACAAGAGGATCTCTGCCTCCCAGCTGGAGATACACCAACATTTCAGTGAACCTGAAACCCCACAAAAGCCTCCAAAACTGTGAAACACAGCACCCAATGTTGATCCTGAATATGAACCATAAATTGTTTGCAGCAGTCATAGTGACCCAAGTGGAAAAGATCCTTCCAAAGATCATTCATAAAGATCAGGCCGGGTTTGTCTCAAAAAGACAAAGAACTGACAATATCAATCACTTTGAACTTTGAACTTTATTGGACAACAAATTGAGATAAAGTATCTCTTTTGCAATTGCATCCAACAATTAACATACATAACATAACAATAAATATGTATACAACAAATATGTACAATTACAAATAACATATATTACTACTTACTGTTATGCAGTAAAACATCATAAAATGCTGTGTCCTGAAAGGTAGAATACATTAACCCCTTTTTTTAGCGGAGCACATTTCCAGCTACAATATTCCCTCTCTAATATTTAGTTTTAATGCCTGAAAGGCATGTTATAGAGTTTCATGCAGCTCCTACAATTCGCTCTATGTAAATTTCAGTTTCTGTATTCCCTCAAGACCATCATGTAGACCCTCTCTGCTGACCTCCAGGCAGTAATCAAAGTAAATGGTTCATTTTTTGACCAGTTTTCCCTGTACAGAGGTACCTAACAGGACTGTCTGCATCCACTTTTATTTCCCCTTAATATTAGACATCTGTCTAAAGCCATCAGAGCAGATGACATCACTACTATTATTGCAGTAGAGGCTATTGAACATAAAGTGCCATTTTATGTTGACAACTTCCTGGTCTATGTAACTAACATAGAAACATAGAAAGTGATGGTAGAAAGAGACCATATGGTCCATCTAGTCTGCCCATAGGCCTACCCCTTCCCTTAACTGCTAGTCAGTGTGGTGGTTGGTGCCTTTGTACCTGTCCCAAGTGTTCTTGAAAACTATCACTGTTTTTGCCTCCACCACTTCATGAGGAAGGCTGTTCCATGCATCCACCACCCTCTCAGTAAAAAAAACTTGTGTGTGTTATCTCTGAATTTGCCCCCCCCCCAGCTTCATGCTGTGCCCTCTAGTTCTTGTGTGCTTTCTGACTTGGAACAGTTCCTGAACCTGCACCTTGATTATTCCATTTAGGATCCCACAACTATGCTCCCCACTCTATTTCACCAGCTGAAGGAAGTTGAACAGTTTTCTAGATATAAACTTATTGAGGATGAAGTGAGGTGCAGCAGCTTGCATTCTCCCCATCTGAGGGGATGCAACAACAATTTCCCTTTAAATGGAAAAGACAGTCATCCTATATCTGGGAGTTAGCATTCTCAAGTATTTTGCTCAGCTATACACCCTTAATTATGTAAGTAATAAGCCACAGCAGGGTGTGCAGTAATAAGTCAAGACAGGGGTGCAGTAAAGCACAAGGTTGAAGGATGAGTGTCCTTACAGCATAGAGAAGTGCAAGCGGTTGTGTCCTGGAGTAGCTTATTACACTTATAAAATGTCTCTAAGTCAATTTTTAAGGAGTAAAACGAGATTCAGTATCTCACCATGTGTTTATAGAGATCGAATGCATGGTTCGGTGACTTCTCTTGGCCAATGAATTTCTAGGTTTTTTTCTTGTCATTTTATAAAATAAAATCAATCAGGCAATTCAAGAAGCCCTCCTACAATGGACTCCATTACAAATTCCTCTTGTTCAGAGGATAGACTCAGTTAGGATAAACCTTCTTTTAAAGTTACTTTACATTTTTCAGACCCTCCTGATTATCCCTTGTACAAATAATTTTTGAACCTGGACAAATTAATCTCAAGGTTTTCATGGTCTTGCCAGCTTTTCGAGATTTTCATATGCATCCTTCAACTCCTCAAAAATAGTGGTAGTCTTGCTTTTCCAGAGGTCAGTGGCTACTGCAAAGCAAATGTATTATCCATGCTTTTCACTGGATGAATGCACAAGCCACTATGCACTGGAAAACTATCAAACTCTACATTAATATATCCTTATTAGGGAGGACATTGTTTTTACTGCCTACCTGAATACAACCTAAGAAAATAACAAAGGGATTAATTGATGCAATTTTACATAACTGTAGATCACTGTTAGAGATAGCAGCCATTAAAAAAAGGTTTTAGGTATTTAGAAATTCATGCTTATGACCTAATGTTTACACCAGCACAAGTAGACCCCACTTTTAAGAACTGGCATAGGCTAGGACTAATTTATAATTTTCAGTAACATACAACTGAGGTTTTTAAATCTTTCCAGCAACATTACTTATTAAATGGGCAATTAATTTCCTGTGATCTGATTGACTGAGACGGTTCAGAATCCAGTTCCATAAGGAGTGACAACCAATGGATTGGGAACCTTTTTGGCAACCAGTACTCAATGAACACTGGTATCAATGCTTTTTGTGTTCTTGAAAAGAATGTCAGACATACATTTTTACGTAGTAAAAGCATTAAAACATCCCAAACTGCCTTAGATCATAAAAATCACACAAAATGTATATTTAGTGTTATAAATACAACTGCAGTAAAGAAACAGTGCAAAATTAACATGTTATTCTCATTTACTTCATTGTATCTTATATGAGAAGTCTGGATGTTTACCACTTGCTGCCTTTTTTAATTTTAAATTTTTGACTTTTTTTGCATAAGATTCAAATAGGTCTCACTCCTAACAGTGTGGCTTGCTTGTTCCCTACTATTGTGTCTCAAATTGTCACCAGGTCTAGTATTAGAAATCTGTTTAATCTACCTCAGTTTAGAACTAACTTTGCACAAAATTCTATTCAGTTTAAAAGTATTAGACTGTATAATCAATTACCTAGTAATATTATTGATTGTTGTAGACAGGTAGGTTTTAAGGATTTGCTTGAACAAAAACTATCTTCTGAGGTTGTTTATCATTGTTTTAAATGATTTTGGTGTTGTTTGTTATGACTTTCTATTCATGTATTTATTGTTTGTACAATGTTTAACTTATATGTTGTATTTGTTTTTTGTATTGTTATTGTCACTGGACATCTGTGAAAATGGGCACTTTGTGCTCACAGATTCTTCAGTATAAAATAAAATGAAATGAAATGAAACTGTTCACTGCTAATCTTTTGCAGCTTCTCCTTGGTGTTTTAAAACTGAAGGCTGTGGATCACCAGTGTAGCAGCAAGTAAGGCTCCTGCATAAACTTCTGTCCCACAGCAGCTTACCAACCAGCTGCCCACCCTGCCTGACAGCAATCCACAAATGGTTGGCAGCTGCAGTAAGTGGAACTTTTAATTCAGAGACACTGAACTACCAGCCCGCCCTCAACATTGCCCATCCGCTTGCACAGCACAGTATGGCATCTTGAAGTTTGAAAAAAAAAATTAACTGAATAACTGTATAACTTGGTAGTGCATCTTTCCACTGGTGCTACTCATTGCACTATAGGTGTTGCAAAGTCCTGTTGCCATGACAGCATGAAGCATCTGACTCTGGTTAGTAAAGCATTGACCACCATGCTCTCTCACTCTCTGTCTCTCCCTGTAAATGCAACAACCTGGTGCTCCATGTTTTTTATTGCTATACTATAGCATATTTTATTACTACAGTGCCCTATAATAACAAAAAAATGGAGCACCAGGTTGTTGCATTTACAGGATATAAGTGCAATGAGTAAAGTTTTACTATATTAGGTGAATGAAAATTAGACATGTTGATAAAAGTAATGGAATGTATTTAAATCTGAATAAACTCAAATGTTTTTAACCTTGTCTATAGTATTTTATAATTCACAATTGTTTTTAAATGCCACATGACACTACTTGCACTTTAACTGGGGGTGTATATCTTTAACCGATGGTTGACTATAAAAGGCCAGTATAAAGTACAAAAGCTATCCTTTGAAAAAAGCATCAGGGGGGCATGAAATGCATCAGGAGATGTTTAAGTGTACTCACAGACTGAGTGGAGGGGGAAGAACTGTCGGAGGGACCTTTGAATTGCTGTTTTTTGCACAAAGAAGCACTTGAAGCATTGAATAAAACTAAGCACTTTTCCTCAGCAACAAGGTTGGTCTGCTTCTGTTCATGCAGTATGTTTGATCCCAATTCTGGTATTTAAAAAGTTGTTACTGTTGGGCAGGTGCCAGTTAAACTGTTTCACTCTCTGAACTGAAAACATAGAAACATAGTAAAAGATGGCAGAAAAGGACCCGAGTCCATCCAGTCTGCTCAGTATAGCTAACTGTTCCCCATTGACCTACTGTTGAAAAGGTTTCTTACCCTGAGATCTGACCCTCAGTTCCTCCAGATGACCCCCTCCACTTTTCACTCCCTCGCTCCCTCCTTACCTCTCCCCTTCAGTGCTGCAAGCCCTCTGTATCTGTCATAATTGACCTTGAACCCATTTATAGACCATGCCTCTACCACCTCCTTAAGCAATCTGTTCCATTGTTACACCACCCTTTCAGTAAAGAAGAGTTTCCTATTATCTCTTTAGAATCTTCCCTGACACGTCTGTACCCATGCCCTCTCAGTGCTGTGTTTCTTTTCCTACAGAACAGTTCCAAACAATTACAGTCACTAAAAAAAGTATCCGGCAACATTCTGTTCAAAGAGAGAGGTAAATCTGTACTGAATGTTTAGTTGTGTTGGCTATGAACATCAGTTCAAAACAAAGAAAATAAAATGCCACATCAGTGTATGAACTGCACATTAAGCATAATGTTAAATGCATGTCAAAAACAGACAGTAAAGTTACAATGAGCACAGCCTTTTATTTTTTTCATAATATATAATTTCTGTAAAAGTCCTTCAACCAAAATGTCAATTGTAACTTTTTTTATTTTCAGTGTTTATTTAATACACCACTTTTATTTTGCCTCTTAAAACTCAAAGCTTGATCAGTTTTACTGATAACAATATTGGTTCAAAAGGTAGGAAATGATACAATCTTAGTGTCTTGTAACTCTCTACATATGAAGTTTGTTTCTAATTGAAAGGAAGAATACTTGTACTGGAGCAGAGATGTGGGCAGTGTGATAGCCTTTCTGGATCCAGGTAGATGTACATACTGTACAGTAGATACAGGAATGCCATCCAGGATGTAATTCAGTAATGCTGCAGTATACTGCAGGTAACCATTTAATTCAATGGCAATTAAAGTACTACTGACACCTCAAAGAAAACTTTAAAAAACATAATAATTAGATACAATTATACCTACATTCCATTTATATTTTATATATTTCTACTCCATGTTATTTATTGCTAATGAAATTTGTATGAATATATTATCTTTATCCCTTAGAGTTCCTTTAGAGTCCATCTGCCTCTATAACTTACTCCCTTCTCCATGTCATAATCTCTATTGTGACATCACAATCTGTTGCTATGGGAGTAACTGTGATACCACAAGCAGTGCTCTATGACTTCAGGAAGAGAGAAAGCAGCAGGACTACACAAACTCTTCAGCAACAAAGATCCTGTTTTCATACAAATTACCTCAGTAATAAATTTATGGGGAGGAGGAATACAGCACTAATGGAAAATACATGCTGGATTGTGTCTAAATATTAGGTTTTGTTAAATGTTTCCTGAATGTGTCACCGGCTCTTTAAGCCTTTTTGTCATGCAATATTTTGTGACATGTCATTTACTGCAAGTTACTGTTATTGCATCATGGCTGACTCCACTGCATTATAGCACACATATGTTGGGGACCATACAGTTCCTGGTGGGGATGCATTGCAGTATCATGTAGGAGACCCATGTCTGCATCCTGAATGTAACACTCAGCTCTGGGACTCTGGAGTCTTGGAGCACAGAGGAAGCAGCAGGCTTTGACTCTGGGGAGAGGTCACTATGCGCAGTGCCACAAACGCCCCTCCATAAGCTGGATGTAAAGTAACACTGCTGCTGCAGGTGATTACTCAGTATCAGCCTTCTTCAGTGTGGAAACCAGATATGGGGGATTAAGATCCATATAAAAAGGGAGGTGGGATGGTCTAAAGGGGAGCATAGCTACTCACCAGTGTACAGGATGATGCCACCACCATCTGCTCATGCACCAAGGGCCTGTTGAGGACCCCTGTCAGTATTAACTTTCTCACTGGATCATGGATGCAGTAGGGGGCATTTTTGTGGTTGGCAATATGACAGAATACTGTAGGGATAGCTGAAGGATGACTGTGGAGCTGCGTGCTGGTGTTGGGGCCCTCTTCAGCTTCTGATTCAATTCTGGGGGAGCACAGTCATTTGGGATGGAAATCTGGATGTTGACAAAATGCATTTCCTTAAAAATGGGTCAGGGCAGGGAACTTTTGTAATCCTAATTCCTGATTTATTTCATCAGCCTGATACTATAATTCACCCAATTCCCAGGTTAACCAGCTGCTCTCTGCTAATGAATGTGCTCTGAATATTAGGGCAATGATTACAACTACATTTACAGAACCATCCTGACTCCACTGTTTAATTTTCACAAGGGCATTTACCCAGGTCCATAGTTGAATGGTTAGCCTCTACCATAGCAGAATTTCATGTGCATCATCTAGAAATTAATTAAAAGATAAATACTCATGGAAAGAGTTATTTTTAAATTTTGAAACTATAGGAAATGTTCTGTCTTGTAGATAAATACAGATTAAATATTGTTCAGTGAATGCAATAAACTGTCTTACTGGCAAATTAATTCCAACATGGACATTGTATTTGTTTTGCAGGTTATTAATGTTTTAGATTTATTTATTGTTACTTGCATTGCATATTTTCACTCCTAAAATGAAATATAACATGCATATACTTGTTGTTAATGTTCAATAATACTGTAACTTTAAGGCTGTCTTTGAATACAATTTGCAAATCTCATCAAGTTTTTTTTCCTTTCTTTGGAAAACAACTTAGGTGTCTCAAATAACACCGTGTAACTGAATCCTAGACTGCAAAATCCAGCTGGAAATTCCTGATTTGTAATCCATTTGAAGAGAACAAGTTCAGCCCATACTTAACTGGGGACCTAATTTCTGGGGTGCTACTCAGTCCATGTCTTCCCCTTGCAGTATAAACTAACACCTCTAGGTACACTTTTATTTTATTTATTTTAAAAAATTGTAACCAGGAGAGGCATACTGAGCGAAAACTCATTTCCAGGTGTGACCAGGGTGAAGGGAACAGTGGAATAACAGCAGCACAATAAAAAGTAGCAGAATATTTGAATAAGATTCAGTAAAAAGTTACAGCAAAATCAGAATAGCTACAACAACAAAAAAAAATGTATTCACAGAGAATAAAGTGCAGTACAACTCAATAAGAACACCTGACTAGTGCACTGTCAGAAACAACAGCAAATCTGCAGTAAGCAGACTAATATTGACAAATGTGAATGATCTGATGGGTGAGTTATTGCTTGACTTCAGAATAGAGGCTTACAGTCATAATGGACCTTGTAATGGAGGGAGAATACTGTAGTGTGGAAATGAAACCGTGGCAAGAGCAGGGGCCCAGACAGCTGCTTACATGCATGGTTAAGTCTCAGCTGGGAAAGTGTGAAGAGGAAGAGAAGCAGGAAGAGCTGGGGAGATGTTGGAGTTTCAAGTGGTGCTTGACGGAACCAGGGGATGGGAAGAGCAACAGGGAAGAAGGGAGTTGGTTCCAGAGTGAGGGAAATTGATAGGAAAAGGCAGATTTGCCAGCTGAGATGGGGGGTGAGGGGTGGAAAAAGTGTGATGGTCTCTGGAGTGGAAGAAGCAGAGGGTAGCTGGGAGAAGAGAGGGGAGAGGTAAGAGGGAAGGGAAGCAAACCAGTATTTGGATATGAAAGAGGTACAGTGAGCCTGGCGATGAGAGGGCAAAGGAAGGCTGTATAAGGATGAATACAGTGAACAATGATGGGCGCGAGATGGGGAGTTTGTAGCAATGTTTTGGGAGTTAAAGAGGGTGTCCAGTCTGGTGAGGGAAGTGGAAGGGGCAGTGCCATTGATGACAACCTCATAGTTGAAGACAGGAAGCACCATTTTGGTAAAAACTCCCTGTGCAGTGATAAGCAGTCTACATTGTGGTGCAGGGACCAAGATTGTGATGGAGTTTTGAATGGATGGCATTGATATGGGCTAAGAAGTCAAGCTTACTTTCTAGTCAGACACCGAGATAATTGAAGGACTGAACTGCTTTGACTGGTGTACCATCCATGGTGGTGAAAACAGGGGAGTGCAGTGAATCTGACCAGTTTCTGACTGGTACTGAAGGCCATGAACACTGTTTTTTAGTGTTGACTCTGAGTTGGTTGGATGGGAACCAATGCAGAATGTTGTTGATGTCCCTCTGGAGCAGGCCTTCCACAGCTGCAGTGGAGGGACTGGAGGTAAAGATGACTGTGTCATTTGCATACATGTGGATATGCGAGTTGGCCCAGGTAGAGTGGAGGTTGTTCAGGAAGATGGAGGAAAGGATGGGACCCAGGATGGAGCCCCATAGGACCCAAGCCTTGATAGGAAGGGGAGGTGACAGGGCACTTTCAACTTGTACTATTTCAGTTCTAAGTTGCAACTCTAGGTAGAGTAGACTCTAGATTCCAAAAGCTGGAGTTGGCCGGATCTTGAAATTCCTCCAAATTCATTCATCCTCCCTAATTTCTTTGTGGCTGGCAGTGTATCCTAGAGGTTAGAGTAATGAGCTGCTAATGAACTTCGTACATTCAGAAGACCTAGGTTTAATTTCAAAATCTCCACTTGCATACTGTGTGCCATAAGCAAGCCAGTTAACATCCCCTGTGCTCCCAGGTTGTCCCTTAAAACAGGCCTTGTGCCAAGTTGGCCATATCCAGTTAAAAAAGAATAAAAAAAAAACTTGGGAACATTAGCGGATTCTTCTATGACTCACATCATCAATATCTCTCATTCACCTGAGGATTCAAAATGCCAAAACTACAATATAAACAGTCAAATACCCAAAACATCTCCAAGGTCCAATACTTATCTCAAGTCTAAGAAATTTCCATTAGACTCTACATCCCCTAACTACAAAAACTGGTTGTCCACAGAATGTGTGTCTGCATATCAAACCATAAATATTCCTTTTTTTTTTTTTATAAAAATGTTTGTCCTTCTGGGCTGACTCGGTGGCTTGTTCAGCCCTGTTCCCAGGTGCCATCAGCCAGCCTGCTGCCTCTCTCCTGCTGGTGCTGGGGGTCTTTTCCCCACAATGGAGCCATGGGGAAGTGCCGTCCTCTCCCCTGGTGGCTGTCATCCAGAAGTCCCCTCCTAACCCAGCAGAGTGGCAGGGTGGGCCATAGCACCATAAGTAGGGCTTCATGTAGCCTGGCCTCCTTCCGTTTTCCTCCTTGTTTTTCTCCAACTGTCCCTGAGCCACAGTGTGGAACAGAAGTGCATGCACATGGAGCTGCTCATGGACTCTGGAACCACAGCCTCCTACCTCTCACCTGGAAATCCTTCTGGTCCTTCTGTAGTATTGGCTGTACCATCAGGCCTCCCACTGGTGGCAGCCAAGAGCCAGGAAGGAGAACAACCCATGCCCGGGAGAGGAGAGTCACCTGTCAGTTGCTTACTCTGTTTCCCAGCACTCCTGCAAGTCCCTAGCAACCTGAGCTCATTCCCTAACTTGGTTCACCAGTGTGAAATGAGGTAAGGTACTTTACAGTGCTGGAGCTCTCTGCGCCACTAGGCTGGCCTATAAATATTTATTTTTCATCATTTCCAGTGAAAACATCTCTTTGAACAGTAAACTTGGGCTTTCAAAGTCAATGATTCCCTTATATCCAAGTCATACTCTTAGTCTTCTACTAGCCGTATGGACTAGCTCAGACATCTGACATTTAGTCTTCTGTTGCTGACCTTAAACTGAAAGTTGCTTCACTAGAGACTCTGCTCCATCCCATCCTACTATTACAGATATTTTGTCTCCTCTTGCACCATTTACCATCTGATACACTGTCCCCTCTTTGCTAGTCCATCTGTCCTATCCACCTGGTCTCAGAAGAAAGATAACAGATGTACTATTAAATGTGTTAATCTTATGGCCCTGCTTCTACCTTTCCATAATACCATGAGAAATCATATCATTTATTGTGGGGATGTGGCTGTTATATGAAAATAATGCAAGACTGCTTAAGGATACAATAGTTCCAATATGTGTTGCAGACTTTAGCGTATACTATATCATGACAAACCATGTTACTCATACCTTGTTAGTAGTTAAGGACTAGATTCACATTTGTATTTGATTGTAGATCTTGTCAGCCATTATGGAGGCACCTGATTTCTTAATTATCATAAAGTCCTTTGAGTAAAAGCAGCTGGCCTATTACAAAGATTTAATATACAACTAAACTGAGCTTGCTTAGATAATTAATGCTTTTGTTGTCACTTGGCCATAAGAACAGAAGAACATAAGAAAAGTGTCGGCAGATGGGGACGGTGCGATCCATCTAGTCTACCCTAGAAACTACCCCCTTCCCTATACAGCCTTCATCTTAACTTGTCCTTTATGTCTGTCCCATGAGAGTTTGAACTCCCTGATGGTCTTTGATGCTACCACCTCCTGGGGCAGGCTGTCATTCTCTCTGTGAAGAAGTACTTCCTGAGGTTGCTTTTGAACTTTCCTCCTACCAGTCTCATATCATGACCTCTCGTGTGTGCTACCGTGTTCTGTTGAAATAGATTGCCTGTCTGAGCTGCGCTAGATCCCCTCATGTACTTAAATGTTTCAATCATGTCACAATGTTTCTTTTCTGCTCAAGGGAGTATAGATTCAGACAGAAAGCCTTGTCACACATGATCTGTGGTTTCCTTTCATGAGTCTTTCTCATGTTCAAAGACCACCCAAGAAACATTGGACACTTACAGCACCGATGCACATTCTAAGTCAATTTGTCACATTTTGTCATAGACATTCACAATCTTCTGCATTCTCATATTACAAATGACTATTTCCACAACCATCCATGCCTTTTAATGTGGATCATTTAGTTAGCCTTCTTAAGGGCCACCTAAGAAAGTTTTTGTTTTGTATGTGATGTAAAGTCTCACTAGATCAGTCTCTACCATCGTCAGCCTTTGTTTAACATAATCTGGTGGGCATTAACAATAAACCTCTAATGGTAGAAGAATGACTATGAGAAGAAACTGCAAAGGATTTATCTATCAGACCATAAGCTAAACCTCCTTTTTTAGTTCATCATACAAATATACAGTTCATGCATAAGTCCTATTTTAATCACTACCAGATTGCACTCTGGGAAGAAATGCATGATCGTAGAGCTAGCGGCTCGTCATTCTTCATCTATTCCTAGCATCAGTTCTCTGATACCTGCATCCTATTATTCTTTAGGTATGTTTGCTTGGACAATGTAATATGTTTAATAAAGCTTGCTGGAAGAGGCACCTGACACTGAAATGCTGACACAGTGGTGCCCAGTATCAGATTCCCTCATATCCAGTCTTGTCAACCAGTATTGTGAGTAAAGAACCAATCAGAATAGCCAGGGCCATCACTTTGCACTCACCTGTCTTTTTGTGATTTGCCAGCTGACCACTAAAACACAGAGGCTACTGGCCTGAAGAGGCCTACACATGCTCAGCACTGTTTTTGTACAACACCATCTTGTAGCATTTTAACTACCCTGAAGAAGAACCTTTTTTTTTTGTAGTTGTTTAACCAGGAGTAGCACACTAAGCTGAAAGCTTTTTTACAGGTGCGACCTGGGAGCACAGGGAAGTTAAATGACTTGCACAGGGTCACGCAATATGCAAGCAGAAGCAGTGGGATTCAAACCCAGGTCTGGTCTGCTGGATGTCACCAGATTTGCAGCTCAGAGCCTTAAACCACTGTGCTATACTGCCTCCCAAATGTATATTAATAACATTAAAAACAGTGATATGAAGTGACACCAAGAATTATTACTAGTTTGTGACTGAGGATATTGTAACAGTAGTATACGAATATCTTTAGTCATGATTAAACTTGACGCTGGGCACCACTGTACATCCCATGCATTCAAAATAATGTCCATCCCTTTATCTTTTGGGGATTTATATAACATTCTTTTGAATTATGCTTATTATTTCACAGTCCACTTGACATTCAGTTGTACCAGCAGTGCAACAATATTTCATTTCATTTTTAAAACTCAGTGTGGGATTCTCCTAAATATTTTCAAGTCTGTTTATTTTACACCACCTGGAAGACATTTTGTTAGCAACCATCCGGATTATCCACCTGTGCCTGGCATAACATGCCTGTTGGACCTCTTGAAACATCTAGGGATTTCACTTGCACTGGACAAAAATGGAAGATCAAGCTACCAAAACTGAATTTCTTGGAATCCTATTGGATTGGTAAGTCATGAAAGCCTACCTTTCCTTAAAAGGCTTTCCTTAATGTCAGCCATTTTCTCTCGAATGGTCATGCTTCAAGAGGGAACTCTTATCACTACTAGGTTATTTTAACATTTTGATGGAACTGACTACTCCCCATGTGAGCAGCCATTCTTGTATTAGAGATTTCTGTTTTATGAATCATCTTCTTGACTCAGACGTGGATCCTTTGCAAATGAGCACTTGTGTTTAAAGGTGTAATCCAAATAATGAAGTAAATAAAACATAAATAAGATGTAGATCATAACCCAAGGGCATACCTTTATTTCAGATCTACTTCAGTTGGCATCCTTTGCTACTGAACTTGACAATCACATAGATATCATGGCTGCTGTCAGATCATATCTAACCATGTAGACTTATTTTCTTTTCAACTAGAATGGAATCTCATTATTTTCAGATGAACCTAAAACACCTTCTCTGGAAGTCTGTACTGAATATACTCCACCACATGGCTTTGTCTCCTTCTACCAAATAGACAGGATTACTGGGAACTGGCTTTAAAAATTATCCAATGTTCCCTGAGTCAGTCACACTTCCACACCATTTGAAATGTATCACCTTGTAGCCTGTGCAGTCTTATGGGGGCCATTGTGGCATTTACGAGTAACCTTCTATTGTGACAATAAAGGTACCCTGTAAAATGTTAACAAGTGCAGATTGCCATCCCAGCTGTTTTCAGACCAGAAGAGTCACAGCAAAAGTTCCTATGTAAGCACATGGAGAACACTCAATAATGCTTTCATCTACTAACCTTGAGAATCAAAAGCCTAAGCCTTGACTTCAATGGAACAGTGGATAATTAGCTCCTCCCCTGTAAAACTCCCATAAATTACCCAATCTGACACATCCCTACACTCCAGTTTATAGCATTTCATTCCTCCCCATCTCCTATACTGGTCCTATTCTTTGGGGCGTAGTGGCTCCTTAGATTTCTCAGTTTTCCATCAGTTAGAAAGGCTGTCTCCCTTAGATACCTCATATGTTGGTAAAAAACCTTTTTCTTTAGACCTGAAGAGTTACAACCAAAGTTATGACATGAGCACAATATGCAATCGTGCATTCTTCCACTGACTTAATAAATCATGCGAGAGCTCTCAGAAATGGCCTTCTCCAACATTTACACTTTTAGTGCTTTGGATAGCAGATACACAATTGTGAGTCTAAACTGTGATTCCCTCACCACCACCCCCAAAAACAAACAACCTAAAACTGCAAAATACATGGTAGTATTCTGACTTAGCAGATACCCTTTTTGTAAGTTACAAAACTTTTCTGTTGTATAATTGGGAGAGGGCTACTGAACAGAGTTGGGTGTCAGTATTGATAACTCAATATTGGAAACCAGGTTCAGACAGAAACTGTAATTATGAGTTTTGTTAGTGTATAAATGTTATAAACGATATAGTCACAGGGATATTCTCCCAATTACAGGGTCATCCTTGTTAAGGAACACCATTTACAAGTAGCAGCAATCATAACATATTAAAACATGAAATTGTAATTGTTTTCATACAATTATGTACAAAGTGTGCATTTCAATCTATGTAAGACATAGTTTAACAAAGACATCTATACATCTATGCAGAATTAAATGGTTTTGCAAATCTTGGCATAGTTGGCTTTTCAGTTGGATGCCTAATAAGATAATTTTTGTCCTGTGATGGTGAAGCATCTGTTAAGAGGGTGGCTGTTCTTGACAGGAACTAATCATGATGGACCAGAGGTAACAGAACCAGAGGTAAATTGCTATTTTTAGCTATTATTACAGTTTGGGATTCCTACAGTGATGCAGATAATAGAAAGTCTGGCTTTAGGCAGTCTACAGGAAAGGGGAAGGGATTAGTACATAGGCATAGCCTATATACACTGATAAAGACAGCAGTTACCTGCCCTCCCCACCAACAATGCTTTGAAAAATGTCAGCATATCATTGAGCTCTGTTTGAAATTTTCAACATCTAACCATATTATTGTTCTGTTTGATGGTGAGTAATTTAATGGACATCAAATAGCACAAGCTTAAATGATAACATTTTTCCACAGCTTAGTTTACATGCAGCTAATGTGAGCAACCTTTTTCCACAAAATTGTTTGATTGCATCAGGTTGTTCAATGAGTTGTCACACTGATGGAATAATGAGATACAGCTATGGATTGTTTATATAACCTCTGTAATAATGCAACAAAACATTAAAAAGCAGAGATTAAGGGGTTAAGTTACACTGGAGGCTCAATAAGTGAATGCACAAATCAATTAATCCCACTGTACCCAGAGATTCAAGTTCAGATCCTAGAGTTTACCAGCAAAACCACACAATCTGAAACAATTAGGAAGAAAGAGTGGATGCCATCATAGGGAGTCATTGCTCTTGTAGCTTTTGCTGACCCCGGCAGGCTTTTCATGTCACTCAAATTGTTAAGCCTTCCCAATGTTTGCCTGACTGTCTCAGTTGGATTTCCTGATGATACTTTATCCCTTGTGACCAGCTCTAAAGCCTGGGCCAGAGTCCTGATACTTGGTTTGCTACTCATTTTGTAATACATTTTCCAGAACACAGTTTGTACAGAATTCCTATTATTATTGTGTACACTCTGTTTCCTGTTATGCATTGTTTTTGCCATGGCTAACATTATAGCTTCATGACTTTAGATGTGGTTTTTTTGATGCTTTGCCACTTGCATCATAACAAAATGCATGACTTTGTTGATGTTTTGTTAGGGAAGCTGTCCCAAATTTGTGAACGTATCCCTCAGCCCAAATTCTGGTGGGTATTGTGATGTGATGTCCTCCCAAAGGGGGCTTACCTTAACTCACACTTTAGAGCACGTTACTGTTATCTCCTCCAAGTGCTTCTGGTTTACATGGCTGATGGGTTGCCCTGTCACTCAACTCCAAGGACCGTACAATTGCGGACTGGGAACATCTCCAGCAGACAGCACTTTTCACCTTGATCTCACATGAAATCTCCGGCTAGTGGGCTACATGTCTCTTTGACTTCCCTGGCATCCTTGACTCTGCAGCAGAGCTCTGAAGCATCTCCTCTTAGGACATGAGGCACCCAAAACTATTTCCAGCCATAGCTGCCCATATCTCCTACTCCCACAGCCTTGTGAACTGAGATAATCAGGGCTAGGGAATCACAGCAACAGACATGCCTCATTCTAAGCACCACCAATACACTGGCACCTATTGTGGCTGGAACTGCAAAGCAATCAGCTGCTCCCAAATCCACAGACTCACAAATGAAGTTGGAGAGCATTAGAGGATGCACAGTCTGCTTGGGGTATCCAAGCCCCATGATCCTTTGCATCCAGTCAGCCACTCAACAACCTGAACTCAATCACAACCAGGAGCTAACAACATAAGCTCCTAACAACTTTCATGCACTGTGTAAATTCCCTGTTCAACCAGACATCAGTAGGGGACAGGAGTGCACTGCTCCTGTTGCAGGTAGCTGCACATAGGGAGAGAAACAAGTTAAAAAGAAGAGAAGAAAGCTGGACTTTTTGGGGTCAATCAGTTATTTTTTTGTTTTTGTCTGGCTTGAGACAAGACAGCTGACTCAGAAAGTTGGACTGTATTGGGCCACCAACCATATTTATTGTTGTCTGGCTTGAGATAACAGATATAATACTGCAGTCTTAGCCAATCAAGAAACATCTGGTGCCTATTTACACTCAATGGGGCATTGAGTTGAGTGTGACAGGATTACTTCTATTAAAGGAGTTGAAGAGCACTGATGTGCTCTTCTGTTTGCCAACAGCTGTTAAAAACAGACTCTGAAGTCCTAAAATTTGTACTTCCTTTAGCCAATCTGCATTTGCAGAACTTTGGCACCCAGCAGAAAATGGATTGCCATGAAATGTCACTAGTATTTTGATGGTTTTAGCCACTGCCCATGCATACTGCTGTCAGGACTTCTCCTGACAGGGGGATCAAACAATGGATCCTGAGTGACTGCCTACCTTCTGAGCTGGGTGAAAAAGGTTCCCCTGTGGGGTGAAGAGGAAACCTCATTAGCAAAGTCATCACTGCCCTCACCCCTTGCACCTATAAACTTGTTGAGTCTGTTGCACCTTTACACAGCCTTCACCTGACTGTTCAGGGCAGATGTTCTTAAGGAGCCAGCATTGAACTGTCCATGAAGGTTGTGAGTAACTGGGCTGCAACCAAAATACATTTTATACTAGGTTAGTCAGGAATAGTTAGTTAAACCCTAAGCTTCCTGCATGGCCTTAGAGCTATGCCCTCAAGTACAGACTGTGAAATCTAGTAGCAATTGTTTATATTTCTGCTGTTTGTGTTAAAGTTATACTACATACCCTCAGCCACCTAACTTCTAATGGTACTGCACTGAGGTACATCTTCAATAGGCCTGCAACCTCAAAAATGCATGCTTGCATGGGCTATTTGGGAGCTGTCAGAAGGACTGTGGGGCTAACTGGTGCACTAGTGGGGGGCAGTGTTGACTGTATATATTGCATACTGGAAGGTGGTGAGAATAAAGCTGGGGATCTGCCATAATTGCTGTTGCTGAATTTTACTTTTGCCTCCTCCCTATCCCAAATCCTGCTCTGGGTCCCCTCAAGAAATGTTTTTATTATTTAATTGCAATTGCTGCTGCACCTTGTCATTATTGTCATGGGGAACTCAATAACATGATCCCATATCATATTGTTACTCTGAGCACACACCTCAACAAAGAAATAAATAGTATACACTTGTGACTTTTTTATATATCATCTGCTTCATTGTAATGCACCTCTCCTTTTAGGAGCCTGGCATAATGTCCTCTATCTGGGATTCTTATGTAATATCACCATTTTGTGGAGGCCTCCAATATTATGCTTACCTCTAACTGCTCCAAAAACAGCCCCTATTTTGTGGAGACCTCCAATGTTATGCCTACCTCTGAGGGCTCCAAAAACAGCCCCCACGTGTTAATAAAACTTAGTTCCTTCTTGCATCCATAGACCATTGACTATCCATTTCCTAAATAAAATCAACTCCCTACCCATCTGCTAACACTCATCACATGTAAAATCAGGGCCCCATTCTTACCCATTTGCTCACTTCCCACAGTAAAAAAACAGAGGTCAACCACTCAGTTTTTCATACCATCCATGATCCCTATCTATTTTCACAAATACAGTAAAAAATACTTCCTCACTGTAAACTTAAGGCTACTCTGATCACAGGTTTGCCTTGCCTCTGCTGCTGATAAGTCACTGAGTCTGAAGTATAATATTGCATTGGTGCTGGTACTCAGATTGAGAATGGCATTGGCAGGTCACATCTGTGGTCACTTAAAATAGAGGGTCCATGGGAAAAGTGGTGTTCTACTTACATTTACCAGAAACATAGAAAATGATGGCAGAAAAAGATCCTTGGTCCATCTAGTTTGCCTGTAAGTCCTAACCTACCCTGAGGCAAAGTGTTTATACAGAGTTTTTTGCTCACAATATTCCCCTTCCACATTTCCTGGCTTACTGCTACCCCCTCTGGATCACTATGAAACCTTTAAAGAGCAAGGGCTAGATTTTCAAATGAAGTGGGAACTAAGTCCCACACCACAGCCCCCACCACAGGACACAACCTTCGTACCTGTGGAGTTGCCTAGTTTCGACCGGTGCAGCTGTGGGGGATGTTCCACCTGGTTCCACCAGGTGTAGCATTTCCCCACAACTGCAATGAAAAAACTGCCACAAGCTGCCATAAATCATGGAGCCAGTCACAGACTGGCTCCACTTTTTAAAATACCACAGCTGCAGGAAAAACTGCGACTCTGTAAGTGGAGATCCACTTGCGCCAGTTCTTTCCCACAGCTGTGGGGTTTTTGAGGGCTTTGAAAATCTAGCCCCAGGTGTTTACTTCTAATAAATATACAATCAACTGTTTTATTTAGTGTATTTTGATGTTTTAATTGCTTTCTACTTTTATAATAAAATATTTGTTTGTGTAATAAAAAAGTGGGGTTTCACCTTTGCTTTTCACACTGCCAGTAAAAAAGAATTCAATAGAATTCTGGTACTGCAATGTCAGAAACTACCAACTACTTAGAACCTCAGTATATTTCAATGAGAAACTAAACATATTTTTCTGTATCTTTTTCAAAATAATTGGATATTGCTTTCATCAATAAACTTTGCATTTTTTATGTTTGAAATAGTGTGGTACCTCTGTATGATTTTACAGTTTTTAAAACCATGATTGGCTTCTCTTTTTTTCTACCCAAGTAAAATATATTTTTTAAGAAAATATCACCCCGGGTACCAGCAGCAGAGACCAGCAGGGAGGGGGATTAGGCTGGCTCCATGGTGCCAAGTGAAGGGGTTCACTCAGCATGCTGGTGACCCGGGTTCATGCCCTGAACCTGAGTACCAGGAGTGGAGACTGGCAGGAAGGGGAATTACAAGTGTCCATTGGAAGCTTCCCTCCCAGGGGGATGGGACTCACCTGGGCACCGATGGGTAGATTGGTGATGTGCATGTGGGGACTAGAGCCTTGACACACCCCCCGCATGCCCCTGCCCCAGGTTGCCTGTGCTCATGCAAGGCCAAGAACTGTGTTGGGCAGGGTAGAAAAACATGAATATGGCTCCCCATCCTGCTGGATGATGAGCACTGGCTGCCTGCCACCACAAAGCCCCGGAGTCAGCCTGGACCAACCTCGCAGCCCTAGGATGCACCATCTGCCATAAAGGCATTTCCCCTCTGAGGGAGAGGGACTCACCTGGCATAGGGATACACTGGCCTACCCAGGTATGGGCTGCTATAGGGGTTGGTGGATGGTGGCAGGGGGGCCAGGAGGGCAGTAGGTATGCCTAAGTGCTCCAAAGGAGTATGAGGATGAGGTAGCACCAGGGAGGAGCATAAACGAATAATAAAAAAAAAAAGAAAAGAAAATATCACATGCTAAATTATAACAAAAGATCACAGGTTATCAAAAAGCACATATTTCTATTAAATATATTATATTATGGTGATATAAGGTGTTATTTCTCTGTAAAAATCTAAAAACAGGTTTGCAGTTTCCCATTGAAATGCCTTGCCTGCCTTGCCAGTAAAACTTTTCTGACATCATAATACAAGGCAAGGGCAATTTTATTTATATGATGCCCAATCCTGGAGGCTATGGGTGCTCCTAACAATAACTAGAAAAAATAAGATAAACCACACTTAAGAACAAAACTATAAAAGCATTTAAATCTGAATCCAGGCCAAAGCATAAATTAAGGAAATGAGTTTTTAAAGATTTTTTTATTAAAAAACAGCAAATGAAGGAGAATCTCTCACTTCCCTGGAAAGGGCTTCCAAAAAATTGGAGCTGCCACACCAAATGCCCTATTATCCGAGGACTTCAATCAGGGTCTAGGTATAGACAGGAGGTCAGCCTCCACTGACCGGAGAGTGCGACCAGGAGTGTATGGCACCAGAAGACCTTGCAGGTAGCACGGAACCAGACCATGCAGGTCCTTGTATGTCAACAAGCTCACCTTGAAGCTGATGTGCCATCGAACTGGCAGCCAGTGGAGAGCACGGAGAATCTGCATGATATGATCAGACTGGGAGGTTCCATTAAACAGATGCATCACTGCATTCAGGACTAGCTGCAGGTGATGCACCAGTCTTTGTGGATAACCCAAAGTAAAGAGCATTACAGTAATGTAACCTAGACACAACTAAAGTGTGAACCAACATTGCCAGGTCAGTTGGTTCAAGATAGGGCTTGATCTGGGCGATGTTATGAAGATGATAAAAGTCACTGCAGACAACAGCCAACACCTGGAACTCCAGATTCAGCTTGGAGACAACAATGATTCAAAATCTTCACTCTATCTGCAGTGCGAAGGGACATGCCATCCAACAGAGGAAGAGCTGCACTAGCACTTGCTGCTGCTGAACCTAACCAGCCTGGTTCCATCAGTAACACCTCTGTCTTTGATGGATTAAGCCTAAGCCTGCTAGCCACCATCCAATCTTGTATTGCTCTAAGGCACTTGCTTAGTTCCAGGATAGCTGCACTATCATCAGGGGCACATGACAAATGCAGCTGGGTGTCATCAGCATATCAGCGAAATGCCAGGCCATAGCATCTGATGATTTCACCCAGTGGCAACAGGTACACAGCAGATAACATAGGAGCCAAAATTGCCCCATGAGGCACTCTGCAGCAGAGTGCAGCACTGCTCAATGTAAAGATGACAAGTTATATCTGCTGCGTTCTGCCAGACATGCAGGACTCAGACCAGTGCAACTCTGTTCCCGAGAGCCCCGCATATGCCTAACATGATCCAGCAGTTTTCCATGATCCACTGTGTCAAATGCCAAAGAGAAGGCAAGTAGGACTAGAAGATAAAGGCATCCACTATCCCTCGCTAGGAGGAGATATGGTGCACCCTGACTAAGGCAGTTTCCATTCTATGGTGAGACCGGAACCCAGACTGGAAAGGCACGTAGATGTCATACCACTTGAAATGTTGTTCCAGTTGAACCATCACCACCTTCTTGATTAGCTTCCCAAGAAAAGGAAGTTTCGAGATAGGTCTGTAGTTTGTGAGGTCATCAGGGACAAAGGAGGGCTTCTTGAGGAGAGGTCCCACCACAGCCTTTTTAAGGGAAGATGGAAAGACACCCTCTCAAAGTGAACACCTGAAGATCTCCACCAAAACTGGACCGAGCAAGTCCAAGCATTCTAAAAGAAGTCTGGTTGGCCCAGGGTCCATAGACCATAGACCGTTGGCTACCCTAGAGACATTATCCACATAAACTGGCTCAAACTCAGCCCACAAAGGCAGAATGCCTATGTTGCGTAACAACTGGACACTGTCAGCTGATGACAGGCTACTTGTGGATATCCTAGCCCAGATGGTAGACATCTTGTCTAGGAAGAACCAGTTTACTCACACTTCTCAGGAGAAAAAGCTCTACAAGACTGCAGACAGACTGGATTTATATGTCTGTCCAGAATGTTGAAGAGCTGAGCCAGTTGGTTCTTCTCAGCAGCAATCATCCATGACAGGAATGTTGACTTTTTCAGGGTGATTGCCCACTGATACTCAGCATAGTGAATCCTCAGTGCCAATTTGTCCTCCTCCGAGTGGGACCTCCACCAGCAACGCTCCAGCATCCACCCCTTAATCTTCAACCTCCTCAGGTCTGCATCATACCAGGGTGACCTGAGGTGGGAGGTCAAGGGGTGTACACAAAATGGCACTAGGGAGTCAATAGCAGATGAAAGTGTTAAATTATAACCCTCCACAGCTGCCTCAGTGCCCATCACGTAAGCCATCTTCATACGTGACATGTCCAGTACTACCAGGGTGCACTGAGGCTCCAGATTTTTAAAAGAGTGGTATCTGACCATCTCCCCAGGGACAGTTAAACAGGAAACCCCATACAGGAACTCACAAAACTAAAAAAAGGGCAGAAGGAATATTGGTAGCACCTCAAATGTATTACCCCAAATAGATTTAACATTCTTGCTCATGATGTCATGACTGAGAATGGGGTACTTTCATCCAGTCAGCAGACTCATAATACAGGCCTGAGAGTGGTTAGTACGGAGGGGCAAACAAAACAGGAGACTACAGCACACAATATAGCTCAAAGAGATGTCCTGGTAATTGGGGATTATATGTTGCGATACACTGATACTACCTTATGCAAACATAGAAATACTAGCACTGCGGTTAGCACACTACCTGGTGCAGGCATGTCTGACATTAGGTGCCTTATGCCTGGTCTTCTCAAAATCACCTTACAGCCAGTGGTGTTGCTGCATGTAGGGGTAAACAAAGTGGGGATCAGAAAAATGGTGGATATTCAGAGGGACTTTGAATATGTGGGTGCAGACTTAAAAGCCAGAGACTGTGGCCTGATTGTCTCAGGCATCCTCCCAAGCCCAGGGGTTAGTTATAAAAGGAGATTAGAAATTGAAGGCCTAAATGACTGACTGAAAAGGCGATGCCATAGAGAGGATTGCAGCTTCTTAGAGAATTGGGATGGCTTCTATAATCCAAAGTTATTTGCATCGGATGGGATTCATTTGAATAGACAAGGGAAGAGTCTTTTTTCACAAGCACTGAAACAGGAAATTGATAAATCTTTAAACTACCCAGATGGGGGGATGGGAGACACCCAGCACAGGCACCAGTACAATCAGGGCCAGCACCACTGGAGAGGTGGAAATGTTTACTAATTAATACAAGAAGTCTTAATAATAAACTGGATGAACTTGTGTTCACCTTAAAAAAACAACATCAGCTTATGTGCCGTCACTGAGACATGGTGGAACCAGGAAGATACTTGGGACAAACAAATCCCAGGGATCATTCTTTACCATAGGGATAGGCCACATTCCAGGGGTGGTGGCATTGCTGTATATGTAGCAGACAATATCATATCAGAAAGTGTGGATACCTCTCAGTATGATCAAGCAGAATTGCTCTGGGTTAAACTATCCCCCCACCATAAGCCAAAAATAAATGTGGGCATTACATATAGACCTCCAACAAACTCACTTTTGGATGATCTACAGCTTTTAGAGTTCATACAAAACATAACTTTGGCAGGCAACCCTCTTATAGTAGGTGATTTTAACCTCCCAGGGTTAAGATGGGATCCCCCACAAGCTGTAACATCAAGTGAGCAAAGATTCCTTGAGTCTGTTTTATTGACTGGCCTGGATCAGCATGTTAAGGGTTATACCAGGGGTTCTCATATTTTGGATTTAGTCCTTAGCAACATGGATTATGATATCCAGAATTATAGGGCTTTGCATCCCCTAGATTCCAGCGACCATAATATGGTGGAATTTTGCATTGGTGAGGTCACAATGAAGCCATATAGTATTACAGTTGTATATAACTTCAATAGGGCTGACTTTAATGGTATACGGATGCACCTTGCATCATGGGAATGGCAGGAAGACTTTGTTGGGCAATCATTACATTATATGTGGAACACACTATGCAATACAATCAAAGTATTACACCATGAGTTTATCCCTAGCTCCAGAAAATCTACAAACTCCCTAAAAATCCACCTTGGTTTACTCCTATAGTTAAGAAAAATAGCAAGCGTAAAAATAAGGCTTACAGCAAGGCTAAGAAATGTGGGCCACAGGCAAGTTGGGCAAAATATAAAGTAGAACTTATAAAGTATAAATCTAGTATTCGCAAGGCCAAAGCAGACTGTGAACAATAGTTAGCAGTAAAAGTCCAGGATAACTATAAATCCTTTTTCTCCTGCATAAATAATAAGAAAGGCAGCAATAAAACAATTGGCCACCAAAGGCAACCAAATAGGAAATTAATAACAGAGGATAGTGATATGGCTTGTTACTATAACACTTATTTTGCCTCAGTTTACAATCCTAAAACCCATAATACCATTAAACATCAGGTTCAAGATGCAACTCTGTCACTCAAAATTGGGATTGATGAAGTCAGAGACAGATTAAAGGTGCTGGATCACAATAAAGCTCAGGGACACAATGGCCTCCACCCCAGGGTGTTAAAGGAGTTGGCCAATGTGTTGGCAGCCCCTGTGACTTATTTATTTCAGTATTCCATAGACAATGCAGAGGTATTGGAGGAATGGAGGCAGGTGGAGGTTATTCCTCTTTATAAAAAGGGGTCTAAGCAAGAGGCTTCCAACTATAGACCAATAAGCCTAACATAGATTTTGGGGAAGATCCTAGAAGGTATCATAAAAACACATATTATTGATGAGTTAACCTTGTCAGGGGATATAGACCAACACCAACATGGCTTTAGGAAGGGCAGGTCATGCCAAACAAACTTGTTAGAGTTCTATGGCAAAGTTAACCAGGCACTTGACTCATGAAGTGCAGTGGACATTATTTTCTTGGATTATTCAAAGGCCTTTGATAAAGTCCCTCACGGCCTTCTTATTGACACCTTAATCCAACACAGTATACATGCAAACATTACCCATTGGATTTAAAATTGGCTGGTGGATAGAAGACAGAAGGTGTCTGTAAGGGGTTCCTTGTCAGGATGGGCACAGGTGACTAGTGAGGTCCCCCAGGGTTCGGTGTTGGGCCCTTGCCTTTTTAATCTGTACATATCATCTATGCAAACTTCAACTCCAGCATGGCTATCCACGTTTGTTGATGATACCAGGACAGGCTTTACAGTAAACTCCAAAAAGGATGTGACCACTTTACAACTAGCTTTAAGGGCACTTGAACATTGGGCAGTAATGAAGCAATCCACTTTTAATACTGATATATGCAGGGTTATGCACTTAGGGAAAAATAACAGTAATTTCAAATACAGCCTAAATGGAGTAGAGCTTCAAGCAGTGGTAGATGAAAAGGAGCTAGGTATCCACATTACTAGTGATCTTAGTTTAAAGTCTCATTGTAATCAGGCTATTAAAAAAGCCAGTGGGTTATAGCATTGTATAAATAAACATATTAAAAGCAGAGACAGACAAGTAATGATGCCCCTGTATAAAGCATTGGTTCATCTGCATGTGGAGTACTGTGCCCAGTTTTGATCACCAGGGGGTAAAATAGAAATAAAAGTTCTTGAACGAGTACAGAGATGAGCAACCAAACACATCTTGGGTCTAGAAGGGCTAAGCTATCACCAGAGACTGCTGGAACTGGGCCTTTATCCATTGGAATTCTGAAGACTTAGGGGCGATATGTGCATGGTTTACAGAGCACCACTCGATGATGACCTATGGGTCCGGCTGGGATTTTAGCTAAGGATTCAGGCATATGAAAAGAGGGCGCATCCACTTCAAAAAAAGATCTTCACCTACCGCACAAACATTAGGAAGTACTGGTTTAGTATCAGGGTTACCAAAATATGGAACGGTCTTCCAGTAGAGGTGGTAGCTAGTCAGACTATGACAGAATTCAAGGCACACTTGGATGAATATCTGATAAAATATTGTATTACAGGCTACAGATAATACATGGCAAGCCATTATGGACTTTTAGTCCTTTTGGCTTTGTACCTACCTATGAGACCTATGGATGACATGATGATCTGACCAACTAACTGGATCAACCTTGATGTTAAGACCCATTGAGAAGAACAGATTCAAGGCATGACTGTGCTGTTGGGTGCTGATGAAACCACCTGTACAAAGCCCAGAAATGACATCACCTGGAGGAAATGCCTTCCAAAAAGTGATGCTTCTTTGTCAACCCAGGCATTTAAGTCACCCAGAACCAAGAGTTTGGATGACCCCAAAACCAGATCATCCATGAAAGTCTCCAGTTCCTGCAGGAATTCAACTACAACCAGGGGGCCAGTATATGAGCATAATCCTGCAGCTTTTACCCAACCCACCTTTTACAGCCACGCATTCAAACAATTTGGTCAAACTCAAGGGCATGCCATCAATCCCAGGGTGGATCTAAAACAGATGGCTACCCAACCCCCCCGCGCACTCCCACCTAGGGAAAATGCAAAAAAGAAAAGCTTGGGGCAATAGACAACTTGAGCACAGGACCAGAATGATCCTCCAACCAGGTCTCCTTGATGCATACTAGGTCTGTGGAGGAATCTGCAATGAAAGCTTCCATTATGGACATTTATTCCTAAGAGATCAAGTGTTACAAGAAACTGTTCAATGGGGAGAAGCTGAGTCGGTTGGTCCCTGAGACATCTGCTGAGTGGAAAATTCAGGAGCCCAGGGAATAGCGATCAGTCAGGGAGAACCCCTTTTCAGAAGCTGTCTGTTACCTGGGACCTGCTAGATACCACATTCCTCATCCTACCTTCAGAGTCTGCCCACAGAGCAGAAGACACATTGAGCAGCACCCCCGGAGGATCTCTAATCTCCTACATTGGTTGAGCATGGCTGCAGGCAGGGTACAGGGAAGCCCCCAAAAGGGGTGGAACTCCTGTAGCAGCCCCACAAATTAGACTAAATAAGGCCTGGCTAAACACATTGAAAAGGCCCAACAGTTTAAATAAAATGAAATAAAATCCCCAAAACACAACCTGCCAAAACACCCAGAGCAAGTTACTCTAAAATCACAGAAATACCCTATCATTCACACAACATTCATTCAAAGTAACAATATCTATACAAAGCATTCACACCCCAGTGCACTACAACTTAAAACAGGCTATCTAAAAACTGATACCAGTAAAGATTTGAGAAAGATCTAATATTTAAGAATAGATAATGTAAAACTTTAAATGTCCAAATGTGCAAAGAAAATTAATGACAGGAATCTCTGCTCTCACCAGAGGAAAGGCCAAAGTCCTAAGTCCTTGAGCCGTTTAAATTAACCCACAAGCAGCCCTCTCACAGCTGCTTGCAAGAGCAATAGGATTGCAGAAAAATGAAAAAAAAAGAAGCAAGAACTTTCAGTAGGTGAGTACAAGCTGCAAATGGTCCAGATTACAGATGTGAGGGAGGGGCAGAAATGCAATCTCACTGCAGCTCTACTCCCAATGCTAACCCCCAGACTGTAAAAGCTGAGTCATTATCCCACAGTGAACCTCTGGGCCCAATTCCAAAATGACGTACGCATGGCACAAAGTGCTGTATGCCAGATCCTATGGTGTAAATCACACCTTGTGCCATGCATTCCACAGGTTGGAATTCCAAGAAGTGGCTTGTGCTATGCTGCATGTGGGTTACGCCAAAGGTGGGCTATGCCACCCACTATGCCCGCATCCTGCTGGGGCATGGTGCAAGGGTGGGTTACGGTTGCACCTGCGTCCTATTCTGAAAGGTTGGCTGCCATAACCCACTAACACAATTCCAAGTCAGGACATGGCACAGCAGGGTTAGACCAGAATGAAGGTGGCCTAAGGGGCATCTGTCCTAGCAAAATGATGGATGCCCCTCTGCAGTACCATGGTACACATATTCCCATGCCCCACACACACACCCCAACACAGTGATGCTCACACCCCCAAGTCTGGGGTGCCACCTGGGTCCAATGTGTGCTGTGACCCCCTTGTGGCTGTGCCAGCCAGTCAACCCCCCCATGGCCCTCTGAGGCTTGCGGTAGCTATATGGGGCAGGGGGGCTCTGGGGTGGCAGTTTATTGCTGGCCATGACTTGCTGCACCCAGGTTCATTGCGCCATTCCCATGGTACATGCCACAAGTCATGGATCATAGGTGCTGGGGACCCTGCCTGTCTTGGAATAGGGTGCAGGGTCCCCAGCATTGCACCACATGACGCAACTCGCATACACCCACGAGTTGCACCATGAGACCTGGAATCGGGCCCAGGGTGTCTATGTCAATCAAAGGTGCTATCACCACCTTATTAAGGTAAAATGGCTTGGAAACTACAGCTAATGAAGGAGGAAAGTAAAATTAATACAAAGTGAATGAACTTACCTTGCAGATTCACAGAAACATCAAGGCTGTTTGTAGCACAGAAAGAAAAAGAATCAGCATTTATATAGCATTTTTCATATACATTGTATCCCAAGGCACTTTACAAGCAATGCTAGACTGGTAGTGATGTGACTGAATGTGTGGCAGCAGCCATATCTTACAACGGCACTCACACACAGCCTTGGTCAGTTGCATGAACCAGTTTTATGGGAAGGGGAATATTGACCAGGACACCGGGAAAGTCCCTTACTCTTTGAGAAGAGTGTCTTGGGTTTTTTTACTGTACTTCTACCTGTACACCCACCAGGACAGCACCAGGAAGGGTAGCAGGGACCTTAGTTTAATATCTCATCAAAAGGACTGCACCCCCCAACAGTAAAACACCCCCTAATACTGCACTTTGGTGCCAGCATTTAGGTATGAGCCCAAGCCCCATGTGGGACCAGCACCTACAACCTTCTGGTCCAGAGGCTGATGTGCTACCAACTGAGTCATGCTGACACCTAAGCTCCTGCAAACAATCCTTTAGACAAACTCTCCTCCCAACCAGATACACTAAGTAGGGAAGGCTCCTGCAGGCAGGTGCCAGTCGAGTCAAGGTTCCACCAGGAAGACAACAAAGCAGCCAGATGTAAAACAAAAAACTCTTCTTAGTGCAGAGATGTCCAAAGAAAATTGAGGAAGTTTCATTTGATCTGTTCAAATTGAGACAGTCAATAAAGCAACAACCAGCTCAGCCCAACTCATACAGTTGGAGCCCAGAGCATGGAAGGTAAATGAAGGTCATCAGTCATCATCTGAAGAAGGGGTTACAGTCCTGTGAGTCACGGTCTAATGAACACTAAAGCTCCATCTGAAAGCCCCAACATGAGAAAGAGTAGGGTGATATAAAATCGGCATAAATGCTTATAAAGTGGTAGCATAACTGTAAGAGTAGAAGCAGTAATAATGGCAGTGGTAGTAAGGTAGTGGTAAAGTGAATAAAAGTAGTAGTGATACAGCAAAGCGGTAGCCATGGTAGTGATAAAGTAAAAGCAATAAAGCAGTGAAATAAAAGCAATAGCAGTAAAAAGCTAGCTGTGGAAACAAGAAATTCAGACTTGAGACTTGGGCTTGATCTTGAACTTGAACTCATGCTGCCAAATTACCGAAGCAATTACAATAAAATAAAATAATAAGCCTAAATAAAATAAATACCCCGAACAGCTAAATCTCTTAGCTAAAAGCTAAAGCCTTGCAAAACAGCGGCAACACAATACGATGCCAATTAGACACATGCAGCTCTCAGGCAACATCTGAGAGGGCAAAGACAGCCACTCTGTGTCTAGTCCTTTGGATTATTTTTTTAGTAGTAGTTGCCACATTAGAAATAAAACTATAAAAAAGCAGTAAAAGAAACAAACAAAAGCAAACAAAATGATTACAGTTGCATCTAAAGGCCCCAAATCTTCATTCTTTAAGATCTACATCCTTACTAAGCACTTGCTCTTTAACTCTGTCCCCACCATGCTTGAATCTGCTGATAGTTTGGGCGCTCATCACCTCAGCCAGCAGACAGCTCCACTCTTTCTGTAAAACAGAACTTCCTCACATCATTATACTCATGATATTCTGCTTGATTTAATTATTAGAGACTGTTGAAATTCTTTGAGCTCTTTGTTTGTAAATGTAAATGTAAATGTGATGGATTTTTAATGGCTCTTTCTATTTATGTGCATACATATGTTTTTTTAATGTTCTTTAGTCCATGGAACAATTTTTTGATTACATACATAATTTGTTCTTTATTATACAATGGTAACAAAGAATCTTGGTCTCTGATTGGTCAGTTTGGGGCTGGACCCATGGTGTTATCCCAGCACAACGCTACAGATCTAGTCTCAGTACTGTGAACCAATATGGATGATGACCTGCATGATGACCGTTTCTCTTTTTTTGCATCTTCTCTTAAGAAACAAAAATATTCTTCCACAGTAACAAAAACATTCTTTAAAATTATTTTTTATTTAAGCAATAAGGCACGACCGGGTGTGATATATCGTGGGATATCGTCACGCCTCGGGTGGTTGGGCATGAGGCCGCAGGCTGAGTGCGTCCAACGACCTGAGAAGTGACGATATCCCATGATATATCACACCCTGGAGTGCCTTATTGCTATTATGAACTGGCTTTAATGTTTAAAAATTAAAAAAAGTAAAATAAACAGGTTTTAAAATGAGTTTTTGGGTGGTGTAGGGTGACATTTTGGTAAAATAGTTCTAGAGACAGTAGGTGGCGCTATGATACTGGTAGTTGACAGTGGTGGGACTGTTGTGTCTCTGAACTCATCTCTCGTTGCTGCTGATGTGATTTGTGGGTATTTTGAAGAGGTTTCTGTCGAGTCAGGGAGTCAGCTTGAAATACTGCACATTGGTGAGTAAGTAAATGGAGTAGTTGCAGCTGTTGTGTTAATGGCAGAGCGATTTTTATTTACGGTACAAGAGAAAATCACCCGTTACTGTGAGTCGCGTGGTGCTGCTTTCGAAACCAAGTCAGAAGTTACCGACCGTAACTTCTGTGCAGCTGCCGCCTCGACTCCGTTTAGTAACGGATTTATTTATTTTTTTGTTTTAAATATGTGGCTCGTTGTATGCCATTGCAGGACAGCTTCTGTGTCGGGAGAGTTTTGCGAGGGATGTGGAGAATGCTGGCAACAGCGGGAATTTTTTCAGCGAGGAGGCTGGTTGCCGGAGCTTTTTAAAAGCCGTGATGATGTAGCCCGATATCATCACGGCTTTAGAGAGCTGTCGGCCAATCAGATTGCTCGAATTACGATCGCCGGTTCATAATTTATATATAACAACAAGCCATTGTATAAAAGGAATAATGCACTCCAGGGTGTGTGTGTCGTGCTGGAATAATGCGACGCCTGGGGCATTGGACGCACTCGGCCTGTGGCCTCATGCTCAACCCCCCCAGGCGTGGCGTTATCCCAGCATGACACACACCCTGTCATGCATTATTCCTTTAATAAACTGAACAGAACATCACTATTGCCCCCCCGCCAGATTCCAGGATGAATCAAAAGCATGTACTATCATCGTCAGATCCCCTGGCATTGGATATGGTTTAATCTGGGTGATGTTTCATAAAAGATGCAAACTTCTGGTGTTTGAGTGTCAGCTTGCAGTCCATGGCAACATCCTGTTTTTATACCCTATCTACAGCTCTGAGTGTAACACTATTTAAAAATGGCATAAAATGTCATTATTACTCATACTTGTGGACCCATAAGGACCCACCTGGATAAGTAACACTTCTGGCTTGCCAAGGCTGAGGCTAAAGCAGCTGGAGGCCATCTAGTCATTGATCTTTCCAGACAATGACACAACAAAGAGACTGCATGATCCCCATTAGGTGCCCAAGGCAGGTACAGCCTGATATCATTAGCATAGCAATGAAACCCCAAATCATTCCACCTTATGAGCTAACTCAGTGGCAGCATGTACATAGCAAACAACACTGGGGCAAGGATTGAGCCCTGATCACTCCTCAGTCCAGCACAAAAACCTCATAGATAAAATTACCCAAATACACCTGCTGTATTTTTCCAATGAGATACAGTAGGACTAACTAGTACGTCAGGCAATTTATCAGCAACCAAAGTCCACCATATCAGATACCAATGAGAGATCAAAAAGAACCAAGATGTTTCTGTCTTTCTCCATGAGGTGATCATTGAACACTTTAATGAGCACATTGTCTATGCTGTGCAGAGGCCTGAATCTTAATCGGAGAGGCTCATAGATGTATTTCTTGAGGTGCATCTCCAGATGAACTGTCACCTCCTTTTCAACCACCTTTCTCAAAGGTTTGAGGCTGGTCTGTAATTTGTGGGAATGTAGGGTCCAAAGATGACTTCATTAGGAGGGATCTCACCATAGCCCTTTTCAGTGCAAATAGAAAAGCTTCCTCCTTCAAGGAACACCTGAAAAACTGCACAATAAATAGACACAAGGTGCTTCCATCAGCTCACAAGCAACTGAATGGGAACGGGGCTGAGTATACAGTAGGAGTACAGTTCTGAAATCACCTGGCACACTTCTTCCACCAGAATGGGCTCAGGCTAGTCCCAGGATTGCAGATTGCTCCTGCACACCCTTGACTAGGAAGTGCTGTCCCCTAACAGGCAACTTGTGGGGATCCCACTTCTGATGGAAGATGTCTTAATGAAGAAAACATTATTAAACTCCTTACATTTCTCTACCAAAAATACTACTCCAGACTGGATATAAGGTGGGTTTAGTAACTTGCCTACACTGTGAAAGAATTGAGCAAGTCATTTTTTTTCCTGCAGCAATCATCCTTGATAGAAATTATGCCTTTTTCAGTGTGATTATCTGACAATGCTCATGGTAATGAGACATCAGCACCAATGTGTCCTCGATAGACCCAGGAAAAATTCCAAGAATGTTCCAACCTCCATCCCTTAATCTTCAACCCCTTCATTGATCACAATTAGTGGTGGAAAAAGTCCGTGCACTTCACTATGTGGAGCACTTCACGTACTGTATATAGATAATTATGTGAAGCACTCCGCAATACGAAGCAAAGTAATTCACCATAATGAGTAACGCAAAATGCCATTGGTTTCAATTGACTTTGCACTGACTTTGCCTTATTTTTGGACTTCAAGGTGAAGTTTGCATTGAATCATGGGGGATGGCAGGTCACATGGGCTCTAGATTGTCTTGCACAGCCTCAGTTATGCGTAGTGTGTGTAGTGGAAAGCTGGAGACAGTTTACTCTCAGAGCTCTGAGAATCAAAGTATTGAAAAACCTTTTAAAAAGCATTTTTGAGCCAATTCTTTGGGTCAAAATTTAGTACATTGATTGTAGAAAACCCTCCTGTGCTCATATCATCAAGTGGTTCCTGGTTTTGTGTGCATTTTGAATGTTAATTTGTAAGATTCAGTCTGTGTACTGACAGACACTGTAGAAGTGTACTTTGGGGGAGGGGTGTGATGAAGGGAGATTCACAGTGGCTCAGTGAGAAAGACAGTCTTTCTAACTGTTTTTGGGTAGCTAGTGTGTTAGTATTTGCATATTCATGTACACACAGTAATACTTTTAGTAGGTTTTGATAATATTTTGGTGTTTGCTGTGGTGCTGTGCATTTTTTCATTTTTTAAAAGATTTGGTTGTACTGCACTGAACTTAAAAATGTTCTGTGTATTACCTGTAGTGTGTACATGTGTGTGTGCATGCCATTAAGTCACACACATTTTATTGTGCCACACCATAATCACAGGACTCTGATTTGAATCTCTTATCCATCTGTGGTACTTTTTACTGCTGCATTCTATCTCTGTCGGTAGTGGACTGTTACTGCAGCTGCCACCCTCCCCACCATAAAAGGTATTATTGTTCCAGTTTTGGATTTCTGATTTGGACCACTGGTTAAGGTGGTGTGCTTGTGCCTGTGTGGTGGCATCTCTTAAGTGCAATCTCCATCTGTCTGTGCATCTGCATCTCTTTAGGGTCAAATCTCCATCTGTAACTTAAGTCACAGTTGTTTGTTTGGCTTTCCTTCAGAGTACTAGTGTGGTGCATATCTCAGCATGAACATTGTACTCATTATATGTGTTTTTAAGTCAGGACAATCATCACAAGTCACTCACAATTCCAATCACGTTTTTCATCTTCATGATCACGATTCACGAATTACACAACTTTAAGTTTTTGGGGTGTAAGTTGTATGTAACCCTGTTTTTTCTAAAGTCTTTGGTTTCATCACGAATAAGGAAAATGGCTGGGGGACACCCAGTTATCTCATGTCATATTACTCAAGATCCTTGGTGTGCTCTGATGCTTCTGTTTGTGTTTACATTCTGTAGGATGGCCCACTTGAATCTTTGTGCTCACAAGAAGCCGGCCCTATTTAATCCTGTGGATAGTATCTGAGCTTGACCATTGTACTCACTGATATGTGTTTTCAAGTCATGGTGTTTGGGGTGGTACAGGTCAGGGAAGTACAGCTATAGGTATTTGCGTACAGTTTATTAGTCATGTCACACCAATCACTCATCACGAGACAAATCATGTTCTTCATTTTCACAGTCATGATTCACGAATTACACAACTTTAAGTTTTTGGGGTGTAAGTTGTATGCAACCCTGTTTTTTTTAAATCTTTAATTTCATCACTAATCAGGAAAATGACTTGGGGATGCCAATGCTTCTGTTTGTGTTCACATTCTGTAGGATGCCCCACTTGAATCTTTGTGCTCACAAGAAGCTGGACCTATTTAATCCTGTAGATAGTATCTCGACTTGACCATTGTACTCAATGATATGCATTTTTAAGTTAGGGTGTTTGGGGTGTACAGGTCAGAGAAGTATGGCCATAGGTATTTCCACACAGTGCATTAGTCATGTCACATCCATCACTCGTCACTAGACAAATCACGTTCTTCAGGAATCACAGCAGTTCAATTTTTTTTTTTCAGTTCTGATGGTACACTGAAGACCTATAATGATGACCAAAACATTAATGAACTGTTATTTTACTTTTTTTTAAATAATGCCCCCCCCCCAAATTCTTACTTTTCATGGGTTGACAGTTTTTGTGCAGCCAAACTCAGCAGCATACATCCGAAACTTGTTGTGGTGGACCACTGACACTGTGCCTATGATGATCTGAAAAAAAAAGGAATCATAAATGATTGTCTTCCAGTGTACCACAGCCCCCCCCCCCACCAAAAAAAGAACATTTGAAATTGACAATATCACATTACTTGTCAGGCTCTAGTCATAACATAAGTGTTGCTTGCATGTTCATGTGATTTGATCATCTCATGCCCACCATAGTAAAGTGCGAAGATTCCCTGAAAAGGAACAATATGATGAACTGCTTACAACATAAAACAAGATTACATAGATAGAAATTAAATGACTGAGTCACTGGAAAACAAATTATAGTGGCACGCACAATAACTTAACCATTGTGGTATGAAGGCAAGGCACACACAAAGGGCAGCATGTATTGGTAAATGCAGCAGGCGCCAACAAAGGCAATGCTCTCACTTGGGACAGAGACACATTTCTGGCATTATTATTTTCAGCTGGACTTTGCATTCAATTACATCAGTGGGAGAACAGCAGCAGCAGCAGCAGCAGGTGGTGTCACAACTTAGCCAATGATGTCACTTAGCAAACAGTGGGGTGGCAGCCCCAAAAATGTTTAGTCCGATAAATATGTTTAAGTTCTCTGGCATGCTTGACATGAGCTTTGCACTACCTTGTCAGGTGTGTGTGACAAAAGTATTTGACTTAAAGGATGCATTTTCAATCTGGGGGCACAATACTGTGTGATGCATTTCAGGCATTTCATTTGTAATCTGGGTTTTTCATAACATTAAAACAGCGGGACAAAAGCACAAACGATAGCACATTTAGGGAGCATGGTAGGTGTGGTAATGGTATTGTTTGTGATAATTATGCTGGTGCTTTAAAGGGAAAGTAACATGTAGGACTACATTTATAACTCTTGTTCTTACCAATGGAAATCTGCTTTACGTAATCTATTTTGACTGAACCCATAACACTTTTAGGGCCAGAATTATTTATAACCCATTCATGGGCTTTAGACTTCTGCTCCAACCACTAGATCACACTCCTACAAATGACAGAACATGATGGCAACAGAAAAAGTGTTACGGGTCTGGTCAGTAGCTTGTGCAAAGCAGATTTCCATTGCTAACAATATTGATAAATGTAGTCCTGCATATTAGTTTCCTTTTATGTAAATGTTCAGAAAATTAACATGTATCTTTGTAGTTGTTATTACTTAATTTACTTTATTTCTTACATGACTTATGTCGGCCAAATAGCAGATGCTGCATGCTTTCATTACAGGTGAAACTCTGGTGCCACTCTACATGCTGCAATAAAAGTGTCTTGAAGAACGCATTTTGGAGACACAATATTTAATTAAAGGAAAGCATGCAGTGTCTTCAACATGGGCAGCAACATGACTCATTACATAAAATGAAACTAAGAACAAAGCAATTTCTATTGCTGAAAGCATAATGGTGTGGGGAGGGCATTGGGAAAGGTGGGGAATGTGATTTACCAGTATGAGGCTGAAGAAATACAGGATTAACAAAATTAACATAGCTAGAAAACATTAGCTGAACATAAATGTTTTAAGTGAAAAACAAATATGGTTTAAGAAAATAAATAAAAGAAGAGATTATTTTATTTTGCTTGGGGGGATGTTGTTAATACTAACTTTCTTGATCTTTCTTGTCCCTCATACTGGTAAATCCAATTCACCATCCCACCTCCCCCAATTTTCCCCCCACCATGCCATTAAACAATTCTGCAATAAAAATTGTTTTGTTCTTAACTTCTTACTCATCTCATCTATCATCATGATCATCGTCTTCACTTTATTTTATGTAATGTCATACGGTTACCAACTGTGCAGACACTGTGTGCTTTCATTGCAGTTGAAATTGTGCCACCAAAAAGCTATCTTCAAGACACTTTTATTGCAGCGTGCATGATAGTTTCACCTGGAATGAAAGTATGCGGAATCCACCATTTTGCCAATGCTGACCATCACTCATGTAACAAAAAGAAAAATTTCAAATAAAATAAATTAAGTAACAAGCACGAGAAATCACAAACAAAACAATACCAAAACATAAATTTCACACAGAAAAGGAAAAATATTACTAAGGAAAAAAAAAATTAAAAGAAGAGAAGAGAGATGTTTATGCGGGGGGCAATTTGAAAATCAATATAACTTTCTTAATGGGCCTGTGGGAGCTGTTGCTGCTCATCACCCCCACGAATACGACACAGCAATCATAGTGTTTCATCATTCTGCCCCTCAACACATATCAGCCACTGCATTGCTGTCTCCACCAATGTTTTCAGCCCCTGTAGCTCAGCATGCAGCTCAGCAAGGTCCCCCTGTGTTGCCGGCTGATGCGACCTCTCTTTATCATGGGTAGCTCTGGGAACTGCCACCACCTCACCTGATGCCATTTCCTATCTACTATAGTGATGTGTAGGCAGACAAGCTGGTTGTGCCACCACAGCTGCAGGAGGGGCTGCTACCTTCTGCAGCTTTGCTTCCCACTGGGCACAGTGATGAACAGCTAAATGGGTGTGCTGACCACCTGTGCCCAGGTGTGGATCTGGGTTTTTTCCTTCTTTCTTTTCACTGATATTATAAACTGAGCCAGGGAAAAAAATAAGACTGAACAAATCAGAGCTGACATTAAAAAATGTGACATTCCTAAGGTCTGTTGCATGCCCTGTATGCTTTCATTTTCAGATGTCCATCAAGTCTAAAAAACATATTTTTGGTATAAAATGTGTCCCTTTTTCTGATTTCTTAAGTAGTTGTGTGGGTTTGAACATGTTTCAGACTGTTCTAAAAATTAAAAAATGAAGTGCATTCCTCCTGCTTGTCAGATAATAGGAACACTGATAAAAGGGTGATCTGTTTTGCCTTTTATTAAACTCTGATTCAGAAAATCTTGCATATATTCTTGCAGTAAAGAGAGACTGTAGCTGAATAAGTCCTTGAAAACCATGAGGCTGAGTACAGCAGTTTAATATTTTCTATTGGACAAACATAAGTCTCACAAATAGGTGGTATAGCACATATGTTTTGGGGGACCACACCAGCCCCTTCATTAGGTGCAATACCACTCTGAACAGAAGAAGCTAAATTGCTTTTCAGAATTTTCCTTTTTGTTCCTGTTACAGACCTGCTCTTTCAGACACTGAAGTTATTAAACTATCCAGTGACTTCTGCTTTCAACATCAGGGTGCTTAATGACCCTCCCCAAACATCCTTTATTGTGGCACACTGGGAGCCCACCCAGTGTGCCAAACCCTGCTTTTGTGCTTCTGACACTGGGATGCTCTCTCCTAGTGTCAGATGCACCCCCCCCACACACACATATCTTCCAACCTCGGGGTGTCCAATCCCTGTGTTGACATTGATAACCCCTAGTAGTGTGGCACACTGGGAGCCCACCCCAGTGTGTCAACATCCAGTTTTCTATATTTATTATATATATATATTTATTGTGTATGTAGAGGATCACATCCCTATGCAACTAAATATTATATACAGTATATATATATATATATATATATGGTTCATCTTTAGTTAGTTGTACAATTTCCTTGTCGCAGTAATAAATTTCTGATTTGCAGTACTGAAACACTAAAGCCAATAGGGCGGCAATATAGCACAGTAGTTTAAGGCTGTGAGCTACAAATCAGGAAACCTGGGTTTGAATTCCACAGCTCCCACTTACATACTGTGTGACCCTAAGCAAGTCAATTAACTTCCCTGAGCTCCCAAGGTCGCACCTGTAAATGAGCTTTCAACTTAGTGTGCTACTCCTGGTTAAACAATCTGTGAAAAAAAGTTTAATGCCTTTCATAAACTGTCCACTTCCTTATCCCTGGGCTGTTAGTTATCAGCATTGCCACAAGTTCCATTTTATATTTCTCATTCTTTAAGTACCATTTTTGGCTTACAGGGAGTAGCCCTCCAGCCTGATATTTCTGGTGTATCCACACTCTAGGCATAACCCCCTTCCACACACACACACACACACATAGACATCAGAATTTGTTTTAATTGTAAGCAAGACAATATTTGACTCTAACAGTATAGGCAAGTTGGGTATAAAAATAAAATAAAAAAAAGGATCAAGCAGGTGCCTTTTCCTTTGTCAGATACATGCAGACAGGAGGTGACAAATCCTGTATGAAGGGTCCATTATATTGATGTTTTCCATGAACAACAGAAATGTTGTCATTGTCAATGTCTGTAGCATAGTTTGTAGCCAGTAAACTATTATTCACTTAGGTACTGTAAATGACAGGTTGTAATTCAGAAATCCAGTCTTGGTAAGTTTGGTTTCTCCGCTGAAGTCATAAGGGCCTGCTTTTGACATCAGACTTACTCCAACGACAAAAGACCATGATGTTTCAACAGAGGATTTGTCCACCATCTGCTATGTTGCACCCACAATAAACACATGCATTTTTTGCACAGTATCTGTGATAAACTGTGCAGAAAAATGCTACAGTGTTTAGGTATATCAATATGTTTGTGAGTGTAACAAATCAGGGACACACATACCAGAAAGTATGTGTTGGGTGTAGTTTAGATACAATAGTGTGTAACAGCACTGCAGAGATAGAAGTTTCAAACTTTGAAAGCACTGGTGTTAGTAATGCATTTAGAAATACATCTTTAAATGTCTTTACAGTTGAAACAATTGAAAAGAGATGGTCCAAGGACAGACCCCATGTGGAACTCCACTCATCACTTCCCTATCAGATGTATTTTTACCTTGGATTCTAACTTGTTGGGTCCTGGTACATAACCACAATTGTACCCACTCTACTAGATAGGAACTATACCCCATTTTTGATAACTTGTCTATCAGTTTACCATGCAGAACTGTATTGAATACCTTTTTATAGTCAAGAAAAATAATATCACAGGGTTTCTCAATGTCCAAATTTCAACTAATAGTTTTGCAAAAAGAAATCAGGTTTGTTGTACAAGACCTGCCCCTCAGGAACCCATGCTGCGTATTGTCTTTTATACTTAGGGCAATATTTTCCTTCTCAAACCTAAGTTTGATCATTTTTTTCATCACGTTCCCTGGCACCAAAGTGAGACTTATTGGTCTGTAGTTTTCTGGAGAGGTTGTACTACCCTTTTTAAAGATAGGGGTAATAATAACATTTTTCCAGTCAGTAGGTACTTGGCTGAATGCTAAAGATTTAGTATATAATAGTCTTAAAGGTGTACTTAAACTTTTCACAAGATTTGTAAGATAGTTGGGATGGATTTTGTCCAATCAGTCTGAGGAATGGGGTTTTAATGTCTGGAGACCATTTTTAACTTCCTCCAATGACAATTCTGCTCTGTATAATTCTGTTCTGGTACCATGTCCAGTGGATGCTTCCTTTTTATTGAAAACAGTTATGAAGTAGTTGTTAAATATGTTAGCAATTTCAGTGAGGTGGGTAATATTGGTACCATTTACTTTTAGCATTCCAATTGAATTTTTTCCTTTGCTAATGTTGTTCTCATAGGAGAAGACTTTTTTTATTTGCCTTGCTAATTGCTATTTTATATTCTAAATCACCCTTCTTCCTTTTGATTAAGTGTTTTGTTTTCTTTAATTCGTCTTTATACTTCACGTAAGCAGGCTTACTTTTTTTTCTTTTTATAGTTTGTGTGTGCTTTTTCCTTTTTGTTTATTTGTATTTTAAGTTTGTTGGTCATCCGTAAAGGAACTTTTCCTTAATTACTGTTTACTGTTTTGTTGGGGACCAACCAGTCTTCAGTTGTTTTGATAATGTTTTTGATTGTAAGCCAGCATTCCTCAACTGTTTGGTTAAGCATGATTTGTTCCTGGTTTATTGAATCTAGGACTTCTTGAATTTTGTTACAGTTTGCTTTATTACAGTTTTTCATTGTTAATTTATTTTTGTGTTAATTATTCTGGTTCCTGAATACATGAAAGACTGTGTATAGTGGTTACTCTTACCTAGGGGTGCTTTATTTGACATTTCTGACAGACCCATGTTTAGGTTAGTTGTCACACAGTCCAGAATATTTTCCCTTCTGGTGAGAGATCTTATCAGTTGATCCAGACCTGCTGATAATAAAGAATCCAAAAATGTTGCTCCTTAGATTATTTTCTAATTTCTAATTCCTTAAAACATAAGTTAATGGAAATACAATATCAGGGGATTCTTATTTCGGACCACTCCCCCTGTATACTTAAATTCAGACTTTCAGACCAAGTTTCCCCATTGATGCAATGGAAAATGAACTACCCTTTGTTAAAAATTCCACAATGGGAACAAATATTGGGGAAGGAAATGCAAAATTTTTTTGTTAATAACACCACCCAGGACACAACTTTTAATATAATTTGTGACACTTTTAAAACATGGCTCAGGGGCCAATTCATGACCTTAGAGAGACATAGATATAGGATGCAAAATCAATTATCTCAACAATTGACCAAAGAAATTACTAGTTTACAACATATTTATAGCCAAACAATGGTCAGTAACATATTTAATACACTGTTGAAGAAGAAAGAGCAGTATAACTTGATGTTATCAGATAATATCACCCATCAGATGACACAGACCAGATCAAACTACTTATTTCTATCAGATAAACCAGTAAAGCTCTTGGCCTGTCAAACTCAAAAGGACAAACAGAAAAATTATATACTGACTATATAGGATCAGCAGGGCCGCACTATAGAAGAGCCAGATATGATCAATGTGGTATTTTTAAATTATTATCAAAACTTATATCAATCCAACACAGACTGCATCTCAAATGAACAAATTAAAGATTATTTGCATCATAACCCAATGGTCAAGGTCCCAGCCAGGTTTACAACTATGCTAGATCATGACCTCTCGCTAGAAGAAATTAATCTGACTATTACATCTCTTCTGGGTTTTAAATCTACTGGTCCAGACAGAATAGTGATAGAATTTTATAAACAATATAGAGCACTACTTGCTCCAATACTTCAACAACTATTTAATTCATTTAATACTTCCAGAACTTTACCTGAAACATTTCAGGAGGCAATAATCCAGGTATTTCTGAAAAAAGGTAAGAATCAGTTGAGCTGTGGGTCTTACTGACCCTTATCTCTATTAAATGTGGATTATAAAATATTTACCAAGATCATAGCTAAAAGACTAGAAAAAATTCTACCCTATGTTATTCACGAAGACCAAAATGACTTTATAAAATGGAGATCATTAAAAGATAACATCAGAAGGCTGTTAAATATTATCTCTCAACGTAAATCTGATGACGTAATCCTACTAGCTGTTGATGAAGAGAAAGTGTTTGACCTGCTAGAGTGGGAATTCATATTAGAAATAACTAGAGATATAAGGCTTTGCCTACAGCTCAACAGATGGTTACAAATGATATATAGCCAACCAACAGCCATGCTCAAAACAAATAATAACATATCTCATCCTTTTAAACTACACCAAGGAACTTGACAGGGATGTCCTCTGTCTTGTCTCATGTTTACTTTGGCAATTGAAAGTTTTGCAGCACATATTCACCATAATCCTAATATTCATGGTATTTCTATAAATAAATCTACCTATAAGATAGGTTTATATGCAGATGATATCTTATTATATCTTACAAATCTGGAAATTTCTATTAAAGAGTTGATGAAAGCGGTGACAACTTTTGGCAACCTACCTGGATACAAGGTAAATTGCGATACGATGGCAGTGTTAAATTTAAATAACTATACAACAGTTACTTTTCCATCAGACTTTAAGGGTCATGGTTAAAACCCAAATAACTTACCTGGGGTACAAATTTCAGCAGATGTACGAAGTTTAATAAACATTAATTTTGACCCACTACTTGAAGAAATTCACATTGATTCAAATCAATGACAGAATCTCCGTTTAACCTTAATAGGGCAATGTTGATACTTTCATAGTTATGTTTGATATATAGACAGACCCCACCACCCTTTCTGTTGGACCTATTTTTATAGTAGAGTCTATATTCTTCTATTTCCCTGGTCTACAGGTTAGTTTTGTCCCATCACATTTCAGTGATGGCTATAATATCTATTTTGTCATTTTGTAATATTACCTCCAGTTCTGCCTTTTTATCACATTGAAACTATGAGCATTTGTCAAAAGAAAAGTGTCATCAGGGTAGCACATCAATAAGACGGCTCAAAAATGGTGAACTGATATTGGTGACTCCACAATAATGAATGTCATAAAGGCAATATGCACTTGAAGGTGACTGGCATTAAATAGTGACTGGTCACTAATGACAACTCCAAGGTTCACCACTATCCCAGTGTCAGGTGTGCCTCAGAGTTAGAATCATTAGAAATAGTGAGGGTCCAGGGGTACAGCCCCCTGTAGGGGGTGGAGGGTGGAGCCCCCCACTCACATAAACAGGCAATAGGTGTGTAGCAGGCTAGATGTCCAGTATGGCTATGTACCTTGTTAGTCAGAAGGGGTGCCCTCTGCTGCAGCATGGAGGGTACATCTATCCATGACAAGGTGGTGCTCCTTAAGGTTTATTGGAGGTGTGTTGGGTGCTGCAGCTGTTCCAGGTCGCTGCAGGCACTTGGATCTGAATGAGAGATTGCACCAAGTGGTGCAGGAGTATGGTGTAAGGGAGAGTTAATATTACCTCTGTGGAGTGGGTTATAATGTACAGTTGAAGGTTTAAAATTGCTGCAGTTTTGCTATTTAATACCAGTTGTTGTTAATTGCAGTCACCAATTATGCATTCGGGCATACAAATTCGCCATTTTCATGCACGCCTTTTGGAATCACCTTTATCACTTGGAGCCTGTAGTCAGATGAGGAATTCTTATTTTGCATATTAATACTGGAAAGTCCCTGGCCCCCAAGTGTGAGTTTAAAGTTTTATCAATGTATTGTCTAATTTTCCCCCAACAAGTTACTACCCCGTCTATTTAAATGTAGGCCAACCCAACAATACAGGCCATAGTTGTTTTTCAAAGTTTTGTAATGCATCAGGCATTGTACACCTTTTTCCTAAGGTCCATTAACAAAGCCATTCATTTGTTTATTTTATTTTGTTGTTTTTAAAGCACCCAAGACCGGGTATGGGGGAGAGTTTCAGAATAACAGACGTCAGACCGCCATTGTTCAAGTTTCTCCTGTAACTGTATGAAATATTTCTTGATTTCTTCAAGACTGGACCCATTAATATTATTGGTGCCTGTATGAATTACTACTATGGGCTTAGGACCTGCTGGCCCTAAGATTCTGTCTATTTGGTTTATAATATCTGATATCTTTGCTCCCCTGTAACTGCTGCTGGTACGGTTTTCTTTGTCATTGTCACATATGTGCTTATTGCAAAACTGAATGATAGAATCCCCCAATACACATACTTGTCTTGTTTTTTTGTTAGACAAGTGGGCCATTCTGATTTGAGGGTTTATGCATGCAGTTGGTCTCTCAGTAGGTTGTATTTCAATTAGGTTATCACTGTCTCTTGCGGTTTTGGAGGGGGTCCCACTGAGGTTATCAGTTTGTTCTTGTAGTACTGAAAATTGATTGGACAATGTTATGGATTGATTTAGGGATGGTAGGGGTACATTGTTAACTCACTTTTTCGTTGATTTGGGCTGAATCACTGTCCAATCATTTTGTACCGGTGGTGTCTCATCAGTACATTTCCTTTTATTTAGCCTGACATTGTTTGTCTCTTGAGCAATTGATCATACCTTCAGTTTTGATTCTATTTCATTTTGGGAGGACTCGAGTTTTTCCAGCCTTGTAAATATATTTCTTAATTTTTTTTGTTCATTTGCTCACTGGTTGTCAAGGTATCGACTTATAACATACAGGATAATGCCTGAGTAACAGTGGTTAACCACAATGAAATCACCTCAAGCAGTTGCCAGGGCAACCAAGTAAACCTCAAGAGCACAGCTTGAAAGGTTTACAGTTGTCATGGCAACCATGAGAGATGATTACATCCGTGGTTTACCACCATTACTCAGGCATTGCATTTTATAGTGTACGGAAAAATTAGCCACTGTGCGGTGGGGGAGGGGGAATACATTTTTTTCAATGTGCGTTTGTTCTTCTGCTCAGCTATGAATGCCTCCAGGTTTGAATGTTGAGCAACTGAAGTGCTGAAATTAACCATTGCGATCTATACTACAGTGGGTCTGTAACTGTCTGAATTGAATGTGTGTGTTTTGAATGAATGTCCAAACAGCAGATCACCTTTCCTTTCTAAAAATTTTTACAGGTGGTGACATTCTCTCCTGTAATCCCATCATTATGACATAGTTAAGCAAGGTTTACAGCATACTGATGTCATAACAATGGGATTATCAGATTATAAATTGATTGAAAACAGGGGTTAATAGATACTGTCCGTACATTATAATCATTTCTTGATGATCTCTTCTGCATCCTCAGGTTTTTCCATGAGCTGAAGAGCATGAGTAAGCTTAACAATGTCCTCTGTATCATCAGTATTGTTATCATCATTTAATAGATTACTACCAGTGTCAGCACAGTAAAATGTCAACAAACACCATGCCCATGGCCACCCCTCTATCCATTGCACCTTTAACAATGCTAACAAATTCTATGAGAGCAGTTTATGTCAACCTTCCAGACCTAAACCCCAATTGCTGATTTGACAATAAAGAATAAGACTCCAGATACAGTAAATGGTAAGCTGATTTCTCAACATCATCTCCAATAATTTGGAGATGATTCACAGAAAAGCAACTGGCCTGTAATTAGATGGATTATTCCTTTCCCCCTCTTAAATATGGGTACTTATTTGGTACACTCCCATTGTTCTGTAAACCTACCCTCCCTGAGACTTCTATTAAATGGTTTGGTAAGCACAGGAGATGTAGATCCAAATTAATCACTGAGATTGGATGGAATGCATCCAAGAGTGCTTGAAGAACTGGCACAATACCTGGTAAGACCAATTTCTGCAGTGTTTAATTCTAGTCTGGGAAAAGGAATGCTGCCAGAAGACTGGAAGGAAGTTATTATAATTCTGATATACAAAAACAAGGTGTCTAGAGGGGACAAAAACTACAATAGACCAGTAAGTCTTACATCAGGTGGTTAAGATCCTAGAAAAAATCTTAAGGGAGGACATAGAACAATATATGAACACTGTTAATATCACTGATAAGTCACAGCATGGATTTAGGAGAGGTTGTTCATCTATCAGTAATCAACTGGGGTTCTCTGAACCAATAGGCAGGCTGTTGGAAAAGGACGCACCCAGTGGATGTGGTCTTTATGGATTTCAACAAGGCATTCAACACCATGCCACAAATGGAGTTACTGAAAAAACTAGAAAACATAGGTCTGAATAGTAATATAACAAAGTGGATGAGAAATTGACTGCATGGTAGGGCACAAAGTGTATAGATAAACAGGTTCTCATTAAACTCAGGGGAGAAGACAATTGGGGTACCACAGGGAACAGTGCTGGGACCTACCCTATTTAATATATTTGTGGAAATGTGCAGTGCACTGTGGGGGGTTGGATTGCAAAATTCACAGATGATGTGAAAATCACATGTGAGGTGGATAATGAGCAGGGTATGATAAAGTTACAGAATGAGATTAATCAGCTAAGTGAGAGGGCACATAGGGCTAAAATGCACCTTAACACAGATAAATGCATTGTTATGCACTTTGGATGCAGGAATAAATTTGCAGAATATAAGTTAAATGGCATAACCCTGAAAGAGAGTGATTGTGAAAGAGATGTAGGAGTGCTGGTATCAAGCAGTCTTTAGAGTAATGAACAATGTGAGAGTGTGATTAAAAATGAAGTAGTGTATTGGCCTGTATAAGGAGAAATTGTGTAATCAGAGATAGGTGGGTACTGGTACCTTTGTATAGGTTATAGTTCAGGTCACATATAGAACATGGAGCCCAGCAATGGAACCCATACAGGTGAAATTATGTGATAAGACTGGAGGCTGAACAAAAAAGTGCAGCAAGGATGATATGGAATATAAGAGATACAAAATAGCAGGACAGATTGGAAGAACCAGTTTTCTGTTATCTTTGTTTTATACAGTTTGCTCTTCAACTGGAATTTATGTCCTCTTAGGTTCAAATCCCCTTCCTTCAATCTTAATCATATACACTTCAGGAATTCCTTGTCTCTGGAAGCTGTATATACCATTATAATATCTCTCCTTCTTTCCAATGAATGTATCCATATTCCTCCAGGAGGTTTTTAACTGTGACCATCCAATTGCCTCCTTTGTATAGGAGAATTTTTTTTTCCTTGAGGCAATTACCAAGAAGTGACTACTTATTTTCAGATATTGTCTTAATCCATGAATTAATTATTCTTCCATGTACAAAATGTTTATAACTTGTTTGTCCTATCAGAGTTCTTACCAAAGTACTCAGTGAGCTACACGGAATTCTCAGCATCTGCTTATATAATTTGTTTAAAATTGAGTCTAGTTCAGATGTATCAGCACTGCACCAAATTTCTACTGTGCACAGACCCTGGTTATTAGCTACATATGCATTTATGGCTTTAATCATGGGGGTCACAGACATCCCACGATAAATTAAGTTAAATCCTTTGAGTGCCTTTGCATTATTTTGCATTTTAGTGGCAGACCAGTCATTTTATTGCATTTGAGATTACTGGAGAACATTATACCCATATAGGGGAATTAGTTGACTGATTCCAGTGTATTACCTGTGTGCATTAGTTTTCTGTTTTGTTTTTTGCTGTTTGGTACCTTAATTTTAGTTGGTTTTGTATTTGGTTTTAAAACTGAGTTTAATACAAAGAGTATCTAATTTTTGCAGGGCTCTTTGTAAGCCCAGTCTACTGGCTGAGACAATCACCAAATCATCAGCATAGGCAAGTACAGAAATATGCTGTTCACAGATTTTAGGTGGGTGAAATAAAAGATTATTTAATTCATGAATAATTTCATTAATATAGATGTTGAAGAGGGTTGTGGCCAGTATGCAGCCTTGTCAGACAGCTATGTTTGTACCATTTTTTTTGTGAGATCACCTGATTTGCTATATTTAATTTTTTTCCAGGTATCAGAATAAAGTATTTTTATTAGTAATAATAAGTTTGAGTCTATCCTTAATTGGTCCATGTTTTACCATAAATATGTTCTTACAATGGAGTCAAAAGCAGATGTGAAATCCACAAATGCAATGAATAGTCTTTGGCATTTAATTTTACTGTACTTTTTGATAAGGTGAGTCAGTACAACGATTTGTGTTATAGAACCCATCTTTTTAAACACAGCTTGAAGTACAGAAATTATATTACGCTGGTTGAACCATGTAGGTAACCTATTGAGTAACACTGTGGCATATATTTTGGACATATTATCTATTAGGCTGATGGGCCTAAAATTAGCTGGATCAGCTTGTACTCCTTCTTTGTATATAGGTGCAATATGACTGCCCTTCCAGGAGGGTGGGTTATAGGCGTACATCACACATTTATTAAAGAAGTTTGTGAGTGTTGTCCACCAGTCAGAATTTATACAGTAAATGTCTATTGTAATATTGTTAGGCCCTGGGGATTTTTTTCTCTTGAAACTGATTCATCCTCTCTATTTCCTTTTGCTGAGGCAGTGGCTTATTTTGAACCTGCTTACTGGGAACAATATAAGCTTCTTTAGTTCTTTGAACCTTCTTTTTACCTGTCCTTCCCTTTTCTTTACCCTTCTTATTTTTTTTACATTTCTCTTATTTGTTCTCATTTGTCATAATGCTCAGAACAGATACATTTGGATTTTCTGGGTTGTTGGAAGATTCCATAGTTACTTCATCCTTTTGTGTGTCTATTTCTATTAAATCATAGGCTAGGGATATTGATGTCTCTTTTCCTTTTTCTTGACATTGTTTGATAGATTAATAAGCCTAATAGGCCAATAGGTCCTCTAGATGGGCAGCATTAAGTGCTACATCTCAACTGAGGGCAGAAGTATATGAACAGGTGCAGATGAAGGCTGGAACTGCTGGCTGGTCATTGTTTGGGGGACTGTTGTCTGTGTAAGATCCTGCTGTCTATCATCAGGGGCCACCTCAGAGGTGTATTGAGGGTCCTGCTGGGTCAGATGGCAGTTGAGCAGTGGGAGTAAGTGGTGTGGCAGGAAGTGGGAGCTCTGTTGCCCCCCAGGAGAACCCTGCTTGTCTCCCACTATTCTGAACACAAGTTGTGTTGTGGATCCTGGGCCTTAGAGAGGCGACCAGCTTGAACTCTTCTGCAGGGGGAGAGGATCGTTTCCCCATCGGACCCCTTCCTGGATCATCTGGAACCTACATCCATCCTCTTGCGGGTCATCTGTTCGCTATACATTTGCTGGAACTGTCGGTTTTTCGGGAGTTGAAGAACTTAATGTGGAAGATTTGGTGAGAGCTTGTCTTCAGCTTTTTTCATCCTTGAACTTTCACTGCCTACAGGAGTGCATGCCCATATTTTGAAAAACTTTTTAGTTGAAACTTCTCTGGTGAGAGTGGAGCCATTTCCGACTTCTTGTTTCCTGGAGTGACTCCTTGATAACTGAAATCTCTCTTTGAAATGGTTGTACTGCTTAAAACCTAATAAGCATTGGTGGTGATAGCGCCTAAAGTTCTGTCTGCACCCTGATACTGTTATCAGCCATGCTCGGTTAGGACTTTTGAACTGAACAATTAATCTTATTTACATTGATTATTCTGCTTTTGTTCTCTGAATTTGCTGCAGCTCATACTTTTTTTTTTCTCCACTGTTGATTCTTTTAACATTTTATTTATTTTGTGACTTGGTGGGGGATAAGTTTTTGTGGGGGTGGGGTGAGGATTTTATTTGTATCAGTGCTTGTATGTGGTGTGTGGAGTGTGTGGTCTGAGAGACTAGGCATTTTATGTATTAGTGCTGTGTATGGGTGTGAGTGGAGAGTAGTTTTAGTTTTATAGGTATAAGTAGCATGCCTGGATAATTTTTTTTCAGGCTAGGAGGCCAGTTTTCTTGGATGTGTAAAGGTTTGGGGCAGGCTCGGATTACCTATGATGCATCCCAGCTGCATGACTTTCGGCCTTTCACCAACCTCCCAGTTTCAGCCACGACAGTGCGGCACTGTTAGGAGGTTGTCATTAGGAGGCACCAAACTGGTTAGCTGTGGTGGGGTGCTGTAGGCTTGGCAGAGGTGGGCAGGATAGAAGTGGTTAGGTACAGGAGGCACCCTGGGTTTAGACGGGACCTGGAGAGAGTCCAGACATGTTTGATTCTCACCCCAAGGGTTTCCACCAGACCGAATGGGCAGGTAGCCAGAGGGGCTGCAATACCTACTAGTCCCCTTTGGGTGGAGCTTTGCAATGCCAGAACAATCAGAAATAAGACCACAATTGTAGCGGATTTGATTTTGATGGTCGATCTGACTTGCATCATGGAGACCTGGTTGGGTGATGACACCAGGCCAGTCTGGGAGGCAGCCGTCCTCCCCCTGGATACTCTGTAGTGCACTGCCTTAGGATGGAATGCAGGGGTGGGGAAGTGGCCATCTGCTTTTGATCAAACATGGGCTTCACAGTGCATCCAGTGGGAGCTACCAGGTCCTTTGAATGTGTGGCCATCTGTGGGGGTCTGGGTGCAGGCTACAGGATTCTTCTAGTTTACTGCCCCCCTGGGGCAGCCAGAAAATTCTTGCATGAGGTGGCAGATTTCATTGTTGGTGAGGTGTTGGAGGCCCCCAGATGTATAGTACTGGGGGACTTCAATACCTGGGCCAATGACGAATTCTCTAGGCTTGGTTCCAACCTCCTCCAGATGATGGCATATCTGGGCCTGTCACAAGAGGTTACTTCTGTGACCCACAACAGAGGCTACATGTTGGACCTGGTGTTCTCACTGGGACTTGAGGTTGCTAATCTCAAGACTGATTGGGTAAGTTGGTCCAACCATTGCACGGTGAGGTTCTCATTTGGAGCCCCCCCTTGAGAGCCCTCCCCTGTGGAGATGGTCAGCTATCACCCTTTGAGGGGATTGCCCCCGGAGGGATTGCTGGTGGTGGCTGATCTATCTAGTGTAGGTGATGCATGTGCGAGGGGCATTAATGAATGGGTTGCCATCTATACCAAGGCGATGCATGACATGCTTGATGCCCTTGCACCAGTCTGTGTATGAATCAAATCCTCTCACTTGAGATCTCCCTGGTTTGATGGAGAGCTCAAGGCAATGAAGATTAAGGGTAGGAAGTTGAAGCATTGCTGGCAGAAGACCAGGCTAGTGGAGGAAAAACTGGCCCTGCGTACTCGCTATGGTGAGTATTAGGAGGCAATCACCCATAAGATGGCAGAGTTCCTGTCCAGAGAGATTGCTGCAGGAAAGAACTGACCAGCTGTGCTATTTGGGACTGTGGACAGGCTATTACATCCAGTCTGTCTACAACCAAAAAAAGCTTTTTCTGTCTCTTTGTGTGAGGAGTTTGCTTGGTTCTTCTCTGACAGGGTGTCCTCCATCTGGCAGGGAATTCCATCAGTGAGCAGGACCACAGCCTACAGTAATCACCAAGGGTGTTGTACAGGAACTCCACCTGTTTAGGGTGAGTTTAAACCAGTGGAGGTGGCTGAGGTCACTAAAGTTGCATCCGAGCTGAAGCACACATATTGTGAACTGGACCCAGTGTCGACATGTTTCTTGAAGGGATGTGTTGGTTCGGCCAGGTGTTTGCCATGATTGTCTGGTGCTCTCTGTCAGAGGCGGTTTTCCCAAACTCCTTGAAAGAGGCATTAGTTAGGCCCCTTCTGAAAAAAACATCTCAAGACCCTAACATCTTGGTGAATTACTGACCTATCTCCAACCTCCCCTTTCTGGGTAAGGTTGTAGAGAAGATTGTGGTGCAACAGCTAAAGGAGCACCTTGTGGCCTTTGACATCTATGAGCCTCTTCAGACAAGATTTCGTGTGAGGCATAGCACCTAAACAGCATTAGTTTGGGTGTACAATGACCTCCTTAGGGCAATAGATAGTGGAGAGGGGTCAATTCTCATTCTCTTCAATCTCTTCTCAGCATTTGACATGGTGGACCATGTTGTGTTACTTGACCATCTCTGGGAGTATTGTGGGCTTGCCGGCACTTTCATCCACTGGTTTGAGTCTTGGCATGTTCCTTGATGATGGACTGACATTTGAATTTCAGGTGTCATCCGTTGTCCAAAGTAGCTTCTACTATCTGAGGAATATCATCAGGGTCAAACCCCTAATTCTGCCTGAGGACCTTCCTACATTGGTACATGACTTTGTGACATGCAAGCTTGATTACTGTAATGTGCTCTACTTTGGGGTCTCTCAAGGGACCCTCCGCCAGCTGCAGTTGGTGCAAAATGCTGCTACCAGATTACTGATGGGACTTTCTAAGTTCAGTCATGTTACCCCGGTGTTGCATGAATTGCACTGGCTGCCTGTCAGGTGGAGGATTCTCTTCAAGGTGCGCTGCTGGCCTTTAAGGCTCTGCATGGACTAGGCCCTGGCTATCTGGCTGGCATCCTTACACCTGCCACTCCTGTCTGCTCTCTCTGTTCCTCCTCTAGGGGCCTCCTTGCAATTCCCAGAATGAAGTTAAAAACTGCCGGTGACAGGGCATTTAGTGTCGATGGCCCCATCCTATGGAATTCGCTTCCACCAGCTGTTAGGGAGGCCCCTTCAGTTGAGGTTTTTAAAACCCACTTGAAGACCTTTCCGTTTGCTCAGGCATTCCCAGATATGGAGCTGTGAAGAGTTTTTTGGATACAGTATATATGTGATGCTAGCATCTTGCACTTTGTCTGCTCATTTTATTATTCTTAATTTTTAGTTTTATTTATGTATTTCTGAATGTCTTATCTTATGAAATATTTTATATTTGTAAGGTGCCCAGAACCTCCAGAACTGGGCTCCTAAGAAATAAAAGTTGCCTTACCTTGCCTTCTCTTAATGAGGTAATGTCATTTTTTTCAGAATAACACGTTGTTCCATTATGGCAACATTAGCTACATGTGTGTTTTTTAATGCTTTAACTAAATTTTTATTTAGAAAGGGTGAATATGTGATTTGTCTTTCTTCTTTTTTCCAAGTTTTCTTCCTGTTAGCTAAATCCATAAGTCCTGTTATAGTTTCTTGAAGTTCTACCATGATTTCTATTATTTCATTTTTGTCTCCCTTATTTCTTCATTGTTTGGAAGTGACAAAACTTCTGATAAGTTTATCTTATCTCTGCTGTGATCTTGTGTGTTACTTGACCATCTCTGGGAGTATTGTGGGCTTGCCGGCACTTTCATCCACTGGTTTGAGTCTTGGCGTGTTCCTTGATGATGGACTGACATTTGAATTTCAGGTGTCATCCGTTGTCCAAAGTTTTTCTGTCTCACACATAAGTTTATCTTATCTCTGTCATTTATCTGCTTTTGTTAACCAGGTAAGCACTCTAGACATCCAAGTGTCTATTTTCAGGTGCGACCCGGGAGGGTTACAGAGTACATACGAAACACAATATGGAGTCGAGGTAACATACAGGAGCCACAGGCTTCGACAAGTGGGTGGTACAACATATGGTACAACAGGCTTTAAAATGGTTAAGTATGCAGAATGGCAACAAGATACATAACAGCATTGAGAGGTAGAATAACATCAAATAACATCATGAAAGAGAATAACATCAAAATAAATGAAAGTACAAGCAGGTACTGATATGACATGAGTGCCTATCATGAGAGACAGTGAACATCAAATAATGAAGATAGAAGCAGGTACTGATATGACAAGAGCGCCCCCCAATAGGAGGACAGAAAGTGCCTTATGCTGGTTATCAGCAGAGATTTAACAGTGGCTGGTATAACAGCTTACAGGACAGCTCCCTCAGTGAATCAGGAGGGAGGGAGAGAATACGCTAGGTCTATATGGTACATAGACAGGCAGAGGCAGATTTGAGGAAGCTCCAGAGGGATGTTTTGAAGCAGGGATGGGAGGGAGAGGCACAAACTAGGGCAGGAAGGGAGTTCCACAGTCTTGGCACATGGACGGAGAAGGCCTGGTCTCCTGTGAGGGTGCGGGTCTTAGGAACCAGGTGGAGCTGTGCAGCACTGGATCTTAAGTGGTAGGCAGGGGTTCCATGTTTGAGGGGAAGGGCAAGCGCAGAAGGAGTGGACATTCTAACTATGTTATCTACGAAGTTGCCAGTGTACCAGTCTGAGGGCTGGTTGTTAGAGATAATTTTGATAGCTATCAGTTGATAATCAGTTTCTGTCTTTGTAGTCAAGTTTGATGTTTCTATTATAGTTATTACCTCTTTTTGGGAGTAACTGGATAATATTTCTACCATGGGGGGGTCTTCATACTAATCAAAGTGTAAATTTGGAGACCTTTCTAATGAGCTTATGTGTTCATGACTTTTATCTAATTCTTTATGTTTGCCTGCATTATCAGCTTGTTCTAGTATTGTAGTTGAAGTTGTTCTATTTGGATACAAGCATTTTGCATTCTTTGTTAGGTGTTCAGTAATTAATATGTGCCCATCCTCTTTTCTTTTTTTTTTTGTTTGTATTTATTCTTATTTGCTTGATTTTTTTTGATTTTGCTATTGTTGTGTTGTTGCGTACCTTTACTCATGTTGATGTTTCTGTTTTTCTGCTTGGATTTGGGTTTGGAGGGTAATTTATGAGCTGTTAGCTCACTTTCTACCTCATTTAACTGAGGAGATACTATAAATGGAGATTCCGTATGGAAAATGACACACAAAAAATATAATAACCAAAAATGAATTCAGTTTAGGATGTTGAACAATTTACCAATAAAAACAGAAACAGTATATCCAAACAACCCAATAAATCACAACAGCAGGTTGCCCTTTTGTATGAAGTTTGGCGCTGTCTGTTTTCAGGTACCAGAGTCAAAAAGGAAAGTCTGACCTCCTTGGTGTAAGTGGTAACCAAATGATTTAAATAATTCTTCAGTGTCTTGCTGGATGCTTGGGTCAAACCTTTGTTAGCTAGGTTAGCCTGTAAAGAGAAATATCCTCAATAGCCTTAGCCAACAATTACACTGCTTAAAGGACCCATGTCCTTTAAGCAGAAGTGTTAGCTTCCGTAAGGCTTTCAAAGCTGTCCGTAGTTAAAGTCAAGCTGATTTGTGAAGAAGAGTCACTTTTTAGAAAGGACAGTTCTTTTGGTCTTTTATATCTTTGGAGTAGAAGAGGTCTCAACCAAGTTCGATCCACTAGGACTGAGATACAGAAAATGAAAGGGGAGGGAAAAAAGGAAAAAGAGGTAACAATTGCATTGAATTTATGTTCCCTTCCCCAGCTCCAGCAATTAACATACACAAAGAGACTGTTTACTTTACACTTTTCACCCCTTCGCTCTTTTGTACTCAGTCATTATACCAAACTGATCTTCTGCTCTCTAAACATGCTTGGGTGTGTTTTTAATTCGGTCCTATGCAGTCCCTTGCAGGTTTTAAGATTTATAAATTTAACAGAGAGAGGGGTTAGAAAAAAAACAACTTTTTTTTTTTACTTTCACACAGAATTTTGTAGGAAGAAGTATTTTTAAAGCTAATTAGTTATCAAATACCATTTATCAGAAGAAACATTTACCTCCATTGCCAGTATTGTTAAAGCTCAGGCTGCAAAATTACACAGTTCAGTAAGGCTGATGCAAACACTTTGTTCCTCAAAGGATAACAGCCATTGATATTCTGGTACAGGCGGTATCCCGTGACTTTGGTGACTGTGATTGGGTGCCTAGAGAAAGGGTGACTCAATCATGGCATCTGTCATCAGGGTGACTGGGGAAGATGAGCAACCGAATAGGAGGGATGTGCAAAATAGTGACATCCTGTTGCTACATACCTACATGCATGGGGGAACAAGCATGCTAAGCGTGGGGTGGGAGGGGACGGAGGGGTTGTAGGGGGTGGCACCACGGTGAGCTGCTGAGCTGCTGCTGTAGCATGGTGGGTGGGCTCAGGGCTGCGGCAGAAAAGGTGCTGGGTTTGGGTCTTGGTGCAGGTACTTTTTGTTGTACCTGGCCCGAAATGTTATTTATGCCATGTTTACCACCCCCCCAGCATGCATCCCTCTGGAGTTGAGAATCCTTAAGTGGGGGGTGAGGAAGGTGAAGCCCCCTCGTGGGAGGGAGTGGGCACAGCCCCCTGCATAAAACAATCCCAACTCCCCGGTGCCATTTTTCTGTGTGACAGGGAGTACATCGCCAAAATATTTTTTCAGCGATGTGCCGTCGCCCTAATGGTGATCGGTAATCGCCATTATCACATAGATCCAGTACAGACTGAAAGCATGTTATTTGGAGCTTGAGGCTTAAAGCTTTATAGCTATAAAATAACTTTTAAAGCTTTTAGATAATGTGTATGTAACCCTTCCCCCACAAATCGGGGTTCCTATAATGTCTTCCTGGGCTTGCCTAATGCCCACTGTCAGAATGGTGTTTTGTGTCCAGCCATTTAAAATTGCCTGCACGAGAGTGCTATATTAAGCCTCTGTGCCTGTCTCTTTTACAGAACCATTATGCTGTGTTAGAAAATCAGCCTGGGCTGGGTCCAAGTAATTTAATTATTGCAACCTGCCAGACAGTGTGTATTTCTGCTCCATTCTGCAGTCTTTATTTGTGCAGAGGGAGCTCTATTAGGAGAAGTACTTATTTACTGTTTGTTTATTATAATAATAATGCTGTAGGAGTTTGTCTAACTTGCTTCCAATTGCTGCACAAACATTCTGATTGGAGCCCCCATTTTGGTTCTGGAACTGCCAGTGTTGGACCAATCGGAACCTCAGGGGACCTAAAATATAGACTGTCCCCAGAGCTCCTGTGGGATTGAAATCTGTAGGAATTGTAGTTTAAAGGATTTGGTGCCTAAATGGACCTGGAGGGGTAGCCCTTACTGTCATAGACAGTTCCCTCAGCCAACCAGACCTTTTGGATTACTGGGAAAGCCCAGAACTGCTTGAAGCAGTGTGTCAGTTGCGAGCTGGAAGTTTGGAGAGTGAACAGCTCGAGTCATTGAGCAGCTGCTCCTGAATTGAGTGATTCTCCTGTAGGAGCACAGGAGAATTGGTGGGAAGGCTGTGCTGGCCTGCCTGCCACATCTTCCAGTGTGAAGAACTGCTGTGAGTGTGAAAGTCAGACTTTATCCAATTTCCTGATCGAGACCTGTGTCTGAAGAAGAGAAAGTGGTTGCTGTTACTTGAGAGTGGACCAAAGACTTGCTCTAGAAGCGACTGGCCTGCCTGGTACCAAAGTGAGCCTCAGATTGAAAGGTTTGCACAGAAGAAGCTGTTATTTGCAAACTGACTTTATCTGAACTGTGGCAAGTTACTTTAAGTTTTATAGATGTGCTGAATGTGTTGCAGGGGTTGCGATATGGTTCCCCCACACCAAGTTCTGTTATGCCAGCTGGAGGCTGTTCCAGCACTTAGCATGGACTTCATCTGAACTGCTCGTTCTGCCTGGGCCCTGCCACCTCGGCCTAGGCTGCTGCTCCAGATTCAGAGACATTTGCGGCTAAAGACCCGCCCTGGGGATTCAGCCCCCTGCTCAACACCACCAAATAGGTAGCGACCACCATGGTGAGTCGTGTAGGCCCTGCTTCCTCTGACAATCCAGTACAACACCCACGAGGTCTTCATGTCGCCTAGCCTACATCCTGGTCTGGGTAGTGTAAGTATAAAACAGGGTTGCTCCCTGCAACAAAGCTACAATCATTTGTGTGTTCATCTGATTTTCTTGTTCTGGGTTTATTTGCAATGGACCAAGCCATCCAGCTCCGGATTACAAATACTTGGGTTGAGTGCTTGTTAACTGTGTTTTTCCTTCCTAAGGGCCTCAACAACAGCTGCAACGCTGGCCTACCCTGGGCAACGCTTCAGGCTAGCCTGTTTTCCATACTTGGTACCCAGGGTTGCAGGACTTGGTCAGAGGGACTTACAGTGCATGCTAATCTACCTGGATTTAATCAGATTTGCCAATTACTGCTAGATTTATGCCCCCATCCTTGTTCACATCCCCTGAATAAATCAGATTGTGTTTTTTTTCATGTTTAGCCTGGCTAATGTGTACCTTATTGGTGAAGATACAGTACTGCTTTTGTATTGTTGTATCACTGGTCTTATTTTCATGGGGATCTCTGGAGAAATTGCAGAAGATCCAGCCCTGGAGGTAAGTGTAAGGGGTGTGAGCATATCATTACTGTCATATGGTGAATGTGAATGTTTTGTTGCTGAACTATTTGGGCCACTAGAAGGGTTGGTGGATGGTTATAGTATCCTGGAGGGCTATACTAACAGCAGTTATGCTACCCCCAAACCATTCCTCCAGTTAGAGGCACCTGTTCACCGAGCTCAGGCCCCTCAACCTGTGTATAGTCACGCAGGCAGGGGTAGTAGCCCATAGGACAGCATCACCTAGGGGTTACATGTAAAAGAGATAGAAGTATTCCAGGTCTGTAGTAAGCATGTAGTGCTCTGGCATGGTAGTCCTCAGGTAAAAGCAGGTAAAGCACCTGTGCTCTAGGACACCTGTGTATGCTCTATGCCGTGTGAGTTTTAAACTGCTGTGACCAACCAGAGGCAATTCTCAATTACCAATACTGCCTATGTTGAGAGGACAGAGGGACCATCAATTTGGATCCATCTGCAAACATTGCATACAAAGAATAAAAAAAAAAAATTAGAACCATGCAAATAAGCTCTGTGCCCAATTAGGACAATTGAACGGTTGCCCATAAAGGAGTGTGTAGATGCTTGCTTCATTTCATCTAAAAAGAACACAGATATAAGAGTATGAATTGTAAAAAATCAATTAGGTATAAATTAAGTGTAATTTAAAAGAATACGGTGAGTTCTGGCCCAGTGGCATTGAGGGTTGAGGCGCTGGATGCCACACCTCTGCCACGCCGCTGACCCGTGTTTGGGAATGAGCATGGGCTGCTAGGGATTGGCAGTGGAGGTAGAGGATCAAGCATCCAGAGGACAGCTCTCTTCTTCCTGGGAGGGAGGACTGGCACTCCCACCAAATGACTACCCCCAGGTGGAGGCCAGAGGGTACTGTGGGTCAGAGAGGCCAGACATAGGGAGGGTGCTGTGGGACTACTGCAAATGTGCACACACCTCCACATGCACACATCATGCATGTGTGCCCCAGCAATGGGGAATGGAGAAAATGAGGAAAAAACTCCTCCAGCTGCAGGATGATGACTGACCTCTCGCAGGCTCTGCACCCGGCGACCGGGCAGGGGTAAGTTCTGGTGATACTGGGGTGATGGGGCTGGGGGGGCAGTCAGAAAGGGGCAGCCGAGGGCAGAAGGAGGATAAAGAATATATATAAAAAAAAAAAGAATACTATGAGTCCAGTTTTAATCTGGTTTTGGTAGCTTTAAAAATAAAATACATTACATTCAGGAAGTACAAGCTGCAAAATATCTAACAGCGACTCTAATATCTAAGATAAAGGAGGTTCGACAGTCAAAACCTGTTGCAAGTTAAGAAACAAATGCTGGAATGTCCTTAAAGTGAACAGCCCCTGTGGGGCTGCCCCAAAATCTAGCACCTAGGGTGCACTCCCCCACTGTCATGACTCCAAGCACTAGAGACAACATTTGGGATTTGGGTACAATAAGGCAGAATACAGCACAGAAAACTGCACACTCATTTTTACCAGTTGAGAGACAAATTGTCTGAAACATTATCGCCTGCATAGTAAATCTAGGCCTTAAAGTGTTCCCATTCAGTGACCTTTGTTAACTCTAATAATGACAGTCAGTACATTCCTGTTTGACTAACTACAGTAACACAATGATAACATCACATTACCCAAGATACATTTTTTTTATAAAATGTTGTCTGTTGATTAATCATAATTGAATACTCTCACAACTGATTAATTAGTGTATATTTTAAACTTAATTCAAAATGTGCACCATGCTGAGCATGCTATCAAGGGTGAGTTCTCAAGCCCTTCATAGTTTTTGATTAATACCAGCTCACCTTGATGCTTTTACTCTGATTTTAGTGTAGGAAGATTAGTTTGTTTTACTACCAGCTAGTGCTTTTAAAAATGTGCTAGTATAGTTAGTCTGCGTTGTGTGTGTGTAGGTGTAAAGTGGTACAATCAGTCCCTGTGCTCAGTAAACAGATCATTTGCTGAGAATCCTTTTGGGGACATTTGGGATTTTTATTTATCAAATATGTCACAATCTGTAGATCTAAATTTTAAAGCCATGACTGCAATTCCTTTTGTTTAAGCATTGCTTTTAATTGGGTGTGGCTTCACTTTGAGGACTGCTCCATTTGACAAATTGACTGCCATCTTCATTTGCAAGGTGGAGATGTTGCAACAGATTGCAAGAGGTTGGTGAGGTTGAGAGAAATGTACCCAAAAGGTCAATACACAAGCAGTATGACATTGGCATTAAAATAATGGTAGCTAAGTGGTCTATCACTGATTGTAATTGTCCTGTAGCCAGCTCCTTCTGAAATTATGAAAAGCAAGTTGGGAGTGGAAGAAGAAACTCTCTAAACTTGAAGCGATAGTTTTTGAGATGGGCAGAATAGAACAAAAAAGAACATGGAGACTGTTGGGTGGTGCTGGTAGGACACCATCCTACCATATAGAGGAACTTGATGTAGCTGCCTAGTTAGCTGATCAAAGAGAGAAGCATCTGTTGGTTACCTGCAAAGCAATAGTACTTAAAGCTGCAGTACTAATTTCAAGTAGTACCTTTCAATCCAGTGAGTGGACAGTTTCATGTCCAGGTGAGGCTTCACCTTGTGTCAGCACACTACAGTGGGTCCAAAGCTCCCACTGGATTTTATTCCAAAATTTATTGATTTTTTTTGGTGTACAGTGACCATTACATATCCCACAATGTCATAAAACCATGTTGCATCCATAATATAGATGAAACAGCAGATCTGGCTGATATATACCCGGAGAAACAAAAACTGTCAATTCCATAGTAGCAAAATAAGCGACCTTGCTAACAATAGGGCACAATAAAAGAACAAAGAATTACAGTCTGTTTGACCATTCTTGATGAGAGAAAAAAGCTTCTTCCTTTTATAATGATAAAGGGAAAACTAATACTAAAAGATGTTGCAAATGTCCCTGAAGTTGCCATAGCCACGTCTGCCAATGGGTGGATGAACGAGTAGTTACATCTGTGGATGAACATGATAGGGGGGTCCCTAGCATTTAGCAAGCAAATGCTATTGTGAGATACTTCAATGTCACCTGAGCTCTGCTGTGAAGTTCAAGCTGCAACAGAGAAATGCAATTACTTGGACGGTGCAGGAACACGTTGCAGCCAGTAGCTCTATTGTGGACTGTTCCATTTAATGCATATTATAAATTAGTGGAACTGCCTCCAACAATCAGAGTTCAGTTTTACTGTACCTCTTATGGAGCATACAGTTGCTTCCTTGTGCTGCTCTGCACAGCTGATTCCATCTGCGATGACTCTCGCTTGTCACCGTCTTCCTGTCAAAGTCACCATGGCAGATCAGCTGTGAGAGGATACTACCATTAAAAAAGTGTATACAAATAATTGGTAGTTCAGCTAAAGCTTGTTTCATGAAACTTTCAAATAAAAACATTTTACTGAGTTCCTCCAAGTTCCCGTTTCTGTTGCCTGTAGTAAAATCCATGCTTCACCAAACTTTGAAATAAATGAAAACATATTATGCAGCAGCTGGGAATTCCATTTTCCTTTACCTGCAGTAAAACCAATGCTGTCTTAATGGTGGTAGCAAATCTCAGAAATATAGACAAAATGTTGTGAAAAAAATGAAAAAAAAAGGTTTAATCTGCAGTTCCACCCTGGCGTCAACGTACAACCGATTCCATGTTTCAAATACAAAATAAAGAACATACTGCCCCCCCCAAAAAAATACTGTAAAAGCTCAAAGCTTAAAAGAATAAAACAATTTTCCCAAAGTCAGACCTTCCACCATGACTACACAACTACTCAGCATGTCAGTGGTTGCCATTACATGCTGTACAACCAGCATCACCACATAAAGAGCACCCATGGAAAGTGCCACAAGCACAGGAAACAGTGGGGAGACATCAGGAAAATAAGCAGAAATAAAAACACCATTCTCAACAAAATTTATAATCTTTTATTGTGGAGGCAGTTCCACTACTTTATAATATATTAATTCATAGATTTAAGGGTGTCTCCTACAGATAAAAAGGTTATCTGATGCTGTTTGGGGCTGACAGAGCCACTCAGCTTTGCTTCACAGTCCTCTTACCCAAAACAGCATAAGATAACCTTCTTATCCCATAACAAACACCCCTAAGTCTAAGTATTAATATATAATACAGAGATTGCTGTGGCACTGACTGCATCTACTTCTGCTACTACTACAACTGCATTTACAGACTGAAGCTGATATGCTGATGATGTGGTGGATTGCTAATGTTACTTTTTGTTGATATTCTTTTTAGCATAATATTCGTGTGGGTTGCATTACTATATGGTACCTTTTGATTGTAATAAAGTGCAGACATATACCATGTGGTCTTTATTCAGGGTAGCTACAAAACAAGGGTGGCTACTATTCAGGGGTGGCTTCAAAATGAGTATATGGTATGTCATTTTTTACTTTCAACACACTAAACATTACAAATGCTAGCCTGTGACTTTGCAAGCATGTTTCAGCTGCTTATTTGTTGGTTTGATTCATTGGCTAGCTTATAATGTACTGCTTAACATTTGGGAACTCAGGTACTGTATTCACAATGTGCCAACACACTGTCTGGGAATATGGCAATGGGACTTCCTGAGGAAACTCGAGGAGTGAAGCATAGGAGTGAGCTTATTTGCAGTCTTTTCGGATATTGCTATTACCAGTGGTGTTTATATCTTTTTAAAAACTTTGTTATTGAAAGTATTGAACTTCACAACTTGACTCATCATTACTTGGGGGAGAACCACTGTGTTAATACTGCTTCAAAGGAGTGCAGGTGTTTTTGTTTTGCCAGATAAGAGGGTCAGCTGCTTTAGATCTACCTTGGGACTCATGATAAGCCCCATGATAGTAACCAGGTCATTTGAATGTGGGTAGTAAAAGGTGGGCCATGTGCAGGTTCAAGACCAATTTTGTCTACCATCTCCTGGGGCATGGGAATAAGTTCTTGGAGGAACTGGTGGACTTCATGGTCAACATAGTCTTGGATTCACCAAATGTTTGGTATTGGGGGACATCAATGCCTGGGTCAATGATAAGACCTCACATTTTGGACAGCAGTTTCACTAGTTAATGTCATCACTGGGGCATGTACAGCCAGTTGCCTCTGGGACACATCAACAGGGCCACACCTCAGACATGGTCTTCTCATTGGCTCTTGACATTAGCAACATTAAGGTTGATATGGTCATATGATCATATCATCATATCATGAAGTTGCTATGTGGGGCCCCTCTCCTTTTAAATCTCACTCCTGTGGAGATGGTTCATTACCACATAAATGTAATCTGGAGCATATCAGACTCTTGGAAGTTGCAGCAATAATTTTTTCCTGTTTTTTTTTTCCTTTTTTTTTTCTTTTTTTAATTAACTCTACCTGTTGAGGGGACAGAGATAAGCTGGGCAAATGACAGTAAAATTGTTTCCAAAGGCAAAAGCAGCTGCACCTGAGAAGTAATTATAACCCCTTTGTCTTGTAACAATGGGACTCCTGATCTGTTCACAAAGGAGCTTCAAAGAGGTCAAGATCTTTAATGTCAGGAAACTGTCCTGACCATGAAGCCACCACCTTCTGGTGCAAACATAGCTCAGAACAATGAGAGATGCCTGTGAGTCCACAAACCCAAGATTCTGGTTTAGGCCAGCTTCCCAAAGAAGTGGTACCATGGTAGACAAAGAAAGCATCAAATCCACAATGTCATAGTGACATATTTGATGATGCAGTATGGGGGGCTGGCAACTGAAGGCTTTTTGAGGTCTTGCCAGTTCCTAGCAAGTCAGTCAGTGGTGGGGCTTCATACTTTCACCATCTAAGGTTGGAGACTGCCATGGCCCACAAAGTTATCCCGTGTGATAAGAAATGTTTCTATTTTGCTAAGAGTTAAGAAGTTGTAGACAGGTTTTTCCTATGTGTTTCTCTGCTATGTGCAAACCATTTATTTTAATTTCTGTAGTAATCCCGTGATTCTCATAGCCTTTGTATTGTGATATCCAGTAGATTTGTGTAAATACTGTGAAGTAGTAAATATTACTTTTATATATTTCATGCCTGTGTGACTGAATATTTTCAGGGAGTAGTTAACTGTTGTGTAACCCCCCCTACAAATGGGGTTCCCAAAATTCTTCCAAGAGCTTGCCTAATTGCTCACAGCCTGGTTGGTGTTTGGTGCCTAAGCTGTTTAAAAGTGATTGCCAGCGAGCGCTTTTAAAGCCTCCAAGTACTATCTCTTTAAGGGCTGCCTGTTTGTAGTCATAATTAATATGAATGGGGGGACTGTTTGTTTCTCTGCCCAAGTTCCACCCAGGCTGCTGGCTAAGTGCTCCATTTCTGCCATTGCTAAGTGCGCAGAGGGAGCCCAATTGAAAGCTGTAACTGTTTGTGGGGAAAAATGCAGAGTAATGGTAAAAATGCAGTTTGTCTAACCTGCCTTTCTTGCAGCATGGGCTGTTTCTCTTCTGCCACACCATTTTGGTCTTGAACTGCCGAATTGGACTAATCGGGGGCAAGGACTCTAAAATGGAGCCTGCCAGAGTGTAATTTACGGTGCTTAAATCTGGGTAATGTAGTTTTGGATCCTTGGCACCTTTTTGCACCTATAGAGGGAGCCCTGCTGTGATTGATAACTGGACCGACCACCCAAACTCTTTGGATCTAGGGGAAATGCCCTGAACAGTTTTCTGGCAAGCCAGATTCGAGTTGGATGCTGAAGGAGCACCACTGCTGTGTGTGTTCAAGTGGCAGTTGTGGCGTAGTTCGCATGGGATAACCGTGGAAGGTCTGATTCCTGGCCTACTAGCCTGCTGTCTGCCCTGAGAGGGAGAAGATGACTCTTTCAGACTGAATCCAAATTTGCAGAGAATGAAGCAAGTTGCTGATTATAACCAGGCTCACCCTGTAGAAGACCAAAGATTTTGCTGAAAGTGATCGGCCTGTCAGAACTCTAGCTACTGAAGTGCTCTCAGGTTTAGCAGTGATTTTTGTGATCAGGACCGAGCAGCCATCTGCCTGGTACAGTAAACTTTACTTTACATATGAATGTGTTATGTGCTGTAAGGAGATCGTGATCTGGTTTCCCCATTTGCTGTAAACTGTGTGCTAGTGCTGGAAGTTGTTTTCCCAGCAAGTTTCAGACTGAATCCATGCTGCCTGGCACAAATAGGCCCTGCCATGAGGGTCTTGCCTCACTACCTTGCTGCACAGAAAGATCCATCGTTGAGGGGCCAAGCTTCCTCTGGCAAACCAGCCAGCCAGCCATCAGCTCTCCTGTGTTAGCCTGGACATCATGAGTAATTATCAGGGTAGCTCCCTGCAACTTTTGTTTAATCAAAGTGTGTCATCTGATTGTTTGTGTTTTTCTTTCTATGAACTGAGACATCTGGCTCCAGATTACAAATTGGATGTGCATTTTCTTTTTCCATCACAGGGCCCCAACCAGCTGCAATGGACCTGGCTAGCCCCTTTCCCCATCCTGGGTACCCAGAGAGTGTGGCTGAGTGGGACTCTAAGTGCATGTACAACACTGTGATTATTAATATGTTTAAGCTAATTAACCTGATTATTCCCCCTCCTTGTTACAGACCCCTAAATAAATTAGATCTGTTTGTTTCTGCAATTTACATTGACTGTGGTGTCAGTTTATGCTGAAGGTATTGCATTATTGCTGTTGCACTGCATCAGCTTATTTTACAGGGGGTCCCCAGAGTCAAGCTGAAGAACCCAGTCCTGGGGGTAAGTGTCAAGTACAAGTGTATGTGGTTTGCATATCTGGGGTATTGGGAAGGTTACTCTTGTGTACTGTGTGGGCCACTAGTGGAAGGAAAGGGGAGTCACAGTGTCTCAGAGGGCTGTGATCTGGTTAACTAACCTAAACCAACCAAGACCTTTGGGTGGAGGCACCCGTTTCAGAACCTAGACTCCTTAATCTGTTAGTAGCCAATCACGCAGGGGTAGTAGCCCAAGGGATAGCGCCACCTATGGGTTACACACAGTCTACCACTGAAGAGGGAGAAGATGGCAACAGTTAAAATATTCTAAGAAGTGAAGTGTTTTCTCAGGAGTGAGTGAGAGGGGAAGGCCATTTGCCCATAGCCAAATGAGCACTGTACTGTGTGTGCAGTGTCTCTGGTTGGATTTGGACCAAGAAAGTCCCCAGGTAAGAGAATCACTTCTGAGTGGTGGCAGCAACTGAGGTGACCTTACAGGAGTGAAGGACACAGAAAATTGGCAACCTGCTGCTGACTGCATACTGAGTGTGGACAGGTTGCAATAGCTGTTAAGGACATCTCTAGCATGGTTGCAACTTTTGTTAAGGGAGCTGAGAAGGCTGTGAAGAGCTACAGTGTAGCTCTTACAACTGTTTTGGACTACCTAGCACAATACTATATCTATCCCTTGATCTCATGATGCAGTCAGTAATGGTATTGTGATAAGAGATGCAGTGAAGTTTTAATCCGCTAGTGAAGTATAGGTGAAGTAGCCCACTCCACATTCATGTGGTACTACGTGAAGTCCCCACTAAAATGAGCTACTTCACCTTCAATGACTTCGAGTTACTTCGCACTGTGAAAAGGTGAAGTCATTAAGAAACAAACAGCCCATAGCCCACTGATTAGTGATCACATGGCTGATGGTCTCTGCAGGTCTTCAAGTCACATGATTCAGGGAGGCAGTTTAATAGACACTGGCAGGAAGTCAGTGTTTTACTTTCAATTCCTCTAGTGGAAAGAATTTGCAGTCCGGGTAGTTCTGTAGTGTGCAGTCTGATTCTGTTCTGTTTGTTTCAGAGCACAAAAATAGCCATATTTCTTTTTTTGTGTGTTAAATCTTTGTGTATTTAGTTGTATTTAGTTGTTGTAGTCCTTCAGGAAAGTTTTATTTAATTAGAAAGGCTTTTTTTTGTTAAGAAAGTATTTTTTTGTGTACTTATTTTTAGGTACTGTACTTTATTTTACTAGTACTGTACATTTTTTTTTGTTTATTTAATTTTTTAATGGAGCGTGGATGTGGTGGGCCAAGTGGTGGCAATTGTGGGCCACAAATGTGGGGCGACCACCCAGTTAGACTAAATCATCAGGATTTAGGGACCCCACCTGCAGCCACAGTGAGCCTGGCAGCTGTGGTCATCATCCAGGAGCAGCAGGAGCAGGTGGAGCAGCGGCCCCTGCAGGATCAGCAGGAGAAGCTGCAGTAAGAGCAGCAGGAACCGGAGCAGGTAGTCGGCCCTTAACCACCTGCAGCACAGCAGCAGGTGTGTCCTGGTGGCCTCCCACTGCCTGTACTAGGCCCTGCCCACAGCTCCCCTGTGTGGGCCTTTTTTCTTCCTTCCCTGGCAACTCCAGCATGGTGCGTTGCAACCTCTGTAATGCAGTGGTCCACCGGGGACCCAAGGTCAGCCACCCAGACATTTGCTTCTACAAGTAGTTGTTAATTGCAGCTGGTATCATTTAACATGTGCAAGGCAACTCCACCCACAACTTCCCTAACACAGACAAATGGCATCAGGGCTCACTGATGTGTTAGAACATCCTGCTTTGTAGTGTCCCTGATAAAATAAAAAAAAAATACAGTTGAGATTTTTTTTAATGTCAGCTCTGATCAGAATAGCTTTTAAAATCATTGATTGTTTTCTTGTTTGATGTTTTCTTCTCTCCTTTTACTAATAGTACAAAATGAGCCATAGCTATTTCTTCCAACAATACATGAAAAAAACAGTATGATATATATTACTGTTTTGCAAAATGTATCCCTTACATTTTTTATTATTTGCAAGTCAGCATATATTTATCCTAACAAATCTGTCCTATTGCCAGATTCAAAACACTATCCCCTACCTACTTGCTACATATAAACTTGATTATATTAAAAATAAATTCTAGGCACTTAACCATTATTCATTCCCTAGTCCAATTTGCAACACTCCTACACCTACATATATTACATACTTCTCAAAGTTAAAAGAAAAATACACTTTATCATCTAAGGATGTGTTTACCAGGTACTGTGCCCGTGATTAAAATAATTTGACCCCCTTCCCCCAAAAATGTGCCCTCACATGAAACTGCATGTTTAACTGTAAAGACATTTAAAAATGTATTTCTAAATTCATTACTAACACCAATGCTTTCAAAGTTTTGAAACTTCTGTCCCTGCAGTGCTGTTACACACTACTGTATCTAAATTGCACCCAGCACATACTTTCTGGTATGTGTGTTGCTGATTTGTTACACTCATAAACATATTGATATACCTAAACACTGTAGCATTTTTCTGCACAGTTTATCAAAGATACTGTGCAAAAAATGCATGCGTTTATTGTGGGTGCAACATAGCAGATGGTGGACAAACTATTCTACCTTTTTTTAAATAATGCTGATGTGTAGAGAGCAACAAGGGAATAATACGTGGAGCCAAAAAAAGTGGCACAGATAGCAAATGATACAAACCATAACTCTGATCCTTATATTCAGAGATTCCATATTACATAGCTGGTACTCTTCAAAGAAAACTTTGAAATACATACTGTGATATTTATATTAATTTCAACTTCCATTCCGTATATATTATTTAGATTTAACCTCAACATTCTTTATTCATACCACATTTGTATGCATACACAATCTTTACACCACATAGTTTATTTGGCTCTATACATTACTCCCCACCTCCCCTTATAATCCTCTATTGAAACATCATGGTATGTTGTCATGGGAGTAAGTGTGATGTCAAAAGCACTCCCTTATGACTTCGGGGGAGAAACCAAATTTATCAAGATTGGATTTCTGAATTACAACCTGTCATTTACAGTACCTAAGTAAATAATTGTTTACTGGCTACAAACTATGCTACAGACATGACAATAACAACATTTCTGTTGTTCATGGAAAACATCCATACAATGGACTCTTCATACAGGATTTGTCACCTCCTGTCTGCATCTATCTGACAAAGGGAAAGACACCTGCTTGATCCTTTTTTCTATTTTATTTTATGCCCAACTTGCCTACACTGTTAGAGCCAAATATTGTCTTGCTTACAGTTAAAACAGATTCTGATGTCTGTGTGTGTGTGTGTGTGCGTGTGTGTGTGTGTGTGTGAGGTATGCCTAGAGTGTGGATGCACCAGAAATATCAGGCTGGAGGGCTACTCCCTGTAAGCCAAAAATGGTACTTAAAGAATGAGAAATATAAAATGGAACTTGTGGCAATGCTGATAACTAACAGCCCAGGGATAAGGAAGTGGACAGTTTATGAAAGGCATTAAACTTTTTTTCACAGATTGTTTAACCAGGAGTAGCACACTAAGTTGAAAGCTTGTTTACAGGTGCGACCTTGGGAGCTCAGAGAAGTTAATTGACTTGCTTAGGGTCACACAGTATGTAAGTGGGAGCTATGGAATTCAAACCCAGGTTTCCTGATTTGTAGCTCACAGCCTTAAACTACTGTGCTATATTGCCACCCTATTGGCTTTAGTGTTTCAGTACTGCAAATCAGAACTTATTACTGCAGCAAGGAAATTGTACAACTAACTAAAAAGATTAACCATATCTATCTATCTATCTATCTATCTATCTATCTATCTATCTATCTATCTATCTATCTATCTATCTATCTATCTATCTATATAGAATATGGTAAACAAATATTGTTAATCCCAAAAGTTGAACTTTAAGCTTTATGCTTTTAGTATTTAAATGTTTAAGAAAAACCTGTGGCTCTTTCGACTTGAATCAAAACACAGTGTCTATAGTTTTCCTTTGGTGCTGTAATTTCAGGACACAGTTTCATGCACTCCTTAATTACACTTTCCTTCTGAGGCCCCAGTTGGCTCTGATGATCATTTGTTCCAAGGGTTTTTAATGCTATTTGAAGGCGTTAAGTATCTTCTGTTCTCCTAGTGCTTAATAAAATGCAGGGGCTCCACAACTCGATCACTCCACAGACTTGTTCCATTGCTTGGTCCAGGTTCCAAACAAGTGTGTCTGGTGCTTCAGTCCATCCAAAGGGCTTGTCTTCATGCTTTTAGCAGTGGCTCTTTCAACTTGAGTCAGAACACTGTGTCTGTTTTCCTCAGGTGCTCTAATTTCTGAATGCAGTTTCAGACACTCCATAAAGCCTTTTTCTTTCCTTCTGAACCTTAAACTCTGATGTCCCAGGCAGCTCTGATGGTCAGTTGTTCCAACATGATAGATCCACCTCAGACCCCTACCACGCGAACCAAAAAAAAAGGTGGGGGTGGATCTTTAGGAGCTGCTCAGGTGGAGGTGGGGGTGGATCTTACCCCCCCCAAAAAAAACTAATGTTGCCTCCCATTACTCAGGTTCCAGTTCTTGTACCTCCCAATTAAGAAACAAAATTGTGCCCTGCAACCATTGATTAACATGAAAACATATTTATTTGAGGACAGAGAGCATTTCTTGGAGGAGGGTAAGGCGAAGGAGACTATTTACACCTTCAGCAAGTTCCACGAACAGAAAACATGACATCAGCCCTTTTGTACATGCAAAATGTCTGCAGGGCTCCACCCACTGCAGCCATAAAAAGGGGTAGCAGGGAGGAGGCTGGCAATTATAGGCAAGGCAGAATGTAAGGAAAAAAATCTTGTGCACACGTACACTGTGGCATGTGGTTATTTAAAGAGAAATGGCTTTAATCAAATGTACTAACAACCATGCTAAACTATAGTCAGTAAAACACAAATGACACCTCCATAATATACATTTGTCTTTCCCATCTACCAACTACAATTTAAAGTAGAAACTGAAACAAACTCAGAAAACAGCTTACCTAGACAACAGAACACATTACAATCCCAGATTCCTAAATGCAAAGCCATACATGTGCTTAGACTCAGATCTCTAGAAAATAACTCCGCCTAAACCCAATTACTTAGTTGCTTGGTTGACTATCCCAATTAAGGGTTAACAATTTTACTGCTGAAGACTTTTGCAAATGCCTAACAAAGCTACTGTATATACAAAGCAGGTTTTTAATATCCAAATTTATTATATAAAACTACAATAGAAAAGTGTAGTGTATTCTTGAAATAATGTCATCTCAGGGTCTAAAGAATTTTAATACCAGGATGCATATTATGTTTTTTTCAGACCCCCCCCCCCAATTTCCTTATTTCTTTATAACATACACTATACTTTTCTGGCATTTATTCTTTTTTTCCCTATCATTTATTCTTTTTCTATCTAGCTATTTAATCTTCTGTGTTATTTTTATGCTGCCTTGTTGTGCCTTTTTTTTAGCTACCTTTGTTCCTCTCCCCTGGGTCGCACCTGGAAATGAGTTTTGGCTTATGGTGCTTGACCCAGTTATCAACTTTTAAATAAATAAATAAATAAATATCTATCTATCTATCTGTCTGTCTATCTATCTATCTATCTAGTCTATCTATCTATCTATCTATCTAACAATAGTGGTGATGCAAACAACACAGATAACAAATGATATCAGCCAATCAGCTATCACTACTAGGATAGATGTTAACCACCCTCTGGAAGCTGTCAGCTGTTTTCTATCTTGTTGAGCTGAGGCAGTGCAGCACTATACATGCAGTAGGAGGCTGTGGGTTCAGTGGAACTTTGGAAGATAAAATTTAGCAAGGCCAAGTCTATGTATTTTGAGATTTGAGGGTCAGAGCAGGAACAGGCCTGTGGCCTGTGGCTGGGGGAATTGTGCAGTGGCAGACCAGAAAAAGGCAGACACCCTGAACAAATACTTTTATTCAGTGTTCACAAAGAAAGGAGAAGGGAAGGGGCCACAAAAAAGAAACTGGAGTTTTGGAGGGAGAGAGGTTCACTCTTGTCCTTATTTGGAGAAGAGACTCCTGAAGGGACTCACTAATCTGAAAGTGGACAAAGTAATGGGGTCAGACAGGGTGCATCCAAATGTATTGAAGGAGCTCAGGGAGGTACTTGCTGCACCTCTGACAATCATATTTAACAGCAAACTGGAAATGGGAGTGCTTCCGAATTATTGGAGGAGAGCAAATGTAGTTTCACTTTACAAAAGTATTAGCAGGTAGGAGGCTGGCAATCATAGGCCAATCAGCCTGACATCGGCGGTGGGAAAGTTAATAAAATCACTGCTGAAGGAAAGGATTGCAGAATAACTAAAATCCAGTGGGTTACAAGAGGCAGCATGGGCTTGGGGGTTGGGGGGGGAGTCATGCAGAATGAGTCTGATGGATTTCTTTGACTGGGTAATGAAGGACTTAGATCAGGGTAGAGTGGTGGATATGGCCTACCTAGATTTCAGTAAGGCTTTCAACACCATTCCACATAGGAGACTGGTACGCAAGCTGGGTATCTTAGGAGTGGGTCAGGGGTTGTAAACTGGTTAAGTAATTGTTTAGGAGATAGGTGACAGAGGGTGTTGGTAAACAAAGTTCACTCCAAGGAAGGTAGGGTGGCTTCCCCTCCTTTTTTCCCCATAGCCTGTCTCCAGCTTGCATTGGGTGACTGGCCTTCCTCCCCATCCTGGGTTCTTTTTTTTTTATCTTCCTTCTTGTCTCCTCCAAACTTCAATAAAACCCATCATTTCTGTATTGAACATGTCTATTGCTAAGTCCGACAGGTGAACCCCATCTGACCTGTAGAAATCTTCTACCCATTCCTCCACCCCTCACACTATTACATGACCCCCATGCTCCTTATCAATGTCTCTACCCTTCTATTCATCTTCCTTCTGGCCCTGTCAACTGCTACGTGGCTATGCTCATGCCTCCATAGCCTCCTTAGTATCATGTCTGACCATGCTAAGCTCACTCCTGGCAACCACTGCTGTACCTTCTCCAGACCCTGCTTAACCCGCAGATATGTGTCCACCCATGGCTTCCCCCCAATATCATTAACCCCAAGGTGTATAACAATTAAGTCTCAGATAGGTTGCCACTCTCTCATTTCTTTCAGGGTCAGGAGTAGCTTTGCCCATCTCATCCCTCGAATGCCACACCATACCAGCCTACAATGTCTGACATCCTGGTGCAGCTGCTTTCCCCCAGCCTTCTTCTCTGCACTCCTTTCCACCCAATAAATGTAGGAATGCCCACAGATTCATACTTCTATGATCCTCCCTCTTCCTGTTGAATCAAGCAAAATATACAACTTAATCTCTCAAACCATCTTAACTTGATCGTTCCGATTATAGCCATTTTTGCCCCATAACCCCCCGTCCCTTCCAGTTCTGTTCCTGTAAGACAAAATAATAGATGACATGTTAATCTCAGTCCTTCAGCACCCGAATATACCTCTTTTAACTGGCAGACCACCAGCGCCCCTTTTCCAACATGCCAGTCACTGTCTCCCCTGCTGCTGCCCATTTTGAGGCAACCGCTATTCGAAAAGAATGGGACGAGTAACTATCTGGGTCCTCCCCCAGGAACTCCATGCCTTTCTTGAGTATGGCTGTCACCTGGTAACTTGTCACCTTCTTCCCGTCTCCATGCACAAATAGCCTCCCTTCTTTTATACAACGCTCTGTGGCATAAGCCAACAAAGCCTTCACCGGGCACATTGTCCCAGCTGCGTGAGCCTTAATGGCTGCGACACACCCCTTCCCCTCCTGATCCGTCTTGGACCTCCTAATTATGAGCTGTATTTCCTTTTGCCCCAGATTATGTCTCTCCATTCCAACCCCCCCCTTCGTCATTTCTGCCATGCCCCACCACTTCGCTCACTTTCAAGGCCCCTGTGAACATCACTAAATAAATTGTATGGAACAACTGTGTTTCATCCTTGGACTTACAAATTGCTGGTAGTATCCCCCCAATCTGACTATCCGCTGATTTGCTATTGGCCGCCACCATCCTTGGTCCTTTGTTTCAACCTACCCCATCCTTGCATCATTCTCCGTATCAGCATTGACTTCATAGCATACCTTCCACCTTTTCAAACTACAAACTAAGCTGATCCCTGCTAGGTACACCCCCATCAGGGTGTTAGCTGTCCCTTTTTGCCACTGATCCACTGTAAACTTTCTAACTGCTCCTCTATAAGTGGCCAACTTACCGCCATGTGGTTTACTTCCCTGAATGTTTGCAATGCTCGCCATGCCCCTTCATAGGCCCCCAGGGTCCGTGGTGCCCATGAGTTGTGAAACAGCATTTTGGATCCCTCTTGCCAACGTCCCAGATGTTCATTGGTATCGGTGTTTTCCACTCCTCTTCTGTTGGTGCCAGCATCCAGAAATGATCCAGCTGCAGACGGGAAAGACTGTCAGCTAGGATATTTTTAACCCCTTCTATGTGCCTGGTCCTGAATGACATATTCAATTGCAAACCTCTTAATACCAGCTGTCTCAAAACCCACATAACTGTCTCAGACCCAGCTCCCCTGTTGTTCAGGACATCCACCACTGCTTTGTTGTCACACCAAAATGTAACCTTCTGGTTCCTTAATTCCTCTCCCCACACTAGGGTGCAGGCCCAAATTGGCATAATTTCTAACAATGTGATGTCTTTTACCCTCCCGTCTCTTACCCAGTCTGTAGGCCATAGCTCCGAGAACCATTTTCCTCTCAACCCCCCATGCCTAACCCCCCTACCACATCCATATACAATTCCAAATCTGTGTTATAAACCCACTCCTCCTACCAAAAGGAATGGCCATTATAGCTGCTGAGAAATTCCTCCCACACCTTGAAATCTTCCTTTACCCCTTTTGTTATATCCACCCAATGGTGTGGTCTTGCTACTCCTGCTGTGGCCCTTGCTAGCCTCCTGGTAAATGTCCTTCCTGGCCCGATTGCCCTGGAAGCAAAATTCAAATGCTCCATTACCTGCTGTACCTGTCTCAATTGTACCTGCCTCCTGCTCGTATGTACCTGAATCAGCTCCATTAGCATTTGCACTTTGATGTCTGGTAACCTAAACACTTCTCCCAATGTGTCTATCTCAATCCCTAGAAATTCTAAAACCTTACTGGGGCCTTCTGTTTTCTCTGGTGCCAATGGCACCCCAAGCTCTCCACACAGCTCTTGAAAACTAGCCAGCATCCTCTCTGTCTCCCTGTGCCCGCTGCCTATTAAAAGGAAATCATCCAAGTAGTGTATAATCATCTTGTAACCTGTTTTTTCCTGGAATATCCACTGCAGGCAGGTGCTGAAGGCTTCAAATGTAGCACAAGCTATAGAGCAACCCATAGGCATCACCTTATCAAAATAATATTGGTCCCCCACTTTAAAACCCAATAGGTCCCAATCCTCCCTTCTAACTGGGAGCAACTGAAAGGCTGACTCTATATCTGTCTTGGCCATCCATGCATCGGGGGTTGCCCTGATGATCTGTATGGCCTCTTCCAATGTGGCATAGTTAACCTGGCTGTGCTCTTCACCTATAAAATCATTCACTGTGTCCCCCTCTGGAAAGGACAGATGGTGAATCACCTTATATTATCCCTCTTGTTTTTTGGGAACCAGACCCAATGGAGAAATTCTCATGTTGCTTAAAGGGGAACTGGATACGGCCCTTCCACCCTACCTGCCACTTTCTCTTTATCTTTTTTCTCAAAATGCCTTCCTTTCCCCTGACTTACCCCAGGTTCTTAGCCTCCCTTGCCTTTCTTGGACCTTTGCACTGCAAGGGAAACCTGTTCTGAAACCTTTATTTATGGATTCCGCCACACCTCTATCCAGGTACTGTTTTAGCCACTTATCCCATGCCTCTATCTTGATGGGGGTTCTTGCATCCTGAAATCGTTCTCTTCCCCCCTACCCCTTTCTGTCCAAAACCCCCTCTCCCTGGCCGAGTCTTGTTCCTCCTTTTCCTCAATAAGACTGGCCCCCCTCCCCCATATCCTCTGCCTCTCAAACCTCTATTCCATGTCTGCCCCCTATAACTCTGACCTTCCCAAAAGGGCTGGTGGCCTAATCCCTGCCCTCCTCTGCCTGGGCCCCCTGTGGCCAGGAGGTCCTGCATCTACTTGTGGGGTGGGCCCCCCCACATCTTGAACATGCGTGCTGGAACCAACATTGTGACCATGAAGAAAATGCCCTGTTATATCCCCAACAACACTTTTGGGGTATCCACCCCCTTTTTCCTATTTTTCCCTCTGGCGTGGACTGATCAGTCACATAGTCCATCCACAAATCCAGCTGCTTTGTCTCCCACCTCACATCCCCATATGTCACCATCCTCTGGTGAAAAAACTCATCGTAATATATCCACCCCACTCCCCCTTTAGACTTTGCTCAACGTATGATCAAGGAATACATAATAAGTGGGATACCCAACTCTGGGTTCTTTTCCATTATTATGGCTGAGTACATGGTGAAACCTATGAATCACCCATCCCACGTCTTTCCTTTCATAAACTTGTCCTCTTCTTTCTTACCCAGTAAAACCACTGCCGCCGCTGCCATCTCTCTCTTCTCAATATTCTCTGTCTCCTCATATTTGGCTGCCGCCTCAATACTCACTAAAGCAAAAATATCCATGTACTCTCCTTTCCATATATTTCCTTCATGGTCAGTGGCATGTGCTCCCCTATTCTCATCCCTGGGGCTACTATTTCCCGTGTTCCTTTTCCTACCCCTTCTGTCGCTTTCTCCACCTCCCCAGATGTTTCTTTATCTAACATAATCTCTGCCGGTGCATTTTCCATCTGTCCTAATTCCCCGTCCTGCGAGCTGCAATTATTTGACCTATGTACTCTTTTATATTCTTGCTTATGGAACCTGATACACTACCTGTGGGCCTGTCTGTTCCATGTGGCCTGCTGTCGTCAAGCTGCCCTGGTCCAGCTTCTTGTGGTTGGGCAACTGGCTGAGGCGTCGGCCGTAGAGGAACCACTGTGGTTGGTGGGTCAGGTCTGGGTTCCGGTAATGGCACCACCACCTGCTCCAGGGGAGGTACTGACAGTTTCAGTACACAGGGTTGCGGTGGTACTGAACTGACCACTCGAGGAGGAACCATCAGCAGCAGCTGTGGCTTTTTTGGGCTGCGTGACCTCCCCGTCTGCATTTTTCCATTCCCCCTTTACCTTTTCCCGCTTTCCGTTTATCCCCGGACCTCCCCGGTTCCTCCGCTTCAACCAGCTGCCACATCTGGTTGGCCTTCTCTGCCAGCTCCACGATTGCCTTGTAGGCCTCCTCCTTTGATGGCCTTTTTCTCTTTGGTGCCATCTTCTCTAGACTTTCCTACACAAAAGCTGAGAACAGAAACTGACAAAGCATCCACATTAGTACCCAGTCATGCTTTTTTACCATGCCCTTGTCTTGGCCTCTTACTAGATCAAACAATTCACTGCCAACTCCCCCAATCTTCTTTGTACCTTCTCTCTTGTCTGTCTTGGAGGCACCCACCCTCTCTTTATGCCAAACCCTTCTCCTCCCCATGCACACCCTCCTGCAATCACCATGCTTCCTATGTGTGCGAAGGGCAAAAACCACCATCCGGTCCAGGCCCTGCCATGCAGCCGCTTCCCTCTCAGATTCAGCTGTCCCTGCCCCTCTACTCTGTTGCTGCCCTGGCCTTGCAATCGCTTGTTCTGCTTTATTTTATTTATTATTTCTCTTTTTTTTTGTTTTATTTTACATTTGCATTCACAATTCACCTGCTTGGTACTCGCCATGACTTATGCAGACAGTCACTTTGAAAAATCTTTTTCCATTCTCTTATAGGCCCACTATTGTATTCCCTACCCCCTTGCCACAAGGCCCCCATAACCAATTTGCCATCATTGCCACCAGCATGCCTCAGATCACGCCCGTACTGTTTATAAACCTTTCCTTCTATCCTTCCTAGCCACAGCAACCTTGCCCGAAACCTACCTTGGGCTATGCCTCTTCTCATAGGACCCACCGTGCCTAGAAAATGGCTTCCGCCATCACACTGCATGGCCTGGTTGTCTAGGCCCCCCTCTTTCAGGCTAGCAACCCCCCCTTCTGTGTCCAAATTGTTCCTTCAATCTTTCCCCCACCCTTATGCACCTTTTTTCTCCCCCTACTCCATCGCTTCTGGGGCTGGGCCTACACTTGGCCCCTCTGACTAGGCCTCTTGCCCAAGAGTGACTCGTCAAGATAACTGGTGTCTGACATCACTGTGTGTCCTCTCTCACTAGGTCTTTCTCACCACAGACTACCACCTCACCAAGACGGCGTCTGACGTCACCACCTCATGGCCCACTCGATAGGCCCATCTGCAAGCTAACAACCCCCCCCCTTTCAGCTTACAGCATTTTCTGCCCCATTTTCCTACAACAAATGCATGCTCTCATGGTTCAGAGCACTCCCAGCCATGTTTTCACTCATGTTTCTCTCTCCCCATTTCTCTATGACTATACAGCTTTTACCTCCCTTTCCCATTTCACAGTGCTAATTCACCCAACCTTGCTCGAACAAACCAATCTTCAGCCCCCATCATTCTGTCTCCTTGCCCCATTCCCTCTTTCAGGCCCAAAGTCATCGCTGTATCACCCCTCAATTCTCTCCTTCGATCTTCAGACACCCTCTCTCATGTCCAACAATGCAAGGACACAAAACTGCCACATACAAACCACCCGTTTTCATGTTTTTTTTTTTTGATTCAGTCAGGAATCACGATATCGCACTTGCCCACACATTGCTTGCCTTATCGTACTATACAAAATTATCTCATACATTGTCTTTTTTTTGCCTTCTCTAGCACTCCTAGTGCACAAACCTTATCCCAAGTGCCACCGCAAACTAAAACTGCTCCAAGTAATCCAGTCTGATATGCTGTAGCTCAATTGATGTTCACACCAATACAACTTCAGCAAAAGAGGCTGGAAAAACTCTGTGCTGCCCATTATATACCTCCCTTAGGTTCCTCCCTTCCTGTCTGCCTACCCCTCATGCTGGCTCCCCCTGTCCCTCCCCCTACCTTCCTCCCCTCCCCATCTGAGCAAACCATCTTGTACTTGGGGGAGGGGTTCACCAGGACAACCTGATCTGCCTCTTAAAGGGCAAACTCCATTGTCACATCTTATTAAATGTGTATGGTCATTCTTGTAATACTGTATTAATGTGTTAATTACACTGTTAGGTAATTGTGTTTGTCACTCTTGTGTTCTCTTTGATTTGAGAGTTATACTGTTTAATTCATATGAAATCTAGACTGCCTTGAACCTAAACTCTTAAAGCTGGCAGCACGTTCATTGCAGGACCACTGTCCAGAATATTCAATTTGTCCCTGAGTGAAGGTGTGGTGCCTGATATATGGAAACCGGCCAGAGACTTGCCAGACTTTAAAAAAGGTGACAAAAAAGATATTGCTAATTACAGGCCAATAGCTGTACTGTCAGTATTAAATAAGGTCCTTGAGAAGCTCGTCTCAGCACAAATCTCCGACCACCTTTCCAAGTATAACCTCCTCCACACAAATCAACATGGTTTCAGAAAAGGCCACAGTACTCAAACTGCTTTATTACAGCTAACAAATGATGTTCTTCATGCCATGGATCAGGGTCACCTAACCGGCACAATATTTATCGATCTGACAAAAGCTTTCAATCTTGTAAACCACCCTCTTCTGTTGGCTAATGAGTGAAGGTGTGGTGCCTGATATATCCCCCCCGGCTGTTGAAGGTCTGAATCCAAGCACAGAGGAAGGAGACTACTGAAGACTACAGGAAGTTCCTGTCCCAGAACAGGAAGGGTGAGAGTTGTAAGGGCACATAGGCAGTAGGAAAGTAAGTGTAAAAATATATAGAGGGAGGAGACAATAAGCATACAAAGCAACAGGAGAGGGGACACAAAATAAGTCAAGATGGGAGTGGTGTAGTGCAATGGCTGTGGAGCAGCATTGTTGCAGGAGACATTCTGGAGGCTGTGATGCTACCCTGTTTGCAGGCACCTCTCTGGTCTGAGGGAGGAGATTGCCCATCTCCAGGCTGACCTGGCTAGGATTCATAAAACCTCTTCCCCCACCCAGGGACCACCAGGGCCACCACCGTTACCTCAGAGGTTGCCAAGAAAGAGGAGTGGTTGGACCAAGGTGGGCTCAGGGAGGGAGAGGGTGGTGGAACAGAGGTGCATCCCTCCAGTTGTAGCTCTCCACAGTTCATATGCTGTTCTGGCAAAGAATGGTTCCTCTATGGAGGCACCTGCAGTGGAGACCAAGGAGGATGCTGGGAACCTCCACAAAGGAGACCCACAGGAGGGTGGAACAAGACCCCAAAGGGGAAGGAAACAACTCCTAGTGGGGGACTCAGTCATTAGGGGGGTAGACATGAGGGAGGAAGGGGATAGGGAGGTAAGTTGCCTGCCTGGTGCCACAGCTTGAAGGGACAGGAAGCGAATCCTCAGGATGGCGGGAGCAGCTGCACGAGGGAGTGAGCTGGATGTCATTGTCCACCTAAGGACAAATGACATGGCTGTAAATGGGATCAGAGTGGTGCAAGAGGAGTTTGTGGAGTTGGGGAGGGGCCTTAGACAAGTAGCATGTACGGTAACCATCTCGGAGGTGCTGCCTGTCTATGGCAAGGATGATGCTAGGGTATTCCACACCATGGGATTCAATGAATGGTTGAAAAACTGGTGTGAAGCTCAGGGTTTTGGCTTCATTGGGGACTGGGGAGCCACCTGGAGGGATGCAGGCTTATACTAGTGTGATGGTCTGCATCTGTCCAGGGGAGATCTAGGATCATAGGTGACAGATTTAAATGCTTCATTGGCAAGCATTTAAACTAGCCAAGGGGGGAGGCACTGAAAAGGAGCAAGGAAATCCCAGCCTCCCCCCACAAAGTGCAGTAGTTAGAGAGGTAAAAACCAAGCAAGAGAAGTAAGTAGGGAGCAGGACAGGGATAAATGCAGAAAAAGGTGTTAAGGACAGGGATGGGGCTAAAAGGGGTAAGGCCATAAAAAATAAATGGAAGGTGATGAGTACCAATGCCCGTAGTCTGTGCAACAAGCTCCCTGAACTAGTGGCCTTAATGGAAGAGGGATGCCTGGATATTGTTGCAGTCACTGAAACATGGTACACAGACAACCATGAGTGGGAAGTCAACATACCAGGATACACAGTCTACAGGAGGGACAGGGTGGGTAAAAGAGGAGGAGGAGTAGCTCTCTATATAAGGGAAGGGATTAAAGCAACAGAACTAAAGAGTAAACAGTAAGTTGTTGAGTCACTATGGGTCACCCTGGAGACAGGAAATGGAACCACAATCTGCATGTGGGTTGTGTACAGACCTCCAACTCAGGGGGAGGAAATGGACAAGGAAATGATAGAAGGCATCCTTAAAATGGCATAAAAAGGGGAGATATTGTTGATGGGGGACCTGAATATGCCAGATGTTAGCTGGAGTACCTTTGCTGCAGGCACATCCAAGAGCAGGGTCACTCTTGATGCCCTACAGGGGCATGCCTCAGACAGCTAGTGTTGGAACCCACTCAGGAGGGAGCAATCTTAGACCTGGTACTCTCAAATGGGGAAGGAGAAAGGATCTCAGATTTAGAAGTGGGTAGCCATCTGGGAACAAGTGACCATCAAACAGTGTGGTTCACAATAAACACAGCCATAGAGTCAAGCCATACAAAAACAAGAGTATTGGACTTTAGGAAGGCTGACTTTGGGAAAATGAGAGAGTGCCTTAGAAAAGCACTAGCAAATGGGTAAGAGGGAGGGGTGGAGGAACAATGAGGAATAATCAAAACAGCCATCACAGAGGCAACAAGCCTTTGTGTAAAGGAAATCAATAAAACAAAATGAAGGAAAAAAAGCACTATGGTTCTCAACAGAGGTGGCAGGGACGGTTAAGGAGAACAGGATAGAATTTAGGAAATATAAGGAAACACAGAAGGAGCAGGACAGAGAACTTTATCAGTTAAAGCAGAAGAAGGCAGGGAAGGCAGTCAGAATAGCAAAGGCACAAACTGAGGAAAAGATAGACAACTCTGTTAAGAAGGGGGATAAAACTTTTTATAGGTACATTAGTGAGCAAAGAAAGGCCAAGGGAGGGATACAAAGACTTAATATGGGGAGGGAATGTGGGCAGAGGGTGACAGTGAAAAAGCAGGGATACTGAATGAATATTTCTGCTCAGTATTCACAACAGATGAGGAGGGGGAGGTGCCTAAACCAAACAAGGGAGAAACTCTGAATAGAGGGGTTGATACCAGTTCATTCACAGAAGAAAGGGTTTTGAAAGAACTCTTGAAACTGAGGGTGGACAAAGCAATGGGACCTGATGGAATTCCCCCAAGAGTACTAAAAGAACTAAGGGTAGAACTAGTAACACCACTGACTACTCTCTTTAACAAATCATGGGAGGATGGATTGGTACCTGAGGACTGGAGGAGGGCAAATGTGATTCCACTTCACAAAAGTGGGAGCAGGGCAGAGGCAGGAAACTACAGACCAGTTAGTTTGACTTCAGTGGTAGGGAAATGATGGAATCACTTCTGAAGGAAAGAATTGTTGAGTACCTAGAGGCCAGTGGGCACAGGACCCAAGGCAGCATGGTTTCACAGCAGGAAGGTCATGTCAGATGAACCTAATAGATTTCTTTTGACTGGGTGACCAAAGTAGTAGACCAGGGAGGGGCTGTGGATATGGTCTACCTAGATTTTAGCAAGGCATTCGACACAGTCTCACACAAAAGATTAATATACAAGTTATCGAGCCTTGGAGTGGGTCCCAAGGTGGTAGCCTGGATAAAAAACTGGCTGGACAACAGGACTCAAAAGGTAATAGTAAACGGAGTCCACAGTGAAGAAATGAGGGTAACTAGCAGGGTATCACAGGGTTTGGTACTGGGACCGGTCCTCTTTAATATCTTTATAAATGACATTGGAGAGCACCTGGAAGGAAAGGTATGCCTCTTTGCAGATGACACAAAGATCTGCAACAGGGTTGATACACAAGGTGGGGTGGAAAGAATGAAAAGGGACTTGGCAAGGTTGGAGGAATGGTCTAATACGTGGCAGCTCAGATTCAGTGCAAAGAAGTGTAAGGTAATGCATCTAGGGAACAAAAACCCAGGGGAAGAGTACACAATGGGGGGTGAGTTAATAACAACAACAAAAATCGAAAGAGACCTAGGAGTAATTATATCAGATGACCTAAAGGTGGGCAAGCAATGTGAGAAGGCAGTAAGGAGGGCTGGGGGGTTACTGGGATGCATAGGGAGAGGCATCAACAGAAGAAAACAGGAAGTTGTTATCCCTCTCTACAGACAGTTAGTGAGACCCCATCTGGAGTACTGCGTGCAATTCTGGAGACCTCATCTCCGCAAAGACATAGAGTGGAGGCTGTTCAGAGGAGGGCAACCAAAATGGTGCAAGGTCTGTACCAGAAGACATACAAGGAGAGACTAAAGCAGCTTAATATGTATACCCTTGAGGAAAGGAGAGAGAGGGGGGACATGATAGAAACTTTCAAGTATCTCAAGGGAATTAACAAGGTACAAGAGGGTAGTATCTTTCAGAAGAAGAGATGTGCAAGAACAAGGGGGCACAATTTGAAGATGGGGGACAGCTCAGAGGTAATGTTAGAAAGTATTTTTTCACACAGAGAGTTGTGGATGCATGGAACAGCCTTCCTGAGGAGGTTATGGAGTCAGGAACAGTGGGAGAATTCAAGAATGCATGGGACAGGCATAAGGCAATTCTAGTGGGGGGCAGGAGGAAGTAAGCTGTTGATTAACTAGAATCTGCAGCTTATCCATCAGGTAGGGAAATGGGCAGACTGGGTGGGCCAAGCGGTCCTTATCTGCCATCAAATTCTACGTTTCTATGTTTCTATGGAAACTGGCCAGAGTCACGCCAGTCTTTAAAAAAGGTGACAAAAAAGATATTGCTAATTACAGGCCAATAGCTGTACTGTCAGTATTAAATAAGATCCTTGAGAAGCTCATCTCAGCGCAAATCTCAGACCACCTCTCCAAGTATAACCTCCTCCACACAAATCAACATGATTTCAGAAAAGGCCACAGTACTCAAACTGCTTTATTACAGCTAACAAATGATGTTTTTCATGCCATGGATCAGGGTCACCTAACCGGCGCAGTATTTATCGATCTGACAAAAACTTTCGATCTTGTAAACCACCCTCTTCTGTTGGCTAATCTCCAAACCCTGGGTTTCTCAACTGGAGTCATAACTTGGCTCTGTAGCTACCTATCAAGTAGGACTCAAGCTGTAAAATTCAACTCAGCCATTTGCCTGCTCATCATTGCTTGACGCCGATGACCTTGTTCTTTACACTAGCTCAGATAATATTCAGTCTATCAACCATAAGCTCAATATGGATCTACTAAATATTCAGTCCTGGATCACTAGGAAGAAGCTCGTTCTCAATACTGGTAAGACCCAGGCTATGCTCTTTGGGTCTTCTATTAAACTAAAACAGGGCTAGGAATTTTTCCTGGTCTCCTGAGCTGATGGTTCCCCAATGGAGATGGTAACTTCTTTTAAATATCTGGGTGTCTCACTTGATGGATCCCTCACCTATGACACCCATATAACCTCCACATGCAAGGCTGTAAATGCCAAACTGGGATTAGCCAACAAAAAGTCATATTCTAACCCCTTCTACAAGACTGGCCATTGCTAGAGGAATCCTGCTCCCGGCACTCTCATATGGATCCATACTCTATACTAACGCACCAAAGGCTACTCTTCAGAGGTGGGACACAACTTATAATAATATATGCCGGTACGCCTCAGAATCCCCTAGGTTAAGACATCACTGCCTACTATATTCAGATCTACAGTGGCCCTCCCCCATTGCACACCGGCTCCTCGCTCTTTGGAACCTTCTGGACCATATACTGCGGTCCAATATGCCTACTTACCTCGCCTCCATGCTGACCCCTCAGCCCATCTCCTACGGTCTCCGTTCTTCTGACCTCTCCCTGCTTAGCATCCCCATCTGTAGAACTACCAAAGGGAAATCAGGATTCTCACATGTAGCTCCCAATTACTGGAATTCACTGCCCTAGATGTACGCATGGCACCTAGTCATGCTACATTTAAGAAGAAGCACTGCTCCCTCTTTTTCTCGCATGCCCAATGCACCTGTTTCAACCCTCCATAGAACTTGGCTCTTTCTGTTTGTGCAGCCCAGCAGTTTCCCTCCTTTCTTCTGTGGAATTTGTTTCTTTTTCTATCCTACACCCTTCTTCCCTTCCCTTCCCCTCTCTCTTCCTCGCTCTTGCTAGGCTATATCTCTGCATTACCTTTCTCCCTACCTCCTCCCAAAACTGTGTTATTTTTTCTGTTTTCGGCTGATTGTATGATGCCACTGCAATGTATTGATACCTTGTGGTATTTCTTGCACTTTAAATGTGATATCACTATATCTGTTTACACATGGGCACCTATGTTCTATCTGTATAAATACACCATCTGTGGCTTGGTGCCTTCATTGTTTTAATCTTGTTCACTCTGATATGTGATGTATGATATGTGATGTATTGTATATTTTTTTGACACTGTAGTTCCATGTGCCTGTACCTCCATGTGTTGTCGATCTCCCAGGTTGTGCCTGAAAATAGTCACTCTTGTGTCTAGTGCACCTAACCAGTCATCAAAAAATAAATAAAAACATAAAAATAAAGTGCTGGCTGATTTTGGAATCTGGAGTTAGATCATTGTAAGGAAAGAATGGAATTTTTTTGTCAAACTCTGTTTTATTCGCCCCTTACCACTAGTGTCTCTCTCTCTCTCTCTCTCCAGTGTGGTCTCTCAGTAGGCTGGCTCTGCCCATCCTACATGAAGCATAGACCATCCGACTCCGGTTGGGAGGGTACCCCCACTCCATGTGCAGCCTGCTGCAACCCCTCAGATCTGAGTCCCCTGAGGAAGGACCCCCATTCTCCTACAAGTGCTGTATCTATAGTACTGGAGGGCTGCTGTCACAGGAGAAGGGAACTAGAGCAGATGTCTTGATGCCTTGTGAGGAACATGGAGCCACTACCACTGGACCCGCATTCACCTACCAGTGGAAGTTTTTTTCTTGTATTTCCCCCAAGCATGGGATGTGCAATGTCATCCAGCCCACTACATGAGCGCTCCCGCATACATCTGGAAGACGGCCATCCAATGTTCCCTTGTTTCAATGTGGTCCCTGCATGTGTAATGCACCCGATCTCCACTGGGTACCGCTAACTGTGCAGGACAGATCCCCCTCCCTCCCAGGAGAGGAGAGCAGTCCTCTGGATGCTTCATCCTCTCCTCCCCAGCTGACCCCCGGCATCCCAAGCTCATTCATGAACCCAGATCACTGGCATGGCATGATGTAAGGCAGATGCCTCCACCCTCAGCACCACTGGGCCAGAGTAAGAATGTAATTTTTAAAGATAAAAAGATTGTGGCTGCATATTATCTGATGGAATAACACTGATCCACATAACTATGACTACATAACACATTCATTGTTTCCTGCATAATGCATTGCAGTAACAATATCTAAGCTACACACTACTAGTAATTCAATCATCTAACTTTCATTTCACATACATTTATATTTATATAGCATAAAGCTACACGCATCACAAAAAAGTATACTTCAGAAATGTCAGGGCTCTGTATACTGTACCATTTTAATGATAGCAATATGCAAAAAATGTTTTGCAAATGACTTTACATATGTGGGAGCTAATGTTTTTGTATTCAGTTTAGAATTTCACAGCAGATATAAGACTGGTACATGATTCAATGTAAGCAGACTAGTCGTGCAATAGAGAGCACACTACATACACAATTGGTGGTAATATCACATGTATGACATGAAATTTAGTACATGTGAGATCATCTATCTATAATCTAGTAGTAGAATCAAATGAAAACTAATTTCAAGAAAGTTAACAGACAGTCTTAAAACCCGTTATATTCTGTATGCTGTAAATAGGAAATTGCAATGTTAAATTAATTATATCTGTTTGCATTGGTATCACCTACCCAACCAACACACAAAGTCACTCACACAACCTAGGCTGATAAAAGCAGTAATGGATAGTACTCATTTAGGAAAAAAAAATCATACAAAACATTTTTCAATCATGATTCACTCATACAGATGGAAAAAAAGTGGTTCAGGTTGAAAATCACTAAACAAATATAGCCCGATCAATCTGAACACCGGCAAAAGAGCGCTGGCAAAAACAGCAGCATGGAAAAACAGCAACTGCACACAGTCCTTACTCTGGAGGTTGAGGATGCAACTTAGGAGGACAGAGGGGTGGGGATGCAACTCAGGGGAGAATGTTGGGGGGAGGGACACTAAGTATAATAAAGTGGGGGGTGCATCAGGAGGGGAAGTCAAAGTGCTCATAACCTGACAACAGTTTTATGCAGGGGTCTCTGCCCCCCATTCTCCACTGAAATTATATGATTAACTCCAGTGGGGGCGGGGCAAAACTCGAAGTTGGGAGGAGAAAGTCAGGATGAGGTGGATGTTGTCTTTTTTGCAATGGAAAAAAACACATTGCAAAGGCTTGTGCTCAAATCACTGTCAACCTGGCATGCACTGACTCACAGGACCTGTCACACTGTTACACTAACCTCTGCACCATGAGAGCAGTGCAGTTCAGAGAGAGACAGCCGCAGCCTTTGGCTACTTGGCAGGAGTGATAACAGCTACAGGTACAGTGTTGTAATGTACCATGCTATTGTTTCCCTGTAGCTGTTATCACTCATGCTCTTTTCTTAGTACAGTTTTTACTTCCCTCTTATTGTTTAATGGTTTTGACTGGCTACCGAAAAAAGCTGTCAACATGAGCAGTGCAATCAAATTTACTGGAGTGAGTCAATGATCGCTGTAGCAGTTCTTGTGAACTTTCTAGAAGTGAAACTATTGCCAAATTTCATAACACCTTTCATTGACTGTTGTACATTATCCTGCACTACCTTTCCTCCCAAATGACAGTTTTAATTCATTGCACACCTCGAAATCTTCACTTTTAAAATGAGCATTGCAAATTACTGAGTGCTTAGATCAAGTGAAATTATTCCTGTCTACATTCACAAAATCAATCCATTTTTTTATATTCATGTCCAAATGGGAAACAATGCAGAGACATCCTGCTAGCTGCAGTATTATTGTACCAATATGTAACATATTGAGTTGGCATATTTATAACAAACACATATAAACTTATAGCAGTGCTATATAGGGAAAAATATGTGAAGTTAGTGAAAAAACATTTGTCAACCACACTTGTCAAGGTAGAAAAGTCAGATGTTTCAACCTGACTATCAGAACAATAAAATATCTAATCAAAACACTGGGACCTCCGAGTCTAGGACCTGCATTGTGGGTAAATTTAAATCAAGAAATATTAAAGGTTATAATAAAACAGGGAGACTATTAGTGGGCAGTGGGTTGGAGGAGGGGGAGCTCCTCCATTAAAATTGTTACAGAACTCAGTACCATACAGAGGAAAAAGTGCTGTAATGTAACTTGTGTTTCCAGCAGTTCATCCAGATGGTATGTTAACAAATATAAAACAAGTCTAAGGACATTACTATGACTAAAACTGTGTCAACAAAAGAACCTACATATCTTGAATAAGAATTATGGCTACAATAATTAAAAGTAGGCCATGGAATGTTAAAGTGCCCCCGGATTGCATAAAGGCTAAAAAGGTGTTTAATTATAGAGATAAATAACAAATTAATTGTGTACTTTTACAGGAAACTAATTTACTCAATGAACAATTTAAAATCTGTTTTAAGAAATGGGGCCAAGGTTTAAAAGCCCCCTATAAAAAAAATGCCAGAGGGGTGGCCATCCTACTGAAAAGGGGCTCGGGTATCTCCTTTGGAAGGACATACATAGACAAGAGTGGTAGATTTATCATCACTGAAATTATGTGTCTCGAACAGAAATTTACTATTATTAATGTATACGGACCAAATGAAAATTCCCCAATGTTTTTCAATTAACTATTTTTGGAAATGGCTACTATGTTTCCTTCTTCATATATTATGGGGGGATTTTAATATAATTATAGACTCCAATATCGATAAATCTTCAGTAATAAATGTAAAAATCACTTCAGCATCTGACAAGTTAAAACTGTTTATGAGTGACCTTAATCTGATAGACATTTGGAGAAACAACAACCCACTAAGCTTCACTAAGCAATTTTTATTCTTTTCACATGTTCTTCAGAACTATTCAAGAACTGATATGTTTTTAATATCAAAATCCATATCTTATTGTGTTAACAAATAGAATATAAAACAATTATAATATCAGATCATGCTCCTGTATGCCTCCAGATTCAAATTTCCCAATGTGAACAAAAATTCTTATTCAGATTTGATCTGATTTTATTAAAAGATAACAACTATGTACAAGGCATGCATGAAGAAATAAACATTTTTTTCCAAAAAAGGACCCAAAAGAAACTAATAGGAATTGTATATGGGATGCTTTTAAGGCTTTATTAGAGGTGACACAATGGCATACAATTCTAAAAGGAAAATAAAATTTGAAAACAAAGAATGAAAGAACTAGAAAATTTAATTTCACGAACATAAATGATACATAATAATGCTATTGATCCCAACCAGCTACAACTCTAACCAGAATATAGAGACAAATCCAACCAATTAGCTACAGAGGAGGAGGCTGAAAGACAGTTATTGCTTACACAAAACAAATATGCTAAGGAGAAAAAGCCCAATAAGATCTTGGTGTGGCAACTTACAAAGGAGAAGGAAGAAAATGCTATCACTCCTATATTAAACCAAGGAGGCAGCATAACTAATAACCCAGAAAAAATAAATGAAATATTTAAAAACTTTTATCAATAACTATATCGATCAGAACATTAAAATTCATATCAGGAGCTCAATAACTTTTTGGAAAAAATCAATACCCCATCAATTACCCCCAGTCAAATGGCCCATCTGAAGAGAGAAATTTCAGTTCAGGAAATCCAAATGGCAATGAAATCTTTAGCTCCTGCTAAAGCCCTAGGCCAAGATGGGATCCCCATTGATTATTATAAACGCTTCTCTGAACTATTGGCCCCATATTAAAATCATTGCTCAAATCAGTTCTAGACACTAATATATTACCAATATCATTCAAGGAGGCAAATATACTATTATTAAAAAAAAATTAGAAAAAGATCTGCTTTCTCCAGTTTCTTGCCAACCCATATCTCTGATCAACTCAGATGCTAAGATATTGGAGAAGCTATTCACCACCTGGATATAAGGGGTCCTCACCGACCTGATACATGAAGACCAGACAGGCTTTACCAAAGGTCAGATGCTAAAATCGAATATAAGAAAAATGGTTATCATAATGGAAAAATTTAAAAACACAGATTACTCTCTCCTATCTATCGATGCTGAAAAAGAATTTGATAGGCTCAGCTGGGATTATTTTAAAGCAGTATTAGGTAAATTTGGGTTTGGCCCAGAGTTTAAGGCGTGGATGGACACACTTTACTCTGACCTGGTGGCGAGGATTAGAACCAATAACTTAGAATCAGATACTATATCTCTCCAGAGGGGCACAAGACAGGGATGCCCCTTTCCCCTCTGATTTTTGCTCTAGCAATTGAGCTGCTAGTTATAGGTATTCAAAACAATAAAAACATATGTGGCATCATAACAGGAGATCTAGAACACAGGATTAGTCTGTATGCAGATGATGCTTTGCTGCACTAAACAGACATGAATAACAGCTACCCCCATCTACGGAGTATAATGACTACATTTGGAAGAACATCTGGATATAGGTTAAATTGGGGTAAAACAGAATTGTGGAATCCCCACACCATTCCAACTCTTTTAATCCCTTATAGAATACCATATTAGAATGGTAAAACAGATTAAATGTCTAGGGGTGATGTTAGATCATGATCTATCAGATTTGGTCAATATTAATTATACACCAATAATGGACAAAATTAAAAAGATCTTAAGCACTGGAAATCATTGCCATTGATGCTGACTGGAAGGGGCAACGTCATCAAAATCAACACCCTCCTGAAACTTATTTCAGACCCCTCCAGTTGAGATACCAGAGCCCTGCTTTAAACTATTTGATGTTAGTATTAAAAAGTTTTTGTGGAAGGGAAAATGACCCAGACTGAAATTAGATAAACTTTATTTATCAAAAGAATTAGGAGGTATTTCATTACCTAACCTGAAATGGTACTATCTGGCAGCCAAACTTACTTTTATGAATAACATATTTCAAACAGAAAAAAAAGATGGTTTCTGTTGAAAAGGAAACACCATGGACTCCCTATCATAACATAATGCATTGGATCCTAAGTGGACCACAATGATCTCACCTATCTTTGCCCTCTAATATCATGTGGGCACTATGCGGAATATAGGACCAAATGATGACATTATTAAAAATAGATTGCACCTGTACTAAACATTCTTCTACTTATTTTAATACATATATTACCCCATCATTACATGTTCATATTTTAAAAAATGTGGTACCAGAAGGAGTTAAGAGAAATCAACCAACTAATGGGCAAAGATGAAATTATGGAATTTAGTCAAATTAAATTAAGATATGACTGATCTCATCACCACATTTTTAGATATTTGCAGACAGGCAATTACATGAATAAAAATCAGAAATCGTTAACAATAGCCTTGAAAAATGGATTAATATACTATCTAACAGTAGCAATAAAAAAATGAATATCACATATTTATAAATTCATATCTAACCAACAGGACACTCATCTTATCCAATTTAAGCATAAGTGGGAAACAAAACTGCAAATATCCATAAGTGATAAAAGTTGAGCCTGGATGATTAATTTATATAAAACTGGCTTACAATCAACTAAAATTCAACAAATTTATTTTAACATTCTGCATCACATATATTATTCACCACATAGACTTAGGGCCAGATATTCAAAACTTTGCCCCAGGGCTAAATTAGCACTGTCCGGTGGGCAAACTAAGCCCGGAACACAAAGCAAGCCATATTCAAAAGGAATAGCCCATGGCAAGCAGCTTATGAATATAGCATGGGAAAGAGGCCGGGCAAACTGGGCTGGGAGTGCAGGGCAAACTTAGCCCTGGAATAAGACAGCTCTGAATATGGCAACCAGGAAGTGCAAACCACAACAGCAACACAGTGCACAGCGATGTGAAGGTAGGTAGAGGTGAACTATGTGGCCAATGTGTGTGCCAGCAAATGTGTGGACCCAGTACAGCTGCAGGCAGCAGCGTATGTGAAATTACAGTGTGCAAAACTGTTAAATATTCCCCAAACTGTTTGCGCAGTGCTAACATGTTTGCACAGATTTAGCGCAGGGCTAAACCGTTAGCCCGGTGCAAACATGTTTGCCCGGTGCTAAACTTAGCCATATTCAAAAGTGACATGCAAATGAGCCTGCTTAGGTAGTCTGTGGGCAAACATCCAGATTAGCATCTCATTATGCCCTGGATATGGCCAGGTGCCTGGTACTGGCTAACTGTTTACCGCGGCGCTAAACCTACACAAATGTGTTAGCACTGCGCAAACAGCTTGGGGAATATTATAAAGTTTTGAACACTGCTTCCACATGTGCTGCTGCCTGCAGCTATACTGGGACAACACAGCATAGGCACAGATGGTGGTGGTGCTACATGCAACTGTCACACTGTAGGTCCTGCTACAGTGTACAGCAGACACTACAGTAGCAAGGGGGCCAGTAGTGTGTGGACACAGCAATGCCTATGGTGTGTAGGGCAGCAATGATGACTGCACTATACACAGTGAGAGGCCCAACCTGCAGGTGTTTACTGACAGTGGATATTACTGTTACATTGTTGTGTGACCCACAGATGCTGCACCTCTGGCATGGGATGCTCAGAGTGACATATACATGTCCGGCTTTGTGTGCTGTGGCAGTTGTACAGCTGTGCGGTATGTGGCCAGGGGGGCATATATTATCCGAAAGGCACACTGGTGTTGGGGTATTCTCAATACTGGCCCATGTGCATTGCATGATGTGTCCCAGCCTTGTGGCCACACCTGGTCTGTGGCACAGCCTGGCCACCCATACACTCTCCCCTCAACATCCTCCATACCCACAGTGCTGCATGTGTGTGCTGGCATCTGTTGGTGTCCACAGAAGTATGGTCTGCAGGTGTGTGCTGTATGGCCACACTGCCATGCTGTCCACTGGTGGCAGGGTCACCACTTACAGCCTGCCATGGCTGGGACTGGTGGCAGATGATGGCATCATTGTGATGCCATCAGTTAGCAGCATGCTTCCTCTATGTTTGGCTTTGTCTATGTGTCATATTTATTTGTTAGGGTCGCGCAAAACTCATGCAAAACCCACGCAAAGCCATAGTGTCATGCAAAGTGATTGCCCAGGGTTAAGGCAAGCTTTTCCTGTGCGGTAATGTGCACTGTGTTAAGTGTCATGCTAAGTCACGCAAAACCACTTTGCACGGTGCTAGTCACTGAATATAGCATTGCGCCTGTATTCATGTCAGTTTGCCCCTTGCATACATTATGATTTTGCCTGGTGCTAATGCAGTTTGCCCGTGCTATTTGGCCTTTTGACTATAGCAGACCCGTGCTAATCCCGTGCTAAACCTGCACAAATATTTTTTTGCCCGGTGCAAAGTTTTGAATATCTGGCCCTTAATTTGTTTAATCCCAACTGCTCAAGTAAATGACCCATATGCCCTGATCAAAGGCAACTTTAGAACACATGATGATTTCCTGTCCTGCTCTTAATGAATGGTTGAGAAAAATCTTATTTACTTTACCAAAGATAGGTGGGGTCTCTTTAGTAAAAGATATTTCATGGATAATGTTGTGTAACGGGGGTCCTAGGAATAATATTCCCCTAATAACACAAAAACTGATTAGGCTATGCTTAATAACAGCATATAAATATATATTCACTAAATTGAAAGATCATGATCCTCCAGATTATAATCTGTGGATTAACTGCATGATCTCAATACATTGATTACAAAAGTCCATTACTGTTTAAACAATAAAAATAAACATTACCAAAAGATACGGGCCCCATTTATACAATTCATTAAATCCAATGAATTAAGGGTATGTTTTACCATATGAAATGTATAACATTTATGTATTCATGAATATAACCTCTTGAGATCTTACATTATCAGTAATGGCAACCTAAACTTTAATCAGGATCAAACTGTAAAGGCTGAAGTATAAGCAAGAGAAATGATGTCTGAAAGATATATATACTATATGCACTTTTATTGTACTCATGTTCATAGAAGAGAAAAGTAATTTATTTATGGCACTGCAATTTGTAATATCTGTTGTATTCTAAAAAAAAATCTAATCAAAAGAACAGCATGCAACTGTGAATATATAACTTGTTAAAAATGGAGGTCACAAAGCAATAGATATTCACAATGCAAATGTAGTGTTCAGCTGAGATTTGACAGATTCTAACATGAGGAAAATCAGTGTCAGTTTGACACACATCAGATGGGCTTCACAGCTGGTGACGGGAGCAGCTGATTCATAGCATTCCTCCAATGAAGTCACTTTGAATGCTATTTGTTGTGAGTGGTGATGAGTGATCTCTGAGAGGCTGTATCATAATAAAATGACAAAAATAATAACAGCTATCTCTAAAATCACCCAAGTAAGACTAAACATGCATTAAATAGATGATTGTACACCCGGGGAATACAGCCAGGAGTTCAGTACTGCTATTTCAGTACACTAGCTCTTTAAACAGCTTATTCTGATTCGGGTCATTACATATCCTAAGTAAGTAATAAGTCACAACAGGGTATGCATTAAAGGATTTGAATGCAAGCCCAAGGGGTGTAGTGAGAAGTTAAGCTGAAGGTAGAATGTTTTTACGCCCCTGGGAGGCACATTTAAATCCTTTAATACACACACTGGAGTGATTTGTCATACTTATAAAATGGTTAGTATGTACTGAAATGAAAATGAATAATACCTAATAAAATGTCAATTTTAAATTAAAATGTTGTTTTTTTGTCCTAAAAATGATCTGCAAACCATTTGACAGTCAAAAAACAGTTCCAATTATGCAAAGTAAACAGCAGCTGGCACTGCTGAGTCAGTTTATCATTTAGCACAGCATGCTGCCCTCTCTTGGTGTTCTTATTGTTTACTAGGGACCACAAGTCTTTCTGGTTTGCTGACCCCAGTGGGGTTTGCAACTCGGGCCAAGGAGCACACTGAAGAGAAAATGTTTTTTTTTATTGGCAGTGTGAACACAAGAACCCGTCTCCACCCAACACCAGCATTCAAAACAGGAGTTCACTCACTCTCCTGACACATGGAGATCACTCACTGCCCCCCTCCCCTACCAGCAGCATTTAGATTGGGAGCTCACCTGCTCTTTCAGCCCATGAAAATCACTCTCTGTCCTGGACCTGATAAACTGATGGAGCTAACTCACTGTCCTGATTCTAACTAAAGGACCACATTCACTTGCTCTCCCAGTCCTCACAGACTGTACAGATAGGGCCAGGGAGATTTATATCAGGAGCAAGACATGCTGCAGCAGGAAGTTTGATATGAAGCATGTCCTTTGGGGCTTGAGAGACCCACTGTAGAGGGAAGCTTAAAAAAGCAAGCACTTCAGGGCCTGGTCCACTGTGTTCTGCTCTGGGTATGTTGCTTTGCCTGTTGAAATGGTGGCTATCTCTGGTCAATTGTGTTGAGATCTCACTAAATTATCAAGCCAGATCTGCAATGCCAATCCATCCTGTATTGGGAAATGATGCAGCACAGCAACAGAAGACAACAGCTGTTTACTTGGCAAATGATGATGTAATGGATAGGTGGTGATTTTAAATTCATGTAATGAATGCTACAAATAGCAGAAAGTGATTGTGTGCAGCTGGATGCTGTGGTGTCAGTGGTTTAGTGAGTGGCTTGAGGAAAAACAGTGCTCTTTTACAGGGAGACCACATAGTTTATTTTGAGCTGTGGGGAAGGCAGTATTTTATATAAGCATTGGGAAAATGTTTGGAAATGTATGCTTAATGTGGAATTGTGCTTTGTTTGTTTTATGTTGTGAGAATTTATGTAAAATGAGTTGTAGTTATGGTGGTAGTAAAGAATAAGATTTCCAAGGTGGCGGCTAATGCCTTTTTCATTTTCATTTAAGAGGGATACTGATATATGTTTGTTAGAAGGCTTCTTTTAAGATAAAAATGAGATTCAGCTTCTGTCTGTGCATTTATAGAGATTTAATGCATGGTCAGATGACATCTCTTGGCCAATGAAATTTCTAGATTTTTTCTTGCCATTTTAGAAATATAATTATAAAATCGGTTAAGATGGCCAGTGCAAATACCGCTTTATGACTAAATGAAACTATATCACTTGCTATGCCTGTGCATACTTCCAAATGAGTGATGATGCATTTTCTATGCAAATATGTTTAACACAAAGTCATTTTATAATTTCAATAACATACCTTAAGGTGTTTCATTGATTGGGAGATATAGGCACTTCTCTAGTGTGTGTGAGAAGCACCTAATCTGTGGCCTAATGCCTCAGCACACACCGGAGGTGTGCCTATATCTCTCAAATAATGCACACTGCGTCATGTGCAAAGGTGTTATTGCCAAACATACTTACCTTGTTGTGGAATCCATTAAAGGGCAGGTGATCGGGATGCAGATATAGCATGTTGTAGTAATGAGGAGAATATTACCATCTCACTTCCCTGTGCCACAGGAAACACTGCACTTGGGAAGTCATTTTATCAGGACTGGAAAATTGGTAGACAGGTTGTCAAGTATTATTGTTCTGATGATGGCATTACACAACCCAAAGAGAGTACAGAGGACAATCAGTTCGGCATTTTCATAATGTAGAAAGCACAGGCAAGCAAGCAGGAAGTTGAATCACTGAGGTGAGCAAAGGGCACAATAACATGATAATGATACACCGTAGCCAGTGGCATCATGGGGATACTGGTCAAGGGGAACAACAGGTACCAGGGGAGACATACTGATTAATTTGTGGAGGCTCTACATATGAATATTGAGCTAAATTTAAAGCACAATACATTAAATAATTATGATCCATGTTTCAAAAATAACATGTCCTTCAATTTTAGTTCTTAATTATTCACTATATATCCTATTCTTCCCTCAAATGCTCGCAGTAATGTTAGTCCCTGAGAGCACAGACAACTCAGGAAGTCAGTTTATCATTGATAACATGGTACTGTACTGTACTGTACTCCCACTATGCTACAAGATGCAGAACTGGTTAAAGTCAACCAGGACTTTTTTTCTTTCTTTCCAATGGAGGATACTCAATTAGTTTGTTAGGCTGCCCATGCCCACTGTCATTGCTTCTACCCCCCCCCGTCCAATTACCACCAGTGACTCACTGCTGGGTTTGTCCATTATAGCAGTTTTATTACAAATAATGCATTTATAACCACAAAATATATTTTTATGATACATATATATTAATTATTTACATGCAGTATGTACAGTACATTACATCATACACTGATAATATTAATCACACCTAATACATTAATTTGCTAATGTATAATATTACACCTTAAAACAATTCATTAGCTACACATCCTAGCTATACCCCAGGCAGGCACCACCTTTATTCATCTTCCCACCTGCTTCTGGCTATGTTCCGATGTACAATATAGCATGTCCATGAGTCCCCAATGTAAACCAGGTCCCCACTTTCACTGTTCTCCAATGTATACCCATGTACAATGTCTTCTGCCCATTCTTTTCATTTTCCTTAGCCCTCTTGGCCCTTATCTGTTAATTTCTCCCCTTTCCATGTTATCTGTCCCTCTTGGTCTTCCTCCTATCTTCCTTTTCATTTTCCTATGCCACAAGCTTGCCTCCAGCCAAGGAAAAGAATGGCAGGTCCCTTCCCCCAGGTCTGAGCTACCACTTCCTTAATACCATCCATAAAATATAAATTAAACAAGTCTAACCCTGCACCTGACAGATGTACCCATCTTCTCTGTAAAACCCTTCAGGCAACCTTTACTGTCTTAATGTTTCACAGTGCCCCGTCCCTTCCTTCATAAACATATTGTCCTGTTCAAAATCTTACTGGCTGCTCATAACACTTTCCCATTCTCTGCCCTTCTCCACACTCCCCTAACCACTAACTTCAAGAAAATAATCTATACCCTGGGCCCTCTGTCACCTATGCTGCCTATGTCAGCCTTCATCTCAAAAGAACAGAGCTAGCCATGACTAGCCCACAATACTGTTTCCCCCCACTTGGATTGCCAAAATGTGTGGCTCAGGCTGCCAGACTTTGATGGGCAACATTGCTGCTCGTAACTGAGGTCACATCATTCCCTGAATGTTATGCCAGTAGACCTTCTCCTCCATGAGTTGAAGGCCCAGCTGTCTCCCCACATGAATGTAGACACCCTTCTCTTTGCTCAAAAGATAAATGTATGGTGGCAGATTCACACTGTCCTCTGATTTGGCTGGTCTACTGGGCATTTCATGAAGAAAAGACAGACTTATTTCATTTTCAGTTTTCTCCTGTAGGCCTCATACTTATTAGAGCACCACTTGCTGACCCCTTCCAAGTCTGCTCTTGAGTACACTGTTGTTATGATCTCTCATGCAGCCCCAGTCCTAAAAGAGTTCATGTTATATGCCCCAGGATCTCTCCCGCCAAGGGCAATGTCATTTTCCTCACCACCATGACCTGATATCTGGTCACTGTCAAGCCATCTCCGTGATTTAGGGATTTAGGGTTCATCTTGACCACACTTTCCTGCCTCTCAGCAGTTACTATAACAGTTTTAGCATGGACACATATCCAAGCTTAATAGCTAAAATGTAACCCCTGCTCATTATGTGTTACTCTTGATGCCATTCTCCCTCATAAATCTGTCCAGTCATGTACTGAAAGTCTGAGTAGTGCTGATTTTATCAGTCTCACTGGGTGAGCTATACTGCATGTTAACTACCCTCTGTGTGAAGTAATATTTTCCAGTGATTCCCCATTTTCCCCATTCTGTCTGAGTGTATGCCTTCTAGTTTTCCTTTCACTCACCCCCTCAAAACTCTGTATACTCCACCTGGTTTGTCACCTTTATTCAGAAAACCATGATTATGTCCACTGTGAGCCTTCCCTTCTCTAGGCTAAATAATTTGATTATGTCCAATCTCAACTGTTTGTTCTTATCTCCTAAACCACATATCAGCTTGATGACCCTGTGTCTTGACCATCTTGATCTCTACAAATGTCCCTTCTGTATTGTGATGAACAGAACTGGATATGGATACAGCAACCAATTCAGGTAGAATAAAATGCACGGCACGTGTGTGCACTTGCCCTCAGACAGTGTTTAACAATTGCCATTTACAAGCATCCCTGATTTTACATTATGTCAGCTGTGAAATCATTCCCACATTGCACTCAATATATTCTCATATATGTGTGTGTGATTTTTTAAAGAAAAAGTCACTCACAAAAAGTGTCCATATAAAGAAATAGCAAAGGCACCACAGGTATATTTGACATATAGGCTCCTGATGATGCACAGTGTGCGAAACTAGTAGAAGTTCTGTTCCCTGTACTGCTAGGCAGCTGTGCAATTTTTATGCACTAATTAAATTGTATGTCGAATATACCTGTGGTGCCTTTGCTATTTCTTTACATGCTGACTATTTTGCAAGGTGGCACGCATGTGTGGAGCTGAGGATTCTGTATCTAGCCTCACAAAAAGTGTCGCCTGCCCCTAGACAGTGGCTGACTCCCTTTGGAGTCCCACTTGCAGATGGGGTGCAGATCCTGGAGACTGCTAAATGACACCCAATAAGCTGTCACTGTCACTTTGTCCTGCACACTGGTCTACATGTTGGTGGTAATATGGATGGTCTTAAAACAAAGTGCATAAGCAATAAGTCACACCAGGGTGCACATTGTGAGGGATTGATGCATGGCTAAGGTGTTTCATGAGACATGAGGTACCACCAAGTGCCTTCAAACATCCAGAAATGCATTGATTCCACACATCCATTCCTGTGGGGCTTCTGCCACACAAATGATCTTTGTTTAAATTTAAGAACACAGAATATTTTTAAAATTAGCTTAAAAAAGTGACTCTGTGGGGACGGCCCAGTGGCGTAGAGGGTTGAGGCGTGGGCGCCTTACCTGGACCCACGCCGGTGACCCGGGTTCGGGAATGGACTTGGGTCACCGGGGGCTGACGGGGCAGGAGAGGATTGAGCATCTGTAGGGACTGCTCTTCTCTTCCGGGGGTGGGTTGGGGAGACGTCGGTCGGCAGTGGCCTCTGGTGGAGACCAGGAGCACTGCGCGATGGCGAAGGAGGGACGTACATAGAAAAGTGTGAAAAACACTCCATGTCATGCTGGATGATGGCTGCCTGGCTCTCCGAGCCCGTCAATGCCTCCATAGCCTTCCACCTCAGCAGAGTCTCCCTGGGCCAAGATGATGTGCTGGTCTGTGTCCCCCTGGCTGGTGCTTTCCCCCTCGAAGGAGGGGGACCCGTCCGGCGAAGGGATACGCTGGATTACCCGGGGAGATGGCTGTCATGTGAGAGCGGAAGCTCTGGGGACAGGACAGGTCAGTAGAAGCCTTGGCTCACCAGAAGGAGAGGCTGGCGTGGATGCAAGTAGGGGAGGGAAAAAAATAGTGACTCCAAATTTGTTCACATTACTGTGATGTGGTTATTTGATATACGTTTTTAGAATGTGAGCTCACTATTGCACAGAGTTCTAATTAACTCTTTGCCCCATTTACACTTCCCTCTTTTCAGCATATCAACCCATGCATTCCAGTTGATGCACTGCAAAGTCTCCTTTGTGGACACTCACCGCATCAGGTTCACCGTCTCTCCGCTCCCATTTCTCTGACGGTCAAATTGTGGGGACACATACTGCATTGAGTGCATCATCCAGCAGTGTAAACTGCTGATGTGCTTGATCCACTATGGTCCAGTGTTTCTGAGCACAGGAGGATGTCCAGCCCACCTAGCACAGACACTCCTCTTGGTGCCATCCACGGCGCTTGACCATCAGGAGATGTAAACCCATTTTTGCTAACTTACAGTAGAGGGCAGCGGGATGGCAGTGGAGCAAAAGTAAAGCACCCCAGCAGTGTAAACAGGGCTTTTGATTACTGCCTTTTGATTGATAAGACACAGATGACTGTTTACACAGCCAGTGATATGTGGGGGAACTGATGCACAACAATGCAACACCATCCAACCATCATATACCATTATTTAAAGATCAAATGCAATACTTTAAAAATTTACTATCTGCCCCCCAAGAGCACAACTAGGCCTCAAGTGTTACAAATAATGTTCTTTGGGGACCTACTGGGTCATAATGTTGCAAGCTTAACAGCATACAACATTATGGTTAACCCGGTACAGCATAGTCTGTAAGCACTACTGATGCATTACCACGTATACTTCTGTATGCAGTATTGCACCAGTAGTGCTTTCCCAGGCAGAGGATAAGACCTCTGCTGGGAGTGGGTTCCATCGAGCAGCTGCTGTGGCTCACAGGACCGAGCCACAGCAGCAGGAACCCAGGCACTGCATCTGGGACTGTGTTTGATTCCTGGTCTCAGAATCTTTTATTTTTTCTTGTGTTGTGTGTTCCCTGAGTTGAACCCCCAGAGTTGAAAATCTTTAGGGAGGTTCGACTATCCCCATAATGGGGGGTGGGAACAGAGCCCCCAGAAAAAATGTATGCCTTATGGCAGAAATCATGCTGTATTGGCAGCACGATTTTGCCATGCGGCATAACGTCTTGTGACATGATGACCCTGTGCCCTTTGGAGAGGGAGGGGAAGGGGAAGATTGTTATTTTTGTTTTAATAGCTTGATCGGAAGGTTTACTTGCTCTGGATTATTCTTTTGTAACCAATACATGTCTGTGTAGATTAGCTCAGTGCCCACTTTACGGGTCCTTGACCTGTACTTCAAATACCATCTGTCTTTTTTATGACTTTTGTGTATTGCTTTCAAATCAAGTTTAATAAAGTTTACTAAATTTGAAAAAAAAAAACAAAGTTCTGAAATTGCTATTACTTATCTATAAAGGCTGTTTTGTTGGCCTCTCTTACTTGATGGCTTTACAAAAATCCAGACGTTTTCAAACCTACCAGTGGAATCTTGGGTGAGTGCTGATGTCATTCAAGCAACAATGACATGATTTTCTTACTGGTCCTATCAACTAAGTAGACACAATACAACACATTGTGAAAAACCAAAAATCACCAATTTTTTGATGGGTGCTTTTATTAAAGGACTTACATCAGTAGAACAAAATGATAAATATCTGGCAAGTTCCCTAGGTTGATCAGCAACCTTCTGAGCACCGTATCAAGACCCTTACCTTCCCCCCAAAACACTCAGACTGTTAAAATGCAAATGTTGGTTTCCTATGTTCCCTTTCCAGCCCTGAACACAGCAACCACACACCCCTCCTTATTTATTCTTTTCAGATTCACTCCCTTTTCTGTGGGTCCTCAGCACTGACAAAATGTGTACTAGTACTACCATAGTACCTCTGCCCAGATGTGTAATCCCACAAAACTGTACACCTCTACCCTGTCTCTCCCTTGAAATTATTCCAAAACATGCTCACACACCTCTCCCAAGTTTATAATTCTCCTTGCACCACTGTTATAACCTATGCCCTTCCCCCACACACCACCTGAAATGTATACTTACCACTACACCTCTCCTAATATGTGTACCTCTGCACCTCTTAAAAAATTCTATATGCCTCCCTAAATCTGCCCCTCACACTTTATATTTGTACTCCTGCCCTGCACCTATCCCAATATTTGCACACTCACCCCTCATACCACTCCAACTATTTGTACTCCCACCCTACCCCAATGACATTTGTACCCCATCCCCACTCACCCAAGATGTATGCCTGTCTGTGAATGTCCCCAAATGTATACCATATATACTTCCTCACCCATTTCTAACTGCTGCCCCATCACTGCTGAAGTAAGTATGTCCCCTACACCCAACATACAATCTGTACCTCTTATCCAACCCCCTTTCTGGAATGTGCAGCCCTGCCCTTGGAACCTTTTAAAGTTTTACCCTTATCCCACACTCTGCAAACTATTTACCCCAACCTCCACTCACCCCATGATTTCTACCCTTTCTCCTGTACCCCTCCCAAAATTCATTACACAATCCAAACACTTTCTCAACTTTATACCCAATTCCCTGTACACATAGCAAAATTTGCAAGATTGTCAAAATCTGCATCCCTTCTCTTGCAACCCTCACACCATTTACACACCCACCACTACACACTTCCACAAATCAGTACCCTTTGCCACACACTACTCCAAAAATATGTACTGCACCTTTCACACACTATTCTCTAAGTGTGCACCCAGAACTTTGTAGTTTAAGAGGTATGAGATGGTAGGTAGACAAAGTATGGGAGGGATGCCTGTATCAGTAGGGGAGCAAGTGAAAATTGCAGGTTGGGTACAAGTACACATTTTGGGAGGGGTGCATTGTGCAAGTATAAATTTCTTTGAGGGATACAGGGGTGCATCTGCAAATTTTATGAGGTGTAATACACATTTTGGGAGGGTGCAGTGATGCAAGTACATATTTGGGGAGGTTTTCAGGTAGAAGTACACATTTTGGGAAGGTTGCAGTGATGCAAGTACTGTACACATTTGAAAGGGGTGCAGGTGTATAAGTACAAACTGTGGAGGGTGTGCGGGCTACAAATACAGATTTTGGGAGTGAAACAGGTTACACATACACATTTTGGGAGGGGTGTAGGGTACAACTACAAATCTGGGAAGGGATGCAGTGGTGCAAGTACAAATTTTGGGAGTGGTATAGGGGTACAAGTACACAGTTTGGGAGATGTACAGGTGCACATGTATAATTTGGGGAGGGGTGTAGAGGGTGGAATTAAAAATTTTTTGAGGGTGCCAGGGTACATGTACATATTTTGGGAGAGGTGAAAGCATACAAGTACAAATTTTGGGAGAGGTATATGGGTACAAGCATAAAGTTTAGGAGGGGTGCGGGGGTGCAAGTACAAATTTTGGGAGATGTGCAGGGCTACAAGTACAAATTTTGGTAGGGTTGCGGGGGTACAAGTACAAATTTTGGGATGGGTATAGGGAACAAGTACAAATTTTAGGAGGGATGCTGGGTTAAGTACAATTTTGAGGAGGGATGCAGTAGAGCAAGTACAAATTTCAGAATGATCATGGGGTACAAGTGCAGATTTGTGGGGTGCAAGTTCAAATTTTAGAAGGGTGCAGGGGTGCAAGTGCAAATTTCTGGTGGGGTGTAAAGTACAAATTTGGAGGTGGGTGCAAGTGGTGTACATTTGGGAGATGTGCTGGGGTAAATACACACAGAGTTGGTGGTACTCATTTTGACTGAGGGGTGCAGAAGATGGGGATGATATTTAGATGGCTGTAGGAGTAAAAGTGCAAATTTTGAGAGAGGAGTGTGTAGATAAAAATACTGTAGGGATTCCGTAAAAGAGGTGCACATTTTGGGAAAGATGAATAAAGGTTTAACATTTGAGGAGGACAGGACAGGACCAAATTAGGAAGAGGTGCAGGACATACTGTAAGTACATATTTTGGAAGGGTTACAAGGGCAGCAGCTCAAATTTTGGGGGAGAAGAACCCATTACAGAGAAAATGCATAAATACTGAGAGTGTGGTAGAACCTCAGTAAATGGGGTGACTCAAAATAGAACTGCAATTAGGATAGTTAATCAGGAAATGGAAACATTTGACATGACCTAATGATGTTTGGCCACCCTGCCCTTCTTTTGTTTAATATTGTCCCCAAAGTTTTACTGATTAGGCTATGAAAGTTACTAGATATATTTAATACTGTTTGAAGTGACAACTTGTTTTTGACGTTTCATAATCTGATGTACAGTTTATATACTAAGCTGCCAGAACATTGAGGAAAATTATGTAATTCTTGCTTCAGTGGCATAACCATCCACCCAAGATTCTGCCAGATGATCCGAAAAAGTGAGAGGGTCTTTCTGTGAAGCCATCAATTAGTAAGGCAATAAAATAGCATTTATGCATAAGAAATTGCAATTCCTGCAGTTCATTTGCAATATATTGTATAAGGCCCAGTTGTCCTTGTATCAGGAAAATTGATTAATTTTTAAAATATATTTACATTTGATTTTTAAGTACATTTTATAAAAGAAGCATGGCCCACCTTAGCACATGCTCAGTCTTGTACAACCATAGTATAGCAATAGGATGATAATCGGTCTGGGGTGTACTGGGTATCATGACTTAAGGGAGGCCAAGATCAAAATCATTCACTCACCATGCTGGAAAACAGCAAATGTTTAGCTCTAAGAACTGCTTTATACCTGTAACAGTATTGCTTTCCTGGGTTAGGCTATAATTAGCAGTAAAATATTTAGTATATTGCACAATTTCCTGCAGGGTCAACTGTGGAGTTCTTTTCCCATGGTGTGCTGGAATCTAGCAGTTCGTGCTTACCAACTGTGGATGCCGATGAGGATCATGACAAGAACTACAGTATGAAATATTGCACTTTGCTTACTGTTGTTAGACAGCAGTAGCAAAACCTCAGCACTTTCTTCTTCCTTACATCAGGCCTCCATACCCTGTCTTTCTCTTCTTGATCCTAACTCTACACTTGCTTCTTCATAATTATGATAGCCATTGTGTTTTAGAAGGCATAGCAGACTAATGTGGACAAAGTAGATAGGCTATTGGGAACACTTACAGACTGAAACTTGTATGCTAGTTTTCCAAAATGTCAAACAGATCTGTCCTTTATTAAGTAGATTTAACAGTTCACATGTCTTTCTTTTTCCTTTCTCTTTACATATTGCTTGTTTCAGCTTTCAATCAGACTGTAGGTTCTGTCACACTGTCAGACTTTCTCTCCTCCCTTAATCAGTTGTGGCTTTACATCATGCTGTGGTTCCTTCCCTCTGCCATACCCTTTCTATGGCTGTGGGCAGAGCCTGCAGACATTCTGCATGTACAAAAGTAGTGATGTCATGCTTTCTGTCCATGGAACTGGCTGAAGGTGTAAATAGTCTCTTCCACCTTACCCTCCTCCAAGCAATGTTTTCTGCCCTCAAATAAATACACTTTCATGTTAGTCAATGGTTGCAGGGTACTATTTTCTTTCTTAAATGGGTGTACATGAACTGGAACCTGAGTAGTAGGAGGCAGCGTTATTTTTTTTTTTTTTGTAAGATCCACCTCCGCCTCCACCCCACACTTTTTTCTGATTCATATGGGAGGGGCATGAGATAGCTCTATCATGCTGTAAGAAGATACACAAGTTTGGAACCTTATCAACCAACAGACATGCCCATGCAGTGGAGAACAGAACAGAAAAGAAGATATTTAATGCCTTCAAATTGACCTAAAAATCCTTTGGAACAAATGATTATCAGAGCCACCTGGGGCCTCAGAAGGAGTCTTAGACACACATTCTAGTTTACAGTAAGAGCCACATGTTTTTCTTAAACATTTATATATGTATAGTTTATATATAATTTGTCTTTAGTAGTTTCAAAACTTTGAACGCATTGGTGTTAGTAATGCATTTAGAAATACAATTTTTAATTATCTTTACAGTTAAACATGCAGTTTCATGTCAGGGCACATTTTTGGGGGGAGTTCAAATTATTTTAAACATGGGCACAGTACTTGGTAAATACATACTTGGATGATAAAGAGTATTTTTTCTTTCAAGTTTGAGAAGTATGTATTATATATAAGTGTAACCATGTTGTAAATGGTTAAGTAGGCAGTGGTTTAAGGCTCTAAGCTACAAATCTGGAGACCTGGGTTTGACTTCCACAGCTCCCACTTGCACACTGTACGACCCTGCGCAAATCACTTAACTTACTTGTGCTCCCAGGTCACACCTGTAAACAAGCTTCCAACTTAGTGTGTCTCTCCTGGTGAAAAAAAAAATGCCTAGAATTATTTTTTTTTAATATGGTTGAGTTTATATGTGGTAAGTAGGTAGGGTATGATGTATTGAATGTGGCAGTAGGATTTAATATGTGCACTGCTTTAAAATCATTTCACAGTATTTTATACTTTCTTAAAAAGATACTCCACATTTGTGTGGGGGCTGTGGGATTCAAACCTAAATCTCCAGATTTGCGGAGAAGAGCCTTAAAGCATTGTGTTATACTGTCTCCCTCATGTGACAATGATGTAGCCAGGCCCTTAGGTTTAGCATGTGCACTACTTTAAAATCAGTTTAAAATCATTTCACAACAGCAGAGTTTTGTGTTCTTATCCAGGGAGCAAGATAACTGGGGTTTCTGTAAAACAGCTACTAAATAGCTTTAATTCACTGTTTTTGTTTTCTATGTGCATCAGGTCTAGCTAGCAGGAGTATTTTAATTTTTAAATGTTTAATTTTATCAAAATATACACAACCATAAAAGCATAGAAACTGCCCAGATCATCAATGCTATAAAATGCTATAATCAACAGACTCTAGCTGTTTTTTTACAGAAACCCCACTCAGTTAGATTTCACGTATTTGCTAAATTGTAAATGTAGGTATTGGCATTCTGTTATTAGTTAGTGCTGATTGTGGTCTGTGACAAGATCATTTTTTTTACAAATGAAGTGTATGGTAGGAAGCTGTAGATTAGAAACAGCAAAATACTTTAAAGTCAGCTTTTCTCCTGTATGTGGTATGGCACGAAAGCAATAGGATGACAGTGACTATTCCAGCTACACATTTGATTTCATTTTACAATGGTTCACTGCACTACACATTTAGTGTATCAAACTTTTTCAAATAAACCAAATATTCTCCAAATGCAATAACTCACACATACATATTTTATACTTTATTAAAAAGACACTTCACATTTGTAACAAAAAAAAAAATGAAAGCCACGTCACAGAGCAAAATCAGCCCTAACTCCCAGTTCCTTCTAGTAGAATGATGATACCTACATTTACAGTTTAGCAAATACCTGAGAGCTGAGTAGATGTTCTGTAAGAAAACAGCTACAGTCTTTACTAATTATTGCATTGATAATCTGGGGCAATTTCTATGCTTTTTATTGTTGTGTGTAGTTTGATAAAATAACATTTTAAAATGAAAACACTTACTACTGCTAGCTAGACCTGACACACACTGAAAACACAAATAATGAATTAGAGCTATTTAGCAGCTGTTTTCTGTGCACATGCTGAATCTAAGGGCCTGGCTACATCACTGTCACATGAGACAGGGTGCACCGTATGATAAAGAAAGCCAATAAACCGATTGTGATGGAGATCCCCAGGGGTTGTAAAATTAACATACAGCTAGCAGGCTGATTTAGCAAAAACTTCTAATAGCAGACAGAGGGAAGGACACACTAGGATTTAACATACATATCAAAACACTCTGCATAACACATGTTTTTTGCAAATTCTGGGTGGACTACTCCTTCAAGAGCCTTAAACTAATGTACTATACTGCCTCCCTAGTTACAGCAGTCATCTGTTTTATGGTTCATGACGTTGGTGTAGTAAACATACTAACATACAACAATGCCAGCAGAATAGGTATAGTGGGCTTTTGTGTCTACTCATTTGGTCAGTCCCCACCCTGGGAGCTGACCTTGCTGCACCCCCCCCACCCTCTCGGACTTCTCTGTTTTCAGTCCAGGGCATTCCCGCTTCATTGGACTTTGCTTCCACAACCCTTCCCCTGTACCTGTCCCACCCCCTCTTGAATCCCTCCACAGTCTCTGCCTCCACCAGTCCCTTGGGCAGTACATTCTATGGTTCCACCACCCTCTCACTGAAGTAGCATCTCCTCCTTTCTCCCCTGAGTATCCCCCCTCCAGCTTCCACCCATGCACTCTAGTTGCCCCTCCTTCCTTCAGAGCACCATGACTTTGCCACCCCTGTTTACCCCTTCATGTACTTGAAGACCTCTATCATGTCCCCCTGTCCCTTCTCTCTTCCAACATGTATATATTCAGCTTTTTGAGACTCTCCCCGAGGTCCTTTTCCCCAAACCCCATACAATTTTTCTTTGCCTTTCTCCAGACCCTCTCCAGCAGTTCAATGTCTCTCTTTAAGTGTGGTCTCCAAAACTGCATGCAGTACTCAAAGTGTGGCCTCACCAAGCAGTTATACAGAGGGAGCATCACTTTCCTTCTTCTGGAGTGATCCCCCTAGTGATGCATCCCAGCATCATGACCTTAGCTGCTGCCCTCCTACAAGTCTCTGAGTTGTTCATCTTGACATCCACCACCACCCCGAGGTCCCTCTCAGCCATACAGCTATAGCAGCAGTACATTGCATAGCAGATATAAAATGTCAATAAGCAGGTCATGCAACAGATGTGCTGTGCAGTTACTGAAGCAAGAAATGTATAGCTGTCATTTTTTACATCTTGTTCAAAATGTGTTTTTGCACCTGTGGTGCCAAATAGCACAGTCTCTGTGAAAAATCTCCTTTCTAATGAACTGATAGTGTCACTGTTCATGCGGGGGAGGGGCACAAAAAGTCCATGCTGAAAACTTGGAGTGAAAATACCAAGAAACACCCAGGACATTAGGGTTTCTGATCCATAACACCCTGCACTGTAGGGACTGACAGGCATCAGGGATTGTCAACAGTAATGCTCATGCCTTTCTGCCCCCACCCACATTGCAGCCAGTGACAGGTATCGAGGTGTGCCTTTGACTCTTCAGCTCCAAAGTTAACTCCATTCTCTTATGCTGTACCCATTTCAGCATATTTCTGCATGGAATGGGGTGAGCATAAAGTATGAAAACCCCAAGGCACATCTCAACTCTTGTCTTTGTCTGAAGGGTAGGGTGAGGTGAAATGACATGAATGTTATAGCCAATTACCCAAAGGCACACCCCAATGCCTGTCCATGTCTGTGGGGTGGGGGTGGGGTTGGTGTCACTTCAGTACTTCACTGCCATTCCTATTCTGCCTGTCTGTCTGTGTCTCTTGCTCTCTGTCTATATATTTATGTAATTACAGTAGGTATGTATCGCTATTTTTACCTATTTCTAAAACAAACCTGCATATCACATTTGCCTGCACTCTGAGCACATACTTATGAAACTGTGCATATTTGTACTTCACTTGTGCGTAGACCTCATACTTTCCTAATATTCCCATTATCACATGCATAACTACCTTGCCCTTATCAAAAATGCCCCCTCTGAAAGTTAATATCACATTTTTTCTAACAGTCCATCATCATTACACCTGACTTCCTAACATCAACACATTGCTTAACTATAACTTACATCACCTCATAGACAAAAACCCTGTTCCTCTTAAAAAAATTAAAAACAAATGTGTAAATAATTCCATGGCTGAATATATGCCAGCCATTACTTTTTCATGTACTACCACCTTCTGTACCATCATGGGGATTTGCATATGTTTCCCCTGATGCTTTACATTATTAGGATATGTGCAATTGTGTTTTCTTTAAAATTTGTCTGTCTGGCCAATATCATCTGGGATAACACATACATCAGTGGCATTTGCTCTGGGGTTCTTTTGTAAGCTTTCAATTCCTTCCATTAAAATGTACACCTCCATATATTGTCCTAATAATGTGTATGCCTTCCTTAGAACAGAAACCAAAACAAATCTTACTACTTACAAATCATTGTGTTGTTTTTCCATACCTCCTTAAAATTTCACACAAATTCACTAACTTCATTAAGCAGCCATGGTGTATCTGACCAAATCTTGTTATTAAGGCTGCTTGGTGTAAGCTGGGAGCTCAAGAGTAGGTCTAGCTGAAGTAAGAAAAATTTCCTAGGAAACTGTGGACAACATTCAAATGTCCTCTGTCAATGCCTGTCTGCCCACAGATATCCCCATAGATATGGTATGGTATGTAAGGAAGCCTTATTTGTGGGCTCTGTGGGTGGGCTGTTGCACATTAGGTGTAGGCAAAGACTCTGTGAAATGTCACTTTGTAGAATCTGGCAGAAAAGTTTCACTGGAATTGCTGCCCTGGAGAAAAAAAACAAAAAAAAATCCCCCTCTGTTGAACTCCCAAACCCACCCTTTTTTCCCATCCCAGACCTGACCATCATAGATGATTATTTAATAGTACCCCCTTCTTCCACCAATATTCAATAAGATGCACCCACATACCCTGTACCCACTGTACCACCTCACCAACCCTATGGAAAAGTTATGTTACACCAGCAGCTCATTTCACTTCACTTGGTGAGAGAAGCGTTTGTGCTGGCCACTGTCCTCCTCTCCCTGAAATTTCTTTTTCATATCCTTTGGGTCGGTGACAAATGGGGGGGGGTGCTGATTGAGTGGGCTGTAGATGAGGTTACTTATTCAACAAGTAAAGTGAAGTAAAATGTGCTGCTGTAATGTAATCTGCAATGGGTTGGAGGGAGGGAGGGTGCAGACTGTGAGTGCTTCTTCCTGAGTGCTTGAGGGAAATGAGTACTATAAAATAGCCATTTATGATGGTCAGGTCTGGTTGAGAAGATGAAGGGTTGGGTATTTGGGTTCTACAGTGGGTGGGGGAGGGAATTTGTTTTTTGAATTTTTGGTATTTCACCCCACAAATTGTTGGCAAACTACCAACTTCATGCTGCCAATGCATAGAGCAAAATGTGACACTTCACCAACAATTTGCCAGCAAAGTAAAACTCTGCAACACTCCTATTGTGCAGTCACATGCCATGTGTGTGTGTGTGTGTGTGTGTATGTGTAAAGACATATGTAAGGAAAAACACTCTATAAGGTGTCCAGGCATGGTCTGATACATGGATGACTCAGGTGCATTGTGAGACATGAGGCATATGCCAAGTGCCATCAACCACCCAAGAAGTCCATATATCAGCACACCAGGACACCTCAGAGAGTGTTATTCCACTTATAAAATTGGATATAAATAGATTTGTGGAGTGTAAACAATCATTTAGTGTTGAACTGTCCTGGCATGGTCGGATAACCACACTGTCAGGTGATGCTCAAGGCCAATCAGATTGCTATATATGTCTGTAGTAAATGTAAGTAATAAATCAGGACAGGGTGTGCATTAATGGATTTTATCAAATATATAGAGAAAGTAAAGGAAGCTGAGACAATGTTCCAGCCATGCTTTTTAATTTTACTATACTACACTAAATAATGAGATCCACTAGAAATGACCTGTTTACTTACAAGAATCCCTGAGCCACTGATCCAATGCAATATCTTAGCTATAGTTTTTTTTCATAGCAGGTGGTACCCTGTTTTCTTAAGCGGCTGAACACTGACAGTAAAGACACAAAAAAGAAGTATAAACAAAAGAAAAAATGAAAGGGAGAGAAAGAGAGAGAGAGAGAGACAGACAGACAGAGAGAGTGAGAGAGAGAGAGAGAGAAAGCAATGCCTTAAACTGGACCTGAACAGATGTCTTTCACCTGAGTCACTGATGATCTCTTGCTCTCGGTTCTGACTGGCAGAAATTGAGACCACTGGCATTTTTACAAACAATGCTACTGTAGATGGAAGTGTGCTACCAGCAAGACCACAGAGAAATCTTCATCTTGCTGGTGGCCTAGCAGTATTCCACAGTCACACTTTATAACAGTCAGGGAAGTGGGTGGGAGTCCCATGAACAAATGAATGAAAGAGAATGGTGCATGGGAGAGAAGAGACTGCACAAAATAAATAGACAAAGGGTGGTAGGCAAAACTTGGAAGGTAGTCTAGCTCTCTAGCACCTCTACTGACAATTAAGTCGATTGACTATTTTACTCCAAACACGAAAAACTTTTTATCCTTCTTATTTTTTTTAAAGTTACAATATTTCTGATCATACAGTCATTTTATAAGAGCAATAACACACTCTGAGATGTAGCTTATTCTGGATAAATGCACTTCTAGGGGCAGTAAGGTACTCTACCTGTGGCCTCATGCCTCACTACACCCCTAGGCATGCATTTATCTAGAATAAACCACACCCCATCATGTGATATTGTTTACTTAATGCATGCCCAAGGGGTATAATAAGGCACAGGGTTGAAGGATGAGTTTCCTTATGCCACTGGGAAGTGCATTAATATCCTTTAATACATACCCGGGAGTGGCTTATTACACTTATAAAATGACTTACTGGTAATTCGAGTTAATGTAAAAAAGAAAATTTCTAACTGAATAAAATTAGCTAAATACATATAACATGAAAAAACATTATTTCATTTTGTAAGGAAAAAGTCCCTGTTTTTTACTGTAGTTTGGATGAAGTATTGCAGTAAGCCAATGCTAAAGCTAGCAGGTGATGCTGTGAGTAAGCCTTTTTCTCTGGCAAGTTCAACAATGTGAGCTGCTGTTTGTCCTAAGAGCAAGTGCTTGGTGTGGTTTGCTCAACCCCCCCACCCTACTATACATAGAGAGGAGACAGTCCTCTGACTCACCTCCCCTTTTTGTTCTGTAGAACAGGGTCCCCCCATGAACATAATGCAGTCTTATGTGCTTTGTTTATGGCTGCCTGTCAGGCAGCGCTACTCCACCTGTATTGTGAGATGGTGGTTCAGTATTAGCACCTCTGCCACCCTTGGTCAACTGTGCACTGCTTCCAGTCCCCAGTTCTGGTCTGTTTAGAGTCACATTGTCTGTCTAATTGTCCTGCCGGTAAACCGGGTGAAACTTACTAACGCGTCATCAGAGGAGGAGGGGCTGCAACATACAAAGCTCACGCTGCACAGAACTGTTTTCTTTAGATATAGCTGAGGCTGCTTAACACCTGCCAGCTCTGAAAAGAACTATCCAGCTATGTTTTAACTGTTTTGCTGTGCTACTGTGAGGTAGTGAAGCTGTTTCAATCTGCCCAATTGTCCTGCCGGTAAACCGGGTGAAATTTACTAATGCGTCATCAGAGGAGGAGGGGCTGCAACATACAAAGCTCGTGCTGCAAGAGCGTGGCAGCGCAAGCTGAATGGCGCGAGTGCCACTCGGTAACAGAAAAAAGGTATTTTAAATCAATCCTGTAGAAACAAGCAGGACTTTTATAAAGTTTTAACAAAGATTTTTGGGGCACTTTTGTTAAAATGGGACAGTCTGACCTATAGATACCTTTTAAATTGCTAGGATAAAGTATCCTTTAATATCTAAAGTTATAAAAACAAGTCAATATACTTCTAAAAGCTAATCTGTTGAAATAGTGATAACTGTATTATAAGATCTGTGATTTTAGTGTCTCTTTGTTCTTAAAGATAATTGAAACAAAAATTAAAATGAAGAGTAGTTTTGCTAGTTTGATGGTTGTGTTGATGGGAGTAATTTGCTTAATGCAATTTTGTAAATTAGCTACATTTACATCTGCAGAGAGCAAAACCAGGGTGTTTCTGAATGTTTATCAAATTGAAATAAAGCAATTAAGAACAAAAAATCAGATGAGAGGGAGAAATCCGTTTAATTTGATTAAACAGCAGATTCAGAGCGGTTTTCGGTTTCTTCCCTGTAGAAATGTTCCTTCAACTCACCAGATGTTTTTGATATCCCTGGTTCTTTGTGGGGATACTGAAACAAACCCAGGGCCTGAGGAAGGGACCATAAAGCCAATGTTAGATAATGCTAGAAGCTTAATTAAAAAAATGGACCTCCTCAGAGCTTCGGTTGAATTGGAAAAGCCAGATATTGCTATTGTAACAGAAACTTGGTTAAAAAAAAGATATTCCTCAATCTGAAATTGAACTTACTGAATTTTATTGTGTTAGACAAGATCAAGGGTCATGGGGGGGAGGGGTCATGATATATATTAGACATAATTTGGGTCCTTCTGAGGTAATATATACAGGAAAAATAGAAGGAATTGAATGTTTGTTACTGAAATTCCACATGATTAATCTTACTGTGGGAGTTATTTATTCTCCTCCTAAGATTAATACTAGGTTTTTTGAAAAATTTTCACATATTATTGGGGAATGTATAGGTCAAACTAATGTGATAATAATGGGTGATTTTAATGCTGCTTGGGGTTGCCCAAGGGGTCGGACTTTGGAAAATTCTATGAAATGTTTAAATCTGGTGCAGATAATTGATGTTTCTACAAGGAAAGGGAAATTAGCAAGTAAAGGTAGCATATTAGATTTGTGCTTTGTATCCCCTGAATTGACTGTATTAAACAAAGGAGTTGGGGAACCAAATCTGGGGGATCATAATGTAATTAGTTGTGTTATAAACTTGGGAGTTAAAAAAGTTCCAAAAATGAAAACATTGATTAAATATAAAAGAAGTTATGTAAAATTTAATAAGCAGTTATTTCGAAAGCATCTGCAGGGATTACCATGGCATAGAATGTTCCTAATACCTGACCTAAATTTAGCAGTACAGGAATTTACACAAATGTTTATTGCGACATGTGACCAATTTGCTCCTTGGAGGAAAGTAAATCGGAAGCAGAATCATTTGCCCTGGGTGACTCCTACCATAAGGAAGTTAATTAGGGTAAAAAATCAACTTTGGAAAAAAGCTAATAAGACTTTGAAAATTGAAGTATGGGATAGCTTTAAAAAAGTAAGAAATAGGGTCATTCATGAAATTAGGAAATCAAAAGTTAACTATTATAAACAAAGGATAAATGAATCAACTGATCCAAAGAAATATTGGTCTCTGATAAAGAGTCTTACAAATCCTGGTCAAAATCAAAAAGCAATAAAACTGAGACAAAATGGGTCTATTTTTGAAGCAGAAAAAGTGGTGGAAATGTTAAACCAATATTTTATTGAACTTCCAGATTTGGATACAGGAATCGAAACCAAAAAGAATAGTGAGCAATTTACTGATTTAAATAAAAAATGTGAAAATCAGAAGGAAAACCAAACACCAATGTTTCGGCTTAAAGTAGTGACTACTTCCGAAGTGCACAAAATAAAAAGTAATTTAAAGATAAATAAGACTTGTGGTCCCAAAGAGATAGAAAATAGACTTTTGAAGGAAGCTGTACAAGAAATAGCACCCATTTTGAGTGGTATATTCAACTGGAGTTTAAGGGAGGCAACTTTTTCCCTCAATATGGAAGCAAGCAAAAATAATTCTCATAGATAAAGGGGGTGACCCAATGGCCACATCAAATTATAGTCCCATAGCACTCTTATCAACTGTCTCAAAAATTTTGGAGAAAATTGTTCATGGACAACTAATGCAGTATTTGGAGAAATATCAGAAAATAACCCCGTTTCAGTCAGGTTTTAGACAGGGTAGGTCCACGGATATTGCACTCACGGACTTCCTAGACTTAGTTACTACTCCCTTGGGGAAGGGGAGGTCGGTGGGAGTGATATATGTGGACCTATCAAAAGCTTTTGATTTGGTGAACCATTGTACTTTGATTAAAAAATTGAAGAGCATGGGAATAGAGGAAGAGACATGTGGATGGTTTACATCATATTTAGATAAGAGAACTCAATTTACTATAGCAAATGATTATAAGTCTGGTTTGGATTATGTGACAAGGGGGGGTACCCCAGGGTTCAATCCTGGGGGCCCCTCTTGTTTTTGGTTTATTTGAATGATCTACCGAGAGTGATAAAAAATTCACAAGTTAGGCTTTATGCGGACAACACAGTTCTGATAGCATCAGGTAAAAATCTAGATGAAAGTGTACAAAAATTACAAGGTGATTTCATATTAATGCAGAAGTTCTTTTCTTCACTTGGACTCCTGATCAATAGCAAAAAGACACAAACTATGTACTTTGGTAGTGAGAAGAAAAATCAAATGTCTCCAAAATTAATAATTAAGACTCAGGAAGGAAATATTCTAGAACAAACACAAGTATACAAATATTTGGGTATTTATATTGATCAAGGTTTAAATTCTGAACGACATATAACAGAATTAAAAAAACAAATTCAAAATTAGGGGTCATAAGAAGGATTTCAAATTGCTCAACAAAAGAAATGCGATTGAACATAGCTAATCAATTAATATTACCAGTTATTGATTATGGGAGCTATATTTATAGACATACTTCTAAAAAACAGCTACATTATTTGGATGTCCTTTACAATAAAATAGCAAGATTTGTACTAAAATGTGATATTGGCATCCATCATTGTGATATGTATACAGAATTAGGTTGGAATTCATTAAATCAGAGAGTTGAGAGAAACTGGCTGAACCAGATAAAAGGATTATTTATAAATGTTCCACAGCATTACTTGATAAAAAAAATTAATAAAACCTGATCATGGACTAAATCTATGGAAACAAGGTGCTAGAGACTTTTTGGTTCCAAAAATAAAAAATAGTTTTGGTAACATGACTTTTCAATATAAAGTCTCAACAAGCTGGAATAGTCTTCCCTCTTATTTTAGGGACCCAGATTTGTCCTTTTTAGAATATAAAACTGCAGTAAAACATGAATTATGTTATAGATGTTTGTGTAATAGGTAGCTATAAGTACAAGTGGTTTGATTATGTTTAGTATTGCGGATGTAATGTGTGTGAGTGTTATGTATATTTGAAAGTTATGTATTTTGTATGTTTTGTGACTATTTAAACATTTTGTACAACACAGGACTGCCTTGTAAATAGGGATTCTTTGAACCCTAATGGCAAAATTTCTGTATAAATAAAATTTTGCTTACTTACTTACTTACATGTCAGGGTAGCACCACTCTGCCCATATTATGAGATGGCAGCTCACTGTTGTGGTGCTCCCACCACACTCGGTCTGCCCTGTGAAGCTTCAAGTCAGCAGAATGGCCTTTGGTAAAATCTTCTGTCCCTCTCTGCTCAGTACAGTGCTGCTTCATCTGTTTGTGGTTTACATGGTGGCTTGGTAACACAATGTGTCTCACTATGATTGCCTGCTCTCTCCATTTTGTCAGCTGAGAAACTGAAGCATCAAAAGAAGACAAGATGCTACCAAGTTCGTGAGCGAATGAATGAAATAAATGAATGGACAGTTTATTGAAATTTAAACTCAAGAAGGGATTCCTTGTTGTGTTGGAGCAGAGTGTTAGTGGGAGATGCAGAATAGACAGTGTATGTTTAGGCAGAGGCCACCAAGGTTCCTTTAAGTCTGGATAGTGTAGAAATTTTTTAAGGTGCTATGATGCTGGTATTGCATTTTGTTTATGAAAATGTGGTGTTTAGTTTGCAAGTTTTTAATTTGAAAAAAATTGTAGTTCTAAAGGCTAGGATTTTCAATGTGGCAGTGGATTTTTTTTTACTTTTTGTTTGGAGGTTTAGTGATAATGGGCCTGATATTCAAAACTTGTACTGGATGCAAACCGTTTGCACCTGGTTTGTGCCAGGTTTGTGCAGATCCGCTATATTCAAAAGGCTAAATAGCACAGGCAACCTGCATTAGTGCTGGGCAAAAGTGTAATGTATGCAAAGAGCAAAAGAGGGTGTGTGTACATGAATATAGGCACACGTTATCTAGCATTATGCCATGCAGTGGTGTTGCTACTTAATATGACACTTTAAGTGAGTGCAAATTACAACAGGAAAAGGTAGTCTTAACTTCATGCAAACCAAGGTTGGGGGCATGGGCACAGTAGCAACAGGGAACAAGGCTGTCTGCAGCCAATGAGGAGGCAGTGTGGGCAGACTGCCTCCCTAGGCCACTCCATATGCACAGGCACCCAAACTGTGGAATACAATGCAGTTATATTGCTTAGAAGCCAACCAGCCAGTCAGTGATAGAACTAAGCTGAAACAGCACTTGCAAAAGTAATGGTTTGCAATGTGACAATATGTTGCACAGTGTGAATTGTGTGTTGTGTTAGTGGTCTGTGATCAGTGTACTCTGTATCACCCCAGCTGCACATGTTGTGGTTCTGGGAGGTGTCTGGCACTGTGCCTCGGCCCAGTGTACTTACCCCGACAACAAGGTGATAAATAAACATAGACAGGCACAAGACAGTATAAACATGCCACACACAGATAGCACCTCCTATGTTGCCATCATCTGCCACCAACCCCAACTATGCCAGGCATTAATTGGTGACCCAGCACCCAGTGGACACCATGGTAGTGTGTCCATACAGCACACACCTGCAGACCACCATTCAGTGGACACCAACAGAATCCAACACAGATGTGCAGCACTGGGGGTATGGAGGTTGTTGAGAAGAAGGTGTATAGGTGGCCAGTCTGCACCACAGACTGGGTACTGCCACAAGGCTGGGACAATCCATGCAGTGCAAATGGTCCAGTGTAGGGAATACCCCAACACCAGTGTGCCTGTCTGATGGTATGTGCCCCCCCAGCCATGTACTGCACATCTGTACAGACACCATAACACACATAGCCAGCCATGTATATGTCACTTGAGTATCCCATGGCGGTGGTCCAGCATCTGTGGGTCACACAACAGCATAACAGTAATGTCCACTGTCAGTACACACCTGCAAGATGGGTCTGTCACTGTGTAAAGTGCAGCAATCATTGATGCCCTACACACCATAGGCATTGCTGTGTCCCTCACACTACTGGTCCCCTTGTTACTGTAGTGTCTGCTGTGCACTGTAGCAGGAACTACAGTTTGACTATTGCATGCCACACCACCACCTGTGCCTGTGATGTGTAGTCCCCTGGGGCACAATATTCTATGCGGTTCTGTACAGATGTAGCCTGCAGCTACCACCATGCACTTCCAGACTGCCATACAGGTGGAGCTGTGGGCAGACCCAGCCATCCCCTGTACCTCCAGACTGCCCTACAGGTGGAGTTGTGGGATTCTGCAATGGCGCTAGGCAAACTGTATGCAAATCAGCCCATAATGAGATGCTAATCTGGATGTTTGCCCTCAGACTGCCTAAGTAGGCTCATTTCCATGTCACTTTTGAATATAGCAAATGTTTGCCCCGGGCAAATGTGATAGCACTGGGCAAATGTCTTAGCTCCATGCAAAACCTGTGCAAATGTGTCTATGCCACACAAATGTTTTGGAAACAGTACATTTCTGTAGAATTTCATATGCGCTGATGCTTGCAGCTTTAATGGATCCAATCCTTTGCTAGCACACACATTGGCCACATAGTTCACCTTTACCTTCCTTCACGTCGCTGTGCACTGGGCTGCTGTTGTGGTTTGCACTTCCTGGTTGCTATATTCAGAGTTCTCTTATTTCCCAGGCTATTTTTGCACTGCACTCCCAGATCAGTTTGCCTGGCTTCCTTAGCATGCTATATTCAGCAGGTTTAGCACGGGGGCTATCCATTTTGAAAATAGCGGGCTATTGGTAGTGGTAATTTAGCCCTGGGCAAAATTTTGAATGTCTGGCCCATTGTGTAGTAAGCAGTTTTTTTGGGGGGAGGAAGAGGAGACTTGGCAGCAGACCAAGCATTTATAGAGATTTTATGTATGGTTAGCTGACATCTCTCGACCAATGAAATTAGTAGATTTTTTTCCTTGTTATGTTATTGTACTGGTGCAGTAACATCAGTGTAGTTAGGGTTGAGTGACAAGTTCTACAGTATGTTAAACCCCTAACTTTGCACCGTAATAGCTTTTGGCATGGTTCATTGCAATTTCCTGAAATTTGGCATGCGTTGTATAGGAGGCAAGGTCTAAATATGTGGAAAGTTGTTTTTTTGTTTTCATTCTTAACTCTGTATTGAAATTTTTGAAGAGATAACCAACAACATTAATACAGATAATATAAAACAAGGGATAGATTGGAGTTGAAGAAAACAGCCCTCAAAATCTCCTCCCCCCCTTACCCTCCCTCCACCCCAATAATAAAAAAACTGAACTTATCAAGTAAAATTCTTATCAATACATCATATTACCATCTATTACTGGTTCAAATAAAACATTTAGATAGTGGATCAAGCAAATCCAAAAGGTAGATGAGTACTGGAACAAATTAACATACATTAATACCTTGGTAATGGACATATGAGGGCCTGTGAAGCTGCCCTCCCCCCCCCCGAGACAAGCATGCAGACCAAGGAGATTCAGTTCCTTCGAATTGCTCCTCTATCCAAATTCGGGCCCCACTGATGCACTGCGTCAGCTCCCCACCGCCTCTGCCACCACCCTTGGTCAACTTGTGTTTATATAGGCTGCTCAGGCTGCTTGGTTGCTGATCTGAACCAATCAACCCACTTCTCCATCTGCAGCCTATATCCTGTCACCACTTGAGGCAGCCCCGATTTGTTTTCTTTTTTCTCTCCCCTATTACTGGCTATTTCTTACCCTGCCACCTCCCTCCTCTTCACCATGCTCCTTTTTGTACTTAATCTCTCTTCTGCATTGTGCCCTGTGCTCTTTCTCCCTCCACTAACTTTTACTTTGAATCAAGCTCCTGGAGCCACTGACTACCCTAGGGTGGACTGGCAGCCTTCCCCCTCCATACATCTCACCTGGTACCCAGAGACTCCAGTGAAGCTCCCTAGGGAGGATTCCATCTACACTGTGGCACCACCCCTCCCAGATAATGGGACCTACCCCCTGCCCTCCCTTACTACCTGCTACTATGACCACTGCCACAGATGGACCATGCTCAGTATGCCTTTATTTCTCCGGGAGCTTCACCCCTTGAAACCGTTGCATCCTTTGACCCCCTCTCTTCACACCCTCTCCTCCTGACTGCCCCCTGCACTCTATCTCTCCCTATACCCTCCCTTTCCAACACACCTGGATCCCCTGCACGCATAGCTCATCATCACAAAAAATTGGCCTGGAACTCCATTCTCAGGTCCCTCTTCCTTCTCCTCCTCCTTATATCTGGCAATATCCAACCAAACCCTGGCCCGCTTGCAACCTCTATGCCAAACCACACCTCTATCAGTGTGCTTCGCTTTGCCAGCCTCAATGTCTGTAGCCTACTGAAAAAGTGGGACTCATATCAGGGATGGGTCCTCCAGCACCAGCCTGATGTCATTGCCTTAAATGAAACCTGGCTCTCCCCTCTGACTCCTGATTCAGTGGTAGCCCTGCCTGGGTTCAACCTCTTCCAAGCTGATCGGCAGGGAAAATGTGGGGGGAGGTTGCGCCATCTATGTTAAAGACTCAGAACATGTCCAGCTACTCCCCCCCCAGCTGGTACCTGGACCACAAGCCCTTACACTCAAACTTGCCCTGGGTCACTCTCAAACCCCCTTTCTTATCATGGCAGCTTACATTCCTCCCAGAGACCAGAAAGCAGCCTTCCACTTGGTTCTGGCCTATCTTGCCACCCTCCTGCGACAAAATGAAAAAATTATTCTTGGTGACTTCAAAGTCAACTGGCTGGCTAAGACCACCACCCTGCTTATAGACGCAGCTACAGCCCAAGACCTCACACAAGTCATCCCTGCTCCCACATGTCGGGACCCTTGTACCGGATCTTAATCCCTACTGGACCTGGTCTTCACCAACTGACCTTATAAAATCACTAGCACCTCTGTGCTACCAAATACACTTAGTGACCACTCCCCAGTTCTCTGCACCTGGCCCTGCAAAGTGCCCAAGACACCTACCAAGATAATCTTCCAATGCAAACTTGGCCCTAGTAAACTTACCCTCCTAAAATCTCATCTCAGATCACTGGACTGGTCCTTCTTAACTAATACCCTCGACCCTGACCTAGCCCTCGACCTTTTCATTCACACCTTCAACACCATCTGTGACAAGTTTGCCCCACTTACCAAAAGGATGGTCAAAGGCAACCCTGTCCCCTGGATCACCGACCACCTCTTGCCTTGATACACACTCGTGACTCACTATGGCACCTCTTCAATGAGGCTGGTCTTCCAGCTGATAGGCAGAGGTATAGAGAGGCCTGAAACGAATGCACATGGGCAATATGCAAAGCCAATGCCAAAGCTGAACACTATAAATCCTCTTTAACCACTGCCTAGGGCACAGGGTGTAAATTCTGGAATAATATCAAGGAAATAGGTGGCAAAGACCCCAACCCGCCCAACCAGATAGAGTTGTTGATGGGCACCTGACCTCTATCCCCTCCCGTTAGGCTTCTGAAGAAGGACTGGTTTGTCTGAAAGCTAGAGCACTTGGTTCTGGTTGTTACATCTATGTTGGTCCATTAAAAGGTATCAAATCATTTGCTTCTGGATCTGTTCTTGTAAGGACAAATAAGGCTAATACTAAATCTAGATTTCAGCAGAAAAGGGAGAAACAAAGGTTTCTGCTGATTGGGAAGCTAGTTTGGGACCTGCATATTGACTTAAATAGACTTTATAAGCATATGGAGAAAAGGGTTTAAAATTCGGATCATTTAAATTTTTAAAAAATGATTCAAATTCAGCCATACTATGCTCAGGGTTAGATTTAACTGAGCTATCTTTCTCTGATACAGTTGAGGTGATGTATCTGTTACAGTAGAGATTATTAAGTCTGCTTGCTAGCAGTCTAGAAGGCTTCTCCCCTTTGTCTAAATAAAATGCTTTAGTCTTAAGCAGTAGGTATTCCACATTCTCTCTTGTTAGGTTTGCATACGAGTCCTTTAATGTTTGCAAGGTAGCCAAGTCATTATTTAGAGTGGAAGAATCTTTGGCTTCCAGATGTCTCATTGCCTCCAGAGTTTCTGTTATTTTAGCTTGTCTTTGCTTTTTATACTTAGAGGCCAATCTAATAAAGTGGTCCCTAATAAAGCATTTAAATGTAGCTCAAATATAGTCCAATGTAATGACTGATCAAGAGTTAGAAAGACAAAAAGAATCTATTTCTTTTTTGATATAATTGACTACAAAGTTTTGTTTTAATAACTGATAAAAAATATATAAAAATATGTATTTAGACAACCCCCCCCAAACAAACAAACACCTGAGCCTAGCTAAATCGGACTACCTTAGCATGATTTTAGTGTTTGTCTTTTTAAACAAATGCCCAGAAATACCTTTTCTGGACACCTCAGAATCCAGGGTGCCCGACTTAGTGAGAGGAACCATTCTCCCAAATGTTCTGTACTTTAAATGTTTGGAAGTTTAAACAGTAAAAAGAAAATGGTGGCCATAACAAAAAAGGATTTTTTTCTCATGAAAAAGGATTGACCCCATATGATAAAGTATCCTTTTTCGTATGGACCAAATTGTCTTTTCATTCCAAGCAGTTATCCAAAGACTGTACTAAGGATGCTCAGAACTGAAATTTTTAAATTTAATAACTTTTGGACTGATTAATATTTCTTCACCAAAACAGTGAAATCCACAACTGCAAGCCAAGCCCTTTTTACCCTGAAAATTTTAGAGTAAAATTCCAAACCATCTGGGAACAAGGTGATGACAAAAAATAGCAAAAAACAGCAATGTTTTACATTTGTTTCACTATCCATGTCTCGGAATTTGCACATCTGACCAGAACAAAGCTTGCATATATCAAGAGTGCTATCCCTGAGACCACAATGACAGTTTATGTAAATCCATTGAATGGTTGTGAAGATATTAAAATGCAAAATTTGTGGTTTAACATAGAAACCCCTGCTCAACCCTAAATATAAAGGCACTACTGCACCACTCTATATCTATATCTATATCTATATCTATATCTATATCTATATCTATATCTATATCTATATCTATATCTATATCTATATCTAATAGGGGTTCAGTCATGCCCCTATAGATAGGGTTAAGTAGGCACTTTAATGTTAAAACCCAAATTTTGTACTTTAATAACTTCACAACCATTCAACAATTTTGCATGAGAATTTGCGTGCACGGTCTCATAGGATAGGTCTCTGGATGCACTGAGTTTTGTTCCTGTCAGATATGTGGTTTCTGAGTTCCGGAGAGTGCAAAAAGTGATTTTTCAAGTGTGTTCTGCTGTTTCTAAGCAGTTTTTCTTTGAACTTGCCTACAGCCCAGACAGTTTGGAATTTTAGTCTGAAATGTTCAGGGTACACAGAGGCTTGGCCACAGATGTGTCTTTTGCTGTTTTGGTGAAAAAATATTAATCCATTTCAAAGTTATTTAATTTTTAAATTACTGTTCTGAGCATGCTCTGTAAGCATTCAGACAGCTGTATGAAATGAAAAAGGAATCCTTTCTCATATGGGGATCATTCTTTTTTCATTTGCCGCCATCTTGCTTTCCTTCTAAAAAAAATATATATATTTCAAAAGCCACAAAAATGACAGCCTAGAGAGAGAGAGAGACTATCTAATCTCTCTGGCTCATTGAGACCCTGTTAGGTGGATTCTGCACTTAAGTGTTGGAAAAATCACCCCTAAGTGTGTCTTTTGTTAAATTTTATATCCTTTTTCAAGATTCGTTTCCACTTTTTCCATAAGTCCTTTTTCATTCATACAAAAAAGAATCCCTTCATATGGAAAAAGATTTTGGATACACAGTCCCTCAGGAAGTTTGAGATTACCCCTTTTTTAATTAAATAAGTTGCAAAAAATCCTGTCATCTGATTAATATAGACCATTATTATGTATATGGAACCACTGCAAAAAGTACACTCGTAAGTGTGCAATTGATTTTTTTGTATGCACATTTGTAATGTGTCCCTATTTAACTCTTATTGCAGTTAGTTATACCAGTATAAGGATCCCTTACATAGATTCTGGTCATTTCTGCTGCCATGGCTCACCTGCTCATCTCCATACCCCTCTATATCATTTAATGGAAGTAAGGGATGAGTGCCCTGTGTTAGTGAAATGGGTATTTATTGTGTGAGTTGGGAGAGGTACCATTGCCCTGTGATTACTTTATGTGGAATGCTGTAAGTCCATGGAGTTTAGGTTGAAATGGGAAGTATAAGCTGACCACCTTTTAATCAAGTGAACCATAGTAACTGTATGATTTGGGAGCTGTACCACAGACCCTGCACTTACTGATGTAATTCATTGGAGTTCAGGCTGAAACAAGAAATTTGAGTTGCCTGCCTTTTAATCAAATGAACTGTAAAAAAATCCTGACATCTGATTAAGATGGGCCATTAATATATGCATGCAACTTCTGTGAATACATATACATTTTATTGTGTAATTGATTATGTGAATACACTCTTTTGTAATGTGTCCTTTTTTAATTCATTTTTATTGCATCTCTGTTCACGTGTGTGGGATCCTTACACAGATTCTCATTCCTCCAGTTACCATGCCTCACTCCCCCCCACCCCAACTTCACTCTCTTCCATTTGTACACTATCTAGTGGCCCATTTAGATGAAAGTGATGTATTAAACTTTTGTGCTTGCATAAAACTGCTGGAGAAATTTACTTGTGGTCCTGTATTTCTGGGTTATTTTTTCAGGTTATTTGCCATGCCATGGAGACAGCTTCATTCATATGGATGGAAATATGAAAGATTCAGGGACTGATTGAACAAAGGCGAAATCATTGGTTTATTGATTTTTAAGGACTCTAAAGGACTTTTCCTGTTCCTCCAGTTGCTGTGCCTCATACCTCACACCACCACCTCTGCTCTCTCACATTTGTAAACTATATAGTGACCCATTTACATGATAGTGATGTATGAACTGAAAAAAGATTATGCAGATGTAATGAAAATAGTGAATTAATGTAGTTTAAAATTGCTTTTCTACATAAGCCAACTAATTTGCATGTAAAACCCTTGTACCGAATGTAGCTAAACATTAAACTATAATGAACAGGTCAATAAGGACGGTGCCAGAAAACTTATACAAATGTCATTTCCAGCTTTCTCCCTTTTTGGAAGATTAATATTAATGAATACATGTCTGATATTTTTGTATATTCCTGTTTGTGGTATTATCTCTAGTTTATTATTTCTATTGCATTTGCATAAGCCTTTTACCAACATTTTTATTGCCCTTTATAGTATAGTTTTTGATCCCATCTGTGATGGTATTTGGCATGGCTTTATATGAAAACTAGGTGGCTTAGGGCCAGATATTCAAGACTTTGCACTGGGCACAAACTGTTTGCACCTGGTTTGCAGCGGGCTTGTGCGGGTCCGCTATATTTCAAAGGCCAAATAACATGGGCAAACTACATTAGTGCCAGGCAAAAGTATAATTTATGCAGGGGCCAAAAAGAGGTGCAGTGTACACGAATACAGGCGCAATGCTATATTCAGTGTATTAGCACTACACAAAGTGTTTTTCGCAACTTAGTGCAACACTTTGCATGGTACAAATTATCGCCCAAGAAAAGGTAGTCTTAACTCTGGGCAAACTGACTTTGAATGACTTTGTGTAGCTTTATGCAGCTTTGCATGACATAGAACCATGGGTTATGGAACTCTGTAATTCACAAGTGTGAATTCTGGAGTTTGCGAGGGTCTGTCAGCAGTGGTTTATTGATCCTAACCAATAAATATTAAACATAGAAAGAAATCAGACATGGAAAAAACATGCTATACATGGATGGCACCTCCAATGTTGCCATCATCTGCCACTGGTCCCAGCCATGCCAGGCATTAAGTGGTGACCCAGCACCCAGTGGACACCATGGCAGTGTGTCCATACAGCACACACCTGTAGACCACCCTTTAGTGGACATCAACAGAATCCAGCACACACATGCAGTACTGGGGCATGGAGGGTATTGAGGGGAGGGTGTACAGGTGGCACTCGACCCAGCAGTAGGTGATGGAGGAGACCAGGGTTCAAAACCCTGCTTGAGGGAATTTATATTTTGATTCTCATCTGTGCAGCCATGACTAAGCACCGCAGTCAGAGTTTTAACTTGCCCCTCTGTACACACCCCCTTGGAGTTAATTATAATTATTTTGGGAGTTGCTGGGGGTGAAGCCCCCATGTCGGGGTGTGTGGTGGGTGGATCCTCCCACAAAAATGAAAGAATCCATTTGGTGTGCAACACTGTTGTGCGGTCTGCATTATCTACTTCCACCGTGTTGCCGCACACTGTTTTCTGTGCACAGTGTTTTCTTGCATGGTTTCGTCTGTGACATTATGACCCCATGCCAATACCCTAGTGAAACTTTCCACATCTTGAGACTCTGATAGCCTGACCATGCATGCCTAATTTTGTGCTAATTCTTTAAAGGATGGCAGAGTTATTGAGGTGTAAAAAATTGGGTTTAACATTAAACAGCCTGCTCAACCCTAACTATAGTGGCACTATCACGCCACTATAATAGATATATTTATACATACACATACACATACACATACACATACACATACATATACACAAATCATTCAGAAAGTTATGAATGAAAGCTTACAGTACACACTGCAAGCCCTTTGGTCAACAGGGTCTACCAATGGCCTAACAGGAGTATTGTACACTGTTATTCACTGATAGCTCAGTTGGTGGGCAGCCATGGTGGTTTGTGGGTGGGTTAAGCTGGCCAACAACTTTCTGCCCACGCTGGGATGGGAGAGTGGGGTAGGGGTGCCTGAGTGGGTGGGGGAGATGGGGGTTCCACTAGATCACCAGGGATGCTTTGGACTTTGCTATCACAATGCGATCAGGTTGAGATGGGGATGGGGTACCACTAGACTACTAAGATCATGTATGGGAGTATTTAAACAAGTTTGGGGATATGGGCAGGGAGGGGGGTTCTACCAGGGCTACTAACAGAAGAATTTTAACATGATCAGGGATATGGTCAGGTAGGGGTGGGTTTCACTAGACTACCAGAGCTACTAATGGGAGAATTTTAACATGATCAGGGATACTGACAGGGAGAGAGGTTCCACTAGACTACCAGGGATTTATTTGGATGATGTTTCTGTTGAATGGGGATATGGGCAGGGAGGGGAGAAGACCACTAGACTTCTAGGGAAGGCAGACTGCCATGCTGCTGTCTGCAGTACTGCAGTCTGCCTGTGGGTGGACACCCACTTAGGTCTACTTTTTGTAGATGTAACTTTTGGAGGCACATCTTCAGACTTGCTCCAAAGATGCACCTCCAAGGTGGATTCTGAATAGGGATGCACCTCATATGCACTGGCATGCCCCTTCCAGATGTACCAAATACCATTATAGGTGGTGTTCAGTGTGTTGGAGATGGGCCAGCATATCCCAGATGCACCAACGCATCTCAGCCCTTTGTGAATCGTGGATGGGCGCTTCTCTGAGATGCGGCAGCACATCTCTTTTGTGAATCCCCCAACTGTACTATATCATACAATAATCTGAGTTTTGATTAGCTTTTTCTTTACTTTGTTTATAGACAGACAAAATGTTGCCATTCTCTTTATTGTCCATTCATCATTTATATGTAAAAGTATGTTTGTTAGTGTTATTTTATCAATGTTGTATGGCTCATCGAGGAAAGATTTTAACCAATAGGTTCTTTCCTTCAAATACCAGGAGCAGTGGCAGATAACATGAATCAAATCCTCAGTGCCTCCTACTGAGCATGTGTATTCAACCATAGGTATTCTATTGTACTAGGCATTCAAGATGCCGCTCTCAAACCTTTTAAATTTATATTGGGTGAAAAATCTTCTATGCTTTGATCTGTCAATATTTACAAATACGATTTGATGAAAGGGTGTGGATTTGGATAAGGGAGGGGCTGACCAGAAGCCCTCTACTCCAGATGAGGAGAGTAGCCTTCAAACCCAAGGGGGGAGGGGGGAAACAGACTGGGGGAGGAGGTTTCAGGAGGAGCAGAGGGAGGATGGAAGTATAAGGAACCTGGGTGGGGTTCGACAAAAGTGATCAGGGATAAGTGGTGGGGGTGGTGTTAATAAATGCCAGGAGTTTGGGAAACAAGTTGCCAGAGTTCCAGGCCATGCTGTTTGAGGGGGGGGTGGATGTGGCGGTGGTCACAGAAACGTATGCCAACAAAGACCATGACTGGGACCTAAACATGCAGGGTACACTATGCTTAGGAAGGATAGAAAGGAGGGAAGAGGGGTGGAGTGGCTATGTTCATTAGAGATGACATAGAAATTGCTAGGGTAGAAAAGGCAGAAGGAAATGTGGAGGCCTTAAGGGGCACCTTACGAACCCCAGGAGGAGGTAAGGTCAAGCTGGGTGTAGCATATAGGTTACCCGGGATGGGTGATATTCTGGAGGATGGTTTGCTGGACAACAACATTGCCCAGTGTGGACCAAAAGGGAAAGGAGTGGTGTTGATGGGGAACCTTAATATGCCAGGTACAAACTGGGGAACCATGTCTTCTAAGGTGGCCAAGGAGCAGATGCTGCTGGACGGCTTCCAGGATGTGTTCTTAACACAGCATGTGATGGAGCCCACAAGGAAGGGGCATGTCCAGGATGTGGTTCTGGCAGATGGGGATCTGGTAAGGGACCAGGCTGTAGAGGATCCCCTGACTGGGAGCAACCACAATACTGTCTGGTTCCAAATAAGCATGGGGGGAGAGATCTAGGACACTTGCAGTAGACTTCAGGGGGGCAGACTTTGTGGGCATGGGAAATATTCTCAAGGATCACTTGAATGGGATTACATCAATGACAAATGTGGAAAAGAGAAGGGAGGTCGTAAAACGGGGACTTCATGAGGCAGTCAGGACTTGCGTTAAGGTGAAATGTAAGGGAGCAAAGTCACATAAACCATGCTGGTGATCCAGTGAGGTTCAGGTAGCGGTCAGAGAAAAGAAGGTGGCCCACAAAAAATATAAAACAACAAGAGGGGATAGGTAAAAGGAAATGTACCATCTTACATCTAGAAAAGTCACCCAGATGGTGAGGGAGGCAAAGTCCAGTAAAGAGCAGCAGCTGGCACAGGGGATACATGGAGGGGGAAAAGGGGTTCTTCCGGTACATTGGGGAGTGGAGACAAACTAAGGGCCATCTCGGCAGATTGAGATCAGAAGGAGGTAGGGTGGAAGAGGCGAGGGACCAGCAGAGGTATTAAATGAGTACTTCACCTCTGTGTTCACTAGGGAGGGGGATGGGATATCTACAAAGCAAGGCACGATGGGGATAGAAGCATAGTGAGTGGGATCTGGGGAGCAACAGAAATGGAGCAAGAGGGAGGGAGAGGTACCCCAGGGGTGTCACATCAGGATAAGGATAAAAAGGCCAGTAAGGTGGAGGGGACGGATGATGCCATCTCCACCAAAAGGGTGTGGTTAGCCCTCAAGGCCCTAAAGAAAGATAAATCTCCTGGGCCAGATGGCATTCATCTGAGACTACTATGGGAATTGGCGGACATATTGGCTGCACCCCTGGAGGAGCTCTTCAACAGGTCGCTTGAGACAGGGAGGGTACCTAGGGATTGGCGAGAGGCACATGTGGTGCCAATCCATAAACGGGGGTTGAGGGAAGTACCAGGTAACCATAAGTTTGACCTCAGTGGTGGGAAAATTAATGGAGAGTATACTAAAGGAATGATTGGGGGTGTACTTGGAGGAGGTGGGAGGTCTGGATAGTCGGCAACATGGGTTTGTGCCATGTAGATCATGTCAAACCAATCTTGTGGAGTTCTACTGAATGGGTAACATCAGAACTGGATAGGGAAAGCCTGTGGATGTATTATTCTTGGACTTCAGCAGCTTGACTCTTGTCCCACACAATGGTCTGGTGGAGAAACTGACGAGGTTGGGAGTAGGCCTTTCATGGTCAGATGGATTGAAAACTGGCTAGCTGGATGCACCCAAAGAGTAGTGGTCAGTGAGGAGCTCTCAAACCCTAGAGAGCTTGGTAGTGGGGTACCGCAGGGCTCGGTCCTGGGTCCGATCCTGTTTAATGCATACATATCAGACATCAGGGAGGGTATAGGGTATGAAATGAGTCTCTTCGCTGATGACTCCAAGATGGGAGCAGTAGTTGAAGGGGAAGAGGGAAGGTTGGCCCTGCAAGGGGACCTAGACACCCTCAAAAACTGGGCTCACACATGGAAATTAAATTTCAATATCACCAAGTGCAAGGTGTTACATTTTGGGGGGGGGGACCCTACACACAGGTACACCCTGGGATGGGAGGTGCTGGAGGCCTCAACAGGGGAAAAAGACCTAGGTGTCATGGTGGATGCATGTATGAATAACTATGAGCAGTGCAGGAGAGTGGCTAGCAAGGCAAACAGGATGCTGGAATGCATCATAAGGGGGATCACCTCTAGGCGCAGGGAAGTGATTCTACCACTGAACAATGGACTGGTTAGACCACACCTTGAGTACTGTGTACAGTACTGGAGACCACACTTGAAGAGGGACATACAGCACCTGGAGAGGGTACAGAGGAGGGCAACTAAGATCATATGAGGACTAGGGGATTTGACGTATAAGGACAGACTTGAGGAGCTCTGCCTGTTTTCATTGGAGGAGAGGAGAGATGGGGGGACATGATTGAGGTCTTCAAGTACCTCAATGGAATAAATAGGGTAAACATGGAGGGGATCTTTAGACTAAAGCAGGGAGGTATCACCAGAGGGCATGGTTTGAAGTTGGAAGGTGAAAGGGTGAGGGAGAAAAGAGGAGAAGGTTTTTCACTGAGAGGGTGGTGGACCCTTGGAATGCGCTGCCTGGTGAGCTGGTTCAGAGATCCACAGTGGAGGGCTTCAAGAGAGTGTGGGACAGACACAGAAAGCGGATGTATCAGATGATGGCCTGGCCGGGGGTGGGGATGGATAATAAGGGTTTCTGGAGCACAAGGGGGGGAGGGCCTCGGCACCCAACTAGGGATCTGAGGTTCGAGCAGACTCGATAGACCCTAAGGCCTAATCTGCTGGCAAATAGTATGTTAGTAAATCCATACTGGTAGTTGTTGTTTTTAAGCCATTTTGAATAAGCAGTTTATTTTATTTCCCCTAAATCTTTCTTCTGCCAGTAAGTCATTACTTTTTTTGAAATGTAATGCTTGTACTTTAAACTGAAAGCAGTGTTTTTATTCATGTGTTTTAGTACATTTAAATTATACTGTATGTTTTCAGTGATTTCAATAAAGTTGTATACCAGAGGTTTTGGGTAATTCCAAGATTTAATAATTTTCTTTTTTCTAATAGAGATTGATAGGTGAGTCTGTTCTCTGACATTCTGGTTATTCTTAGCCAGAAATTGATCTTCCTGGTATCTAGAAGGGCAGAAATGTTTTGTATTCCTAGCTCTGCTCTAATATAGGAAGCTGGGCATGGCAGACCAAGTCCAAGAATATTTCTTAGGATTTTATAGATGGGTATCACAAGTTCGTTTCTATCTTTAATATGCAAAATTTCAGACCTGTACAACATCTGATCATAGAACTTAGCATCTATTACTTTTATTAGTGATTACACACTATTTCCAACAAACTTATAGTTAAATCTAACCAGAGCCAGGGCAGTTTTTTAATGCTTCCAGCAGTCTTTCAATATGTGTGTTCCAATGAATATTAGCATTAAAAGTTACACCCAAATATGTATAAAAGTTTACTACTTCCACTCTACCTGTGCCTATTGTCCATTTCCCTTCTTGAAGCTTTTTTAGTCTGAAAATTATTATTTTTGTTTTAGAGAGGCTAATTGTTCATTTTAAATCAGTAGAAATTTTAAAGTATCTAGTTTCTTTTGCAGACCACTTTTAGAAAGTGAAAAGATAACAAGATCATCTGCATAAGCTAATGCAGAACAAGATTTACCATTTATGTTAGGAGAATCTGAAATTACTGTATTCTTTTCCCATAATAGGCCATCAATGTATAGAGTGAATAGAGTTGGGGCTAGCACACAACCTTGTCTTACCCCTTTATTGATGTTAAATGGGGTGGATAAATGGCCTCCTTTTCCTACACTGACCCTAGCCCAAGTTTCATGGTATAACTTCTACATTGTATATATTGGTGATTGATCAATTCCTTTAGCCAATAAAAGTTCCCACATAATTTCTCTTGAGATGGAATCAAATGCCATTGAATAGTTAATGAAAGCAGGTAATATTTTTTGTTTTCTAATTTTTAACATACTTTTTTATTATACTATATAGAATAAATATGTTGTCATGTGTAGAATGCTCTGGTCTGAACCCTGCTTGTAAGGGAGATAATCCCCCATTCAGCTGTATTTGTTTATTTAATCTTTTCAAAATAACTTTTGAAAAAAATTTCAAATCTTTATCAACGAGGCTTATCGGGCGATACATAGAAGGGTCTGACAAGTCTCATTTTTTTGTGTATTGGTATAATGTTGGCATCATGCCATGATTCTGGGAACCGATTGGCATTGATACATTTATTGTAGGCCACTGTCAAGGTTTTAGCCCAATGGGGTTTATCACTCAGATACACTTCTGCTGGAATGGAATCAGGTCTTGGGGCTTTGGCTAGCTTCAAAGTGTTTAGAACAAAAAGAACTTCATCATTAGTAATAATTGGGAGCTTGCTTGCATTATATGCATTCTCTTGCAGAACAGCTGTAACCTGTTTGTCATAGAAAATGTTGGTAAAATTTTCTAACCAAGTTTTTTCAGTAATATATGAATCTGTATATGCTTTACAGTTATTAGAACCCCTTGCTAACATGAGACAAAATCTTTTATTGTCGTTGTCATTCACAGCCTTTAGCATATTATTCCATTGTTGTAAGAAATATCTGTTCTTCTTACCTTCCAACAATAGTTTGTAATCTCTTCACTGTTTCTTAATTTATTTCAGTAATTACATTGTTTTAGTATTTTATAGATCTTCAATAGCTTCTTTATATGCTACTTTAATGCCTTACAATAACTGTCATACCAATCCTCCTGTTTAATATGTTTTCTATTTATATTATTAGTTGTGCTTTCTAATTATTTTTTAATTTGTGCAAATAATAAATTCAGATGCTCTAACAAACTGTCTGAATTACATTCAGTAAGTTTGTTTATATCATTGAGCCCTATAGCTTTACATTATGGCCAGTATATAATGAAAAAGTTTGATGTACATTTCTTTTTTTATTTTTTTTTGGGGGGGTGGGGGTGCATTTGTTAGTCAAAAAAGTGAAAAGGTTGAATTTTCTGCCAAAATGTTGCCGATTATAAAAAGTAAAAGGTATTTATAAATGAAACACCTCTCATTTTATAGATATTTTTGTGTTAACAATGCTCATGCTCAAAGTACCATGCTATAATTTTTCATTTTAGAGTTATTCATATTTGTTTGTCACAAAAGTGATAAAATAAATTTTCTGCTGATTTTGATTATTATAAAGAAGATCTACCAAGTTTCTATAAATGAAACACCATTCATTTTGTAGATATAGTAGTTTTATGATGAAAAACATTTTTGCTCACAGTATCATGATGTCTTTTTTTGTTTTAAAGTTATTCACATTTGTTCATCAAAGAAGTGAAAAATAATTGAATTTTCTGCAATTTTTTTTGGCTGATTAAAAAAAGTAAAAAGTATCTATAAATGAAAAACTACTCATTTTGTAGATATTTTGTTTTTGGGACTAGCTTTGGGACTAGCTTTCAAGAGTTTGAAAGTCCAGTAAAAGGTATCACCCACCTGTAATATGCTATGTTTTTTTTTTTATCCACTGTATTCTGATATAGAGCAGTGTAATTACTTGCATTATGGTCTTGAATTAATGCAATTCCTGGGTGATCAGATAGCCAGCAGAGGAATAGTCAAACTGGAGATCAGATTTCAGTTGACATTGCCACGTTCTGCATAGCTACATATGCAAATTGGAGTAATTGTTTTAATGACATATTCCCTGTCACCTTCTCTCCATCGTTTGTCTGTTTTTTGGTACATACTGTGGAAGTAAAAAAAACAATGTCTGCAATGTCAGATCTACATTAGTTGATGACAGAATTGTTCTTCAGTCGCTGACACTTATCCCAGTTATGTTACGTATAGTGTGTAGTCATCTGCATTCCTTCAGCTGCAGAGGTGGCACAGAAAACAGAAAAAAGTACTGCAGCATGCATTTATGATCTGGAAATAGGAAGGGAAGGGGAAGGGGAGGTGGAGGGAATGGAAGGCACAGACAGACACAAAAAAGAAGGGATCTCCTGCATACCAATGAGCTGGTGAATCTCCACTGTGGAAGTACTGTGGAAGGTAATAAATGCCAGTTCCTGTCCCTGTCTTCCCTGCTTCCTCTCCTCTTGTTAGCAATACATTGCATACTGTAACTATCACTATGCAGCCATGAAAACAGATCAACATAACTCACCCCCAGGATGGTTCTAGGCCAACCTATCACAGCTTACTGTGCCTTTCTTGGTCAAAAATTACAAATACACAACTAGAGTTAACAAGTAATAAACAACTAAATAAAGTTGAACTGTATTACATCAAATATAGACATGGCAAAACCTTAAACATTAAGCTAATGACAAGCCAAAGCAGCTGTTGTTAGCTATATGCAACACATGCCATTACTATGTTGCAGCTTTACATCAAGCTGTGTGTTTTGTACCTCTGTCAGACCCTTTGTCATTACTGTGTTGCAGTTTTAAAGGGAAGTTTTGAGTTCCTGCACTTAACTCAAGCTGTCTCTCTCTGAACTGAATCACACCTTTTAATATGCAGCCTCAATTCAGTTGTTTCCAATTAATAAATTAAGGGCCAACTACACTTGACCAGTTCTTCCAGCTCCTTGTACTGGAGCTCTTAAGATCTGTAAGTTGTACTTAAAGGGGGCACACCTATTAAAACCTGGTTCAGTGGGTTCTGTTTTCTTCTTTTTGGCAACCTGGTAAGGCTTACTAGACACAAGTTCCTGTTTCAGAGGTGACACAGGAGCACTGAGGAGGTTAGGTGACTTGCTCAGAGTCACACAGTATACAAGTGGAAGTTGTGGCAGTGAAACTCTGGTCTGCTGAATGTATCTGGCTCATTCACAACTTGTTACTCTAATCTCTAGGCTACACTGCCAGCCCAGAACCACCAAAAAAACCCTCATGGTCCAGGAAAGTGAGAGGGAAGTCAAAGGCAGATCAACCCATTTGCATACCCACCTTTGTAGAGATTTGCCCAGGGCACATTTGGCACTGACCATCAAGGCCTAAGGGCACAATGAACTGCTATAATGTGCTGTGCCTTTGTCCAATTTACTTTGGAAAATCCATCAACCATGTCCTGCCTTTCTCTCATATTTAAAATCTGTGAAAGCATATCATATGTACTATGTATCTGAGTCACCCAGATCTCTTTTAGGAGATCTGTCATCACTCAAGGTTCTCACCAGTACAGTACTTCAAATGCGAGAACATCCTGTACATTAAAGCCATCTTCCTTCATTGTCCCGGATTCCCCCCTTTTCCCTCACAAAAACACAGAGACCATTGTTTGTTGTTGTGCTCAGATTGGCAATTAATTTATTTATATTCATAAATCCACATTCCATTTTCCATTTCTTTATTGTCATATTTCCATAATTTTCATTTATTTCCATCCATATATCACTCTCTGATTATCCATCCCCAGGTGAAAACCTGGGTGCCTTCTTCTTCTCCTTTTCTGTTAGGTAACGGTGAAACCGAGACCGCTTTCTCCTTCATCTTCTTCTTCTTCCTCTTGTGTTACTCCTTTTTTCTTCCCCCCTCCCATCCTCCCCCCTCTTTTTCCCCCTGCCATCTACCTTGGCAGTCCATAGCCTGTATTATTATCTGCCATCCACTTCCTTGGAAGTTCTCCAGAATTTCCACCTGCCATCCACCTTGGCAGTCCATAACCATATTATCCCTTCCATCCACCTTTGGCAGTCCATATCCATATTATCATCACCTGCCATTCACCTTTGGCAGTCCACTGTCCTAACGGATGCTGCCTGTCCTCCAACTTGACAGACCCACATACGGCCCCAAATTGACTGTCTTCCTCATACTTTGTCTAATAGGTGGGTGGAGGATCAAAACTCCAGCAAAAGTGGCTGAGGCCCCTTGTGCTGTCTCTTATGTACCTCCTTCCCCCTCCCCTTCCTGCTGCCTGCCCATTGTTCTGGTTCTTGGCCCTCCCTTCCTTATCCCTCCCTTCTGAGCACAACCATTCCTAAAGGAGGAAAGGGGTGCACCAGAACAACATGGTCTGCCCCTTAAGGGGCAAACTCCATTGTCCCGGATTCCCCCCTTTTCCCTCACAAAAACACAGAGACCATTGTTTGTTGTTGTGCTCAGATTGGCAATTAATTTATTTATATTCATAAATCTGTATTCCATTTTCCATTTCTTTATTATCATATTTCCATAATTTTCATTTATTTCCATCCATATATCACTCTCTGATTATCCATCCCCCAGGCAAAAACCTGGGTGCCTTCTTCTTCTCCTTTTCTGTTAGGTAACGGTGAAAACCGAGACCGCTTTCTCCTTCATCTTCTTCTTCCTCTTGTGTTACTCCTTTTTTCTTCCCCCCTCCCATCCTCCCCCATCTTTTCCCCTGCCATCTACCTTGGCAGTCCATAGCTATATTATTATCTGCCATCCACTTCTTTGGCAGTCTCCAAAATTTCCACCTGCCATCCACCTTTGGCAGTCCATAACCATATTATCCCTGCCATCCACCTTTGGCAGTCCATATCCTATTATCATCACCTGCCATTCACCTTTGGCAGTCCACTGTCTAACAGACGCTCTGTCCTCCACCTTGACAGACCCACATACAGCCCCAAATTGACTGTCTTTCCCTTTACTTTGTCTAATAGGTGTGGTGGAGGGATCAAACTCCAGCTGTCCCTTATGTACCTCCTTCCTCCCTCCCTTCCTGCTGCCTGTCCATTGTTCTGGTTCTTGGCCCCTCCCCTTCCTTATCCCCTCCCCTTCTGAGCACAACCATTCCTAAAGGAGGGAAGGGGTGCACCAGGACAACATGGTCTGCCCCTTAAGGGGCAAACTCCATTGTCCCGGATTCCCTCCTTTTCCCTCACAAAAACACAGAGACCATTGTTTGTTGTTGTGCTCAGATTGGCAATTAATTTATTTATATTCATAAATCCGTATTCCATTTTCCATTTCTTTATTATCATAGTTCCATAATTTTCATTTATTTCCATCCATATATCACTCTCTGATTATCCATCCCCCCAGGCGAAAACCTGGGTGCCTTCTTCTTCTCCTTTTCTGTTAGGTAACGGTGAAAACCGAGACCGCTTTCTCCTTCATCTTCTTCTTCCTCTTGTGTTACTCCTTTTTTCTTCTCCCCTCCCATCCTCCCCCCTCCTTTTTCCCCACTAGCCAGTCTCCAGCTTGCGTTGGATTATTGGCTTCCCCCAAACTTAGGGTATCACTCTCCCTTACCTCAGGGATGAAAAACTTCCTTCCCCCCTTTTTTTTATCAGCTTTTGTCTGTTTCTTCCATTCCTCTATGAAGTCCATTGTTTCCATATTGAACATGTCTATTACTATATCTGACAAGTATACCCCATTTGACCTGTAGAAGTCATCCACCCATTCTTCTACTCCCCGTAGTATCACCTGTCCTCCCATCTGCCTTATCAATGTCCCCACCCGTCTATTCATCTTTCTCCTGGCCCCTCTACACTGCCCTGTGGCTGTGTTCCTGTCTCCATACCCTTCGTGGTATTATATCCGACCAGGCAAGGCATTCTTGAGGCCACCACTGTCTTATTGCCACTAGGTATCTGTAAATATGTGTGCACCCATGGTCTGCCTGCCAGGTCATTGCCCCCTAGGTGTATAATGATTAGGTCTGGACTGGGCCGATGTCCCTTGAGTTCATTTAAAGTGGGCAGAAGCTGTGCCCATCTCATCCCCCGTAGGCCGTGCCATACCAACCTACACTGTCTTACATCTTGGTACAATTGTTTTCCCCCAGCTTTTTTCTCTGCTCTCTTACCAGCCCAGTAAATATAGGAATGGCCACAGATCCAGACTTCTGTGTTCCTCCCTCTACCTATGGGGTGCAAAGAAAATTAATTAATTTACATATACTGTCAGTGTCCTCCTTGTATTATCCCCCCCACCTTATTATTATTTAATTTTTTTTTTATACCAGTGCTCTGATGTATCTTTTATAACTGGCTGACCGCCAGCGCCCTTCTTCCAAAATGCTTTTCACGGGTTCACCCATTGCTGCCCACTGTGAGGGGATTCCACTTAGGGAATGGGATGAGTAATTAGCTGGGTTCTCCCCCAAAAAACCCATGCCCTTTTTCAGCACTGCCATAATTTGATAGCTGGTGACCCTTTTTCCATCACCATGCACGGATAGCTTCCCCGTCCTGGTTACCTGCTCTGCGGCAAAAACCCACTTGGCCTGCACTGGGCATATCGTGATCTCTGACCGTCCTGTTAATGTTATCATGCACCCTTGCCCTTTTTGGTCAGTCTTTGACCATCTTAGCTTGATCCGTATTTCTCTTGTCCCCCAACTCACATCCTCCCATTCCACACCTCCTTCCTTGTCATCTTTTTCATGGCCTACCACCTCACTCAGTCTCATAGCCCCTGCAAACATTATCACATAAATTGTGTGAAATAGCTGGGCCTCCTCCTTTGATTTGCATATTGCTGGGAGCACCTCTTTTAGCTTTATTAGCCACTGCTCCCCTATAGGCCTCCTATTATCCCCTGGCCATCTTTTCAGCCTGCCCCAGCCCTGCATCATCCTTCTGATGAGCATTGATTTTGTTGAGTCATTCTATCCTTTCAGGCTGCAGATCACACTGATACCTGCCAGATAAACCCCCACTGTGGTGTGAGCAGTCCCGTTCTGCCATTGTTCCACCGTGAACATTCCCAACTGTTCCTCCGAGAGTGGCCCACTTACCTCCATCTGGTGTTCTGCCCTGAATGTTTGAAAAACCCTCCAGGCCCCATCGTAGGCCCTCAGAGTCCGAGGCACCCATGAGCTGTGAAACAGCAGTTCTGCTCCTTCCTGCCAACGTCCACGATGTTTGTTGGTATGGGCGTTTTTTGTTCTTCCGCTGCTGGTGCCAGCTTCCAGAAATGGTCCAGCTGCAGACGGGAAAGGCTGTCAGCCAGGGTATTGTGTACCCCTTCTATGTGTTTTGCTCTGAAAGACATGTTCAGCTGCAAAACCCTTAAAACTAACTGTTGTACTACCTGCACGACTGTATCAGACCTGGCTCCCTTGTTGTTCAGTACATCAACCACCGCTCTATTATCACACCAAAATGTCACCTTCTGATCCTGTAATTCCTCCCCCAAACCAAAGTGCATGCCCATATGAGCATGATCTCCAGTAGTGTTATATCTCTCACTTTCCCATCCTTTACCCAACTGGCCAGCCATGGTTCTGCAAACCACCTGCCCATCAGGTAACCCCCCATGCCCAGTACTCCAGCCGCATCCGTGTAGAGGTCCAGGTGTGTGTTGTACAGCCACTCCTCCTGCCAAAACGAATACCCATTGTAATCCTTCAAGAATTCCTCCCATACACTAAAATTCTCCCTGACACCTTGAGTCAGATCAACCCAGTGATGTGGTTTTGTGACCCCTGCCGTAGCTCTGGCCAGCCTCCTTGTGAATGCCCTTCCTGGTCCTATGGCCCTGCATGTGAAATTCAGGTTCCCCAGTACCTGCTGAACCAATTTTAGTTGTACCCGTCTCCTGCTGGCATGTATCCGGATTAGCTCCTTCAACCTCCTTACTTTTTTGTCCGGTAACCTGAATACTTCACTCGTGGCATCTATCTCTATCCCAAGGAATTCCATAACCTTGCTGGGCCCCTCTGTTTTTTCTGGTGCCAATGGGACTCCCAGCTACTGGCACAATTCCTGAAACTTACCCAGCATCCTCTGTGTCTCCCTTTTGCCTTTCCCAATGAGGAGAAAATCATCCAGATAATGGATGACTGATCTATAGCCCATTTTTTCTTGGAATATCCACTGCAAACATGTGTTGAACACCTCAAATGTCGCACATGCTGTGGAACACCCCATTGGCATTACCTTGTTGAAATAATACTGCCCCTCACTTTTAAAACCCAATAGATCCCAGTCTTCCCTCCTGACTGGAAGCAGCCTGAAGGCAGACTCAATGTCCATTTTTGCCATCCATGCATCCCCTGTGGCCCAGATTATCTGGACTGCATCTTCGAGTGTCGCGTATGTCACCCTACTATGTTCCTCCCTGATATAGTCATTCACCGACTCTCCTTCTGGATAAGACAAGTGGTGTATCACCCTGTATTCTTCTTGTTTCTTAGGTACCAAACCCAAAGGTGATATCCGCATGTTTTCCAATGGGGGGTGTCAAATGGACCCTCCACCCTGCCTGCTGCTTTCTCTTTCTCAATCTTCTGCCTTAGCATTTCCTCTTTCCCTTTTACAGACCCCAGGTTGCTTGCCTCCCTTGCTTGCCTGTGTCCTTTAGACTGCAATGAAACCCCTGTGTCAAAACTACATAAAATCATATCCAGCACGCTCATGTCCAGATATCTGTCCAGGCAAACTGTCAATGCTGCTATGTTGATGGGGGTTCTGGCCATACCAAACTGCTCCTTGTTGTGCCATCTGTCCCCCCTCCCTGAGCCCTCCCTTCCTTCCTGTCTACCCTTCCTTGCTTCAGTGGTTCTGACCCCCTCTACTCCCATTCCCCTGCCCCTCCTCCCTTGTTCCATGTTTGCCCCTAAACCCTGGCCATCCAGAAAAACTGTTGGCCTGATCCTTGCCCCCATGCCCTTGTGCTCCTGTATACCTGTTGTTCTGCACTTGCTTGCTGAGTGCCTCCGTGATTTTGCACAGGCATGTCGAAAATGACACTGAGGCCACGAGCAGAAGGCCCTGTTATATGCCCAGCAACATCTCTGTGTCGTAGCCCCCTTTTTACCCCCCCTGCCCTCGGGTATGGACTGATCTGTTATGTAATCCATCCATAAATCTATTTGCTTGGTGTCCCATCTTACATCCCCAAATGTTGCCATTCTGTGCCGAAAACATTCTTTGTAGTATATCCAACCCACCCCACCTTTTGCTTTTGCTCTCCGTATTATCAATGAATAGGTAATGAGTGGGATGCCCAGCTCTGGCCTCTTTTCCAGAGCGATGGCTGAAAAGATGGCAAAACCTAGAAACCACCCATCCCAGGTCTTCCCTTTCGTGAACTTGTCATCCTGTTTCTTTCCTAAGAGCACTATGGCAGCTGCCATCTCACTCTTACCTATGCTCTCTGTCTCTTCATATTTGGCCGCCGCCTCTCAGCTCACCAAAGCGAATATATCCACATATTCCCCTCTCCATATTTTTTCTTTTGTGGCAACGGGCACATGTTCACCTATTCTCATCCCCGGTGCCCCCACCTCTCTCGTAGCTTTTCCTTCTCTTTCCTCTCTGTTTCCCGCATCTCCTGGCACCTCTTTTCCTGCCTTAATCTCTGCCAGAGCTGATTCCATCTGCCCCAGCCCTTCTGTCCCCAGTGCTGCCACTATCTGCCCTATATATTCTTTTATACTATCACCTACTGTGTTGGACATGTTACCTGTGACCTTGTCCTGGCCGGGCTTCCTGGAGGCTTCCAAAGGTCCCCTTGCTTCTTCCTGTGGTTGAGGTGGAGGTGGAGGGTGAGCTACCGGGATCTGTGGGCCGGATCCCCCGTTCCGGGCTTCGTGCCCAGGTTCCGCCGGGGAGGTTCCCCTTTGATCTGGGGTAGGTGCTGGCATCAATGGGTCGACCAGCCATGTGGGTACTGGCTCAACTGCCTTGGCAGGCTCTGCTGTCACCGGTGCTACCCTAGCGGGACTGTGTCACCCCTCAGCTGGCCTCTTCCCTTTGCCACCTTTTTCCGTACCAGCTTTTCTCTTCTCCCCGGGCCTCCCCGGGTCCTCCCTCTCCACCAGTTCCCACATTTTGTTTGCTTTTTCAGCCAGTTCAGTTATAGCCTTGTAGGTATCTTCTTTCAATGGCCTGCTCTTCTTGGGTGCCATGTCTGACCTGTCCTGTGCTCTGTGACAACAACTATAGGAAACAAAAAAACAGGGTTATTCATGTCTCAGTACCTCCCTATACATCTCCCTCCTGTCCGTCCCATCACCCTGTGCCACGCCGACCGGGACCCCCCGTGAAAGGCCCCCCATCCTGACTGGCAGGTCATCCCTTCCTAGCATGGGCTCCGCATTCCTTGCTGACCTTTTACCATGTGAGGTGCTCCAGGCCCTTTAAAGCTTTTTACAGGTGCGACCTGGGAGCACAGGGAAGTTAAATGACTTGCTCAGGGTCACACAGTATGCAAGTGGAAGCTGTGGGGTTCAAACCCAGGTCTGGTCTGCTGGATGTCACCAGATTTGCAGCTTAGAGCCTTAAACCACTGCGCTGTACTGCCTCCTGAATTCCCAGGTCGGGATTCCTCCCCTACTTCACCCTTTTTTTTTATATACCCTTAGCGTGCCCCCAGGAGGGCAAGCTTCCCCGACCTCCATATCCCCTAGCAGCGCATGACACCTTGCCATGAGGTCCCGTGTCTTATTCGCCCTCATATGTACCAGGGCCCCTTCACCCCCCCTTTATTCATTTACTATTTATTTATATAATATTATATATATATATTTATTATTTTTTTTTTTTGACACTTCATAAGAAGCAATAATGTAACGCAAGGTACTTCTGTTGTGGGATGCTTGCTCCAACATCCTGTATAACCACAAAAATTATCAGCACAGTGAGTGGCCAGTCTTACGGTCACCAATAAGGCAGAGTCCATAGTGAAAGCTTGGGCCTTGTGGACCACAGCCCACTCCCCACCACAAGCCTCTTCTTCACCCATCTCTTTATGCCATCCTGCCTCCACTTGCTCCCTTCTGCCTTCTATGTGTGATGCCACGGTGGTATTTAACTCCTTTCAATGCCCCCACTACCATGCATGTGCATCGCGCCCCCCTTTTTGTTTCTTTTTCTGCTCGGCCCTGAGTAGGGCCTCGTGATATGGCCTCATCGTGACCCCCACGCGTGTGGTGAGCATGCCACGGGTCGCCATTCCTGCTCTCCTTCCCAGCCCTTCAGAGCCTCCTTCAGCCAGCTACCACGGGTCCTCAATCCGCACACAAGAAAACAAATCCCGAACTGTCACCTGCCCCCCGAATGAGTCGAAAGCTTCCTGTGACTCTAGCAGCCTGTGATGACCCGCCCGAGTCTCCGCTCCCTTCCTTCACTTACCAACCCCAAACCTGATCCTCATAACCAAACAACCCCCAATCCAGCCCAAACAGCAGCCACATAGCCAAAAAAAGAAAAGAAACAGGGGGGTAACCCACCTCGCAAACTCCACGTGGTGTGTGACACCTGCGCGGCCTCAGTAATACACTAACATGGCGTGCTGCCCTCATGCCTCTCATTCACTTTCGCCAGGGCCACAACAGCAATAGCTTCATGGGCACACGCCATTGTCCTTGCAACCAAACACAATGGGAAAAGCTTCCTCATGACCCTAGCCGTGTGGCATCACGCCACGGGTCGATCCCTCAACAGCTAACCTCTGGTCCTAAAACCAGGCATATCTCTTTATTAGCCACATGCTCTCAGATGGCCCTAAAGGCAGCAAAAAGGCTAAAAAGAGGTGCCACCTTCCTCACCAGCACCACGCGGCGTATGACTATGCCATGTGGCCTTGGGACTGGCTCTCACTCCTTACTTCAGGGCCTCTTCTAGGCCTGCTAATTAACCAGCAACCAACATTTTCACCCCTTCTTTTTTGTATTGTTTTTTTTTTTTTTTTTGGCTTCCCAACCAACTGGCTCTTTTCTAAAACAATTGCAAGATGCCCTCCAGAAAATTATTCTACCACACTGTGCTGCCCAAAGCAACTCTCCCCTTACACTCTCCCCCATGCAAGGAGCTTCCATCAAAAATCCTGCTTCATCTTGTCTTCTAACAGATCACTTCCTTTCTACTAAATGCTACACATTTTCTTTTCTCTCTCTCCCTTCTTTTTTTTAGATTAACTTCGCATATCTATCAAATCAATTGTTGCATCCTTACCTCTTTCTGCTGTGAGCAAACCTCAAAATTAGTGCCAAATCTGACATGCTGCAGCTGATCAAATCAAAACTCCAGCAAAAGTGGCTGAGGCCCCCTTGTGCTGTCCCTTATGTACCACCCTTCCCCCCTCCCCTTCCTGCTGCCTGCCCATTGTTCTGGTTCTTGGCCCCTCCCCTTCCTTATCCCCTCCACTTCTGAACACAACCATTCTTAAAGGAGGGAAGGAGTGCACCAGGACAACATGATCTGCCCCTTAAGGGGCAAACTCCATTATAAACATTAAATACAGGATTACTTTTCCCAGATATCAATGTCTGAAGTCACACATTTTTACAGCATGCCATTTAAATTGTTACACTTAACTCCCCTGGCATTTTGAATATTTTAATTGAAAAAATCATATTCAAAAATAATTGTTTTTTTAACACATAAATCTTTATTGTGCATTTTATTTTCTGTCAACATCATACATTCTTTTAAGCTGTGTGTAGGTTTGCTGAGACAGGGATATGAAAAGCTAGGTTTTGTTATTTTAATATTATCAGTCTTTAGTGAGTTCATTCCAACTGTACATCAGAGTGTTTGCAATTTTCTCCCACAGGGCTTCTGTACCATTTCAGTACTTGACTAACTTTGTTAGTCTATTAGGAGTTTTGTACTGGTTTCCAGGACAAACAGTCAGCCACCACATAGAAACATAGAAAACTAGACTTTGACAGCAGGTAAGGACTGCTTGACCCACCAAGTCTGCCCATTTCCCTACCTACAGGATAAACTGCAGATCCTAGTTAACCAACAGCCTATTTCTTCCTACCTACCACAAGCATTGCCTTATGTCTGTCCCATGCATTCTTGAATTCTCCCACAGTTTTAGACCCCTCAACCTCCTCAGGAAGGCTGTTCCATGCATCCACCACCCTCTCTGTGAAAAAAATACTTCCTCACATTGTCCCGGAGCAGTCTCCCCCCTCCCCCAATCTTCAAATTGTGTCCCCTTGTTCTTGCACATCTCTTTTTCTGAAAGATGCTACCCTTTTGGACTTTGTTGATTCCACTGAGGTACTTTCAAGTTTCTATCATGTCCCTCCTCTCCCTCCTTTCCTCAAGGGTATACATATTAAGCTCCTTTAGTCTCTCCTCAGATGGTTTCTCTTGCAGACCCTGCACCATTTTAGTTGCCCTCCTCTGGCCTGCCTCCATTCTGTCTATGTCCTTGCAGAGATGGGGTCTCCAGTACTGAACACAGTACTCCAGATGCGGTCTCACCAACTGTCTGTACAGAGGGATAACAACTTCCTGTTTTCTGCTGGTGATGCCTCTTCCTATACATCCCAGTATCCCCCCAGCCCTCCCTATTGCCTTCTCACATTGCTTGCTAACCTTAAGGTCATCTGATATGATTACCCCCAGGTCCCTTTCCATTTTTGTTGTTGTTACTACCTCTCTCCCCATTGTGTAATCTTCCCCTGGGTTTTTGTTTCCCAGGTGCATTATTTTGCACTTCTTTGCATTGAATCTAAGCTGCCATACTTCAGATCATTCCTTCAACCTTGCCGAATCCCTTCTCATCCTTTCTACGCCTCCTTGTGTATCAACCCTGTTGCAAATCTTTGTATCATCTACAAAGAGGCATACTTTTCCTTCCAGTCCCTCTGCAATGTCACTTATAAAGACATTAAAAAGGACTGGACCCAGTACTGAACCATGCGGTACCCTGCTAGTAACCCATCTTTCTTCCGAGTGGACTCCATTTACAATTACCTTCTGTGTACTGTTGTCCAGCCAATGTTTTACCCAGGCTACCACCCTGGGACCCACTCCCAGGCTGGTTAATTTGATTATTAATCTTTTGTGTGGGACTGTGTCAAATGCCTTGCTAAAGTCTAGGTAGGCCATGTCCACAGCCTCTCCCTGGTCTACTACTTTGGTCACCCAGTCAAAGAAACCAATTAGATTTGTCTGACATGACCTTCCCACTGTGAACCAATGCTGCCTTGGGTCCTGTGCCTCACTTTCCTCTAGGTACTCAACAATTCTTTCCTTAAGAAGTGATTACATCACATTGGAATGCTTGTCAGAGTTGTCATCACATGATGACACAGTGGTAACTCACACATCATTGGACTGCCTGGCCTGGTAGTGGGAGGTTCCTTCTATAGAAGGAAGTGAAAGCAGGGCATAGCAGTGTGTCATGTTTACTGCAGTTAATGGTGGCCATAGCATCTGCAGCAGCAGGAAAATAATTAGATGAGCGACTTTTGAAAAGCTGAACATGGCTTCTTTCAACATGAAAACAGATCAGGAGAACATTTTGTTTAATGCAGCATTGTAATATGTATTTCAGGACTGGTTATAAATTGAGAAACTACCTGAGAAATTTATAGTGTACAATAGAATAAACACTCATTTGGTGAGTGTGGATTCTCAATATAGATGGATGACAGCATTGGTTTGCAGAAACTAATATGAATGATGAACTAGATATAGTTTGTTTGTTTCAAGGTTCCAAAGGAAAGTTTTAGAACAAACTGTGGAATTAAGAAGTTGGATATGGAATTAAGAAGTTAGTGAGGCTATATGTATACTTTGAAGTGAGTAAAATTTGTGACTAGATAAGTTATGTCTCAATTGCAAGCCGTTGTTTTTTTATGTCTATATTCTGTTATGTATATTGCTAGGCTGCACCAAGGCAAAGGGAGAGATATATGCTGAAGCAATCTTATAATTTCTGTAAGAAGAGAATGAAATTATCATGGACAGGGTATTGATATCTCTGAATATTACATTCATTTTTCAGTTTTGAATGTCTATAAGAAATGCAACAAAATGAAGTAAGTGATTCTTTTGTTTCTGTTTTTAAGAATTAGTTGAATGAAAGTTTTGAGTGAGGAACTCTAATGAACTGATCACCCACAAATATAGTTACTCACTTAACTGATCCATTTCTGATTCAGTCTCAGTTGTTATTTGCATGTACTACTGTCACCTTGTGTCATCTCTACCTAGCCATATGTATAATCTCAAGTACTGTCTGAATTGATCTGTATTCTTACCTTTCATGTACTATATACAATGTAATTATATAGTCTCATCTCATTTTATGTATGTATTCTCCCCGGTCATGCCTGAAAATAGTCAACTTTGGCTAGCGTACCTAACCAGGTTAACAAAAACTAAATAAAAATAAAATAAATAAATAAAAAATAATCTAAGGTCTTAATGAATATACTCCAATTTAATTATAAATTTGAATAATAATGATTCAAAGGAAGTATACTGTTTATTATGTATACAATGAAAGCTAGAATCCTGAGGAAGTTACCTGATGGATATAAAATGTAGAAATTAATTTTTATAAAATATGACTTCAGAAAAGTTTCAGTAAACAGATGGTGAGTGAGATGGCCTTGATGTGTTGTTTTCTCATGTCTATATCAGATAAGGGACTATTTCCTCCTTGGTTAAAGCCTGTTTTACTATTTTAGTATCTGGGTTCTAGAAGGAGATTTGATGTTTAGTTGTGAGATTCTGGGTATGTGCAGAGCCTATGGCCTTTTGGGGACTCAGCATTGATGGGCTTTTAATTGTCCATGTGTACATCCATGACTACAGAAGAAGGTAAGGACCACCAAATAACTTTTACAAGGGATCTTTTATTATTTGGATATTGATTGCTTCTCAGACTCAGTCTTGGCATTCTTGCACCACTGTTTGGCTTATAAAATACTTGGGTAGGGATACACTAATCAATTCTGCAAGAAACGTCAGAATTCTTTAAGCTAGACATATTAACTGATGCAAGATATTTCCCATATTCCTTCTCAAAAACAAAAGAGGAGAGAATACAAGCTCTTGTAAAAATTAAAATAAACCCAAATACTATTAGTTCCCTACATAGTACAATCAATAAATTGGAACCATTGAACAAAAATACATAGGGAGGTTGCTATGCTGTTACTTTAAGCAAATAAGTAAAACAAAAATGCATACTAAGGGGGCTATAAGGATTAGTTGGACCTGATTTAGGTTTTTCATCATAGAGATTTATTGAGAGATGGGGCAGTATCCATTCTACGGGTTCCATAGACTTTTTGCTATTGTTGATTGCGGCTATTATTAAAGGATGCCCTCTTGGATAAACCTTGCATCAATGCTTTTGTGCTGAAGTTCTTTGTCTTTTTAGTTGGTTTTCTTAGTTTGGGTCTACCATGACCCAAACTCATAAGAACACATTAAGCCAGGTCCTTTTTTCCCCCTGTGGAGAGATGCAGATGAGGTACACTGATGAGTCCTGACTAGGATGAAACACCTGTCTGTGCCTTCTGTTCTAAGACTTTGCAGATTGTGTAAGAGGCCCTCTGGCATCATGCATTCCTGCTCAAAACAGAACCACTTTAATTTTTCATGGTGATTTGCAGATATACCAGATGATGCTTTGTACTGGGGGGTATGTGTGATTTAGTATTTTTTGGGGCAAATACAGGTTGAAATTAAGGACACAGAGGGCCAATTAAAAAGTACCAGTGCTGATTGCAAAAAACTGACTGAAAGAATTGATAAAGGATTAAAAGAGTTTGATGAAAAGGTACAACAGGTTAAAATAAGAAAGTTCAAAAGAGATATAATTGACTACTGTGATGGTAAAGTATTTAATTGGAAAAAAAAATACATCCCCAACAAAAGGATTTATAGGATGAGAGCTTCAGACAGCTCACAACTCATAGATTCACATAGTGGTTACACATGCAAAGGCTCAAAGTCAAGTATATTGCTGCAGAAGAAGCTTTAATAGATATGGCAGATAGAAATACCTACAGTGATCATGTGATGAGTTTTTTAGGCCTAGAAAAAGAGTGGTAGATGAAGCAGGATCAGGAGAAGAAAAAGAACAGTGGGAACTAGTGGAAAACATACCACACAAGGTCCAGAAGGAGGACATAGAGATAAATGTTTTCAATTTGCCTAGGAGAATACTGACAGATACGGAATTGCAAGTCCTGAACAAAGGCCTGAGTTTTGTATGAACCAGAAATTAAATCTTTTTGAAACATAGAAACATAGACTTTGATGGCAGATAAGGACCACTTGGCCCACCTAGTCTGCCCAGTTCCCTACCTACAGGATAAGCTGCAGATCCTATTTAACCAACAGCCTATTTGTTCCTACCCCCACAAAAATTGCCTTATGTCTGTCTCATGCATTCTTGAATTCTCCCACAGTTTTAGACCCCACAACCTCCTCAGAAAGGCTGGTCCATGCATCCACCACCCTCTCTGTGAAAAAATACTTCCTCACATTGCCCCTGAGCCGTCCCCCTCTATCTTCAAATTGTGTCCCCTTGTTCTTGCTCATCTCTTTTTCTGAAAGATGCTACCCTCTTGTACTTTATTAATTCCCTTAAGATACTTGAAAGTTTCTATCATGTCCGCCCTCTCCCTCCTTTCCTCCAGGGTATACATATTAAGCTCCTTTAGCCTCTCCCCGTATGGCTTCTCTTGCAGACCCTGCACCATTTTAGTTGCCCTCCTCTGCACTGCCTCCATCCTGTCTATGTCCTTGCAGAGATGGAGTCTCCAGAACTGGATGCAGTACTCCAGATGGAGTCTCACCAACTGTCTGTACAGGGGGATAACAACTTCCTGTTTTCTGCTGGTGATACATCTCCCTCTACATCCCAGTATCCCCCCAGACCTCCCTACCACCTTCTCACATTGCTTGCCAACCTTAAGGTCATCTGATATGATTACCCCAGGTGTCTTTCCATTTTTGTTGTTGTTACTACCTCCCCCCATTGTGTAATCTTCCCCTGTTTTTTTTGTTTCCCAGGTGCATTGCTTTGCACTTCTTTGTACTGAATCCAAGCTGCCATATTTCTGACCATTCATCCAACTAAAACTTGACCTTGAAATAATTTTTAGAAGACTTTCAAGCAGTATTTCACTGATGAAGATGATCAAACAGAGACCCCTGAGAAATTAAGGAAGTGAGAACTGCAACAAAACTTCAAAGTAAGATCTGAACACTTGCCTCCAACAAATACAGAAAATTATACAAATCTGGTAGAAAAGGACATACGTCTTCGAATTAAGGACAGTGACTCAAAAAGAAGAAACTACAGTTTACTGTAACAAGGGATGAATCATCAGCACTGAAAGCATTGGAAGAGAACTGCAGTATTATTGTAAAGGGGCAGACAAAGGTGGGAGGATTTTTGAAATGCACAAGGAGGCTTATGGAACTGAATGTTAAATACAACATGAGAATATTGACAACTACTGTATTATAGAAGGTAGGAAGTATTTCCTTTGATATGATGCAGCAGAATAATAAGACCTGTATGCAGCATGCAGAGAACACCAAATAGACTGAGGATTGGGAAGCACAAGCATTAATAAAAACTTTCCCAAGAACTCTCCTTTTCTATTGTCTGCCCACAATATGTAAGGATCCATTAAACCCCCCTGCCAGGCTGATTATTTCAGGTGTGGATTACATTACAGAACCACTCTCTTTCTGTATATAGAGTATGTTGATTATCAAGTCTCTAAAGCAATACAGATTTGAAACATGTGATCCAGATGTTAGAAAATTTTAACAGAGACAATATTGATTTGAATGGAATAACTTTGGTTACAGCTGATGTAAAGGATCTGTACACCTCAATACCACACAAAGTCTGGAGTCTTTGGCTTATGATCTGAGATATGGACAGGAAAGAAGTCACTAAACAATTTATTGCTAGAACTTGCTGAGACTGAACTGCAGAATAATTTGCCCAGTTTGAGGACAAATACTACAGACAGAATGGGGGACAATGATGGCCCAAATTTATACATGTTCAATTTTGAAGAGAGGTTTGGTTTTGATACTGAGAAAAGAGGGGTTTTATAATTTGGAAGCAATTCACTGACAATATTTTATTTTTATTGTGGGGTAGTGAAATGGATCTATCTGGATTCCTTGAGTATCTTAATGATTGTACTCATAACTTGGACTTTGCAATGACTAGCAGCAGATTTGAAATCCCATTTCTGAATCTTCTATTCAAATTGAAGGAGGACATTTAACCACAGATTTATGTAGAAAATCTGAAGAAAGAAATACCATTTTGAGAACAGAAAGTGTCCATCTAAGTAATCTCATACAAAGTTTTCCTTACAGTCAATGTATTTGTTGTAAATGAAACAGTAGAGGCAATAAGCTGCATGGAAACAATGGATTAGAATTGACTGACAGATTTCTAAAGAGATGATACACAACTGAGGTACTAGAACAAGCACAAAGGAGGGTAGAAGGAGTGGATAGAAACACACTACTAAGGAATGACAGGAGAATATAGGGAAGGCAAACAGACTTCATTTTACAATACATGTAGAAACATTGGGACACACTTAAAGCAACAGAAGGGGTGAGCTTGTGTGAACACCCCATAGGTGACTGCAAACAAACAAAAAAACAAACAAACAGAAAACAAAATTGATAAAGACCAGCACTGAAAAAGAGAAAAGGGGCCAATTACATGGCTTAACATAAAACTAGCTGCTTTTTTCAGTAGTGGCAATTGTAAACAGTATTCGAATGTGGTCAAAATTAAAGAAATTTTAAGCACTTGTGTGGATGAGAAATGCAAAATAAGAGAATTTCTAAACAGTAATAGTGACCATGTGGTGTATTGCATCAGATGTCCATGTATCCTTCTTTATATAAGAAAAAACATTTAGCCACTCAGAGGATATCAGAGCACAAGAGTGCAATTCAAAATAATGACAAGAATTCTCTTCCAGCGAGACATTTTGACAAAAAATGCACATCCCATAGTGAGTCTTGGATTATATGCAAAAGAACAAGTACAGAATATTTTGAGGGAAGGCAACTGGGATAGAGATCATTCAAAATGAAAATGGGAGGCATGGTGGATTGCCAGGTTCGACACCATTACCTGTAATTCCAGACATGGACTGAATGACAACATAGATTGGGTTGCCTTCATGTAAATACTAACTGTATTATTCCAGCAGTAATATTCTTTCACTCCCTTTTCCAGTAACTAAAACAACCCCCCCATTAGTTTCAATATTGTAATTGATAAAATTCTAGGAAAAAATAATTGTTTTTTTCTCCTGACATTTTCATTGTGGATTTCCTTTTCTGCCATCAGCATTCATCATTTTAAGTTATACGTAGGTTTGCTAAGGTGGGGATATGAGAAGTTACATTTTGTTATTTTAATAGGTTTAATACTGTCAGTCATTGGTGAGGCCATTCTAACTTCACACAACAGTGTTAACAATGTTCTCCCCTCTGTACTCTTGGAACTGTTTTCATTCTTGACTAACTTTGTTAGTCTATCAGGAATTTTGTCCCTTTTTTTAATTAAATATGCTTTATTGGAGTTTCAAAAATACAACACTAGAACAGGAACATACCACAATAACACACAATATTAATCCCACATACTAATGAAAATAACAAAATAAAAAGAATACACTCCCCAATATCCCCCAGTACCCCTACCCCCCACCCTAATCCTAGAGCACTAAAAAGAATCAGAGAAACAAAAAGGAAGGGCTTCCAACATTAATGATGGGAAGAGCACAGAGATAAGGGGAGACAGCAACAGAATCCTAAGAAAGAACCCAGGTGCAATCCATGGATTGACTACTAGAAGATGCCAGCATGTATCAAAGAGGGACAGCTGGGTCTCGGAGTTACATATTTGGGAAGTGTGGAGGAAAGGGACACACAAACAAGGCCACATTATGATGCAGGGCCATCATTAAGTAGTAATAAGGTGTGCAACATGTCTACGCTCTGTGCATAGATATTCCCTACTTGGTGACATTTTATATATTGCTTCTCCATGGCCAGGGCCTGAAGAAACTCACTGTACCACTCATCATAAGAAGGTGGGCCAGCCTCCAGCCAGTGCCATAGAATGACAATTTTCATGGAAATGGAAATGAGAGCTATTTGGGCCTTATGGGAATTGGAGAAAATGGAAGAAAAGTCACCAAGGATGCATATTTCTGGCATAAAGATTTGCTCAAGCCCAAGTAGCAGATCGAGGGAGTCTCATATCTTGGTCAAGACAGGCTGGATCTTGGGACAGGCCCAAAGCATATGCAAGAGGTCTCCATCTGTCTGATAACACCATGGGCAAGACAAGGTTGGGAACTTCCCCATCTGGAAGAGCTTAAGTGGAGTAAAATACATATCCTGTAGGATTCGGAATTGCATCCACCTATGCCTGTCCCTTTTCAGGAACTGGTAAAGGTCTCACCAAATACCGTGCCAGTGTTGGGAGGAGAAATCCAAGGCCAATTTGTGATGCCAAAAGAATGCTGTCCCAATCAAAGCTTAGGGGTCTTGCGATTGGAGGAAAGAGTAAAGGCAGGAGGTGGCATGGGGCTATGTTGAGAGGTGTATCAGAGTTGGCAGGAACTCCCCCTCTGGTGATAGCCAAGGGGGCAGGCCAAAATAGGCTGTCATGACCCCTGACAGCTGGAGATAATGAAAACTAGGGAAGAGTGGGAGCTGAAACATCTCCACAAGATTCTCCAGTGGTATGAGTTTCCCCATCCCTAAGAAGTTGGTAAGCTGGGATAACCCATAATCAGGGACAGAAAGCTTTTGGTATGGGATGGCCAGCCATTATAAAGTGGGGGTTGCCTAGGACTGGCTGGGAGAGGTCTCTAGCCCACTCAACATACATACATATACTGACGGAATTGCATGCAGGCCTTAAGGAGCAAGACCAGAGGGAGGTAACAAAGATTACAGGGCAAAAGGTGGGGAGTAAGAAAAATAAGACTGGAGAGGTGGAAGCCCTCTCATTTACAGAGGTCTTCTTCAATACAAAGCCAAATGGGACAATACCCCTCCATGGCATCTGCCTCCATACAACACCCCCACTTGAGCCATTTGCACTATGCAGGGCCAAATAATAAAGGAAAACATTTGGAAGATGAAGTCCCCCACACTTCCTCAGCTGTGGTAACTTCGTGTAGGCCCAGCGCACTGAGCCTCCCTTCCAAAGGAACTGATTGAGTGTTCTCTGGAGCTGCACAAACCAGGACTTGGGCAAGTAAGTGCCAATCATCCCAAGAGGATGTAGCAGGTGGGTTAGGACATTCATTTTGATAATGCTTGCCCATCTCCAGAGGGATAACTGAAGATTGGTCCATCTCTGATAGTGTTGTTGCAGCACCCGCAACACGGGGACCAGACTCGCCTAACCGAGGTCGGGGAGGATGCGAGGAACCCACCGGTTTCTAAGACAACCAGTCAGCTACCCACATCAAAATGCTTGTGGATGACATCATCAAGTGTCACAGTGATGCCTCATATATCATTGGATTGCCTGGCCTGGTAATGGGAGGTTCTGCAGTCTTTACTGCAGTTAATGGTGGCACTAGCATCTGCACAGAAAAAAGAATTAGATGAGTGGTTTTTGAAAAGTTTAAAGTAACATTTTTCAATAGTAAAACAGATCAGGAGAAGATTTTGTTAAATGCAACATTGTAAATATTTATTTCAGGACTGTTTTGTAAATTGTGAAATCACCTGAGAAATCTATAGCATGCAAGAGAGGAGGCACACCTGTTTGATGGGTGTGGATTCACAATATAGAAGCATTACATAAGCAAACTACTATGAATCATGAGCTAAAGATTATGTGTTTCAAGGTTCCAAATGAATGTTTGAAAACAGATTGTAGAATTAAGAAGAAAGCCATGCAATTAAGAAGATAGCTGTGAATATATTTATACTTACAAGTAAGCAAAATTTGTAATTAGAAAAGTTATAAGTCCCTAATGCAAGCCATTGTTAGTGATGTCTATATTTTGTTATGAACATTTTCAGGCTACACTAGGGCAAAGCAACAGATATACACTGAAACAATCTAATAATTTCTGTAAGAAGACAACATTACCATGAACAGAGTATTGATATTAACTCTGAATATTGTGCTCATTTATTTTTATTTTTGAATGTCTCTAAGAAATTCGAGAAAATGAACTACCTGTAAGTGAATCTTTTGTTTCTAAGAAAGTTTTGAATGAAGATTTTGACTCAGGAACTTAAACGAACTGAGCACCCTTAAATATAAGTACTCATATAACTTATCAATTTGTGAGTAAAAGATAATCTAAGATTTAAATTCATATATGCAAATATAATTATACATTTTAATAATAATGACTCAAATGAACTACACTGTATTATTCCTAGAATTAAAACCACTTGACAGTTATGAAACGTAGATATTAATTTTATGAAATATGATTTAAAGAAATTTCAATAAACATATGGTGAGTACGATGGCCTTGATGTGTTATTTTCTAGTATTTAAATAGTTATGACACCATTCTGTTGGGCCAGCAGTCTGACTGGACTTAATGTTTAGCAGGGAACACATGTCCTTCATAACTTGACATGCAATATGAGTGTCTTGAGCAGTTAACATTTCTTTGGACACCCCTTCTGTAGTCTTTTCAATAATTTCTAAGGGAGTGTGTATTCTAGGCATATATATCAAGGGGGCCCTTTTAAGTAGCCATAATAACAGCCCAGTTTTGAAGCACATCTGATTTGACCTCTGGATGGATCTCGTGACTCTCCTTTGTTTAGATACTGTACCTCTACAGTCTTAGTTTCTGCCTCAGTTTTGGCAGTCTGCCTCTGATGGACCTTATCTTCTAGGTTCCCAGCTCACCACTGCAAGTCTTTAATTTTCCCCCAGGTTTCCAAATCTTCAGTAACAGAATTTTAATACTCAGTTTCTTTACCATCCCAAATAACTATTGCATTAAAGAGAGGAATTTCTGCCCTTTTCTATTTAATTCGCTGTCCTCATGATTTCTTGGGTTACCCTTTGGACCACAGAATACAAGGTCAGAAAATGGAATAACTTTTAGTCACTCTTGTATGTTTTTTATTTTACAGTTTTCAAGGCAACCTGACTGTGTAATTTTTTCTAGGTTCCACCATGCTGTGGTGACAAGACTATCACTGACCTACCCCACAGCAACACATGATCACTGACATCCCCTATACCGCCAGGTCCTGACCCTGACTGGGGATCACACCAGCTCCTGTTCGATGTTGATGCAGGGGGTCTCTGCACCCCTGTACCATTATAGATTCCAACTCTGGGGGGGGAAGATGTTGGTGGAGAGCAGCCAAGCTCCAGAGTTGATGACATGGTCATCGCTCTGACAACCCAGTCGACACTGCCGGTGACGACAGGTTGGTGTCACTGTGACAGTGTTGCTATCAAAGTACCTCTGTTATAACAGTATACACTTTTTCTATCACTTCACCAGACTCATCATTATACATTTTCTCCATAGGGGAAGCAAAGTATTCATTAGTCTCCCCTGAGTACAGGAATTCCGTATTTCATTGTCCACTCAACATATCTGTGGGTCCATAAGTGACTCTCGTCAATGTCCATTCCATCCAACCTACAATGGTCCAAACCATTTTGTCCACAACCTGTATTTAGGTTTTATTGGTGTAATCCATACAAATGACCACTTTCTCTGTTGCGAGTAATACCATCAGCATTAGGCTTTTTTGCATAATCACATTCTGTGGATTCATTATTATTAAGACATAGTTACCTACAACATAACAAGATATAAATAATAGCCCCCTCATTACTGCTTTTTTGTTGTTCATGTGGAACTACAAAGGAAACTATTTTTTTATCATTTGTATACCCTTTATATCAATTTACCACTCTTTTGATTCCCTTCTCCCACTTGGGATATTCAGTGATATTTTTCGGGTTATAAACCTTGTGACCAGTTTTGTAGGTGGCAGTGATGCATTCTGCACTGTCATGTTCACTACTGGTGCAAAGTCCGAGAACATGCAGAAGATTTCCTATAGGCCTTATTAATGGGCTGAAATGTTAGGGGTTTTGCTTCTGATGTGGCTTAGGGGCTGTGTTGCAGCTTCATGTCTAGTGCCCCTTTTACCCTTTCCCCTATAGTAACCTTTCTGGGAAGGTTACTCACATATGGAACAAAGTCACAATCTTGTGGGCTGCCAATAACTGCACCAGAGCCCCTGTGTGAAGCAAATACAGTGAAGCACAAATGCACAGTGCTCACAGTATAAAGATACAAAAACGCATTCTCCAAAAAGAAACAAAATGGATCTGTGCTTTGCAGTCTGTGTGACCAACTGGATTTAACAAAGAAATTGATTATACTGTATTTTTATAAACTGTTGAAAATGTTTAACATCTCTCTGTTCTGTTCTCTTTCAGATGGGGGACAGTGCATCTCTATGTTTGATTTTGGATGTCCCAGAAGATGATAGATTCCTACTGATATTTTCCTTCCAGTCTGTGTAGCTATCTTTACTTTCTATGGTTTATGAAACTTTTAATTTTTGAATTTGACTCTTAGTGTTACATACAATTGTAGTCGCTTCTTGCCTTTGGATTTTTATCTTGGACATTTTTGCTGATGTACTCCATGTTCTTTTTATTACAGTGATGCTACAGTTCTCTTTCTCCCATACACCTTGGTTACTTATCTTGTGTGTTTTTTGTTTGTGTTGATTTTCTCTCCCCCACCCTTCCTTTTCCTTGTTCTGTTTCTCTCACACACACACACACACACAGTATGAGCACACATATGCACACACACACACACACACACACACACACAGTATGTGCACACACACACACACAGACACACACACACACACTCAAATGCTTAATAAGAAATATAAAGCTGTCTTGCTACAAATGCACCATTATTAGCTTGTTTCAAGTACTGTTTTTTGGGCACCTGACTGTGGGTTGTACTAATTGGCATTTGTTTTAATTCTCTGTGTATTTAAAGGGTTGTCTCTGATATGCCACACCTCCCCTGATGAAGTGATAGAGCATCACAAAGCACAGGGATGTGGTTGGTTTGTTACATGGCACAATAACATTTGTACTACAATATTAGCAGTTTTTGTATCTTCATACTGTGAGCTCTGTGCATTTGTGTTTCTTTGAGGATACTCATAGCAGGCATATGGACTTGGTTAGTATCCCCTACCTCTGCCTTCTCTTCCATAAGGCCTATAGGAAAATAATACTCACCACTGTTATTTGTACACCTCTCTTTCCTTCCCCTCTCTTGATGCCAAGTGCCTTAATGACTATGTCTCCTTTATCTCTCCATTTTGTTTTGGCTCTCCCCCCCCCTTGTATCTTGTTTCTCTACTCTCTTCTCCTCCCTCTACTTCTTACTGACTTCACAATACTTGCTCTCATTCTCTCACTCTCCCCTAGTGAAATCCACTGCAGGCCAAGCTTCCTTCTCATTCCATTTTCCAGAACTATGGGTTCTCTCTCTCACACACACATTCTCTCTCTCTCTCTCTCTCTCTCTCCTGCAATTCACTCTGCTTATTCCTGTCATGCCCTGAAATTTCTCCTCCAAGATTTATATGCTTACTCCTGCAATTCTTCTTGATATGGGGGTGGATTACTATCTGTTGCACTCCACCCTACACTGGCAATTGCACATTAATTATCTCCCTGAAGAATGGTCAGGGGTTTGGCAGTTGAAATTCAATGCAAAGTAGTGCAAGATAATGCATATGGGGCACAAAAGCCCTGGCACAATATATCAGTTGGGGGGTGAGGATATAGCATGCACCAAGCAGGAAAGGGATCTTGGGGTTGTCATCTCTGATGACCTTAAGGTAGGGAAACAGTGTGACAAGGCAGCAGGTAAAGAAATAGGATGCTGGGATGTATTGGCAGGGGCATCACCAGCAGGAAAAGGGGAGGTCATAATTACGCTATACAAGACACTTGTAGAGGCCCCACCTGGAGTATAGTGTACAGTTCTGGAGACCATACCTATGTAAGGACATAGACAGGGTAGAGAAGGTTCAGAGGAGGGCAACAAGATGGTGCATGGATTGCATCACAAGTCCTATGGAAGACAGGTTGAAGGAACTGAACATGTACTCCTGGAGGAGAGGAGGGAGAGAGGGATATGATAGAGACATACAAGTATCTTACAGGGAGGAACAGGGTGCAGGAAAACACTATTTTTAAGTGAAAAGATGTTCCAGGACTAGAGGCATGGGATGAAGTTGGAGGAGGACAATTCAGAGGAAACATGAGAAAGAATTTCTTCACAGAACGGGTGGTGGACAAGTGGAACACCCTGCCAGAGGAAGTGGTGGGGGCTGAAACAATCACGGGATTTAAGAATGCATGGGATAGACATAAAGGAATTCTGGAGGTCAGGGGTAAGGGGCAACAGACTTCTAGGAAAACAAACTGAACTTACACGCTCAAATGGGCAGACTGGGTGGGCCATAGGCCCTTATCTGCTGACACTGTCTATGTATCTATGTATCTATGTATCCCTCTTAGCAGTGACTACACCTATCCATCATACTTTTGGCATTGCTGCCTGCTGCTTTTTGTTCTTTTGATTTTCTTTCTTTCTTCTATTTTTATTATATTGTAATGTTATTATTAGAAGTATTTTTCCTGTAATTTTCTTATTTTGTTACACTTATTTTTCATATTACTGTATTTTTTTATTCAGTGCACTTTGTATTTTCCATTTTTCTAACTCTTCCCCCAGGGCACACCTAGAAATGAGTTGATACCAACTCAGTATGCATTTCCTGGTAAACATTTGAAATCAATCAATCAATCAATCAATCAACCAGCCAACCAACCAACCAACCAGTCAATCAATCAATAAACACATTTCCCACACCAGAAACAAACAGTATAAACAGTTTCCCACATGTAACCTACATACTCACAACTGTTTAGTGAACCCCCATGTACCATCACCCCTATTATCTGGAGTTCTCCTCCTCTAAACAACTAAACAACTCCTCAGTCTCTTTGCTGGTGCTGTTTAACCTGTACAGTTTTTCTTCATTATGGTCACTTTTATCCAATGCTGTCAAGTCATTCCTTCTGGTTAGTTGCCACAAGAAAGATTCACAGACCTCTTTTCCCACCTGTATAACCAGATTAAGAAGGGCTTGGACCAAATTCTCAGTTCCCACAATGTCCAGTTCCCCTTTTGTTTCCTCTCATTAGAAAGTTGGTTTCTAGCCAACAAACTCATACTTAATGTCAAAAAAACTAAGGTAATGCTATTCAGTCACAAAACTCTTGGCTTAGGCAGGCAAGATCTCCTTAAAATCACTACCTGCACAGGCAACAAGCTAGAGGTGGTCCAGACCTTTAAATACCTAGGAATGACCCTAGACCAATCCATGTCCTTTGAACCTCATGTTTATGTCCTGACAAATTGCTCAACCCAAAACTCAGGCTACTATATAGACTTTCCCCTACCTGTCCAATGAGGCGTATAGCACCATTGCTTCCAGCTCCCTCCTCCCTCTCCTATTCTATGGTGCTCTGATACTTCAGGCCTTCTGTGACCCTACCCTCAATAGTCTTAGAATACTCTACCATAGGATCGGATGATTTGCAATCAGTGCCCACCCTAAAACCCACCATTGCACAATACTAACTACCTTAGGTTGGCCCTTCTTTGAAGCCAGACTGCATTATCCCCTGTATTGCCTTACCTTTAAGTTATTGCAGCCACACACCCCTCCAAGTCCCTCTGGCATAATCCAGTGCAAACAATTTGCTCGACCTCTTAGAGACTCAGCCTTCCCAATGCTGGAAATCCCCAAAGTACAATATGAAATTGGAAGATGGTCCTTTTCTTGCTCAGCTCCACTTCTGTGGAACCCCCTGCCCTCAATGGTCCAGGACTGTTCAACCTTGCCACAGCTTAAGACTACTCTTAAATCTCTCTTTTGGGCAACTGCCCCTGCAACTGCTTCCACCGAATCTAATGCCCTCCACTTATCTCTACAATCCTTGGGGGCTATATTATCTCAGACAACTCATCTCAATATGTTTGTTACTTGAAATTAGTTTAGCCTATTGTATATATGTACCCTGTACATATTATCCACCAGTATGACACTTGTGAATGTTCTTGCTTCAATTCTTTTGCCTGTAACTAAACCCTTGTTAGTTTGCCAACTGTTAGTATATGTACAAACAACCATGTATAATTCAACTGTTATTCAATGTATGTAATTAACTCTGGGTCACCTCTGAAAAAGGGACATCTCATCCCAGAGGGCTTACCCACTCACCAAAATTAAAATAAAAATAAATAAATAAATTTAGTTTTCTCAGCAGAGTTGCATGACATCACTGGCACTGTAGTCTAATGCCATAATGCCCCTAAACAATACAGGGAGTTCCATCTTACCCTAACTACATTGTGTAACAAGGAAACATGGACCAAGTCAGCTAGGTTCAATGGGTGCACACAACTAGTTGAGGAGATATGTTTGTGTAACATTATGATAATCACAAGATCAGTTTGTGACTGAGGTTTTGACTGTTATATGTGGATACTTTCTCCATTTACACTGTCTGTCCTCTATTGGACCCCCTCCTTTGTTGGGGTACCGTGATGGCAAAGGAACCCTCTTCAGGAGGTGTCTGTCCCTAGAGGTGCTGTGGGAACATAATTCCATTAGGCTAAAGGTAACTTAGGAAAGTTCCCCAAGGAGAGAAGTGAGCTACTCAATGGGGGGGGGGGGACAGGAGGAGCAAAGAAACATTACTTCCAATTGAGGCTGGTAGAAGTTGGTTTAAATAACCTGTGTAGGGGGTGGTGGCTGGTTGCTCCACCCATAGAACAGCAGGCATAGCCTTTTAATTCTATTGATCTATGCAATCAGGTGAAGAGTTGTTTTTGTGCAACATTAAAATAGTCAGGAGATTAGTTTATGCCTGAGCGTTTGTGATATGTGGATGCTTTGGCTATTCACACTCTCTATCCCCTACAGGACTATCACTTTGTGGGGGTACTGTGAGGGTAAAGGAACCCTCTTGAAGAGGGTTCTACCCATAGAGGTGCAGTGGGAAAATAATTTCTTTAGCCTAAAGTTACCTCAGGGAGGCACCTTCAAAAAACTGAAAAACGTGCTGCAAACACAGACTGATTGGTGTAATAACAGACAGCTGAATCTGGTGATGACTGATAGCAGACAAGGACATGACTTCCAAACAAGAGAGGGACTGGCAGGATTGCAGGATGATGAAAGTGGACCACCATCCTAACTGAACTCTCAGCTGAATACTACTGTCAGGATAAACCGGTTACCAAAATGAATAATTTGGAATTAAATTCAGAGGAGGTTGTAGAGGGATTGCTCTATCCTTTTAATGGGATCACTTTGTGGGGTTCCCTGAGTCAATCTCTGCAGCTAAAGAAAGTTACCCACAAAGGAGGCCCACTCCAAAAGCATGGAATGAGAAGAGATGTGAGTGCTGAAAGGCTAGCACTCCATCTCAAGACCATGAGGAGGCCTTACCTTGAATGGAAACTATAGAAAGTTGGTTATAGATTGGGAATAGGTGGAACTAAAACAGACACATATGAACAACTTTCCGAGATCCTGCTGATGGTGTCTGCACAGCTGAAGGAACTCATGTGAGCTAAAGGTTCCACCATCTAGAAGCTGAAGTCTTAAATACTACACCATGAGGTGCTACAGACCCCAAGCCCACATGGCTAAAGCTTCCCCCAGAGTACTGGAACTTATTACCTACTGGGACTGCCAGGAGGTGGGACAGAAGACAAGTGGCCTACAGTGAAGGACCCCTGCCCAGAGGGTGACTCACTCCCCAAGACGTAGACTTCAAAGGAAGTGAGTGAGCATATCTACCCATAGGGCAAACCCTGTGGGCAAGAGTCTGGGAATGATGATGGCCAGTATGAATACATTCATAGAGCCTGATGACATGGAGGCAGAAACTGACTGACTGAATAATAACTGCTGAAAAGAATGACTGATATGATTGAGACTGATTGACTTAAAGATAACTGCTAAAAGGAATGACTGAGGGTGATGGAAAAAATGTCTGAAAAGGTACTAAAAAAGGTGACAAATACTGAAGTAGACTGACTTATTGAGTAAGGCTGAGTGAATTGCTTGAGTAAGAGTAGGAACAGCTGTCTGGCCAGAAGCCAGGCGAACGTAATTTAGAAAGAATGCTGTGGAACTAAGAGGAGGTTTGCAAGTGGTTTGGTATAGACAGCAGGTAGAAAAGGCTAAGAAAACAGAAGCCAATACATAGAATGACATACAGTAGATACAGTAAGTTATACTGTAGAAACTACAATACAGTGCACACTAAGAACCAACACTGAAAAAAGAAACAGAGGAGTTACATGAGAACACGATTGCAGCATAAGTGGAAAGAAGGAAGCACAATGTTACAGTCAGGGAGGTTACTAATCTACGTATAAAGCTGCTGGAAGCACAAACGAAATAGCCTAAACAAAATGAGGAAAGTAGCAGTCCCAAAAGCAACAAGGAAAGCAGCAAACAAAGGGAGAATGAAAGCAACCAGAGTTCCAGTGAAACCTCCTGCTGCAGCAAAGAAACAATGCCTTTGAAGAAGACTGGAGGAAGCTGTTTTAAATAATCACTGAATTGGGGGGTGGGGGCTAGCAGATCCATCCGTGGAACTGCAGGCATATTCTTTTAATTATTGGGGATGCTCACAGAATAATGTTTCCACACCAGTTTTTTAAATGTTCAACCAAAGCTGCCTTTTATTTAGCAGAGTTAACAGTTCATTAAACCTCTTCTCATTTTCCTCTCTCATTACATACAGTTTGTTTCATCTTTACAACAGGCTATAGGTTCTGTCCCTGTCTCAGACCCTTTTCCTAATTACTTGGTTGCACCTTTACATCAAACTGTGTGTTCTGCCCATCTGTCCGACCCTTTCGCTGCCATTTCTTACTTGCATGTTTACATCAAGCAGTGGGTTCAAGCCCTCTGTTTGACCTTTTTGTCAGAACTCATGTGAATTCTGACCCATCTGCTCCATAGCAGAGTGCACGTCCCCCTCTTAGCCTTCAGTATTCCCACTCTGAACTCAAGTTGTCCCCCTCTGAACTGAGCCACACCTCTTAGCATGCAATCTCAGTCAAGCTGTTTTCAAATAATCAATTAAACAATGGGTTCCGAAAATGCCACTCCCTGATTGGTCGGTTGGCACTTCGAACCCATTGTAAATCCTCACCAGTACCAATGGGAAGAAGTGCCAACCAACTGCACCACTTGCCAAGCTGGTATGTATCCATGCCACCCACCGCTCTCTCGCTACAATTCAATCTGCCGTGCTACATCATCTCATGAAGTCACAGACAAACGAGCGCTATACACAAACAATTTACTCAGTGTTATCTGTGACAACCCGTGTATCCTCATCAAGTTTCTGTAACTGTATTTGTTTTTTCACAGCAGCTCCTCCGTAACTGCTGGCAACTGTCTCACCTCCTGTGTCTCACTTTTTCACATCAGCTCCGCTTCCTCACAGCACCTTTGAATCCCCAAACGATCAGAGTTTTTTCATCCTGCACAAAAGCTGGGCAGCAGTTCTTTCTAACCTCAAGATGTAACATTGCTGTAACCATTAAAATAAACTTCTGAATCCTCCTACATATCTTAGTTAACAGCCAAAAGACTGCTGATGGAGGGAACCGGGCAAGAGTTCAATGCACAAAACTGAATCCACACACACTCTTGCTTGGTGGACGTGGAGACGGGTACTATTTTTTCTGGTGGATCAATAAGGACAATAAAAATCATTTAAAATGTAAAAAATAAAATGTTTTTCTTTATTTTTTTAAACACAGAAAAACAGGACATTGTATAATAGCAATCTACCATGACAAGGGTGTGGGTTACACTAGGATTTACAACACTTGGTGTGTTCTGATCACTCAGCCTATCAGCCTCGTGACCAAACAACACACCAGGCATTGTAAATCCTAACATAACCCACACCCTTATCATGGTAGATTGCTTAATCATGGGTCGAATAGACTTGACCAACCCTTCCAACTCCTTACAGCCTTCATTACACGACTGAAAAGTTGTAATGTAATTAAAGGGGCCTTGCTGGTCATACCCTAGTTCGATGGGCCTGACTGTCCTCAAAGCCCTGAAAGCTTATTGTGGTCCAGAAAAGTGATGGGGAGGGGAAAAGGTAGAACTACTTCCATCGTAAAATGGTATTTTTGTTTCAGATGGTACTGTATTTGTTATTAAGTTGGTAATTGTGTTTCATTTAATGCTTGTGTTTCAGATTGTATTTGTGGTTCAGATCATATTTGTGTTTCAGTTGTTATTTGTGTTTCAGACTGTATTTGTGTTTTACCGTATTTGTGTTTTATTTAATATTTGTTTTTCAGATGGTATTTGTGTTTTAGTTTATATTGTGTTTCGAAAGGCATTTTTGATTCAGTTGGTATTTGTGTTTCAGTTGATATTTGTGTTTCAGTGGTCGTTTGTGTTTCAATTGGCATTTGTGTTTCAGATTGCATGTATGTGTCAGTTTATATTTGTGTTCCAGTTGATATTAGTGTTTCATTTGGTATTTGTGTTTAAATTTATGTGTAAGATGGTATTTGTGTTTCAGTTGATTTTTGTGTTTAAGTTGGTATCTAGCTTTCATCTGGTATTAGTGTTTCAGATTATGTTTGTGTTTCAGCTGGTATTTTTGTTTTAGATGGTATTTGTGCTCCAGTTGGTATTTGTGTTTCAGATGGCATTTGTTATTAAGTTGATATATGTGTTTCAGTTTACTAGTTCAGTGGGTAACTGAGTATAAAGTTACTACAACAGTTGGTTGTTTTGATTTTTGTGGTGTACTATACTGTATGCCTGTGCCACATAACATGTCGCTTGTGCAACTGAATGGGTATGGTTGCTGACAGCTGTTGGTAGCTCTGCACTGTTAGAAAGTCTCTGTGGCCTTTAAAACTCCATGTTCCTAAGAAACTAGAATCATTTTGGGTACTGGAAGCACAGATACCCTCTAGAGGAGGGATTAACCCCTAGTGATGTTGCAGGTTGGCAAGTCATTTGGCTGAAGGTACCTTATGGAAGAAGCCAAAAGGTTGAAGGCAGAGTCATGAATAGGACTCTCAGAACATCAGCTTTAGCTAAGGAAACTGGGAAGGCCTTAAAGCTTTATGACTACTGAAGGGGAAGAAGGAGCCACTATTTGAATCTCAACATATTCATCAGGTGGAAGCCTAGTGTGTGCTGACAGAGGGGAGTGAAAGCCCCTAGCTTTACCTGAGCATGTTGTCTTCTAGGTTTGCTTGAAAGGACAAAGTAAAGGGCAGACAGAGCAGGGAGAAAAACAAAGGTTTCTTTGGCTAATCTGAGTTACTGTTTTGTTTTGTGCTTACAAGTTTTGCAGTTTGATCTCTCTTTAGGCTAAGCAGAGTCACTGTCCTGTTTTGTGCTTACAAGTTTTGCAGTTGCTCTACTTGTGGTTTGAGCTCTTATATGGACTGGTAGTTCCCTCCCTCCCCTACACCCATCCACCTAAGCCTAGTTGCAATTTATAGTCAGTTGTATTTGACGGACAGAAGGAGAACTTCCTGTTAAGAATCAGGAACAGCGGGACCGCCAGGCCACATAAAGGGAGGATCTGACATTTTGAGCTGATTGTCTCAAATCTTGGGTAGGGAGGCAACCCCCAAAAAAAAAAAAAAAAAAAAATGTGCTTTTATTCAGGATTAGTGGGTAATGTGTAACAAAAAGGAGCAGACATGATGGGAGTGGTGCAACAGTCTTTAGGGAGACCTTATGGAGACTGCAGTGCTGCTCCATCTGCAGACACCTCTCTGAGCTGAGGGAGGAGGTTGCCAGACTCAAGGCTGAGTTGGCTTAGGTAAGGAGGACCAACTCCCCCACTTAGGGATCATCAAGTCCTCCTCTGCATCCTCAGAGGATGCCAGGAATGAGGAGTAGATGGAAAGTGGTGGGTTCAGGGAGGGTTAGGGTGGTGGAGCAAAGGCACAACCCTACTCCAATACCACTATGGAACTCTTATACCACACTGGCAGGGTGGGATAGTCCCACAGAGGAGCCCAAAGTAGTGGCTGGGATGGATGTAGAGGTCCTCCAGGGTGGAAACCTCAAGGAGGTTAGCAGAGGACCCCAGAGGAGGAGGAGGAGGAGGAGGAAGCAACTCCTGGTGGAGGACTCCATAGTCCACGGAGTGGAGTTGGAGACAGGTAGCATGGTGGAGAGGTAGGTTAAGTGCATGCAGGGAAGCAGGGCTCAGAGGGAGAGCAGATCCAGAGGATTGCAAAGGCAGCATCAAGGAGGAGGGAGCTGGATATCATTGTCCATCTGGGGACAAATGACCTGGCTATGAATGAAGCAGGGATAGGGAGAGTGCAGGAGGAGTTCAGGGAGTTGGGGAGGGGCCTAGAGAAGGTAGCACACTCTGTGACTTTCTCAGAGGTGCTGCCTGTCTACAGAGGCTAGAAATCTCTGCACCAGGGACTTCAACACATGGTTGAGGAACTGTTGCAGAGAGAAGGGTTTCAGCCTCATTGGGAACTGGGAACCCACCTGGAGGGGTTAGGGCCTGTGCAAGGGCAATGGCCTGCATCTGTCCAGGAAGGGGACCAATGTCCTTAGTGAGTGGTTTAAATGTTTCATTGGCAAACATTTAAACTAGTTGATGGGAATGGCAGAAGGAAGCAGGGAGAATGAAACTGCCCACCCCCACAGGTTAATGTAGTCAGCAGGGAGGACCCTAAAGTTGGGAAATCACAGATGGTAAATAAACTAGGAAAAAATAAAATGGTGGACAACAAAAGAGGAGAGATTAAGGTGGGGGGTAATGAGGGTAGGCATGAGGATAATATGGGGGATGACAGGAGGGGAAGCAACAAAATATGGAAGGTCATGTGTGCGAATACTCGCAGCCTGGGAAACAAAATCCCAGACCTGGTGACTTTGATGGCAGAGGCTGACCTGGATATTGTCACTATTACTGAGACATGGTATAATGGGGACCATGACTGGGATTTAGCTGTATCAGGTTATACTTTATTCCAGAAAGACAGGGAGGGCAAAGAGGGATGAGGGTAGCTGTTTGTGTCAGGGAGGGTATAAAACCAACTGAGGTACAGAGATTGCAAGGAGGGTGGAGGCTCTGTGGGTCACCTTAGAGGTGGGCAATGGCACCGCTATTCACAAGGAAGTGAGCTACAGACCTGCAGCACAAGAAGAAGAGATGTCACGCTTCTGGTGAAAACCATCCATAATGTGGTGACAAAAGGTACCTCCACCTCCTTAAATAGACTCTTCCTTATGTACTGGCTAAGTGGGCTTCATACAGTTTCCCACACTGTTACTATCTAGCCTCTCTGACTCTGGCCTCTCCACATCTGCTACTGCCTGGTTCAGTGCCTATCTTATAGACTGCACTCAATCTGTCAGGATTGTGGATGCCATATCCCTTCCCCTCCCCATGTCCACCGGTGTCCCCCAAGGATCAGTGCTTGGACCTATCCTATTCTCTATTTTTTCTAAACAACCTGCCCCAAACTTGTTCAGCCTCCTCGATCCACATGTCTGCTGATGATACTGTCCTATTTTCTTCTGGCTCCTCTCCAGCCTCAGTTGCCTCTACCCTCCAGGCGGATTTTAACAAAGCCCAGCTCTGGTTCACTCTCACCAGCTCTCTCTAAATGCAAAAAAAAACTGTAACTATGACTTTTGGTACATCTCAATGACTAGCCAGGCTCCCCTCCCTTCCACTTTCCCACACTCTTGATGGGTCAGAGCTGGAGGACGTCACTTCCTTCCAGTATGTTGGAGTTTGGCTTGACCGCCACCTCACCTTCACAGTCCATGCTGACTCTATACTAACAAAACTCCATCCCAAGCTTGGAGCTTTATATGGGAACCATTCTAGCCTCCCCATCTGGTCCATCGTGAGCTTATCCAGAAGATGATACTTCCCTCCTTCGATTATTGTGATATTGTTTACAGTGCCTTCCACAAGTCAGTTTTATCCAAACTGGATACCTTTTTTACTGCTTTCTGCTGGTTCGCTCTTGACACTCCTCCTCCTCGCACCCACCGTTGTGAGCTATACCGCTCTACTACTCTCCCCTCCCTTGAGAACCACTGCCTAATACACTGTGCCAAGTTTATCTCAAAGAACTGGTTTGGTACCCTCCCAGTGTATCTGACCTCCGTACTGTCACCCCCTCTGGCACCCACCTATGCTCTGAGGTCCTTAGACTCCCGGCTCCTGTTAGTCCCCAGACGTGGGACCCAAACTGGCCAGGCAGCCTTCTCTCACCACTTCCCTCAACTCTGGAACTCTTTCCCCTCTGAAATTCACCACTCTTCCTCTATCCGCTCATTATCCTATGCTCCTGCCAACCACTGGTCAGTAAACTGCTCCTGCAGCTAGCTCTCCAATCTATGCTACATCAGACACTCCTATATTTCTTCTCCCAGTAGGCCTAATGGTGCTACTTTGCTAACCAGACCCAAGTACTGCACTTGATCCCAACTTTTGAGCTAGCTAGCTTGCACTTACCCCTATCTCATTATATACCACAACCCAATACCATAGCAGAATTTCCTCATTGTAACTGTTACTCTCGACTATTAAGGTATATGTATTAATCCACACTCACCTATTCCTGTCAAACATACTGTATGCAGCTGTATTATCTAATTACATGTTTTCAAGGTATAAAGCATGACTTCCCCATGTAATTACTACTGTACTATAAGTAAGGATAAATTGTCATCTACGCCCAACTATTTCTGTCAAATGTTTTCAACTGTATTGTAATTTTATGTATATATGTCAGGACTTGGACTACCCTTGTCCTCTTCCCCACTGTACCCTTCCCCCCAGGTCACACTGGGAGACAAGCAGTTCTTGCTCAGTGTGTTTTTCCTGGTGAAACAATTTAAATAAATAAATAAATGTTGTTTACTCAGTTGTGTGGTTCTGCTCCTGAGTATCACAGTTTCTGTCCTTTATCATGCAGTGAATATATTTTGACCTTAGCATTATTGACTTTCAGTGTATGTCGTTAAAATTGTTTATTAGTTGCAATTTGATTTTGTTTATTGCCCTTCGTGTTTTAATTTGTGTCTTATGTATTATTTTCATGTTTATTTTAGCTCTTTGTTTATCATACTTCATATTCTGAATGTATCCGATTTTCCCCCCTTTCCCCCAGGACGCATCTGGAAATGAGCTATTGCAGCTCTGTATGTCTTTCCTGGTGAAACTTTTTCAAATAAGTAAACTTAATTAATTAAGGGGACGTTCTGATAGTAGGTGACTTTAATCTGCCAGATGTTGATTGGAGCACTCCAGCCACAGTCACAGACTGGAGCAGAAACATGCATGATGCCCTGCAAGGGGCTTGCCTCAGGCAGCTAGTGCTAGAGCCCACCTGGGATTTTGGATGTGGTACTCAACAGCAGGGACAGAATTGCAGATGTCATGGCGGGGGGGGGGCACCTGGGATCCAGTGACCATTGCACAGTCTGGTTCAAAAGAGGTGCAGTGGCAGAGTTGAGCCACCCGAAAGTGAGGTTCCTAGACTTCAATAGGGCAGACTTTGCAAGGTTGGGGATATGTTGCATGAAGGCCCTAGCAGAGAGGGAGGAGTGGGGGGTGAGAAACAGTGGGCCCATTTGAAAGGAGCCATAGTGGAAACAACAAACCTTTTCATTAGGCAAATAAACAAAGGTAAGAGAAAAAGAAAACCACCATGGTTCTTAAAGGAAGTGTCCAGGAAGGTAAGAGCAAAAAAGTTGGCTTTCAGGAAGTACAAGGAAACACAGAAGGAGGAGGGCAGGGTAGTGTATCTGGACAAGCAGAGGGAGGCAGGGAGGGCAGTCTGGATCACAAAGGAACAGACGGAGGACAAAAATAGCCCAGACAGTAAGTAAAGGTGACAAGAGGTTTTATAGATACATTAGTGAAAGGAGGAAGACAAGGGGTGGGATCGTAAGGCTTAAGGGGGAAGATGGGGAATGTGTGGAAGGGGACTTGGAAAAAGCATCAGTCCTGAACAAATATTTTTGTTCAGTGTTCACAGAAGAGTGGGAAGGTGAGGGACCACAGTTACGTGGCAGGAGCAATAAGTGCATGAAAGTGGACACCAGTCCATTTATGGAGGAGAGAGTTCTAAAGGAACTTGCAAAACTGAAAATGGACAAAGCAATGGGACCAGATGGGATGCATCCTAGAACATTAAAGGAGCTTGGGAGGTGCTGGCAGCACCACTGGCAGCCCTGTTCAATAAATTGCTGGAAACAAGAGTGGTTCCAAAGGACTGGAGGAGAGCTGATGTAGCCCCTCTACATAAAAGTGGGAGCAGGGAGGAGGCTGAAAACTATAAACCAGTAAGCCTGACCTCGGTGGTGGGGAAAATAATGCAATCACTGCTAAAAGAAAGGATTGTGGAAGATCTTGAATCCAATGCATTACAGGATCTGAGGCAGCGTAGATTCACAGCAGAAAGGTCATATCAAATAAATTTGATAGATTTCTTTGACTGGGTGACCAGGAAAGTGGATCGGGGGGAGTGGTGGATGTAGCCTGCCAGTATTTCAGCAAGGCCTTCAACACTGTTCTACATAAAAGGCTTATAAGCAAGTTAGGCAGCCTGGGAATGGGCCCCAAGGTGGTAAACTGTGTTAGAAACTGATTGAGGGATAGAACCCAGAGGGTGGTGGTAAACAGAGCTCATTTCAAAGAAAGGAGGGTAACCAGCAGAGTGTCACAGGGGTCAGTTCTGGGGCTAGTCCTTTTCAATGTCTTAATAAGTGACATTGCAAAGGGTCTGGAAGGAAAGGTATGCCTAATTGCAGATGATACTAAGATTTGCAATAGGGCAGGTGCTCCAGGAGGGGTGGAAAAAATGAGGAGGGACCTAGGTTAACTTTAGGAATGGTCAAGAGCATGGCAGCTAGGATTCAATGCAAAAAAGTGCAATATCATGCATTTGGGGCACAGGGCAGGCTTACATGATGGGGGGATGTACTGACGGCAACCAAACAAGAGAGGGATCTAGAGTTAATCCTATCAGATGATCTAAAGGAGGCCAGGCAATGTTCCAAGGATGTGGGGAAAGCCAGTGGGGGTACTGGGGTGCATAGGCAGAGGTATCACCAGCACAAGACAGGAGTTGGTGATGCCTCTATATAAATCATTAGGGAGAACTCATCTGGAGTATTGTGTCCAGTTCTAGATGCCACATCTATGAAAAGACATAGACAGGGTGGAGGCAGTTCAAAGAAGGGCAACAAAACTGGTGCAGGGCCTGCAGCAAATGTCATGTGAGGAGAGATGGAGTACCTCAATTTGTATACCCTGGAGGAGAGGAGAGAGGGAGGATATGATAGAGACCTTCAAATATCCTAAGGGCATAAATAGGCTACAGAAGGGTAGCATCTTTCAGAAAAAGAGATGTTCTAGAACAAGGGGTCATGACATGAGGCTGGAAGGGGTAGACTAAGGGGTATTGTGAGGATGTATTTCTTCACAGGTGGTGGAAGCATGGAACAGCCTCCCAGCAGAGATGGTAGGGGCAAATTCAGTAGGAAACTCAAAAATACATGGGATTTGCATAGTGATACCCTAGCAATAGGTAGAAGAACAAAGCCAGAGATCAAGTAGGGTCTTTGTTTTTTTGCAGCATGTAGGGAAAATGGGCAGACTAAGTGGGCCTTGGGGGTCCCCATCTGCCCCACATTCTATGTATCTATGTACAGTAGAAAGATACTTGCTTACATTAAATGAACAAGGTAACTTAATGACAGTCAGTAATGAGGAGAGGAATAAATCCTTGTTGAAGGAAACATCTCAGGATCCAAGGCTTCAGGTTCTCATCCTTCCAGGCAAATGCAATACTATGGACACTAAAATTGAGAAGAGTTAGAGGAGATTTACTTTGCCTCTATAAAATACTGGAAGATAATGATCTATTGACTAATTTAAGTCTTAGATATAGACACTGTGTGCATGTTTTAAGAGGGCATGAACATCAACATCTGGAGAACACCCCCGAAACGACTTAAGGACGTATGCTTAAATCCTGAGATCTGTTAGATAGAGGAATTGTCTACCAAGGGTTGTAGTTCACTCAACTAACGTTTATAACTTCAAAATTAGGCTGGACTATTTTCTGAATGGTGGGAATTATGGCTGCCTCATCCACTGAGCAGTAGGGGACAGCTATTATAGGCACTTGGCCTTCTGCTGTCCTAGAACCACAGTGTACACCCAGATATGAAGTGCATGACCTATGATCTGCTGCAGCAGACTGTTAAGGATATGAAATTCTCCTTCTGACCTGAAGGACTTCAACCAACAGAGGAGTCAAAGACAATCATATGGAAGCATAACTGGTGCTATGCTAAGGAAAGTCAGGCTTTGAAAAACCCCAAGAAAAAGGGAAAGACTGGAAACAGCTGCTTCAGGTCTGGTGGCCCAAAACTCTTTTCTGTCAAGGCTCATGGATATAAGAAACTGATCCTTTGAGGAGATCAGTTAGTTGCAGTAGAAAGTCATAGAATATGAAAGTGTACTGTTCACTGCAGCATGAATACATTTAAGATGAAAGTGTTCTGGGCCTTTGAGGGGCACGGAGTAGGCATATGGACCATGGTTGTAGGAGAGTATGCCTGGTAACTGATGGTGGGGTGTATGCCAGTATAACATTGGGGCATGCACCAGTTATTGTTGGTTGCTGAGGCATTTGTCTGAATGTAGATGGTAGAGGAGGAATAGTGGGTGTGGTAAGATTAGAAGGGTATTAATGAGCCCCAAATAGAGGACTAGAGAGCCCACTGGGCAGACTAGTGGGATTTGAGGAGGAGCAGGCACAGGCCCAATGGAATGCTCAGAGGAAACTGGCCATAGAGAACCGTGGTGGTGAGAAGCAGTACAAATATAATGTGAAAACATACAGACCCCTTGTGGGGAAATAGGTAGGGTGCATGCCTAAGCCAAAGAAGGGCTCACAAAGTAGTAGCAAGTGAATATCCCCAAAACAGGAAGCAGAGCACAGCAGGCATGAAATGAAGGCCCAGACAAGAGTAAGAAGTGGAGTTTGACCATAGCCATGGATGGTAGAATGCTAGAGGCAGGCAGGGAGCAGGAAGGAGAGCCAGTCTAGCAAGTACCCCCCAGCAATGAACAACAGACAGCAAGGTGTGGAAGGCAGGATGACCCCCCACATGTGAGACCTAAGCATAACAGACCCCCAGCAATAGCCTGAGGGCAAGAAGTGGGGGTGGGGCAAAACACAGCAGTCACCCAAGCAGCAGGCAGATGATAGATAAACAGCAGCAGAGACATACTGGAATGAAAAACCAAAACAGTGGGGGGAGCAGCACATCCTGAGAAGAAAAGCAGGACCAGGCAGTAGAAGCCCCAGCAAGGTCAAGGACAAACAGCAGCAGAGCTGCAACAAATAATGAATACAGCCACAGTGGATCCAGAAATAGGCACCAGAAAATGTAGGGAGGCAGCAGAATGATATCACCTGTGATCCCTCAGGTTGGAATCCAGCAAGTAGAACACCACCAACCATGTAGAAGGAGCAGCGACTGGATGTGGCACCAAAAGCACAGGTGTTAGCCAGCAACATTCAAGCAAACCAACACAACAGGTAAAACAAAGACAAGGAACTGGGACACTGCGAGCTGCAGTTGCATGGCAAAGGTAAGGGGAGGACAGTGCAGGTGAGCAGGAAAACTAGCAGGCACACAGTTGCAGCAAAGAAACAGGCATCTAAAGGATGCCTGAGGAACACTCTGTTATCTGGCTTTTGGTAGGGGGCCTGGTTTGCATGGCCTGCTGCCCCACCAGACCTCAAACTTATCCTCAGAATTACTTTTGGTTTTTTTTTGGATGGTATTTCAGTTTTTAAATTGAAGTTCGTGTTTCATATGGTAATCATGCTGCAGTTGATATTCATGTTTCAGACGGTAATTGTGTTTCAGGAGATATTTATGTTTCATTTGGTATTTATGTTTCAGATGGTGTTCTTGCTGCTGCTGATATTCATGTTTAGATGGTAATTGTAGATCAGTTGATATTTGTGTTTGGGCTGGAATCTATGTTTCAGCTGGCATTTGTCATCCAGTTGAAATCCATGCTCCGATGGTATGTGTGCTTCAGTTTGTATTTGTGTTTCAGACGTTATCCATGTTTCAAGCTGATATTTGTGTTTCCATTAGTATCTGTGTTTCAGTTGTTTTTTGTTTCAGTTTGAATTCTTTTTTTCAGCTGGTATTCATGCATCGTTGCTATTTGTGTTTGAGATGGTATTTGTGTTTCGGTTGGTATTTGTGTTTCAGTTGGTATCCATGTATCAGTTGGTATTTGTGTATAAGCTGATATCTGTGTTTCAGTTGGTATTTGTGTTTCAGTTGGTATCCATGTATCAGTTGGTATTTGTGTTTAAGCTGATATCCGTGTTTCAGTTGGTATTTGTATTTCAGTTGGTATTTGTGTTTCAGATGCTATCCATGTATGAGTTGGTATTTGTGTTTAAAGTGATATATGTGTTTCAGTTGGTATTTGTGCTTCAGTTGGTATTTGTGTTTCAGACGGTATCCATGTATCAGTTGGTATTTGTGTTTGTGTTTAAGTTGATATCTGTGTTTCAGCTGGTATTTGTGTTTATAGTAATATTCATGTGTAAGATGGTATCTGTGTTACAGCTAGAATTCTTGCTTCAAGTGGTAATTATTTTTCAGTTGGTGTTTGTGTTTATGTTAATATTCATGTATGATGGTATCTGTGTTACAGCTAGAATTCTTGCTTCAAGTGGTATTCATGTTTTAGTTGATATTTATATTTCTGTTGGTATTTGTGTTTCAGTTAGTTTTCATGTTTCATTTGGTATTTGTGTTTCAGTTTTAATTGCTGTCGTGACCCTTCTCCCATCCAATCCCTGTCCATGGTTTGACAAGCCCTCCTGCCCCAGTGATCAATGGTGCCACTGCTATCCAGGAAGTCTATGTCATATAAGACATAGAAGACATTTATGTTATATCTGTCATATGTCTCCCCCAAAAACTGCAGCCTCAGCCCCATTCCTATACATCAATCTTCACCCCCAGTCCATCCTTTATTGGTGGTTAGTTATTCTCTCCCTTCTGCAGCACCAACACTCACCCCCAGCTTCCCTTTCCTGAATATAGGTGCCAAGATGCCATGACGATGAGACACAAAACCCTCCATACCACCTTGGCCACCCACCATCTGACTTAAGCTGGGAGTGTGCTGCTTATTTATGGGCTACCCTATGAATAAGCAGCTCATTCCCAGGTTCAGTCAGAGGGTGGGTGGCTGAGGTGATGAATGGAAGGTTGTGTCACTTGCTGTTGTGGCACAGCAGCACCAACGTTCAGGTAAGGGAGACTGGATGGGGGAGTTCTCTGCCATGGAAGGGAGGGGGACAACTAAACACCAATGAAGGATGGGCTTGGGGGGTGAAGATCGATTTACAGGAATCAGGCTGCGGCTGTTTTTCTGGTTGAGAGATTATATGACAACTATAACATAAATGACTTCTATGGCTTATATGACATAGACGTCCTAGATAGCAGTGGCGGTCCATTGATCACTGGGGGAGAGCTTGTCAAACCATGAACGGGGATTGGATGGAGGGAGGGTCCACTAGACACCAGGGTAAATAGTTATTTCTTAATCAGGCAGGACATCAGGTGGGGGAGGGACCACTGGACACCAGGGAAACACTTGCAATGCATTGGGTGAGGAATCGGGTGAGGGGTTGGACCACTGGATGCCAGAGAGAAATATATTTAATGCTGGGCAAAGGATCAGTTGGGGATGGACTGCTGGACACCAGGGACACAGGAGTGCATATGGGGCAGGGACTGGGTGGCCACTAAGCTCTCATGCTGTCCATGTAAATGAACCCATAATGGATATGCAAATGTCCACATAGAGCCTTACATGGACAATGGGCTCATTTACATGGCTGATTTTGTGAACTGGAAATAGTGCATCTGCACTGTTCATTGTGGAGCCATACTCCTGGCTCTATGTAGGGGCACTAGTGGGGTTAGTGTTAGGGCTAATGGGGTTAGCGCTGACTCAGTCTGGACCTATTCACAGCCAGATAGTGCATGTGCACTATTTGACTGAGAATAGCAACTTTAGATGCCTGGGCAACCTCAAAGTGCAACATAGACTTGTGCTGTGCTTTGCACCTTTTCGAGAATTGGGCCCATTGTGTTTGATTTTGTCAAACAATGGATATCACCTTTTTGATCATACACCTAAAGTTTTGAAATAAATGTTGTTCCCTCATTAAACAACACTCAGGCAATAATTCTGAAAGAGAAACTGTATGTTGTTTTGTTTAATTTACAAGGGATACTACATCATCATGTCCATGCTGTTGTGTATTATTTAAATACAATTTACTTTGCATGAATAATATATAATAGAATAATGACTACAACAAATTGGGTAAGCACATAGTCTCAGAGCTAGGTAAGTAATTTCTATAATATTCAATAATTATCATAGTAATGCATAATTTCCCAAGAATTGACTGTCCCATTAATTCTGTGACTGCACTAATTCAGAAGGTACTAACTCATTTGCTAACAACATCATTATGAGTTGAGGTAAACAAACAGCTGATTCGTCTTGACTCTGAATCCCGGAGACACTTCTACTCCTTCTTTAAAGAGCTCATTAATTCAGTTTTCATTCCTGCTGCAGCAGGTGGAGTATTTTATCCTCTCATCTCATTAATCACTTGTAGGCTAGAGAAGAGAGCTGTATTAATACCTGGTCGAGAGACAAAGACAGACTAATCCATAACATCTCCCACAATAGCACAGCCAGCTGTGGAGCTAATGTGCTGTAATGCTACCAGTGCTGAAATAATATATGTAAACGAATGCAAGACACCTGTATGGAAAAAGCTGTGTGAAAGATATGTGGCACAGGTTTGTTGCATATATTTATGACAGAAGTGCCTGTCCCCAGCATATAACCTGAAAATGATGTTTTGACATAGTATCAAATCTAATTAGGGCTTCGAAAGTTTGATTGTCTGAAGCAGGTCAGTAGCCTTCCTTCTGTTTAAATTCCCATTCAATGCTGGAAATTGAATAGAAGTTTTGCAGTACAACTTAATGGGGTTAGGGCAGAGTAAAAAATATTGTTGCCACTTCCCCTTCTGTAGGGTTACTCACTAGTGTAGTCAGAAGGCTTTTTGTTAAAGCAAAATATGCTTACTTGTTCCACTGATATACAGTATTTCAGTTTCCAAGAGTACAATTATGCACAATATATCCAGGGGTCATACATTATGAGACTTGAAGTGTACATGAATATGGTTTCAAAACATTATGGTTCTATCACACAAGTATCAAGCGAGGCACTACATAATGCATACTAAGCAAAAAACACATTTCAGAGTCCAAGCTTTCAAGAATATTCATCTAGTATATAGGTCTGAATGAAGAAGCTCTGATTACAGAACACACAGTGGGTAAAATCTTTCACAAAGGTGTAGTGATTAAAATGTTCCCAACAACATAAAAATGAAAACAGATAATTTTTCAGGGGGTCGTACCATCTCCTGATAAGATGCTGATTTCTATTCCCATTTGCTAAGTGCAAGATGGACTATGTAAAGGAGTACAAAGTCAGACTGAAAGCCAGCAGAGACCTCTAAAACTGGCCACCATCGTCCTTTCAATATTACTGTAGTTATAAGTCCATGGAGGAGATTTGTAACCTTATTGCAGGCAATGATGGATGACCAACATGCAACCTTTGACTCCTTGACTACATGCTTGAATCAGTATCCACAAGTGTACTGGTTTGGTGCTAAGTTAAGGAACAAATCTGTAATGTTCAGTTGCCTGCAGCTTTTGCCATTCATACAGGATCCTTCATGTTTTTTCTCCCAAAGTATTTAAAGAAGACATTTTTTCAGACCAGACTACCTTAGAAGGTCATACGATTCCAAACAATACTGCATGATTACACGGTGCATCACAACAGAACAAAAGACATCAAAAATCCAAAAGTAAGCTAACAGTGACAATTTATTTGTGACTCCAGTTAATCCAGTAGTCAGAAATCAAGTTCACAAAATCACAAAGTTCAAAGCAGAAGCAGACTGGCTGATTCCATTTGATGGCCCAGGGGCCCTGATTGCTGACTACAGCTGGATAAAGTGGAATCATAAATAAGTCATCACTGTCAGCTTACCTCTGGACTTTTTACTTGTCTTTTGATCTGTTGTAATGTGCCGCCTAATCATCGAATATTAAGTGTGCTGCTTAATCGTGCAGTAACTTTGGAACAATTCTCAGTCTGGGTACATGGCATATCCTAGTACTTTGTGAAAAACAGTGTCCCTATGCTCTAACCCAGTGTTGCTGCATGCAGAAACAGCCTGGAGCCAAAGAAACCAAAATGTGGCAAAAGAGCTTAGAACAGCATAAGGTGACTGCTTTAGTTCATTTTGTTTTCAATGGGGCAAAGCTGCTTGAGAGCAGGCAGCAGAATGTTACCTCGGCACGTCACCTCTTCAAACACCAGGCTTCGTGATAGGGAATCAAAGTTATGGAAACAAGTGTAACATTTTTGTAACAGGCCTGTTGTCACAGACCATTACTAGTGTCATGGATTTTAGTAGTGACTGTGTGTTTTAATATTTTGCTATAAGATCAGTAATGGTATTAGTGCCAGAGCAATAAAGTGCACTTAAAAGGTTAAAGCTAGTCTTGCTGCTAATGTTTTGTAAGTGTTCTGCTGCTAATGTTTTGTTCTGCAATGTGTGACATGCAATGTGTATACTGTATATTTTTCAAGGATTTAATGACGTATATCCTGTTGGCGAAAACTATTACATTTACTTCTGCATAGAGTCTGGCACCAGCAGTATACTTAAATTGTTAGTACTGTGTGGAATGTTCAGATTCCTTTCTGATGGAATGGAATTCCACAAAATTCCATGGAATTATGGTGGTAGCTGAATTCAGAAATTTTGCAAGTGTAATGGTTTCTGTGAATTAATAATCCACAATTTATGTAAACTGTGGAGTCTTTCTCTGCAATCAGTGGACAAATATTCTGCAGTTTACCCAGAAATGCTTTTCAGAATTCCATGGAATTTAAAAAGAAATTCTGAAAAGCATTTCGAAAGCAGAACTGCCATTCTGCACAAATTCTGCCAGCGGAGATCTGAATTCTGAAGAGCCCTATTAGTCATTCATTGGTTGGGGGACTTCCCAACTAACTTTTACCACTTGCTGGGGCATATACATAGGGGCTCTTGCCCACAAAAAGGAGTTCCTCTTCCCATTTTAGTTTCAATATGCAGATCCAGCTTGTCTGGCTGTGACCAACTGGAAGGGACCTCAAAGATTAGGGATGGTGGTAGGGTCCCTGGGTCTGGGTCGCATGAGTCCTCTCTGGTGTGGGTTTACAGAGGCTTGGGCCCCAGCAAGGGTTCCAAATTGGTGGCAGCAGGTGCCAGATGGGGACTCACTTTGTAAGAGGGTCTGCTCAAGGCATTCAAGAGACATGTCCTTAATTCCTGTGCAACATAACTGTAGTGGATGTGTCTTGTACTGGCCAGGGGGCATTAGGCTAAAGCAAGAAGCAATCTGTGCATGTTGGAAGGAATGTTAGAGCAGCTGGTGCCATTGGTTTGTAAAGCCATGTGAAATGGACAGATCTTTTGGTTGATAAGCTGCTGTCATCTGTGACCACATTAGGTTTTGTTTTTAACTCCCTATGGAGGTATAGTGGATTCAGACAAACCACCAGGGTAGCCTTTACTTCATTCTGTGTGATTGTGTGTTCCAGGAGGGTACATCCCTCCTTGGGCTGTTAATGACAAACATCACCACTCTACTGTTGTTCTGAAGGTCCCGGATCAGTTGTCCTGTCTGTCTTGTGTGGATACATGTGAAGTTTTAAATGTAACTGCATGATGCTTGCGTTGTCACTGAAGTTAAAAGGGGAACATATGCAGATGCTGTGATTATTGCTAAATGTGATTTATGCTGAATTATGCTGTGTGTGACAACTGATAGAATGCTAATTGAACTGGAGCTATGTCTGGGAAATGCATTTTCCCCTACCTCATTTCTGTGTGCACAGGCTGCTGTAAATACGTTTGATGTTTTTGCAAAAAAAGTTAAGTCTAAGAGTTCTGCCATGTGTCTGTATTATTCCTAACAAGGTTATAGTGACATTCATGCAGGGGTGCAGAGGTATTGCTGTAATCAGACTGCAAGGGTAAAATTGAAAGCAAGCAGTGTGTTAGGTGTGAATGCAGCTCAACTTTCTCTATGCAAATAAGCAATGCTATGCTGTGCAAAAGTGAGACTACAGCCACAGAATGCTGAGGCCTACTCTGACTTGCTTGTTGGGGCTTGCGACTGTAATGTGTGGTGCAGATGCAATCTATTTTTGACCTGCAAACGTGGCTCTGTTTTACACCCAGGGCTGAAGAGGCAATAATGAAAATGGAGATGAAGAAGATGGCAGCGAAGAGAAACAGCTCTGAATAAAGTTGCTTTACTTACATTGAAGGAGAAGACAGAGGAGGCATCCTACACCTGATGCCCAAACCTCACTGGTGACGGGACACCTGGGGCTTCTCCTCAAAACAGCAACATGAGGGCCACAGCAGTAATGAAGAGGTAAGCAGTCTTCCCTTACCACGGTACACTCTGGATTCTGAGCAAAGCCATGCTTTTCTGTGGGACATTTATTGACAATGTTCAAGCTGCACCTTCAATAGATGAGGTTTAAGTGCCAAGCCTGGGTTAACTGTACATTGTCGGGAGTGGGGGTCTTCTAGTGAGACTGCGCTATCTATACCCCTGATCAAGGGAGTCACCTCAGAGACTATTGTCCACCCACAACTCACCACCATGGGGATCAAGGAAGAACATAAACTGGGGGCCTGTTACATTTTCAATATTCATTAGACTTTCAGAAGTGACAGTTAGTATTCAGGAAATATGGCAGATTGACCTAATTGGGGTATGAAGTTTTTTCATCACTTTTAAAGAGCTTTGTCAATTGCACTACAAGCCTTTCCATGTTTCTACCAATGTGTCTTAATACTGACCGTGGATGAGCGCTGTTAGTTGATGAGAGCAGTTTGGACTCCATGTCCATTTAATCCTTTGCACTCTATGTGCACATGACGTGCAGGTGGTGATGATTGCAGAGGAAATAGACATAGCAACCATTACCGAAATTTGGACTTATCTGAACCACTGCTTAGAATTAAAGAGCTGGTGACACATTCAGGTGAACTTTAATAAAACATAATATTTAGACTCAGTCCAGCTTGTAATTCCCATTAGTTCTGTATTTCTCCTCCCAATTTTTTATTACTGAGGTCATTTGTATGAAAACAGGATTTCTGCTCCTGAAGAGTTCATCTATTCCTGCTGCTTTCTCCCTACCTGAAGTCATAGAGCACTGCTTGTGACCTCACAGTTACTCCTATGGCAACAGACTGTGATGTCATAACAGAGGATTATGACTTGGAGTAGGGAGTAAGCTATAGAGGTAGATGAACTCACAATGAACTCTAATAGACAACAATCATATATTCATACACATTTCCTTACTAATAAATTATGGGGAGGAGAAATACATAAAATATAAATTGAATGCAAGCAGAAGTGTACCTAATGATCATGAATTTTAAAGTTTTCTTTGAGGTGTCAGTAGCTCTTTAAATATTCCAGGGTGCAAACTCTTCAGAAAGGACAGGAAAAACAGGAGGGGAAGGGGTGGCAGTGTACATGAGGGAAGTTATCAGAGTGTTGCTAAATAACAAACTCCAGTACAGGATGGGGTAAAGTTACTTTGACTTCAGGTGATGGAAGGAGGAAGGCTGGACAGATAGGGTGCATGTATAGAACAACAGATCCAATGATGGAAATAGATAAAGCACTGGAAAGGGAGATGAGGATAGTGGCAGAACTGTGAGAAATAGTGTTAGTGGGAAACGTCAACCTTCCAGACCTGGACTGAGGGATGCAGATGGCTAGAAAATGAAAGGGACAAGGATCTGTAAATATCACTGCAGGGCTGTTTCTTCACACAGTGGGTGAGTGAGGCTACAAGGAGGAAGCAGTACTAGACCTGGTAATGTCCAATCAGAGCATTATTTGGGACATTAATATGCAAGCCCTAATTGGCCAGAGTGACCATTTCATGGTGAAATTCTACATGAAACTAGGATTGCAACAACAGACCTCTGCCACATGAGCGCTAGACTTCTGAAAAGCAGATTTCAAGAAAATAAGGGAGAAAATGTAGGAAAGACTTAAGGACTTCTATAAGATCAAAGGTGTAGAAGGAAGTGGGTGGTTTAAAGGAGGCTTCTAAAGAGGCCATTTAAGACTGTGTCAGGGTCATTGAAAAGTCCCCATAATATAGGAACAAATAATAACATGGGCAGTTAAGGCAAGCCATTAGGGACAAAAGGGGGCATTTATGATATACAAGAAAGAACAGCTAGGCAAACAGAGAGAAGTAGAAGGAGAAACTGGGTATAGGTAGCACACTTAGCAAAGAGGCTAAGGCAAATACAGAATTACAGTAAAGCTAGCAGAAAGGGTCAAGGAGAATGGCACATCCTTCTTTAGATACATTAGTATACAGAAGTGACAAGGGAAGACATAGGAAGGATAAGGAAGATGGGGTGAGTACAAGGGATGATGGGAAAATGCAGGTATACTGAATGAATACTTCAGTTCAGTGTTCAGGGCCAAGGAGGCAGGCCTACTCTCAAACAGCAGAAGACATCTCAAGGGTGATGAAGGGAGCAGATCTGAGTTGGGGAGGATTCCAAAGGACTGTGTACTAAAAGGACTGGACAACTTAAAAGAATAATAAACCACCAGGGCCAGAAATGATTCCCCTAGGGTGCTGTAGAAAACAAGGCAGGTTACTAGCAGGGCTACTTGTAATACTGTAGATGGAATTAGTAGCAACAGCTGTAGTGCCCTTGGTCTAAGGATGATCTGATGCCAAATTTGCATTTGTGAGCATGTCGAAATCAGGCATTTTGATACTGGCAAAACAGGTTTGAAGGGACTCGGTTTCCATTCAATATTTCAACATCATGATGCAGCACTGTTTACAGGAAGCAAACACACAGTGAGAATATCTAAGTTGTTTGCCAGCCACATGACATACATTTGCCATTCAGTGATGCTGGAGACTGAGAACATTTCACACTACATACATCTCAGTGGTTTCTGAAGGAGTTCCTTTTTATTTGAAAAAGAGTGATGTTGGATCAAAAAACTCAAGTAATCATCAGAGAACCATGTATTATTATTATTATTACAGATAGCTAGTGCTCTCTATAGGCAACTATAGTTTCAGGCAAGCAGGCTAGTAAAATTGTGCTGCAGAGGCAAGGCTAGATTTGCTTTTATGCCCAAGATGCCTGTGCATAGGACCCCTGCTTCCTGGGGGGCTCTTTCAGAGTGTGGTTTTCATTCTGTGCTAGTATTGTTATTTTGGTTCACCAGGGGCACTGCAGGGCTGCCTGAGCATGGGACTCTGTCTCTGACCCTGGGGAAAGAGAGTCACTTTGCCGTCTGAAGAGTCTGAGCCCAAATCTGTGCACGAGCCAACCTTCTGTCATGGCAGTGTACTGGTGACTTCTAGCAACACATACAGTGAGAAAAATTGGGAGTTGGTGGCACTACAACTGCGTAGAGTGAGCAAGTGTGACAACTGTTATATTTTGGTGCCATTTGATTGGTCCAAGGAGGAGCTGCTGTGTAAAGTCATTGGTACGGGAGCTGTGAATGGAGTGGAGCTGTAGATATGTTGCCGATCTGATGGATGGGGAGCACGGTGCAGTTGAGCTAGGGGCAAGTGGTAGTAGATATTTGTATTACACTGTCATAGACATTGTGTATCATCAGACCGTGAAGACTGGCTGGCCAACGAGTTCTAAGAAAGAAATAATTTTGAATGTTAGAAATAGGACTCCATCCCAGGACTCTGTGCTGGGGCTGCACTGTGGACTCAGCTGACTGCTAGGCTACCTAACTGCTGTGATCATGTGCTCAGTCTGAAGGCCAACTGGTTGAGGTGTGTGCATGTGATAAACAGTTGGCATCCTGGCTTGCAGGAGGCAGTGTGGTAAGTGTAGGGTGGAGGTTGTGTCAGGGAGAGAAAAACTGGTATGGGAGAGGACTATTGAAGCAAATCTGAAGATGGAAGGAGGGCAGGCAGCTAGGGTGGATGAGAAGAGGAAAAACACCTTCAAGACCAGCAGGTAGGAATGTGATTTATACTATTACTGTAGGTGCAGCAGTTTCAAAATGATTATACAATCCCCACCACTTATAAGCATCCTTGGATAAACCAGGTGATTGGTTTATGTGGCCATTTTCTTAATTCTTCTTTCCACTTCAATTAGACATAAGGTAAAAAATACTGTATACAGCAGACTATGCATGCTGTCTATTTTGGCCAAATGCTAACTTGTCCTGCATTTTGATGTAATCTTTTCAAGGTGATAATTGTGATAAGTGTTGGTGATTGTGTGTCCTAGTTCATGCAATCACTGGCTCACAGACTCAGGCAAGTAAACTTACTCTGTTGTGATCTTATAATTGCTCAATATGCTTAAAATTTTCATTTTCTTTTCAACAGGAACTAAGCAGCTTTAAAGTCAGCATCAAGTATAAATAGCCTTTAGTTTAAATAGAGTTTAAATAGCCTGTCACAATCGGGGAGTGTGCAAGATTGGGGCTAAACATGCACTGTAATTTCTTTCATGATTATTGTTCATTAATATAGCAACCATCATGTGATCCCATGTTGTTGCACTGACTTCTGATGAATGGAGCTGGTATAGTATTTAGATAACTGGGTTTGCACTTTATTTACAGTTGATTTTTTAAATTTAAAAATGTGAGTATTTTTTTTTTTTTTTACTGTTGGCAACATAACATCCATTCTCCATACTGGGGCAAAAGCTAAAAGCACAGATCAGCCCACTATAACTGGTAGGGATGGCATATTTTATATATATATATATACACACACACACACATATAGATACATACACACAACACCTGTGAGGAGATTTCTTGACACTTATTACATATATTTTTTTCCTTTCTCCCCATCTAGAGTGAGAATATCATAATAGTCTCAATCTAGGTCCCTGTGAGGAAAAATATCCTCACTGTAGATCACAATTGGCTGCAGCTATCAGCATCAGCTGCACAATCAGAGTGCAGCTGCTCGCTTGGGTGCCGACTCCCACTCTCAGTTTTATTTTCTCGGCACACCTGACCAAGCACTTTCAATTTCTCCCTAATTTCTCACACTCCAACAATCACACTAAAAATTTCCAATTCACCTCAAAACACAATTTTAAAATTGTGTTTCCTTCCCTCCCAAAGCACTACCCAACAACACTGTGCTCCTTTCCTCCATCCCCAATACCTGAGAAGCATGCCTCCCATTTCCGACTGCCAGACCCACATCCTACATGCCGACATGAGCACTCCTTCCCCAGCCTCTTTGTAGTCAACAGCTGCTCTCTTCTCTGACTCTGGCTGCAATCGAATATCCACAGCTCAGGATGTATGATGATGTACTGACGCATGCAAGTGTCACGTGTATCAAAACATGCTCGCCCATCCAAAAATCATACTAGGTCATCCTGAAAATAAAATAACACAAAATAAAAGGTAAAATGGTATAAATACCTAAGCAACACACAAAGTGTGTCACATAAATTGAATATGCCATGGCCCCTACATGAAATATTGCTGATATTTCCTCTTGTGCAGTTTGACCTTTCACATCATCCGTGGCTTTGTCATTCTTGATGTCAGATGGTCAAACTGCACTAATGAGAAATACTGGCAATATTCCAGGAAGGGCCATGGCATATCTCTTACATAGATTATAGGGGCACGGTAGCTCCCCTAGGGTTGAGTAAACTGTTTAATGTTAAACCCCATATTTTGCACCTTAGTACCTTTGGCATCGTTTGACCAAATAGCCCAAACTTCAGCATGCACAGTCAGGTTGTCAGAGTCTCAAGACATGGAAAGATTTGAGATGGCATCTTCTACAGTTTTTGAGATATGGAATGCCGAAGAAGGATGAAAAAACACATTTGGTTTCCCTGTACTTAACGCTGGGTATTTTGTGCTGTCACCTACAACCTACACTGAGTTGAATTTTTTCATGAAATGTTCAAGGTTGACGGGGCCAATGCCAAGGGTGTGCCTTTGAAAGGTTTAGAGAAAAATTATTATATTGTTTTAAAGTTATAATGATTTTTGAGTTAATATTCCAGTGCGACTGGTAAAAAAAAAAATATCACGAAAGGTAAAAAATCATATTGCAAGTGGTTATTTGCATGATTTACTTGCTGTGGGGGGAAAAACAGTCGAGGTGGCTGCCATTTTCTTTTTACAGTTTAAACTTACAAACAGTAAAAGTACATACAAATGATGCATTTTCTTAAAAACACAAGCACTCGAACCTAGCTAAATGGGATCCATTTAGCTAGATTCTGGTGTTTTTTTTTTAAAGTTGCCAGAAATACCTTTTCTGGACACCCATAATTCAGGGTGCCCAGTTTAGTGAGAGGAGCTGTTCACGCAGTGTTCTCTGTATGAGAACAGCAGGACTTCCTTGACTTCTGCAGCTGCAGCTGGAACTCATACTGTGGGCTGCAGTGACAACAGTGAGACACCATTTCCCTGGTGTCTAGTGGCACCCTACCATTGCTGTCCATTTATGCATGTAATGTTGCCCTGGTGTCTAGTGGCACCCCCACCCTCCGATCACCATCCCCATATTTATTTACTATTTCTCTGGTGTCTAGTAACACCCCCACCATCTGATTGCCATCACTGTAATGTAATTGTCTTTCCTTGGTGTCTAGTGGTACCCCCACCTTCAGATCACCATCTCTGCAATGCATTTGTCTTTCCCTGGTGTCTAGTGGCAACCCCCACCTTCTGATCACAGTCCCCATAATACAGTATGTTTGTCTTTCCATGGTGTCTATTGGTGCTCCCCCACCCTCCAATCGCCATCCCCATAATATGTTTTCTTTCCCTGATGTCTAGTGGCACTTCTTACCCTCTAATCACTGTCCCCATAATGTTTTTTTTTCTTTCCCTGATATCTAGTGGTACCCCCAACCCTCTGATCACCGTCCCAGTCTAAAATAAGGAAAACTGTCCCTCAATTTTTTTTTAAACTTGCAAAAAAGAAAATGGTTCTTTGCCAATCTGCCCTCCCATCTTCCACTTAGCATCCAACACTCCACACCCCCAGTACACCCCACTCACCTGAACAGGTCACATGGCAAAGATCCACTCTCTGATCGAAGACTTGTCTTGCTGCTGGAACCACAGATAGCAAAATGAGAAGCTAAGGTAAGTGTGGTTCAATGTATTTCAATGGGTTTTTGATATTTGATCACAACTTTGTCATTTTTGCATACTTTGACCCCAAATTTTCAACATGGCCATTCTGGGACCCCACCTCATGACCAATGGTGGTGGAATTGTACAAATCAAACCTGAAAGGTGATTTCATGGTCACTTGGAGAAATCATCTTTTGTACTGGATTTGAATATTTTCACCACCCTTGTTCATGAGGTGGGGTCATAAGAAGGCTATGTTGAAAATTTGTGGTCAAAATATGTACAAATGCAAAGTTATATACATACATTAAAATTTTACTACACTCACTTGTAACTTTGGTAATTTTAAATATTTTGACTCCAAATTTTCAGCATACCAATTTTTTATACCACCTCATGAATGTGACAGCTGTCATTTTTTAAATCATGACCAAAATGTGTTTTGGCACATGTGGCTTGGAATGACATTTTGATGCCATGGAATGATGTTTTGGTTAGGATTTGAAGATTTTCACTAACAAGTTCATGAGGCGGGGTAATAAGAATGCTATGCTGACAATCTGGTGTACAAATACATACAGTAAAGTGCCAAGGTTATGAGTGAACGTTGCAGTATTTCAACTGTGACAATGTGACACTGCAGGATTTTTGCTTCTGGCAGTCTCAAATTTATTGTAAGTTTGGTATCATGCATCTGTATTTGTGATTAAAAAACATGGACCTCACAGGAAACTGTGTTTTTGCTGCCACAAGTGGGCATCTATGTGTCACACTGTGAAAACAGGTACCACATGGTTACTGCTTGTACAGATAGAGGTAGCGCTATAGGTTTGATACATCATATTTTTAACTGAGTGGTCCATGTGGATGCAAAAACACAGTGCCATATTTTTATTTCTGCCCGGAGAACTACAGACCTTGCTGGCACATGTGTTTCTTTTTTTTTTGTGTGTGTGTGTCACCTTCCCTGACTCTCCCTCGCAGGGTCTGAGCTCCCAACCATGCCACCTCCCCTATGCTCAGGCTTGCCCCCACGGGTGGGGCCACTAGGTGGGTGCCCCCTCCCCAAGGTCAGTGGTAACTTGCCCTGGCTTGCCCTCCAGGGTGGGGCCACAGTGGCGAGATCACACCTGGCAGACACGGTAGGCAGTGGAGGTGGTGGAGCAGAGCATCATGCTTCAGGGGATGGCATTTTGTAAGCTGTATCAGGGGCGAGGATGTGCAATGATGGCCAGCGTCTGACATGCCCCCCACTGATGTGGCTCCAGCACTGCAGTTCCCTAGGCCTCCACTAGGGTTCCATAGCATGCTGGACGCACAGCCCCCCCCCCAGAGAAGGAGAGCTGTCCCTAAGATGCTCCATCCTTCTCCCCCAGCTGGCACTTTAATGTCCCGAGTCTGTTCCCAAACTCGGTTCATCAGTGTTGCAGACGGATGTCCTGCCTCTGCACCGGTGGGCCAGACAGGAACCTGTGTTTCTGCAGATACAAAGAAGTGTGTATGTTTTACACTGCATGGTTGTATCTTGCAGCATCAATGGTGATTATACAGGGTGCTCCATGTCTGCATGACACATATACTGCTGTGATCTTGGTACCATAGATTTCCATTTGTATTTCTATTTGTACCTACAGACGTGCAGGCCCTGTTGAGACCTGTGCTTCTGCAGTTAATGCTTGTTGTTTGTGTCTTACACTGTGCATATTGATCTCTGAATGCCAAAAAGCTGAGCCTACAACACCCTACAGTTTCACAGACAAAAAACAGGTATCTATTTGTGAAATACACTTGTGTTTTCAACCACAGAAGTGTATGCTACACAGGGACCTATAGTGCTACTCTCTTAAGTGGTAAGAATGTCTCACACTGTGCATATCTGCACAACTACAATCCTCATAAGGTCCTAAACTTTAACATCTAAAACTTTAATGTAATTGATTACTGTTGCAACACTTCTTTGTGTGCAGAAGCACAGGCCCCTGTAGCTGCAAATGCAAATTCAGAAGAAAACTGCAAACCATACACACCCACTTCTGCAGTCACACTATAATGTTTCCAAGCAGCTATGTCCAGCATATTTTTTTAAAGTGCAGTGTATTGTACGCATATGTTCAAAGGTAGCAAATAAGTGGTACTACATTAATGTCATTTGGAAACAGTTGTATGTTGTTTGTCTTATCTGATGTTGGCTGTCTGTGGTTGCTTATGTGTTGTTGTCCATTTGCTGCATTGAGGATATGGTGAGTTAGAGTTAGTAAGCCTAAAGCCACATTTCCCTACTTTTGTGGTGTTAAATGTAACCCTCACTGGTACATTAATGCAGTTCTTTGCAATGAACTTCCTTTTTTTTAGATTTTATATTGAAGGTATACAGTATATTGCCTTCTGTTTGTGTTTGCACCACACAGGTAATCCATGTCTTTAGCAATGTTGTCTGTATGAGCTCCTCTGATTTTCAGATATCATTCATCTTCATCTTTAGCATCCATTGTCTACATAAGCCCTACACTTTTCCAACCACATAGATTCCACAGTTGGCAAACAGTACTGTACATCTGGCTGTGCCTGACTAAGGAAGGGCCCTGCACTTCTATGCAGCAACACAGATGTAGATACACAGCACCTTCCACCAAGTTATGAGTCCATCTGGGCCCTGTGCTTCTGCAGCCAGAAGGACTCTTCACTTTTCAGAGGGCCCTGTCCACCTGCATCCGTCTGCATCTCTGGGGCTTGCAACTCCACACAACCAAGGATGGAGACACACAGGGCCATCCACAAAGTGAAGAGTCCACTCCGGGCCCTGAGCCACTGCAGCCAGATGGAATCCTCACTTGGCAAAGGGTGATGTGCATCTACAGCTGTGCATCAGCATCATCATCCGGGCCCTGCACCAAGTGAGGGGTCCATCTGGCTGTGGAAGTGCATGACCCCCTCCATATGCTGACAGATACAGATGCACAGGGTTCTTCCTCCATGAATTTGTTGTTTTTCAATCTTTTCTTCCAAAGTTCTCAACATAGTCATTTTACAATCCCACCTCATGAACCAGTCAAGAGAAAAATGTTAAATCCCTCTCGAAAGATGATTTCACAGAACAACAACACAATCATCCTGCAGGCCAGGTTTGAAACATTTCACCTACTTTGTTCATGATGTGGGGTCATAAAAAGGCCATATTGAAAATTTGGTTTTAAAATCTTTTAAAATGACCGAGTTATGAATTGAAGTATTTTTTTCTATACAAATACAATAAATCTTTTGTGAGCCAATTTTCTTTTTTCATATAATCTCACAAAAGAACTATAGTTCCTTCATCATAAATAACCTTTTCTGACTTTTTTTAAATTTCACCTACCTGGTTCATGAGGCGGGGCCATAAAAAGGGCAGGTTGCAAATTTGGGTTTACATTTTTTTTGAAACATCCAAGTTATGAACTAAAGTTGTTTCTCTATACAAATACAAAATGAAATCTTCTTTCATATGATCTCACAAAATAACTCTAGTTGTTTTGTATGAGCACTTACTAAGGTCTGGATTAGCCTTCCACATTGGATTATAGGGATGTCTCAAAACCATATTTTTGGGTTGTTTTTCAACAAACAAACTCTACAATCAAGGAAAATGGTCCAGTTTAGCTGGATGCATGTGTCTGTTTTTCTCCGGGACATTTTAGGGTTTTTTAAAATTAAAAAAAAAATCAGAAACAAGATGGTGGCCATATGAAAGAAGAATTTCATGTCACAAAGAATATCTGCTTTTGCGAGCCAGAAATTCTTCTTTTTTATCAGACATATAAATGAAAGACCCTGCTGAGCATGCTCAGAACTGAAATTTCAAATCCTTAGAACTCGGGAACTGACTTTTTTCCCCAAACAAAAAAAATGTCCTATTTTTAGGGCAAGTCCCTTCTGCCCTTAAAATTTTAGAACAAAATTTGAAACCATCTGAGCTGTAGCTGAGAGCAAAACAGTGGGCAAACCCCCTGATTTTCCACTTTTTGTACTATCTGGATCTCAGAATCTGGACATCCAATCATCATAAAACTTAACAAATCAAGAGACATTGCTGCCCAGATCATGCTTGCAAACATTTATGCAATTCTGTTGAATGGGGACATATTTATTAAAGTGCAAAGTTAGGGGTTAAATACCCTACTCAGGGGTAAGGTTTAGCCACTGACAAGTATGGCCACTTGAATTCTGTGCTCCATCTCAACCCTCTATGGTACATACTTTTTCTCTCTGAATTAATCTGTTTCATGGGTGAATCTTCACTTCTGCTAACAGTGAAAATACCTTCTTCTGAACAGCGTGCTTATCAAGGTTTTGTCACTGGCTGTTTTACTGATTTATTGAAACAATGAGCCTCCATGAGACAACCTGAATCCTACATTTCCTACCTTTCATACCATTGCCACAACACTTACAAAAATAGCAGGGACCAACAACGGGGTAATTACTATCCCCAACTGTCTGTCCTTGGTATACATTACCAGGCTACTAGAGTCTTTGGTAGTCAATATGGCAGAACTGAAAACCTCATCTACAGACACCTCAGAGGAGGTCCATGTCTTCAAGGACAAATTGCATGTGGCTGAACAGATAACTGAGGACCTGGAGGATATGCAACACAGGATTCTCCAGAGACTCAATGACTTTGAAAGGTGATTGGAAAGAATCTGGGAGAGAGCTGAGGACCAGGAGAACAGGGGGTGCAAAAACAACATTAGAATTCTGAACGTCTCTGAGAGAGCCAAAGGTGCTAATATGGAGCACTTTCTGAGTGATCCACTGCTGTAGTGTATGGTACCCAATGGCAAGGTGACTTAGAGGTGGACAGAGCCCACCACACAAGAGGCCCCCTGGCACCAGGAGGTTCCAACCCTCGACCCATAATAGCATATTTAGTGTGGTACTCCATGAAAGAATAGCTTCTCCGAGCAGCTAGGTGGAAAGGGGACCTTTATTGGAGAGAGACGTGCATATCACTATATCAAGACTATTCACAGGAGGTTGTCCAGAAGAGAAAGGCATACAACCCCCTCAAAGCAGTCCTTAAGGAACTGGAATCTGCTGCATATTCTGTGGATTTACTAACTTGAGCATTAGCAGAGATGGTCGGAATTTCAACAGTCACTCCCCACATGGAGTGAGCACCACTGGTCTGATATTAGACTTGGAACTTCAACTCCCAGGAGGCTCTGGGAGGACCAAAACTGACCATCCAGACACAGTTGGAACAACACTACCAGTCAAGGTAAAGAGGAGGACTCTACATAACCACACTCTTCAGAACATAGAATGGCAGCTCCCACCAAATCCGCACCATCAGCTGCACATGCTCCCAATATTGAGCACCACAGAGGATGAGGGGACCAAAGCACCTTTTGGCAACAACACCATCAGCAATCCAGAAGCCAATCCCAGAGAGTGCACAGATATCCTACGGAGCCATTTTCCCCTCCTGCAAAATCTGCTCATGACTCTTCAAAAGACATTAGTGCTTCCAAGATCTCCTCTGCTCATCACCTGGAATGATCCACAAAACCTTTAACACCCCAAACCTCCTGGGATAGTGCAGCTGCAGATCTTTTCATCATGGACACCTCTGAGATGCCCAAACCAGCACTTCATCCCAGATCTTGCTCTTTTGCTGAGGTGGCAGCTGCTACCCCGACCTGATCTCCAGCATAGGCACCACTGTCTACTCCCTCGGCTTGTCATGATGACGGGGTAGGTTGCACTAGCTACCATGGCTGCTGACTTTCTCAGAGTATCAATCTATGCATTATTGTGGGGTCCATTTTGGGGAACGTATGGGGTCTATGCCTCATCTATTTCTTTGCTGGCAAATGGCACAGTGTTGTGGGTTGATAAATCAGGTCATACAGGAAACAGCAAATTGGTACAACATACCTGTTAGGTATGAATTGTATTAAAAAAAATAAGAAAAATGAAAAACAATAACAGCTTACAGCAGCAAACTTTCTACATTATTCAATCAAACAAAATAAAGACACAAAATCAGCACAGCTTCTCTGCCAAAGGACTAGCAGTGAAACATAATCTGTGCAATAAGATCATATCAGAGAGCAGGAGGTCCTAACAAGAACGCTCTCTAACAGCATCTGATTTTAAAGTCTAGGCTGGCTTTTTTTAAAGAGAGAAACTCCACCTCTTTGCTCATAGCCCCTCCTTATTATTAAGATAATTACTGGAAATATTCATAGTTCTTGGTGCAATTGTTTACATATAACATAGGCATTAAGTAATACATAAAAAATAATCCACTATTGATACATCAACACAGGCAACATAATGCTTTGTCAGATAATAATGATTATTTCTTGCAGGACGGTTATTTCTTGGGAAGAAGTGCTGGTTTGGGCATCTCAGAGGTGTCCATGATGAAAAGATCTGCAGCTGCACTATCAAAGGAGGTTTGGGGTGAGGAAGGTTTTGTGGCTCATTCCAGGTCATTTATCTTGTCAGCATCTTCAGAAGGGCTGAAATAACTGCATATTTGATTTTCCTTTGTGGCTAACAAACCACCAGGCTGTTTTGGGGCTGGAGAGGTTTACCTGTGTCTGACTTGGATGTCTGGATTTTTCTCTGTTTGATTAGCAGGGTATTTTCTCTGTCAAATTGTTGTGTATGGTATCTTGCTGACAGAAAGGCACTCATCGCAGTGGTGGGTGAGAGCTTTTAGCTGATTGTTTTGTGAGGGGCACAGTTTGAGGCCCAACCCCTTCCCACCCCTCACCCCACCCACCCTGAAATAGTTCCTTTATACCTGAGGTTCTGACATCATTTCCCCAAGAGTGCAAGGTACATATCATTGTCATATCCTCTCTAGCACACTGCACTGACAATATAAGCATACACATTGTATAATATATATATTTCTATATAACAAACCAATCACACACGTGCACACACACACACACACACACACACAAAAACAAACAAAAAAAGTAGATAAACATGTGGGGAGTAGTGCAATGAAATGGCTATGGGGCAGCAGTCTTCTGGGAGTCTTTCTGGAGGCTGAGATGCTGCCCCATTTGCAGACAAATCTCTGCCCTGAGGGAGGAAGTTGCCCATCTTCAGACCGCACGGGACAGTAGTAAGGAAACTATTACAGTAGTAAGGAACTATTTCCAGGGTGGGTGGGGTGAGGGGTGGGAAGGGGTTGGGCCTAAGGGCATAAGGGAGGAATCAAAGCAACAGAACAAAAGGGTAAACAGGAGGAGAAGAAGCACTGTGGGTACATTTGGAGACCACCAATGGCACCACAATCCGCACAGGGGTTGTATACAGACCTCCTTCTCAGGGGAGGAAATGGACAAGGAAATGATAGAAAGTATACTTAGAATGGCAGAAAGGGAGATATTGCTGATGGGTGATCTGAATATGTCAGATGTTAACTGGAGTGCAGTTGCAGCAGCCACTTCTAAGAGTGGGGTTATTCTAGATGCCCTACAGGGGGCATGCCTTAGACAACTAGTATTGGAGCCCACTCGAGAGGGAAAATCTTAGACCTGGTTCTCTCAAATGGAGATGAAGAGAGGATCACAGATGTAGAAGTGGGTAGCCATCTGGGAACTAGCGACCATCGAACAGTATGGTTCAGAATAAACACAGCAATAGAGTCAAGCTATACAAGACAAAGGTACTGGAGTTTAAGAGGGCTGACTTTGCCAAAATGGCTGCGTGCCTAAGGAATGCACTAGCAAATGGACAGGAAGGAGGGGTGGAAGAACAATGGGGAATTATAAAAACTGCCATCACAGAGGTAACAAGCCTTTGTGTAAAGCAAATAAACAAAATGAAACGAGGTAAGAAACCACTATGATTTCACAAAGGAAGTGGCAGTGAGGATCAAGAAAAAAAGCATTCAGGAAGTACAAGAAATCGTAGAAGGAACAGGACAGAGAACATATCAGTTAAAGCAAAAGAAGCTGGGAAGGCAGTCAGAACAGCAAAGGCCGAACCGAGGAAAGATAGCCAACTCAGTTAAGAAAGGATAAAACCTTTTATAGGTACATCAGGGAGCGAAGGAAGACCAAGGGAGGATAGTGAGGCTTAATAAAGGGGAGGAAGGGTGGGCAGATGGTGACTGTGAAAAGGCAGAGATACTAAACAAATATATTTGCTCAGTATTTACAAAGGAAGAGGGGGAGGTACATAAAACAAACAGTAGAAACACTCTGGATACAGAAGTTGATACCAGCCCATTTACAGAAGAAAGGGTTCTGAAAGAACTCTTAAAACTGAAGGTGGACAAAGCAATGGGGCCTGATGGATTCATCCTGAATTCTAAAAGAACTAAGGGTAGAACTAGTGACACCACTGACTACCCTTTTTAACAAATCATGGGAGGATGGGGTGGTACCCGAGGACTGGAGGAGGGCAGATGTGATTCCCCTTCACAAAAGTGGGAGCAAGGCAGAAGCAGGAAACTACAGACCTGTTTGTTTAACCTTAGTGATAGGGAAAATGATGGAATCACTTCTGAAGGAAAGAATTGTCGAGTATCTAGAGGCCAGAGGGGCACAGGACCCAAGGCAGCATGGATTCTCAGTGGGAAGATCATGCCAGACAAATCTGATAGATTTCTTTGACTGGGTGACCAAAGTAGTTGATCAGGGAGGGGCTGTGGACATGGCCTACCTAGACTTTAGCAAGGCATTTGACACAGTCCCACACAAAGATTAATATACAAGTTAGCCAGCCTGGGAGTGGGTCCCAAGATGACAGTCTGGAAAGAATTGGCTGGAGAATAGGACACAGAGGTATAGTAAATGGAGTCCACTCTGAAAAAGGGGGTTAGTAGTGGGGTACTGCAGGGTTCAGTATTAGACGGTCCTCTTCAATGTCTTTATAAGCGACATTGCAGAGGGACTGGAAGGAAAAGTATGTCTCTTTGCAGAAGACACAAAGATCTGCAACAGAGTTGATGCACAAGGTGAGGTGGAAAGGATGAGAAGGGACTTGGCAAGGTTAGAGGAATGGTCAAATGTATGGCAGCTTAGATTCAATGCTAAGAAGTGCAAGGTAATGCACCTGGGAAACAAAAACCCAGGGAAGAGTACACAATGGGGGGTGAGATACTAACAACAACAAAAATGGAAAGGGACCTGGGGGTAGTCAATCAGATGACCTAAAGGTGGGCAAACAATGTGAGAGGGCAGCAAGGAGGCTGGGGGATACTGGGATGCATAGGAGAGGCATCACCAGTAGAAAACAAGAAGTTATTATCCTCTGTACAGACAGCTGGTGAGACCCCATCTGAGTACTGCGTGCAGTTCTGGAGACCCAATCTCTGCAAAGACATAGACAGGATGGAAGCTGTCCAGAGGAGGGCATCTAAAATGGTGCAGGGTCTGCAGGAAGACATATGAAGAGAGACTTAAGGAGCTTAACATGTATAGCCTTGAGGAAAGGAAGGAGAGGGGACATGATAGAAACTTTCAAGTACCTCAAGGGAATCAACAAAGTCCAAGAGGGTAGCATCTTTCAAAAAAAGAGGTGTGCAAGAACAAGGGGGCACAATTTGAAGATAGAAGGGGGCTCAGAGGTAATTTAAGGAAGTATTTTTTCACAGAGAGGGTTGTGGATGTATGGAACGGCCTTCCAGAGGAGGTTGTGGAGTCAAAAACAGTGGTGGAATTCAAGCATGCATGGGACAGTCATAAGGCAATTCCAGGGGGTGGGGGTAGGAAGAAGTAGGCTGCTGGTTAACTAGGATCTGCAGCTTATCCATCAGGTAGGGAAATGGCAGACTGGTGGGCCAAGCGCCCTTATCTGCCGCCAAATTCTATGTTTCTATGTTTCCCAGGCCACACTGGACAGTAGGAAGGAACCTCCCCATCCAGGGAGCACTAGCGCCACCACCACTACCTCAGAGGTTGCGCAAGAAAGCACAGCAGTTGGACCACAGTGGGCTCAGGAGGTGAGGATGGTGGAACAGAGGCACACCCAGTCAATTGTTCCCCTCCACAATCCATACACCATTCTGGGGGAGCATAGCTCCCCTATGGATGCACCCGCAGAGAAGACTGATGACAACTGTCACAAGGGAGGCCCACAGGAAGGAGGCAGAGGACACCACAGGGAAAGGAAGCAGCTCCTGGTGGGGGACTCAGTTATTAGGGGTATAGAACTGAGGGGAACTGGGAAAACTGAAGTAAGGTGCCTGCCTGGTGCCATGGCTTGGAGGGATAGGAAGCGTATCCTCAGGATCACGAGAACAGCTGCAAGGGAGTCTGAGCTGGACGTAATTGTCCACCTAGGGACAAATGACTTGGCTCATCATGAGATTAGAGCAGTGCAGGAGGATATTGCAGAGTTGGGAGGGGCCTAAGACAAGTAGCAACACAGTATCCTTCTCAGAGTGCTGTCTGTCAATGGCATGGGGGAGGCGAGGGTAATTAGCACCATGCAGTTTAATGAATGGTTGAAAAAATGGTGTGGAGCACAGGGGTTTGGCTTCATTGGGGACTGGGGTTCCACCTGGAAGGACACCAGCCTATACTGGCAGGATGGTCTGCATCTGTCCAGGAAGGGAACAAGTCTTTTGAGCAATTGGTTTAAATGCTTCATTGGCAAGCTTTTAAACTAGTCAAAGGGGGAGGCACTGATAAGCAGCAGGAAAATCCCAGCCTCTCCCTACAAAACAGGGTACTAAATGAGAAAAAGACCGAGGTAGAAAGGTCAGTGGGGGATGCTGTAACAGAAGGTAAAGCCATCAAAAAATGGAGAGCAATGAGTACCAATGCCCGTAGTCTGGGTAACAAGCTTCCTGAATTAGTGGCCTTAATGGAGGAGGAACATCTGGATATCGTGGCAGTCACAGAAACATGGTACACAAAACCATGACTGGGACGTAAACATACCAGGATACACTATCTACAGGAGGGACAGGGAGTGTAAAAGAGGAGGAGGAGTAGTTTACATAAGGGAAGGAATAAAAGCAACAGAACAAAAGGGTAAACAGGAGGAGAAGAAGCACTGTGGGTAAATTTGGAGACAGGCAATGGCACCACAATCCGCACAGGGTTGTATACAGACCTCTTCTCAGGGAAGGAAATGGACAAGGAAATGATAGAAAGTATACTTAGAATGGCAGAAAAAGGGAGATATTGCTGATGGGTGATCTGAATATGCCAGATGTTAACTGGAGTGCAGTTGCAGCAGCCACTTGAAGAGTGGAGTTATTCTAGATGCCCTACAGGGGCATGCCTTAGACAACTAGTATTGGAGCCTCACCGAGAGGAGCAATATTAGACCTGATTCTCTCAAATGGAGATGGAGAGAGGATCACAGATGTAGAAGTGGGTAGCCATCTGGGAACTAGCGACCATCGAACAGTATGGTTACAACAAACACAGCAATAGAGTCAAGCTATACAAAGGCAAAAGTACTGGACTTTAGGAGGGCTGACTTTGCCAAAATGGGTGAGTGCCTAAGGAATGCACTAGCAAATGGGCAGGAAGGAGGGTGGAAGAACAATGGGGAATAATAAAACTGCCATCACAGAGGTAACGAGCCTTGTGTGAAGCAAATAAACAAAACAAACGATGTAAGAAATCACTATGGTTCTCAAAGGAAGTGGCAGTGAAGGATCAAGAGAAAAGAAAGCATTCAGAAGTACAAGGAATCGTAGAAGGAGCAGGACAGAGAACTGTATCATAAAGCAAAGGAGGCTGGGAACGAAGTCAGAACAGCAAAGGCCCAAACCAAGGAAAAGATAGCCAACTCAGTTAAGAAGAGGGATAAAACCTTTTATAGGTACATCAGGGAGCGAAGGGAGACCAAGGGAGGGATAGTGAGGCTTAATAAAGGGGAGGGAGGGTTGGCAGAGGGAGACTGTGAAAAGGCAGAGATACTAAACAAACATTTTTGCTCAGTAGTTACAAATGAAGAGGGGGAGGTACATAAAACAAACAGTAGAAACACTCTGGATACAGATGATACCAGCCCATTTACAGAAGAAAGGGTTCTGAAAGAACTCTTAAAACTGAAGGTGGACAAAGCAATGGGGCCTGATGGGATTCATCCCAGAATTCTAAAAGAACTAAGGGTAGAATTAGTGACACCCCTGACTACCCTTTTAAGAAATCATGGGAGGATGGGGTGGTACCCGAGGACTGGAGGAGGGCAGATGTGATTCCCCTTCACAAAAGTGGGAGCAAGGCAGAAGCAGGAAACTACAGACCTGTTAGTTTAACCTCAGTGATAGGAAAAATGATGGGATCACTTCTGAAGGAAAGAATTGTCAAGTATCTAGAGGCCAGAGGGGCACAGGACCCTAGGCAGCATGGATTCACAGCGGGAAGGTCATGCCAGGCTAATCTGATAGATTTCTTTGACTGGGTGACCAAAGTAGTAGATCAGGAGGGCTGTGGATATGGCCTACCTAGACTTTAGCAAGGCATTTGACACAGTCCCACACAAAAGATTAATATACAAGTTAGCCAGCCTGGGAGTGGGTCCCAAGATGACAGCCTGGGTAAAGAATTGGCTGGAGAATAGGACACAGAGAGTAATAGTAAATGGAGTCACTCAGAAGAAAGGAGGGTTACTAGTGGGGCACCGAGGTTCAGATAGTTCGGGTCCTCTTCAATGTCTTTATAAGCGACATTGCAGAGGGACTGAAGGAAAAGTATGTCTCTTTGCAGATGACACAAAGATCTGCAACAGAGTTGATGCAGAGGTGGGGTGAAAAGGATGAGAAGGACTGGCAAGGTTAGAGGAATGGTCAAATGTATGGCAGCTTAGATTCAATGCTAAGAAGTGCAAGGTAATGCACCTGGGAAACAAAAACCCAGGGGAAGAGTACACAATGGGGGTGAGATACTAACAACAACAAAAATGGAAAGGGACCTGGGGGTAGTTATATCAGATGACCTAAAGGTGGGCAAGCAATGTGAGAGGGCAGCAAGGAGGGCTGGGGTGATACTGGGATGCAAAGGGAGAGGCATCACCAGTAGAAAACAAGAAGTTATTATCCCTCTGTACAGACAGCTGGTGAGACCCCATCTGGAGTACTGTGTGCAGTTCTGGATACCCATTCTCCGCAAAGACATAGACAGGATGGAAGCTGTCCAGAGGAGGGCAACTAAAATGGTGCAGGGTCTGCACCAGAAGACATATGAAGAGAGACAAAAGGAGCTTAATATGTATAGCCTCGAGGAAAGGAGGGAGAGGGGGGACATGATAGAAACATTTAAGTACCTCAAGGGAATCAACAAAGTCCAAGAGGGTAGCATCTTTCAAAAAAAGAGGTGTGCAAGAACAAGAGGGCACAATTTGAAGATGGGGGGCAGCTCAGAGGTAATGTAAGGAAGTATTTTTTCACAGAGAGGGTTGTGGATGCATGGAACAGCCTTCCGGAGAAGGTTGTGGAGTCAAAATCAGTGGTGGAATTCAAGCATGCATGGGACAGTCATAAGGCAATTCTAGGGGGTGGGGGTAGGAAGAAGTAGGCTGCTGGTTAACTAGGATCTGCAGCTTATCCATCAGGTAGGGAAATGGGCAGACTGGGTGGGCCAAGCGGTCCTTATCTGCCGTCAAATTCTATGTTTCTATGTTAGGAGTGGGCTGCATTACAGGCAAACTCCTCCCATTTTGTAAAGGTAACTAGGAAATGCACCATACAAAAGAAGGGGGAAAAGTTCTTCTGACTCCAAATAGGAGACAGCACCTAGCAAGGAAATCAGCACTGATTGGAGACAAGATACTGCTAAGATTTGTGCAGGTTGTCTACATTTTACTTTCCCTATTGTCTTGTATTTTATTTCAAATGTTAACCTACATTTATTATTCCAAGGAAAAAGATACTCTTATCTACACCTGCACTTATGTCAAAACACTCAAACTGGAAGTGAAAATCCTTTAGGTCTGACCATTAATACCAGCCTTTTGTTTACATTTCAGAGAGATATTTATCTACTATCTGCTATACCATTCCAGAAACCTTTATTTCCTCACAAATTCGGTGCCGAGTTACATAACCAGGTGTCCTCATAGAACTTTAAAACTTTAATTCTAGTACAGTGCTTCTTTAGCTGGAACATAATGATGAAGAGCAGAATAGAGGGGGGAAAAAAGAGAACTGTACTATGATACACAGCAGCAGGTGGCCAGTCTGACTGCAGCATACTCTGACCAAAGAAAGGGGGGGGAGAGAGAGAAAAGAAAGACTATAGAGAAGAAACATATAGTACTGTTGTGCAATAGTCTTTGCAAACATAGAAAAACTATTTAGAAGAAAGAAAAAAACGTCATGTTCAGCTAAGCATTAACCAACTGGGTGGGGGGGTTCAACTACCACATTTCCCCCTCCTTACGTACAAACCAACGATTATAAATTGGTTTGATTACCACATTCTCTTTTTTACAAAAAAACAAGGGAATGGGATGGGATTTCCACCCACCCTCACAGAAGTCCCACCCCAGGGCACCCTATATATTTTATTATCAGACATATACTATATACATCATAACATCATTCTTTGCCCTGAGGTTGATAGGTACTACTCTACCTATCATTCATCTTTCATATTTACATGTTACATTTATGCACCATATCTGGAAAGAAAATCTGCATTCTTATGCTTGCTACCAGGTCTATGTTTAATATCAAAACAGTATGGTTGCAATGCCATATACCAAAGAACTATACATGCATTTTTGTCCTTCATCTGGTTAAGCCAGCATGAAGGGTTATGATCAGTAATGAATGTGAATCGGGTCCCCCATAAATCAAATTTTAAAGCTTCAACAGCTCACTTAATTGCGAGGCACTCTTTTTCTATAGTAGCTTATTTCTGCTCTCTAGGGTATAACTTTCGACTAATATATACAATAGGATGGTCTTCTCCATTGATAGTCTGGCGTAATACAGTACCCAAACCAGTTTCTGATGCATCAGTTTGTACTTCAAATGGTTTATTAAAATCTGGTGATTGTAATAATGGTGCAGTACATAGTGTAGCCTTTATGGTTCTAAAGGCCAGATTACATTCAGGGGACCAAGGAACTTTGTTAGGAATCTTTTTTCTGGTTAGATCAGTTAACGGAGCTGCAATTATGGCAAAATCAGGAATGAAACACCGGTAATATCCAGTTAAACCCAGGAAATATCAAACTTGTTTTTTTGTTTCTGGAATGGGACACTGAGCTACGGCTTCCACCTTCTCAATTTCGGGCCGTACAACTCCATTACCTAAGATGAAGCCTAAATGCCTTGTTTCTTTCATAGCCAAAGCACATTTAGAAGGATTGATAGTGAGTCCTGCTGATTCAGTAGTTTGTAATACTTTGGACAGATGTGTTAAGTGAGTTGTTCAATCTGTACTGAATATCACGACATCATCTAAATAAGCAGAACAATATGAAGCATGGTTATTAAGTAATCTGTCCATATATCTTTGAAAGGTGGCAGGGGCTCCATGTAATCCAAAGGGCATATATGCAAATCGGTACAGACCATAGGGGGTACTAAAAGCTGTTTTTTCTTTGGATTGTTTTTCTAGGGATCTGCCAATATCCTTTTGTTAGGTCGAGAGTGGATATGTATTTGGCTTGCCCAACACGATCGATTATATCATCTACCCTGGGAATGGGGTAACTATTGAATTGAGATACTTGATTGAGTCTATGAAAATCAAGACATAATCATATCCTCCCTTCTATTTTAGGGACTATCACCATAGACGATGCTCAAGGACTGTTAGAAGGTTCAATAATTTTTAGTTTACTTAATTTTTCTATTTCTTGGATTACTTCAGTCCAAAGTCTTTCAGGGAGCCTATAGGCTTTCTGTCATATAGGTTCTGAATTTGTTTTAATAATATGGGAGACATCTGAAGCCTTACCAGGGATAGTTGTGAAAGTGGATGAATAACATTGGAGAATTTGGTCCAACCCTTCACATTGTTGGGGTGACAGATCAGGTTCGATATTTAAACCCTTAATAGTTTCTGTGCTCTCTAACCTTTTATAGGCTAAATCTAATTCTGTCTCTGGGCTGTTAGACAGGACATACAAGCAAGGTCTGGAACTAGAATCAGACCTTTCATGCCATTTCATTAAGAGATTAGCATGGTATATAGGTTTATTTATACGTTTCCCGGGGATCTCAATCTGGTATGTGACAGGACCTGTTTGTGTAACAACATTAAAAGGTCCCTGCCATTTCATCAATAATTTGTTGTCAGTGGATGGAAGTAACAACAAAACCTTCTCTCCTGGTTAAAATGACTTTGCCTGTGTTTTAACATCATATAATAATTTCTGCTTGGTTTGTGCTACCATACTATGCTGATGAGCTTTCTGAGAGTAGTTAAGTAGCTGCTTACATAGATTAACCAGGTAAACTAAAATATTAATGCATTTTATTGTGTTCTCTCCTTCCCAAGATTCTTTAACAATATCAAGAGGTCCACGAGGGTTCTTCCCATATATTAGTGTAAATGGTGAAAACCCTGTGGATGCTTGAGGGACTTCCCGTTACTCAAATAAAAACAAAGGTAAATACTGATACCATTTTTTTCCCTCTTTATCAACAAACTTCCTGATCATTCTCTTAAGCGTTTGATTAAACCTTTCAGTGAGGCCATCAGTTTGCTGATGATAGGGGGTAGTCTTAACTGTGGAAATGCCTAAAGATTTGTATAGTTCTGTAAGAAGGGTAGCATTGAAGTTTATACCACGGTCTGTAAGGATCTCTTTTGGTACACCCATTCAACTACAGAATTCTACAATCTTTTCGGCTATTTTTGGGTCAGTAACTGTCCAAAGGGGAAAGACCTCCAGGCATTTGGTGGCATAATCACAAAGGACTAGGATAAACCGATTCCCCTTACTGCTTTTTATTAAAGGTCCAACCACGTCCATTGCTATTCTCTCAAATGGTTGTGACACCAGTGGCAGGGGCATTAAGAGTACTTTTTCTTTTTGTAAAACATGACTGATCTGTTGGCAGGTGGAACAGGTTCTACAATATTTTGCAACATTATCATGCAAACCAGGCCAGAAAAAACGTTGCAGTAATCTAGAACAGTCTGCTTTCATCCTGCATGTCCAGCACTTGGTATATCTTGTGCTAGATATAACAGATCCTTTCTATATTTTTACGGAACCAACATCTGTTCCACTTGTTCCTGTGAAACGGGATGAGTACAGACCCTATATAGTATCCCTCTTCATAGTATAATTGGAGGGTCACCTGCTGGTGTCTCTTTTCCAAGCTGCAAAAAGAGAGTTTAATGTAACATCAGCTTTTTGTTCATTCTTAATGTCAACAATATCATAATGTGGCATTTTGTCAGAAGCCCCAAAATGTTTATATTTCCAGTCCCTTTGAAGTCTCTTCTTCTCTTCTTTCATTCTTCTAGGGTCTTTAGGGACTTCAAACAAGGTATCATCAAAAGGGAATACTGGTTCTTGTTGTATGTGCTTAGTTTGGGCCCTAGTAGTGACAGCTGATAAGGAAGTATCACAAGATGACAGTAAATCACTAAAGGTAGGGAAGTCTTGTCCAATTATAAGGGGTGCCGGTAGAGTGGGTACCACACCAACAGTCATATCATGAATCTATCCCTTGATACAAATCTGTATCTTTGCAGTAGGATATTGATGTACATCACCATGAATACATATCACACCTGTGGGTTTGGTACTTAGTAACTCAGTACTTAGTAAGTCAGCTTGAATTAAACTTTGCCTGCTCCAAGAATCCACCAAACCATCCACAGGAATGCCATTTACTAATGTCTTTATTAAAAAATTCCCCAGATTCATGGACGCAAGATAAGCAGATTTCTTTTTTGGGCAGAAGCGAGCAATATGTCCCAATCCATGACAATAATGTCATTCAATACTGGTATCAGATTTTTTAATAATGTCCCATCCTTCCCCTCTGGATTTAGTATTTCTAGCCCCAACTGGTGAAACAATAGAAGATCTTACCGTGGTAGTGGAAACAGGGTTAGTAGGAGTGCTATTATCTGTCCTTCTATAACCTTTCTGTACCGGTTGTTGTGCAGACAGGAAATCCTCGGCAGGAGTAATGGCTGTATCTGCATTTTCAGGATGATGTTCCCTGATCCACAATTGAATATTAGCATGCATTATCTAGATAAATTGTTCTAACATGAACTGTTCGATTATCACTTGTGCAGTCTTTCCCTCAGGCTGTAGCCATTTCCAGCACAAATCATTCCGCCGTGTAAAACTCTCCCGGGGTGGTATATGGGGTAGATGTTTTAAAGTTCTAAATCTTTGTCTGTATGTTTTTGTATTAATGTCATATCATTTCAATATTTCTTTTTTTACAGAGGCATAATCACTAGATGTCTGAGCGTCCATACATGTGTAGGCCAGTAGTGCCTTGCCAGTCAAATAGGATGCAAGTCGTACCGCCCATTGTGCCACAGACCAGTTACAAGCCTGAGCCACACATTCAAATGTTGTTAAATATGCTTCTATGTCTTCAGAGGGAGTAATTTTTGTAAGTTTAATGTCTCTTGGATTTGTCTGGGCAACCTCTTGACCAGCCCTGATTAGTTACAAAGCATGTATGGTATCAGCCCAACTCTGGTATTGTCTCTGTCTTTCCTCTTCCCTCTTCTTAAGATCTACCTCACGCTAGCGTTCCATCTCCATTTGTCTAATAGCCAGCCAATGGAGCAAATCCCTACTGTCCTTAGGGGGTGTAACAGGCTTTTTTTCCTCTGGTTCCTTCATACTTGCTCCAGGTGTTGCCTCCATAGTCTGTGTGTCGTGCTTAACCTTAGGACGGGTAGCAGGGGGTAAACCTTCAAGGAGTGGTTCACCTGAAACAGCAGCTTGGGTTCTAGTTAAAACCCCAGTTAATGCACCAACTTCCTCTAGTTTATGTGCCATGTACCTGCTGAAACCACCTGTGGCCTGGATACTATGTGCAGTATCTATATGTTGGAGTCCACCTACCACCTATGGATCTCCAATCAACCCCACTGCTGGATACCAAATGTCGTGGGTTGATAAATCAGGTCACACAGGAAACAGCAAATTGGTGCAACATATCTGTTAGGTATGAATTTTATTAAAAAAAACAAAATAAGAAAAATAAAAAAAATAACTTACAGCAGCGAATGTTCGACTATATTCTGTCAAACAAAATAAAGACACAAAATCAGCACAGCTTCTCTGCCAAAGGTCTAGCAGTGAAACATAATCTTTGCAATAAGATCACTTCAGAGAGTAGGAGGTCCTCACAGGAACTCTCCCTAACAGCATCTGATCTTAAAGTTTAGTCTGGCTTCTTTTAAAGAGAGAAACTCCACCTCTTTGCTCATAGCCCCTCCTTATCATTAAGATAATTACTGGAAATTTTCATAGTTCTTTGTGCAATTGTTTACATATAACATAGGCATTAAGTAATACATAAAAAATAATCCATTATTGATACATCAACACAGGCAACATAATGCTTCGTCAGATAATACTGTTTATTTCTTGCAGGAGTGGGCTGCATTACAGACAAACTCCTCCCTTTTGTAAAGGTAACTAGGAAATGCACCATATAAAAGAAGGGGGAAAAGTGCTTCTGACTCCTTATAGGAGACAGCACCTAGCAAGGAAATCAGCACTGATTGGAGACAAGATACTGCTAAGATTTGTGCAGGTTGTCTACATTTTACTTTCCCTATTGTCTTGTATTTTATTTCAAATGTTAACCTACATTTATTATTCCAAGGAATAAGATACTCTTATCTACACCTGCACTTATATCAAGACACTCAAACTGGAAGTGAAAATCCTATAGGTCTGACCATTAATACCAGCCTTTTGTTTACATTTCAGAGAGATATTTATCTACTATCTGCTATACCATTCCAGAAACCTTTATTTCCTCACAGATTCGGTCCCAAGTTACATAATCAGGTGTCCTCATAGAACTTTAAAACTTTAATTCTAGTACAGTGCTTCTTTAGCTGGAACATAATGATGAAGAGCAGAATAGAGGGGGATAAAAGAGAACTGTACTATGATACACAGCAGCAGGTGGCCAGTCTGACTGCAGCATACTCTGACCAAAGGAACGGGGTGGGGGGGGGTAAAACTTCATGTCCGGCTAAGCATTAACCAACTGGGGGGAGGGGTTCAACTACCACACACAGAGCATCTGTTGTAGTGGGTTTATTGCCGCATCATTCCGGAGCCATTTAATAAGCTTCTGGCACATATTCTAAATGATACCACTGCTGCACTTAATGACTTTTGTTTACTTTTGCAGGGTGCTTCTGTTTAGTTTCTCTCTGTGTTAGGCATTGGGGCTAAGGGCTTTAAAGGCACTTATCACGTTCGTGTATGTTGTTGCCCATCTGGTCTGCATCAGCCGGGGAGGTACATTTGCCTAGTGATATAATGGACCCCAATGACATTATGACTTTTATATAACTGTGTCTACTGGTGCAGGCCTGCCCCCTCATTGAGCCATACAGATCAGTTCTGTGTCTCTTGCCCCCCTCACCCTCCTGGTCCACCTCATGGAGTAAAGGCTCATACTGTGTCTCTAATCCATGGAACACCCAAAATCCCTGATACAGACACGCATGATTTCACAAACTCTTAGCCTTTTACCCACTAAGTGTCCCTTCCTCATACAGATTGGGCTTTTCCCTTCAGAGCAGTCTAGCACCTCTTAGTGGGGGTTCTCACCTGTAAGAGGTTCAATATCTCTCCCCATCCACTTGGCATCAACCTTTTACACCTTGATAGCCTCAGCAAGAGGGGTGGCTAGGAGAATCACAGGCCCTAGCTATGGCAATAGGCTCCAATGCTAATCTTTGACCTCCTCCACAGCATACCATATACATTAGCAGGGAATATCTCAGATGATACTCCCTAATCTGCCACTGACTATTATGGTGCTACTGAGCTGTTTGCATTTTCTGCTCCAGAATGAACCTCTTCAAACTCTGGCCCCTGCACCATCTCACGGCCCGCACAGCTCCACAGTTCAACAGGTAGAGGGGGACAGCCCCCCCCTTTTTGCTTCTTTCTACCACCTGTTACCACTGGATGCCTTTATAGGCATACCTGAGACCACAAGATGGATTGCATTAACTGCTGATAGTCCAATGAAGGGGTTGAGACAGATGACCTCTGTGGTTATCTGCTACACTTCTCCACTATGTACCAGTGTTTAGAGGCTTGGAAGGTTTTGTCTCACCTGCTTCTTACTCACACACTGGGTGCTTTAGTGTTTTCACATCAGAAATTGGTATTATTTGTTATCATAAACTACATATTGCAGTTACTGGTTACTGTTTGTCGTTTACACGTTTATGACTACTGTTGATTAATTACCTGTTTAGGCCTGGTTTAAGGGCATTTGTGTGTTTAGCCCATACATACTGGGTTCTTTTCTTGGTTGAGCATTCTGAATCTCAAGGATTTGCCCCTATCCTGTTCCACTTCTGCCTCACACTGTCTTCTAGAAATATTCTGCCCCCCTTCCCCCTAGGCCAAAAGGGTTGATCAATAAATCCCTCACCTCCTCCACTTCAACCTTCCAGCCCACATTACTTCTATCTATAGATCTGGGTAGCAGTTAAGGAGGAGCTGGTATTTTTTCTATGTTGCCCTTTACAACTGGGTGGTGCAGTTGACTAAGTATGATGAATATTAGAAGGAAGGGAGTGATACACTGCATTTCATGGAATGTGAAGTGACTTAACCACCTGGTCAACTGCACCAAGGTCCTACAGCTTTTAGAATCTCTGGGGAAGGATGTCACCTTACTCTAGGAAACACACCTCACTGTTAGGAACATACATTGGCTTCACAAAACCTTTATAGTTCAGATACTCCATGGTTCAGCTGGGATCCGTACATTTTACTGACAAATGTATGCCGACAGCAACTGACCAACATGCGCATCACACCACCAGAAAATTGACCATAACGCAACTGTTCAACATTAACGGACACTGTGCATCCCTGCATCCCAAACATCCATATTGCACAGTAAATTCTTGAAACAGCAATATATAATATGAACAAATAAATACCATCTACCGGATTCTAACTTGCTTCTGCTACACATATTTCATGTCTCTGAATAGATGCACACGTACTGTTGTATGCTGCATGATCTTGCTCAGCTGGTTCTGCTGCATCCCAAATGTCCATTTCAGGGTCACAGTAAATTCTTAAAATAGCAATATACACTATAAACAAATAAATACCGTCCACCAGATTCTAACTAGCTTGCATGATCTTGCTCAGCTGGTTCTGCTGGGGTAAACAACGGCTCCCAAACCATGCATGTTCCCGCTCTGCTAGTACACCAAATTGTCCCATCCTTGTTTTGTTTTTTGCTCACCTTTGCTCCTAATTAAAGCTGATTTACCATGTGGCCATGTATAATTAATGTTAGCTAGTCTTCCTCCTGTTAAAAATGGACTCTCGGTAGTCTGTTTGACTTTTAAAGATGGCCACCGCGGTTCCAGAGGTTTGAAAGGTGGTTCCTTCAAAACGGGGTAAAGATAAGCTTTGTGTTGCTGGATACCTTTGTGTTAAAGAGCATAGTAGGGGATATTTGTATTACTGGTGCTGCCAGGATAGAAAGTCAGAGAGTTGTCATGGTAGAGCTTCAATTGTTCTAGTTGGGGGGTAGCAGCACTTGTGAAGCATGACAGCTCATAATCACTATACTGATGCCAACGACAGCCCTACTGCAACAGCAATTGCCTCATTGAAGGCAAGAGCAGTCAGCACAAATGACACTCTTGTTCAGACTGAGTTATCTAAGGTTGCCCTGAGGAACAGCACAACATGCCAAGTCTTCAGTCACTTCAGCAAATTATCAAACATGCAAGGAGGGAAAACACGTCACCAGAGCCATGTACTCTGGAGGATATTAACATCCCCCATGAACTAAAACCAGTAAATGGTCAACCATTTCTCCTCCGTGAACCTACATGTGGGGCAGATAAAATTTTACTGTTTAGTACAAAAAAGAACCTAGAGAAACTGAGTACAGCAGACTACTGGATAATGGATGGCACTTTTTGAACTGTGCCATCACTATTCCATCAGCTATACTCAATCCATGCTCCTGTTGTCAATGCTGATACCTGCCAGATTGTCCCCCTTGTGTTTGCATTGATGTCATCAAAGTCTCAAGACAGCTACTTGAGCCTTTTCCAATACCTTCAGGATGTAGCTAATGAAAATGATTACAGCCTCGCACCAAAATTCATAATAACAGACTTTGAGCAGGCTGCAATAAATGCATCTGAGGAGGAATTCCCCACTGCTGAAAATAAGGGCTGCTTATTTCATCTTGGCCAGATTGTCTGGAGTAAAATCCAGAGTTGTGGGTTGACCACCACCTATGGAATTTCCCCTGAATTTTGCCTAACTATGTGCCAGTTAGTGGCACTGGCATTCCTACCACCACACAAGACACCTGAAGTTTATGCAGAAATCAAAACAAAAATATCAGCTTCCAGTTTAGGGGTACAGGAGTGGTTTGAGGAAAACTAACTTTTAGGCTGAATTCATAGGTGTATGCTCAATAACACCACAATTTGTGCTAGCCCACTGTACCCCCCCACTTTTGGACAGTCCATGATCAGATCATGAATGGAATGCCTCACACACAAAATAATGATGAGGCATGGCATCACTGTCTGGGCACCCTTTTATCGGTGGGTCACATGTCGTCATACTCCATTTTATTGAAGAGCTCTGCAATGAACAGATGGTCACTGACAAGACCATCGAAAAAAATAAATAGAGGATTGCCAAAATCTCTTCTGAAGAAAAAATATGCAAAGCATGAGGAGAAGATTCTAAATATTGTAACTAATAGGGAGTGAAGGTCAGGAAAAGACTTCATGCATGGCATAGCCCACAATATGGTTCTTTAAAACCAAACTCCCTATCACTGACTTTTCAACCTGTTTGCTTTTTTAAAGCCACACAATGACAACCTAATAAAGACAGTAAATCTTGGAGATGCATACTAGTAGTACCACTAAAGGCTAATGAATGTATGGATTTTAAAACTTTTTCTGCATCCCCTCATCAGTGCATCCCTGCATCATGGTACAGGTACATGTGTTTTGATTGTTCATTATTGTGCACAATGAGAAGCATGGCACACAGAGCAGAGATGTACAGTATTTAATGTGTTTATTTCTGAAATGTTAAGTCACTATGCCACAATGCCGATTGTTTCGCAACATGTTGTGCTGTATGTGCTGTGTTTATTTATGATGCCACTATGCTGAGTGATTTGATACATGCAGTGATGTGTATGCTGTGTAGGAACACAGAACAGAGATGTATGTAATGTGTTTAATGTGTTTATTTATGATTCCGCTATGCCGAGTGTTTTGCTACATGCTGCACTGTATCAGGATTATGTTTAGCAGCAAGAAACGTAGACGGGAAACCACATTTTGGGAAATTGGTGACAGGATGATAAATGTCTGGGAAACACGAGTCAGGCAATCATACTAAACCCATTCAGACTCCTCAAAATCATGAGGGGTGATCATACTCCTGCACAGAGCACTAACCTGCAAAATGGAAGTAACTAAAACTGACTCCCCGGGAGGTGGTTGATTGTCCTCTTTTCCTTCCATGGAGGAAGGGTATTTATCACCAACCTCTATGCCACTAACAGTGTCGAAGCAGGTTTCCTCCCCCAGATCAATCAAGCTATTGCTGAAGTCAGGGGGGATGACCATTGCATATCCATATTAATAGGTGGGGACTTCAATTTAGTCTAGGACATCTGCCTTGATAGATCACAGGTCACTCCTGATACTCATCCTTGGGCCCGGGCAGCTCTCACAGCCATGATAGAAGAATGGGGCCTGGTAGACCCGTGGTGATGTGACAATCCAGATGGGAGGGATTACACCTTCTACTCCCCTGTCCATGGCACACACAGTCATATAGATTATTGGCCTCTGGAGTGTGTAGCATCTCAGGGAGCACACACTCCTTTGACTTATCTCCAACCATGCCCAATAGGGCTTCCTAACACACCCCAGAGGACTAGAGCACATTACCTCATTGGAGATGCAGTCACTTGTCCTTAAAGACCCTGACTTTTGTGCCTGGATTACCTGTGAGGCCAACTCATATTTCAGGCTCAATGACACAGGGGAGGTGTCCTCAGGGATGGAGTGGGAAGTCTTTAAAGCCTTTCTCAGAGGCTGTATTATATCATATACAGCTGTGCAAAACAAAAAAAAAAGACACCAAGGTCTGTAAGCAAAATCAAGACCTCAAAAACAAGGAATCACAGTTTAAAAGCCTCCACCCCCCCAGATCTCGTCTACACCATTGTAGAACTTTAGTATAAAATTAACACTATCTTGCATTGCAAGGCTAAATGGCAAACAATGAGCACAAAACACAGGTTGTGGGACTCTGGAGACAAATATGGTAAGCTATTAGCTTATCGTCTTCTGAAATAAAAGGCGGACTCTCAAATCCCAGCCCTTCAGAACAATAATGGGGAAATATTCACCACCCCTAAGGACATAAACGAGGTAATGAATCAGTACTACCTGCAACTCTTCTCCTTGCAAGCTGTTGATTCCACTGTTCCAGTGCCAGTGCCAAGCCTTGCTTTGGGACACCCCAGTACCCCAATTAGATTTTCTACTCCTCCAAGAAATAGGCAAAACCCTTACAACTGAAGAGCTCCAGGTGGCACTGAAGCAGCTCTCTCAAGGGAAAGCACCAGGTGCAGATGGCATAATAGCTGAGTTCTATCAGATCATGTCATGTATCATAAATCCCCCTCTTCTTGCAGCCCTGCAGGGGGCTAGGTCTCAAGGCACCCTTCCGCCCACTGTGAGAGAAGCAGTGATCACATTACTGCCTAAGAAATTGTCTAACCCCCTGGATTATGACAATTTCAGCCCAATCTCTCTCTAATTTCTAAAGACACCAAAACTGTGGCTAAAACTTTAGTTAACAGGGTGGAACAAGTCCTACCCTCTATAATTCACCCATTATAAATGGGGTTTCATAAAGGTAAAACTGGAGCTGATAACAACTATGCTGTACTAAGCCTCAAGTGGCATGCATACCACTCCACCTCTCCTATGGTAGCCATGATTGTGGATTTCCATAAAGCCTTTGATTCTGTAGAATGGTACTGTTTATATTCTGCATTAGAGACATACAGATTTGGTCCCTATGTCTGTAGTTGGATCTCCACCCTCTATCACAACCCCACCACTACCATACTCACTAATCATAACATCTCTACACCATTTGGCCTCCACGGGGCATGCGGCAAGGCTGCCCCCTGTCCCCTCTACTTTTCTTGGAGACTTTGGATCCCCTCACCTGAAAACTACTGGCCTCACAAAAGGTGCAAGGAATTACAATCCAAGGCAATAGTTATTTGCTCAATACTTACACTGACAACCTACATCTCACCATCATTATTCCAGCACGATCACTGCAATCCATGATGACCCTACTAGACCACTTTGGAACAGCGTCAGGATTAATAGTGAACTGGAAAAAAACATCATCTTCCCCTTAAACCTGTTCTTTACTTAAAGTTGTACCAATAGCATGCACATGATCTGGGCACTGGCTGTTTCTTTTGTACCTGGGGATGCAGTTAACAACCAAATGGTCGGACCTAGTGGGGGCCAATTTTCTGCCACGCCACACTGCTTTTGAAACTGAAATACAGAGATGGCACAAACTTGGTCTGTCTTTTAAAGGGAAGGTGGAAACCATCCAGATGTTTGTGCTTCCCAGGTTTGGCTATTTTTTTCCATAACCTCCCCATTGCAGTACCTGGTAAAATGTTCCACAAGATAGGCAAACTCATAGCCTATCTTCTCTGGGAGGGGAGAGCGCCCAGATTTAGCACAGCAAAACTCAGGGTGCACTGGACATTGGGGGGGGGCTGGGTCTCCCTTGGGTTCAGGGTTATCTCTTGTCCCACAGAATGACACAAGCCACATTCCTTCCACACAACAATTGCACACCAACTTGGGTTATCTTAGAAACTGACCTGTTTGTATTCCCATGTTAGGCCTGCTTCTAGGGACCAAGCACAAGCTGAGAACACTCAATGATCCCATCATCCTTGACACTCAGAGAGCCTGGAATAGATGTATGAGGGAATCCTGATGCCCAGGCACATCATGGACACCCCCAGTACAATATACACACATCTGGAACAACCCTAATATCCAGGTTGGGGGTAAAGTAATCATGTGGAGAAGCTGAAGCTGTCCCAAATTAGAGGATCGCTTTTCTTTCCGACAAATACCAGACAAATTTTATATACCGAGAGCAGGCTTTTGGATATTTCTACAAATCAGAAGTGCCATTAATTCTTTTAGACAGAAACCTCCTCCTCCAAAAGAGTGGCAGTGGTTACAGTATCTACACAGGCTGAACAAATCTAAGGGCATTGCAGGGTGCACATATCACATAGTTAGGGACACATAACCTGGGACCACAGACAAATATAGGACAAGTTGGGTACAGGAGTTACAAATGGCTATCCCTTCAGATAACTGGAAATGATGCCTCAGGAATGCCCATATGGCATACCGAGACGCTAGGGGACAGTTTATAGAAATGAGAATCTTACTAAGAAGTATTGTACCCCAATTTCCTGTGCCAAAGAGACCACTACTCCATTATGAATGTTGAAGGTGTTATGCACCCAATGTCAATATGCTGCATGTGCTCTGGCAATGCCCAATTGTACAACCCTTCTGGTTAGGCGTACTAGGGGACTGTTTCAGATTTCTTGGCCTTCAGATCCTGCATCAACCTGCTCTTATCTTCCTGAGGGATACTTCCCTGCTTTTGAGAAGCTTGAATCAGGAAATAAACTGGTTACTAGCTGCACTTATGGAGGCAAAGCATGCCATACTGATGAAATGGAGGCACCCACCCCACCATCGCTTATGACATGTCATGTTGTAATGGCTAGTTTAGCAACCTTTGAGAGACTCTCATTCTCTACATGCTGCCAACTTCCTATGTATCATAAGAAATAGGGCAATTATCTGATATCACACCTATGTTCAGTCCCGCTACCCCCCCAACAATCCACCTTTGCATATATATGATAATTAACTAGTCCCACTCTTTCTCTATAGAACTTTCAAGGTACTCCTAAGATCTTACTGTGTACTGCACTTTCACTACCATATGTATAAACTCCTCAATTACCAACTATTGTGATATATGGAATGCTCTAACTGTTCTCACGTCTGTTTGTGACACTGGTTTTGTACTTACTGTTTTGTTCCTTATTCAAGTTTGGAAAAATCAATACAAATGTTTCATGTTAAAAAAATAAACACCCTACTCAACCCTAAGTATACTGGTGCTATCACGCCAGTAAGATAGATAGATAGATAGATAGATAGAATAAAAAAAGATCTAAATAGGGTGAAGGACGGCTGAACTGTAGCACAGGAGGTGAGCAGGTTTGAATCTTACCTCAGCCTTTTGTGTCACACTGTCTGACCTGGAACAGTCTGCTTTTTGGGATATATAGGATAACAATCACAACCTATAACCTAGGTCTAGTTGAATAATATTATCTTATCATATTCTGTCTATTTATCATGATAACCCTTCTGTACCGCTTTGCCATTCTACCTAAACCCTTACCTGCTTGGATTACATGCTATTGAAACTGTGTTGTTAGCTATATGTCATGCATGGAGATTATCAGTTCAGTTGCTGGTCTCACTGTTGAGTTTTATATCTGTTTTGATTACCAACATTTTATGGATTTACCAGGACTGGACCTGATTTATGTCTCCTCATCTGTGCTGGGTGAATCAAGCTGGCAGCCATGCCACAATAGCCAGTGGTCTAATTGGCAGCATATCTGCCTCTGGGACAGAGGGTCATGGGTTCTATTCTCATACCAAGACTCAGACTCAATGGGCCCAATAATCAGAATTGCACCTGGCAATAGTGCAAGTGGTGGCACAGCACAACTGAACTGCACTGGAGCAACTAAGGGATATATTCAGAAGAGATGTGCCATGGCACATCTCTTCAGAATATAGCAAATAATGCACATGGCACAAATACAGTGCACCAGCGCATCCCCCAGACAGGTCTGAATACCAGGAATGTGAATGCCCCAGCGCAACTGGAGCAGTGCCAGGTGCAATTTCCAGATATTTAACATACTATTTGCCAGCAGATTAGACCTTACGGTCTATCGAGTCTGCTCGAACCTAGATCGTTAATTGGGTGCCGAGACCCTCCCATCCCTTGTTCTCTAGAAACCCTTATCATCCATCCCCACCCCCTCGGGACAGGCCATCATCTGATACATCCACTTTCTGTGTCTGTCCCACCCTGTCTTGAAGCCCTCCACTGTGGATCTCTGAACCAGCTCACCAGGCAGTGCATTCCAAGGGTCCACCACCCTCTCGGTGAAAAACCTCCTCCTCTTTTCCCCCTCACCCTTCCACCTTCCAACTTCAAACCATGCCCTCTGGTGATACCTCCCTGCTTTAGCCTAAAGATCCCCTCCATGTTTACCCTATTTATTCCCTTGAGGTACTTAGAAGACCTCAATCATGTCCCCCTGTCTCCTCTCCTCCAATGAAAACAGGCAGAGCTCCTCAAGTCTGTCCTCATAAGTCAAATCCCCTAGCCCTCGTATCATCTTTGTTGCCCTCCTCTGTACCCTCTCCAGGAGCTGTATGTCCCTCTTCAAATGTGGTCTCCAGTACTGTACACAGTACTCAAGGTGTGGTCTAACCAGTCCATTGTACAGAGGCAGAATCACTTCCTTGCTCCTAGAGGTGATCCCCCTTACAATGCATCCCAACATCCTGTTTGCCTTGCTAGCTGCTCTCCTGCACTGCTCAGAGTTATTCATACATGTATCCACCATGACCCCTAGGTCTTTTTCCCCTATCGAGGCCTCCAGCGCCTCCCCTCCCAGGGTGTACCTGTGTTTAGGGTTTCCCCGACCAAGATGCAACACCTTGCACTTGGTGATATTGAAATTTAATTTCCATGTGTGAGCCCAGCTTTCCAGGGTGTCCAGGTCCCCTTGCAGGGCCACCCTCCCCTCTTCTCCCTCAACTACTGCTCCCATCTTGGAGTCATCCGCGAAGAGACTCATTTCACACCCTATACCCTCCCTGATGTCCGATATGTATGCATTAAACAGGATCGGACCCAGGACCGAGCCCTGTGGTACCCCACTACCAACCTCTCTAGGGTTTGAGAGCTCCCCACAGACCACTACTCTCTGAGTGCATCCAGCTAGCCAGTTTTCAATCCATCTGACCATCAAAGGGCCTACTCCTAACCCCATCAGTTTCTCCACCAGACCATTGTGGGGGACAGAGTCAAACGCCTTGCTGAAGTCCAAGAATAATACATCCACAGGCTTACCCCTGTCCAGTTCTGATGTTACCCATTCATAGAACTCCACAAGGTTGGTTTGACATGATCTACCTGGCACAAACCCATGTTGCCGACTATCCAGACCTCCACCTCCTCCAAGTACACCCCCAATCGTTCCTTTAGTATACTCTCCATTAATTTTCCAACCACTGAGGTCAAACTGATGGGTCTATAGTTACCTGGTACTTCCCTTGACCCCCCCTTTATGGATTGGTACCACATGTGCCTCTCGCCAATCACTAGGTACCCTCCCTGTCTCAAGTGACCTGCTGAAAGCTCCGCAGGGTGCAGCCAGTATGTCCGCCAATTCCCATAGTACTCTGGGATGAATGCCATCCGGCCCTGGAGATTTGTTTTTTTTAGGGCCTTGAGGGCTAACCACCCTTTGGTGGAGATAGCATCATCCGTCCCTCCCCTTACTGGTCTTTTTATCCTTATCCAGATGTGACACCCTGGGGTACCTTCCCTCCTCTTGCTCCATTTCTGTTGCTCCCTGATCCCACCCCGCCGCTTCTATCCCCTTCATGCCTTGCTTTTAGATGTCCCATCCCCCTCCCTAGCGAACACAGAGGCAAAGTACTCGTTAAATACCTCTGCCTGGTCCCTCGCCTCTTCCACCCACCCTCCTTCTGATCTCAATCTGCTGAGATGGCCCTTAGTTTTTCTCCGCTCCCCAATGTACCGGAAGAACCCCTTTTCCCCTCCATGTATCCCCTGTGCCAGCCGCTGCTCTTTACTGGACTTTGCTCCCCTCACCATACGGGTGACTTTTCTAGATGCAAGCTGGTACATTTCTTATCCCTATCCTCTTGTTGTTTTATATTTTTGTAGGCCGCTTCTTTTCTCTGACTGCTACCTGTACCTCACTGGACTACCAGCATGGTTTATGTGACCTTGTTCCTTACATTTCAACTTAGCGCAGATCCTGACTGCCTCATGAAGTCCCGTCTTGAGACCTCCCATCTCCTTTCCACACTTGTCGCTGAGATAATCCCCTCAAGTGATCCTTGAGAATATTTCCCATGCCCATAAAGTCTGCCCCCCTGAAGTCCACTGCCAGTGTCCTAGATCTCACCCCCACTCCCCATGCTTATTTGAAACCAGACAGTATTGTGGTCACTCCCAGTCAGGGGTCCTGTACAACTATGTCCCTACCAGATCCCCATCTGCCAGAACCACATCCAGGACATGCCCTCCTTGTGGGCTCCATCACATGCAGTGTTAAGAACACATCCTGGAAGCCATCCAGCAGCCTCTGCTCCTTGGCCACCCTAGAGGACATGGTTCCCCAGTTTGTACCTGGCATATTAAGGTCCCCCATCAACACCACTCCTTCCCCTTTTGGACCACACTGGGCAATGATGTTGTCCAGCAAACCATCCTCTAGAACATCACTCATCCCGGGGCCTATATGCTACTCCCAGCTTGACCTTATCTCCTGCTGGGGATCGTAGTGACCCATAAGGCCTCCACGTTTCCTCTGCCTCTTCTACCATAGTAATTTCTATATCATCTCTAATGAACATAGCCACCCACCCCTCTGGCCTCCTTTCTATCCTTCCTAAGCATAGTGTACCCCTGTACATTTAGGTCCCAGTCATGGTTTTTGTTGGCCCACGTCTCCGTGACTGCCGCCACATCCACCCCCTCGAACAGCATGGCCTGGAACTCCGGCAACTTGTTTCCCAAGCTCCTGGCATTTTCTAACACCAACCCCACCCTTTTCCTGATCCTCTTTCTCAAACCCCACCCAGATTCCTTATACTTCCGTCCTCCCCCTGCTCCTCCTGAAACCTCCACCTCCAGTCTGTTTCCCCCCTCCCCCTCTTGGGCTTGACGGCTACTCCCCTCATCTGGAGGAGAGGGCTTCTGGTCAGCCCCTCCCTCATCCCTTCCCCCCTTACAAGTTTAAACCCCACCTTTCTTGTATGTAGTCAGCCATCCCCTGTTTAAGGACTTCCTTCCCTAATGGGGCAAGATGAAACCTGTCCTTGGCATATAGTCCCTTATCCTCCCAAACTCCATTCCAGTTCCCTAACACCCCCAACCCATTCTCTTCACCCCACTTCCTGAGCCAGTCATTAACCTCTGTAAGCTTCTTTTTTTTGTCCACTGAGGCCTTTGGTACTGGCAATATCTCTGAAAAGAAATGTTGCATCCATTATCCCGACAGACTCTGGCAAGTTCTTGGAACCTTGCTTGGATTTCCAAAATGCTATTTCCAGCTAGATCATTAGTTCCCAAATGCACCAGGAAATCTGGTTTCCCTCCACAATCCCTTACCATTTCATACACCATGGACTTTGCTCTGTGCACTGTCAGCCCAGAGATACTCACTACCTTCACCTGGCTATGGCATCCACCCCCTGTCCTCCCAATGGATACCCTAATCATCAGTCTCCCAGTAACAGAACCTAACACCTCCATCATCCTTATGGTTACCTCCACTCTATGCCCTCTCAGCCCCCTTCCCCCTTTATTCATGATCTGAATTTCATGGGAGTCTTCCTGCCTTATTAGAGACCCCCTTGTCACCCTCCCCTTTCTGCCTTCCTTGCTATTTTTCCCACTTAACTCAAACCCCCTCTGAATAGGTGTCCCCTTTAACCCTCTCATATCTGAACCATTTATCCTGGCTCTGATGGTTTCCCCTTCCCCCACACCACCATCCTCCCCCCTTGTAATAGTACCCCTGCTTCCAGAGGCTCTCTGTGGGTCCCCTTTAGCTAGGGCCCCATCCTTGGTACTGACCTCCCAGCTGAAGGAGGGCTTCTCTCCCACCTCCTTGTCTCCCAGTTTCTCTCCAATCATGCTCTCCTCCCTCATGTCTGGAATATGTTGCATCTCCCCCATTTGCTTAACATATATGTTTCCCCTTCTCCCTCTGGGACTATGTCTATCCTTTCCATAGCTGGTCTGTGATGCCCTATGGGTATCCAACTCCCTCCCCCCGGCCTCTGTATAAGTTTCCTCATTTCCACCAACCCCTTCCTCCCCCTCTAGGTTGCTTAGTAGCTCAAATTTATTGTGACAGTCTATGTCAGCCTCCATCAAGTAACCCGAGTTTCCCCTGACTGCATCTCTAAACTGACCCTCTTCTTCCTCTCTTGCACTATTCACCTTAGGAGCTCCCTTCCCACAGTCTGCTGTTTTAGGCTTCCGCACAACAGCCATTCCTGACTCTTTTTCTAGTCTCTTTGTATTCAGAATGTTCACCCCGTACGCTTTCCCCTTAGCATCAACTTCCCTATCTAAGGGTCCTCTGTCCCTAATATCCCCCCTCCTGCTTGCTGTAACATAACGTCCTGTAATTTCAGAGCGTTGCCCCAGCCTCCCCTCAGCCCCACCCTTCTGCTGCCCATATCCACACCCCTTATCCTGGGACACCCCCCCGAGCTCCCACAGCTTACTCCTTAACCAATATACCTCACTCCTGATACAAGATAGCTGTCTACAGGTGGGCAGCCTCCCTCTCAGGCCCATTTAGAATTATAGCCATCCCACAGCCTGTGCAGCCTACAACCCTTCCGAAGATGCCTGCCATGGTGGAATATGGCCACCCTGATTATCCCCCTCTGTTTATAATAGCACACTCCCTTTTCTCAGTTCCTTTCCCCTGAAGTGCAGTTTCTCTCTATACTGACTGTAGTTATTTACAAACCCAATTTCAGCCCCACCAATAACGTTCCCAAGTCTCACAAACACATACAGTCCAGTGTGTGTTCGGTCACACTAACAGTATATGTAAGCAGACATCAGGTACCATAAGATGTCACAGGCCCACCAGCTCCTGTTGCTTGAATTTCAATCCCAAACAGAAACACTCAGCCCTTCAATCCCAACCCCAGTGGCTTTTCAGTATTTAAGAAGGCATACAAAACAGGGTGGGTGGGAGGGCTCTTACCAAACACCAGGCAAACAACACTTTTAAATTTCCCTCTAAATATCCCTGCTAGACAACTATCCCCAAGCCACCAAAGTTACAATGTAACAATTCTAATTCAAGGTAATAATTTTTACCACATAAAACTAATTTCACTTACAAACTATTCAAATATTTCAGTTAAAACAGATTATAACTCCAGCTCTCTTTCCTCCCTACCTGCTGCTTAAGCTCCCAAGTGAACAATGAATCTAGACCTGGATATGCAAATGGAGTCATTATGCATGCAAGGTGCAAATGGGGCCATTTGTATGTTATTATGGCCCCATTTGCATGTGTTGTGCAGGGCTAGCCAGCGAAATGTGCCTGGTGCCCTGCACAGTGTGTAGTCCCTGTATCAGGAACTGCAGCAGTACACCCTACCCATCCCATAACATCAACAGCTGTATGAATATTTTTGTAAGATCCCTGGTGATCCAGTGCCCCCCCATCCCATAACACTGATCACTGTATTAATCTTTGTTTAAGAACCTTGGTAGTCTAGTGATACCCTCTCCCCTCCCACATGTCTGATCACCTGCAATGTTAAAAAAAATTTCCCTGGTAATCTAGTGGGATCCCCTTCCCCGCTGTTAACCCTGATCACCCGTAAGGTTGAAGAAAACATTTTCATGGTGGTCCAGTGGTTGCCCCCTCCTCACCAGTAACACTGATCACAGTATTAATCTTTTTTAAAGATCCCTGGTAGTCTAGTGGTACCTCCCTCCCCATCTAGTAACCCCAATCACCGAAAAACAAGAACAATATTGGTCTCTGGTGTTCTAGTGGTCCCCCCATCCCTCCACCCACACATGCATGACATACAGCTAACAACACAGTTTCATTCACAAAGTTGTGAATGACTCTTACAGTATGCACTGCAAGCCCACTGGTCCACAGTGTGGACCAATGAGCTAGCAGCACATATTGTAGCTGTCATTAGATGGGCAGCTGCAGAGGTATGCAGGTGTGTAAGCTGCCCGCCAATGACTGGGGGTGCTGGGTGGGCTGGGGTCCTGGGTGGGCTGGGGTCCTGTGTGGGTGGGCAGGGGTACCACTAGACTACCAGGGACCAATATTGATCTTGTTTTTTGGTGGTCAGGGTTATGGGATGGGGAGGGGTCACCACTAGACTACCAGGGATCTTAAAAAAAAAGATTAATACATTGATCAGGAGTTACCAGCCGGGAAGTGGGTACCACTAGACTACCAGGGAAATGTTTTCTTTAACCGTTTGGGCAATCATGGTTACTGGCAGGGAGGGGGGTACCACTAGAATACCAGGGAAATATTTTTTAACATTATGGGTGATCGGCAGTATGGGAGGGGAGGGGGGTACCACTAGACTACCAGGGATGGGAAATTTACATTCTTACAGCAATCGGGGTTATGGGTAGGGAGGGGGGAACCACTAGACTACAAGGGAAATATGTGGGTGCTTGTGAATTGCGTTCTGGGGGGTAGCCTCCCATGGGTGGTGGCTGCTGTGCAATACAGTGGCACGCTTGTGAGTGGCTAGCAGTTGAGCCATTTTTTACCAGCTCAACTTCAAGCCCAGGTAAGCAGCACATCTCTGGGATGTGCCAGCAGATGCTCCGCACATCCTGGGTTGAATATCAGGATGTGCTGCATATGTATGGGTACACCCCCTGGAGATGTGCTGCATACATTATCTTTGTGCCCCGGCTCATCGGAAATTGCGCTGTGCAATTCCCCCTTTTGAATATTGCCCCAGGGCACATTTCTGGGATTGTACTGGTGCAGTTCAATTGTGCCAAGAGCAATTCCTTCGAATATCTTGGCATATAACCCCAAAATGCTAGCATGCCGGTGTAGGACAAGGGGAGTGCTACACTGGTACAACATGCTATCCATACCTCTCAAATGCCCCTGATTAAGAGGGATGCCACTCATTTTACTCCTCAAAATTCCTTTGTTTCTCATCTGTCCCTCATGGAAAAGGTGTTTCCCACACAAAGTAAGTGCTTTAATATAAGACCTTAAAGCAGACATTCATTAATTCTAAGCTGCCAAATCAAAAATAAGTGTTTCAAAAGTAAACAGTGATTTCCACAGTATTCTAAGCTTGTACCTTCATGCCTGAAGAAGTGTCCCTCATTATGAGTGTCAGTGTCCCTCATTGTCCCTCATTTTGAGTGTCACTGTCTCTCATTTCAGTGACAAATGTTTGAGAGATATGGTGCTATCCTTTGACAAAGTTGGGGGCAATGCTGAACCACCTTTACGAGTTAGGCAATGTGGTGGGGGGCCCATGGTTACTGCTGGGCATAGGGCCCAAAGTAGTATACATCTGGCCCTGTGCAGAGGAGAGGAAAGTGTTCATTGTGTGAGCCTGCACTACTGGCCCTGAAATAGGAGCAGGGATGACTGAACTTAGCAGACTGGGAAAGGTTCAAAAGGATTTTTGAAAGATTTATTTGACACATTTTTATGGCTGTAGTGGGCAGAGCCCTGTAGACATTTTGCATGTATAAAAGGGCTGATGTCATGTTTTCTGTCTGTGGAACTGACTGAAGGTGTAAATAGTCTCCTCTGCCTTACCCTCGTCCAAGAAATTATTTCCGCCCTCATATAAATATGCTTTCATGTTAGTCAATGGTTGCAGGGCACTATTTTCTTTCTTAAATAGGAGGTACAGGAACTGGAACCTGAGTAGTGGGAGGCAGCATTAGTTTTTTGGGGGGGAGTAAGATCCACCCCCACCTCCACCGGAGAAGCTCCTAAAGTTCCAACCCCAGCTTTTTTTTGGTTCATGTGGGAGCGGCATTAGGTGGATCTATCATACTGGAATGACTGACTATCAGAGTTGCCTGGGGCATCAGAGCTTAAGGTTCAGAAGGAAAGAAAAAGTCATTAAGGAGTGCCTGAAACTGCAGCCTTATACAGCACTTATGAAACTACATACTCAAATTACAGCACTTGAGGAAAGCAACAGACGCAGTGCTCTGACTCAAGTTGAAAGAGCTGCAGGTTTTTCTAAAACATTTTAAATAATACCAAAAGTATAAAGCTAAGCCCTTTGGATGGACTGAAGCACCAGACACACTAGTTTGAGACATGGACCAAGCAACAGAACAAGTCTGTGGAGTGGCTGAGTTGATGAGCCCCTGCATTTTACTTAGTACTAGGAGAACAGAACATACTTGTCAATGCCGAACATTCACTTGCAGGTATTTACAGTGGTGATCCATTTTTTGTACATTTAGCATGAATAATAATATAAAATTATGAAATATATATGGGGAAAACAATCCCTCTAAGTACCAATTTTAACAAGAACTAGTGTACTGGCTTGTCTCTTTAGTTAGTTGTACAATTTCCTTGTTGTAATAATTATTTCTGATCTGCAGTACTGAAGCCAACAGGGAGGCAGCATGGTGCAGTGGTTTAAGGCTCTGAGCTGCAAATCTGGAGACCTGGGTTTGAATCCCACAGCTCCTACTTACATACTGGGGTGATCCTGCACAAGCCACTTAACTTCCCTGTGCTCCCAGGTCAGCTCACAGCCTTAAACCACTATGCTATACTGCCTGCCTAGCTATGGCAGTCATCTGTTTTATGGTTCATGATGTTGGTGTAGTAAGCAGCACTACATTGCATAGCAGGTGTAAAATGTCAATAAGCAGGTCATGCAATAGATGTGCTGAGTAGTTACTGAAGCAAGAACTATATTTAGGATAGTAAAATATTCCTGTTAGAAAACTGAAAAATGCATGACATTTGCATCTCAATTTCAAGGAGGTCCTTATGAGGTGTCAATGTACAATATAAATTAGTTGTAGTTTTCAAGTTGTCTGAGTAATTGCTTTGTACTACCACTGTTACTAAAGTAAGCAATAATGCATGACAGGGTGTGGGTTGTGCTGGGACAACCTCATGCCTGGGTGGTTGGGCATGAGGCCAGAGGCCAAGTGCGTCCAAAGTCCCAGATATGAGGTTATCCCTGCACAACCCACACCCTGGAGTACATTATACAATGGCTCGTTGTTATACAAAATAATAAAAAAAAATGTTTTTAGTAGATTTTTAGTGTGGCAGTATAACTCTGTTTCTCAAGAGTATGGCGTCCAACTCATCATCCAAATGCTCCAAATGCTCATCATCCAAGGAATCTGAAGCAATACAGTGAGGTTGTGCTGGGATAACCTCACTGTGCCAGGGACACACTGACCAATCAGAGACCAGGAACTTTTCTTGCCATTGTATAATTTAAATTATTCTATGAAGGAAATTAAGTTTATGTAACTGTCTGTAAATGTATTAAAAACATTTACTTGTCCTTATAATGTAATGCATTAAATGCTGTTGCTAGGTTACGAAGTCACATAATAGCAGTAGAGATGAAAACAATGGGATGCATAGGAATTTGAAAAGAAGTATACATTAGCAGGAGCAGTGTCATAAGTTATCATCACAGCAGAAATTTACACAAGTAAATCATAGAATGGTTAACTACATTATCCTCCTGTAGCTATGTAATTATTTTTTATATGCACTATTGCTCTTTATTAGATTTTGTACCAGTGTCAGGTCTTAGAAGTTTGGAATAGCTTATCCGCTTTGATCCCCCAGATAATGCACACATCCTCAAAACTAACATAGTTTATATTTGAAGCAATATATTGCACTTGCAACAGAAGGATGACAATTAAGGTATAAGCCCACAAAGGAGTAAAATAGGTCACCTGAGGAAGACTATCCCATATTAGATAGTAGAGTATCTGTCAATCCATCAATCAATCAAAATATTTATTTAACCAGGCGATCACCATTGAGCAATACTTATTTTCGAGGTGTACCTGAATTTGTCAACAAAAACATTATACACAGGATACAACAAAATACAGTATGTACAATAAGTATCAGTAGAAAGCATTGACAGTAAAATATGTATAGGTCAGGAGATACAGCATGTTTTAAATAGGACACAATTTTGCATGTATGTAAATAATATACAAGTCAAAGGACACAACAAATTATAAACAAAACACAATGTAAAATAATATATAGTGATCCAGTATAAGGGACAACTATCACATTGCTAGACTAGTCTGTGACTTTTAGAAGGGAGGGATTTGAGATGGCCAGTGTTACCATCAGGATAAAGGCAGCGGGCAGAGGGAAGGGATTAGGCAAGAAGGCATAAAGTATAGACAGCTACAAGAGCTAGAGATTAGATGGTTCAGACCTAGTGAAGGTACGAAGGGATAAGACATGGAAGAAGAGGTTCGAATTTAGGGCTGGATCCAGGGTCAATGGAGTGTGGAGAAGACAGATGTGGAAAAAGGAAGGAGAGAATAAAAGAGCCAATTGTTAGATAAAACCAACCCTATAATAGCGGTAACTCAGACTGCACCAAGATTTATTAGAAAGTCATGGATCAGGGGAAAAATGCACAGGATTCCTTGTTATAATGTAAATATAGTGATTTAAAAGCTGCTAAGCTGATGGGGTAGGTTAGTTTCAAAATCTTTTGCAGCTTGTTCCACATTTGAGGAAGCACATAGCTAATGGCTGCTCTGCCAATGTGTGATTTTGCCTTATATACATATAATTAAATTAAGGAGGTATTTCTCAGGGCATACTTTACAAGAGTGCAAAATGGTAAACAGACAGAGATATAATGGGGCACTTTAATTGTGATAGCTTTGTAGGTCCAAACCGCAGCATTTGTTTCATTGTCTATAACCAAGATTTGACCATCCCACTGCCATATACAGGGTACAGTGATGGGTTGAGTATGGAAGACCCATAATGAATCTTATAGCTCTTGATAAAGTGTGTCGAGTTTGGTTAGTGCACCAGCAGGACCCTGACTGTATAGGAAGTCTGCATTATCTAGTAAGGAAAGAAAGGTAGTTTGAACCAGTTTCAGCTTAGCATCTCTTGTGAGGAGACTGTTGATCCTATAGAACAGATCAAGTCTTTGTAGAAGTTTCTTTGCCAACTCTTCTACATGGTCAGTGAAGGAGAGTACATGATCTAACCAGACCCCCAGACACTTGAACTTTGTTACGTACTCCAACTGCTCACCTAAAATGGTGGTAATCTGGGGGAGCGTCCCAGGAGTAGCAGGAATTAATCTATGATGAAAGGGCAAGAGGAACATTGCTTTGGTTTTTGTTACATTTAGAAGTAACTTCTGGTTTAGAAGCTGAAGCTGCAGCAGACTGAATTCATTTTGAAGGGCTTTGCAGGAGGCATCAGGGGAGGGACTACTAGCGTAAAGCACATTGTCATCCGTGAATAGATGTATTTGTGCTTCTTTGATGGAGGCATCTATATTATTAATATAAATAGTGAAGAGCAAGGGACCTAGAGTGGAGCCTTGTAGTACATCCCTCAGCAGGGGTTTTAATGGAGAAACATCTGTTTCTTAAAAGTTTTTATGCTCCCCCCACACACACACAGCTGAAGCACCCACCCAAATAGTTAAGAGCAGCTCCACATTTTTTTGTATGATAAATGTTTGCAAGTTTAAAGTAAGTATTATTATTTCCATGGGTTTAGTTGTTTAAGAAAGTAATACTCTGGTGACTATGCTGAGATCAGCAGCATTGTCTCATGGCTCCAATGCCATGCCTGGTCAACAATAGTAGCAGGAAGCATTACAAAAAGCCACACTGGGCAGCAGTCTGCAGTAAAATACAATACATATACTTGTATTCTTAAAATTCATAACAAGCATTTGTCAATGCCCAACATTCGCCTGCAGGTATTTGCAGTGGTGATTAATTTTTTGTACATTTAGCATGAATTATAATAGAAAATTATGAAATATATATGGGGGAAACAATCCCTATAAGTACAGATTTTAACAAGAATTAGAGTACTGGTTTGTCTTTTTAGTTAGTTGTACAATTTCCTTGTTGCAATAATTAATTCTGATCTGCAGTACTAAAGCCAATAGGGAGGCAGTATAGTGCAGTGGTTTAAGGCTCTGAGCTGCAACTCTGGAGACCTGGGTTTGAATCCCACAGCCTCCCTTGCATACTGTGTGATCCTGAGCCAGTCACTTAACTTCCTTGTGCTCCCACGCTACACCTGTAAGCAGGCTTTCTGCTTAGTGTGCTGCTCCTGGTTAAACAATCTGGAGAGGAAAAAAAAATTACTGCCTTTAATAAACCGTCGTCACTTTCTTAACCCTAACATATTAGTTATCAGCATTGCCACAAGTTGAATTTTATATTTCTCATTTGTTATGTACCATTTTTGGCTTACGTGGAGTAGCCCTCCAGCCTGATATTTCTGGTGCATCCATACACTCTAGGCATACCCCCCCACACACACACACAGACATCGGGATTTTTTTTAACTCTAAGCATGTCAATACTTGGCTGTAACAGTATGGGCAAGTTGGGCATAAAAATAAAATAGAAAAAAAAAAGGATCAAGCAGGTGCCTTTTCCTTTGTCAAATAGATGCAGACAGGAGGTCACAAATCCTGTATGATGAGTCCATTATATGGATGTTTTCCATGTAAAACTGACATTTTGTTATTTTTTTTTAGTTGTTTAACCAGGAGTAGCACACTAAGCTGAAAGCTTTTTTACAGGAGCGACCTGGGAGCACAGGAAAGTTAAGTGACTTGCTCAGGGTCACGCAGTATGTAAGTGGAAGCTGTGGGATTCAAACCCAGGTCTGGTCTGCTGGATGTCACCAGATTTGCAGCTCAGAGCCTTAAACCACTGTGTTATACTGCCTCCCTAAATTGTCAATCAATCAATCATTCAAAACTTTATTTTTAAAAGGTGCCTTTCCAAACCAAGGTGCATGTACAATAAATAAATAATGTCATGTCTGTAGCATCGCTTGTAGCCAGTAAACTATTATTTACATAGGCACTGTAAATGCCAGGTTGTAATTCAGAAAACCAGTCTTGATAAATGTGTTTTTTAGCAGTTCTGTAAGATTCATGTCTCTCTGATGTAAGAGTACATAGCACAGAAATGAAAGGGGTTGCCTAATTGATTGTTGTTTGCATGAGAAGTGGTCATGACAGTGGCATGCAAGAGTGAAGTAGTCTGTGTTTCTGGTTAGTGTAGTTAAATCATTATGTCAGAGACAAAAAGTCGAACAATAGTTTCTTGGCCATTCTGGGACCTGAAGTTTAACAATAATGTGTGAAGAGAACAAAATCTTGTGTTTTGTGCATTTGAATAGGTTTTGTGCTTTGAAGTTAAAAGATATACATATATATACATAGTGTCATGGGCACCTGAAAAGGAATGACATACTACTGAAATACATGCTATTCTGATGATTTATTTATGTGTAAGATTTTAAGTGTAGTTCCGCCTAGATCACAGACACATAAGCTATAAAAAGTACATTTAAGGATGGATGTATTAGTTAAAGCTTGTAGTAGCAAAATAAAGCAAGAAAAATAATATATTGTGTTTTTTTTTCTTTCAATTGTTTAACCAGGAGTGGCACACTAAGCTGAAAGCTTGTTTACAGGGGCAACCTGGGAGACATGGAAGTTAAGTGACTTGTTCAGGCCACCCAGTATGCAAATGGAGGCTGTGAGATTCAAATCCAGGGCTCCAGATTTTCAGCTCAGCACCTTAAACAACTGTTCTATACTGTCTCCCTAGTTATGGCAGTCATCTGTTTTATGGTTCATGATGTTGGTGTAGTAAGCAGCACTACATTGCATAGCAGGTGTAAAATGTCAATAAGTAGGTCATGCAATATATGTGCTGAGCAGTTCTGAAGCAAGAAATGTATTTAGGATAGTAAAATATTCCTGTTAGAAAACTAATAAATGTGTGACATTTGCATCTCAGTTTCAAGGAGGTCCTTATGGGGTGTCAATGTACAATATAAAGTAGTGATAGTTTTCAAGTTGTCTGAGTAATTGCTTTGTACTACCACTGTTACTAAATTTTAATTATTCTATGAAGGATATTAAGTTTATGTAACTGTCTGTAAATGTATCAGAAACATTTACTTGTCCTTATAATGTAATGCATTAAATGCTGTTGCTAGGTTAAGAAGTCACATTACAGCAGTAGAGATGAAAACAACGGGATGCATAGGAATTTGAAAATAAGTATACGTTAGCAGGAGCAGTGTCATGACTTCACCAATTTTTTTATAGGTTCACTCCAGATTTTTCAACATTACCAGTTTTTTTACACCTCCTCATAAACAGTACAGCTGTTATTTTTTACATCTTGTTCAAAATGTGTTTTTGCACCTGTGGCATCAAATGGCACAGTCACTGTGCAAAATCACCTTTCAGCTAATGAACTGATAGTGTCACTGTTCATTCAGTGGGGTCATAAAAAGCCAATGTTGAAAACTAAGAGTGAAAATACCAAGAAAAGCCAAGGGCATTAGGGTTTCTGACTATAACACCCTGCCCTGTAGGGAATGACAGGCATCGGGGTGTGACTTGGGATTGTCAGCAGTAATACTCATGCCATTCTACCCCCATCCCCACCCTGCAGCCAGTGACAGGTATTGAGGTATGCCATTGACTCTTCAGCCCCAAAGCTCACTCCATTCTCTTATACTGCACCCATTTCAGCATATTTCCTTATGGAATGGGGTGAGTGTAATGTTTGAACCCCCTAAGGCACACCTCAACACTTGTCTGTGCCTGCATGGTAGGATGAGGTGAAATGGTGTAAGCGTTATGGGCAATGACCCAAAGGCACACCCCAATGTCTGTCCATCTCTGTGGGGTGGGGGTGGAGTTGGTGTCACTTCAGTACTTCACTGCCATTCCTATTCTGCCTGTCTGTCTGACTGCTTTTCTCTCTGTCTGTCTATGTAATTATCTCTCTTCCTAGCAATTTCATGTATCGCTATTTGTACCTGTTTCTAAAACAAACCTGTATATCACATTTGCCTGCACTCTGAGCACATTCTTATGAAACTGTGCATATTTGTACTCTACTTCTGCATAGACCTTCCTCATACTTTCCGAATATTCCCATTATCACCAGCATAACTACCTTACCCTTATCAAAAGCGACTCCCTCTGAAAGTTACTATCACATTTTCTGTGCTAACAGTCCATCATTACACCTGACTTCCTGACATCAACACATTGCTTAACTATAACTTACATCACCTCATGGACAAAAACCCTGTTTCTCTAAAAAAAAAAAAACAACAACTGTGTAAATAATCTCAAGGCTGAACATATGCCAGCCATTACTTTTTCATGTATTGCCACCTTATATACCATCATGGGGATTTGCATATGTTTCCCATGATACTTTGCACTATTGGAGTATGTGCAAATGTGTTTTCTTTAAAATGTGGCTGTCTGGCCAATATCATCCAGGATAACACATACCTCAGTGGCATTTGCTCTAGGGTTCTTTTGTAAACCTGTATTGCTTCCTATTCCTTCCATTAAAATGTACACCTCCATGTATTTTCCTAATAATGTGTATGCCTTCCTTAGAACAGAAACGAAAAAAATATGACTACTTACAGATCATTGTGTTGTTTCTTCATACCTCCTTAACAATTCCACACATCTTCACTAACTTCATTAAGCAGCTGTGGTTGATCTGACCAGAATTTGATTTTAGTAGTAGTAGTACTAAACTATTTACTTTTCAGAATGATTAAACTATTAGGACTTGAAAAAAAGCCCTGATTGGAAAGTTGGCCTGCATTTGAAAATGTATTACAAAGTTATAGAAAGAATTCAAATAAAAAATTTAAATAAATAATAGAGCTGCAAGACACAGTGATTTATAGCTAGACATGCAGCAGAGACGATACAATACAATCCTGAAGAACAAATCTACTTTTACAAGAATATGGGTCCCATTCCACACTGCAAAGAATCCTGATTGACCTAAGTCCCAAATTCAAGACTCAGCAGTCAGTAGCAACTGCAACCTTCAAATAGTTTCTTGATCACAGCTGTTTTAAAACCTTTGAGTTTTGTTAATTTCCTAGTCTCTTGTATGAGGGAGTTCCAAATCTTGGGGCTAAACATTTAGTTATCATTTTGTCAAGTTACCAAATGTCAGGATAATGAATTCTGTTGTAGGTTGGAACATCGAAATTACAAGTAGTAGTTCCCCAATAAATGCCTTCATCATTTCTAATGCTGTGATGGTGCCTAATTTCTTTTCTCCTTAATTCTAACAAATTCCATTTTAACTCTTTAAATATGGAACAATGATGACAGTCAAGTGGGCATCTCAGAACAAGTGAGTGCTGTTACTGAGTGCTAATGTTGCGGAGGACAGATAAATCTATATTTATTTTGCCTTCATTTTTCACATTGTAGCAATAACAAAGCAGATTAAATTTAACAGATGGGGAAAGATGTGGGGTGTGGCTTGGAAACATTTATTTGATGAATATATATAGCTTTACTTACTACTAGTGTGGCAGTATGGTGCAGACATCCATCTTTTTTATTTTTCGCCTGTGTGTGTGTGTGTGAGCCTGCCAGCTAGTCAGTGAGAGAAAAGTGACTAATGTGCAAGAGAAAAAGTCTCTTTGTGAGGTGGGGTGTAGTAGTAGTAGTAGTAAAAGTTTTATTCATAAGATGTACAAATGAATAGGATATTTCATCTGAGCCTAGCCTCATTTCCAGTGATGTCTGTCAATAAAATTCCAGTTACCCTTACATTTACACTTTACAAGACACTTTAGACATACAAAAATACAATAGACTCATTGATTACCATAACATACATAGACATTTAAATTATACGTTACATACAATCTGTACATGTATGCAGTATATACAATAAAAAATCATTAGCCCATTGATTACACACTAAGCTAATCTAAACTCACATTACTAACTACTTTATATGCATTAATCACATACTTTTTTATTTTCCACACCTGAGGTAGTCTGTCAGTGAGGAGATGGCCCAGTGGTGTTGCTCTTCCCTGTCACCTTGCAAGTTGTACAACACTGTGGTTTGTCCATGAACTGGACATACATGCCACGTGGGAATCTAAGAATTAGTAATGACTATTGTGTCATCACTGTAAGCATCCACCACTGGCTGTGTCATGTCATTTGTAGAGACTGTGTGGGTATTGCCTATAGAAAACATGAAGAGAATAGCTGGAGGAGAAAGGGATGAGGGGAGGGAAGGATCAGACAAATGTTCCACCATGCCAGTTCCACCAACTACAAGTTCTGCAAGCGGTGGTGGTGGAGAGGGAGTTGGTTATGGTTTTATAGTTTCATAGTTAATTTACAAGTTCAATAGGTTTTCACCTTTTAGGAACTTGCCATCTATTAAACATCAAGGTGGATATTATTTTATTTTTTTTGCCCATATACATGTCTGATCTTTTTTTAAAAGTAGTAATATTAGGACTATCAATGATTTGCTGCAGTAAGGCATTCCAGGATTTACAGTTCTTTGAGTATACCATTTTCCTCTTTTAGTGGTTTTGTAGTTAACTCCCATTAGTTTACTGTTATGTGATCTATTTTTTTCACCTGTTTAAGTCACCAAATCAATAGTTTCCATTAACATCTGATCCCTGCTAGCATGGTATGCTAAATATAAATCCCCTCTTACTCTTCTATACTCCATTGAGTAGAAGCTTAGCCTTTTTAGTCTTGTTTGATAGTTAAGATTACACAGGCTATTAATTTTTTTGTTGCCTTTCTTTGTACACCCTCTATGATTTTCCTACCCCTTACAGTCTAAGGGGTGCAAAATTGTATACAATGCTCCAAGTGTGGTCAAAGATCAGGCTGGAGTATAAGGGTAAAATAACATCTGGTTTCCTACTTTTTATGTTACCAAAAATGCATCCAAGTATTTTCTGACTTTTTTCAACTTTAAATATTCAGTTGGTTTTGAATGCTAAGTCATTGGTAACTTGCACTCTTAAATCCTTTTCATTAATAGTGCTCTGTAGCGGGGTGCCATTCAGGGTATAAGTGTACTGTCTGTTACCATGTCCTAAATGCATGATCTTGTATTTGTCCAAGTTAAATGTCATTTTATTTTGTTTATCCAGCCATCTTGTAAATCTATGTTTGATTGGTATTCATCCCTTGTTCTTAGGTCATATATAATTGCTCCCATTATGCAATCATCAGCATATTTTGTTAACTACACATTGTTAAATGTTTGCATGGATCATACTAAGATGTTAAACAGAATGGGTCCAAGGACACCACTTGTCACACCACACTCTGCTGAAAAGTATCCCCTTATGGCCACCCTTTGGGTTCTATTTTCCAACCATGAGTATATCCAGTTTGCTATATTTGGATAAAATTTTATCTCAAACAGTCATTCTATTAGTATCCTATGAGATACCTTATCAAATGCCTTAGAATAAACAGTCCAAGTAGAGTACATCAACAGGCATTCCAGCATCTAGGGCAGAGCTAACAGGCTCAAAGAAATGTAGAAGGTTAGTGACACATGATCTTCCTTTTGTAAAACCATGTTGTACTGGGTCAGTCAGCCCTTTTTCTATAATATGAGTATTTATACATTGTTGGATTAATCTTGTAGTAGTTTTCCAATAACGGAGGTAAGGCTGATGGGTCTATAATTACTAATCTCTGTCTTTTTCCCATTTTTGTGTATATGAGTAATTATGGCTTCTCTCCATTGTTTCAAGGTTTTACCCTCTTTAAGGGATACATTAAATAAATGTGTAAGTGGGCCTGCCAGAATGGCTGATAATTCTTTCAGAAGTCTTGGAGGAATTTCATCAGGCCCAGCTGAACTATTAGCTTTAAGAATTCAAATAACACCTTCAACTTCTTCGATGGTAAAAGGGATAACATTTCCAGAAATGTTTGGCATATCCTTAATTGAGTGTTCCCTAGGTTCATAAACACTTTGAAGAAGTTGTTTAGTGCAGTTGCCATTTCTGTTTCATTGGTTACCAGACCTTCAGTTGTTTCAATTGGTCCAACTACTTTTTGGTTTCCCCTTATTGATCCGATGTAATTATAGAACTGTTTTTTGTTATCCTTTGTTAATGTAGCTAATTTTAGTTCATATTCTTTTTTGGCTTTTTTAATGGTGTTTTTGGTTCTATTTGTTATCTTTTTGCACTTTTTAAAATTCTGGGTTTGGGTTTTTGACCATTTCTTAAAAAGCTTTTTCTTCTTGTTGATAAGTTTCCTAAGGGTTTTGTTCCACTATGGGGGAATACTGCATTGGTTAGAATATTTTTGTCTTTTCGGTACCCATTTATTGGTGCAATATGGTAGTTTGTTATTTATTTTGCTCCATGTGTCTTCAAAGTCCTTATTTTACAACTCTTGTTCCCAGTTCCATGTTTCACAGTATTCTCTGATTTTATTATAGATGGCATTATTGTAATCTTTAATTTTTGTATTACCTTTAATTTCAGGGTCTACAAGATCAAGTTCAAATGCAACTATTTTGTGATCACTGTCCCCCAAAGGTGGATATGTTTTGGGTTCTGACCTTCCATTTTCTATATTAGTCAATATTAAATCAAGCCTATTATTGCCCCTTGTGTTTTTCTTTATCAGTTGATCTAGATTATTGGTGATAGAGATGTCTATAAATCTGTTTTCAATTTTACTAGTACCTTCAAGTTTCTCCCAATTTATGGATGGGAAATTAAAGTCTTCCATTAGTATACAGTCCTTGTCTACCAACATGTTTTCTAAGTCTATCAGAAATATGGTGGTCTTGTCTGAACTTAAATTGGGGGATCTGTAGCATAAACCTATGGGTATCTTTTTATTTGGGAGATGTATTGATGCCCAAACTGATTCAGATCTATGTTCATGTTTAGAAGGAATTTCAATGGTTTGATATCTTTCTTTAATATATAGTGCTATTCCTCCTCCTGTTTTATCACCACGGTTTTTCCATATTTCTGAATATCCTGAAATCTCGGTGTTCCAATCATCATCATGGAACCATGTCTCTGTTATCCCATATGTCATATTGTTTAAGATGACTTTTAGTTCCTCTATTTTATATCTCAGACTTCTAGCATTGACCAATAGAATCCCTAATGTTTTGTTTTTATAACTTTCCTTACATTCAGTTGTAAGGATAGAGTTCAATATATTGCAACTATTTGGTGTTTCATCAATAATATACGTGTTTATACCATTGGCTAAGGTTGATGTATTTTTAAGAGAGACAGCTGATGTGCTACTCTCCCCCATATGCTTTAGTTTAAATGTTTCTCAATTGACGCCAATAAGCTCTTTCCCAACTGGTTACATCCTCTCCTACTGAGATGTAATCCATCCCAGGTAAAGTATTCACTTTTCCCAGTAAAATTCTCCCAATGAGTGAGGCATTCGATGTCCTGCCTGAGGCACCACTTCTGTAACCATTCATTAGTTTGTTTAATTTTCCTAGTCTGTAGCTCAGTTGCCCTTGGCATGGGCATAATCTATGAGATTATCAAAGTGCATCCCATTTTATCAATTTATTAGTTAAGGATACAAACTCTTGTTTTACATTAGATATGTGTTGGTTAAGGATATTATTTATTCCTGCATGGAATATGACTAAAGGCCTTTCGTCTGAGTTGGTCACTATGTCATTAAACATTAAAGTGATATTGGAAATTCGTGCCCGCTGAAGCTTGATAGAGTATGATTTGCTTTATTTTTATTTATTTATTTGTAAAAATCAGAATTACAACCCTTTGAGTTGGGGACTCATTTACAAAGGCTCTTCATCAAACAACAGAAATGGCAAAGACACATACAAACACAGTAGAGCATATTATACAGAATAATTATAGGGAAAATAATTTACATATATGTACATAGTTACAGGGAATAGAGTCTATCAAGGGAAAACCTGTGTGTAGATTCTATACAGTGTGGTAGCTAATTTTCATAGAGTAAACAAGAGACTATAGTATCAATGCAGCAAAACAACTAGCAGATAGCAGGAGGATGCTAAGGGCAGACTAGCTGAGCAACTTGAGCAGCGGCTATGTGCAGTTACAGCTGTGAGTGGAGATGAGGTGTTGTCTGAGGGCTGATTTGAAGGGCCCTAATCTTGATTGAGTTGTGATAACAGGGGGAGGGCATTGCTCCAGGATGGTGCCCTATAATGGAAGGATCTTTGTGCCAGGGAAGTCCTGACCCTGGGTACTTGACAAGTAAACTTGAGGGTGTTCCTGGTGGAGATAGCAGGGATGAAGGGGGTGAGAATGGTACTTAGGCATGGAGGGGCAAGGCCTGCAACAATTTTCCTGGTTAGGAGGCAAGTATGATAGTGTAGCCTCTTCTCAATGTTGAGGCGGTCAGCAAGGTCATATAAGGCACATGTATGGGTGAATATGCAAAAGCCTGTCAGTAAATGACAGGGTTTGTTCAGGGACAGCTTGATTTTATTGAGTGTGGTATTATCAGCTGCACCATACACCAGAATACCTTAGTCAACTAGGGACAGAACAGAGGAGGTGATGGCAAGTCTTAGGGCTGTGGGTGGAAGGCAGTTCTAGTGGCGGTACAGTAAGCCAACACTAGTGTTTATAGCTCTGGCAAGATTGTGAGTATGGTCATGAAAGGAGAGGAAAGAGTCAAAAGTGACGCCCAGGTATTTGTAAGTTTTTACCTGCTCTAGGAGAAGGAGGGAGCCAGATAGGTTGGAGAGTGGGGTGCCCCAGACTTGTTTTGGGAGTGTGAGAAAAGCATGTGTTTTTTTTATGTTAATTACAAGACATTGGTCCAGAAACCAGTGTTCAGCTTGATTAAAAGAGTGTTGAAGGGCACTTTAAAAGAGGGAGGGGGTCCGGTGGGATGTAAAAAGAACAGTGTTGTCCACATAGAGAAGCAGTTTTACATCACAGGAGGGGGGGGGAGAGAATTGAGATACAGACTGAAGAGCAGTGGTCCAAGAATCGAGCCTTGTGAGACACCTGATTGGACATGCCACATGTTGGAGACAGTATTACTGATTTTTACACACTGTGACCAGGCAGAGAGGTAGTTGGAAAACCAGGACATGGCCATGTGTGAAACCTAGCTGAGAGAGTGTGGAAATGAGGAGTGGGTGGCAGACTGTATCAAAAGCTTTTGATAAATCAATGTACAGTAGATAGCCCCCACAAGGTGCCCTTTATCCAGGGCAATGCGTAAGAAGTTGGAGAACTCAACAAGGGTGGTACTGGTGCTATGTCCCTGCAGAACCCATGTTGTTCTGTTCAGAAGAGAGGAGCTCATGTTTACTGAGGTATTCTGTACCTTGGTCAGCCACAATCTTTTCTAGGGCTTTCGAATGAGGGGGCAGTATCGAGAGTGGCTTGTAGTTCCCAGGGGGTTGTACATTCCCCCCATTTGTATATAGGGGTGACCACCACGGTCTTCCAGGCATGGGAGAATTGGCAGTAGCAAAGTGAGCAGTTGAGAAGGCTAGTAAGTGGTGTGAGGACCAAATCAAACACTAAACAAAGCAGTTTTGGGTTGAGAGTGTCATTACTAAACCCAGTACCATTGATGGCTTTAAGTAGGTAGGGTTTGGCTTCCAGTGGAGTGAGGGTCCTGAAAAGGAAGCAGAGTGGAGGTGGGGGGAGCAGGAGCAGGGTCAAAGAAATAGGTGGGGAGGACTGTACTGAGGTCCGAGAATGCTTCATTGAGTCTATTGGCAATAATCTGTGGGTCAGTGGTGAGAAAGCCATTGACATCTAACTGGGTGGGGGGTGGCAATTTAGATTTTCCAGTTAGCTCCTTAATATTATCCCAGAACTTCTGGGCACATCCCCAGGAGGAGGCTAGGATGGATCTGTAGTAATCTGATTTAGCCTTGTGGATGGTCCAGGTGCATTTATTGTGTGCAGCTCTATAGGCTTGTCTATTGGAGGGCTTGCCAGATTCAGTTGCTCTGTGCCAGAGGTTATCTCTGCTCCACAGCAGGCTAATTAGTGCTGGGGTTACTTATGGGGAGTTATGCTCCTTAATGGTTGATTTGGTGAGGGGGTGCAAAAATGTCACAAGCTGCGTTGAAAGATTGTAGAAAGTAGCTGAAGGCAGAGTCCATCTTAGGGGTCTAAGGAAATCAGGGACCAGTCCCAGTTGGCAAGGTGCTCTCTAAGTTGTACCAATTTGCCAGGGCATAGGCACTGTTGTAGGACAATTTTTGGTGCTTTTTCTTTCAACTTGCAGGACCAGAAAAGGGTGACAAGGAGAGTGGTCACTGAGGGCATTGGGTAGCATGGTGGTACCGTTGATTTTATGCAGTCTGTTCGAGAGGACAATGTCCAACAGAGTGGCAGTTCCTTTGGTAGGGTGGAAATGGGTAGGAGTGGATACCAGCTGTGTGAGGTCAAGGGCTGCTATGGCATCCTTGGCTTGGGAGGCAGTGCTGGAGAGCCAGTTGATGTTGCTATCACCCATCATGATCTGCTCCAGCTTGTTGGGTAGACTGGCGAGGTGCTTGAGAAGTGACTGAAATGCAGGGTACTGATGTCAAGGAGGGATGCAGGCAGCTGTGAAAATGAGTGGGTCTCTGGGGACACCAGTGACAATTTTTAAAGAGGTTGCCTGGGCACCATGCTCCAGTTTAGGAGGAGGGAGGGCCAGCCCTTCCAATGTATCCCAGAGGTAAATCACACAACCACCCCGCATTTCCCAGCTCTATCATTCTGAAAAAGTGTGTAACCTGGTAGAGTGATAAAGTGATCAGGTTTTTTTTGATAGCCTTGTCTCCACAAGAGCTAGGACATCCAATTGGTGTTGTGCCACCCAGCCCTGTAGATCCAAAAAATTTTTAAGAATACTGCATATATTCATCGAGGGTATCATTGAGGGTTTTTCAGGGTTACAGATGATTCTAAGTATTTAACGACTGAATCTCCTAAAACATATACTTGTCTATGCTTCACTGTAGTTTCTGTTTCCATAGGTGAATCACTGTTATATGACTCTTTTAAAGACGTGGTGAGTAAGTCAGTTCTGCTGTTGGTCTCCTGTATCGGACGTTTTGTGGTACATTCAGTATTTGTACCATGCCCTCTTACCATGTTTGGTTGTGTGATTTCTATGATAGTAGTTAAGTTAACTAGATCTATTTTTTTTATTTATTTAGGTCTAGGATTACAATATGTTTGAGCCAGGGATCTTTTACAAAGGTTCCACAACAGTTACCAATCAATACATAAGACAAAGTGACAGCAGTATAAGCTAGACAGGACCAGTAATCAATACAATAAGTTACAAAGTATCTAAAAAACAAAACAAGATTTAGAGGCTAGGTAACAAGGGGATAGTGAATGAGGTGCAGAGAGGTTAGGGGACAAGTGAGAAGGAAGAGTAAAGGGGAGGGAGCAATGGAGGAGTCAGAGCAGCCAGGGGCATTGTCGTAGACATATCATGGGGAAGTGTGTGCTAAGTGGTGGCCAAGTGCTAATAAGAGAGGGAACTGCATGAGGTTAGAGTAATATTCAAAGGGGTCAGCTAGTTGAGGCAGTCACAGGAGCTAGAGGCAGTGAGAGAGAGGCAAGCCTTGATTTAAATTCACAAAAGTGTGGGAGTGGAGGAGATGAAACTGCTGAGACCATTTAGCCAGCTAGGTGTTCTATAGGCAAAAGATCTTTGACCTTGTGAGGTATGACAGTGGGAAACCTGCAGGAGCTGTAATTCTGACCCTCTGGTTGTGCAGGGGCTGTTCCTAGGGTGCAGGACAAGATGTACTCCAGGGTGTGCAAGGCCCATAGTTATCTTCCTCTCCATAGTGCAGGTTAGGTACTTTATCTGATTGGTGAGTTGCAGCCATCCAGATTGTGCATTAAGGTTGCATGTATGTGTGAGGTGGCAGGATCCAGTGAGTAGCCAACAGGCCTTGTTGAGGGATATGCATCTGAAAGAGGTAGTGGAGGCAGAGCCATAGATAATAAGCCCATAGTCAATAATGGAAACAATAGAGCTCTGATGAGTGACTGTCAGGGCTTCTGGGGTAAGGTGTTTCCTGTGCCAGAAGAAAAGGCCAAGACGAGTATTTGCTGCCATGGCTACATAGTCAATGTGGGCATCGTAAGTTTGATGAGGGTCAAGAGTGACCCCAAGGTACTTAAAGGTCTGTACCTGTTCCAGGGTGACTCCATGGCTGGTTTTGATGGATGAGGGTGCAGCTTATGTTTGTTATAAGAGCTGCTGAACATCATAAACTTTGTTTTTTTATGATTGAGGACCGGATTGTGATTTGAAAACCAATTCTCAACAGAGGTGAAGCCAAGGTGAAGGTTGTCTTTTAGAGGTTTAGGATCCTTGTGAGAGGCAAGAATTACAGCATCATAAGCATAAAGGTTGATTTGGTCGGAGCAAGAATTTGGAAAGGTGTTCAGGAACAAGCTGAAAAGTTGGGGCCCAGAATGGATCCCTGGGGGACACCTGAGAGGACAGACCTGGCATCAGAGAGGACATCTGTAGTTTTCACTCTTTGTGACCAGTTTTCCAATTAACTTTTGAACCAGGTTGCAGAGTCAAGAGAAAGCCCAACTTTCAGAAGCTGCACGAGCAGTAGGTGGTGATGGACGGTATCGAACGCCTTAGTCAGATCGATAAAGACAGACCCAATTAACTGACCATTGTCCAGCGAGCTATGAAGTGCACCAGTGAATTCCAGTAGGGCAGTTGATGTGCTATGTCCTTTCCTGAAGCCATGTTGCTGTGAACACAAAATATTATATTTGTCCAGGAAATCCATGAGCTGATCAGCTACAATACATTCAAGGGCCTTGGAGAGGGGTGGCAATATGGAGATTGGGCTTTAGTTTCCATGGATGGTCCTGTCACCACTTTTATGGACCGGGATAACAGTGGCAGACTTCCATTTTTGGGAGAACTGGCTGAGGCTAAGAGAGAGGTTGAAAATACTTGTCAGCAGTTGTTGCACCTCATCAAGGGGTGAGGGACAACAATTTAAGGTCAAGTGTATCACTGCTGGATCTGGATTTGGTGATAGTTTTGGTAATGTATTTGTGAGCTTCATGCATCTTTACTGCTTTGAAGTAGAAAGGCGGGTGGCTAGAAGAGGAGGAGGCATGGGGGTGAGAAGTAGGAGTCATAGTCCTTGAAGAAGTCAGTGGGGAGAACACTGCTGAGATCAGTGAATGCAGTGTTGAAGGCATTTGCTATGATTTTATGGTCAGGTGTAGTAGTCCCATTTATGTTGAGCAAGGTAGGGGAGGTTTTAGGCTGCTTCCCAGTGACCTCTTTAATATTGTTCTAAAATGCTTTCTCTTTACCCAGGAATCTGTGACAGTGTTCTTGTAGTGGGTAAATTTCTTTTGCTGGATAGATGTGGTGCAGTCATTCCGCGTACTATTGTAGTTTTGGATGTCAGTTTGCTTACCGGTGGTTCTGGCCAGATCCCAGAGGTGATCTCTAGATTTTAGTTGATGTAAGAGGTTGGCCGAGAGCCAGGGATTGCAGAGGGCTTTGACTTTGCACTTTTTAAAAGGAGCATAGGAGTCACAGGCTGCATTGAAAGGGTTGACGAAGTAATCTAGTGCAGTATTTACATCTGTTGCTATGTAAATAGGAGACCAGTCTTTCAGATTGAGGTATGATTTAAGGTATGACAACTGCCAACGTGGTAGGTCTCTACTAGTGATGATTTTAGGAGGGGCTTGCAAAATTTGTTAGACCATTCACAGAGGACAGGGGAATAGTCGCTTAGCGAGTCAGGGAAGACTGAGGTGTTCATGATACGAGTTGGGTGGCTGGTAAGAATCCAATCCAGGAGGGTGCTGGTGCCAGATTTGTAGTTTTTCCTGGTCGGGGAGATGACCATCTGGGTGAGGTTAGCCGATGAGATGGCATCCTTATGGATCCCTGCTTCAGGCATGAGACAGTTTATATTAAAGTCTCCTAGGAGGATCATTTCAGAATCAGGAGGTTGGGACCTGGTGAAATCCAAGACAGTGTTAAAACCATTCCCTTATTCTTTTGGAGGGATATAAACAGAGGCAACTGTGAGGGCTTTGTTGTGGGCCCCTAATAAGATTCTGACAGGAAGAATCTGAGCAGCAGTGGCCGGGAGGGAAATAGTGATGGGGTGTCCCAGTAGCGAATCTTTAAGGTGAATTGCACATCTTCCACCGCTTTTGTACTTCTGGTCCAGCCTGAAAACATTGTAGCCTGGAAGAGTGACTGCCAGATCAGGGATTTGGGGTGTGAGCCAGGTTTCTACAACTGTCAGGATATCTGGGCTATGCTGATTGGTAAAGATTTGTAGGGCATCAAGCTTGGGGAGTAGACTACAGATGTTGAGAGTTACTATTGAGAATGCTCCTGAGGATTTTTCCTGGTAGAAAGAGCTGGAGGTATTTGGGCCGGAGTTAGGATGGGTGTTTTCTGACAGCAGCAGGAGGAGCACAAGCTTCAGAGTGCACCAGCGAAAATCCCTGAGTGAGAGTGTACATGCCCGTTTCATGCAGGAGCATGCATTGAGTTGGTGGCGATGATCCCAGAGCGATGGCACGGAGAGAGAGAGAGAGAGAGATGAGTGGGTCCAGGGTCCATGTACAGGGGTAATTGGGGACAGCCATCTAATTACAAAGGGGTGCACTTGGGGGGGCCAAGCTCATGGTGGAGTGTACCTGAGTGATGACAGGAGGTGTCAAGTTGAATGCTGAGAGGGGGAGAGGGGAAGCAGGCTGTAGGGAGGTAGAAGAGGGGAAAGAGGGATGTCAGTAAAAGAAGCAGAGGAAACAGTGCATGGAGGGACAACATGCTGTGATAGTCAGGAGGATTGCACATAGGCAGGCACAGGAGTAGAAGTAGATGAGTAGAGGGCACAGGAGAGATACCAGAGAGAAGAAGTAAGGTCAGTGGATGGAGAGAGACAGAAAAGGAAAGGGTAATGGAGTGGAGCAGTGCAGCAGAGGGGGGAGGGTGATCAGAGAGCAGTAGAAAGGAGGGGGAGAGAGAGAGAGAGAGAGAGAGAAGGAGGGGAAAGAGGAAGACCTAGTGAGAGACCCAGTGGGGTTTAAGCAGGGTGGTACCTTGGGCAAGGAGGGAGGGGCAAAGGCCAATTTAATTAAGGTGGGAGGTGGGGGAAGGGGGGTGCAAAACTTCAGCCGTATACAATACAATTCAATGGACACAGCAGCCCAGAGAGCAGAGAAATACAGAGAAGCCCAAATAGCCAATAAGCAACAGGAGCTTAGGCAAGGGTCCAATCAGGGAGCACAGCACTGAGTGGAGGACCAAGATCTTCTTGGGTTTTCCTATCTACTTCATTATTGTCTCCAAAGGAGGATTGGGCCATGCCATCGCCATGTTTTGTAGTAGGAATGGTTTCACTCAGGGAGTTATTGGTGTTTGGAATACTTTTATTACAACCTTGGTATGAAATTACCTGATTTTCTTGTATATCTAAAGGTTCTGTGCTGTATTCATAATCTTTACTTAATGGGTCAAAGGAGTTGGAGATAGAAGTGTTGAGCTGTCTGGCTTTATGTCCCCATTTTTTAGCCTTAGCAGTCTGGACAATGAACCAATCATTGTCTGTACTTTCTGCTGTGTCCTTTTCTCTAAGTCTTTTTTATTTTTAAGTTCATTCCTCTCTGGTGATGAAAGTTGAAAAACTCTATGTGCATTAGGTGCTGGTGTATCTTGCATTGTGTTCTCACCCTCTGATTTGAATCCCCATTTCTAATGTGTAATCTATTAGCCATTGCTTGTTGACTTGCCTCCAGTGCAATTAGTCTATCCCTGAAGAGGTTAAAGTCTCTCTCCAGTTCCTACATTTTTATACATTTATTGCATACAAAGGGTAATTCAACTTGCATCTCCTATTTAATTAGGTGCATACAACATTTAGTGCATTTCATCCCCACATAGCCATCAGTTGTCTCTATTCTATCCATATTTAGTGATTATCATTAGTCAGTACTACAGAATGCTTTTTTTACTGGATGTTAGCCTGGTACAGGATTACACACTAAACAAGCAAGTGTTTACCTGAGGTTACTCTGTTTGGACCCGTAAACTTCCACACCTCTGCACCCTCCATGCCAGACATGCAAGACATGCACCAGACATGCGTGTCTTTCTGCTTGTCTTTGTGTGCATCGTCGCACTCGCCCTGCTCATGGCAGGGCTTGTTAAGTACCTCGAATGCCCTGGAAGTACTGCTACAAGGTCAGCAACACTAGCTTTCTCTAAATGTAAAAAACAATTGGCCCCTGGAAGAAATCAGGTGACAGCCACTCATCTGTGACTGTGGCGCTCTTTCTGCAGTATTTATTATCTTAACTGAAAAAAAATCAAGTGCCCCCTGAGTCAGTAGTTCAGAGAATGAACCCAAAACTACCTAACCCCTCTTCCTACTTCTGGATGGAATGTAGGGCTCCAATACAAAACGGTGATACTCACGCTCAAAGAGTAAAATAAATAAAATGCATAAAGTGTACACAGAGTGTAGCACAAGATGCGTCCTTGTGGCAGCAATAAACCTCATGTCTGCAGTTTGGCAAGTCTGTGCTGATCACGGCAGGGCTTGTTAAATACCTCAACTGCCCCGGAAGTACTGCTGCAAGGTCAGCAACACTAGCGTTCTCGAAATGTAAAAAAACAATTGGCCCCCGGAAGAAATTGGGCAATAGCCACTCATTCATGACTCTGGCACTCTTTCTACAGTACTGATTATCTTAACTGAAGAAAAATCAAGTGCTCCCCCCCCGAATCAGTAGTTCAGGGAATTAACACAAAACTACCTAACCCTTCTTCCTACTTCTGGATGGAATGTAGGGCTCCAATACAAAATGGTAATACACACGCTCAAAGAGTGAAATAAATAAAATGCATAAAATGTACACAGAATGCAGTGCAAGATGTATCCTTGTGGCAGCAACACACCTGACGTCTGTGGTTTGGCAAGTCTGTGGAACATACAATTGCATCGTTTGCTGCAGTAACTCTACTGCAGAATTCTGCAAAGTTGGGCTTCATCCTGGTGGGCTTCACTATCTGGGAGTAATGGTTTACTTGGGTTTACTTCAAATAAGATGTTAAACTGAGATCCTCTCTGCCTGTCGCTGGTGTCTGTTCAGCTGGAAGCAAAAGATCCCATGCACTTATTGATAAAGAGTAGGGGAATTTTTTATTTAAAAGAAGTATAAAACAAAGTAAAATTCCAAACAGCTTACAAAACATATTGATATCCTTAATTATAATAGCCAACGCAGTCTAACTAAATCACCTATTATAAAAACAAAATAAATGGTTCAAACTGAAATAAACACCCTGGCACCAGAAAACAAGAAAAAGATAGTGCTCATAAAAAAATTAAGAACCCAAACCCCATATTTACTGAAAAAAACCCTCTGTACTCTGAACATCTTATTTCAACCAAGGAGTGTTACCCCATACTTGGGCAAATAATGGTGCAGACAATGAGCTAAATTATAAAAGGAAATAGATTTTGTGAAGAAATATCTCTCCGCTGCTGTTAGAGATGTTGCAAATTTTAAATCCACCACAAGTTTAAGGTGGATGGCACAAATTCACTTTCACAGATAAATTCACAAATTTTTAATGCTAAGTTTGAAATTTGCATTGTAACTCCATTTTTGGGAGTACTAAAGGTGAAGTTTTGTGATAATGAGGCTTCTGGTTAGCAACATGTCTCAAAGTCACATAGAAGAGCTTCTGTGGGTCACAAAGTACATCTCTATACACTGACTGTGCCTTACTTTCAGTTTTGCATTGTTAGTCAGACAGAGAGAGCGGAAGGAGAGTACCTACTAGTAGACTGAGAATACACAGAGGCCATGGACACAAAACCTGATGTCATGGGGTGCTTGCCAAAAACTCTAGAAACAAAACAAATGGCTCAAACTGAAATAAACCCCAGGCACCAGGAAACAAGAAAAGATAATGCTCATAAAAAATTAAGAACCCAAACTCCATATTTGCTGAAAAAAAAACCTCTGTACTCCGAACGTCTTATTTCAACCAAGTAGTGTTTCCCCATAATTGGGCAATTAATGGTGCAGACAACGAGCTAAATTATAAAAAGAATGACATTTTGTGAAGAAATATCTCTCTTCTGCTGTTAGAGATGTTGCAAATTTTAAATCCGCCATAAGTTTAAGGTGAGTGGAACAAATTCACCTTCACAGATAAATTCACAAATGTTTACCCCTAAGTTTGAAATTTGCTTTGCAACTCCATTTTTGGGGGTACTAAAGGTGAAGTTTTGTGATAATGAGGCTTCTGGTTAGTAGCATGTCTCAAAGTCACATAGAAGAACTTCTGTGGGTCACGAAGTACATCTCTATACACTGACTGTGCCTTACTTTCAGTTTTGCATCATTAGTCAGACAGAGAGAGTGGAAGGAGATTGCCTACTAGAAGACTAAGAATACACAGAGGCCATGGACACAAAATCTGATGTCATGGGGTGCTTGTCAAAAACTCTAGACAGCAAAACAAACACAAAAAGGCAGCACTCTTGTATATCAATAATCACAAAAACACTTTAGAACTCAAGAACATGTCAGCAGAAGGGGACCATATGATCCATCTAGTCTGCCCATATTGCCTAGATTCTGTTCTTCTTCTGAGATTATCGCAGTACTTGTTCCACGCTAGCTTAAAAGCAGTGATGTTTTGGCCTCCACAACCTCTGGTGGTCAGCTATTCCAAGGGTCCACCACCATCTCTGTGAAATAGAACTTACGAATGTTGGTTTTAAACTTACCGCCTGTTAGTCTCAAACTGTGCCCCCTTGTTCATGTGGTCTCTTTTTTGTGAAAGAGGTTTTCTGCTTGTACCTTATTTACGTCCGTTATGTATTTGAAGGTTTCTATCATATACCCCGTTTCTCCTTTGTTAGAGGGAGTACGTTTGCAGTTGCTGTAGTCTAGATTCATATTGCTCCTGGTGCAGTTCCTGTACCATTTTAGTAGCTCTCCTCTGTTCAGTCTCCAAGCAGTCTATGTCCTTTTTTAGGTGTGGCCTCCAAAACTGTATGCAGTACTTGAGATGTGGCCTCACCAAGGACCTGTACGGAGGGAGTATGGCCTTTCACTTCCTACTTGTAATGCCCCTGCCAATACATCAAAGGATGCTACTAGCTTTCTGCGCCACCTTTACACATTGTCTACCCACCTTTAAATCATTGGAAATAAGTACTCTGAGGTCCTGTTTGAGTTTTGTTTCTGTTAATTGTTCACCATTGAGTGTGTATGTTTTCCTTGGGTTTCCTTTACCTAGGTGCATGACCTTGCACTTTTTGGCATTGAATTTTAACTGCCAGTCCCTAGACCATGTTTCTAGGCTCTTTATATCTGCTACCATTGCTGCCATTCCTTCAATTGTATGTACCTTGTTACAGAGCTTTGTGTAATCTGTGAACAGGCATACCTTACCCTGCAGGTCATCAGCAATGTCGCTGATGAATATACTGGACTGGGCCAAGGACAGATCCTTGAGGCACACCACTGATCACCCTTTCCTGGCTAGACAGTGTTCCATTGATTATTTATTTTTGTTTATTTATTTAGTTTTTGTTGACTGGGTAAGTACACTAGACAAATCCTGCCTATTTTCAGGCATGACCCAGGGAAGGGGGATACAGACGAATGCCAACTGACCTTGAACCAGATTAAGCTGTTGCTGGTATTTTTAGTGAATGAGGGAAATTTGGCCAGGACACCGGGGAAGTTCCCCTACTCTGGTTGCTAGAGGGCTCTGCGTTGCTGTGGGTGAGCGGTCAGAGTGATCAAGCTTTCATCGAAGAAGGACATGTGGGCGGCTGAGGAGAGCCTACTCCTCGGCCTTCCCATTTTTTTGATAGTATGGAGGCAAATCCAGCGCTGGAGGTTTTGGATGCATTAGTTGCTGAGGAGATGGAATGCTCTATGTTACAAGTTGTTCCTATGGTGGGAACTGGAGGTCAGATTCCAGATCAAGAAAATGGTAAAGAAAAGAAATTAGCTGATATTCGGCTGCAACTAGCTTTGGCAGAGCAGCAATATGTGGAGACGAGGTCTCGTTTGCAGCAAGACTTGCAAAGGCAGGAGGAGCTACACGATATTCCGAACCCGGAAGTGGTTTTGGGTGAGGAAAGAGCCGTTGCTTGCGTAATCAGTTCAGAGGAGGTAGACACGCTCCCTATCCCCATTTTTGCTGATGTTTCTCCTGAAGTTTTGGAAGGAATAACCATTGCAAGTGCTGGATCCTTGGATTTGGAAAATTGTGGTGAAGAGTCTCTGCCTAGTAATATCAGCCCTACACAGGCCGTGGACGAAGTCCTACAGATAAGTACATCTCCCTTAGGGGACTTAGAAAAATCCACTGATCTGTCTACTTTAGCCCCGATAATGTTTTCTATTGGAATCTCCAAGGGGGGGAGCTGATTGGGAAAGATGGGGTGGGAAAAAATCGGAGATTGCGTTTACAACACACCGAGGTGAGAGCCTCAGATTTAGTTCAGTTCAGCTCTGGCTCTTTAGATTTAGTATCTCCCCCTGTTTCAGCTGAATGGGTTTCCTCTGCCTTAATAGTGGCAGGATGGATAAAAAAATGGCACAGGAAAAGGATGGGACCCTAATTTCTCTGGGGAAAATATTATCTCTCCCCAAACAGTCCCTATTTTAAAGCGTTGCACTGCTGAGAAGAGTGATGGCTCTGATGTACCAGCAGGGCAGACGATGCCTCAGACTCAAGATCCTGTTCCACAGCCTAGTTCTGCAAACAATTTATTAATGGCACTAAAAGAGATGGAAGGGGATGCCTCTGATCCTGTTATTATGGATTCTTCTTCTTTGGTTATTCAGGAGGGAAGTCAGACTACCCCCTTTATTATAAATAATAAAACTGTAGTCTCAAACAAACAGCTCATTTCTGGGAATGCAGATTTGTCCCCTAATGTCTGGCATGAAAGGGTAAGGGATCAACTCTTTCCCCCTAACACAAGGCTGTTGTCAGAGCCTGCTATGAGGTGAAACGCTGTAAGACTGAAATACAGGGGTAATGCTGTAGATGTCCCAGATAGGCATTTTGTGGGGAGATCTTTATTAAAGGAAAGCATGAAATATTATGCTTATGAGGTGTATGCTCTTATACATATACTGGGGGACTCCGTTTTTGACATAAGTTTTAAGCATCCTGCTGATTTGGAGAGATTCTGGAAGCAATATCAGCTGCTGAAGCTCTCTCCTTTATGGAAGCCCTTTCTGGCAATTCCCCTGACTAAACCCTTGACAAAGAAAATAATGGTCCTATTCAGAAATAAAGGGGTTAATGTGGCAGATATTACTTATTGGCTTCAGCAACGTTGTACAGAGAAAGGTTACCCAGAGCCCAGCTTGGATGATGAGCAATTGTGGACTGGAGGATGGAAATATCAGGTCACTTTGAATCTAGAACAAGGTTTGACTAAACATCTACCGAACTGTTTTTTTCTGGGGAGAGATCGAGGGGTTATCTTCTATCCGGGCCAACCCAGAGCATGTTGATTTTGCAAATATTCAATCCTGGCTCACTGAAAACAAACTTATTCTCAACTCTAGTAAAACCTACTCCATGCTCTTTGGCTCATCTGCCAGACTTAAAGTGAATCAAAATGCCCTAATTATCCCATGTGCGGACGGCCCCTCACTGAATAGCACCAATTCCTTTAAATACCTGGGTGTTACTCTCAATCAGTCTCTTGACTTTGATCTACACATTACAACCACCTGTCAGTCAGTAAACGCCAAAATAGGTAGTGCCTACCGAACAAGATATGCCCTTACCCCATCTGCTAGATTTTCTGTGGCCCAAGGCTTTCTTCTCCCAGCCCTTGCATATGGCTCAGTCACCTACCTCTTTGCCTCCAAATCATCCCTCCATAAGTGGGATACCACCTACAACAGCATCTGCTGCTATGCCTCCGCATCTCCACGTTTCAAACGTCATTGTCAGCTCTATAGTGACCTAAAATGGCTGTGCCCCTCTGCTCACAGGCTCCAGGCCTTTGGCTCATCTATTGACTGTATTGTCAGATCTGGCCTCCCACTATCCCTTCCATCCCTACTGGACACACAGCCTCTCTCCTATGGACTGCGGTCGACTGACCAAGCACTTTTTCACATTCCCAGACACAGAACTAATTTGGGTGCATGCGCCTTTTCTCACGTGGCTCCAAAATACTGGAATTCCATACCCCAAGCTATTCGACAAGCAACCACCCATGCCACTTTTAAGAAACTTCACAAACAGCACCTATGCTATATCAACTCCTGCACTTGCTTTAATCCACCTTAGCTCCACTCCTCTTCTCCTGCACTGTTTCAATCTTCTTCTCTGGTATTCTCTTCCTCACCTCTCTTAACACCCTCCTTCAGGTCCTCTCCCTCCTTCTCTCTATTTTCTCTCTCGCGCTCTCTCTCATTTTCTCTCTATATCTCTCCCGCTCCCTCTCCCTCTTCCTATTCTCTCTCTCTCTCTCTCTCTCCCCCTCCTATCACCCTCCCCTCCTCTCCTCCCTGTTCAACCACCTCATTGTGACTTTATATATTGTCTCTATGTAAGCCCGCCATTGCAATACCTATGTTCTTATTTATTGTGTTACCTGTCCTAATGTTCTGTAATTTCATCATACTGTTTAAACCTACTCGTTGTTTGCTGCTAAATTTGTCTCTCCATACCTGAAGTTTTGACTTGACTCTGTACTGTACTGCTTTCATGTGCTGCGTCACATATACGATTTTGTATTCTAAAATGTATTCTCCCGGGTCGTGCCTGAAAATAGGCATCCTTATGCCTAGTGCACTTACCCAGTTACCAAAAGCAAATAAATAAATGTGGGGATGTGGGGCATTTAAGTAATGTGTACGATAAGCAGAAATGTGGCCTATGTGGAGAAATAGGCCATTTTGGAGCCCAGTGTCAGCAACCTTTAAGGTGCAATTTGTGTGACGAGCAGGGTCATACTTTTAGAAACTGTTCATGGTCATCTCATAATAGTAGAGATTTGGCTATACGTGCAGAGCAAGATGTTTATGTTGCCACGGCACAGAAGGAGAAGCAGTGTATGCTGGATTTACTCCTTATGAAGCCTCAAAAGGATGTGCCTCCTTCTGGAATGCCTCGCTTCCATATAGGTTCCCCTCCAGTAATTGTCAATCAGGAAGAAGGTGACCTGAATCTTCTGCTTGCACAGAAGGGGCTTTCAGTTGAGTCCATGGAAAAAGTGTATCCCTTTATCATGAATGATTCTGCCGCATCAAATAATCCTCTTGCCCAGGAAGAAAGTGGTTCCTGTAACTCAGAAACAGTTAAAATAGGTCCTGTACAGAGAATGGAAGTTGAATCAGAAGAAAACTCTATGCCCCCACCCACTTTCCAGCAGGATGAATCTTTTCAGAAGGTTACAAGATCCAAAGCAGGAAAGCCTCCTGTTGAGATTCCTACAGAGACTAAGATTTTGGATATTTTACTGGTTCAGAACTCATATGCTTTATTATTCAAACAAGAAGGGGAAGAAGAGAGTCATGATTTGGATCACTCTTCTATTGCCTCTTCACAGGCGGATGCAAGTATTGAAGGAGGGTCTATGGATAAACATAAGCCCAGAAAGAGGAAAAAGAAGAGATGAAGAGGATTGTGTTTTTTTTTTCTTTCATCTATGTTTCTGAGTTCTTTTTCTCTCCCTCTATTTTTCTATGTCTGGGAATCTTTCCTTTCTTACAATTAATGTGAACAGCATTAAATCCTTAGATAAAAGGCGGGTCAGCTTTGCTAGTGTAAAGGAAGGGAAATGTAATGTGATTCTGTTACAAGACACTAGGTTACATTCATTAGTAGAGGTGAGGGATGCACAAAGGGACTGGCGATGAGGGGGTCTCTTTTTGGTCCTTGGGTGAAGTACCTTGTTCTGGTTTAGGGGTTCTGTTTATGGGCATACAGATAAAAGTATTACATCTTTTTGATATATTTCCTGGAAGGGTAATGATATTGGATGTTGTTTAGGTAATGAAACATATAGGATTATTAATATTTATGCTCCTCAAGTAAGGGTGGCTAGGTCTTCCCTTTTTGGGAGGGTTAAACCCTATTTACATACTTCAAAATTGGTAATTTGGGGAGGTGATTTTAATTGTGGCCTTACAAAAAGAGATTGGGGGAGGATTACCTCTAAAGTTTTTAGTGATTCTAATTCTTTATTAAGAATATTAAAAGCTAATAATCTATGTGACGTATATGATTTGTTAGATCGAAATCCCTCACATACTTTTTATAAAGGTAAATTATCCTCTAGAATAGATTTCTGGTTGGTATCAAGAAGGGATCTTTGTCAGGATGTAAGGATTATTCCAGTTGAAACATCTGATCATGTGGCTGTTAAATTAGATTTAGGTTCTTTGCAACAGGCTTCTATAGGGAGAGGGTATTGGAGAATGAATGTTGCTATTTTACAGGAGATTGACACACAGGTTTATATTAAGGAATTTTTTTATGTTAAGAGCTGATGTTTCTTTTTTGTATGACAGCTCTATTGAATGGTGGGAGGATACAAAGAGAGACTTGAAAATCCTTTTGACTGAAATTTCTAAAAGGAAGGCTCGTAATGGTTATATACAATATTTGGGGCTTAGGGCTAAGTATATGCAGTTATTATATCGAGCTGTTCATTCAAGTAATCATATGATGCAGTTAAAAGATATAAAGTATAAAATGTATTCCTATTTAAAGGTTTCAGAAAATAGAGCAGCCCAGCAGCAAAAATATCAAATCAAGGGGTCTAAAGAGCAAGTGAATCCATACGAATTAGGCTTGCATGGTGTGCAGCATATGGTCATGACAAATTTAAAAAAGACAAATGGATCTGTAGTTACAGATACTAATTGTTTATTAGCATTTATCCAAAATCATTTGAGATTAACATTTCAAAAAAATAAGGTAAATAGTCCAAAGTTATGTTTTAAGGATTTAGATATTCCACAGTTAAGTAATGATGAAATACAGAGTTTGGTATCTCCCTTTTCTATTTTAGAAATTAAGCAAGCCATCTCTAAATTGTCGCACCAGTCAGCTTCAGGGTTGGATGGGATTTCAAATGATTTTTATAAATGCTATAGTGAAATACTAGGTCCTTGGCTGCAGGTGTTGTTTACAGCTATATGCGAAGAAAATAGATTAGTTCCTACTATGAAAGAAGGCATTATGTCCTTTCTTTATAAGAAAGGAGATGATCAGGACATCAGAAATTGGAGGCCTTTAAGTTTGTTAAATTCAGATTATAAAATCTTAACTAAAATTCTGACAAATCAGTTATCACAAATTGCACAATTTGTTATATATCCTTTTCAGTCTTTTGCTATTCCTGGTAGGAATATTTTGCAAAATTTGGTCTTCATTAGAGAAGTGGTAGAACAAAGTTTACAGAGGAATTTAGATGGATATTTGATGTCTATTGATCAAGAAACAGCATTTGACTTGGTTAGGCAGGCGTATGTTTGGGCAGTCTTACAACATGGAATACCGAATTCCTTTATATCATTATTACAGATGTTGCATACAGAAGCTCAGGTTGTTCCAATGGTGAATGGACACTTGGGCATACCAATATTTCTAAAAAATGGTGTGAGACAAGGTTGTCCATTGAGTCCACTGCTGTATGTTTTTGGCCTAGATCCCATACTTCGACGCATAGAAAAAGCCTCATATATTAAAGCCATTATAAGTAAAAATGGGGTAGTACTTCGTAAGGTTACTGCCTATGTTGATGATTGTTTCTTTACTATCTTGGATCTTGAGTCAGGAGAGCAGATTTTGAGGTTGTTTGAGTCAGTCTATTATACTACTGGTAATAGAATTAATATTGGAAAAAAGTAAGATTTTGGTTTTAGGTATGGCTCATGTTCTGGAAGGTTTTCACATTGCTATGACAACTGATGAAATTAAAATATTGGGTATGTTTTTTGGTTCTCAGGAATTGGAAAGGAAGAACTGGGTGACAGCATATGATCAGGCTGATCTGAAAGTGAAATCCTGGTTGTCATGGAAAATGTCCCGGAAAAAGAGGGTTTATCTGCTTAGGGCATATATAGCTCCTATATTTTTATATATCTCTCATGTATATCCTTTGCCATTTGATATTCACGCAAAAGTTATAGGACTCTTTTTCCTTTTTTTGTGGGGGAGTCATTGAATCCAGTAAAAAGAGTTCATACATATAGGTCTCGGAAAACAGGAAGTTTAAATATGATTCAGCCTTTGTTATATTTTTGGGGGAATTTTTTCTTTAGTTCCATTCGTCTGGTAATATTAGAGTCCGAGGGCTCAGGGGCTGTCATTATGAAACTATGGGGACCTAATTTTTTGACAGCTTGGGGTAGGGGTAAATGGCACCCATCAGATAGAACTCTTCCAGGATATTTACAAACTACCTTGAAATATATAAGAACTTGGAAAATTGAGTTGGGTTGGTTTTTAGGTCAAGAGAAAAAAGCTTTCTATAAGTTTATGTTAAATAAATGGTATACAGAAGAACCTTTATTTCAGGTCTCTTCGGCCATAAACATTGATGTGTTATTAGAATGTATTCTGGATCCTAGGATACCTCTTAAGATGCAGGATTTTGTTTGGTTGTGTGGGCACCAAAAGTTGAATGTAGGGAGTAATCAAAAACATAAGCAAGTTAGTGAGAGGGACTGTGGAGACCCTCAGTGCCTAGGGCAGATGGAGACTATGCATCATTTATTTTTTGATTGTGTGAATGTTCAGGGTTTTTGGGATCAGCTAGCTGGATGGTGGGGGGAAGATCTTTTTAAAAGTATGACATATGACATCTTGGTATTAGGCCAAATACCTATATCCTGGGTGAAATGAGGCAGGAGTATGGCTTTTGTTATATTTGCATATTTAAAATGGTCATTATGGCAAGCCAGATGTTTATGTTCATTTCAAAGTAAGGTAATTTCTCAGCAGGAGGTTTTGTTTAACATCCAAGCTGATTTGGATAAAATATATAATTATGAATTTCATACCTTAGGACAAGAAGTGAGTTCTAGATTATGGAAGGATGTAGGATGGGTTGGGTAAAGCTCTTTTTATTTTTTAAATTTATTATCTTGCATTTATCAAGTAATGTTCTGCTTTAATGAATGTATTTAGCAGATTTGTAAATATGATCTAAGAATGATTTGTATGATTTAGCTGTTGGTTTAGTAAAAGAAGCATGCTTAGGGTATTTGGGTTATTTAGGTGGGGATTTACATTATATTTTACATAAGAGATGTTTCTTTATTTGGGTCTTTTTTGGATTTATGTGTATTATGATATGTATTGTGTATCCCTATGTTATGCTTTTGAATTCTGAATAAAAATGTCCCCTACTCTTTTCGATAAGTGCCATGGGATCTTTAACATCCACCTGAACTACCACCAATCCAGGCAGATGGGACCTCGGTTTAACATCTCATCCGGAAGACGGCACCTCAGAAGAGCAGCACCCCTCTCATGCTGCATTACAGTGTCAGTACTGGGATATTAACCCAAGTTCCAGATGTGGGAACTGAACCCACAGCCCTCTGATCTCCCGGCCTCAGAGGCGAGTGTGCCACCTACTGAGCCACTGACACTAAATGATATTATGACCCTCTACATTCTATTGTAGAGCCAGTTTTGAACTCACTTGACTATTGTGTGCACTAACCCAGAGTGCTCTAGCTTATTGACTGATCTTCTATGGGTGATAGAGTCAAAAGCCTTGCTGAAAGCAAAATAGACTATGTCTGCCATCCCTGCTTGCTCCACTATTTTGGATACCCAGTCAAAGAATTCAGTCATATTCATTTGACATGACCATCCTGCTGTAAATCCATGCTGTTTAGTATCTTGCTGCCCTGTTTCTGTAAGGAACTTTACTATTCTTTCTTTAAGTATGGACTCCATAAGTTTCCCCACTACTGAAGTCAAGCTCATAGGCCGGTAGTTTACAGCCTCCTCCCTGCTTCCATTTTTGTGCAAGGGTACCACTGTGGCCCTTCTCCAGTTCTGAGGTATTTCCACAATCTCTAGAGACTGTGTGAATAATTCTGCCAGTGGGCCTGCAATTTCCCGTGCCAGCTCCTTCAGCATTCTAGGGTGGATTTCATCTGGGCCCATTGCTTTATTTACTTTTAATTTGAGAAGCTCTTTTAGAACACTGTGTCTTGTAAATGGTCCAGCATCTGCTTCTATGGTAAGTCCATCTGTGTTCTGCATTTTAGGTCTATTGCCATTGTCTTCTTTTGTGAAGACTGAGCAGAAGAAACTGTTTAGACTGCTTTTTCATTATCATTTTCTGCCTGTTTACCATCCTTGATTGCTATTCTTATAATGTCTCCTTTTGTCTTCCTTTTTTCTTGATGTGTGATTCTCTCTTCTGTCTGGGCTGCACTTACTGCCTTCCCTGCTTCTTTTAGCTTGGTTTTGTAGACTTCCATATCTGTCTCATTGTTAGTATCCTTGAATCTCTTGAATGTTTTCCTTTTATCCTTTATTTCTGTTGCTACATTCTTGGTATACCATAGTGGTTTCCTCCCTTTTCTTGACTTGGAGATCTGCTTCATGCACTTTGCAGTCACTGTGAGTAAAGCTTCCTTCAGGGCTTTCCACCTCTATTCCACTGTGCCCCCTGTTTCCTTGCTAAGTATTTGTTTTATGGAAGCCCTCATTTGAGTAAAGTTGGCCTTCTTGAAATCCAGGACACTGAGTTTGCTGTGGCTGACTTCCTCTTTACTGGAGATGGTGATCCAGATGGTTCTAAGGTCACTGGTACCCAGATTGCTGCCCACCGTTGTGTCAGAGATCCTGTCGCTATTTGAGAGCATGTGGTCCAGGATGGCTTCCTCTCATGTTGGTCTGGTCACCAATTGTTTTAGTCCTGCTCTCTTTAGTGCAAGGGGGAATTCTCTGCTCCTTTACTTAGAGGCTATGTGTGAGAGCCAATCCACATCTGGTAGATTGAAATCACTGACCAGCAACAGTTCTCCTTTGTCTGCCATCTGTAGGATGGCATTCAGGAGTTCCCTGTCCACGTCTTTTTCCTAGGCTGGGGGTCTGTATATAACCCCAACTCAGATAGTGTACTTACTTCCTGCTCCGAGGGTGACCCAGAAGACTTCCGCATTGCTGCTGTCATTGGGTTTTCCATAGTATTGATGCTGTTTTTTTACATACTGTACCTTTCTTCCCTTTGCAGTCTCTTTGGAATAGTGTGTATCCTGGGATAGCTACATCCCAGGTGTGGTTCTCGGTGAACCATGTCTCTGTGACAGTGATCCAGTCCAGGTCTACCTCTGCCATTATGGCAGTGAGTTCCAAGATTTTGTTCACCAGGCTATAAGCATTGACGCACAATGCTTGTCTTTCTTGGTTAGAACTGATCACTGTGGAGCTTACCCTTTTCTGTATATTTGCAGGAGACATTGGTCAGGATTCACAAATGTTGGGGAAGGTCCTGCAGCTGTGGGAAATGTCGGCTTTAGTGGGTTTCCACTTGCGAAGTCACAGGTCACCCGCAGCTGCTGGTATTCACTAAGGTGGAGCCGAAGTACGATTGACTTCACAGATTATGGCAGCTTGTGGATGCTGTTGCCAGGGACAGCACCACAGCTGCAGGAGACTGCTATGGGAAGTGGGACCCACTGTAGCACCCTCCGCAACTACTGTGGCTGTGGATCAGCCGCTCCGCAGCTGCGCCGATTTTGAAGCGCAACTGGGGTTGCAGAGTGGGACTTAGTCACAAATTGCTTTGTGAATCCTGCCCATTGTGTTTATACTAAAGGGGGCACAGTTTGAAGATAGAGGGGGGCTAGTTCAGGGGCAATGTGTGGAAGTATTTTTTGCAGAGAGGGTGGTGGACACATTGAATGGCCTTCCTGAGGTGGTTGTGGGGTCAAAAACAGTGGGGGAATTCAAGAATGTATTGGACAGACATAAGATAATTATAGTGGGGGGGTAGGAGGAAGTAGGCTGTTAGTTAACTAGGATCTACAGCTTACCCAATAGATAAGAAAATGGGCAGATTGGGTGGGCCAAGCAGTCCTTATCTGCCATCAAAGTCTATGTTTGTATGTTTCTATGTAAATAGCCTTGTAGGGTCCTTAAGTGTGCTGATAAGGTGTGTGTTAGTATTGCTTTGATCTGGTTGTGTGTTCATAGGAGATTATTTTGGAGTGGCATGTTGTGGAGTGGCAACAGTTTTCCCCTATGATTCCTTGGGTGTTGCTGCCCACTCCCCATAAACTAGTGTAAATTAGAAATTAAAACATCACATTTCTGGCCTAGCTCCCAGTTGCCCTCCTTGGTGAGGTACAGGCCATCATATCGAAAGAACTGACTTTCCCAGAATGTATTCCAGTACTCTATGCATGTGTAGTCCCTCTCTGCACACCAGTCTCTGAGCCAATTGTTGAGCTCAGAGATATCTTTAACTCGGATCTTCTTCCTGCTAGCTCATTTTTCCAATACTGGAAGAATCTCAGAGAATGAGACAGTGGATGAAATAAGAAAAACTGCGTAACCTAGACAGTTCAGATGCCTCTTGGTCTCCTCCACTGAAAAATTGGCCAGGTCGTTGATGCCTAGGTAGACTAAGATGTACAGTTTTATCCCTGTGTTCCATATGATTTTCTCAATGAGGTTAATGTCTCTGTGTGTTGATGATCCTGGAAGGCACTTGATTGTAACTTTCATATTTTTGCTCTGTTGTAGGTGAGACTCTATTCCCCGAATCATAGAGTCCCCTATGAGAAGTATGTGATTTGCAGATATATCCTGTGTCTTCCTTTAGCTTGGTTTTTGCTCAAATGTGCCCTGTGGTAGGTCTGTGCTCCCTTTGACCTCTGTCTCAATGAATGGCATGGCTGACAGTGGCTCGAATCTGTTTGACGTTTTTATCGGACCATTTGTCTTCACGTATGATCATGCAGCTCAACGGTTTTTGACTGTCTGCCAGACCCTATTTGTTCAAATGCAAAAACTCATGGTTTATTTCATTGGCTTGAGCACAAAAATCTGCATGGCACTGGGAAATCCTGATGCTTCTGTGTGCTTGAATTAATGAAATGATAATACTACACATTTAAGACACAGGTACAAAAAGTAGTTGAGCACCCTTGGTCTCCACCCCTTGATAAAGGTCATGTGCTCAGCCCCAAGCACCAATGTTTCCCACTGCCATACTGATTTTTGTGTGAAAGCTGACAAAATAAACTGTGAATGTTTGCATTTAAACAGTGATTTTGTGATTATTGATATTCAGGAGTGATTGTTGTCCTTTAGCGTTTGTTTTAGTAGAGACTGAGAATTGCTTAACTGCTTAAAAAAGATAGTTTCCAGCAATATCTTTATCGTTTTTTCTCTCTTGTTTTATTACTTTAGTTATGGAACACTCTTGTTATAGTTAATTTGTTATTTTAATTTTTTTTTACTTATTTAGTAGTTTTATTTTCTCTTTTTCTGGTATATTTTTTGCCTTCCTGTATTTCTCTCATTTTTTTGTGATGGAGAATTGAGGTCAGGCTCACACCCATGGCAATGAAATACAACTGCATCCACTGGGTATTTTTCAGGCAGCCAGCTCCCCCATATCACCTCAGCAGCATCCCTTCCCTGAAGATGACCCAACCCAGCAGCAGCAGCAGCAAGTACAGCAGCAGCAGCCCCCGATCCGCAAATAGGGCAGCATCTACAGGAGAGTGAAACCATGCAGCAGGCCCTGGACTAGCAGCAGCAACAACAAGAACCAACTAATAATGTGGAGAGACAGCAACTCCAATTCCCCCAGAGTTTGAGCAGCCAGAGCCCCCTGTGCCTGCTCCCAATTCTGGTACCACCACCGGCAGCAGCTCCCCCACAGCAGAGGAGACTTGCTCATCATCCTCCTGCTTCACTGTTATTGCATCACCAGCAGCTTGCCAGAGCCATCAGTATCAGTGATCATCTCTGGTGTAGGAATATTTTGATGTTGACCCTAGTGACAATATCATTGTCACTTGCAACCTCTGTAAGGGCAGGGTCAGCCGGGGCAAGAAAGACTCCCACTTGGGTACTGATGGGCAGTGGACTCACATGAAAATATGGCACCAGGACCAGTGGGAGTCATGCAGAGGGGAATGGGGAGTGGTGGTGGTAGAGGTGGTGGTCCCTCCTCTGTGCTGACTGAGCTGCCATGCACTGAGCATCACTGACATTCATGGCACATGGTGGAGCAGTGGGAAAACCCAATTGAAGCTTTTGCAGTCCCCAAGGTTCCAGCAGCAGATTCAGAAGAACCTGAATTGCCACCTGCCAGGAGAACAGCAGTGTAGTATGCCAGTCTAATGGAGGAAATTGGACCTCCAGCCTAGGGTAATCTTAATGGAGGAGTTTATTCAATGGATCCTCATTAATCAGGAAAGCTTCTGGAAGGCATGTGGTGCCTGTGCTGGTGGCAGTAGGGGCAGTGAGTTGCAGAAATATCCCAGCAAATAATTTTTTGTAGATAACTTTAACACCCACCCATCCTGATTCTAGTCTTTCCTTCAGACTTTTTAATTTTTTTTTTAAAAAGAAAAAATATAAAATGGTTAAAAATGCAAAAAACCTATCTTTACTGTTTCACTCCATTGTTTCTTGCCTGTATTTTGGTACTCTTTTACTACTATCTTAAAAAAAACCTCAAAAAATCTCTATTTCCTATCTATATTTTCTTTAATTAGGCTCTCATATGTCATACGTTTCATTTTTATTTTTGTCTCTTTCCTGAATTTTTCTCAACTAGCAGAAAAAACATGTCAGGCTGTAACATGTTACTAGTAGTGCCACATGGTACTGCACTGTATGTCACTGCTAGTGGTGGGTGAAGTGGCTGAAATTCACTCCACGTAGTGATTCGTGGAGTAACGTCGAGTCCGCAAAGTGCTCCGCAACGTAAAGTGGAGTACTTCGCGTTATAATGGGGAAGGCGAAGTCCATTGAAAACAATGACTTTGCATTATTCCGCCTTCCCCAAGCCACTTCTCCACCAATTTTAAGGCGAAGTACATTGAAATCAATGTACTACACCTTACTTCTCCTTACTCTGCCTTGTTCTTGAGCTCCAAAGGAGAATTTTACAGTGCTTTATGGGATTGTAGGTCACATGGACTCCAGATTGTTCTGCACAGCCTCAGTTCTGTGTAGTGTGTGTGTAGTGGAAGATGGAGACAGTTTCCTCTCAGAGCTCTGCAATTCAAATCCTCTAAAAGCTGTTAAAAAAGTCTTTTTGAGCTATTTCTTTGCTCACAATTTACTACATCGAGTATAGGAAACCCTCCTGTGCTCATATTATCGAGTGTTTATTGTTTGTGTGTGGATTTTGAATGTTAATTTAGAACAATCAGTCTGTGTACTGTGAAGTGTGCTTTGGGGAAGGGGCATATCTGTGGTGTAGGTAGATTAACTAGGAGAAAAAGGCAGTCTTTTCTGTTTTGGTTATATTTTTCTTGTATAACTGTGTTAATGAACGCACAGTAATATTTTCAGTAATTCTTGAAATTTTTTTTCTGATTGTTGCGATGCAGCAGTATATAATTTCAATTTGTTTAAAACATTTGGTTATATTACTGAAAGTTTTCAATTTGCTATGCATTACTTGTACTGTGTGTGAGTGTGTGTGCGATGCATGCCATTAAACAAGACACCTGTTATTGTGCCACAGAGTAACTGCAGCAGTGTGAGCCTGCTATCCACTGCATCTGCATGAATTTTTTATACTGCTTTGTGGTATCTTTACTGGTAGTGGACTGTTTGTTACTGCTGTGCACTACCCTTCCCCCCCAAACTGGCAAAAGGTATTCTTTTCCAGATTTGGATTTGTGACTTACGAGCACTGGTTAGGCATTGTTGTGCCTTTGCATCTGCGTCTTGAGTGCGCAGCTCAATCTTAATCTGTCTGTGCATTTGTAGTACACCATTAATTCTGGGAGACTTTGCATTTCTTTTTACGCTCTCATTTCACTTCATTAGCACTGGGGAATTTTCTAGACATAAGACAGTAGCATTTTTGGGATGCTCATTAATTCTGGTGACTGTGTGTGACCACTGCACACATGACAGAGTGCACCATTAATTCTGGGAGACTTTGCATTTTTTGTTACCCTCTCATTTTGTTTCATCAGCACTAGGTCATTTTCTGAACACAAGACAGTAACATTTTGGGGAACTAAATTAATTCTGGTGACTGTGTGTAACCACTGCACACATGACAGAGTGCACCATTAATTCTGAGAGACTTTGCATTTCTTGTTACTACTCTCAGTAGCATTTTGGGGTTGCACATTCATTTTGGTGACTGTGTGTGACTACAGAATGCATGACGTCTGTGTGCGCTATTAATTTTGGGAGACTGCATTTCTTGTGCTCTCATTACACTTCGTCAGTACTGGGGAGTTTTCTGGACACAAGACATGAGCATTTTGGGGATGCACATTAATTTTGGTGACTGTGTGTGCGAAGGGCTGGCAAATATTGGTGTCACTTCACCTTACTTCGAGTTAAGGTGGAATGATAACACAAAGTAATAATTACTAGGTGAAGTGAGTCTTTTGCATTGGCCACAGAGTGACAATGTGAAGTGCCCACTTTGCGGGCACTTTGCTGGCAGAATTTAAATTCACTGCATCTCTATTTGTGATACAGGTCATTGCCATCGGGGAACTACAGCTGTAGGCATTCGTATTGTTATACAGCATGTGAGTTACAGTACTGTAAGCCATGTGATGTGTGGGGACCCGGAGGCTGCCAATATTGTTGTCACTCCTCCTTACTTCAGGTTAAGGTGGAATGACAATGAGAAATCACAATCACAATAATGAGGGAAGTGGGCATTTCATGCTGGCCACTCTGTGTAGTGAAGTGACAATGCAAAGTACCCACTTCACGGGCACTTAATCTTCGGAATTTAAATTTGCTGCATCTCTAAGATGGGAGACTTTGCATGTCTTGTTACACTCTCATTTCACTTGGTCAGCACTGGGGAATTTTCTGGACACAAGACAGTAGCATTTTGGGGATGAACATTAATTCTGGTGACTATGTCTGACCACTGCCCAGATGACTGAGTGTGCCATTAATTCTGGGAGACTTTGCATTTCTTGTTACGCTCTTATTTCACTTCATCAGCACTGGGGAATTTTCTGGAGACAAGACGATGGTAGCATTTTGGGGATGCACATTAATTTTAGTGACTGTGTCTGTGGGGGGCTGCCAATATTGTTGTCACTCCGCCTTACTTCGCGTTAAGGTGGAATGACAATGCGAAGTAATAATAACAAGGCAAAGTAGGCATTTCATGCTGGCCACTCCACAAAGCGGAGTGACAACGTGAAGTGCCCACTTCACGTTCACTTTGCCAGTGAAATTTAAATTCGCTGCATCTCTAGTCACTACCTCAACACTGATCTTGTAATGTGTTTTGTGAAAATTGTGCATTAATCTTACATAACATTAATTCTGTTCTTTCAGACCTTTTCACAAGTGCCTGAATAAATAGGACATGCTGCTACATGGTACTGCACTATTTGTCACTGTCCCCAACACACTTGTTAACTGTGCATTAATCACAATTAACATTCATTCTATTCTCCCAGGTGGCTCAGTGGTGCTGAGGGTTGAGGTACTGGATGCCACACCTCACACCATGCTGGTGACTCAAGTTCAGGAATGAGTTATGGCCATCAGGGGTTGGCAGGGGCAGGAGAGGACTGAGCGTCCAGAGGACTACTCTCCTTTCCTGGGGGTGGGTGTACTTGCTACAATATCAGCAGCCCCCAGTGGAGACTGGGGGCAGTGCAACTTGCGGTGCACTCTTATGGGGATGGGGGTGTTGGCAGGTGCCTTATGCAGGGGTGCAGGAGCGCGTCCACGTCATTGCACGTCCGCACCCCGTGGGCAACTGAAATACGGAAAAACCCTGGCACCCAGACAGGTGAAGGTGGGCCCAGCGGACTGCCCCCATGACCACTGCTGGGTCTGTCCTGGCTGGTATTGGTCTCGCTTCTCCAGTCTCCAGCTGCCCTTCTAGATTATAGATACAGAGCCAGAGAAGAATGGCAGTCCCACCTCGGGGGGCCCAGAGATGGGGGGCAAGGTAGTCGGAGGAGTTGGAAGGGAGTTCCCAAGAAGCAGAGACCAGTCCTGGTGGGACCTCAGGCAGTGCGGGACAAGGTAGCTCTGAGAGGCCTCACTAGAGACAGATGTAAGGGGCCAGAGAGCAGGAGGATAAAGAAAGTTGAAAAAAAATTCTATTCTCCCAGATTTTTTTCTCAAGTACTCAAATAAATGTAACAGATTTATCCTGCCATGTGGTACTATGCTGTGTGTCACAGCCCCCAACACTGTTCTTGTAATGCACTTTAGTGGAAATTGTTCAAAAAGCACAACAAATTTTGTACTTCAGGATTTTTAGCAACTGACAGAATAAATAAGTTAGGCTGCTACATGCCACTGTGAACTTTTATTATGATGCCCTGAAATGAGATGTGCTACCCAAATAAGTATATACTGCTGCTACTGCTAGCAGGTGTGGGACTGTGTGAGTCTCAAACCACAGCAACTGTTGTGGTGTACTTTAGTGCCCAGAAAATCACAATAAATTCTTATAGCTGGAATTTTCTTTCGGCATGCTGAAATGAGATGGGAACACAGAATTGATAAGCTGCCACTGTTGCACTTTGTGAAGCTAGTCTACAAAAACTGAATGAACAAAATGATATGGTTTCTTTGTGCCCCAGATCTGGATAATGATCTTCGAGTATTGCTTTGTTGTGCCCTGCTAGCAAAAGTACTTTTCTTTTTTTTTTTACTTTTTTTTGCCCATGGAGGTAGGAGAGGAATGTAAACTATTGTATTTAACATATTTTGTTACTGTTTTTCTCTTTTCAGGTATTATCACTAGGGCAATGAAATCCAGTTACTGCATAGGTCTGGCCCAGATATGGTTTTAGGATTTAGTAATGTTTCCAACCAGGGATGGCAAGTTTTATTTTTCCTTTTTCAATTGTTTTTAAATTCTTAAGTGCTATTGCTCTCATATCTGCTACTCTTTAACAGTTTTCTGTGCCTGTTTTTCTTTTTTCTGGTATTTTTCATCTGTTTTTTTGAGAAAGAGGCAGCAGTGTTGACCACATTAATTATCTAACGGAGAAGATGACAATGGATTGTTTGCTGTAGGAGGAGCCATTTGAATGGACAGACATGTAAATACAAAACAAAAATGATTTAGGCTGTACTTAATTAGCCACTGTGGATGACCACACAGGCGGTATATCCATAGTCCAGGGTGAACTTACTTTGCCTGTCAGCTGTGAAGAAAAAAAGAGAAATTATTAAACATCACTGGGCCACCATGGTGGCTGCACAGTATACCCAAGGTTCACTCCTTTATTTACTATTCCTCTCACCTGTGAAGAATAAAATCAAACACAATTATTTAGTATATCTTGGTCACTGTGTCACTGTGTGAGTACCTGTGAAATAAAAACTTGCAGTAAATAAATTAAATAGGAAAAAATCAGGTATGGGTACATACTATAAAATTAGTGTTATGGCCATATACTTGCAGGCTCAGCGGTTCTATACAGTGGAGCAGGGGTGGACTGGCTGCATCAAAGGCCAGAGTGCTATCTGATGGGACATGCCACATCTGCCTCAGCAGCCCAGCACCTGGCTACCTGAAATGTAATTATTGTTCCTATGTGCACTGTAGATATTATGTTACTTGTTCTAAAGTTACAAGAAGACTACATACAGAACAGATCAATATTAAGCAACACAGGTTGTTAAACCTTACTGCAATTTAAAATAAAATATCACACACATTAAAGATTTTTTGCCAGAGTAATTTGTGCTTCTATTTCTTTTGTGAAGACAGGCATTTTTGTAGTGTTAAAATAATCTTTATAAGCATCTTAAGGAGAATTGCTCTGAACCTGTAAGTCTATTTGTTCCGAGTTTGTAGCTGTAATTTAAATACTTGTTCACATTATGTTCTCTTTGTGTGTGTGTGTGTGTGTGTGTGTGGAGGGCACTGACTGGGCAATATAATATCTAGCAGTTGTCAGAGAAGCTCAACTAGGAAGGAGATCAACAATATATTATTCTGGAAAGAAAGGGATAACCATATAAAGTTTTAACTCTTACAGATTAATATTTTAGCTTTTGAATTGGGGAAAGAGCGACTGTAGCTTGCCAGAGATTCCAGAGTAGCCAGTAGACATAAAGTTCTGCCTCATGACCCTGCCATGTCTCACCTCCCTTGTTTAGCTCAGCTGTCTTACCAGCTGCAGCTGCAAAACTCCTGTGAGTGGGAACAGCGGGACAACAGAGCGTCGCAACACTGCCTGACCTGGCGGGACTGGATGGTCTTAACATCACTTGCAAAATCTAACTATGAAAGGCAATAAGGACATGTCACTTTCCTTTAATTAATGTCTACCATTACAATCTGTCTGAAGTTTGCGTACCTCAGTGCTTTTATTTTATTTATTATGGTACCTACTGTAAGACCATAAAATCTACAAATAAAAGTAAAAAAAAAAAGGTATGAATGAAAGTAAATTACCAGACATCAGTTACTATCACACCTGACCTAACTACACCTATCAGTCAAAGTGCCAGTACCGACATGGGACATCAATTTAAAGAGTGAGGGCACATTAAACTAAGACTAAGCAAATATGGTACATTCACAGAAATATTTGGAGGCTGCATAGCAATCCGCACATTGCAAAAATAATGCTGCAGTGATCTCTGAGTTCTGAACATTACGTGCTTCTTATAATTTTTCAGAACAAAAGGTGCTCAAGAACAATGGTACATGCAATGAAGCTGGAGGGGGTACATTCAAGAGAGATGTGATGAAATACTTCTTCACAGAAATGGTGATGGATGTCTGAAACAGTCTTCCAGTGGAGGTGTTTGGGGGACAAAAACAGTGGTGGGGTTGAAGAATGCATGGGATACGCATAACAGAATTCTAGTGGAAAGGACGAGGGGAAGGAGAAAGGGTTGGTGATCAAGTAGGGTCTGTGGTGACACTGTCAGTAAGGAAAAATAGGCAGACTGGATGGGCCAAGTGATCCTTATCTGCAGTTAGAGTTTATGTTTCTATAAAATATATCATCAATCTGCTTCTGCTTTCAGTACAGCAATCCACAGTGTGCAATGCAGTCTGTGTCTCTTAACTTCCCTGAGTTTCAGAGGTGAATATGCTTTTGACACAAAAATTTCCATCTCGCTGCTCAGTAGCCTCTTACATTTTCCATTTTGCCACCACTCACTCACACTAATATACTATACATTAAACAGAGTTTGAAGCATAACATTTTACAAATGCCAGCAGTAGAGTACATTTAATTCATGCTGTAGCTTGTTTATAGATGCTACTACTCCTGTTTCTCATTCACCTTCAGAAAATGAAAAATATTGCAATCTTTGATACAAAATATTTAACTTGCACCCCTCACAGTCCCTCCCTCATATTTTAAGCCTCTGTTCCTGATTCACAAGCCACACTAATCAATGTGGTCTTACAAGTTGCACACACTAAGTAAAAGAAGCAAGTTTTCTGATTAGATTAAACTAAAAGCAAATGACTGAATGAAGAGCCAGTCAGCACTCAGCAGGACTCCAGAGGAATTCAGTTTTACTGTACTTACTTTTGTGCTGCTGCTGCTGTGTCCTGCGGGAAACTGCGCTGGTGTGGTCACTGGAGCAGTACCGAATCAACCATCCCATCCAGTGCAGTCCCTCTGTCCCTGGACTGGTGCTGCAGACCCTTGCCCTCCTCAGCTCTTGACTCCTCACCTGGTCCTGAGTCCCACCCTGGCAAGGTAAAAAGACTGTCACCAACTGATGGTCATTCCTCTCCCTCCTGTACCATCATACCTGACGCTTGCCACTCATCGGTCCCCCGAACCCTGAGCAAACCATGTAACTAACTGCAGCTGCTATAAAATGTCAATTGCCAGCAAAAGTAGCTGGCAGTAGCAGTGAGCAGCAGTGAGCAGTAGCAGTGAGCAGCAGCAGTGAGCAGCAGCAGTAGCCTCATGACGTGATGACATATCGGGTGGGTAACTTTGCCCCAGCAATTGATAGCTGCACTGACATGCTGCAGTAATTTACTGGGAAATGAAGGTAGGAGGACCAAGTTGGACACATGAAATGTGTGACAGTAGTGATGTTACACCTGCTCAGGACATAACTGAGCAGCCACATGGAAAGACGCTGGAGCCACGGAGGTCATAGTGGCAAGGGAGAGTTCAATGGCAGTGATCCCCTCGAAGTCACACCACCTCACCTATAGGCAGGCAAAACAAATAAACTATTAAATGAAAAAATAATGTGCGTGAGTAGCACAGGCCAGATGTCTGTGTAGGCAGTGACAGGCCAGGATGCAATTAGCATCCCTAGCACCTGGGGCCAGTCCACCCCTACAGTGGGGTACACAGAGGCAAAATAAATCTATGCCTTGCATGCTGTCTTGCTTTGTGACTGACTTGGTACAGTGGTTGCATCAAAAGTCCTATGAGGAGAAATTGAGGGATTTCAACACATACACCCTACAAGAAAGGAGACCAAGAGGTGACATGATAGAGATCTACAAGTACCTCACAGGGGTGAAAAAGGTACAGGAGGGGAGTTTGTTTCAAATGAGAAAGAGCACCAGGACCAGAGGGCATGTAATGACGCTGGAAGGGGAGAGGGGGGCGTTTAAGAGGAATGTAAGGAAGTACTACAGAAACACAAGGAAGCACTACTTCACTGAAAGAGTGGTGGTGTCTTGGAACAGACTGCCAGTGGAAGTGGTGCAGACAAAAACAGTAAGGGGCTTAAGCATTGATGGGATAGACATATGGAAATATTAGTAAATAGGTAGGGTGGAGGGAGCAACACCAGAGACCACGTAGGGTCTGCGAAGACATACTAGGCAGAGACCATTTGGGCAGACTGGGTTGGCCAAATAGTCCTTTTCTGCCAACAATTTATTTGTTTTCATGTTTTGAATTTGATTGGGCCTTCCTCCTTCTCTGCCTGGTCACCATACTAAATTATTCTGTTTCAGGAGTTAAGGTGGGGGCATCTCCACAGCTTCTGAAGTCTCAGCCACCTCAGTCTTGTCCTGTACCATGTTTCTTCCATCTGAATTTTCCCACTGAAGTACTTGGGCATCCATTGCCTCCACTCTAGTAGTGGTAGAGGGTGTTATTTTGGAGTGTTTAGGGTTAGGAGTAATATCAGCTTCCTCGGGTATATTAGGAGAGAGGTTTGGTGGTGATTCTTTTGGAATACTATTATAATTAGGTTGGGGGGGTCCTCTTGCCTTGGAAATCTTTGAGGGGGTTAAATATTTTCTAGGGCCTGACATTTTGTGTGGTGTTAACATAAAAGTCCTGTTCAACCTGGAGGTCTGTAGACAACTGGGGTTGTCTACAGGCTTCCAGAACAGGGGGAAGGCATAGACACATTACTGTTAGAAGATATACAAAACATGACAGCTAAAGGGGAGGTTCTGATAATGGGAGACTTCAACATGCCAGATACAGATTAGTCAATACCAGCAGGAACATATGCCAAAACTAGACACTTAGTGGATTCCATGCCGGGGGAGGGCCTCAAACAACTGATGCAACAACCCACAAGAGACAGGGCTATCCTAGATCTTGTACTGACTAATGGGGAAAATATCACAGATCTCCAGGTAGAAGGTCACCGGGGGGGGGGGGCAGTGACCATTATATGATATGGTTCAATGTGGCCACTAGAACTAAATCATCCCATTCCAAGGCAAGAATATGGGACTTCAGAGGAGCTGACTTTTATAAGATGGCCAACAGAGTTAAGCTAACCCTGGCAAGAAGAAATACAGTCGAGGGGGTACAGGCAAAGTGGGAAAGCATTAAGGATGCAATACTTGAAGCAACATCCCACTGTGTTAGAGAGAAAAGTAAGAGCAAAAGAAGGAGGAAACCACTTTAGTTCTCAAAAACAGTAGCAGAAAAGTTCAGAGCCAAAAGGCTGGCCTTCAGGAAATATAAGGGACGAAGATAGGGAGGCATTCCATACCAAACTTTCCAAAGGTAAGCAGGGAAGGCAGTAAGGCAGGCAAAGGCCCAAAGGCCCAAACTGAGGAAACACTAGCACAAACAGTAAAAGAAGGGGGACAAGACTTTCTATAGATACATTAGTGAAAGGAGAAAGTCCACAGAGGGGTATTGCTAAGATCAAAGGGGATAAGGGGGAGTGTGTGGAGGAGGACCAAGGAAAAGCATCTATCCTAAATAGATTCTTCTGCTCAGTATTTACTGAGGAGATGGTAGGGCAGGGCCCACAGCTCAGCACCATGGACACAGGGGGGAGGGGAGGAGTGCACTAATACTTTCACAAAAGAAAGGGTCCTACAAGAGCTTGCTAAGCTCAAGGTGGACAAGGCAATGGGACCTGATGGCATACATCCCAGGGTATTAAAGGAGCTAAGGGTGTAGCTAGCAGAGCCATTATCAGAACTGTTTAGTGAGTGTCTGAGCACAGGAGAGGTCCCAGGAGACTGGAGAAGAGCTCACATGATCCTGATCCACTAGAGTGGTAGCAGGGAGGAGGCAGGGAACTATAGACCAGTCAGTCTTACCTCAGTAGTGGGCAAGATTATGGAGGCACTCCTTAAAGAAAGTATAGTGCAACACCTGGAATCCATAGGAGCACAGGATCCAAGACAGCATGGCTTTACAACTGGAAGGTCCTGTCAAACTAATCTCATAGATTTCTTTGACTGGGTAACCACAGTGGTGGACCAAGGGAATGCAGTTGATGTCACCTACCTTGACTTCAGCAAAGCTTTCGATACTGTACCACATAGAAGATTGATTAATAAGCTGGGTAGGCTCGGGCTGGGTCAGAAGTTGGTCAACTGGGTGGCAAACTGGTTGGTGGGCAGAAAACAGAGAGTGGTGGCAAATGGTATACAGTCAGAAGAGAACGCAAGTCACAAGTGGGGTACGTCAGGGATCAGTCCTGGGGGCCAGTCCTCTTTAATATCTTCATCATTGATATTGCAGATGACTGGAGGGTAAGGTTTGTCTGTTTGCAGAAGATACCAAGATCTGCAACAGAGTAGATGATCCAGATGGGGTGGGCAGAATGAGAAGAGATCTGGATAAAATGGGAAAATGGATGTAAGAGTGGCAACTGGGGTTTAATGCAAAGAAGTGCAAGATCATGCACATAGGGAAGAGAAACCCTGAAGCCACCTGTAGGTTGGGAGGGGAGTTGCTGACAATCACAAGGGAAGACAGAGACTTGGGCATCATCATCACAGATGACCTGAAATTATCCAAGCAGATGACTGAAGCAGTAGGTAAGGCTAGAAGGATGTTGGGGTGTATTAGTAGGGGTATCACAAGTCATAAGAGGGAGGTAATAATCCCTCTTTACAAGACACTGGTTAGGCCCCAGCTGGAGTACTGTATGCAGTACTGGAGGCCGTACCTGTACAAGGACATTAACAAAATGGCGGTAGTCCAGAGAAGGGCAACCAAAATGGTGCAGGGACTGCATCAGAAAACATATGAGGACAGATTAACGGAGCTCAATATGTGTACCCTAGGTCAAAGGAGGGAGAGAGGTGATATGATGGAAACATTCAAACATCTTAAGGGCATTAACAAGGTGAAAGAGTCTAACATGTTTCAATATAAGAAAAATAGGAGGACAAGAGGACACAGCATGAGAGTAGAGGGAGGCCGATTAAAGGGTAATATGAGGAAGTTCTTTTTCACAGAAAGGGTGGTGGATGCACGGAAAGGCCTACCTCAGGAAGTGGTAGATATGAAGACAGTGCAGGATTTCAAACAGGCATGGGATAGGCATAAGGCAGCAATACAGATGAGTATGAATATATGGGCCATTGACAGAGTACAGGCCTATGGCACATTCATAAGGTAGAAAAATTGGGCAGACTGGATGGGCCTTGCAGTCCTTATCTGCCGTCAACTTCTATGTTTCTATGTTTCTATGTAACCTGGTCCAAGTCATCTCCTCTGTTGCGTGATGCCCACAGATATGAGCAAAACAAGTGTCCTTCCTCTTCACATAGGTTTCACCACACCTTGTTTTTACAATCATTGCTCCACCTCTGCATGGATTCTACATCTTATGGTTTCTCAGATGCTACTCAGGTCAGTTTTTGAGGCACAGCTGTAAGATTCTTTAGGTTGGCCTGCATAGAAGACCACCGCTCTATCATGGCCCAGATGGAAACAGTTGGGTAAGTGGTCCACCTCAGAACTGGAGTACTCCAATTTAGCTCTTATTAGCCACCCCCAGTCTAGATGTACTTGGAATCTATACTAGGCTCCAAGAAGCCCAGTACTGTACATTTTTATTTAAACTAGTGGAGTATGTCAATCACACTGACACCTTCATTTTTAAACAGGATGGTTACTGTTTTGATTTTGTGTTTCATGAAGGAAAGAACAAAAAAGATGGAACAAAGAGGACTATGCTTGAGCTGATGACATTTTGCCCAGAACCTTTCAAGGTCTTCTATCATTTTAAAGCTCACATTAAATGAGGCATCCCCTGGTGTGTGAATAAGGCCATAATGATCTGTGGTGAAAAAAATCATGATATCTCTGAGAAAGGTCATGGCCACATATAGACAATCAGGCTGTTCCAGCAGATCCCCTATAAAAATAGGGGTAGCTTATCAAGGTAAATGAGATATTTGCTGCAGATATAGTAGAATCTGCAGCATTTTGTTTTTCAGCAGGTAGCAAAATAGGGCAGACTAGATGGGCCCATTGGTCCTTATCTGCCGTCAAATTCTGTTTCTATATTTAATTTGACACAGCATTACGTCTGCATTCTGGCTCCATGACAGGTCTAAAGAAGTCTGAGTATCTCTTCCTTTCCTCTGGGCCTCTGTGAGACTGAAAATCTTCCCCTTTTTCATGTGGAGCTGACTGAGGAATGGCCTGAAATCTTTCCCACCTGTTAGAAGGGCCTGGGTCCCCGTCATTATCAGACGTAGCGGTCATCAAGGGACATTGCGGAGTACTTCCCAGTGTCATTACATTTGCCGCTGGATGGTCTTTACATGGACTTCCCAGCACAGTACTTGTTTCCATGACTGGTACAGTGGAGTGTTCAGGGCTACAGATATTTGAGTCATTTGGAGGGAAGGGGGAGTACTTATGTCTGCCCTTCCACACTAGAGGATGCAGTGACAGGTTTTAAGTGACTGGGAACTGCAAGTACAGACTTAGAATCTCAGTGAATTTGGTAGAATAGTTAGGGTTCCTGGTTTCCAGTAAAATCAAGGCAAAGAGAGAGGAATAAGTACAATGGCTCTCTTGTGTTATCACATTCCCTAATCCTCTAGTCTTTGTAATACTGTCACTTGAATGAGCCCCACCATTCCCCTTTGTGTCCCGTATCTCATCCTGTAATTCAGTATCAAGCATCGTAAGACTAGAATGAGTTGGGGCAAAGGACTGACCTACTGTATATGTGGAGGGCACACTTGTCTCAGGTTTGCAGCACTGATAGGTCTAATGAGATCCATTCCTTCCCCTCTGGTGCTTTAACTCACCCTGACTTTTCTAAGGCTTCCTCTGGGGTTAACTGAGGTAATAAGGGTTCAGCCGGTTTCTGCAGTGTTCTTGCTGCTCTGCCAAAGTGGCTCAGTCCACTCATCCTCGGGTGGCTTAATGCAGTGGGCAGCTCATCAAGGCATAATCCTTTGATTTTGCCTGTTGTCAGCTTCTACACACCACCATGCTGCAAAGCCGACATTCCTCCAACAGTTTCTTCATACGTTGTCAGGAGAGACGATACTATTGGTCAGGGGTAGTCAGGGCTCAGCATTTTGGGCATTTTACAAACTGACATTGCATTTAGTGGGATTTCTGTGTTCAGTTGTACTTCATCATCAGATGTAAATGGGAGGGTTACTTCATGGTTAATGGACAGGGTAATAGTTTCTCTGTCAGAAAACAGGAACAACACAGATGATTAGCAGGCAGAAATTCTATGAGGTTCCTGAGACTTTTTTCTTTCCTGTTGAGTGGTGAGAGCTGTAAACCAGACATTCCTGGCTATACCACATCACTAAGTGGAAATGGAAGTTAAGTGATTATAATTATATAACATTTCTGTTACTACCCCTTATTTAACTATTTTTGTGAGGCTTTGCACATGCCAGTATATGGTACTAAAGCAGTGGGGGATTTGGAGGGCGCAGCCCCGTGAAAAAACAAAACACTTTTCCTGATGATACAATGCTGACCACGATTGTGGTCAACATAGTGCCGTCACTGTAAAGGCTTTCGACAAAATTTCTGTCAAAGTGGTTTGGTAGAACCGAGTTAGACCTATGGGATATAAAATGCTTACAGGCCTGAATGAATATAATGGTTTTGGTGTTTATTCATGGACAGAGCCATTTATGCCAAAATGAGCATACTGGACTATGCACCGGTGCACACCCATGGAGATGCATAAAGCATGGGGTTCACCAACATCCCTTCACATGGATGGTGTGATGCATAGAGGTGCACTAGACCATATGGAGCAAGGCATGGAAGGGACACCTGGAGGTAGGAACATCCCTTGACCCCACCATATATGGTGAACCATTACGTTGAAGACACATGACCTGCTGATGCGCACACATGGAAGTGAATGCAGAATAGGAGGGATGGACATGGATACATGCCCCACAGGAGTGGCAGCCAAAGGAGCCAGCCCAATAACAGCACCCAGCCCCCTGGCAGGAGGGTCATGGTGCACTGTCAACTAGTGCCAGAGAATAGGAGCCCTCAAGTGTCCGCAACTGAGTGAAATGAGGCATGCGTGTGAAGTCATGCTCCCATTCATGCAACTTCAGCCCCCAGCAGGTGGCCATGCTGGAAACCAAGATCTGAAGTAAATACAGCACTGTATATTGCACCAGCTCATTAAAGACACCAGCGGAGGAGAAGGTGTGGATCTGGCTGGACATACAGGCTGCAGTCAATGCCTTTGGCACTGAGTCATGGACCCTGTCTGCCATCAAACACAAATGGCGTATCCTTCCATACCACTGCCAAACATGAGATGGCTGTGGTGGCATGCCAGTATAGCATATAGACTAGTGGTGGCTCCAAACATTGGGACCTTCCACAGACCTCTCAATGAGTCCATTGTGACCTGACTGAGGAGGTGTTAGATGGGGAGGGGGATGGAATGGACACCATGCCATGTGTCAGCCCCCAACAGCACAGCATATGAGATCCCCAGCACCCTCCCATGGACACTGGGCATCCAGATCCTAAGTGACTCCAGGACACATCTATGTCAATGTCACCCACTGTGGACAGCACACAGTGGGTAGACATACCTGGTAAGGTCTGCCAAATCAGACCACAGCTCATGAATGAAGCAACAGAAAATCCCCCATGCATGTCAGGTAACCACTCCCCCTCCACTGGCTCACCAATTCGACTGGCATCACTGGAGATGGAGTATAGTATACTGGTGGAGAGGCACAGGGGCACATGCCCTGCAGAACAGATCATTGCACATGGTGGCACAGTGTCACCACACCCAGACACTGACCATGCAGAACAGCAGGATGTACCAGTGAAGACATGCAGGCCATGTGGCACACCATAGTGCAACACACAGGGCAGGAACATGCACAGGCCTGTCTTACCAGCAACATATCCCACACCCCTGGGGCTGAGGGCACCAACACAGACACTGACCACGCCACCCACCACCCCCCATCACATGGCCATGAAAGATGTAAACAGGATACTCAAGGATCAATACACATGGAGCTTGAGTGCTTATGTGCCACATGGAAGAACACAGAGCAGACAGCCCTGATCATGTTGAAGATGCGTGGCATCTGTGGTGAGCCAAGTCAGATCAGGGACATATTTGAAAGGCAGACCATGATTGTTCCCCCCAACCATGACTGCCCACTGCAGAGGACAGCACCCAGGAACATGAGGCCAGCATCCACACAGCACCAGCACCCATGCAGATGCCCACACAGACCTCCTCCCAAGGAATGTGCTTGCCCCAGAGAGGCAGCCCACAGGTACACAACAATGTAGGACACAGTCTTCCCATTGTGCTGCCCATGTATGTGGTGCAAGTGCCAGTGACAAGAACCTTGGCACACGTTCCTCAACCAATAACTGGAGGGGAAAGTAATTTCCCCCTTGCAGCAGTCTGCACGAACCCCTCCTTTTCTGGCCATGTGATCTGTGTGTGTGTGGAATATCATCATGTAGCTGGCATGTACACTGATCACCACTGCCCTTGTGTCAGTGTCCCCGGGAGGGCTGTGTATGTTGCCTGTACCATGGATAGTGACCTGGACATGATGTCACTGTACATGCCATTCATGTACAGTACTTAAGTCCATGTGATACCTGTGGTCACCGCCTAAACACATGGGTCATCGCACTATGTACCAGTGCATAACCACACATGTAGCATCCCTGTGATACACATGTCATGTTACAGTGCACTTCCCCCAGAATCATAACACTCAGTACCCTGGTTATATCACTGTGGCAGTCTGCTGTGTCTGCCCACCACCCATGCACAGTACACATGCCCCTGGGGCCCATCTACTGTATAGTCTACCCAAACCACTGAATGCACTCCACACCAGTAGATGCCATGCCTCCCTCCCAGACAGGCCACAGTCATGCTGTTGAACCTTGCTGCAAGCACATCTACAGGAGTAACAACATTAACATCCAGATAATCCACACCAGATGTGTCCTCTGGCATGGGTATGCAGTGTTGTATAGCTATGTTGTGTAGTATTGTGCATGCAATGAAAACATGGCACACCTTCCCCTGTGGCAACATCATGGTGCCACCCATCATTTCCAAGCAGTAAAAAAGTATCTTCAGCATGCCAACTGTCCACTCAATCACTGAATGGACCTAATGGTGTACTTCACTGTACTGCTTCACAGCTATGGTAGTAGGGGACAGGAAGGGTGTCAGGAGATATGGAAACAGTGGGTATCCATTGTCAACTATGGCATGAAATACAACAGTTAGTTACAGTACACCACATCAGGGATGGACATACATCACCTTTCACACATGCACTCACTGATCAGTCACCCCTCGTGGCCACCATGTGTCTCAGACATTGCCTATAGACATGAATGTATGAATATGTAGGCATCATGGCAGGAGCCAGGGTACTTCACCAGCACACTAGTGATGGCACCATCAGCACTGAGCATCATCTGCACATTAATGTTGAGGAAACCCTTCCTATTGTGGTATTCCTCCTCATTCTGTGTTGGGGATAGTATGGACACATGTGTATAGTCTATGGCACCAAGCATGTTAGGGAAGCCATGCATTGCATAGAACCCAACCTTGGTGGCCCACATGGCCTGCTCAGTGGTCAGAAATTATATGTAGATGGAGGCAGGGCAGACAAGGGTGTTGGTCACCCGGTGCAGAGCATGGGATACAGTTGACTTATACCTATCATATCCCTGGCCACCTTCTAGAAGGAACACATGGTATAGTATGCCAGAGCACTCAGTACCTTTGGCTTCATGATCAGTACACAGGATTGTGCCATGGTGGGTGCAATGTCTGTCCCTATCAGATGGTAGATGTCTTGTACGGTGTTATGGTCCAGGTGGAAATGATTGAGGTAGTGTGTATGTGCAATGGAAGATGCATGCAGGCATGGACAGTACAGCCACTGTACAGGGGGTGTGCAGGGGTCTGCAAATGGCAGGAAATGCATTACAGTAAATGGGTGGACTGTGAGAAGGCAGTACAGGGGGTGCACAAGTGTCTGCAAATGCTAGGGAATGACATTACATGAGTGGACTGTGGAAACGCGGGATGGCATAACGTCATTGAGCACCACATCCTGCTATGACATGAACCATGTTCCTGGCACTATTATTTCATGTCCCTCTCATGGGATTCCAGCAGTGGCCTGCATCTGTGGCACCATACCCACTGGCTGGTCCAGTATGCCTTTGGTTACACATACCTCAGCACACAGTGCCTGCATGATGCATGTATGGGTGGCAGGGCACGTCTGTATTGCACATTCCGATCTATCCCTGTATGGTTGGGTGCATTGTCAGGTTTACAGCAGGGATCTACCTGGCATAAACGTGCTGCACCCTGCACAAGCAACTTTTCAGTGTAAACTGGTTGGCACTACTGCATTACACCATGTGTGTAGCAGTCTGACACACACCTGCAAGGGGCCTCCCAGGGCTGCACACATGTCATTCTTATGCACACTGTCTGCCACTGCTGTGCATGCTGCTTAGGAATAAGACTTGTGTGACTCATGCATACAGCCCTCCACACAGCACTTGCATGGTGTGCATTGTGCTTCACATGTTGCTGAATATAGGTCATTGTTACTATACAAGCTCAGATCTAGATATCATTTTTACAGGAAAGAGGTCCAATAAGCTGTTGGCTCTACAACTATGAGCAGAGAGGTCAATAAGTGCCATAATCAAAGAAAATGATAAAGAATGTATAATACATGGTTGATAAGTTACAATAATTAATGGTTTTTTTTTAGTCCTTTTATACAGAACTGTACACGCTGGAAATAATCGCAATTGAGATGATGTGAGGAAATGTTTGTATTCTACAGATTTTCCCTGTCTCTCTTGAGTGAAGAGGGAGCAAACTGATAAACCAGTTGAAGAAACTGAAATAACAGAAGCCATAGCAGGTTTAAAAGAGGGTAAATCACCAGCGTCAGATGGCATTATTGCTGAATTTTATAAAATATTCTGAGTGGGGTTATTACCCATTTTAAAATCTCTGTTTAGCCACACCGGAGAGGTAGTAGGGGTGCCTCCATCTTTCGGTGAAGCCTGGATCATGCTTATTTTGAAATCTGAAAAAGATCTGGGGGATTGTAAATCATGTTGTCCAATATATCTTTTAAATAGTAATTACAAAATATTTGCAAATATTTTGACTGATGATGACCAGTAGGTTGAAATGCCTGGGTTTGTTTGGCATCCTCTTGCTTGTACTTTATTTTTGAGCTCACTGTTTATTAAAATGTGAATCAGAGTCTGCTTTTTTCTCCGTTTGTGCCTAGATTGCAGAGTTCTTCATTCTAAATGGTTGTTAAGACATGAACATGAAGACTAGTCGGGCTTCATCAAAGGACGGAAGCTCCATCACAATGTTAGGAAAGCTCTTAATTTAATGTATATATTAAATAACAGGGATGCTGCTCTCACTCAATGATGAAAAGGTGTTTAATAGGGTCTCCTGGATATTATGGGGGGAGACCCTGTCAAAGGCTGGAGTAGGCCAAGTATTTCTGCACTGGACAAACAAATACATAATCCACAAACGCAAGGGTGAAAACTAATTGTCATTTCTGGTTTATTCTCCCTTGGTGGTAATACACGTTAAACAGAATTTGTTGTCAGATAAGGACTGCTTGGCCCACTTAAGTCTGCTGCTCTTTGCCCTGCCTCTTCTAGCACCACAGACTCCAACTGGCCTTTGGTCACCCACCCCCTCCCCTTGATACTGTACCAGTTTTTCTTTATATCTATCCCATGCATGCTTGAAGCCCACCACTGTTTTTGCCACCACCACCCTCTCTGGAACACTGCTTCAAGAATCCCCCACACTCTCAGTGAAGAAATTCTTCCTCACATCCCTCCTAAACTTCCCTTCTCCAGCTTTATTGCATGCCTACTAGTTCTTGTACAGCTGCCATTCTGCAAAATGCTCCCTTTCTGTACCTTATTCACCCTGTGAGGTATTTAAAGGTCTCTATCATGTCCCTCTCTCCCTCCTCTCTTCTAGGGTATACATATTTAGATCCCTCAGTCTCTCTTCATAGAACATTTGGTGCAATGCCTGCACCATTTTTTTTTGTTGCCCTTCATTGAATGGCCTCTGCCCTATCTACATCCTTTCTGAGGTGTGGTCTCCAGAACTGGGCACAGTACTCCAGGTGTGGTCTCACCAGTGACTGATACAGTGGCAACACCACCTCCATCCTTTTGCTGGTGATACCTCTCACAGTGCACCCCAGCATTACACTGGCTTTCCCTACTGCTTTGTCACATTTTCTTGCCAGCTTAAGGTCATCTGTTATGATTGCTTCTAGGTCCCTTTCCTGTTTTTGACCATCAATACCTCTACCCATTCTATACTCTGCATCTGGGTTTCTGCAACCAAGGTGTATGATTTTGCACTTTTTTCTACTGAAACCCAGCTGCCAAACCCTTGACCATTTGTTGAGCTTTTTCAGGTTTCTCTTCATCCTCTCCACTCCCTCCAGAGTGTCCGCCCTATTGTAGATCTTGGTGCCATCTGCAAAGATGCACACTTTCCCATTCAGTTGTTCTGCAGCGTCACTTATAAAGACATTAAAGAAGACTGGATCCAAGTACTGAGACCAGAGGAACCCTGCTGTTCACTCTCCTTTCCCTCGAGTGAGTGCCGTTAACCACCATCCTTTGTCAGCTATCCACCAGCCAGTTAGGCAACCAGGGTACCACCTTGATTCCCACCCCCAAGCTTCACAGTTTTGTTATGAGTCTCCTATGTGGCACAGTATTGAAGGCCTTACTGAAGTCTAAGTAGACATCCACTGCTCCTCTAACCTATTTCTCTGATCACCCAGGCAAAGAAATCTAGTGTTTTTTTCTGAGATGATCTCCCTCCTGTGAATCCATGTTACAATGGATCCTGTAACCCCCCCCCCCGATGCAAGAAAATTTAGTCTTTCCTTTAGAAGTGACTCCATTAGTTTCCCCACTGCTAATGTCAGATTGACCAGTCTGTGGTTGCCAGCCTCCTCCCTGCTGCTGCGCTTATGGAGCAGGACTGTATCTGCCCTTCTCCAGTTCTCTGGGACCATCCCTGTATCTAGTGAGTTATTCAATTTGGCTGTGAGAGGTGCAGCCGGTACCTCCTCGAGCTCCTTCAGTACTCTTGTATGTACTCCATCTGGCCCCATAGCCTTGTCCTCTCTCAGATTTGCAAGTTCCCTCAGAATCTTTCCCTTTTTGAATGCACTTGTGTCTACTACCCTCCCTCCAGTGGTTCTGTAACCTATTTGTGGCTCATCCCCTTTCCCTTTCACTATGAAGACAGAGCAGAAGTATTTGTTTAGGATATCTGCTTTTTCCTGCTTATTTTCCACAGTCTCCCTCTGCAACCCCCAGCCTCACAGTTCCTCCCCTTTTCTTTCTTTTTTCACTTATATACACTGTATATACTTAACAAAGTTCTTGTCCCCCTTTGTTACCCCCCTGGCTATTCTTTCCTCAGTTTCTGCCTTAGTACCTGTCGTAGGGTGCAGGTGTATGAGAGCAAACAGGTAGCGTGACACCACAGCAGTTCTTTATATGCTTCAAAGTTTTATTATATAACAGAAAATTTCTTTATATTAGCAGGATGCATATTCTTACAATAATCATCATTGGCGCTCCAAACAATCCGAGGAAAGTCATTATACATTAGGCTTCTTCATCCATTAACAGTATTTCCAAACTTCATCCACATTTTATCTCACTGAAATTGGACCTGCACCTTTATTCTTCCATCTGGTATGAGATATGCACTCCTCAGAGCACCTTAAAGTAGCAGTTTAACAGCATTCCCCGAAGTTCACCTCCAGACCCAAAGTCAATCTAATCTATCGACTAGCTGTTCAGCTTATTTATACTCTAAAGGGGGTCAGGTGACCTTAAAACCCCACCCCTACATAATATTCTAACAATATTTCTTTATTTACTACCTATTTATTTTATTGAAAGAAGTTATACCCCTTTAAATTCATATAACAACAAACTCTCCAACTCAGAAGTAATGTATACCCCTTCTTAAACATTTTAAGCTTTATTTCTGGCATTAGGGAAGCACCACCCCTTTTCCCACAGCATTTAGTAATGACCAGGATGGCCGGCCGGCTCTTAAGAGCAAGCTGAAACAGAGAGAGGAACTGCAATTGGAACCCAGCAATGCCAAAGAACCGACGAAACTGTCGCCCGCAACAAACACCCAAAAGAGCTCAAAATATCACCCCCAAACACTTCATCATTCCACGGTAGGTAAAAATTATACTAAGGGTTTTAAAACATCAAGGTAGGATTAAAAAAGAGCTAGAAGAAGGAATACCTGCTCAATGGTGCGTACACTCGCACAGTAATTCCACCGGCACTCACATTACCGTACTGAACCTCAACAGCGTTTCTATGTACAAACAACCACATTCCTCTAGGCTCTTACTAATAGTGTCTAACAGGGAAAAACTAAAGAATTGGGAGGTTGCTTTCATATTTTCAGGGTATCTAAAAGGTACTGTCTTTTACGGGCGTAATTCTAAATCACCAGGACCCTGAACACAGCGCCCTGAGCTTTTTTTTTTTTTTTACATAGCCCTCGACAATATAATGTTTTAACTGTCCAAATCTGCTCTACTTATGCTGAAACATTATCCTTTATATTCTAACTACAATATCAACATAATATTTAGTTTTGAAATGTGTACAAAACGAACTACAAACAAAAGTCATATTTTCTATAAGGTTAAGCTGTCAGCTGAACGTTTTCATTACTAGAATGGGGCTAACTTCAGAGGGTAACTGCACTCTCATTCAAAAGGGAATATCTACGATTTTAGGAGAACATTTACTTTTAGGACATAAAGATAAAACTACTGCTTTTAAACATCAAGACCGGAACAACATTTTTAAGCTGCATGAACGTGCGCACGATCGCACAGTCGTGCCGCTTTGCCGATCGTTCAAGCAGCAACAGCGAACAAAAAAAAGCTACTCACAGGGGCCAAATAAACTGGAATCTTTCTCTGACACCTCCCAAGGACCACACCAAGGGGTAATATCCTGAAAGTAAGGGAAAACAATTTTACCAGCTCCAAATTCAACTGGGGGGGGGGTCACCCTTATTACCCTAAAAATATAACTCTTTCTCTCTTAAAGGGAGAGCTTCCAAATACTCCAATACAAAAAGAAAACAAACATCTAGCCCCATATGTTATTTTTTAAAATCTCACAGAGCCACTGTGACAGTGCCCCTCACCACCTTCCCAGTTTCCCTCTACTTTTGCTGGTACATCTCTTTGTCCTCTTCCCCCTGCATCTCCTTGTATCTCCTGACCACTGCCCGTTTTTCACTTACCCTTGCTGCCATATCCCTTGAGAACCATGTTGGTCTCTTTTTCCTCCTGCTTTTGCTCACCTCTTTTGCACAGAGGTTTGTTGCCTTCACTATTGCATCCCTTAATCTGGCCAGCTGCCCCTCTACCCCATCAGGGTACTCACCCCTACTGAACATCTCTGAAGCATTCACCCATTTTTTTTAAATCTACCCTCCTGAAATCCATTACCCTTGTCCTTGCGTGGTTCAACTCTGCTTTCATCCTAATGTTAAATCACACTGCTCGGAACACTGTCCCTGTTCATAATCACCATGTCCAGTATTGCCTCATCATGAGTGGGTTCCTTGACTAGTTGCCTCTGAAACACCCCCTGCAGGGAGTCTAGGATGATCCTATGTCTAGCTGAGTCCATGGCCAGGAGGATCCAATCAATATCTGGTAGACTGAAGTCCCCCATTGGCAGTAGCTCACCTTTATCTGCCATCTTGATAATGGCTTCCCCCCTTTTCTTGTCTAAATCCTGTACCATTGCTGGAGGCCTGTAAATCACCCCATTGTGATGGAGGCTGTGGCTGCTGTCTCCAGGGTGACCATAATACCACTAGCCCCTACTTACCCCATTGCATTTCTGTTGCCTTGATATTTTCCCTGATGCATAACACAGCCCCCCACCGCACCACCCACCTTTCTTCCCTTCCCTATCCTTCCTGAACTGTGTGTATCCTGGTATAGCCATGTCAAAGTCATAGTTTCCTGTGCACCATGACTCAGTGATGCCCATTATGTCCAAGTCTGCCTCTGCCATGATAGCCTCAGGATTTAGAATTTTATCTCCAAGACTTCTTGCATTTATACTCTGACTTCCTCCCACCATGCTTGCAACCCCCTTCCTTCCTTTGGCCCTGCCTAATTTTCCCCTCTCATATTACATGTGTTTGTTCCTTGCCCCTTTGTCTCCAGTTCCCCCTTGTTTCACTCCTGCCTCATTTTGTGTGTGTGGGGGCAGTATATGCCTCCCTGTGTCCTTCTGCCACCCCCCTCAGCCAGCTTAAATGTTTGTCAAAATAACCTTTAAACCATCCACTGAAAACTGCAATTCATCTACTAGACGGATACAGACCTCCACCTTTGTACAGGCCCATGTCCTCTCAGATCGGTCCCCAGTCCCAATGAAGCCCCTCCTCTCTGCACCATTCCTTCAGCCATGATTTGAAACTCATGATATGGAGTTCACTGTTCTCCCTTTGGTTGTATGCAGTAGCACTTTAGTGAAGGGCACCATATGTTCTACCTGCTTTCGGCCCATCTCTAGATCCCTGAACTCCCATTAAACAACCCCAGCTACATCCCTAGCTAGGTCATTGGTTCAAAGGTGGAATATAACATGCAGCTCCCTCTTGCCTTGCTGCCCTTGCAATTCTTAGGATCTGCTGATCATCCCTCTGAGCCATAGCACCAAATAAGCACCTTACCTCCTCTTCCTGTTCTCAAAGCTATCCCCTTAATGACTGAGTCCACCACCAGAAGTTAATTCTCCTTTTGCTGGGGTCCTCTGCCATGCACCTTGGGTTCCTCCTTTGGGGGATCTCACATCTTCCCCTGCCACTACTACAGGTGCCACCTCCTGGCATTCCTGTCATGCCAGAACAGTGAAGGAGTTATGTTGTGGCACTGGTGGAGTAATATGCCCCTGTCCTGCCACCCACACCCTCCCAGAGTCCATCACTGTCCAGCTATCCCTCCTTTCCCTGGGCTTCCTCTGGGGAAGCAGCAGTGGACTTGGTGGCCTCTAGGTGAGGGACAAGGCCATATGGATCTTGGTCAGCTTGCCCTGGAGTCCAGTGACCTCTTCCCTCAACCCAGATAGGTGTGTACATACAAGGCAACACCTACATCTCCAGAATGTCTCCCTGAAAACTGCTGCTCCACACCCCACTACACTGTACCACTCCCATTTCTGGCTATATATTCTTTCCCCTGCTCCTTACTGTACCCTGTCCATCTGTTTGGTTCTACCCTTTGAACCTTCTAGCAGACTTTCCTATGTTACCCTACCCAGATAGGGTGTCTCCTGGTTGTCTGTTGCCTTACCAGCTTAGACTCACTCACTGATAACTATTATGTTTTTGTTTTATACCCTGACTAAAGGGCCCAATTTAACTTGCAGTCACTTCACTTCTAATAATGAATCTGTCTATTTACTCCCTAGTTAGAAATGTTCTAGCTGCCTCAGTTTGCTGGTTTCTTGCTCTGCTAGTAAGAGCAAACTCCTTGTTATGAGAGCAAGAACTAACTACAGGGAAGTCTAAATGCAGACAACTGCTTCACTTCATTGAAGGATGGATACAAGACAGGGCTGTCCTTTATTGACCCTTCTTTATGATATTTATATTGGGCCCCTGACACAAACCATTAGGAATTCCATGTTTAGCAAGAATATTGAAGTAAATTCTGATGAGTGTAAGATCCTGCTGTATGCAGACAGTGCGTTAATATTCATGAATAAATGTCTTTGAATTACTGAAGCCCGTGTTGGAAATATTGTCTACTTATCCCAAACTGGGAGTATTATGGAAGACCAACATGCACTATCCCACCAGACGGGATCCCTAACACACTAGATTGACAATGCTGTTTGCCCAACTGAAGAGACCCCAACAGGAGCTCGTCAGTGTTCAATGTTCCTCAAGATGGCAGAGATCCCAACAGGAGCCTGACAGTGCTCAGCACTCCTCGATCATGCCTCCCGTCCTTGAGTCATGTCAGACTCAGAAGATGTATCTATTAGATCAGGGGGTGTGGGGGCAAAGCCCCCCACATACAGCAGGAGCTTAATTTGTTTTAGTGGTGGTGTCAGGGTTGTATGGTCGGGATGTGTAGGGTGTCGGTAATGTGTGCATTGGGGAAAAAAATGGGCTAATGAATGTCAGGATAATGCATGTTGATCTGTCGTAGTAGACCCTTCTAAATTAGCAAGCAATAAAATAAACCTAAAGAAATCAGAGATTGAATTGTTAAACTGGGAGCCTAACTACGTTATCCCTAATATTTCTATATTTGGTGAATATAAAAAAAGAGATGATATTCAGAGGTTAAAATATCTATATAGTTTCATGATATGTTCAAATTAAATAATGTACCCTTTCTCAATCGGGTTAGAGAAGACATTGAGAGATAAAAATTGCTATCATTGACTCTGATGGGAAAGGTGAATGTTATAAAAATTAATGTTCTTCTTAGGCTCCTCTTTTTATTTCAGGCCCTTACCATCAGAGCCACATGTTGCTTGTTTTAAAACTGGGAACAAATGTTGAGAAATTTCCTCTGGCACGGCAAGTAGCCTAGAGTCAGCTTGAATGAATTATACACGTCTGAACAACTAGCTGATTCTAAATTTGTTATGGTACTATATTGCATCTCAAGTGGAATTCACATATAACTGGTTTACAGAGGATGAGACATACTCACAATGGATAAAATAGAACAGTATTATCATGCTGGCATTAAAAAGTAAACTAATCTGTAATTATTTCTGTTTTCAGAAATACAGTACGAAGGAAATGTCACCATGCAGTAAACATACTGTACTATTGAAGTTTGGACATACTTTCATAAAAAGATAAATTAGTCAAACACTATTTCTTGATGTACTCCTTTGCTAAATAATGACATTATTCCAAGCTTGAAGTATAGTTTAATAACACATTTAATGAAGACCAAGGGTATTTAGTTTCTGGGACAACTATATAGTAACAATGAGTTTATGTTTTTTAAAGGCTTTAGATAGAAATGTCAGTTACCTAATGGCCATTACCTAACTTACTGACAAATTCTGTTTCATTATTAAAAATGAATAAGGGGACAGTCTTCTGGCCCATGCAAGGGGTCATAATGTAGCAAGACATTATGCTACAGCAATATACCACGCTGCCAATACAGCACAATATATTGCATGCGGCATAAGTCTTGTTTTTGTGGGGGTTGTGCCCCACACACCCTGTTATGGGGGGCTGTGCTCCCTGAACCCCCCCAACTAAAATAACTAACTTGGGGAGGGGGTTAAAAGTAAATATTGCACTAAGTGTGAAAAAATTACATATTCCATGCATCTGGGACCGGGAATCGAACCTGGTCTCATATGCACTGCCTGCTTTTCTTGCTGCCAGTGGCTCATCCTGTTGAGCCACAGCAGCTGCCTGATGGATCCCTGTCCCAGCAGAGGTCCTATCCTCTGCCTGGGACAGTGAGAGGGTGCAGTACCATGGACAGACCCATTTGTGGTATTGCACCCTCTTGCTGTCCTATACCGTGCTATTTCTGTTTCAGGGTTTTGTTGCATGCTATTAAGCGTACAAAATTATGGGAGGCAGATGAAACCCAATCTAAAATATTGATCAGTAAAATATATGTAGTAATGTTGGCAAAGAATAAATCAACATGATAAAAACTACATATGGCCTGGACTAAAGAACTGGGAGCTGGTATTTAGGAGGAGTCTTGGCTTCAGCTTTGGCAATCACCCAAACAACTATCAAAAAATGTGAACGTTATGTCAAATTTAACATGGTTCACAGAGTCTATCTGATGCCTATTAAGTTAAACAAATTTTTAACACTTCTTTATCAGACCCATGTACTAGATGTGGTCAAGTTAGAGGCATATTAACTCATACATTTGTGGATTGTACCTTGCTCAAACTACTGTGGAACAAAGTAGAAAAGCTATCAGCTGAAATCTTGAATTGCACCTTCTCTTTTCACCCAGGCATTAAATTACTAGGAAAGAGTGATAGAAATCTTGAAAATATTCATCAAATAAAGATTAAATAAGTCAATATTTTGTTAGTTAATGCAAAAAAAGCTTAATTTGTTAAACTGAAAGAGTAGTTTGAGTTTTGAGTACTGGCAGAGGATAAATCAGACTTATTTGTACAGCTTTGGGAAACATTCTATGACGCTATAGCTCAAACCAATCTAAGTTCTATTCTTGGCTCCTATTTTCCAGGCCCAACAAAGTAATTTAATTGATGTTATTAATTTATCCATCCATCTATTTCTTGTACCTTGGCTCAGTAAAGACACTTCCACCAATTTGGTTATATAATGATGGACACTCACTTGTTTATCCACCATTAAGGTGGGGAACCACTCTACAAGACATGAAGTACTCTGAACCCCTCCCCCCCCAAAAAATGGGAGAGACAGTAGGCTTTGTAAAATCACCCCCGGGTGACATAGTATCCACTTTAGTTTTGCAGCATTTACAGGGGAGCCCCAGCTGCCTCAGCTGCTAATCTGAACCAGAGTTTTCCTTTTGAACACCATTCCTCCTCTTCGGATATCAACATAATTAAGGCAGCTTTTTTCTTACTTAGCTCCAGATTAAAGACTTATTCAGCTGTTAAGCAACCCTGTTGCACATCTTGTCCTTGGCTAGGGACTTTATTCAGTCCAGATATGCACTACCTTGAGGACCTGTAGTGTTCTCATCCAGGTGCTTCTGTCTACTTTGTGGGCTGAGACATCCATCTCTAACTCCATCTTTAATTCAGGTATGTCAATATGATTGGTAGTCTTTTGTTCAGAGACTATGGCCCCAAGGTTGTGTGATGTATCACTCTTCAACTCTGCTACCTGCAGGGCATTTGTCTGCATCAAAACTCTTAGCAACAGTAGTTTCCAAATTGTTCCCAGTGGGGAGAGAAGCAAACTCTTTCATCTGAGATGTCATCACACCCTCCTCTCCAAGCACCTCCATCCTCCAAACAGTAAGACAACAGGGCTCCCTGCAATAAGAGAAAGGGGATTTTTATTAATGTAAACAAATTACAAGAAGATTATATGAAATAGAGATATGTGGAAGTTGCAAGTTTTGCTTCTCATGAACTTTCATGAAATTTCATAGATTCAGTTAACTTTTCCCCACTTCCACTTTTGTGAAATCAGAATCTTCTGAATGTGTTTGGTGAATTTTTGCCTTGTTCTGCAATATTTTTTGGCTGAATTGTACACATGGACTGTGGAATGACAGTTCAGAGGAATTCTATTCTGTAGTTTAATACATTAATTCACAATTCATACATTTATTCGGCACTTCAGTGACTCACTGAAGTGCAGAATGAATGTATGAATTGCATGTTAATGTATTAAACTGGAGAAAGAAATTCCACAGAACTGAGCACAGAGAGCGATCGGTTCTGCGGAATTTCTTTCCACGGTTTAATACATTAATCTGTAATTCATACAACCATTCTGCTATTCTAAGTTGGAATTTCTGCAAAAGTTACTAAGGTACAATCCAAAATTTTGCAAAAGTGAAATACTGACTTTCACCCAGATTTCACCAGTGGAAGTTTAATTTCACCCAGCCTTAATAACAAGTACTGTACCTAATATAATCATCACACAAAACCTATAGGAACAAAAACAAAAGAGAAACTAGAACAAAAACTAAAAGAAATAAAGTACAAGGAAGAAAAGAAAAGCTAGCATAATATAATACAGGGATCAAAAGTACCCAACAGAAGTATAGGTTTGTTTATTTCTTAAGCCAAGCCATGTTTTGCCATTAGTCTGCCAGCATTGCTGAGGAAGTAACCTTGACTTTAGAATACTAAATTACCCTTAGTTCTGATATGATTGCATTAAAGAGGTTAGACTGTGTATTCAGTTTGTTGTGAAGGGAACAATGGCATATGTTCAGCCACAGGTGCCATTTAAAGCAGGCAAACAAAACACCCAAAGAGCTAGCATTCCATTTACTCCAGATGGAACCATAATGATCGTACACTGGGACCTCATTATTCATAACAGTAAATATAGGTTCTGACCATTTTCTTGCTATTAAAATCCCCAAAATCTACAATATATGTACAATCAAAGACAAGATGATTGCATAGTTTTCACTTAGTTTGGACAACTGGATGTTGAACATTAGCTCTAATTTATTGTGGTTTTGGTTCACTTTATGTTTAATTTATTGTAGCAACAAAGCCACACCATATTTTGGAAGGAATTCTCCATTCGCTGAGTTGATGAAGTAAATCAGAATGTACTCCCAGGGCAATGTCACTAAATACAGAGGGCACAGAGAAGATAGTGGCAAGAATAGAGTCATAAATAGTTCTTCCTAGTCATATTTCTGAGGGAGACATTAGCAACCCCTCCCCCCACACATTTGAAGCTTCTGAAAAACTTTCCTTCACATAATGCACAATCACTGTAGAGGACTGTACAACCGTCTCCTCTTTCCAAAGATGAAGCCATGTTGCAACCCCTTGTGACACCCATGTTGCTCAATGTTTCTCCGTAAATACTAAAATGGGGTAAACATTGTCATGAAAAAATATTCCACAGAAAAAGACTACCGGATGCAACATAGCTAAAACTCGTTGATTAATGGGATAACTAGTTATATTCCTCTTAACAGGATTTAGTGGACTGCCACAGAGAGCTTGAAAAAAATACTTAAGAGCTCAGTTTCTTGTGCAGTGAGAGGAGGAAAAATCTGACTGACGTAAAAATCAAACAAAAAAAACAGGTACAAGGAAGGCTTTAATCAATTAAATCCTCTTATTTTGTACTTAAAAGTCCACCAATTCCAATTTGTTACCTTCTGTTTGCCAGTTCCAAGTTTATGGTCCCAATTAAATTTAGCCAGGTCCCCTGGACCAATTTTTTTTTACTTTCTGTTTATGCCCTCTTGTCACCTTGCACCCGAACTCCTTCCAGACTCACCAATGCTTTGTGCCCCTTACCTTTAGACCAGCACACTGGACCTTCCTTCATGAAGCCTTGGCTATTACTCCAGGTGGGGATGAGGTTAAGGGGCTTACCCTTGAGCTTCCTGGTATCATCGGAAGACATGAGTGTTGGATCAGGTGGGGGCTATCCTGCAGTGCTGGGCCATCTTCAAGTACAGGGGTCCATTTTCCTTGTTTTCTGTCTGGTCCCAAGGACATCAGCACACAGAGGAGATCTATGAGTGTGTGTGCACATAGAGGCATGCTATTGTACCTGGATCCCAGCCAACATCCTTCCCTCCCCAGACATCCCTAGCTGTACTGCAACCCATGGTCACCCAGGTGGCAATGTAGCAGTGGGGATGACTACCCTCCCTCCCTGGAAGAGGGCAGCATCCTGTGGGATGCTCAATCCTCCTCCCTCCCCAGCTGACCCCCACAATCTGAGCTCACACCTAAACTTGGTTTTTTGGCATCACAAGTGGCAATGCTACCACTGTACTTAGGAGCTGGCCCTTCCTGAACCAGATTTAATCCTCAGAATGGTTAAAGGACAGAATGTAGTTAGATACCACCAACTGTAGTAGGCAAAGGTGTAATCACACCCAACCTTCTGTCTACACATTTCCTCATGTTTAATGCACTACCTGAGAATAGGCTGAAGGGTCAAAACCATCATAAGGGACTGGTCACTTATTGCTCACCCTGAACCAAGAGGCACACGTCATCAATGTAAGCAATAGCCTTGCAATCTACTGTGCCCTTAGGGTTTTGTAGGGGGTGCTTTTTCTGGGTCAAGTTCTAGTTTCTTTAATAATGGATCTAAACAAAGTACATGTAAAACAGGGCTCAGAGGGCACCCTTGCCATGCACCTTTTCCAATGTTACAGGGGGGTCCCCAGCCATCCATTAACTAAAGGTGTAACAGTAGCTTCCTGATGTAGACACTGTATCATAAGACACAAAGGAAAACCATAGTTAGTAAGTGTAAATCATAAACAATCATGGGCAACTAGATAAAATGCTTTACGATGGTCTGAAGATAATACAAAGCCCTGAATTACTTGTTTTGACCATTTCTTTTAAAAGTATGAAAATAACCTGAATGGTCCTCCCATGAATTGAACAAGCATGCGGGCAGCTTATCAGATACTCTGCAACCTGATATATCTGTGCAGCTAATATTTTAGAAATAAGCTTTATGTCTGTATTTAAATAGCAACTGGTCCTCCAATTATTTAAATAACTCTTTTCTCCTGTTTTGTATAAAAAAATAAATAGGCTTTCCTATCCCCAAAGTAGGATTCTATAAAAGAAAACTGAAAACTTGAACTGCAGTCATTCCTTCATTAATACTGGGACCACTAATTTGTAAAACTCACACATCATTTCATACTTCTCATGTGCAGTGTCATTCCACAAGGAACTAACCTTCAAGATAATTTCAGTTGCAGAAAATGCCGTGGAAAGAAGGGGTTCAATGTCCCCTGGTACATGAGGTAGTGAGAGCTCAGAAAACAAGTTCTGGTCAGAGCTACAAAGGTTGTTAATGCATTAATATGATAAAAGATTTATTGATTTCATAGAGGATAATGTATGGTCATTGATCATTAACTGGTTTATTAACCATCTCAAGGTTGCCAGGGCGACAGTGTCAAGGTTTACGTCACCATGGCAACCTTGAGATGCCTTAACAAACTGTTTGATGATCGATGTACCATACATTATATTTTATAGTGTACGATACCAATAAATAAAAAAATAAAAAAATGAAACAAGTGCTTACCGTAGCTATTTCAGTCATCGCTGCTCTGCTCTGGGTCATGCTCTCACCACCATGGCCATTTCAAGAAGGCCATTGGATTAAGTTGTGCACATGCACAGAACAATCCCGGTTGTTATACCATTGATGTGACATACAATCGATGGGTTAACAACCTAGTGACATCACATTGATGATATAACAAGGCTAGTAAAAGATGAATTTCAACATATAACAACATTCTAACATGCATTATAAAGTTTTTATGAGGAAAGACATACTGAGTTAGTAATAGCTCATTTTCAGATGTGTCCTGGGGGAAGAGGAGAAAGGAAAGATAACAGATACAAAAATGCAGAATATAAAGTTCATAGAAATGGAATAAATGTAACAAAGATAAAGAGGATAATTATAGTATATCTAAGAATAAATTGACAAAAGTAAGTTAACAAGCAATAAGTTGTGGAACTTACCAAAGAACAAAAATACAGTAGTTATCAACTTGTTATAATAAAAACTAGGGAAATGACTGATGTGGGAGAAGAGATATAAAATTAATGTGTGTCTTAGTTGTATTACTGTGATGTAAAATCTTTTGCTAGTCAAGCTACCTTCTCTTTCCACTTTCCCAAGGTTTAGAACTCTCTCCCCCTAAACATTTATTATTCCTCTTCCAAATGCTCTGTCTCCCCTCCCTGCTCCATGGCCACACCGCTACCTCCTGTGCCTGTCCTTGAGCCATAGCCATTCCCCACTCCTCAGTTTACCTTCTTCCCTCTTTCTCCATGACCACACCACTTCCTCCTGTGGCTGCCCTTGAGTCATAGCCCTTCCATGCTCCTCAATTTACCATCTTCCTCACGATCTCCTCCTCCTTGCCCCTCCACCCACATCACCAACCATTCTCCGTATCTTCTTCCTCCTCCCTCACTTGTCTGCATTTTCTCTTCATCCCCCCACATCTATGCTCCCTCCTTTAGCACTCTATCTCCTGGAGCCCTCAACCCTGAAAAGTACTATTGCTTGTATCCATGGGACCGATTCCCCGCAGTGTCCGTGTAAAATGTTTGCCTATAATTTTAACTGTCTGATGAACCTCATTCATGTTCATTTTGTACTATTTATTTTATTTCTCTGTATGATGTTTTATTGTATTAGTTATTGTTCTATGTTGTTCTTACACCTCTCTTCCCCCTTCTCCCCAGGACACATAAGGAAATGTGCTTTTTTCAGCTCAGTATGTCTTTCTGGGTGAAACTTTTGAAATAAATAAATACATACATAAATAAATAATGCAAAAGTCCCACATTTACATCACAATAATAGAAAAGAACAAAACCATAAACATCAAGGTAATGCAGTGAAAAGTGTTTTTGGTTCTGTAGGTACATATCCCCTTGAAAATGCACACAACACACACACAAGTACACACACACACACCCCCACATGGTATACAGTTAAAATTGCGCAACTACAATAGCGCGACTAATTATAGCGCGTACATAATAGCGAATGTTAAAAAGCACTTTCACAATAAGGAGCAGTAAATAATAGCACAATGCTGCTTGCGTATGTTTTGGGAATGTGACTTAGGTGGTGGTGGTAGTAGTAGGAAAAGATGCTGACTACTCCTGAAGTTAGACATATACTTACAAAATATAAATTGTACAAGTGTGATACTAGAAACTTTTGACAAAATATGTTTTCTAAATCACAGATATTAGTAATGTTGGCTACGAAATTAACAAATACTTAAGATTTCCTGATACAGAATTTTTAGGGTTATGTATAACCAAACAAGCAGCTCTCAAATGAAGGTGGTTCTCACAGAGCAGAATGTAAATGTGGCAACCAGGAATGGGATATTACTGGACTGTAATTTACTCAAATGAAAATTCAAAGTTTAAAACAAGCTTAAAACACCAACCCAAGAATGCCCTGGCATGTCAGTCTGCATACGTTGTTGCCCTCTGATCTCCTATTACTTGCATACACACTCAGGTGCATTCTGTTGTTTGTTTGTATTGTGGGGCTCGCTGCCTTAGTCTGCACTGGGATCCAGTTAAATGGCACACAGTTATTTTACACGAGTCCCAAGAACACAGGATCACAGTGTAATAGCTCTCAGCAGTTCAGTTCAGTCAGTCAGACATTCTGCCTGTTCTCCCGCTTTCACTCTCTCTCTCTCTCTCTCTCTCTCTCTATCTGGTATCTGCAATTTGCTCGCTGTCTGGCACTACATTGGCTCGCTATTGTTGTTAGGGCACTAAATTGTTGTAGCGCTAATGTAGTTACGCTCGATGATGTAGACGACATTATGATACGCGCTATATTAGTTGCGCGATATTGACAGTAATCCCACACACACATAGCTGTTACAAGAGTTGTGCACACACATAGGTTCTGGGTGTCATTAGTAAGATAGAGCAGCTACAATATTCATTTTCAATGGGGTGCTGCTTTTACACATTTTTCCAGTGTATTTACTAGAGTTAGCACAGATAAAATGCAGAATTTAATTTGTATTGGGGTCCTGCTTTTATACATTTTCACAAAGTAATTACCCAGGATAGGTCAGTTAACATGTAGTTTATAAGTTTCAGTGAGGTCCTGATTGTACCTATTGTAACACTAACAAGTCTGGGATGCTCTAAATGAGTTGGCTTCATCACAGTTTGCATGTTTTCAGTGACCAGATACTGTATCTCTCTTTGGCCAGTTCGGGGATGTGAATTGTGCTGATTGTACATTTTAGTTCCTCATGTTTGTTTTTTTTTTGGGGGCTATATTCAGCAATGTTTGGGACACTTACACATTGCCCCAAACATGTTTGAGTATAGCAAATCTAGTGAACTGTGCTAATTTGCAATAAGGAAAGGGACTTTGCAAGGGGCAGCTGGATACCTTTTTATATTGGGCCATTGCTCTGTGTAGTTATGGTTTCCAGTTCTAGGTTTGTGCACCTATTTCTGTTTCAAGCTTTTAGCCACTGACTGCCATGCCAACAACCCAGGTTCAGGAATGGACTTGGGTCAGTTGGGGACTAGCCTGTGAGGGAGAATGCACATCTGTAGGACAGGGAGAGGAATCTAGGTGGCAGCACCATGGAACAGTATGAGAAGGGAACCCACAACTGGATGCCTGAGGTATCTCCATGGAGGCCAACTACACAGATGTCTGGTACCAATAGGGGACAAAATAGGAGGAAAAGCCCTCTGGCTATAGAACAGTGATGGTGTGTCCTCTAGCAAGCACCACACCAATGACTAGGCACCTCTGATCCAAGGTCAAATGACTGGACCACCAGGAAAGGTAAGTCACAGAGAAGGTGTGTGATGGGGCTGGGAAGACTGGCCTAGACGTGGGCAAGTCAGGTTGCCAAAAGAGATAAACAGCTTTGTCACATGGCAATAGTAGGGTGACATGCCACTCATCATGGTTCTGTACTGCATACTGGTGAATGGTAAGGGACTGCCTACATGGAGGAGCAATGCTAAGAAGCAGTGCATGAACACAGTGGGGCAACATGGTACCCATCAAGGTGGTGTACTGTGTACTGGTGAAATGTGAGGTACTGCCTGCACTGTGGAGTGATGATCAGAGGCATGGTATGAACACAATAAGAGACTGCTTGCCTGGAGGAGTGATGCTGAGAAGCAATACATGAACACAGTGGGGTGACATGGCACCCATCGTGGTGGTGTAATGAGTGCTGGTGAATTATTAGGGTCTCCTTGCACTAAGGAATGATGCCCAAAGCACTGTATGAACACAGTGGGGTGACATGGCACCCATTACATGGTACCCATCAAGGTGGTGTACTGTGTGCTAGTGAAATGTGAGGTACTGTCTGCACTGTGAGTGATGCTCAGAAGCATGGTATGAACACATTAAGGGACTGCTTGCATAGAGCAGTGATGCTTAGAAGCAATTCATGAATGCAGTTTGTCGACATGGCATCCATCATGATGGTGTAATGAGTGCTGGTGAAAGGTGAGGGATTGTCTGCACCATGTAACGATGCTCAGAATTACTGTATGAACACTCTGGTATGACAAAGCACACATCATGGTGGTGTACTGCTTGCTGGTGAAACATGAGGGAATGCCTGCACTGTGGCGTGATGCTCAGAAGCACAGCATGAACACAGTGGGACGTAATGGCACCTATCCCTCTTGTATGCTGTGTGCTGGTGAAAACTAAGAGACTGCATGTACTGGAGAACAATGCTCTTAAGCAATGCATGAACACAGAGGGGTAACATGGCACCCATAACAGCTGCATACTGCATGCTGGTGAAATGTGAGGGACTGCCTGCTCTGAGGAGTGATGCTTAGAAGCACAGCATAAGCACAGTGGGGAGACATGGCACCCATTACGGTGGTGTACTGCATGCTGGTGAAAGATGAGGGAATACTTGCATAAAGGAGTAATGTCAGAATACAGAGGGGTGACATAGCACCCGTCAAGGTGGTGTACTGTGTGTTGATGAAAGGTGAGGGACTGCCTGCACTGTGGAGTGATGCGCAAAAGCACTGCATGAACACTGTGGAGCGACATAGCACCCATAACAGTGTTCTAATGTGGACTGGTGAATAGGTAGGGTTTGCCTGCACTGAGGAGGGATGTCTAGAAGCACTGCATGAACACAGTGTGGAATCATGGCACCCATGCCTGTTGCATACTGCATGCTGATGAAAAGTAAGGGACTGTCTGTACTGGGGAGCAATGCTCAGAACCAATGCATGAACACAGAGGTGTGACATGGCACCCATGCCTGTTGCATACTGCATGCTGATGAAAAGTAAGGTACTGTCTGCACTGAGGAGTGATGTTCAGAAGCACTGCATGAACACAGTGGAGTGACATGACACCCATCATGGTAGTGTACTGTGTGTTAGCGAAAGGTGAGGGACTGCATGCACAGTGGAGTAATGCTCAGAAACACAGCTTGAACACAGTTGGGCAACATGGCACTAATCATGGTGGTGTGCTGCGTGCTGTTGAAAGGTGAGAGACTGCCTACACAGAGGAGCGATGCTCAGAAGCACTGCATGAACAAAGTGGGGCATAATGGCACCCATTCCTGTTGCATACTGTGTGCCGGTGAAAGGTAATGGACTGCCTGCACTGGTGATTGATGCTCAGAAGCACTGCTTGAACACAGCAGGGTGACGTGGCACTCATATGAGCTGTGTACTGCATTCTGGTGAAAGGTGAGTGACTACTTGCCCTGTGGAGTGATACTCAGTTGGACTGCATAAACATGGGGTGGGCAAGATGCCAGTTGTCATGGTTGTGTGATGCATGCTGGTGAAAGGTAAGGGACTGCCTACACTGTGGAGTAATGCTCAAAAGCACTACATGAACATAGTGGGATGATATGGCACCCATCACAGTGGTGGACTGCATGCTGGTGAATGGTGAATAACTGCCTACACAAGGGAGTGATGCTTATAAGCACTGCATGGACACAGTGGGGCAACATGGCAGCCATCACTGTGGTGTACTGCATGCTGGTGAAAGGTGAGGGACTGCCTGCATGGGAGAATGATGTTCAGAAGCACTGAATGAACACAGTGGGGTGACATGGCACCCATCACAGTTGTGTACTGTGTGCTAATGAAAGGTGAGGGACTGCCTGCATGGAGGAGCGATGCTCAGAAGCACTGCATGGACACAGTTGGGTGACATGGCACCCATTATAGTGGTGTACTGTGCATTGGGAAAATGTCAGAAACAGCCTGCAGTGTGGGGTGATGCTCAGAAGCACTGCATGAACACAGTGGGGTGACATCACACTCATCACTGTGGTGTAATGCATGCTGGTGAAATGTGAGGGACTGCCTGCACTTTGGAGTGATGCTTAGAAGCACAGCTTGGACACAGTGGGGCATCTCGGCACCAGTCATGGTAGTGTAGTGTGTGCTGGTGGAAGGTGAGGGGGTGCCTGCTCTGTGGAGTGATACTCAGAAACACTGCATGAACACAGTGGGGGTGACATGGCACCCATTACTGTCATGTACTGCATGGTGGTGAAAGGTAAGATACTGCCTGCACTGTGGAGTGATGCTCAGAAGCACTGCATGGACACAGTGGGGCAACACGGCACCCAGCACAGTGGTGTACTGCATGCTGGTGAAAGGTAAGGGACTGCCAGCTTGGAGAAGTGATGCTCAGAAGCACTGCATGAGTACAGTGGGGTGACATGACACCCATTACAGTGGTTTACTGTTTGTTAGGAAAATGTCAGGGACTCCCTGAACTATGGAGTAATGCTCAGAAGCACTGCATGAACACAGTGGGGTGACATCGCAATCATCACAGTGGTGTGCTACATGCTGGTGAAAGGTGAGGAACTGCCTTTACTGTGGAGTGATGATCAGAAGCACTGCATGAACACAGTGTGGTGACATGGCACCCATCATGGTGGTGCACTGCATGCTGGTGAAAGATGAGGGACTGCCTGCACTCTGGAGTGAAGCTAAGAAGTACTGCATGGACACAGTGGTGCAACATGGCTCCCACTCAGTTGTGTACTATGTGTTGGTGAAAGGTCAGGGACTGTCTGCACTGAGGAGTGGGTAGTCACAGCAGCCATCCTTATTGCGTACTGTGTGCTGGTGAAAAGTAAGAGACTACCTGCACTGGGGACCGATGCTCAGAAGCACTGCATGAACACAGTTGGGCAACATGGCACCCATAACGGCTTTATACTGCATGCTGGTGAAAGGTGAGGGACTGTCTACACTGTAGAGCAATGCTAAGAAGTGCTGCATGAGCACAGTGGGGTGACATGGCACCCATCATGGTGACGTACTGCATGCTGATGAAAGGTGAGGGACTGCCTGTATAGGAGAGTGATGTTCAGAAGCACTGCATGAACCCAGAGAGATGACATGACACCCATCACAGTTGTGTACTGTGTGCTGGTGAAAGGTGAGGGACTGTTTGTGCTCATTTAGCTGTTATATGAGAAATAACACATATACTGCCTTATATAGCATTTATTTACTTATACATCTAACCCTAACTTTTATTGTATTTAGGATAAGCACTTTGACACAGTAACACACGTGCATTGCTTCATCTTCTACTACAGTATAACATTATAGCCATTTGCAAACTGACTAGAAAAAGGTTAATGTGTCAGGAAAGGGTTAACAGAGTGCCACACAATCACATACAGGCACACACACACACACACACACACACACACACATATGCACCTCTCCATTACTCTCCATGATGTGAGCAGAATTTTTGCGACCTTTGTCTTCACCTACAATCAATATCCCTTTCTTAGCCTTGTTTGTTGTACTAACTTTCACCAATTAATTTCAAAAATATGAACAATAACCAGAAAAAGCAATATAAAAAACTCAAGCTATTTACATACGTTAGTGTGTTGTTTACTACTGTCCTTTTCTAAATTCTTGCAGATTTTCTGAACTGATAACAATGCCGTACTCTGTGTTGATCTGAGGCCTTTCCCCATCATGTCTGAAATTGGAACCTCATTCATCAATCTCAATTACAGTTTATATTTAGGAAAAGCTGACTGAGTCGACATGTTTATGAGTTATGAAACTTTCTTGAAAGATAATTCCACAGAAAATAGTGCATTGAGTGAATGAACACAACAGACTGTTTCAATTAATTAGCTCATAACCTCCAATTGTACCTAGTCAATTTGGAATCTGGAGAGTTCCCTTTTTCTGCTGTCATAGCAAGACATCTGCAAGGCTCTTCCCACTGAAGCAGTAAAAAGGAGTCCCTTCCGGCAACTGACATAAATCCTAGACTAAATAACTTTGACTCAGTCATGACATTAAGCATTTCTTTGGATTTGGTGTAAAGCCTACCCTGCTCATTCTGAATTTTAGTCAATATTTTGTGCCCCACCCTTTTCTTGCATGCCTCAAGTGGGAACAAAAAGGAATATTTCCCTTATGTCCCATATTTATGTTCCTTATGAAATTTCCTAGATCTCATCAGATGAAAGTTGGACCACAACCAAAAACTGGATCCCATCCCAGCATATACACACCAGCTACTGGTAACTTTTTTGTAAAACAACAAAGTGTGCTGGCTGAATCATTAGGTAAAATCACTAGTTTCCAATATACTCTCTCCCAAGCTGCTCAAAAGAGTCTGCAATTTCTTAAAATTTATACTCTCTTACTCACATCTTGTCACACCATAATTTTCAGAATGGGTTTTCAAGTTTTCAGATGCCAGCTGATATTTGAAATACTGTCAGCTCATCCACCAATGTCAAGGTGAAACCCATGGATGGAAACTGATCTAAACATTTTAAATACAAGCCATTTATCAAGCAATTCCTAGACCAGCCCAGTAACTTTATGCCCAAGGACCTAAACATTGACAAAGTTAATAAAATAGTTTTGTCACTCTAGCTAACACTTTCAGTCAAAGTTCCACTGACCTTTCTGCTTACACTGGGGCCTTCTGCCCAATCTCTTCCCCTGCCCCTCCCATCATTGTTACCTGCCTCGGTCACCCTCTTTTTCATCTCAAAGCAGTTACTTGTGGCAAGGTTTACAGACTCCTTACACAGATCCCTATATCAAAGTCTGCCAGCTTTGATGAATTAGAGCCTAAAACACTGACAATGTATTTATTTTTATTTGTTTCACCAGGAGAAGCTCTGTTGAGCAAAACTTATTTGGAAGGAGGTCCTGGGTAGGACAGTATAAAGAGCAGTAGTACATACAGTTTTGAGAATACAATATAGATATACTATGGACACCAGAATAGTACAGGATTACATATAATGCAAAGAAAAAATGAAAACAAGCTGAACATAACAATTAGGTCACAAAAGAGGGAATTGGAGGGCATTCCACACTCAAGGTGCTGCCAGGCTGAAGGCCATTTTTTCATACTTTGAAAAGTGCCTCAGGATATTGAGCACCCTAAGTGCATATGGGCCTTTGGCCCTACTGAGGCATGAAAAGATATATCCGGGTGAGGAAGTACTTAGGGCTTTGAAGGTCCAAAGGCTGAAGTGTCCCATTTTTCCGGTACCTAGCGATGGCCAGCCTACTTCCTTGTAAAGGAGGTAGTGATGTGTGGGGACAGGGAGATCACTAACAAACCAAAGAGCTCTATGTTAGAGTACATCTAAACTACCCAAAAGTGTGGCTGTGGCCTTGCAGTATATGATGTCACTGTAGTCCAAAAGTGGTAGGAACGTGGCCTGGCCAAGGTTTTCTTGTCATCCTGATTTAGGTAGGATTTGTTGCGAAAGAAGAAACCAAGGTTCTGTAGGAGCTTCCTGCAGAGTGCATCTATATGGGCACGGAATTTAAGTTTATTGACCAACCACATACCTAAATACTTAAAAGTGCATACAGATACAATTGCTTCATGAGTGAGTTTATGGATGCCAACTACTGGGAAAGTGGTGCTTGGGTTATGAGAAAATACCATGTCTTTCATTTTGGCTGCATTTAGAAGTAGTTTGGATGCACAAAGGTTGACTTGTAGTAGGTTAAACTCATCTGGAAGGGTCTGTATAGCTATGCCTGGTCTGGGTTTGTGGTGTAGCGTACCGTATCATCCGTATAAAAAAGACATGCATGCCTGGTACAGAGGGTGTTGGTGGCTAGCTCCTGTAATCATACCTGGGGAGTCCATTCAGTTATCCGGTGTCCGTGGATGGGGAAACAGGAAGAGCTCCTCATGGCAGCTTACCCTCTTGAACCCTTGTGTGGTCTGCTGAGTGCTTCTGCTGTGTTGAGTAATCTGTTGAGAGAAAGAAAAGGTAAGCAGCCACTGGGGGTGGGGGGGGTGAAGTCTGAGGTAAAGGAGGGCTACAGGGCTCCCTGCTGAGGCACACTGCACAACAGAGAATGTAGAGCACAGTTAGGGGGCAAGTGTACAAGTTAAAACAAATACAGCTCTAGAAGAAGCAGCTATAAAGCAAAGCATAGCCATAGCATGCTAGAGCAATACCATAGGGAGGGCTAATATACTGTGACTGACAAAATAAAATAATAACACTAAATGCAAGGAACAGAGAAAACTGCACCTGTACAAGATTAACTCAAGTAATAGATGCAGGGTGTCAATAAATGAAATGCTAATATGGAAAACTGTAACTGCAATGAAATGCTAATATTAAAACTGTATCTTAAAGCAGAGGATAAAAGGAGATCAAACTGGTATGGAACATGTAACCAGATGCCTAGGAAAAAACAAAACTGGTATAGAACATGTAACCAGATGCCTAGGAAAAAAAAACAATCAGTCTCTGTCCTCCAATGCCAGGTGGGGCCATGCAGTCAGGTATAACAGTTGAAAAGGCAGTGCAAGATGGCACCACATGCCAGATACACAGGATGTTGGTAGCTGGCTCCTGTAATCATACCTGTTGAATGTATTCGGTCATCAGGTGTCAGTGGTTGGGGAAATAAGGAGGGCTCCTCATGGCAGCTTGCCCTCTCAAACCCTTGTGTGCTGCTTCAGAACTTGCCATTCAGTTCACAAGAACCTTTAACCTGCCCCTTGCAATACATTTGGTCCCTAAGATCCAGAAAATCTTGCATGTTGTTCCATTTTACAAAAAGGTGAATGCCCGAATATTGCCAACTATAGACCAAAGGCGATATTACCAGTATTCAACAAATTATTCAAAAAATTAGTTGCTTCTCAGCTGACTGAGTACCTCTCCAATCATAACCTCCCTGCACAGCATTGCTTTAGGAAAGATCATAGCACTAGTACTAGTACTGCTCTTCTGTCACTAAGTTCCTCTACCTCCACCACCACCACCACCACCATTGATAGGGGTGCGCTCACCGGTACAGTCTTCAATGACCTTACTAAGGCCCTTGATTTGGTCAACTATACACACCTCAGTAGGAAACTAAATGTCCTGGGCATCTCCTCCCTACCCTGTCATGGTTCAAATGTTACCAGTGTAGTAGGCATCAGTCAGTTAAATTTGGTTATGCTCTGTTTGACCCTGCTGCTACCACAGTTGGGGTCCACCAAGGCTCCACACTATGGCCCCTCCTTTTCTCATTACACATTAACTCAGTACAGACTAGTCTTAGGCAATGCACTCCAATCTTACTGTATTCGCTGATGACCTTGTCTTTTCACAAGCTCTCACAAGATTCTGAAATTAAATTGTCAACTATCTTATGACTTTCAATTGGTACAAGCATGGTGCCACTCAACCAGGCTTCTAATGAACACTACCATGATGCAAGCCATGTTTTTTGACTCAGCCACAATGTTAAAAATGTGCAATATTCCACTAGTAGTAGCATGTATTGAGGGATCTTGCCTTACCACAGTCTCCTCCTTTAATTAACTGGGAGCTACACTGGACATCTCACTGGATTTCTCAGCTCATATCTCTGCTGCTTTTAAGTCTGTGAACACCAGCCCAGGTCTCCCTTATAAAAAAATAAGAGACAACGTTATACCCAAAGCCCATATTGCCATTGCCTGGGGCATTCTACTCTATAGACTGACCTATGGGATGGCAGCCTACTACTCAGCCTCGAAAACTGTTCTACAAAAATGGAAGGTGGCCTATAACAACATTTGTAGGTTTACCTTGGCCACAAACAAATGCACACACCATTGCAATTTTTACAACAAACTAAGATGGCCTCATTCACCAGCCTTGTGAATTTGCCATGGGAGGCATGATATATACTATTATGACTAAGCAATTCTGCATGTCCCTTTCCATGCTAGCCATGCCTGATAGTCAGTCCTATCCACTATGGTCTGATGTCATTGATTCCTTAAACATATCCAAAACCAAGATGAAACTTGGAGAAACCTCCTTCTCCTACTCATTGGAACTCCATCCTGATCAAGGTCCATCAGTGTCCCTCCAGCCTAGCTCTCACATGAAAGTACCACACTCTTGTTAACCAGGCTTCTGTATGCAACTGTCCTTAGGCTGCTAGGAATTGGAGTCACCTTGCCTATGCTGGCTGAACACCACACCAAGGAATGTCACCTGTCACAGTATCTTGATGGTACTGTATATACACAGTACCTTATTTTGCTCAATGCCCTTAATATAATGTATTGTGTGTACATTGTGGTACTGAGGGCAAGACTGAAAACCTCAGGGAATCAAGCATTTGGGCTGGAAGGCCTGGTCATTTGGAAGTCAATCCTGTGATGACCCAGAGGGAGACCCCCCCCCTAGGTTGAGGCCCTAAAAAGGGGCATAAAGACCATCATTTTTCGCTAAACATTTGGGGAATCATTTCATGTCTGTTATATGTTTCATCCCCGCTGTGCTGTATATTTATATCTGTATGTTGTTTGTTTATTTATTTATTTATGCCTTTAGTTATTTATTATAAAATCATAATGCTGCTATGGTTAGGACTGTTTCATCTATGGTATTTTACTTATATTTTATTCTATACATTTATTTATATGTATGTTTTCTTATTGCTGCGTGTTGTAATAGTGCCCTGAGCCTCCAGAAAATTAGTTATGTTGCTGTATTGGTTCTTGTGACAAAAGATCCAGAAAAAAAGAGATGATTTGATACCTTTTACTGGACCAGCATAGATATTACAATAGAAAATAGGTGCTTGAGCTTTTGGATTACATAGAATCCTTCATCAGAAAAATAACAGTTGGTTTGGAAAAATACACTTTCTTAAAGTCCAGATCATACACAAAAAAAAAGATAACAATTTTTTAAAAATCCCATTGGCTTAAGCTTCTTTTTAAAAATTAGCATGGAACCATATAAAGACAACAAAGACAACAGAGTTCCATCAAAAGAAAGGTATGTCAAGGTCACAAAGGTTACATCAAAATTCTGAAAAAAAGTTTTACAAGTATTTCTTTTTTTTTCTCAAAATTGTCATGTGTTTATATATATATGTACATTTTGATATTATGTTTTTTAATATCTATATAGTGAAGTTTTAACAACATTATATATTGCTATACCAATATAAAGTACCAGACTCCATGCTTTTATAAAAAAATAAGTTTCCATCCTTTATGCTTTCAAAGTTAATTCTTTTAGCATTAGAAAGGCTTAGCTTTAAAAGTCAGGAAAAGGAAAAATCAAACAAATTAAATATTTTAGAATAATTTTTTCAAAAGTGTTCTTTTTTGATCTTATGATGTTGAGCAGAGTGTTGCATTTGCAGAAACACATACAGTGGCACGCCAAGATTTTATTACTATCCACAGGACTGTGACCAAGTTCAGGTTTAGTGGTGCAATCTTTGACCATTGCCACCATACAAAGAAAACATCATACTAATCAATGTTCAATCATATTGCACATTTACTAATGCATAAATAACCAATAGTGGGCATGTTCCAAAATATTTAAATGATTTCAGACCAAGAACTTAGCCCCACACCAAAAATTAGGTGGAGCAACTTTTTTGGGTACAACTAGAGGTTCCCTTCCTCTAGTATTGTAAGTCAAGGACCCCTTCTTTTTGTCTGGATAGGTCATACAGACTGAGTCTGCTTAGGATACAAATCTCTTTCGAATTAATACATGTCTATTTGTGTAGGTCATCCTTCTGGACACAGACCACACAGAGCACAGTACAATAACTAGCCAATAATCACTGTAAAATAGCAGCACAGATCATACACACAACATCCATTCACATTCAGATGCATGATCTTCCTGAAATAGAAGCCATTAAAAGGGACATCTACCCTTTTTGAATCATATTATTTTGAGTTGGAAACCTACATTTAATGATTGCTTGCCTTCTCTAAAATGTATTGATGTTGCTGGTTGTTTTATCTGCTTCCTTTCTTACTAGAACTGAAATGTATGCTAATGGTATAATTATACTCAACCTTGTTTTGTTTTAAATCCTTGAAAGGCTTTGATTCCATTCTTCCTGAACATTAGGAACATGCTAAAACAGCGCAGTCACTCATGATGCAATAGTTTCCTCTCCACTCACTGCATCATGAGTGGTTAGACTGTGGTGGGGGTGTTACTATGTCCAGAAAATATGCAGTGGGGGTTGATTGATCAAAGAATGTAAACAAACACATTTTTGGGTGGCAGCACCACCATACTGGTGTTACCACACATTTTGTGTTGTAACAAGAGTATGGTAGGCATTCTGTTTTTCACTTTTAAAAAGAAAAAGGAGTCAGAATCAAACTACCAGCTACATCAGCACACTGCATAGAATGTGAATACTCATAACATGTGTTCTTTAAACTAGGAATAGTTTGAAGCCTAAAGGGGATGGCAGTGTCCCCTTAACAAACAGAATGATTAAAAAAAAAGATACCCAAGGGGCAATCTTGTTATTCACTGGTATAGCTTTCAGCAGTCTAAGGGTGTGACAGCAAAGGCCCTGTTACCTGCTCTGTAGAGCCTAGAACTTGGCACTGTCACAGTGTCCCCTGCCAGGAAGGGCCCAAAAGGGCTGAAGGTTATGCATGGGCTGCACTACATCCAGTAGATTCACATTTAGCAGACCAAAGTCATACATATAAAAAAGAATGTATTTCTACAACTGATCACATATCTGTGTGCCCCCATGACATGAGGTCTATTTTACTGTCCCTGGCCACAGACCTGACTGTATGGCTTCAGGCTTAAGGTGTTTACCTTATAGCAGTTAAGTAAGAAAGACCCAGAGAGAAATCAGAATGTTAGTTTTTGTCACATATTCCACAGCAGCACAATGGGGGCTATGCATCAATGATGGGCTGGGTACCTGCAATAAGTGTGTACTCAGACTGCACATCTCTGCACTCCTGGACAGGTGTGTGGTAGCTGGCATGCATGAATGCTGGCCAATGCTGGTCACCTGTCAGTGATCCCATCCCACCTCCCTCTGTTGAGCACCTGTGCAGGGGTGGATTGGAGAACACAGGTGGGCATCCCATCAGATACCTGTCCTGGTCAAACAAAGAAACATAGACTTTGATGGCAGATAAGGACCGCTTGGCCCATCTAGTCTGCCCTTTTCCCTACCTACAGGATAGGCTGCAGATCCTAGTTAACCAACAGCCTATTTCTTCCTACCCCCCACAAGATTTGCCTTATGTCTGTCCCATGCATTCTTGAATTCTCCCACAGTTTTAGACCCCACAACCTCCTCAGAAAGGCTGTTCCATGCATCCACTACCCTCTCTGTGAAATAATACTTAGTCACATTGCCCCTGAACCGCCCCCTTCTATCTTTAAATTGTGTCCCTTTGTTCTTGCACGTCTCTTTTCCTGAAAGATGCTACCCTCTTGGACTTTGTTGATTCCACTGAGGTACTTAAAAGTTTCTATCATATCCCCCCTCTCCCTTCTTTCCTCAAGGGTATACATATTAAGCTCATTTAGTCTCTCCTCATATGGCCTCTCTTGCAGACCCTGTACCATTTTAGTTGCCCTCCTCTGGACTGCCTCTATCCTGTCTATGTCCTTGCGGAGATGGGGGTCTCCAGAACTGGATGCAGTACTCCAGATGGGGTCTCACCAACTGTCTGTACAGAGGATAACAACTTCCTGTTTCCTGCTGCTGATGCCTCTCCCTATGCATCCCAGTATACCCCCAGCCCTCCCTACTGCCTTCTCACATTGCTTGCTAACCTTAAGGTCATCTGATATGATTACCCCCAGGTCCCTTTCCTTTTTTGTTGTTGTTACTACCTCCCTCCCCATTGTGTATTCTTCCCCTGGGTTCTTGTTTCCCAGGTGCATTATTTTGCACTTCTTTGCATTGAATCCTAGCTGCCATACTTCTGACCATTCCTCCGACCTTACCAAGTCCCTTCTCATCCTTTCCACACCTCCTTGTGTATCAACCCTGTTGCAGATCTTTGTGTCATCTGCAAAAAGGCACACTTTTCCTTCCAGTCCCTCTGCAATGTCACTGATGAAGACATTAAAAAGGACTGGACCAAACACTGAACCCTGCGGTACCCCACTAGTAACCCTCTTTCTTCAGAGTGACTCCATTTACAATTACCTTCTGTGTCCTGTTGTGCAGTCAGTGTTTTACCCAGGCTACCACCCTGGGACCCCTCCTAGGCTGGTTAAGTTGACTTTAATCTTTTGTGTGGGACTGTGTCAAATGCCTTGCAAAGTCTAGGTAGGCCATGTCCACAGCCCCTCCCTGGTTCACTACTTTGGTCACCCAGTCAAAGAAATCTATTAGATTCTGTCTGACATGACCTTCCCACTGTGAACCCATGCTGCCTTGGGTCCCAGCCCCACTGGCCTCTAGGTACTCAACTATTCTTTCCTTCAGAAGTGACTCCATCACTTTCCCTACCACAGAGGTCAGACTGACAGGTCTGTAGCTTCCTGCCTCTGTCTTGGTCCCACTTTTGTGAAGGGGAATCACATCCACCTCCTCCAGTCCTCGGGTACCACACCATCCTCCCATGATTTATTAAAAGAGTAGCTAGTGGTTTCACTAGTTCCTCCTTAATTCTTTAGAATTCTGGGTGAATTCCATCAGGACCCATTGCTTTGTCCACCTTCAGTTTTAGGAGTTCTTGCAGAACCCTTTCTTCTGTGAAAGGACTGGGATCAACCCCCTATCAAGAGTGCTTCTGTTAATTGGATTAGGCACCTCCCCTCCTCTTTTGTGAATACTGAGCAGAAATATTCGTTCAGTATCCTGGTTTTTCACTGTCCCCTCTGCCCACCCACTGTTCATTCTATTCAGCCTCACTATCCTCCCTTTGTCTTTCTACGCTACTGATGTACCTATAAAGGTTTTATCCCCTTCTTAACTGAGTTGGCTATCTTTTCCTCTGTTTGGGCCTTGCTCTTCTGACTTCCCTCCCTGCTTCCTTCTGCCTTAACTGGTACAGCTCTCTGTCCTGCTCCTTCTGTGTTTCCTTATACTTCTGGAATGCTATCTTTTTCTTCCTGACTTTCACAGCCACCTCTTTTGAGAACCATAGTGGCTTTTTCTTTCATGTTGATTTGTTTATTTGCTTCACACAAAGGCTTGTTGCCTCTGTGATGGCAGTTTTGATGATTCCCCATTGTTGCTCCACACCTCCTTCTAGCCTGTTTGCTAGTGCTTTTCTGAGGCACTCTCTCATCTTGCCAAAGTCAGCCCTCCTAAAGTCCAGTACCCTCACTTTTGTATGACTTGACTCTGTAGCTGACTTTAACATGAACCACACTGTTTGATGGTCACTTGTTCCCAGATGGCAACCCACTTCTAGATCTGAGATCCTCTCACTGCCCCCATTTGAGAGTACAAGGTCTAAGATTGCTCCCTCACGAGTGGGTTCTGAAACTAGCTGTCTGAGGCCTGCCACCTGTAGGGCATCAAGAATGGCCCTGCTCTTGGATGTGGCTGCAGCAGATGTGCTCCAGTTAACATCTGGCATATTCAGGTCTCCCATCAACAGTATCTCCCCTTTCTCTGCCATTCTAAGAATGCCTTCTATCATATCCTTGTCCATTCCCTCCCCCTGACATGGGGGTCTGTACACAACCCTGTGCGGATTGTGGTGCCTTTCCAGTCTCCAAGGTGACCCATAGTGCCTCCTCTCCTCCCTGTTTACTCTTTTGTTCAGTTGCTTTTATCCCTTCCTTTACATAGAGAGCTACTCCTCCTCTTCTCCCTGCCTGTCTCTCCTGTAGGTTATGTACCCTGGCATGTTAACATCCCAGTCATGGTTCTCTGTGTACCATGTTTCTGTGACTGCTATGATATCCAGACATCCCTCTTCCATCAAGGCCACCAGCTCAGGGAGCTTGTTGCCCAGACTACGGGCATTGGTGCTCATTACCCTCCATTTCCTGATGGTCTTACTCCTTTTTGCCCCATCCCTGTCCTTCTTGCCTTTGTCACTTTCTCCATTTACCCCTGCCCTTCTCCCTATCGACACCTCTATGTTGGTGCTTGCCACACTTACTAGCATAATTTTTTTGGGAGGGATAGGATTTCCCTGCTCCTTTCTAGTGCCTCCCCCCTTGGCTAGTTAAATGCTTGCTAATGAAGCATTTAAACCTAACACCTAGGATCCTGGTTCCCCTCCAGGACAGATGCAGCCCATCATGCCAGTATAGGCTTGCATCACTCCAGGCGGACCCCCAGTCCCCAATGAAGCCAAATCCCTGAGCTCCACACCAGTTTTTCAACCACTGATTGAATCCCATGGTGCGGAACACCCTAGCCTCTCCTATGCCATAGATGGGCAGCACCTCCGAGAAGGTTACCGTGCGTGCTACTTGTCTAAGGCCCCTCCCCAATTCCACAAACTCTTCTAGTTCATCCCCTGTTCTGTGCACTGCAAGGACTTGTGAATGCCTGAATGGCTGTCCTCATCCCTCCCTATCTTCCCAGAGGGCTGGGGCAGCATGGTGGGGGGTGGTTGGTCCAACCTCAGCTAGCGTGTGAAATCTTTGGGGACTGGCCTTAGATATAGCAGAGTTACTGCTGCTGTGTTCTGTTCCCCCTCTCACCTGGCACTCATGCCTTCATGAATGGCATAAAGTGCAAGCATGCCCTCAGACATGACCCAAGACAGCCCTTGTGCATAGCTGCATGAACAGGCAAGAGATCCGGTGTGGAAGGGGCATGTGTCCCTTCCATGAATACTGCTGGGGGTCTGCAGGACTGCCAGTGCACAGCATTCTAACATATGGTTGCCTACACACTGTGGATTTGTGGTGTGTAGGCAATCCACACTATAATGCATAGACCCCATTATGCATATTTTACATCAGACAATTTGAAATTCCAGAAAAAAAAACAACAAATTAGCACACTTTTATTCTAAATGAATGTTTATAGCCTAAGTGTTAATGTAATATTCAGTGACTGTAATGCATGGAGGTCTTTAGAATTCACTTTCTGCATGTGTGGACAATTCTCCATCTCTTATACTCAAGTGCCATGCAATTCTTTTAATCTCTAAAACCAGGAACATAAAAAGTCATAGATCTCAAATGGATTTTCCTAACTATTATGTGTAACTAACTACTACTGGTCTGTAACCACACATATATAACTACTGCATTCTGCTTCAAGTGAAATAAAAATAGATTGGTTGATAGCAGCATTTCCTAGACTTATTCTATACTTCATGTTATTCCCACAGACTGCATAGTGAGCATGTTCAAAGACTATCCAGTGACTCTAGTGCACTCCTTTCTCCTATAATAGATAAAACCCTTGCCAATTTCCATTTCCCACTATCCTATTTACTATGAGAAAGTCAAATATACTGAGACCAGTAAGAGTAGTTGATGTTTTTTAAAAAAAAAATATATCTATGTTTTATCTTAAGATATATTGTATGTACAGTTTATTTTCTCACTACTATATTGGTCATTAGCGAACGGCTCTACTCTCTTTTCTTACGTTCCTGCAACTATGTTGCTTTGGGGGAACCCCTTCTCCACTTGGAATTATGCTCTAGTCTCTGGTATCCCAAAACTAGAAAAATTCCCAGAGTTTTACATATCGTTTTGACCAACCTCTGTGTTTAATACAGACAATAAAAAACACATCTCTTTTGGTGAAGAGATTAGGTCCATAATTTACATTGTTGATTAACCTGGATCAAACTGGATTTGTGAAGACTTGTCAAACTACGGATAGGGTAATGGGAGCTCTACATATCATCCATGCAGCATCTTCTAGTGGGGCCCTTTTCCTTATAGCTAGTATAGACAAGGAGAAGACCTTCAATCTAGTGTTGTAGCGCTGTCTCTATATCACAATGATCCAGCTCAGATTCCCTCAGGTTTTTTTGTGCTTAAAGAAGGTGCTTCTTTAACATCTTTACAAGAGGGCTGACAGCGTAGTGTGGATTCTGTTTGCCACCCGGACTGCATTCCTGGGAGAGTGCGGTGCTGAGAGTGTTTCAGCGTGTTGTCTCCCAGGGCATAAGCGGTGAACTGTGTTGACTTTTGGACTTTCGGCCCTTGACTGCTGGCCATTTCATCCATGTACTCGTGTGGTTTGCATCAGGGGAATTAAGACTCTGTGCACCTTTGCATGCCCCATTGGATTATCGATTGGGGGACAGTCGCCGGCTTCTTGGCTGCACTCTCTGGGACCCCAGAACTGGTGGGAGCAGCTTTGTGAACTTTCTGGGATTTAACCTGTATGGCTAGTTTGGCTGGGACATCTCTGCAGTAACTGGAGGTGGTGAGAGAGCCCTCAGCCTCTAAGCAGTGGGCTGCAATGTTTTATTTGCTGTGACATAAAAATTCAGCACTTTAATGTTTTAAATTGTCCTGTCTTGTAGGACTTATTGTTGAGCTGCGGACAGTGTTTTCCTACTTTCAAGAACTCTATTCCAGACTTGCTATCACTCTCCCTGTGGATGTGGTGTGGTGGGGTGTTGGTGGGGTTGAATTTGAAGTTTTGGTGTGTGTGTGTTGTGTGGATGGTATTAGGCTAGTTCTATAGTAGTGTGTGGTTGGATGAGTGAGTGCATATTTAGTTAGCTTAGCAGCATGTGATTTGGAACATTATAATCAGACAAGATGTGCTTGGGGAAGGATGAGTGCCTGGGGCATGCTAGGACTGTGTATGGGGCATCCCAGCTGAGTGATCTGCGGCCCTTTTCTGACCCCCCAGTTACCACCACTACAGCATGGCACTCTCAGGAGGTCGGAATTCAAAAGAACCGCTTTGATCGATTGTGGCAGGGCATCTTGTGCACGTCAGGAGGGGGCAGGATAGGGGTGGTTAGGTGGAGAAGGCACCCTGGGTTTCATTGGGGCCAAGGGAGAGGCCAGACATGTTTGTTGCCCATCCCCAGGGCTCCCACCAGACTGAGTGGGCAGGCAGCCAGAGGGGTTGCTCTGTCCACCAATTTTCTGCAGGCAGTGCTGTGCAATGCCAGATCGATTAGAAACAAGACCACAGTTATAGCGGACTTGGTTTCATCAGTCACACTGGCTTGCATCACAGAGACCTGGGTGGGTGATGATGCTGGTCTGCTTTTTTGAGGCCGCTGTCCCCCCAGGTACTCTGTTGTGCACTGCCCCAGAGTGGAATGTAGGGGTGAGGGAGTAGCCATCTGTTTTAGATCCGAGCTGGGATTCACCATGCACCCAGTGAGAAGACTGGGTTCCTTTGGATATGTGGCTGTTCGTGGGGGTCCAGGTGCAGGCTGTAGAATCCTGCTAATTTACCACCCCCATGGGCTGCGGGAGATTTTCTACAGGAGGTAGCCGACTTCATCGTTGGTGAAACATTGGAGGCCCCCAGATGTTTAACTCTGGGGAGACTTCAATGTTTGGACCAAAGATGAATCATCTAGGCTTGGTTATACTTCCTCCAGACTACGTCATCTCTGGGCCTGTCGCAGGAAATTTCCTCCTTGACCCATCAGGGCAGTTACATGTTGGACCTGGTCTTCTCACTGGGGCTTGAGATTAAGAACCTCAAGACTGATCAGGTCACTTGGTCTGATCATTGCATGGTGGAGTTCTCATTTGGGGCACCCCCGAGAGCCCTCCCCCTGCTAAGATGGTAAGCTACAACCCTTTGAGGGGTGTGATCCCTGAGGGTCTTCTGGCAGTGGCTGAAATATCTAGTGTGGGCATTGAATAGGATGGGGTTATGTGCGCTGCAGTCGCTCCTGTAGTAAGGTTTTGTCTGGGGCACTCTACTCCCTTGCACCAGTCCCTGTAGGACCCAAATCTTCTCACTTGAGGTCTCCATGGTTTGATGGAGAGCTCAAGGCAATGAAGATTTTGGGTCAGAAGTGGGAGCACTGCTGGTGGAAGATGGGTCTGGAGGTGGACCAGCTGGCTGAGCATGCTCACTGTAGTGAGTACCAGGGGGCAATGAACTGTAAGAAGGCAGAGTTCCTGTCCAGGGAGATTACTGCTAGGAAGAATCGACCAACTGTGCTCTTTTAGACTGTAGACAGGCTGTTAAATCCAGCCTGTCTCCAGCCCCAAAAAGCCTTTTTGAATACTTTATGTATAGAGTTTGCTCAGTTTTTCTCGGAGAGAGTGTCCACGATCAGACAAGGTATTTCACCAGTGAGACAATATTTGGCCGACAGTGATCACCTCAGATGCCCGGAGAGCCCTCCCCCTGGTTGGGGCAAGTTTAGATCAGTGGAAGTGGCTGAGGTCATTGGGATTGCTTCCAAGCTGAGGCACACATATTGTGAACTGGACCCGGTGCTGACACGTTTCTTGATGGAATGTGTCGACTCCATTGGCCAGGTGTTTGCCTTGATTGTCCAGCGATCCCTCTCTGAGGGGGTCTTTCCTGATGCCTTGAAGGAGGCATTGGTGATCCCCTTATGAAGAAACCATTGTTGGACCCTGATGTCATGGCAAATTACCATCCTATCTCCGACCTTCCATGCCTGGGTAAGGTTGTCGAGAATATTGTGGCGCTTCAGCTTGAGGAGTACCTCATGACCTTTGATCTTTATGAGCCTCTGCAGTTGGGGTTTCAGGCAAGGAACAGCATGGAAACTGCGTTAGTTCAGGTGCACAATGACCTTCTCAAGGTGAGAGATCGATGGGAGGGGACTATTCTCGTTCTCCTCTATCTCTCCTCAGCTTTTGACATGGTGGACCATTGCATGTTACTTGACCACCTGAGGGAATTTTGTGGATTCACTGGCACAGTCATTTGCTAGTTTGAGTCCTTTCTCCCAAACAGGAAGCAAAGGGTAGTGATGGGGAATTTCTCCTCCTCCTCCTCTAGTCTCCTGTCTTGTGGATTACCTCAGGGTTTGGTCTTGTAGCAAATGTTGTTCACCATGTACATGCTACCCCTGGCTCATTATCAAATACAGCTTGGGTTTTCATTGCTATGCCGATGATATCCAGTTGTACCTTTCCTTTGCATCAGGGACATCCAATGCAGTGGACATGCTAAACAGCTGCCTTGCTGAAATCAATGACTGGATGGCCTCCAACTAGTTGCAACTGAACCCTGGAGACCCAGTCTCTGCAAGGACATAGACAGGATGGAGGCAATCCAGAGGAGGTCAACTAAAATGGTGCAGGGTCTGCACCAGAAGACATATGAAGAGAGACTTAAGGAGCTTAATATGTATAACCTGGAGGAAAGGAGGGACAGGGGAACATGATAGAAACTTTCAAGTACCTCAAGGGAATCAACAAAGTCCAAGAGGGTAGCATCTTTCAGAAAAAGAGATGTGCAAGAACAAGGGGGCACAATTTGAAGATAGAAGGGGGATGGCTCAGAGGTAATGTGAGGAAGTATTTTTTTATGGAGAGGGTTGTGGATGCGTGGAACAGCTGTCCTGTGGAGGTTGTGGATCAAAAACAGTGGGGGAATTCAAGAATGCATGGGACAGACATAAGGCAATTCTAGGGGTTGGGGTAGGAGGGAGTAGGCTGTTGGTTAATTAGGATCTGCAGCTTATCCATTAGGTAGGGAAATGGGCAGACTGGGTGGACCAAATGGTCCTTATCTGCCATCAAATCCTATGTTTCTATGTAACCCCAATAAGATGGAGGTACTGGTAGTAGATTCGAACAGAGGGCAAGTTAGTATGGCCTCGGGTGCAGAGACAAAACTTGTCTTGGGTTCTGTACCTTTGAAGGCCTCCTCCAGGATGCATAACCTGGGTGTTGTTCTGGACAGTGATTTGACACTTGAGGCCCAGGCATTGACTGTGGTCCATATCAGTTTCTACCATTTGAGGAATATCACCAGGATTAGGGACCTGGTTCCATCCCTGGACCTCCCTACTTTACTGCATGCCGTTGTGATGTCGAGGCTTGATAACTGTAATGTGTTGTACCTTGGGATCTCAGGAGGTGCCCTCTGCCAGCTTCAGCCAGTGCAGAATGCAGCTGCCAGGTTGCTGACGGGGCAGTCTACGTATTTCCCTGTCACCCCAGTGCTGCGTGAACTGCGCTGGTTGTTGGTCAGGTGGAGGATCCTCTTTATGGTGGGCTTGCTCACCTTAAAGGCCCTACATGGCCTGGGTCCTGGTTACCTAGCAGACCTTCTCATGCCTGCTACCTCAGTCTGCTCCCTCCGTTCCTCCTGGAGTGGCCTCCTTGCGATTTCCAGGATGAGGTTAAAAACTGCCGGCAACAGAGCCTTTAATGTCGCCAGCCCCGTCCTGTGGAATTTGCTCCCTCCATCAATAAGGGAGGTCCCTTTGGTGGAGGTATTTAAGGCACACCTCAAGGCCCTCCTGTTTGTGTAGGCTTTTCCTGACCCAGCTTTGTAAATACTGCCTCTTCTGACCTTACACTACTTGTCCTCGATTTTCTTTCTTTATTTATTTAATTTTATTGACTTAGTATGGTAGTTTTATGATTATCTTACTTGTTAATGTTGTTTTGTGCTGGTTTTTATGTACGGCACCTAGAGCCTCCGGGATTGGGCATCTTTTAAATAAAATTTGCCTTGCCTTGCTTTGATCTATGGAATAGTTTCTATTCTAGAACTAGTGCTTGAGTGTGAAAACAGGCATCTATCCAGAAAGTCTGAGTTGCATCTAGGACCCCATCAACGGTATCTGGATCCTTTGGCTCAATGTCTATTCCAAGCATCTGATCTCTCTCTGGTATTCAATTTGGAGACAAAAAAAAAAAAATAACTTATCCCTTTGTACACATAATTTTCTAGTTTATTTGAATGAATTGAATGAATGAAGTTCCTTTGCATATGGATAAACTGACATATTTTGGGACATTATCTTGCTACAAAGTTAACCAGAGTAAGAATGAGGTATTGATGCTTCAGTATGGTTACATGATCACTATCCAAATCACTGACCTCAGACAGAAACTAAATATTTTAAATTAAACTGTATACTTGGTTGAAGCTTATCTGGTTCCTAAATTGTTATCCTTTGTCCACTCAATTATTAGTTGACATAAATCAGTAGCAACCTCTGCAATTGGGATCTGATCATAGAGTGGAAACCATCTGAGAATTGAGAGGGGGATCGGATCCAGTGGAATAGAATGACTGTTAGGTACCTACTGTATAGTTTGGTAAGTCACCATGGATATAATTTTTCACCCTACACCTTCCCCATAATCCAGGGGCTTGGGCCTCCCAAACTTGGAGGTATATTGCAATGCCATTGGTCTTCTGTCAATATGTTCCTGGATGGGCAGAATGCCACATCCACATTGAGTGGATATTGAACTAGACCTGAAAATTCCCAATTCACAAGTGGCTTTTTCATTCAGACTTTTGCTTTGAACTTTCTTGTTTCATCAACCCATTTTTACGGACAGTGGAGGTAGTGTGGTATGGAAAAGTATGTCATTTTAAACTTCATGTTGATCTTCCCTTCTTGTTACCCTTGTCTCTGTACACTGGATTCCTCTCAAATCAGTTGAATGGAAACCATCAATACTGAAAAATGTTGGGCCTGATTTATCCATCTCAATTTTTTCAGTAACTAGTTCCTCTCATTTCAAAAGTTACAAGATACGTTTTCCATCCCATTAACTAATCAGTATTGTGCTTACTTGACAGGATTGCACTTCCAATCACTGTCCATGGGGGTGTTATCAGCTTGTTAAGGGAGTCACAATAGAGCCTATACTTCACATGTTTTTTTATTCTTGCCTACAGCCTGCTTGGAATGGAATTTTTTCCCCAAACCTGCAGGGGACATGTGTCATATCCTATGACAGTACCTTTGATTGGTCTGGTGAAAAAATATTAAATGGTTCCAGAGCTATAAGGCTTTAAAGTGGTCTGTTTCCATTCTGAGCATGGGCAGTAAGGTTCTTGAGATAATGTTTTAGAGTGAAATGAAAAATTGGATGTTGCGGGACCCTTTTTTGGTTTCTCAGCACTTGCTTGGAACAGCACCAAACATTTTTCTTTGTGCTGTGAGAACCATCTTGTTGCTTTTCTCCATGAACTAACATGGAAAATACATAAAAATGCTGGCATTTAAAACAAGCAAACACCAGAACCCTGCTAAATGGACCCCATTTAGCTAGATTCTGATTTTTTTTTTTACAGTAAGGACCAGAAATATCGTATCCGGGCACCCAAAATCCCAGGTGCCAGCTCAGTGAGAGGAGCTGTTCTGTCACATTCTCTGTCTGAGAACAGCATGAATTTCTTGACTTCTGCAGCCACAGCTGGAACTTATGCTGTGGGCTTCAGCGAGAGAAGGGAGCCACTGTTTCCCTGATGTCTAGTGACCCCCCCCTTTCCGGTCCCTTTCTGTATATAATGTTGCCCTGGTGTCAAGTGGCATCCCTACCTTCCTATTACCATCCTTGTAATTAATTTATCTTTCTCTGGTGTCTAGTGGCACCCCCCACATTCTGATCGCTGGTCCCATAATTTTTTCCCAGTGTCTAGCTGAATTAGTATAGCCACACAAATCATTCTGGATCTGGAATCTAGTACACACAACATACCTAAATCTAAAAAACAGAAATGGACTGTTCCTCATAGAAGCAATTACAAAGGTCATATTGTTTTCCTATACATGCAGCCAAGATTTTAATTAGAATCTTCTGCAGCTAAATACTTTCAAATATTTTCTGACATGTGTTCAGTGTTCAGAAAGACAAAATAATTTTTGTAAGCAAAAAAAAAAAGTGCTTCCCCCTTCCCTTGATAGGTTTCAGGTGAAAAACTGCAATTTATTTGAGCCAGAAATTATGTTTCAAATCAGTCGCATTCCAGTCCTACTCTTCAGCCTTATTCAACAGCAACCAGAAATGACACAACAAATATTCATAACAGTTCTACATTCCTGTAATTTATCTAGCTTCATAAGCAGCATTTGTTGTCGTCTGGTAACTGCCACTGTGTTGTTCATTTGTGTGTCTTATTGCCTTTATTTATTCATTCACTGTTTAATTGTCTGTTGGTGTCCTTATACAGTTATATGGTATTTTGCTGTGGGATGTTTTTGAAAACAGGCAGTCATCTGTCCAATGTACTTATACCAGTGATCAATTTTAAACTGCACAAATCAATTAAAATGCTATTGCTGGGGGAGGGGGGGATCCAACAGCCAAGGAGGGAAGACATGTTTCCACATGACTCCAACACAGACCTGTTAAATCTACCTTAACTGGCTCAATAAACTGTTATTTTATTAAGAAAATTACCTCAATAACTAACAGAGAACACAGGCAGTTCCATTTTAAGACGTTGGGTGTTCCAGAACAATGGGGAACCCAAGAAAAGGAGAAAGTGAGAGTGATGACAAGAAAGGACAGCAAGCTGTGACTGCTACAGCATCTACAACAACACTGGCAGGGACAAATGAGGCTGAAATCACATTGCATGATGTTCTGCAAGGCACGAAAGCACTCCACTTGAGGGTAGCCACTCTTGAGAAGAAAATAAGGGCCTTTCAGACTGTAGTGTCTAATTGTGAGAAACAATGCTGTACAGTGGCTGCTGCAGAAGTGAAACAGGCAGCAAAAGCAGTGCTGTGGGCTGCCACCTTGACCGTGAGTGTCATCAAAGAGAACTGGATGCTCTGGTATCAGCTGGAGGCCCTGGAGAATTTCACTCAAGTCCCAACTTCCATGTTTTGTTGCTTTCAGAGGCATTGGAAGGAGAGAATCCTAAAGACTATGCATTGACCTCTGCTGAAGGAAATACTGTACTTGTACTGAGCGCCTGTGGTGTCATGCATTGCAACCTATAGTATCATCCCCAAGAAAATGGCCAAACAATGACTCTCCATGAACACTCCTAATAATTTCAGTGGAGGCTCAGTATTGAGACAGAATATTAGATGTGGTAAGGAAGAAGGGACCCACTGGACTGGAGGATGACACAAGAATCTTGATTTACCTGGACATCAGTTTTGCAAACCACAGCTGCAAGAAATCTGTCTACAAATTGTGAGCTACACTGAAATCCCTGGGAGTAACATACTCACTGCAGTATCCTGCCAAGATAAGAATAGTTTATTCCGAGAAAGTATACCTCTTTGGGGACACTCACAATGGCCACAATTCATGAATGAGTGGGTATCATGCACAAAACACGTGTAACCCACCTGTGTGGCTCCACATCTGTGAACAGATATGCACTGGCCAGTATTCACTACCACCGGCCACTTGTCTGTGGCCCCACCACCCCAGCATGCAGGTTTGTGGGAAATGGATGGGTGTGGAGCTATGGACCTGGGCAGGCATCCAATAGGAAGCCCAGCTCGAGTCCCATAGTGAATCTTCTTCTACACGAAGGCAGGGGGTCCTGGACAGTACACACCATCCAGTGTTACTCCAGTCAGTGTTTGCTCAAGTGGCCACCCTCAGCTCACCCAAGCAGCCTATTTGGCTAATCCTGACTCATGGAACTAATAATTCAGTTATGTCATGCGTATTTGATATTGCCCTCAAGTGACGAAAACACTGGTTTGTATTTGCATGTACCCTAATGTAATATGCAAGCAATAAGACGACGGTGGAGTTACCATGTTACGCCTTGTCTGCAGCAGGCACGCAGGCGCTTTGCCTGAAAGTGCTCTATGCACCTGGGCGTGTTTTATCAGAGATAACCTACACCGGAGTGTCTTATTGGCGCTTATAAAATGGGTCCCCCATAAAAAACTTTACAGTGAAAATTTAGTTAATAAATGAAAGAAGTCTGATAACTGTTAAAAAATTAGGTTAAGACAAGTGGAAAAAAAATAGTCCCAGCATTTGAAGTGCAGAACATATGTAAAATCACAGACACACACACAGACACACACTGTTTGTATTTTTTGCCCCTGCCACACTTCATTTTTTTTTATGTTTTGTTTCTAGTTTTGTTTTATTTGTTTTCCATGTTCTCGTTTTGTCTAGTAGCTGTCAGTAGCCGGAGTGGCCAGCACAACTGGTAGTGAGAGCGAGTGTGTGTGCGCCTATCATGATTTTCCATTTTAGTACCACGCTTCTCCGCCACTCACACATATAGATTTCATTGTATTTTGCCTGGCTGGGTTTTCTTGAATTTTGTTTTGCCAGGCTGTAAAATTACACACTGCTTTTTCTGTGCTTACAGTATTTACTTGTCTCCAGTTGGATCGGGCGTGAGTATGTCCGTTAGCGGCTTCCATACAAGCGGTTTTATTTGCATTGCGTTTTTCTGAAAGAGACGGCAGTCAGAGTTGTGCCCAAGTGTGTGCAGTTAAATGAATATTTCCAATACTTGTGGCGAGAAGACTTCTGGAGGCGCGAGTGTCAATTTTAATTTAAAATGAATTTTTCGAGCCGTGTGAGCTCAGTGAACTACAACGGCTTATCTTGAAGTGGGGATTACAGCGCTCTTTGTTGGTTTGAATTTCAGTACTACAGGTCAGACTTTGCTTTTAATGTTTTAGTTGGGTTCACTTGTACATGGTTTGAGGAGTTGAGGTCGGCCAGGGCAGTACATGCCCTGTGCAGTGTTTGCTCGCTTGTGAAAGCAGTTTGAAGCTATCACAGGTTACTGATATTTTCATGTTGTGAGGTCAGCCAGGGAAGAAAAGTGCCGGTTGGCATAGATATCGGCTGATAAGGACACGGGTGAAAGGTCCTTTCAGCCAATCAGTTTGAACCATTATATTGACCCATTTTATAATGTGTATTAATCAAACGTATGTTGTGCCTGTATCAACTGTGGCAAACTTTGTGAAATGTTTTGTTGTAAAGCTAATAAAAAAACACAAAAACAAAAAGAGCTATTGCAGCTTCATGCCATTTTGACATTTTTAGTTAATGATCAGTAGGGTGTTCAATGTCAAACCCCTAACTTTTGCACATTAATATATTTGGTACTGTTTGACGAAATCAGCTGAAATGTTGCACGTGTTGTTTAGGAGGCAAGGTCTTGATCTGTAGAAAGTTTTATGATGGCAGCTTGTGCAGTTTCTGAGGTCTGCATATGTCATTTTTCTGTAGATGGCTAATTTGTTTCTTGTACTTAACTGGCTAGATATACAAACTTGTGCCCAAGGAGTGCGCAAGTATGGCGCATCACAGTGTAGATGCACCATATGGTAACAGATGCCATATTCAGAAGATGTGCCACTGAAATGTACCGGTGCACCCAGGCTGAATAGAGCAAGGATGCACCATGGGGCGCAACCACAGGTGCACCGGTGAAACCATGAATGCGTGGGACCAGGCCAGAACACACAAACCAGTGGACAGAGCAAGGGCAACAGGCCACAGGGACACACAGGCAAGGAAGCACAAGGGCATGGGGGCACAGTACCCCACCAGCACAGCACAGGATAGTATAGAGGCACACAGTCCCGGAGGCAACACAGGGCACCATGGGATGGTGCACAGAGTACCCCTGCCCACCAACCATGGCACAAGCAGCAGGCCAACACAACAGCACCACTGGCATGCCAACGGCAGAGCTACGCAAGAGAAACCTATGAGACAGTGATGCAGGGTGATGTGGCCATGGTGCCAGAAGAAAACACAAACATAGAGGTCCATGGTCCAGGGGCTAGGGAGGCACAGGCCACCCAGGGGCACACAGTCTGCCACTTGGAGTGGGGATGGACACAGCACTGTGGGCACACCTGAGATGGGTAGCACTACAGGCGAAGAGAAGGGCAGGCTGACAAGGGCACAAGGTCCATGGGCAGTCACAGGCCACTGTGAGACACATGACACAGGGCCACACACAGGACAGGGACATGGGGCACATGCCTGGTGTACACATGTGCAGTGGCCCAAGGGGACAGTGGCGGGACACCAGGGACATGGCCGAGCACTACACAACAGACACCTGTAGCATGGCTCCACACACCAGTTCCAAAGGAAACACAGACACAGTGATGTAGCAATAAAAATGCTTTAATAAAACAGCAAGGAATGGTGGGCCAACATGGCAACTATATACAGTGCACAAAAGGTACAGGGGAGGGTCATGGAATGCAGGGGATAGGGTCCAGGGGCTATACAGTGGGATGTGGAGATGGGCAGGGCAACAGTGGAAGGTCAGGACAAACAGGGGCTTTGTACAGGGACATGTGGCTAATTCTGGCCATGGCCTACCATCAACAGCTGGTGCACATCCCACCATATTGTCACCGTGTCCCTCAGGAACCACACCATCAGTCTTGCCAGGCATCACTGCTGCACCAGCAGACTTCCTAGGGCCTGCACCACATGTCCATTCCCCCTCCTTGGCCATATCCTGAGAACACCTAGGAGAAGGGACAGAACAGGCAATGAGCGACATGCCAAACAGATCCCCAGCCCACCCATAGTGTGCACCAGACAGCGGAGGCACACACCAGCAGACGGACTACAACGGTATCGTGCATGTAGGACCGCACCAGCCATCCACACAGCACACCACACTGGTGCAGACAGGCACACAGGACCATGCAGTGGATGCATCGGCTCACAGGCAAGGCATACAATGCAGACCACAGGCACCCATGGCTGCACACATGGTGGATGCCGCATACACACCCCCCCTGGGTGGCACAGTGGACAATGGCACAGTGCAAGCACATGCAACGCAACACCGGCACACCCACCGGACAGTGCGCCCACCACAGCAGTGTCAACACATGGCTGTGGTGACCATGTCTGGACCCTGCAGCCAACAGATACACAGTAATGTAATGTGAACATGCCTACCTTGCTGCCGCCATTTTGCCGGCCCAGCTGCAGTCCCCCTACTGTGCCCTTGCACTGCGGCTACTCTGGCCCTCCTGCAATCCTCTGGTCCTGTGGAAGGAAATGAGAGAGGTAGACATGAGTGAACAGGCACACACAGACAGTCCCCCCAACACACAGCCTACATGGTGCAGGGCAGGACAATGGCTTCCCCATAGCCCTGGTGCCTGCATGACTGCAACACGGCAGTGTGAGTGGCAGCCATGCAGGACACACAGTGACCACCAGGGCCATGTTGACCCCCGGCAGTGGCATATGCTGCCCAACTGTACATCCACAACAGTTATGCCCTGTGCATGTATGACACATGTGCATACTAACCTGGCTGTGGCTCTGCCCCACACTGCATGCGTGCCTGCAGCCGTGACAGCCTCTCAGGGTCCCGGCAGTGCAGGTCACCATACCAGTGCTTGCACTGCTCCACTGTGCACCTCACACCTGTGCACTGCTCCAAGTCCATTGCCACATGGTCCCACACCACACTACAGGGCTGCTGCAGTGGGACCTGCCCAAACATCTGGGGCACGAATGGATGGACAAGTGCAATGAGGTTGCACATTTCCACCTCTGTCCTATTAAGTGCTCTCCTGGTAGCAGCGTTGTGCACCATGGCTACAGTACCCTATGACTGTCAGAGGCATTATGGCCTACGCAGCACGCATGTGTTGTGCAAGCATGCACTGCACAATAGCATACTGTTGTATGCATCTGTGCAGCATATGGATGCATGATTGGCATATGCTGTGAGGGTGTATCATGCAGCACAGAACATGCACACAACGTAATGGCCTGGTGGGTGCCTGGGGTCATGTCTATGACCCTGATTGCACAGAGCATGACCCCATTCAGTGATGCACACATTCCTGGCATGCATGGCATGTGGCATAGTGCATCATGGACATCTGCACTATAGATCAGTGCACCGTGATGTGCGTGCATTCACGATAGGTGCACAGTACCACATGTGCACTGGGGCTCATTGTGCAATGCAGATGGTCAAGCAATAGACTATTGCAACAGTGTGCACACATGCACACTGCAGGCCTGCACACCATGCATGCATGGTAATTGTGCCTCATAATTGCTCTGGTGCAACCTGAATGAGAATGGCACATAATCACAATATCCAGTTGCCATATGCAAATCACCTCATTAGGCTATGTGTAGTGCAACAGGGCACATTAGCAGCTCATTACCATTGCACACAAGCTCATTTGCATGTGTTGCACTTGAAAAGCGCCACACTGGCGCACAGGCCACAGACCAGTATTGCAGCCAAATTGGTAAGGGGACCATAATGCTGGCCATGTGAGGCCCATGTCTACAGTGCGGCAGAGCAACCTTCTATGCCATGCTGCGCTGATATCCTATTCTGTCATTGTCAGCAGGTAGCAGTATGTCTAAGACTGAGGGAGAAGATGAGCATGGGCCTGCACTTCAATATCACAAAGATGGAGCAGCAGGCCCTGTTTGAGGCCTACCTCAACAGGGATGCTCTGCTGAGTGGTGCCATGGACATGACACAGGACAGGTCAGCCGGGTAGGAGGCAGTGGCCACCTACATGAATGCCCATGGCAGGCACCAGCAGAGTGCCCAGAAGTGCTGGAAAAAGGTGGGAACTGACAAATGCAGGATAAAGGAGAAGGTGGCAGCGATCAGGGTGTCCCGCACCATGACGGGTGGCAGACCACCCACCACTAGGGCAATGATGGTGACTGAGGAGCTGGTGGAAGCTACCATCAACCATGCAGCCATTGCGGATGATCCCGGCGTTGGGTTTCAGATGGGAGGCAGCCCCTCACAGCATGGTGAGTCAACACACCATGCATGGGGGGGTACTGGAGCAGTCACATGCTGGTGGTCCTGCCATCATACCACATGGGCCATGCAGGTGAGGTGTGCAGCTCGGCATGGCGCACTGGTGGATGAAGGCCCTGGCAGCGTGCACCCTTGTGTGCAGGACCTGCCTGCCTGCATGAGTGCTACACACATGCTGACCCTGTGTTTCTATTTTACAGCACTGTCATGGCTCCATGGAGAGGCACCAGTGGAGGAGGATGCCACCGTGGGACTAGAAGTGGAGAAGCCATCAACATCCATGGCCATCTGGCACAGGGACTGACCATGCCAGAACAGTGAGGGGCTGCTGGATGTCCTGGGACTGGAGTCAGAAGATGCACTGGCCCAGCTGCTGATGAGCGAGAGCCTGCCTGTGCTGTGTGCACAGGCACACAGCTGAGTGGTGTGTCTGACTCCGATGATGAGATGATGCTGATCCTGGACAAAGTCGGGCATGCGGTGCCTGGCAGTGCCAAGGGAGGGTCACTGGCACATTTGGGGTCCAGTGGTTCACCGGTGGCTGCGCAGCTGCCCCCTGTCCCTGCCAACACTGTGGTATGTGGTGCCACTGCTGTGCTTGGTGAGGGTGGGGGTGCATTTGCAGTTGCAGCTGCACTGGCCACAGACCAGCTGACAGAGGGACAGCAGCAGCAGGATGCAGGCTGCAGGGACCACGGGGCAGCATGCCACAGGGGCCACTTCTGGTGCACCTGTATCCACATGACCCCCTGTGCGTCCCCCTGTGCAACGTCCACCAGAGCGGGGCATTGACCAGCATGCTGCGGCACCCCCAGCAGGTAGTGTCTGCCCCAGGATGTGCAGGATGCCAACAGACTGGCTGAGCACAACCAACTACTGTGGGCATCCGTAGACAACCAGGCACTGCTTGCCATTGAGATCCATGCACTGTGGGCTGAGGTGCATCAGCTGGCCGAGCATCAAGACAGTGGTCATGCGCAGCTCATCAATGAGCTCTGCCAGCTGCAGGAGGCCACGACTGCATCTCTGGACCACATGACCGGTACCATTGCAACTGACTTTGCATCGCTGGCAACCACTGGGCATTGCTGTGTGCATAGGACCCCCCACAGTGCAATGTCAAATCCACAGTCCTGGTGTCTGGTGACCCCTGCATGGCAGGAGCTGGGCTCCAATGTGGCCATCCCCAACCCCCCAGCATGGCCCTGTTCAGCCGGTTCTACACCCCAGTGAGGACACAGTCACATTCTCAGGCCTCCACCCCTGCAAGTGTGTTGGACACTCCCCCGGTGGCTGTTGCACAGCCCATGGCTGCTGAACGGCCTGGGCGTGGCCACCCACGTGACAATGGCAGCCATGGCACCATGTGGTAGGCCTGCTGGGTGTGCTGCCTTGTTCTGCTGTCCACTGTTGCTGCATAGTGCACACAGGTGTGGTGTTGCCCTGTGCATGTTGTGGATACCCTCTGTGTGTGGTGTCTGGGCTGCAGGGCCTTGTGGTGTGGGTGTGATGAGTGCAGATCCATGCGGTGTCATGCATTTGATCCATGCCATGCCATGTCCCATAGCCTGTGTGTGTGTGTTTGTGTGTGTGTGTGTGTGTGTGTGTGTGTGCCCATGCTTGTGCTGTGTGCATCTGTGTGGCTCTACATCCTCCATGCATCATGTGTGTGCTCATGTCACTGCATGCCTCCTTATATGCATGTCCAGCCCTGTGGGTGGGGTGGTGGTCCGTGCTGGCCCTGCATACATGTAATTACACTTACCTCAGGTCTCCATAATGCTCCTGTGTGATGGTGGCCCTGTGCCTCCTGACATCCGCCGCAAGCCTGGGTTCCCACCTCCCCGTGGGTGGCTGCACACCCCCTTCTGGCACATCGTCCCCATCTTCCCCACTGCTGTCACCCTCATCCACTTGGACAGCTATCCCACAGTCTATGGCCATGTTGTGCAGCATGATGCAGGCCAGGAATAGGCCACAGGCTTTTGGTGGGTTATACTGTAGGGCACCACCTGATCTGTCTAGGCAATGGAAATGCGTCTTGAGCATGCTAAAGACATGCTTGATGACACTGCATGTGGCAGTGTGTGCCTCGTTGAATCGCTCCTCCATGGGTGAGGGCGGGCGCTGGTAGGGGGTGAGAAACCAGGGCTGCAGTGAAAATGCACTGTCACCTGTGTGGGGAACAGATATGGTTATTGCTGTGCTGTGCTTGTGCTCCACCCTCATCCCTGCGCCCTCTGGCTCCTGCCCCCCTCACCTGTGTCGTCGCCTTCCTCCCCTGGCATTGCTGCACCCATATCCATCCCTGTGCCTTGCTCACCTAACAGGTGTCCTGTGGGGATGTCCCTACACTCAAATCTCTGGCATAGGATTGAATTGTACCAGATGTAGGCGTCATGTGCACTTCTGGGATGTGTGGCGCAGACACTGGTTATGTGACCTGCTGTCATCCTCCAAGTGCCATTCCCAATAATGTTTCTCTGGTTTCTAGTGGCACCCCCACTATCTTATTACCATCCCCATTATTTTTTTCTTTCCCTGCTGTCTAGTGGTTCCCCCACCCTCCAACTTCCATCCCTATCTAAAATGATGAAAAGGGTCCCTCACTGTTTTCTTTTTGTAAACCTATAAAAAAGAAAATGGTCCCTCTCCAATCAGCACCCCCATCTTCCACTCAGCACCCAGCACACCTCCACACACTCTCATTTGCCTGAACAGGTCACAGATGAAGATTCACTCTTCTATTGAAGACACGTCTTGCTGCTGAAACCAATGACGGCAATATGAGAAACTAAGGTAAGTGCAGTTCAATGTATTTCAGCAGGATTTTCATTGTTGATAGATAACTTAAGCATTTTTGCATATTGTGATCCCAAATTTTCATTATGGCCTTTTGGGGTTTCCACCTCATGAACAGTGGTGGTGGAATTCTGCAAATGCTGCCTGAAAGGCAATTGGGTGATTTAGCAGTCGCTCTGCAAAATCACCTTTCTGATAGGATTGAAAATCTGCACTGGCCTTGTTCATAAGATGGGGTCATAATAAAGCTGTGTTGAAAATTTGGGGTCAAAATATGTAAAAATGACAACCTTATGCGCATGCGTTGACATTTTATTATGCTTGCTCGTAACATCGGTAATTTTAAATATGTTCACCCCAAATTTTCAACATAGCCATTTTTTACATCACCTTATGAACATGACAGCTGTCATTTTTTCAGATCAGGGTCAAAATGTGTTTTCTCACCTGTGGTGTGCAATGATGTTTTGGTGGTGTGGAATGATGTTTTGGCAGGGATTTGAAAATTTCAGCATGGCGTTCATGCAGTGGGGTAATAACTAGGCTATACTGACAATTTGGTTGCTGTTTTGGCTGGACCATGCACTTCCATGGCAACATACATATATGCATCTATGGAGGGATGGGAGTTCTGGGCCCATAGGGCCCTGTGCTCCCACAGAAAAATGAGGATACGATGATAGTATATCAAAAAGTGAGGAAATTCTTTGTGAAAACTGAATTAATGCATGGGAAAGAGTAATTTATCACCACAAAAGTAGGAAATAGTGGCATTGGGGTTCCAACCTTAACACCCCCCACCCCAAGCAGCAAAAGGAAAAAACATTAGGGTTTTGGGTCTCTGGAGTCTTGGCATATCAGTGATGGGGTCTTCCTTGGGGGGTTGTCAACCCTAATACTCACCCCACCCCCTGTGGGCCCTTCATGATGAAAGGAGATCATGTGTGATGTTGTTTGCTTATGGAATTGGTTGGGCATTAGGGTTGGCAACCCCCAAGGAAGACCCTACCACTGATCTGCCAAGACTCCGGAGCCCCAAAATTCTAATGTTTTTTCTCTTTATGCTGCTTGGGGGTGGGCGGCATTAGGGTTGGAAACCCTAACTCAACATTTCCTACTTTTGTGGCATTAAGTTACCCTAACTGTGCATTAACACAGTTTTTGCAAAGTATATATATATATATATATATATATATTAGCTGCATGGTAGTGCAGCTATAGTTAAGATTGCATTGGCATTTCTATGTTAAACTCCAAATTTTGCACTTTAATAACTTTGCTACTGTATGATGGATTTGCCTGAGGTTGTGGAGCAGCAGAGTGCAAAAAAACATGCAAAAACAAGGTTTTTGCACATTCTTTGTGCATGGCTACAGCTCACACAATTTGTCTGTTTGGTCTGACATCTTCAGGGAAGATGCAGTCTGGATCACTGATGTGCCTTTTGAAGATTTAGTGAAAAAATATTAAACTGTTCAAAAGTTAATAAAAAAACAATTTCTCATTATAGTCAATGGGAAAAAAAATATATGTGCCTCATGAAAGCTGCTGCCATTACATTTTACTGTTTCAAATGGCCCTTTTATTGTAGTGCAATGGCCATCTTGTTTTCAGTTAGTGAGAGAGAAAAATGCCTGGCGTTTAAATTTGGGACCCCCTAGGTAAACACTGACAGTTGTGTTTACCTAATCGGGCCCTGATGATCGCAGCACTATCTTTTTTTGGTGAGAAAAAAAAAACAGAAATGCTATTTCAGTGAGTGGACCACTCATAGTGTCACAAATTGCGACAGAATGATGTGACGCTTTCGCAAATCATGACAGTATCGTGCCTATTCTGTCACACATTTTTCCGAAACTGTCACAATTTGCGAAAGAACAGCACCCAAAAACAACAATTCTTTGCCACCCCACAGCATCAAAAAGGTTGGGGCTTTTGGGCTGATATTTGAAGGGTGGCAAGCCCTGGTCCCACAGATGTGCATTTTGGCAGTTTGGTCCCAAACTCTTCAATGGTCCCATAGTTACAGCACTCCAAAGTTGAGCAATTTCCCATAGGCTAACACTATGGAACCCATGGTGACTTTCAATGCCTGTATCTTGGAAACGATTTGAGATACAGATTTTTTGTTCTTTGTGGTTTAGTCCACCATGGACTAAGCCTGCATGGAGGTTCTGAAGTCATGATTATAGCTGCAGTGCAATTTTTTTCATAGTTGCTACGGTTAGTGAGATATTGACAGATTACTGTAACAAGGGTTCCTTTTCAGTGCTATAGGGCTGCTGTATGGCTCTGTACTTATGTGTAAGTGGGAGCACAGGGCCCAGAAGGCCCACGCTCTCACATTTTCATACCATTATGCAAAAACTTGGCATCATGAAGGGAATGCAGGGCCTGGAGGGCCTGAGCTCCCACAACCACACTCCAGTTACCACTTCCATTACACTTTCTAAAAAAGAAGGGACATTCTTTGTAAAATACTTCATTAATGTATTAGTTATGGTTGATAGCACAGTGACAAAAGTATGTAAATGTGATGTTAGGGTTACCCCCCACCCCCCCCACACTTCACAAACCAACAGATGTCAGGGTGTGCAATGGGGTCATCAGGCCTAACTCTCACCCCATTCTTTTATACTGTAGCATGTCAACCTGTTTACACATGGAATGGGGTGAGAGTTGGGCCTCATGACCCCATTTTACACCCTGATGTCTGTTGGTGTGTGTGGTGGGGGGGGGTAACCCTAATATCACATTTCCATACTTTTGTTGCTGTGCTATCAACCCTAACTGATACATAAATGAAGTTTTTTGCAATGAATACATATTTGTGTGTGTGTGTGTATATATATATATATATATATATATATATATATATATATATATATGAATGAGAAATGACAGGTAAGTGTGGTGTATATGGATATAATATAATTCAATTGAGGGGTCCTAATGAAGTCAGTTAGCCATGAGCGGGACCTCATTATAACCCCAAGATTTATATCCCTATGCACCACACTTACAGTACCTATCATTTTTTTGTACTACACAGGGATGGTAAATAATTTGTTTTGCAGCAGAAATGCAATGAGTTACTTTGGACATGGTGCCGTTGACATTGGGCGTGATGATATCACTGAGAGGCACTGGGCTTCAGGATTGGCTCTTTTGATCAGTGAGATATACAGGGAAATACATGATGATGGGCTCCTATGGGGAATAGATAGATAGATAGATAGATAGATAGATAGATAGATAGATAGATAGATAGACAGACAGACAGATGGATAGATAGAATGAATGAATCAGTTTAGTACAATATTTGTTTTTCACACCTGAGGTGTGTGTTGCTCAATTAACCAGGATAGCTAAGCTTGAGTAGTTTGTAAAGTAACACACACCAAAGGTGTATAAAACAAATAATAATTCTGCTGTCTATAATTTGTTTCTGTAATTACTGATTTTAAAACCAAAATATACCAAAGAAAGTGGTGCAGTACAGTTTGAAAACATCTGTTTTAGTGTATTATTTACACTAATCAGTCATTTTATTTTACTCTTCCATCTTCATTACATATGGAGATATAGCCTTTAAAATGAGAGAACAAATGTCTCTCCAATGGCAGTATAAGGTATGGCATCTCCTGACCTCAGCAGTGCCATAGTTGTCTATCACACAGTTTTAGTCAGTGACTGCCTGTCTCACTTGGGAGTTCAAATAATGTTTCACAGCTGATGCACCGTCAGCAGGTAAGATAAGAATGAGATGAGCTATGTCTCAACTAGTACATCTGAGGACATGAAGTATACAGTCCCCACTGGCACTTCTTTCCATCATCAGATGTCAACAGTAATACTTAAATACATATAACTTCTTATAAAGAGAAAGGCATGAAGACAGGGAGGGAGTGAAAGAGAGAGAGAGAGATGTTCTTTGGAAACTGCATATGTATTGAAACTACTTCTTCCAGAAAATGAGCTGCAATACATGTTTTAAGTGCACTACCCTGTTTTAGTGGTTACAATAATGTCAGCATGTTTTGGGCACAGAGTGTGTGGCTCAGCACCTTTAAATTATTAAGAGATCCTCTGAGGACACACCTGACTTATGACTTCAAATCTACTGAAGGAAAAAAAAAAAGATAAAGGCAAAGCAAAAGTATTAGAATGAATTTTAGCTTTCCCAGCTGTTACATCTCCATATTGAAAAAATGACCTGCATAATGTCCATAACACAGTACATTGCTGAAATATTAACTGTAACAGTGTTTCTATATAAGACTGGGAGTTTTGAATGCTGATGTTATCAATATCAGGAGCCTGACATTCGGCAGGGACAGTATATAGCTCAGAGAAGAAATTCCAAACCCCACATATGTGACCAAACATGGATCAGTAGTTTAGCAATATAATGAGAATATTACAATGTCATCACATAAGATGGTTGTTTGTGGCAGGATTTCTCCAAATAAGTAAAGTTTGAGCATGAACATTTTACACAAATGAAGTTAATAACTTGAGATGTTGTGAAGTAAAACGTTATTCTTTACATAATTTTCACAAAGTGAACACGCTGAGGTCAGCAAATCAGCTGTCACTACTACTAAAATGTCATCAATTCGTTCATTGTAAATGAGCGCAGGTAATGGGGGAGTCTGGTCACTGCTGCAGGGGCCAGTTTTTTTTTACAGGTAAATTAAAACATTTAAGAAAAGAGTATCCTTTGGGTGATGGAGAAAGAAGAGAGGTTGGGTGCAAGTGAATGTGGGGTGTGTGGTATACTTATGTGAAGTGGAGCTGGGTGGGTGAGGGTGGAACATTAGAGATATATGTGAATGTTTCCAAAGACAGGCATGGGGGAAAAGGGTATTTATAATACTAATGTAAACTTTGCTTTGATACAAAGGTATGAAGGAGGCGGGTGCCATGAGGATTGGGGTATCATATAATTAAGTAAGCTGGTTGTAGGGAAGGGGGTGGTAAATACAACAGTGCCAGCCACGATGCAACACAATACTTTGCACTGTATCATACAATGTTGCAGTAAGCTGCAGGGAACTGTACAATTCAATGGCAATTAAGCCCTTTTTTACAGAAGTATTTTAGGATGTAATTTACTGCAAGTTATTGTGTTGCACTGGGCTGACTCCACTGTATGCTGCACGTGAGTGTTTTTTTAAATAGAACTGCTGATTTTCTGGAAAAAGAACTACACATAGTGGCACATACCTGACAATGGTGCTACTATGCATAGGTTTGACTGTCAGTAAGTATGCAAAGTGGCATCTTCACCAGAGAAGTACCACTGGGATAGTCTTCACCTGTCAAACTTCTCACTTCACCAGGCAAAAAAACCTATGTGAAATGATGGTTCTTCAGGAAGTCCTGACACTTCGTGCAGTGCTACACGTAGCAAGTTTTTAACTTCACACACACCTATTAGTGGTGCAGCAGGGCACAAAAATCCTTCTTTTTAGTTTTTGCCTGTGAGTGTGACAATATAAATAGTGCCATTTATTATTTTCTTCACTAATCATCAGGTGCTCATTCAGACAATATATTTTCTTGTCATATAACTGAACAATACATTATAAATATTAAAACAAAGTTATATATTATAATATCTACTCCAGGAAATATATAGTTTTGTCTCACTCATGTGATGTGTCATGTTCTGCTGCACTCCTCTGAGCTCCCCTGCCAGTACCAGCAGAAGCACAAGAATCAGTGTCCTAGCACTCATTTCACAACTGTTTGGCAAATGATGATGGCTTTTGATCTTCTGCCATTCTCATTTTGGAGAAGACACTGATTTTTAAAGACTTGTATGAAGAACTGAAACACAAATGCAATGTTCCATCATACTTCCCATTGTCTTGGCATGCCAGGCTCCTACAGTATACACAGTGGTGTGTGCTGAAAAAGTTTATTCTACTTCTGCAAACATATAAATAGGTACCCAAAGTATACAATAAGCAACTCTCACCATGGTCTTTCCCTTGGTAAGTCCACTAGAATGTCACTGATGCCGTTATTTATGATCTTCTACAGCAACCCAATGAAGCATGCAGTACTGTTATACAATCATGCAGTTATTTGTCGCAGTATATATAGCAAATTAAACAAATAAATGATCATAAAATGACATTGAAATAAAACCACATTGACTAGTTCCTTTAATAACAAAATGTTCATTATCACAAATCGTGTTGCCTTGCCATTAATATATAAGGGATTTGTGATGGGACCTGTGTGATACATGATTTATTTGCACATGGGCTGTTTGACCTCAGGTAACCTCACGAGTGGTGTAAGCCACATATGATGTTCCTGAAGTAAAACTGCCCAAGTGCAGATAAACAAACAATTATGGTTAACAGATGGACTGTGCAAAAATGAAACTGAGAGACAGACAAGGTCACACGGACCCCAACTTAAGGGAGAAGCAACAAGAATAAATGAGAGATGTGAATGGTATAACCAGAGAGTAGTGAGCACATGGAATGCCTTACCTGATTCAGCTGTAATCAACAATACATTAGATCAGTTTAAGAAAGAACTTGATAACCACATGAGAATAAATAAAATTACATATCTCCACTGATATGAGGCAAGCCACTAAAGCTAACACCAATAGACTTGTATAGCAACTATGAAACTATAAATCATGTATCACATAGCTCCCCATTGCATATTTAATTTATGCAATAGGGGCAGATGTTGTGTGTTCAGTTACATTGTGATGTTATATTTTTGAAATTTATATTTTTTATATTTTTGTTGGGCTTTTTTGTGCTCTGTTTCATTGCTGCATCTTGCAGAGACAGTTGCTATATCTGTTGCCGTGGCCATGACATCAGGACGTTGCATTGTTCTGATAGCATTGCCACTGACAGGTGGAGAAAGCAGCCCTTCTAAAAAAGTCACAGAAAACATGGTGGCTGTTTTTCACGAATGCTTCCTGATGTGTGTGTGTTAGTAAGAAGTGCTCATATTTTTGCAGGACTATAATGTAGAAGTTGTGCCCAGTCTTATGTTTGATGTGGAAAATAGGATGGACTTCAGTTAGTTTGTTTTTTAATTTTTTGTGGGAAAATGTGAGTGCGGTGTCAGCTGAGTGGAAGCAGACTGTCAGAAGAGTGGGAGATCTGCAGAGATGGATTCTGAAAATCACAGAAAAAGAAAAAATTAAGTATGTTAAAAGGCTGGAACTGCAGAGCGGTTGCAGATTTTCTCTGTGACGAAATGACAGGCTGCTGATTTTGGGGGTGTTCTGTGTGGCAAGCTGGCTGTTTCAAGTGTAGAAAAGCAAAGGGGAAACTGGGTAGGGTGTATGCCTGACTAGCCAGCTGGCTGTGGGGGTGGGGGGTTGTCTGATGATGAACCTACAAGGTGTATAAATCTTGATGACATAGTTACTATAGATATAAATTTCACTTCTACATATAGTGGCTGAGATAAAAAGATTTATCCCAGTGAGTTATCTTGGCTTACCCATAAAATTGCACAGTCAGAACCAACACAGTCTGAATGTATGTTGCATGGACAGTGCAGTCTAGTGAGATTGAAAACCGCATTAGATTAAATAAACAAACTCTGACTCACACATGCCATTTTGACTACGTGGTTTTCAACCTCATGTCTCTCCCTGTGTGATCTTGATGGGATACCATTTATCTCCACCCCACTGCATAAATATGTTTATACAATATGCATGGACACAAATCAAGTGTCATAAGAAATGTTATCTCCACATACAGTACTGTACATGTGATAAATTTTAGATCCTGGAATTTATCACACATATGTTGGATAAACAATACCTGTTAATCGACCTCTTTAAAAAACACCAGTATATTATATAAACAAAACATGCAATGGGGACATGTGTGATACATTTTTTATCTACACTCAAACAACTTCATCTTGAGCACATCACTCGTGGCTTACACCACTCATGGGATTACCCAAAGTCAAACTGCTCTTGAGTAGATAAATAATGTATCAGACAGGTCCCCGTTAAATAGTCCCTAGATTATAGTGGCACAGTAGAACCCCTATAGTTAGGGCTGAGTAGACTGTTTAATGTTAAACCCCAATTTTTGCACCTTAATAACATTGGCATCATTTAACACAACAGACAAACATTTGTTATGTGTGGTCAGATTGTGAGACTCTTAAGATGTGAAACATTTTATGGTGTCATCTTGTTTGGTTATCGAGATATGGAGCACCCACAAATGGGAAAAAACACATTTGGTTTCCACATACTTAACACTGGGTATTTTGTTTGCTGTCACCTACAGCCTAAATTATGGTGGTGATGGTGGTGGGGGGGGTTAGTGAAATGCTCAGGGTTGAAGAGGCCCATGCCCATTGTATGCCTTTAGAAGGTACATGAAAAAAAATATACTGTTCCAGAGTTATACCAGTTTTTGAGCTAATGTAAAAATGTGACCAGTTAAAAAAAAATAAAAAAAGATTGTGTGTGCTTAGTTTCAGGATTTTCCTCTTGTGCAGAAAAAATACAGATGGTGACTCATGCCTTTTTTTTTCTTTTTAAACTCACAAACATTGAAAATACATAAAAACTATATATTTTCCCAAAAAACAAACACCTGAACCTAGCAAAACAGACCACTTTAGCTAGATTCTGCTGTTTGATTTTTTTTTTAAACTTGACAGAAATACCTTTTCCTGGCAACCCAAAATCCAGGGTGCCCAGCTTAACAGGAGGAGCCATTCATCCACATTATCTGTATGAAAACAATGAGACTTTCTTGAGCTCTGCAGCTGTAGCGGGAGTTCTGCTGTGGGTTGCAGTGACAGCAGTGAACCACTAATCCCCTGTCCTCTGTGTCTGTCACTTTCTCTTTCTCTGTCTATCTTTATCTACCCATCTGTCTGTGTATCTGTCTGTCTGTCCTATGTATGTCTGTATGTATGTCTGTATCTATCTGTCTATCTGTCTATCTATCTATCTATCTATCTATCTATCTATCTATCTAGCTATCTAGCTATCTACCTACCTATCTTCTTTATTATTTCTTAAGCAGACCAGGGTGCCAACTCTCAGTACCACTTCTTTCTCCCACCTCCCTTCCATTTTGCCCATCAGCCCTTCCCAATACAGTACTCCTGTGCTATAGCAAACCCACTTTAGCAAAAACCCAGGTATAATGGATGCCTCATGTGGCTCCCAGAGTTTCTGGCTGTATTTGCCTGCAGTAACAGACGTGAAAGGCTGACCAGCTGAGAGCCACTACCAGAGAAGTAGCAGAGCCACAAGGAAGAAGCAGAGCCACAAGCTGAAGCAGCACTGGCAAGACTGCAAGTTCATGGATCCATGACCAGCTAAGATGGGTAAAAGGAAGGAAGAAAAAGTAATACCCCAACCTTCAGTGAACATTTTCCAGTATTCTGGCCATATGTCTATGCATACTGGGCAGACACTCTTAGCTGAATACAGAGCTGCTTTCAGTAAGGACATGGAGGGGTGACTCAGCTGACAGCTGCCAATGTTTAGTCATAGTTTAGTCAGGAGGAAGTAGTAGCATGGGCAAGAGGTACCTTGGCAGGTCTGCTTTAAAACTCATCAACTTATAAAATGATTCTGTCCTGTAAATGCACTTTATTTAGGCAAGTGGAGGCAAGGAGTATGTGCATACTGTAGGGAGGGAGGGAGCCTGAAGTCATTTTGGGTGAGTATGAGTGTGAGCAGGTCAAAATTGCTGTTCAGCGATATTGGTGGGTGAGTGTGAGTAAAAATAAGGGACATGTAATAGACAAAGTGATTATAATAAGATAACTTTATTACATGATGTGCATATGAAAGGTCTACACAGTTCTGTATGAAGATGTTTAGAAGTCTCTTCTTGCTAAGTCTCTTCTATTTATGTATTTTTTTCTTTAATATAAGTGGACTGTGGTGAACACCCACAATACTGCTTCTCTTGACCCCTCCCCTCCAGCTTGCCTGTTCCCATTCCTGGAAATGTAGCTTCTAGCCCAGTACTGCAGTGCCCAACCCCCAGCATTGGACTGTGACTTGAAATAAAAAAAAATAAATCCCTCAATTATTTTTTAAAAACCCTTTAAAAAAGAAAATGATCCCTTTCTGACCTGACCCTCCCACACCCCACACCTACCCCACCCTGACCTCCCACTTGGAATACACTCTCCCACACTCCACACACACCCTCACTCACCTCAGTGTGTTCTATGGCATAGATCCATTTTCTGATCAAAGACACATCTTACTGCTGGAACCAATGCCTGCAATATGCGAAAATCAGGAAAGTGTGGATTAATGTATTTCAATGGGGTTTTGAACTTTAATTCATAAATTTGTCATTTTTGCATATTTTGTTTAAGTAATTTACCATGACCAGGGTATGGGTTACACTAGGAATTACAATGCCTGGTGTGTTGTTTGGTCACGAGGCCGATAGGCCGAGTGAGAAAAACACACCAGGCATTGTAAATCCTAACATGACCCACACCCTGGTCATGGTAAATTGCTATTAAACAATTGCCCCTTTTAAAAATAATAAAAAAAAAATGTAAAATGATTTTAGTTGTAAATAAACTTCTTTAAATATGTTTTTTTTCTATTGTATCCTGCCTCTTTATATTAAATAGTTACCTCTTTATAGGTAGAGTTTTTATGTAAGTCTGATGAAGGTGTCGATTTAGACGCTGAAACATAAATTGTTCTGTGGTCAAGCTGGCATGCTGCTTTGTAGTCCGTGGTAGCTATAAGCTTTTATACAACTATTAAATGTACTGTTTATTGAACTGCTATTGAGACTACTCAATATTAGCATTGTATGCTGAGGAGCTGCCGTTTTTGTATTTTTACTGCTGATTTCCAATCAGAATATTTTTTGGATTAAACCATATCAAGTTTGAATGGAGTGCTGACCATTTTTCTATTATTGGATGTGTGCTGCTTGTCGATGAAGTCCTGGTAAGGTGCACCCATTCCCATACTGGCGTTTAAATACTCTACATTTGTACGAGCCGTGCTTATATTTTTGTGTGACTTGGTTGCTACGATAATTATTGTTTTCATTGAATTGCTGATGCTGACAGCATAGTGCTGTATGCTAAATAGGAAGGGAAAACTTTTATTTTACTTATGTCTGTCTCGCTCCATAAGAGGTGGTTCATAGTCTGATTTGCAGCACGCATTATGGTTAGAAATTTTATTTTTTAATACAATGAAAAAAAAAGACGTTCTCCCTTGTGTTTCACTGGAAACTGAGTGTGGTAAAGCTGGGGATATAATGTTTTGAAAGGGCTAATGGAATGACACCCATTAGGGTGCTTACTTCCAGGTTCACTTGTTGGCTGAGGGAAGAGGAATGTGAGTCACACGGAGGAGTTTTACATTTTACAATATTGGATGGACTGGGGAGGAAGCGGTGGAAGGAGGCGAACCAAGAGGGAATTAGTTTGCTGCTGGAAATTAGTGAAAAAAGGTACTTGAGTCAGAACAGTGAGGTGGGCAGACAACTGTTTCACCAGTTTTCAAAGGGAGGGAAGTACGACGGGCAGCGATGTGGGCTGGGGAGCTTCAAAACTGGGAGTGGCAGTCACTGTGAAAGCCCAACTATGACAAGCTTTTATCTGGGATGAACACAATGATTTACAGGTAGAAGTGTGTGTAGAAGATGATAGGACAGTGTTTTTTTTTTTTTTTAATCCGCCGGGCTTCACGGAGGGGGGGGACTGCAGTCATTAGTGAGGAGATTGTCACTGTGTGTTCCCTCTGCGAGTCCTGAGTTCACAGAGGTCGGAGTGATTTTGGGGGAGTCATTGGTGCAGCTTAGTGACAACTGGCACCTCTTCCTATTGGTACTGTGTAGAATTTACAATGAGCACAAGGTGCCAGTTGACCAGTCAGAGCCTGACATTTTTGGACCCCATTGTATAATCTCAGATTTCCAACATGGCCTTTTTGGGACCCCTACCTCATGAACAATGGTGGTGAAATTATGCAAATCTGGTCCAAAAAGTGATTCTGCAGTCAGTTTGTGAAATCACCTTTCCGGTGGGATTTGAAACATTTCACTGCCCTTGTTCATGAGGTAGGGTCATAGTAAGGCTATGTTTAGAATTTGTGGTCAAAATATGTAAAAATGACAAAGATATTAGCATACATTGAACTTTTTCTATGCTCACTCATAACTTTGATAATTTTAAATACTTTGACCCCAAGTTTTCAACATAGCCATTTTTTTCTCACCACCTCATGAATGTGACAGTTGCCATTTTTCAAATCTTGGCCAAAATGTGTTTTCACACCTGTGGTGTGGAATGACATATCAGTGATGCAGAATGTCATTTTGGGTGTGATTTGAAAATTTTCACCTACTGGGTTCATGAGTTGAGGTAATTAGAAGGCTATGCTGAAAATGTGGTGTACAAATACAGTAACATGTCCAGGTTATGAATGAACATAGCAGTATTTCAACGTTCACTCATAACTTCACTACTTTACAATATTTTGACTCCAAACTTTCAACATAGCCTTTATTTGCACACCACTTCATAAATGTGAAAGGTGTCATTTTTTAAATCCTGGGTGAGACATGGTTTTGCACTTCTGGTGCAAAGTGACATTTTGGCCAATATATTGTAAGTGGTACATGTGAAGATTGTAAGGTGAATCATAAATGTGTACCTTGAAAATTTGGGTCAAAATAAAAAAAAACACATAATTGATAACAGACTTTGTGTACAGTACCAGCCTTGACTCCCGCAGGCATGCTTTGTGATGCCATGCTGGTGAACTGCATCACCCCCTAGCCCATGAATGACAGATGTAGGGTCGTCTGCACAGACCCAGATACCATGTGCTGAAAACAACTGCCCTCCTGGCATAGAGTCCTGTATCTCTACACTTGTGGGTAGCAGAGGACCTTGTGCATTGGCTGAAAGATGCACCGTTTGCTCTGTGCATCTGTATGTGTGGCCACATGGATGCACAGGGACCACAGGGGCCCCTTCTCTTCTGCATCCCACCACATAGCCCCATGAATTCTTCACATCCATCACTGCAAGGGCCCTGCATTTCTGTAGATAGATGGTGTCTTCCATTGGCACAGGGCATCTGCATCTCTAGCTGCAACCACATAGAAGTGTAGGGACCACAGGGCCCTGTGCTTCCACAACCTACCAGACAGCCCTATGAATTCTTCACATCTATTGTTGCATAGGGCCCTGCACTTCTGTAGGTGGATGGAGTCTTCCCTTGGTGCAAGGCATCTACATCTGTTCATGCAGGTCCCAAAGGGACCTGTGTGAATGAAGATACAATCCAACTATCTCAAAAAGAAAGGATTGTTTTTGCAAAAAACATTGTTAATGCACCAGTTACAGTTCAACTTAATGTCACAAAAGTAGGAAAATGTGGCACTAGGGTGTCCAACCCTGTCTTCTCACCCCAACCCCCACCCCCACAATCAGCAAAAGGAAAATACATTAGGGTTTTGTGTCTCTGGAGTCTTGGCAAACCAATGGTGCAGTCTTCCTTGGGGTTGCCAGCTCTATTGCCCAACTTATTCTCTGAGCAAACAATGTCACACATGATATTTTTTCCTGGAGGGCTCGCAAGTCCCTACATGAAGAAAACTACAAACACTTGTGTTGGCAACATGTAGAGAGACATACTTCTCTGCCTTTGAAGAATGTATCACTATGAGGCACTGGCTTGGAGCTGTACCTTATGCTTCTGACTGTAGGGTATAGGTTGTGTGGGAGGGTGAGCATTAGAGTTGGCAAGCCCCAGGACCCCAGGAAAGACCCCACCACTGACTTACCAAGACTCTGGAGACCCCAAACCCTAATGTTTATTAATTTTGCTGCTTGGGGGGTTGGGGTGGGGAGTTAGAGTTAGACACCCTAACACCACGTTTCCCTACTTTTGTGGCATTAAGCTATACCCTAATTGGTGCATTAACAATGTTTTTTGCAGAGATACACTGTATATACTGCTGCACCAGCAAGGATGCAATGCAGATATGCTGCAGTATATCACAAAATGCTGCAGGGAACAATGTAATTCAGTGGCAGTTAAGCCCTTTTTTATGGCAGCATTTTGTGACATATCGTTTACCACAAATTACTGCACTGCATCATGGCTGGCTCTGTTGTATTTTATACTTGCAGTGTAACCCACATATAATTAAGGTTGAGCGGAGTGTTTGGCTTTAAACCGTAATCTGTGCACTTTAATAACTTTGATGGTGTTTGACATAATTAGTTAAACTGTAATCTTTGCACCTTAATAACTTAGATGGAGTTTGATGTAATTATGCTCAGTTTGGTATGTGTGGACCAAATGGCAAATTCTCAAGACGTGGGATGTTTCATGACGGACCCTTAGTCAGATTCTGAGATCTGGAAACTTACAAAAATAGACAAAAAGCACACTTTTTGACCTTTTTTTTTGCTCTTCCCTTCTGCCAGGTTTGTATGGAATTTTATTCTGAAACATTCAAGGCTGTAGGGGCTTTTGCCAAGGGTATGCCTTTTGAAAGTGTCACAAAAAATATTAGTTGGTTCCAAAGTTATAAGGTTTTGAAATCTGGCTTCAAAACATGATCTGTAGGGTTTTTGAGAGAACCCTGTAATATGACCCAAAAATTCTTCTTTCACCAGCCATTTTTAAGTTATGACAAATTTTGTTTTTGTGCCATGAGAAAAAATGTTTAGGTTGTGAAGGCCACCATCTTTTTAATTTTTTTTAAAGTTTGAAAATACATAAAAATTATGATTTTTCAAAACGTAAGCACCTGAACTAGATACATTGGACCCATTTAAGTAGATTCTGTTGATGTTTCTTGAAAACTAGCCAGAAATATGGAAACATAGACTTTGACAGCAGATAAGGACTACTTGACCCACCTAGTCTGCCCATTTCTCTACCTATTGGATAAGCTGCAGATCCTAGTTAACCAACAGCCTAGTTCATGCTACCTCCCCCTAGAATTGCCATATGTCTGTCCCATGCATTTATGAATTCTCCCACTGTTTCTGACCCCACAACCTCCTCAGGAAGGTTGTTCCATGTATCCACCGTCCTCTCTGTGTAAAAATACTTCTTCACATTGCCCCTGAGCCGTCTCCCCTCTATCTTCAGATTGTGTCCCCCTGTTCTTGTACATCTATTTTTCTGAAAGATGCTATCCTCTTGGACTTTGTTGATTCCTTTGAGGTACTTGAAAGTTTCTATCATATCCCCTCTTCCCTCCTTTCTGCAAGGCTATATGTATTAAGCTTCTTCAGTCTCTCTTCATTTGGCTTATGTTGCAGATCCTGCACCATTTTAGTTGCCCTCCTCTGGACTGCCTCCATCCTGTCTATGTCTTTGCAGAGATGGGGCCTCCATAACTGCATGCAGTACTCCAGATGGGGTCTCACCAACTGTCTACACAGAGGGATTACAACTTCCTGTTTTCTACTGGTGATGCCTCTCCCTATACATCCCAGTATTCTCCCAACCCTCCTTACTGCCTTCTCACATTGCTTGCCTACCTTTAGGTTATCTGATATGACTACCCCAATGTCCCTTTCCATTTTTGTTGTTGTTGTTAATACCTCCCCCCCATTGCGTACTCTTCCCCTGGGTTTTTGCTTCCCAGGTGCATTACTTTGCACTTCTTTGCATTGAATCTAAGCTGCCATACATTTGACCATTCCTCCAACCTTGCCAAGTCCCTTCTCATCCTTTGAACCCCTCCTTGTGCATCAACCCTGTTGCAGATCTTTGTGTTGTCTGCAAAGAGGTATACTTTTCCTTCCAGTCCCTCTGCAATGTCACTTATGAAGACATTAAACAGGACTGGACCCAGTACTGAACCCTGCGGTACCCCACTAATAACCCCCCTTTCTTAGGAGTGGACTCTGTTTACCGTTACCCTCTGTTTCCTGTTGTCTAGCCAATTTTTTACCTAGGCTACTACCCTGTAACCCACTCCCAGACTGGCTAATTTGTTTGTTAATCTTCTGTGTGGGACTGTGCCAAATGCCTTGCTAAAGTCTAGGTAGGCCATGTCCACAGCCCCTTCCAGGTCTACTACTTTGGTCTCCCAGTCAAAGAAATCTATTAAAAAGGGAAAGGGGAAATCATTTAACCAGGAAAGACACACTAATCCAAAGTTTGTTTCCAGGTGCGATCTGGGAGCACAAGGAAGTTAAGTGACTTGCTCAGGGTCACACAGTATGCAAGTGGGGGCTGTGAGATTCAAACTCAGGTCTCCAGGTTTGCAGCTCAGAGCCCTAAACCTCTGCACTATTCTGCCTCCTTAAAGTTGCCCTCTTCTGGACTGCCTCCAGAGAAGGGCAACATAATTAATTTCATACTGGATTCATCCGACATGACCTTCCCACTGTGAATCCATGTTGCCTTGGGTCCAGTGCCCCGCTGGCCTGTATGTACTCAACAATTCTATTTTTCAGAAGTGATGCCATCATTTTCCCTACCACTGAAGTCAAGCTAACAGGTCTGTAGTTTCCTTCCTCTGCTTTGCTCCCACTTTTGTGAAGGGGAATCACATCTGCCCTCCTCCAGGTACCCAGAAATATTTTCTGGGCACCCCGAAAAACCTGAGTGCCCAGCTTAGTGTGGGGGCCAATTTCTGAGTCGTGAGCCAAGCCAAGAATTCTTTGGTAGCACATAAAGTGCTGCAACAAAATAATTTTTGGTTTATTCTCAGAGGAGAAAGGAAATTAAATTGCTGTATTTAAAGGGATACTGTCTGACTATATCTTTTTTTATTTCTTATTACATTGATTTTCATTGGTTTTGTTTTTAAGTCTTATTAAAAGATTCAAAGCAATGTAATTGTTTGGTGCCAGTTCCATCTATTATTTTTAATAAATATTCAACTTATTATGGTGTTGTGAGTTTATTTTTTTAACAGTGAAGTTGAAGGTGTGGTAGTCAGGATGCACTTCAGGTTCTGCCTTCTGAAAGAATCATGAATGAGCATGTAAAAACTCCTGCTACTACTTCAGTCTGCACCTTCATGTGTGACTGACATGTGCACATAATCCCTTTACTAGAGTGCTGCTGTCAGTGTCTCATGGTAACAGTGGTTGTATGTCCTGTCTGTCAGATAACCTTGTTCTTTCTTGATTTTTTGTTACAGAGTTTGTGGAAGTTTCTGACAGGGACCTGAGGCATAATTTACTTCATACTACTGTATTCCTAAATGAACAAACTTGAGCAAAAGCCAATACAGTTTCAGCCAAGGTCCAGCAGAACATGTCACTGTCTGCAATGTCCAAGACATGGCAGACAAAATAGTGTGGTGGACATGCAGTAATTAGTGTTCACCGCCACAATTCAAAAACTCCATTCAGTATCTGGTAAGCTCCCTTTTCTCTACAGTAATCGCTAGATGTCTGCAGAGCTACGTCCTATGCAGCCGTATGATGCGGGGTGTAACTCAGAATCCTGCTGCAGTCCACTTCCCCCAGTCCAAAACATCAATCCACCCCATCCACATCTGAACAGAAACTGCAGATTCTGAATGCTGACAGATGGTGTGATAGAAATATCTGCATATGGGCTGTAGTAGTGGCTATTAACACCATAACAGACTTGTCACTGACAACATGTGTGGTACCGCTCTGCAGTCTGTCATTTTTTTATTTTATTCTTTTGCCCTGCACACTGTCAAAGTATCAGCTATAGTGGTCTGGTCACTGGGGTTGCTCAAGTGTTAGTGTGTGTGTGTGTGTGTGTGTGTGTGTGTGTGTGTGTGTGTGTGTGTGTGTAGGGGTGGAATGGACCTGGATTGGGATAAGCAGATATAATTTTACCTAATTTTTCATTACCCTTAAATACAGGTGTCTGCATACTTATCAGTCTTTGGATTTGGAAACAAATTCTAGTTAGTAACTATTTTTAACATTCACAGTCCTATCCCAGCAGTCATGACATTGCTAATGATCTGAATGACAACTCTTGAAGCAGGGATACTGATGATTCACAAAGTTATAGTGAAAAAATAACTGTGAGTAAAGACAGTAAACAAATTGAGAAAAACAGTAGAAAGTTGTTAGAATTAGAGAAAGAGGAAGAGGAAAGGGGAAAAGAAGAAGAAGAAGAGGAAGAGGACGAGGAAGAGGAAGAAGAATGTGGTTAGGAGTAACAAACATTCACTGACGTGAGAGGACTATACCTTCATTTACTGGTAGAGACTTGAAACAAGTTGATGAAAGAGACAGAAACAGTCAAACAAACACTGAAAATGACAGATTCAGCAGAACACGACAAGATGTGCTAAGAGTAATGTGCATTTTAATTTACTGTGTTTTATATAGAAACAGTGAAACAGAGAAAAGTATGGGCAAAAAATACTATTAGGCTCATTCATTCTGCCCAAAGGCTCACTGCATATTGTACCTCTGCATTGCCTCACTGGTACACCTTCAAAGTTCCATGCATGACCCCTAGTCCTGGAGTTCATCCTGTTTTGGAAAAGGATCCCTCCCTACACTTCACTCACTCCTGTGAGGTAATTGAAGATCTCCATCCAGTGAGCTGATTTGGGTGCAAGCTCAGTGAGCCAGCAGGATGGGCCAAGACTGGGGGGATGGTGCTGCCTGAGGCACCACCTCCAGCATGTGGAGGGCTGGTGTGGTGTTGGTTGTATAGGTAACAAGTAACCATATAGTGAAGAGAAGTCTTCTCTTATCATAGGGCTTAGATGGCTCTGCACCTCTGCACCTGTAGAAACTATGTCTGCTTCCCCGGCTAGATGGACTCTTGGCCCTGCATCTCTGCATCTATAGCCACATTTAAATGCAGGGCCAAGACAGCCCACAAATTCTTTTTATCCATAGCCACATGGAAAATCTCTGCACTTCCACAGACAGATGGAATCCTCCCTTGGTGCAGGACCCAGAAGGCCCTGCATATCTGCATCTAGTCACAAATGAGGATGCGATTCCACTATCACAGAAAGAGGGGAAATTCATTGAACAAAACTGCATTAATACATCAGTTAGGGTTCAAAGTAACCCCATAAAAGTAGAGAAATGTTATGTTAGGTTTTCCAACCCTAACTCCTCACCTCCCCTAAACAGCAAAAAGACAAGACCAAACAACCAACCACAGACAGCTATCATCAAGTAAGACAAGCAACATACAATTTTTTCTAGATGACATAAATGCAGTGGCCCTGATGTGCTACCTTTGTGGATTGGTATCTGCAGCCAGAAGTGTGTATGTTTTACAGGGTACATGAGTACCTATGGTTGCAGAAATACTAGCCCCACAGGGGCCTGCAATTCTGCAGACAGAAGTAGTCTTGTAATCTGGGTATTATGGATTTTTCTTTCTGGCTGCAGAAATGCAGGCCCTAAAGGTGCCTGTGCTTCTGCAACCAGAAGTCTGTGTTTATGTCTTAAATCCATGGCTTGAGAAGTACAGTACAATCCCATGTGCAGCCACAAATGTCTGTATATCATACAGCATGCATTAGTACCGTTGGCTACAGAAGTGCTGGCCCCACAGGAGCCCACACTTCTGAAGACAGAAAAAGTGTTACATTGTGGGTATCATGGACTGCTATCTGCAGCTGCAGAAGAGAATGCTCCACAGGGGCTTGTATTTCTGCAGATAGAAGACAGTGTGCATGTCTTACATCTGCAACTGTAGAAGTGTGTGTATGTTTTACAGTGTGCATGAGTACCTGTGACTACAGAAGCACTGGCACCACAGAGATCTGCACTTTTGCTGTAGAAGTAGTGCTGCAATTTGGGTATAATGGATTTCTATCTCCGGCTGCAGAAGCCGGTGTGTATGTCTTACACCTGTGGCTTCGGAAGTGCAGGCCACTCAGGGGTCTGCACTTCTGCTCCCAGAAGTCTATGTATGTCTTACAGTGTGTATAAGTACCTGTGGCTACAGCAACACTGGTCCCATTGGGGTCTGCACTTCTGCAGACAGAACTGTTGTAATCTGGGCATTATGGATTTGCATTTGTGGCTGCAGGGGTCTGTGCTTCTATCTGCAGTCAGAGGTAAATGTGTATATCTTGAAGCACGAATGCTGCAGATACAAATGCACAAAGGAAGCACATAAGTGCTACTCCATTTGTGCTATCTGGAAACAGTTGTATGTTGTTTGTCTTATCTGATGATGGCTGTCTGTTGTTGCGTGGGTGGTTTTGTTCTTTTGCTTCTTGGGAGGGGCTAGGGTTGGAAACCCTGATGTCTCAGTTCCCTACTTTTTGGGGTTAAGTTGAACAATAACTCATGTATTAATGTAGTGTTCTGCAGTGAAAAAAAAATATATTATAGTGGCATGGTAGTGCCACTATAGTTAGGGTTGAGGAGCCATTTACATGTTAAACCCCACATTTTGCACCTTAATAACTTTGCAACAGTTTGACAGATTTGCCTGACATTTGGAATACATGATCAAGACCCATACACCTTGGGATCTGCCAAGTTTCGTACTGGTCGGATACACGGCTGCGGAGTTATTAAGCGTGATCTGCACGTGCATTTACGCCTTTTCTGGAATTCTACAGTTGGGCCTACAGGTCTCACGGTTTGTGCGACCAACCCGAAATCTTCAGGGGATGTGCAGCCAGGGTCCCCAATGTGCCTTTTGAAGATTCGTGAAAAAATATTCAACGGTTCAAAAGTTATTCAAAAAACAATTTCCCATTATAAGTCAATGGGAAAAGTTAAAAAGTTCAACAGTGTCGCAAATGCACTTTTTACAGTCGCAAATGGCCCTTTTACTGTCGCAAATCTGCCATTTTGTCTTCAGTTAGTGATCACAAAAATGCTTAGTATTTAAAATTGAGACCCTCTAGCAACCTAATTATTTTTGTATTCACCTAGTCGGGCCCTGAGGATGCTAGCCATGTCTTTATTTTGAGGTAAAACACTCCAGAAATATGTTTTTCAGATTTCTGGAAAAAGTACTTTCACAAAGTAGTGTCACACTCACGAAAGTGTCGCAAATTTTTGTGAAAGCTTTCTCAAATCACGACACTACTTTGCGACACTATGCCCAAAATAACAGTAATTCTTTGGCACCCCACTGCAAAAGAATGGTTTGGAGTTTTGGGCTGAAATTTGGAGGAAACGCAGCCGACATCTCACAGATGTGCCTTTCAGTATTTTGTTGAAAAAATATTACATGGCAGTAAAGTTACAGTACTCCAAAGTTGATGCTTTTTCCCATAGGATAACATTACGGCATACAACGCATTGCAGCAATCGTTTGGCGCCCTGCTGCAAAATAACGGTTTGGTCTTTTGGGCTGAAATTTTCAGGGAACACAGCCAACATCCCATAGATGTGATGTTTAGTGGCTTGGTGAAAAAATATTACAAGGAGGCAAAGTTATGGCAGTCCGAACTTCTGTTTTTTTTCCCATAGGATAACATTACGGCGTTCGCCGCGCCTTTCAGGGCCCGTATCTCAAAAACGGTGTGAGATACGGACTTTTTCTCAAAAAACTCTTAGCCCCAACATGGGGGCTAAGTATAAAACTAGCCAGGAAAGTGATAATTCATATGACTTTTAAATTTTTTTTCTATGTCTTACGGTTACTGAGATATAAGCAATTTACTATTCCAAGTCCTCATTTTTGTGTTCCGAGACTCATTATTTTGCATACATTCTTTGTACTCACTGTCCTTCTCTATACAGCTTTTGGGGAAAACCAGCCTGTGTGCTTACATTACTGTTACCATTACCGTTTCTGCTTGCGGTTCCATACCCATTTCACTTACTGTTCATGTTTACGCCACCATGTGCGTTACCCTTTGCGTTTTCATTTGCGGTTGTGTTTGCGTTGTTTTTAACATTTCTGTCTACAGTACTGTTTCTCTTTCTGTTTTGCTTTGCGTCACCATGCGCATTGCGATTTGCGTTTGGGCACAATGTTTCTATGTGACAAGACATCATGTGGCAGGAGCGGCGGGGCCCCTGCCGCGCATTCATTCACTATTTCTCATTATCATTCTCAAAAAGAAGGGAAATTAGAGGCAAAAAACTCAGTTTAATGCATCAGTTAGGGTTGTTCCACAGCTACAAAAGTGAGGAAATTTGATGTTAGTGTTGAAACCCCCTTTGCATCCCTCCAGCCCACCCCCCCAACTGGAATTGGGGAGAGCATTGCGGTCATTGGTCCTAACTGTCACCCCATTCTCCTATTCCTCAGCTTCTTTCCACATGTGATGGGGTGACAGTTAGGGCCGACTACTCCAATGTGCACCCCAATTCCAGTTGGGGGAGCGGGCTGGAGGGGTGCAAAGGGGGTTTCAACTCTAACATCGAATTTCCTCACTTTTGTAGCTGTGGAACAACCCTAACTGATGCAGTAAATGGAGTTTTTTGCCTCTAATTTTATATATATATATATTTATATATATACTATATACTTGCTAAGAGATACTATAACAAGTGGCATGAGGTAAAGCAGAGTCGGAGATTGCAGAGGGGTATATGCTTTGAGGTCAGCAATGAATAATAGCTAATACTGTAGCTATCACTGGACTGTGGTGGTCATAATGGGTTTTGCAATTTCACAACACCAGAAACAGTAATCCACAGAAGAAGCATGCCAACAGCACCTGCACAAGTAAGCTATAGAAACTATTTGTCACACCCGTCCTCAAGGTCTTTTTAACCCCTATTTGTCATTCGCTTTACCCTGCAGTATTCCATGTAATGCATTGGATGACAAAGTAGTTCAGATATACTCTCAAAGTCAAAGTAAATTTGTGTATCCCAATTCAAATCCTAATTGAAGTACCACTGACTCACTTCTCTCACCCTTACCCTGCACACCTACATCCCTCTTTAATGGGGATAAGGATAGGATCAGAGGAGCAAATAAAACTGATGAAAAAACAGCACTGTGAGCAACACTTACAGTAAGAAATGCTTTAGATATATAAGAGAACAAGGAAAATGTAGGCATTTAATGGATCACTAAGGACTAGAGCTGTTGCTAAATAAAATTTCGCTGCTGAAATTGTAGTAAAATTGGCAATTTCATTGCATGAAATTCTTTGTGAAATTGCGATGAAATTTCACCTGCAATTTTGCCGTCTGCATAAATTAATCCTCCCTGGTGTCTAGTGGTCCCCCCACTGATCACTGGCCCAAAGTGAATAAAGGAACCCCCCCCAGCTAACTCATTATTTTCCCCAATCCCCCAGACCCCAAATCCTAAAACAAAATGTCAATCCTCACTCCTTGGTATCTGGTGGATCCCCCCAGCTGATCATCAGCCCAAAGTGAATAATGCAATCCCCCAGTTAACTCATTTTTTTCCCAATCCCCTGGACCCCAGTCCTAAAAAAAATGTCAATCCCGACTCCCTGGTGTCTAGTGCACCCCCCTGGTTGATCGCCGGCCCAAAAGGAATAAAGCAACCCCCCCCAGTTAACTCATTAGTTTCCCCAATCCCTTGGACCCCCAGTCCTAAAAAATAATGTCAATCCCCACCTCTTGGTTTCTAGTGGACCCCCTACCCTGTCATCAGATAGCACCCACCCTGCTCCCCCCCAGTACCCCAATCGGGTCACCGGCACAGCCCTCCACTCACCTCCATGGCTGATAGCCTGACTGAGTTCTTCAATGAATGAGCATGTGCTAGTAGGATTGGGGGTCCAGGGGATCAGAGCAAATAATAAGTTAATTGGGGGACTTCCTTTATTCACTTTGGACCAGTGATTGGCCGGGGGGGAGTAACTGACACCAGAGAAAATTCATTTAATGGGAATTTGGGCCAGTGAGGAGCTTGGGGGGGTGGACCACTGGATACTGAAAATTTCACCTGCAGGTGGTGAAATTTCACCCAGGAGAGGTGAATTTCTCCAGCTCGAGGGTGAAATTTTGCTCACTCCACAGGCAGAATTTCACATTTCACCAGCAAAATATTTTGCGAAATGTGCAAGTTACTCAAAATATTTTGCCAGGCAAAATTTTTTCAATTTTGAACTACACTACTAAGGACCTAAGCTGGAGAAGTCTTAACTGATAAAGATAGGGAAAAGAGCCAAATATCTAAATGACAATGTCATATTTGTTTTTATGAAAAGAAAGATTAAAATAAGAAAGATGCTGGTGTTCTGTTTAAGACTGGTAATGTTGTCTCCAAATATAGGTTTTACATATACATCACAAATACATACAACAACCAGTGAAGCTGATATAACTCTCTGAGCCTGGCTGGAATATAAGTTCCATGGAAAACAGGCTAATTCCTAAGTACAGAGAGAAAACTGATGATATTGATAAGTTACACACCTTATTCATACCTAAGGAAGTGATAGGAAAACTAGTAAAGAAAGACAACGTAAACAAGGCCTCTGATTCAGACAGAATTGACTTTTGGGTTAGAATAAACCTCTTGCAATAATATTCCTAAGGTCTAGTAGGACAGGAAGTGTGCTTGATAACTAGAAGGAGGCCCATGTCACCCCTACATTGAAGAGATTCTTTATCAGAACCAAGATATTACAGACTAGTGAGCCATAGATCAGTATCTGGAAAATAGATGGAAACAATCCACAGAAACAGGACTGCTGATCACCTACAAAAACACAACCTTGATTTAGTGCCCCAATATGGATTTAGTGAAAGGAAATTGCATCTAAGTATTAGTGTGTCATTCACCGAGGACATAACAGAAACAAAAATCTTGAGAAAGAGAATTCTGCAGATAGTACTCCTACTTGGAGTCATATTCGGATGCAGAGAAGCTGAGAAGGTGTTAGCCAATTATTAGCTTCTTGAATCAATTACATTCATTACTATTTTCATCTTCCAAAATATACCTGTCTAATATGTTCCTGAATTCAGTTTTGTTTTTACTGAGGATTACAATCTCCGGTAATTTGTCCCATGTGCCAATAACCCATTGAATGTAAAAAACACCCCTCTTAGATGTTCTGAATCATGTGTATGGAAGCTGAAGCTAAATTTGATGACCGCTTGGTTTATTGTTTGTTTGTTTAAACATTAGGACCATTTCATTCATTAAATATGGATACTGAATAATGTCAAATATTAACATTAGATAACTCCTTAACTTTCTTGTTTTCAGAGACATGAATCTGACTGATGCTAATCTTGACTCATATTGCTGAGACAGTTTAAAACTGTACTCATTTGATGGAATTAGCTGCTTTATTTGAATATTTTCAGTTTTTGAACTGTATTTGCTATTGAAGAGAGAAGATGGTTGCCATGCTGATTGGTTGTCTGTGAAGCTGTCCATTACTCTGCAGGGATCTCACTTTTGATTTGCACTAATAGTACTTATTTTAACTGCTTATCATTTGGCAGGGCTTCTAAATCTTAGTTTTTGTGTTTTTAAATTAATTTAGTTTCCATTTGTCAGTTGTCTAATTCTTTTACAGCCCAAGCTTGGAGTCTGATTCTCTGTTGCTGAGAGCCGTGAGTGATAGTCAACAGGTCAGCTGAACCTGCTGTGGATTTGTTTGAATCTGTTGCTGCTTTAAAGGTGTAAAGGAGGCAGTATAGCGCAGTGGTCTAAGGCTCTGAGCAGCAAATTGGGTGACATCCAGCAGACTAGACCTGGGTTTGAATCCCACAGTTTCCACTTGCATACTGTGTGACCCTGAGCAAGTCACTTAACTTCCTTGTGCTCCCAGGTCACTCCTGGAAACAAGCTTCAGCTTAGTGTGTCTTTCCTGGTTAAACAATTTCCCCTTTCCCTTTAATGTGCTGCTGTTCCTGAGTAGGAAAGTGCTGCTGCCCCATGGGGATATACTTGCCATGGCTTACCTTAATCTGTCAATATGATTCTCAATTTTTACAGTTTTATAGCACTGTAGACTACTGCTAACATTTTAGGATCTTAGTTTGCAAATTACTGTTTTACATAACGATAAGCAAGGATCACACTGGCTTTAGAATCTTCAGATGAGGTTTATTCTGGCTCATCCTTCCACTTTACTCACTGGACCTTTACATCATAAGTGGACTGACTGGAAGATTTGATCTGCCTGCTGTTGTTTTACTTGGTTACATTATATTGCTGTCAATTGAACTATACTATGGACATACTGTCTTTAAGCTGTATGCTCGGACTGGTCATCTGGGCAAGGATTTTGCTGGCTGTTCTTGCTGCATCCTGGCAGACTCCCTGATTGATGGGTGTCCGCCTGCTGGAGTGCTCCCTAACTCTATAGCCTTTAGGGACTTGTTGAGCATCCACTGGAGTTCTTTCTGTACCACAGGACTGTCAGCTCTAGCTGCTTTTATTTGCATTTCCTGAATGAGCATTGGGTCATTACCAGAACCAGATATCTGCACTGCCAGAAACTGTTACTGCTTGATTATGGTTTTGTCTGATTTAGTTGAAACATTGTAGTGGGTGGTGAGAGCACCTGCTTCAGTGGAATTCAATGTTTGGAATCACTGTAAAAGGGTGATCACCTAGTCTCTGTGGGATTTCATTTGGGGATTCAGAGTTGCTGTGAGAGAACACCCCTTCTCCCCCCCTCCCAGCTTGCTGTCTTACCACATACTGTGATTAATGCTTAACTTTCTTTGAGTTACTTCTTGTACTTTGAATTTGACTCAAATCTCAGACTTTGGTTGAGTTATTTATATATTTATTTTACTAATGCTGGAATGTAGGGATTGGTGGATTCATTTTTACGAACATACAAAATTGCCAGCAGAAACAGGCCTCATGGTCTAATGAGTCTGCTCAAGTGTGCAGCCAGCATCTTATAATGCTGCTGCCCCTCCCTTCCCTCATCCTATTACCCCTTCCCCTTAACCTATCCAACCCCTCTTGAAGCTGTCTACCATCTTGCAGGCCACTACCTCAACAGGCAAGGAGTTCCACTTGTCCACCACTCTTTCAGTGAAAAAATGTCTCCTCATCTCTCTCCTGAATCTACCCCCCTCCAATCTCAGTTGGTGTCCTCTCATGTCTGTCCCCTTTCTCCTCTGGAAACTCCTCTCTGTATTAGTCTTGTTTATTCCCTTCAGGTACTTATAGGTCTCAATCATATCTCCCCTGTCTCTCCTTTCTTCCAGAGAGTACATATTCAACTCCCTCACCCTTTTCTCATAAGGCTTGCCCTCCAATCCCATGATCATCTTTGTAGCTCTACACTGTAGCTCCTCCAACAATCTGATGTCCTTCTTCAGGAATGGGCACCAGTACTGCATGCAGAACTCCAGGTGGGACCTGACCAGCAACCTATACAGGGGAAGGATAACCTCCCTACTTCTGGAGGAGATCCCTCTAGCTATACACCCCAGCATTTTGTTGACTTTTGCTGCCACCCTTCTGCTTTGAACAGAGTTGTTCATGCTCCCTGTTATGATCACCCCTAGGTCTTTCTCTTCTGTGGAGCAACCCAACTGAACCCCATTTAAGTGATAATCCCTCCCCTGGTTCTGGGCTCTGAAGTGCAGAACCTTACACTTTTTGGCATTGAACCCCAGCTGCCATTTATCTGCCCACTCCTGCAGCTTATTCAGGTCCTCCTGCAACTTCTCCCCCCCGTGTCATCTACCAGACCTCCCATTTTGGTATCATCTAAAAACAGACTGATTTTGCTCCAGATCCCATTTGAGATTTCTGCAATGAAAATCCCAAACAGTACTGGTCCCAGCATGGATTCCTGTGGTACCCCACTCATCACCGCTCTCGGTGATGAGAGTTCCCCCCCTACCACCACCCTTTGCTGTCTCCCCCTCAGCCAGTTCCTGATCCAGGTCACCATTTTCAATCCTGTCCCCACATACTCCAGCTCCCCCCCAATCTCCCATGCAGCACTGAATCAAAGGCCTTACTGAAATCCATGTGCAGGACATCCACAGCATGGCCCTTGTCCAGTTCCCATGTCACCCAGTCATAGAACTCCACCAGGTTTATCTGGCATGATCTGCCTGCAACAAACCTGTGTTGCTGGTTGTCCTGGATACCGTTTGCATCCAAGAAGCTCACAAGCCTCTTCCTTAGGATGGTCTCCATGAGTATGCCCATGATCGAGGTGAGGCTCACTGGCCTGCAGTTCCCTGGTTCATCCTTTGGTTGACTTTTATGGATGAGCACCACATGTGCCATCTTCCAGTCCAGTGGTACACATCCTGTGTCTAGGAAGGTATTGAACAGGTCTGCCAGTGGCCCCGTAAGGACCTCTGCCAGCTCCCTCAGTACTCTAAGGTGAATGCCATTAGCCCAGGTGTTTTGTGCACTTTTTAATGCCCTCAACCCATCCAGCACCCTACCCTCTATAATCCCTATATCTGTTGTCCTCTCCCCCTCTTACCCACCTCCCCACTTGCCTGAGGTGTTTGCCCCCCTTCTGCTGTGCGAACACAGAGCAGAAGTACTTGTTCAGTGCCTCTGCCTACTCCGCCCCCTTCTCCACCCACCCTCCATCTTTCTTGATCCTCCCAAGCTGGTCTTTGCTTCTCCTCTTCTTGCCTATGTAACGGAAGAAGTCTTTTTCTTCTTTTTTGGTCCCCTGCTCCAGTCTCAGCTCTCTAGATGGTTTGGCCCCCCTGATCAGTCTGGTGACCTCCCTAGACTTTTCCCTGTATACGGCTTTATCTTTTGTTGATCATTTCATTTTTATGAGGGTGGGTTCAGGTAGGGGTGGGTTCCTTTTAGCTTTGTAGTTTTGCTTTCCATATAGGATGTGTAGAGGTACTATTACTAGGCATATCTGCTCTGGAGATCACCTGTGGCTGCTCTGTCTTTTCACAGGAATCTCAATAATTCCCTCAGTACAGATTCTCAGCCACTGCAGGGAATGGAATCCTGTGAAGGCATGGCAAACTCCACAGTAGAGATCATGGGTGTGATAATTGGGGGGGGCAGCATTGGTTTGGTGGGGTCAAGGAAATGCTCAGGGATGGTGCAGAACCAGGACAGGGGACTGCCATACCTAGTTCTCTTCCCCAGGGTCTACTTAATGTCATCGAGTAGGTAGTAGTCTGACCAGCCAGCTCTACTCCTCCCCTTTGGGCCATTCTTTGTAATGAGATCACTGAGGCATAAGATAGCAGTGATGGAGGCTTCATTGCTGATTACTTGGTGGATCTTGTTTATATTACAGAGATCTGGCTAGGTGATGACTCCGGACCTTTTCTGGGGACATCTGTCCTACCCAGCTACTCTGTGGTGCATTGGCTGAGGAGGGACCAGAGGGGGTTGGGGTGGCCATGTGTTTTAGATCCACTTTGTGACTCTTTGAACTCCCAGTGAGAACTTTCAGGTTTAGTGAGTGTGGTATGGCTAGGTGTGGTGCAGTTGTCAGTGGCAGGATCATGTTCATGTACTGTCCTCGGGGTGGGGGTGAGGGGGCTATGATCTGACACAGGAAGGAGGTGGACTTCACTGCTGAACAGGTGTTGGAAGCTCCCAGACTGTTGGTTCTTGGGGATTTCAATGCCTGGGTCAACAATGAATTTTAACAGTTTGCTCAGGAGCTCCTTCAATTTATGTTTTCAATGGGACTGACACATGCTGGTACCTCTGTCACACACTGGCTTGAAGTCTGTGAGGTCAAGCTTGATACAGCCTGAAGGTCAGATCATCATGCAGTGTCATTCCAGTGTGGGGTCCACCATTTAAACCCCCCTTCTCTGGAGACTTCCTGGTGCCATTCTATACATAAATTGGAGTTTTGCAAACTCCAGGAGGTACTGAATGTCTCAAGTATGTTGCTGGCTTGTGCACAGGGCCTGGAGGTGGCTATTGAGTGCTATAACCTGGCACTTGTGTCCACTCTGGACACTATTGCACCTTTCCAAGTTTGGCCCTTGACCTCCCATTGCAACTCACCTTAGTATTGTGCTGATCTCTGGCATCTTAAGACTAACAAATGGAGGCTAGAACATTCCTGGAGGAGATATGGGTATATGGAGGACAGATTGGCACTGAAAACTCACTAGGTTGAATATCAGTGGGCAATCAAGCTGAAAAGGGCAGAGTTCCTGTCATGATCTATTGCTGCAGAGAAGAATCATCCAGCTCAACTCTTTGCACTGTAGACAGATTGCTGACTCCTCCTTGTCTTCAGTCTATTATGGTGTTTTCTGCAGAGACATGAAAGGAGTTTGGTCAATTTTCTACTGACAAGGTGTCTGTCATTAGATCTAGTATCTCCATGGGTGGCCCAGTGTGGACTAGCAATAGTCATCCCCTGTGTGATGTACTGTAGATCTGCCCACTTGGAATGAGTTTCAACCTGTCTCAGAGGCTCATATTCTCCGAGTAGTCTTCAGCTTGTGTCCTAACAACTATATTTTCAATCTGGGTCCTACATGGTTGATTCTTGACTGTGTTGAGTTCTTGGGTCCAGTTTTTGCCAAGATCATTAATGGGTCCCTTAAAGAGGGAGTCTTCCTAATGGCCATAAAAAAGGGCAGTGGTTAGACCCCTTCTGAAGAAACCATAACTGGATCCTGACATTCTTTTGAATTACAAACCTGTCTCTAGCCTTCCCTTTTAGGGAAGGTTATTGAGAAGGTGGTGGCAGAGCAGCTGCCAGATCACCTGGAATCTTTTTTCCATCTATGAAGCTCTCCAGTCTGGCTTTCAGTCCTGACATAGTACTGAGATTGCTCTCATTAGGGTTACTTATGACATCCTGATAGTGAGGAATTGAGGGCAACATTCTATCCTGATGCTCTTGGACCTGTCTTCAGCTTTTGACACAACTGACCATGGAGTGCTTTGGGATTACCTGCCAGAGTATGTGGTCTCTCTGGTGCAGTTTTGTGCTGGTTTGAATCCTACTTTTCCAGGAGGACACAACAGTTTGCCTTAGGGAATTTCTTCTCTGGAGCCTATGTGCTCCCCTGTGAAGTCCTGCAAAGCTCAGTCCTGGCCCCCATGTTGTTTTCTGTGTGCATACTGCTGCTGGGGGAAGTCATCAGATGGTATGGAGCTGGGTTTCACTGCTATGCAGATGACAGCCAGCTGTACATGTCTTGTTCCTCTGACAATGATATGCAGCCTCAGTGCTGAGTCAGTGTTTGACTGAGATCAATGACTGGATGGCCTTGAACAGGCTGTGCCATAACCTGGGCAAGACAGAGGTCATGGTGATTGAGCTGGATCATCAAGGTATAGCTGCTGGGGATGGTATGGCTCTCTGGTTGTTGGGAGGCTGATCTCTCTCTGCAACTGATACAATAAAGAACATGGGTATAATTTTTGACAGCAGATTGACACTCATAAAGCAGGAGTCATCTGTTATCTGATCTGGCTTTTATCATCTTTGGAATATCACCATGATCAAGTCGTTTCTTGCTCTGGATAGCCTATCAACAACTGTCCATGCTTTAGTCTCTTCAAGGTTGGATTATTTTAGTGCTTTGTATGTCTGGTTTTCTGGGGGTCTGATGCGACAAGTGCAGCTAGTTCACAATGTGATGGCTCAGATGATTGTGAGCTCTTCACGGAGCAAGTGTATCACACCAGTTCTGCATGCCCTGGCTGTCAGTGCATTGTTGCACCAACTTAAAGATTTACTTGTCAACTTACAAGGCCCTATGTGGTCTGGGTCTTGGCTACTTAAAAAAGCTCCTGTTTCTCTACCACCTAATGTGCCCTTTCCACTCCACCGATGTGGGCCTGCTTGTTGTTCCCCCATCTAGACTGAAACTAGCTGGGAACAAAGCTTTCAGAGTGGTGGTTCTACAGTGCCAAAATTTACTTCCTTTGAATATCTGAATGGCCGGTTCAGTGGAGGCCTTTAAAGCCTCCTTGAAAATCTATATACTTCAGAAAGCCTTTCCCGATTAAATAATGCTCACACATATTTTTTGTGTTTTAATATTGCTACTGATCTTATTTACTCTATATAGTGGTTAGAGCCTTTTGGAATGGGTGCTTTATAAACTTTGCCTTGCCTTGTATGTATACCACACCTGACTTCCATAATCCAGGTGCAGCCTTAAATGTGATCTGTAAATCGGTAATAGTACTTCTGAGTTTCTGCTTGTGATATATTTTTCAATCAACCAGAGAATTTTATTAGATTTGGATAAGATCAATATATGATGGTCATTGAATTTTAATGAGTTTGAAAAAATAATCCCAAGATCTTTTTCCATTGAAATATAATTCAATGATTTGTTACCTGAGGTATCCTGGTGTTTTTTCCCTAAGTGCATTATATGACTCTTGTCCAGATCACAGGACATACCCCATCTATACAACCACTTAGAGATGTCCAAATCTGATTGTATAATGTCAATTTCTTCTTTATTACTATGTGCCCCTGCCCCCTAGTTTGCTGTCGTCAGGGTATTTAGACATCCAGCTACATACATTTGCAGTCATGTCAGCAAAAAATAAAGAAAATACAATAGGTCCCATAACTGAACCCTGTGGTACTCCACTTGTAACATTGCCTTTTCCTGACTTGCAACCCTTTTATAATTACAGATTGAGTTCTATTATTCAACCAATTATTAACCCAGTTTATAATAAATGGATTAACTTGAAGTTCTAGCATCTTATTTATGATGGCTCAGTGAAGTACACTTTCAAAAGTTTCATAGAAATCAACAAACACAACGTTTACTGGAATTTGTTTATCAAGTGCTATACTAACTTTTTGTAGAAACACAAAAGGTTGATAACACATGACCAACACCACTGATTTGCAGTGATTAAAAAGTAATAAAATTGCATTTTCAAGACTAGAAATTCCAGGAATTCACAAATGATTGTATGTCAAATTTCTGGATTTTACTGGAATTCTACTGTCATTCTTTTACTATGTGTATAAATAATCACTATAAAAGAAGGATTACTATACAGAGCATTAAATTAAGTAAACTGAAAATAGTACAGGAAGCAAATAAAAGAAAAATACAACTTCTATAGAGTCATTGATCTTGCATAAAATGACAAATTCCATGAAATTCAGTATTATTTTACTGGTGTGCAGGCAGCCCATATTCCAGAATTTTACCCAATTTTCTGGTAAATATTGAAAATTAGTGGCCTGGCACATGACCTACCTGAGATAAAGCTGTGTTGACCATGATCAATATTTTTTGTTCCTTGATCTTGATGAACTAGAATCAATTCTAGAATTTTGCTGAGCACAGAGGTGAGGCTTATTTGGCTATAGTTGTTGATGTCATTTTTGAACTTTTTTAATATCAGACTAACCTCAGCTGTTCTACAGTCTAATGGGATCATTCCTGTAGAGATTGATTTATTATATAACATTGATAATGGGGCAAGAAATGTGTTTCCCAAGAGCTTTAGCATTTTTGGTAATATTTTATCTGGCCTGACATGTGAAATCTTTGAGATTTGTTAATTTTTGTCAGCAATTTCAAGCTGGTGGATTTGTATTGATTGTTTGGTTTTAGTTATAATTTTTTGAATTTCACCCATATTTTTTGAAAAATAAATGAGCAGAAAAATGTATTAAATTCATATGCAATTTTTCTCAAACATGTGATAATTTTACCAGTTTTTGAGACTGTGCCTATTTTGTGTTCTCTATAAGAAAATGTATATAACCACAGAACTGTTTAGAGGTATGTCTGCTAGCATTTTTTTGCCAGTTCTATCTATGCCTGTTTTTTTTTTGTTTCTTTTATTTTGGTGTTGCATTACCTTAGTGATGTTTTGTATTTGACCTAATCATCAGCTGATTTTGATTTTAAGAATTTGACACATTGTCTAGTTTTTTCTTTATTAGGTTTTTGATTGGTTTGTTGGTTTCAAACCTTAATTATTATACTTTTTAATATTGGTAATATAGTTATCACATGTAGTGTTAACATGTCTTTCGATTGTGTTCCATGAGACCTCTACAGACAACTCCCTCAGTTCTTCCTCCCAGTTGATATTCATAATGCTTGATGGTATTTTTTTGTAAGTTGGCAGTTTGGTAGAAATATTCTTCATTTGTACCAATAATACATAGGACTGATGATATGATGGCAAAATTCACAGAATTATGGTTGCTGTCAGCTAATCGATCTTTAATACTGCATTCAGTTATAATATTATCCAGTTTTAATACTAAATGGAATATATTATATTTTCTGATTTTTTTTTTACAAATTTGAGTTAAATTTAATTGTTAGAAAGTGTCATCAAAATAATTACCCCTATTACTCAGAGGAAAGATAGTTGTCTGATTAATATCTATAGATTAAAATCCCTGACAATTACTGTATTGCCTAAGTTGGTGGTTTTGTCAAATTCAAGTAATATTTCATTGTCTATGTCATAATTATTGTCCAATGTTCTGTAACGAAGCATAAATATTAATCCAATACTATTCTTAAGTTTTACACATATTGATTCTGTGTTGGATAATCCACCCATTATTTTTGAGTAACATCTACTGCTGTTAATCGTTTAGCAATATAAATAGCTAGACCGCCTTCCCTTTTGCAACCAAGATCCTGTTGCAGTAGGTAATATCCCTCCAGAGACTTTCCCAAGTTGTCATCAGGGACACACCAAGTCTCGGTTATAAATGCCAAGTCAATTTGATCCTCATTAAATTTTGATTGTAGGTCACTCATTTTATTATTTAGGCTTTTTGCATTACATACCATACATTTGAGTTGCTTGTCTTAATATTTTCCTTTCTTTTTTTTTGCAATTAAGTAAACTTTATTGACATTTTTGTGAAGAAAAAAATTATGCACTCTACAGAACAACTACATATGCATTTTTGAACTGCCACACAAACAGCAAACAATGATCAACAAACAAGAACATGCAAGCAAAGGTAAAAGGAATAAAATAGCCAACACTACATTAATGAATAATAACAATATATATAGATCACAATAATCAATAATAAACAAATCCAAATTCCTCCCCCAGATGATGCAGAATCATGTACTGTACCAAAACATCCACTGGTGCATGCAAAAATAAAAATAAGCTATACCTCCATGGGAAGATGAAATTATACTAAAGTACCCACTATTCATCTCTCACCAGAAATGAATAAAGAGAAGACTAACGGGCCCTATATTTATGCAGGACATGGTGGGCATTAGCTATGGGCTTCTCTGCATTCATTGCATTTAACTTTTCCCATACCCACTCAATCCGAGACTGGGAGAGAGAATCCTTCCTATGTCGAAGAATAAGCAAGGACCCATAATCACCCAATATGCAAACTGCCACAGTAAAATAATTCTGAAGACCAAAAAAGGTTCTAAAAATTGTCAGATAGTCTCAAAAAAGCTTAATTTTTGAGCACATCAACAGCACATGCAGTAACGTGCCCTCTTCTTGCACACAGTAGGAACAAATAGAAGAAGGTAGTTTACCCATTTTATATAGTTTCTGGGAAGTGTAATATAAATTGTGAAGGATATTAAAGTGGATTAAGCAGAGCTGATATTGTTTTATAAATTTATATATGTCAGTCCAAATCTAAGTCTAATGGCTAGGTGGACAATCCAATATGTGGGCCCAGTACAAAGCAGTCAGGGAAGTTCCTGTCCAAATAAGTTAGCAAAATGCTTAATATAAGTGAGAGATGGAATGGGCTTGTTGAAAGAGGAGTGAACATTTTTCAAGTAATAAACCCACTGTATCAGACCAAGGAGGGTCACCCAGAAAGTGCTGCACACAATGTTCAATTTGACCGTACACAAGGAGGCAGTTGAGGACAGGCCAAATCTAGTTTGAAATTGAGAAAAAGAAATAATAGAATTGTCATGTATCATATCAGTTAATCTATCAAGCAGGAACCCCTTCCAAACTGGTAATGGAATCGGCTGGTTACCAATACAAAGGTTCAAATTATGAAACATGGGTTGTTGAATATCTGTCCTGTAAGAGAGCTGTAAGCATCTGTACAACTGGGAATGAGCCTGAATGGACCAGCATACAGTGATATGTTTTAGGGGATCAGGGAGTTGAAATAAAGGAGTATATAATAACGAAGTAAGGGAAACACAATGGGCCACAGTAAAGTCATTTTCAATCCAATTCTTTCCTTTCTGTTTAGTTGTTCTCATGTATTTACCTATGTTATTTTCTTGCTCAGTGTAATACGATAATATCAACTTTAACTCCCCTATCAATATCAATTTAAATGGATAGCATCCATCTTGGTTTTAATAATGCCCTCAAGTTTATTGGCAACTTGTTTATTGAGATGGAGCCCATCATGAACAAACACACTAGTGTTTCCTACAAGCTCTTCAGAAGTGGTAATAAAGATGATAACCTCCTTTTTACTCCAATTTTGCAGTCTGATGTTAATACGCCTAAAGGTGTCATTCTTTTCTTTAGAGGCATGCAGAACAGGTAGGATTCCAGATACAAGGACTTTACAACCACTTTTCTCCAAATTTTTACTGAATTCTAAAATATCATAGCAGATATCTTTCTCATGCTCTGAGCCAACATTGTTGTGCCTATGTGGAGGGTTACAATGGGGTTAGATTGGCACCTTTTAAGAATTTTGTGGATTCTTGGATTTTGGCTCCACAGAAACTAGACACCATAGAATACAATGTATCACCTTTACATACAGTACTTCAGTCTCACAAAAGTTTAATAACAGAGTCATCAGCTTCAGCCTTCATTCTGTTTTTGTTGGTAAATGTATTAATAGTAGGAATTTGCTGTCCAAGGGCTGGAGAAATTTCACAATCTACTATACCACATTGATTTTCTAGGGACAAGGGGTGGTGTGGCAATAATTCAGCTCTACTGTTTGGTTTAGCTTTTTGCTTAGTTGGACCAAACACCAGTTCTCCTCCTGGGATCTATCATGTTCATCCTCTTCCCTTTTTGTATTATGATATGTTGCTGTTGAAGTAACCCCAGTGTTCTGTATAGCTTCTAGAAGGCTACTTTTAGCTTCCAGAGTACTAACAAATGCTTCTATGTGATTTGTTTCTGGGCATTTTTCAAGTAAATTAAACTCAGAGATGAGGGATTCAAATGCTTAACATTTCATGCAAACAAAAGAGTCAGAACTGGTGTTGCCCAGATTTTCTGTAAACATTTAGCACTTTATTGATTTAATTATTGATCCTTCTGGGCAGGGAAGAGAGAGAAGTTCACCCACGGGGTCCTTTGATATGTTATGAAAAGTACCTTAGCCTGATGGTCAGAGTTTCTTGTGGCTACCTTGGCTACTGTGGTGCATGCTGGCAGAAGTGCTTACTCCTGCCAACATGTCACCTCTGCCATATGATCACTGATGCCCATGAGGCAGCATCTATTTATAGTAGCCAAGACCAGAAGTAGCAGCTGCTAGCTTTCAGTTTCCCAGTCCTGCTAAGTGCTGTATTAAACTATTTTATTTATTTAGTTATTTCAGTTTCAGATTAATATCTTTGAGCCAAGGGCACATTTACAAAGATTCCAAGCCAGACAAATACAATACAGTACATCGGTTACAGGAAAAACACTGGCGGACAAGATATCAAATACAGTAAATACAGAATTGCATTTAGGTTACAAGGTTACAGTTAAAGAAGTGCCAAGTTATAACAACACTACATGAGTGTGGTTCAGCACTTTGGAAATTGCAGAGTACAGACTTGTGTCAGTACAAGTCCCAGGCTACAGTGTTAGGTCGAGTAGAAATATAGGCAGCCAGACATGGCTTTGTCAGGGGTGTAACAGAGAGACATGGTACAGAGCGGTAGAGGCAGAGTGGATATGTAAAGTGGGGAGGAAGGGGGTAGGACAAGGCAGAAGAGAGGGGAGGTGGAGTGAGCTATAGGTTAAACTATGGTAGGCCCAGATTGTACAAAGCAACAGCAGACAGTCTCGTGGGCTAGGTACTATAGGAACAGAGCCCAGTTTTGAACTGACTGATCTTGCTGCATTCGATGAGGGTAGTAGGAAGGCCATTAATCCACTTGGGTCCCCAGTAGGTAGGGATCACTGAGTGAGTGTAGTGTGCTTAAAGGGCACCAATAACCCACCTTAGTAGCATTTCTAGTGCTTATTGTGGGTAGTGCATTTTTAAATAAACTTGTGGTTGACTCAGGCTTAAGCCCTAGCAGTGAATTTTTACCCAGTAGGCAGGTCTGGTATTGTACTCTAAGATGCATGGGGAGTGATCCAGTCTCTTTATATAGTGCACAAATGTGGGTCTGGTAGTTGGCCCCAAGGACTAGTCTACATGCCTTATTAAGGAGGGTTTTGACCCTTTTTAGTGCTGTATCCGAACTGGCCCCATTGATCACCAGCCCATAATCAATGGTAGATAACACAGAGCTGCACATCACCAGTTTCAATGCACCAGGTGTCATTGAATGCCTGTGACAACAGAGAACACCTAGCTTAGTAGTTGCTGATTTTACCAACTGGTCAATGCTGCTAACATCAGTCTATATGATGTTTTAACTAGAGAGTTGGATTAAAAACTGATTTCAGGGAGCTGGAAGTTATGAGTTGGGGGGCTTCCAATTCCTCCTGGTTCCCAGACTACACTAGTCCCTGCCACAAAGTCAGTGAACTGTGTAGGGAACTCATGGTTCCATGTCATAAAGGTGAAATTTTTATGGCGACTCACACAAAAGTGAGTAATTTTGCCGAATATCAAATTGGCACTCAACCTACTTAAATGACTACCAATACAGTGACAGAAATAAGATACAATATGGGAAAATTAAAATGAATGTTGAATGCAGGGGTGCTACACTCCCCACACATCCTCTTTGCGGGTGGCAAGCCTCCCACCCCCCCAAACTAATATAGTCAACTCCAGGGTGGGTGGACACTGGTGGAAAGGGGAATACATGGGAGGGGGCAACAGTATGTAGGGGGATACCAAGGCTGGGGCACCATCGGTCAGAGGAACAACAGTACACCTCAGAACCTAAAAACATTTCTAATAGCCAAAACTGTCAAAAAAACATAATTACCTACAGGCAGTCCCAAACCCAGCATCATTGCCATTCTAGCCAGTGACCCTATCCGCCACCACACCAGACAGGCAGCTTGGCAGCAGCAGGCTTCATAACTGTATTTCACCTGCATCACTCTACAGCACCCCTATCGTTTGCCTCACTATAACATTCCTCCACACCCACCATTCCCTCCCATCTCTATCCCTGCACACTTGCTGCTCTGTCGGGCGCACAAACTGAGTTGTTCATATTTGAGTGTCTCAGTTTGCTTCACCCATATAATGGGATACCAGAACTCACACAGCCCTGCCATTTACACACAGTGCTGAGTACAATGTCTGCTAAAAGTTTAAAAAGCACATCACTACTTCACAGTAGATGTTAGGTGCAGTATCAGTCTTTATTGCAACCCAGTGCACTGAGGATTCTTGCAAGGCAGTGTCTAATATAGTAAGCAAGACTGGAATCAGCAACTGCTAACTTCTGGCTCCCAGTCCCACCAAATGCTGTATTAAACTGTTATTTTCAGTTTTAGCACCTTATACTGCTAACTTTCATCTATGACTGATGTTTTAACTAGAGATATTGCATATCTGAACTTGATGAAAGCACGTTCGTAAGATGGAAGGGAAGGGTATTACAGAAAATATAGTACAACTGGACTGAGAGTAGAAAGGAGAAGGGTTAAACTTCTACAGTATATCTAGATGCAGTGTTTTAATGTATACAGATGTAGATACAAGAGGACATATTTCAAAGGGCTCCTTAATGCACATGCAGACTTATATCATGATTCTAGTACAATTGTGCTACTTGTGGCAAAATGTTAGACCATCCAAAACATGGCTTAATATTTAATTTGTTATGGATATATGTAAACTTTGGTAACTGGGTAGTCCCAAGGGCATAAAATGGCCAACTTCAAGAGGGACCTGAATGTTTGTTGCCACTGCTGCAACTTGCACATACCAAATGACCCATGCATCTAATAAATGACGCATATGGAATTTGTTTACCATAAAGCAGGTAAACTGTCACAAATGCATCAAAAAGGTTGAAAATAGCAATCAAACAATTTGTGCATTTCTTTTGAAGCAGCCGTATCCCAAAATTGGGCATTGTAAGCGTGTCAAGGGTTTTGAAAATCCTGCCCATGAGCTGCTGCCTTGATTGAATATAGAAGTGTAACCCTTGGGCGGCACTATCGCCAGTGTTACACCCCTACAGCACTACCCTGGACATAGGCTGAGGGAGTTGGGTTCGCTAGCTAATAACATTTTTTAAAACCTTTACTCAGTGCCTCCACTCAGAGTGCTTTACATGGGTGAGATGGTACTGGGTGTAGTCCCCTGAGCTGCTACACCACCCACGGTGACCATTTACCTTCCCCAGACATGCCCCAATGCACAGTTCCCCACATATCCACATTTTGATTTAAAGGCTTTCTCTAATAATATGCTCACACCAGAATTTCAAACAACAAATAACAAGATATTTATTTTGGTGGTAATATAGGAGCTAGGAAGGGGAAACATGAGGAGTAGAGGTTATCTTATTCAATTTACAAAATGCACAATGAATATTTGGATTTTGCTGGTGAACCCTGCAGCTGGGTGGCTACGTAATAAAGGCAGACATAAATCACAGTTTACCATTTGACTTAAGACATCCAGTGCCCTGGCTAACTAGCTGCTGACAAATCAGATGTTAAACATAATTATCATTAATGTCTACACTGGTACCAGTCCCAGATACAGCAGAAACACTGCAATCTCATACCATACCGGTTAAACAGATACCACAGTCCAAGATGTTGCAGGCCTGGAGGAGTTGCAGCTGATTGAGGTGGCTGGCTATTGATTTGAGGTTGGGGGCAACTTGAAGACGGATCCTTACCGAGCCACAGACAACTATTTACAACTCAGGCAGGGATTGCCCTGCACTCTAGCAGACAGCAGGGATTGCCCTGCACTTGCAGACTTCTGACCATTCGAGGACAAGCTATGTGGATCTTACATCCAGAACATTCAGCACAATACTTGAAAGTCCCATCCAAATGCAATGAGAGTGATACTTTTGTCAAACATCCTATATCCAATTTAAACACAGTCACATCCAGTACTTTATATACCAAAAGGCAACCATCCAGAGTAAGTTGACAGTGACACTTTTATCAAGCATCTCTTACTTTAGATACAGGCAGTCACATCCAGCACATTCTATATACCAAGAACGTTATTCACAAACAGAGTCTTATCCAGCATGTCTAGACATTGTACACTTATCCCAAGCACTCTCAGATAAAATTCTGGTCAGACACAGGTACATTCTCTTCAGGGTAACTTAGACATAATATGCTCTAGGGCCTCCTGTCTCATGAAGTGGCAAACGCAGCTTGGCAGTCAGCTCCATGATGGCAGGACTCTAACCCATGACTACACAACTTGCAACACATTTATATGCTTTACTATGCCAGGCATCTTGCTGCACCTGCAACTTAGCCATTTGGGCCACAGACAAGATATATCCATTTACTTAAACTAGACAGTCTCTTATAGGGTTAGTAGCCCAGACTGATAACTTCAATACTTCAGACTTAACCGCACATATTTCTTAGTAGGGCTTGAGGCCCCCAAGATTACTTGCTCAGCTTCTCCCTCACACCGAGGGGTATGAGGGTACTCACTCAGGTCCTCCACAAGTTTCTTCCACAATCGAAAGCATCCTGAAGACTTCTTCAGCTCTCTCACCACTGAGGTACTCATTCAGTGCTCTCACCACTGCATGATGTCATCTGGTCTGGTCAGCGCTCTCACCACTGCTGGACATCTGATCTTCGGTCCACATCTTTTCCCGACATGGGTGGGAGGGCTAGCCTCTGGAGGACATAACTGGCAACCTCCAGACTAGCTGTTGCAGGATCTACAATTACTTTAATTGGTAACTTTAACTTAAGAAAATAATGAATGTCCCCTGAAGACTGAAGGGGCTTGTATTAAGTGGCCCAGGCCTGGTGACATGTCTGGGGCCAGAGTTCCCACCCCTGTGGGGGGCTCCCAGAAGTCTGAAGCCTGCTCTCCTTCTCAATCTGGCTGATCTCTCTCCAATCTCAAAATCTCCTGACAAACTGGCAACACTCTCTCTTTATAGAGCTCCCAGCTTGACTCCTGATTGGCAACAGAGATGGGGTGACATGTCTCCAAGTGGCTGAGGGACCTGTCAATCAGAACACTCGAGGCACAATCGGGTTGTGGAATTGGCACCTAAAACAATGTCCCTGTAAGTCCCCATGAGCACTTGGGTGCTTACTCATGAGGTGCAATGAATGTCCCACAAGTTCTGGCTTTCTATTGCTGGCATTCCAATTGGCTGTGTGCTGGCACTGTCTCTTACAGTAACTTAGATACAGTCCTGAATAATGTCCTGCTGCAGTCAGAAAGAAATAAGTATTTGCCCCAAATGCCCCACAGTTTTGTAGCTCAAAGGCTTTACTTGCAGTCGCTGCACAGGTGAAAGGGGTGGCTCCTTTAGTTTTTCTGTCACTACTGCACTTTTGCAAGCTTCCCCTACAGCAGCTGACAGGCTGACACATAAGAGTCCCAAATACTGGAATTGCCAGGGAAACAGTATTAATTTTAACTTTAAACACTTTCCCCCACATATACTGTAAATCCCCCTTATGGAACAACAGGTTCCATTATTTAAAACATTTATGTTCTCCAATTTTTTGGCCAAAGCCATTTAGGGTTACCCTGGAGGCAGTCAGACACTGTTATGCATTATTCAGATGACCGTGACCCTGCTCAGTCATTCTTGCCCTGAATCCCAGTCAAAGTCCTTTAAAACACACAGGAGCATTTCCCCAGCAGGCTGTCCATGGTCCCAGGTCCCAATTAGGTGGAAAGGATCCACAGCACAGTCCCCGAGGTGACTGCAGAACAAGCAGCTCCACATCAAAGGTGCTTTGCACACCAACGCGACTCCAGCTGCCATGGAGGAAGCACTTTTGCAGCGGGAGATCGCGGTCATCGTTTTAAGCCCTGAGGGGCTGGCTTTCAACTGGGCTGAAGCAGGGGCACACAGAAGGGCAAAGCAGGACCTGGGAGAACCTGAAATATTAGGGGCCAAATCGGAAGAAACCAGAGAGACAGCGGTAGAAGGACAGAAGGACAGGGCTAAGGTAAGCCCAAGCTGGCATTTCTTGGAACCCCTATTTGCAAGGGGGTTACACTAGTATAATAATTTAAGGTTGGAAATTATTCTAGTTTCATCATATCTACCCCCACCCCACATTACAAGCAGGGATAAAACAAGCCTGCTGTCCAAACCTGCACCAGTCCATAGTGATTCCCTACCCACTGCACTGTCCAGGGTACACTGTGATTCCCTTGGTAAGCAGAAATTTCTCCAGGCTTACTGGAAAGGTATGTACTGTCTTCATGTCTACAGTCTCTGTTGGTAGGTTGTGCCATAGGCTCTCCACTCCCTGGGAGAAAAAACACATTCTAATGTTACCCCTGAATTTGTACACCTATGCTTCAGGACATGTCCCCACATCCTGCTGCAGGACACCAGATCAAACATCTCTGACTGTTCAATATTGTCCAAGGATATGGAAAAGACTGAGATCATGTCCCTTCCAAAACCTCTTTCAAGGCTGTCTTTGTATAGCTGTCTAGCTTTTTCCACATCCTACCTCTGACATTTTAAAAATGATTTCTTTACAACCTTTTCTGAGATACTTCCTCTGGCATCCACTATTCACTACTACTGTATGTACTCTGTCCTCAGCTTTGTTCTTTTTGATTAGTGCATCCATATTGCTAGACACTGAATATTTGACACACATTGCCAATGTACTGCACCTGTGTTGTGTGTAAGCAAAGATGTTTTTGTTTGCTGTGTAAAGGAGGATCAGAGAGGCCCCAATGGCATTCACCAACCTCATCTGTCAGACCTCCTCCCCTTCCTGATCCTGATGGTTCCACAGAGGAATGTGGATGACCAGGTTGTTGCTGGTGGGGCTGTCGGGGGGAGGCCACTACCTACAGCATTTACTAATCATCAGGCATGTGACTGAGGATTGAGGGTGAAAGGGTTGCCTTCCTTATGCCAAGGAGTCCTTCCAGTATGGATCTCCACACCCCCACTGCATCTGATTCCAGGGACATGAGCACCCTACCACGAATTTATGGCCCATACCCTGCCATTCTGTTTGCCGCAGGGGTATGGGGCCATGGGTACAGTAGGATGAGCAACTTTCTGTTTTAACATTTTAACTGTTTATAAAATAACAACCAGTCCCTGCCACAGACTGCTGAATGCCAGGGCACCTTGCAGAAGCAGACTAGGGGATCTGCTATCAGCTTGACTCCTCTACCCTCTCTGCCTCTGTGTGGTTCTCTATTAGTGTTTATAAAGCAATGCCAGATTTTACTCCAGTCAGAGAGTAGAACCACTGTAACTCTTACTGAGTGTGCAGATGCTGCCTCACACAGTGAGCTCAACTTTCATTCTGCTCTCTCCCACTGCCAACTGCTGCTCATCATTCTGCTCCACATTTGCCTGCCCCTAAAATGCCAGTGGGTTTCAAAAAATACTTCAGAAAATGTAAAAATAAAATACCTCCCTAAATTGTTTTTTTAATGTTAAATAAACAGTGGGAAACTTAGTTTCATCAACTACTGCCCACTACCACATCAGAGCATGTCAGGACTGTACCACTTATCAGAATTACAAGAGGTAGACAGAAAACTATAAACAGACAAAAATGGCTTTAAAACAGTTATGCTGACAATTTTATGTTGCAAGAAAATCTTTGACTGCTTTGAAATATATTAATATGTATAGCTGTGTGTGTTTCTTACTGTATAAGAATGGTATCTCTTGCTGTTTGGGCTGACAGAACTGTTCAGCTTCGCTTCATGGTCCTCTTGCCCAAACAGCACAAGATAACTTCTTATGCAGTAAGAAATTCACATAAGTAGACATGCAAACAATAATACCCAACAGGGAGGGCAGTATTGGGCAATACCAGACCGCCCAGGGGCGTAATGAGGCCTGACGCCGCAGGTGGAGGGCCTTATAGCTCCTGGAAGGTCTGGTATTGCCCATACCGCCCACCCTGGAGGGTATTATTGCGCTTAGAAAATGGGTCATAAGTAACACTTTTACTGATTTTAAACAAAAGATTCAAAACAATTCTAATAAAGGAAAAAAAAGGATGAAAATAAAGGTTCTTGTAAAGCAGTCCCTCTACTACTGCATTAATGATATACTTGTCAGCAGAGGGTGCTGTAGTTTAGGTTTGTGACACTGAGGGGTCACTTGGGCTTATACAGTTCAACCCTACTCGCTCTGTTACCGAATCCGACTAAAAAGAAAAAATCAAGTGGACTACATGTGGACTTTGCCAGTGCTAATTACCTGAGTAAGACTGAGTAAATCATTAGAATTTTGCATGGAGTTTTCACAGCTTTCTGTACTCAACTTCAGCCATTGCTGCTCTCCCAATCACCCAGGCAATCACCATTTCTTAGCCCTGAAATGGTTTTTGTTATTTTTTTTTTAATCGGAAGTGAAGCATTTCACAGCAGAGCATACTTTTATGACATAAAAGCATGTTTCTTTTTTTTGTACATGTCCGTGTCCCTGTCTTTTAATTACTGGGGCCAGGAGCAGTTGCAGATCAGATCAGGACAGAGGAGAAGAAAGCACAGTCAGTAATTATGTTCTGGTATGGAAGAAGAGCGTGGTAAAGGAGACAATAATTACATTTGGGCTGTAGGTGAGACCGGAAAGTAACGCCTCTATGTAAAAATGGAGGTACTTTAATTTTGTACGGAAATGCCTGCAAAAAATGTGTATGTCAGTGTCGATGGATAGAGCCAGAGGATGTATTGCTACTGGTGCAATGTAGTAGTACTGTGAGTGTGGTTGCCATGGGACAGCATGCTTTGCCCACCACCAGTTACTTGAAGCTGATCGGTCTAATGGCTTTGGTTTTTTTATTGCTTCATTCGTGTTTTTCCTTTTTTTGTAATGTGTGGTACATCTGTTGCTTTACAGTTCAGCTTGGCAAGTCTTGGGCACTGATGTCCCTCTCTCCACCACACTCCCAGTCTGACACAACGTTTTTACTTGAGGAGAACTTGTGTGCTGCTGCTGGGGGGGGTTATAACACTCGAACACTCGTCCATTCGCTCAAGTGATAAGCACTTTAATTTAATTTCATTACTGTATGCAGTTAACTGTTGGGAGAATCAAACACAGCAGGACTTATGCTGAAAAATGGAAACATGGAACAAGGGAAGCATGGGAGTGGTAATATCAGGTGGTGACAGAAAAAGCAGGCACAGGAGTGGTAGCTGAATCGGAATGTAAGCTATGTTTGGGGAAGCTGTGAGTGGTATCGGGCGGCAACAGAAAAAGCAGTCACAGGAGTTTCCACTTAATTTGTACAGAAAACAAATTTTTTTTTGTTTTTGTGAGGTAATGACTTTATGGCTTGGAGCAGTTTGGCTACAGTTCTGCAGATGCGTGCGTTGGGGTTTTGAAATGCGATGACGTGAAGCCGATCAGCGTGACGGCTTGCTTTACATTTCTTTAATATGTTTTCTCATTCATTTGGTGTGATTTATTAATGTAGGCAGACGTGAGCACCGGGGAGGTGGGGTGCGGGTTCATGTGGCAGCTGACACTAAATTGGCCAGTGGGAGGGTGCAGGATCTCTCGCTAAGCAAGAGAAAAAATGGTGGCAATTTCAAATTTCTTAGTGTGATTCTGGCCAATTATCAAGCATAGTGGGCACAGGAATACTAGAATTGGTGAAAGGGCACTGTAGACTGGTACTTTTTGTTTCCTGTGCATCTATTGAAAGTTAATGTACCCCGGCAAGGGTACTAGCCAATCAGATGCCAGGAATTAAAAAGTCCATTTTCTAAATTTATATATAGCATGGGAATGGCTGGGATTAGTGAGTTCTGCTTGGAACACTGGGCTCACTGTGTGACATCACATCACAGTGTTCCATTGCATAACAGTGCACAGCTTGCACATGTGCAAGCCCACTATGTGAATCAAGCACTTAATCATGAATAACATTGTTTCATGTTCTTTTAACATACTAAATTAACAGACATTTATAAGCTCAGTGAATTAGGTACTTGCACATGATTCACCCAATCCTGCATTTAGGCTTACGGTATGACCAAAGTTGGGTTTACCATTAGTTTAGTTATTCTAACCCTAGTGGATCCTGACACGGTAGGCAACATTGAATGTCTAGTGCCCTTAAAATTAAATTAACTATGGTGACCCAACCTCTGGAGTACCTTAGTTCTGTTATAAAACTACTTTTTTCTTTTTATTTTTCAGTTAATAACATTATAGTTAAATCCGTATATGAGGAGAGGTTGAGGGCACTGAACATGTACTGCCTGGAAGACAGGAGAGAGAGCGAGAGAGAGGGGACATGATTGGAACCTTCAAGTACTTGAAAGGGATAAATAAGGTTGATAAGGAGAGTCTCTTTAAGCTGAGTGGCAACCATAACATGAGGGGGCATAGTCTGAAGCTGGAGGGTGGAAGATTTATGAGGGAGGTCAAGAAGCACTTCTTCACAGAGAGGGTGATGGACACTTGGAATGGGCTGCTAGAAGAGGTAATCTCATTGAAGACATTGGGCAGCTTTAAGAGTCTGGGAAAGGTATAGGGGGGAGGTTAAGGGTCATGGGTAGGGAGGATGGAAGGAGTGGGAAGGGAGGGCTGGGACATTAGCTCAAGCTATGGACCCTGCAATATGAGCAGACTTGACAGACCAAATTGCCTTCTTCTGCTGGCTTCTTCATATGTTTGTATGTATGTGTATGAGGGTTTGCATGAATTCTGTTTCCAGCCATTACTTTTTAACTCAGCAATAACACATACTCTAACAGGGCATGTTTGTACCATAAGATAGGGTTATGCCTCAAGTGTATTGTGAGACCCAAGGCACAGCAGAGTGCTTCAGCCACTCAAGAAGTGGCCATATTTATGATAAAAACATGCCCTGAAGTGTACTATTGTAATTATGAAATGGAGCCACATTTATAGCAACAAAACGTTTTAAAAAGTTAAAAAAATGTGTTAATAATGCATTTGTTAATGTGCAGGTGTACTGTACATTAAGAAAACATAGTTCTAACTGTGTGTGGTGTATTCAGGTCAGTAGGTAATGCTGTTTCATTGGTCTGGCTGGAGCTACACTTTGTGTCGTGTTCCACACCCGTCTCCCACATTTTTCTGTCCATTAGGTGGAACTGTTTGTTGGTACTAGAGTGGGTTTTGTGGCAGGACCAGCGGGAGAAGTCATGTTGGTACCAGGACACAAGAGCAACTTCATATTTTGAAGAAGTTGGTTGCCAATAACGTGTTTGTATGTTTTTTGGCTGGATGTTATTGATACCTGCTGCTGCAGAATAAGTGTGTGAGTAACCAAGTGAAAGAAGGAATTGAGAGGTGGTGTGTTTGAAGGTGATGTTCATTACTGGAAGAGTGAGTTTCATTGCTGAGCCAGTGAGAGGGGTTGTTTTGCCATCAGAGCACTTATATATTTTCAAGATAGTGGTTACCACCAAAATAGTTTTAATTTTTTTGTGGTAGCATGGAGGAGGACAATTTTGCTTGAACCAGAGAGGGTACATTTTTTTGCATCCAGTCAGAAGGGAAACAATGTGTTGTCGGGGTGAAGAGGAATTGTAGGGACACTAGAAGTCAAAAATGTTTTTTCTATTGGGTAGAAGAGTGGTGAGGCCAGGGCAGCCATAGTAATGAGGCCAGGGCAGCCATAGTGATGAATGGCATCTGTAAGCAGATAAGTAAACTATTATTAAAGAAGGTAAAATAACCTGTTGACAGGGGCTATTTTCTACCTGTAATTTTATGGTTCAGCACCATCACGGGTACAGTATGCTCTCAGAAAAGCTGGTTCTTCAATGTTTTTATCCATTTCATAATCCCAGTTAATCTCTAGATTGTTAAAACTGACCAACAATACTATATTTCTTTTCCTAGCTGGGTTTCAAATATTGTCACTTCAGATCCATATCATTCTCTTAATCTGTTTGTCTGTAACAGGTAAACCACCACTAATTCTTTGCCAGTACAGGTATTTGCTATTTGAAACAACTATAATTCTATTACACCTGATCTTTGGTGTTGCAATTTCTGAGCTCTCGATTAAACATTTATCCTGTCACTCGTGTGTTTATCCTATGCATTATTTCCTTAGTTCCTGAATTGTACCCCCGTATAAACAGCATAAGTCTATGGTGGCATTTCCATCACCACTTTCCTGTGAAATGAAGGAATCCTGGTAGTTTTTGCAGCCCCGCACTACTTGAACATGCTTCACAAATGTATTTTGCACTCCCCTCTTTTTACGTTGCTTGCGCTTGCGCAAGAAACATTTTGCTACAGAGAATGGCATTTCAGAGGTGTGTCACAGACTAGCCCAATGCATGTCAAGTTGCACTGGGCTCATCCTTAACAGATCAATGATCATACAAGCTAAGTATGACAGTGGTTCACATTCATGGGCGGAAACTTTGTGTAGTTGAAATGAATGAAATGCTCCAATGAGCGAGCACTTTGTCCATTTCATTTTCATAATGCTGTCCCCCCTTCTTCTGTCACTCCATTTTCCTTGCTGTCTCTAGGCATCTGGGGTGAGCAATCAAGGCTTGAGCCCTGAATCTTTCAACTAGAGCCCTGAATAAAAACCTCAGCAGTTTCCCATGGTCACAGTCCATTTTTACTTACTTAATAGTTGCTTGAGTTGCACCCATCCAATGGTGCTGCCTTGCTGCTTGTTGTGCCCAACCCCTCCCCACCACAGTTGAGTCCTCACCCTTGTCCCACCATCACACTACTGAGCCCAGAAGCAGAGTGCCAGCTGGGAACAAAAGAAAAAACTTCCCAATGGTGGACTGTGTGTGTAGGGGCAATGTGGCCATAGGGACTGAGTTTCAAATAGAGCAGGAGGTCACATGACCTGATGTCATCACAGGTCAGGGCTGCATCACTTGTTCCACTTTCTAGCTCCCCATACCCTTTCTGTGCTCCCTCCCACCAGCCACTGGTTTCCCTCCCCCATCTTTTCTCCTCCCCCATCCTCTCCACCTCCCATCTGGCCCCTCTGATTGCAGGTCACTAGGTGCCCCTTCCTGAGCCCTCCTGCCCACTCCTTTCCCAGTCTGCAGCTGTCCTGGTGCCTCCTTCAGTAGTCTTTGGAGTCTACCACCTTCTTGGCCCCTTGTCACATCTCTGCAGTGTCTGCTGGGGCACTGCACAGGACAGCTGAGCCATTGGCAAGTGGTGAGAAGTAAAGCACTGGCAGCAACACATATAGCACAGTATTACTTGCACAACAGTTTTTTTTACGCTACTTTTTATTTATATTGTTCATTATAGCAGTCATGTTGTATGTCAGAATGACTTTAATCTAGTTTTACTTATAAGGTGTACTGTTTTTTAAAAATTCCAATAAACTATACAATTCAGCAAAATGGGTGTTCATAGATTTCGCTTTTGTTTTACAATCAGACAACCAAATACCGGTAGACAGACAAAAAAGTAATGCTGCTAATACCTTGATTGGTTTTAAAATATGTTTTTTTTTTCAAGACAAGCATGATACTCCTCTACAATTATAGGTTGCATTTCTAAGCAAGCAATGTTCGTCATTGACGAATGCTTATTTCTTATTCTGACCATTCTGTGCAGTGTGTATTCATACAGCTCTATCTTCCTGATATGCTGTATTTCCCTTACTACCATGATTTTGTGATGTGATCCACAATAGGCCAAGCAACAACAACAAAAGTCATTTTACTTGGAACCTCAGCTAGACTTGAACCCAGGTCTAGTGGATTAGCCCATAGTACATTTCACACAACAACAGTCCTTCATCATACAGATAGCTTTCCATTTAATTTTCTGATGATAAATTACAGTGGTTTATTTTGTGCCTTAAGTATTAAATGATACAGTTGTGATAGAATAGGAATGACTATGATACCACTTGGCTTATTAAGGGAGATGACAAGCCACTTAGAGCTAATTTTGCAGCACAATGGGTTACCCTTCTCACGTCTAGGCCAGGCACTTTAACACATCATCTCCAGCAATTGCCACCAAAGCCATTATCATCACTCCTGCAGCTTTTAATAAGTTTAGTACCACACTACACCTTATTCCATGACATTCTTTTTTTTTCTACTTCGTATCATCTGCACTTCTATCACTGCTGTAAATCAGAAGCAACCTTCAGGCATTCCCAAATGCATTGTCTCAGAGAAACAGGAGAGGATCAAAGACGGAACAAAATAACACTGTGTCAGTGAAACCAAATAGGTTACAGTTCTGTTACATTCATGCTTGTTTTGTTGTTGTTAAAGAGGAACTGGGAGCAGATAATAGTAATGAGATTGGCCCATGTGATAAAGGCTACACAGAGGAGCAGCTCTGTTCCTCAACACTGTAACAAACAACAAACATACAGTAAAGTAACTGTAATATCAGACTTTGAGTAAGCTTGACACAAAGAGTGCTTTTTCACGATGTGGCTTCTGGAATTGAGATATTGATTAAAATCAGAGCGGAAGTGTTTTGGTAACATTAGATTTTCTCCACTGGTATAATATTACTTTGTTATAGTTTTAAATGGAAAACATTGATACAGAATGCATAGGAATTGCAATAACAACCCTTGAGGAAGTTACCCTTGGCTCACAGCTCAATTCTAAACTAGACTAGGGTGTTTGAATGGCATGAGCAGAAAAGAAAAGAGAGCACATTTTTGTCCTCATTGTGATTGCTGGGTCAGTCTAGTCCTGCTTGTATAGTATGTGCTCATAGTCAAACTGCATGGAGATTACCATTGAGACAGTTCCTGACTTTCCCTGCCTAATCCTGTTTTTGAAACATAGAATGTAATGGAACATAAGGGCTGCTGGACCCACCCAGTCTGCCCATTTATTTTTTAACCTTCATTTTGTTGCTACAGACCCTACTTGATCTATGGTGCAGTCGCTCCCCCCACTCTTATGATTCCATTGTGCCTGTCCCAGGCCTTTTTGAACCCCACCACTGTTTTTGCCCTCACTATCTCCACCGGAAGACTGTTCCAGGTATCCACCACCCTTTCTGTGAAGAAGTACTTCCTCACATCCCTCTTGAATTAACCCCCTCCAGCTTTATAGCATGCTCTATTTGCTCTAGAGCAGATTTTTCTCTGAAAAATCCCCCCTGCTGTACCTTACTAACCCCCATGAGGTATGTAAATGTCCTTATCATATCCCCCTCTCACTTCTCTCCTCCAGGGTGTACGTGTTTAGCTCCATTAGCATGTCTTCATAGGGATCTGGTGCAGACCCTGCAGCATTTTGGTAGCCCTATTCGGGACTGCCTCCGCTCTATGTCCTTCCTGAGATGTGGGACAGGATTCACAAAACATCTGAAATTCCCACAGTTGTGGGGAAAAATCCAGTGCAAGTGGATTACCACTTGTGGATCTGCAGGTTTCCACAGTTTTCCCACAGCTGTGGGTATGCACAAAGGTGGAGCTAAATTACGACTGGATCCTTGATTTACAGGAGCTTGCGGGTAGTGTTGCTATAGTATTCCCCACAGCTGCAGAACACTGTTATGGCCAGTGGGACCAGCTGTAATATCTTCCACAACTGTTGCAGATGTGTATGACAATCTTCACAGCTGCAAAGATTTCGGTCTGCAACTGTAGTTGTGGTGTGGGACTTAGTCCCAAAACCTTTCCTGAATCCAACCTTTGGTCTCTAGAACTGGGCACAGTACTCAAGGTGGGGACATACCAGGGATCTGTATAGGGGTAGCACCACCTTCCTATGCCTGCTGGTGATACCTCTTGCTATGCACCCCAGCATCCCACTAGCCTTTTTGACTGCCTTGTCACACTGCCTGGCCACCTTTAGGTCATCCTATATGACTACCTATAGGTCTCTCTCCTGCTTGGTCTTTCTCAGTATCACTTTGCCCATGTTATACTCCGTTCCCGAGTTTCTATGGCCCAAGTGCATTATTTTGCCCATTTTTGCATTAAAACCCAGCTACCATACCCTTGAACACTCTTCCAGTCCTTTTAGATCCCTGCCCTTCTTTTCCACCCCCAGTTATCCACTCTGTTGCAGTATCTTGGTGTCAGCCACAAAGAGGCAGATCTTCCCTTCCAGTCCCTCCACTGTCACCTATAATGAGTTTTAACTCAGAAGGAATGGAAGCCATGCAAATAACATTTATGAGGTGCCCGCTATACTGCAACTAGTGTATGTTCTGATGCATCAGCATCCAAATAAGGGAATGTCCTCTTTCTATAACCATATGGCTACATTTTGTAGCCATTTTGGGAAGAAAACCTTGATTACATATTCAAATTGGACTGCAAAATATTGACATTACTGTCCATTGCTAATAAAGTTTTTATATTGCTAGCCACCAATCGTGCTTCACAGCTGCTAAAATCTAAATTTACCTCCTCATTAAAACATATATGGTCACATGATGGTGAACTTGTAAAAGCCATATATCTCATGAGACAGTACATGATTGCATACTAGGTGGTTGTGGCTGTTGGATAGGAGAGGTTATTATTTATGAGACTTTTGGCTAGTGAGGATTTGGGAGCCTTTATATACTGCTATGGTCTGTAGGTTGTGGCTGGGTTCCCTACAACAGGGTGGACTTTGTCACAGGTATATCTAGTCCTGGCTCCAGCTACACAGTGTTTGTCATGTCAGTGACATTATGGGATTGTGGGCTGCTTGTGGATGGATGCTGCTGCCTGTCACTGTTGAGCATGTCTATGGCTTATACTTGCATCGTGCACCACATCCTGTGCAGGTATGAATCAATTTAAATTGTAATTTAGGGTGGCCATCTCTGGAAGGGAGGTGGTTCACACATGGGGTTTAGCTCATTTTCAAATACTGTTTGAGAGTCTCCCTCACTATCCTATCCTCTCTACTATCCTTAAGAAGTGCCTAAGAAGTGTCAATCTTTAGCCTTTCCTTACACTTACATGCATACCTCTCAACCTTTCTCCACCAAAATGTGTGACACGATGTGTGACAAATGAGCAAAATGTGTGACACATTGTCTAACAAGGCACTGGAAGCTCAGAACACTATAGCTATCAGTGCACTAATGTTCATAATGTTTTTGTATAATTAAGCATAATAGATTATTATGAATTTCTGCTTTAAAGTCTCAGTTGGGAATGTGGAATATCACCTTCCCCATGATGGACAAAGGGTTTCTGAGAGGTAAAATGAGTGAAGTACCTCATAATGTGTGACAGTTGAGAGGTATGCTTACATGTCAGTGTAGAACAATCTGCAGTTAATTCCTCATCAGTAAGACAATTCTCAAACAGCAACAACATAAGCTGACTATGCCTTGTTCAAACTGTATGTCTTAAACCTGATGTATTAGTATTTGTGTTAAGACTATCTTATTGATACAACACAAGTGGTGATAAATTTTCCTTGATAAAATTGAAATACACAATGATTTGGCTCAGAATATGCCATTTATCTTCATGAGTGAGGAGGCTTTCTAATGGCAGAGCCCCAAGAATCATACCAAGACGAGGAGCAAGGAAGCTGTAAGCTCATGGGTGCTCCTATACTATCAAAATATAACTAAATTAGTAGTAATTAAGTGTCTCTTCTGTGAGTAAGAATGCAGCAAGTCATTTTTTTAATTCATGTTTTGTCTTACTGATGATGACTTCTAGGGACAATTTGTTCCAGGGTTGTATAACCCTTAAAGTGAAGAAGAATTTTCTTTTATTATAATGAAAATGTTTACCAGCCAATTGTAAGGGATGCCCTCTAGTATCATACTGGCTGTCTTTAAACTCTAAACCCAGTTCGGACATCAAATATGGGTCATTGATAATATCAAATAAAAACAGCAAATCCCCCCTCAATCAGTGAGTTTCCAGTGACATTAGATTAAGGGAGATAAGTCTATTGCTATACGAAGTATTATATAAACCATGGAAATGTTTAGTATATTTCCTTTGCACTTTGTTTAATTGGGTACGATTAGATTTCTTATACAGTATGGGCACCACAACTGGGAAGCATATTATAAGTAGGGTCTTGCATAAGCCTCAAGTGAACAATGTAAGTCATCAGTGATGATAAATGGCATATTCTGAGTCAGGCCATTGTGTGTCTGATTAATAAAATATAATTTAGTGTAAATGTCAGTTATTTTTGTCCTTAAGATATAACTGGTTTCACTGCTTTGATTTGAGTGCAGCAGAAGCCCTTGTGATATCATCAGGCATTGTGCAAGCTGACCTCACATTAATTAAGGGTTCCTTTTGGGACTTGTCTAAAGTGGAGATACTGTAAATGCTTATGATACACTCCTAATAGTTATACAACAGATGTAAAAAATAATCTGTTCAAGGTAAATACTAAGTGGATAAAATAAATCATTTATCATTTATCTGTAAGGTTTGACTCTTACCTATATTGCATAAATAAGGGATTCACAGTTGGGACCTATGGGATAAATGACTTATTTGCACAAAAGCTGATTGACCATGGATAACCTCATGAGTGGTGTAAGCCACAAGCGATGTGCCCAAGGTCAAACAGCTTGAGTGAAAATAAATCCATTATCCCACTAGGTCTCCATTGAGCATTTTATTTATGCAATAGGCAGGTGCCTTGTGTCTGTGTTTTTTTTATTGTCTTTTTAATTGAAAAACATTGTAGGGATTTGTTTGTGAAATCAAATGCGTCTACTTCTTTTGATCCCGGTTTTTTTAGTTTAGTTTATTAACACACATTGCAGCCAGCACCTAAAGAATGGGGGCAGCTGACATAGTATACAAATAATTACCAACATATACAAATACCCTATGCAAATACACAACATTTGTTTTAAATAATTCTAAAACCAAAACAATAAAAAAGGAGTTTATGCTACACACAACATGCACAAAAAAATAATATTAACAATCATTTAAAAATCTCATGAAAAAGGATGTCTGATATTTAGCTGTACACTGGTTTTCTCATCTAACCTGTTTTCTTAATCTATAGACTGCAACCTGTCTAGAAGGCAACAGTGTATGCAATTTGTGTTGGGGATTACAAATTTCATAAAACAATTTCTTTGACATTTCAGTTCTTCTCTCATCCAGCCTTACCAACTTGCAAATCTTCAGAGCATCATTGTATGACATCTCACTACCTAAAATAATCTGCAGGGCTCTCTTCTGAATTCTCTCAATCTTTTCACTTTCTACCTTAGTTAACCCAGCAGCCCATACTGTAGCCCCATACTCCAAGGTGGGGGAGAACAACAGTACAAAAAAAGTTCACTAAATCATCATGGCTCACACCTCTTTAACATTGTCAGAAAGTACATTCTGGAATTTCCTTTCTTAACCATCTCAGCCACTTGTTCTTTCCAGCCCAAATCATTTTGAATTTTTAAACCTAACAATTTAACACACTTTACCACCTTCACCATGGTACTCTAAACATAAAAGGAGGTAACTCTGCTTTTTTGGTTTTCCTATATCTAATTTCTTGTGTTTTTTTCTGGATTTATCTGCATCTTTTTGCACAAGGTCCAAGCTTCAATTTTTTTTAAATCCTCCTGTATAGTACTTTGACGTAATTTCTCAAATCTATCAATAACAGACATATCATCCACATATTTAATACAGGGGCCCTTTGTATATAGATCATTGGTCACAATAAGACAAAGGATAGGTCCCAAACTGGTACCTTGTAGACCCCCCAAACAAATAATCACATTCTGACCTCCATCCCTCTTTTTCAATCCACTGTGACCTTCCTTCAAGAAAGTCCTGGATCCATCTAATATTACAGGCAGGAACAGCCAAAGATTGTAATTTGTCTACTAAAATGTCATGTGCTGTCAAATCAAAAGCTTTTCTATAGTCAAGTAAGGCAGTTCTTACCATTTCAACATTCCCCCATGCCTTCATACATAGCTTCTGGAATTTCAATAAAGCTAATGTAGTTGAACTCCCTTTTAAAGAGCCAAACTGATTGAGATCCACACACTGACTCACAATTTCTACTAACCAATTGGTAACAAATTCCTCACATACTTGGGATATGACACATGTTAGTGAAATGGTCTAAAATCCTTGCTAACCTCACATGATCTATTTACTTTAGGTAATGGTAATACCTGGACCTGTTTCCACTGATTTATATTTCCCACCAACATAGATTTATTAAACAAATTACAGATCCAGGGTGCTACCAAATCAGCTTCCTCATGCCAAATCCAATTAGGTATATATTCTGGTCCAACTGATTTACTTTCAATCATTTTAAAGCTTTTGCTGCATCCTCAACAGACACTAAATATTTGTCTCGGACCATCCACAATTCTCCCTCACTTTCCTTCAACAATTCTAACCCTATACTAACTTCACACAGTACTTTATTTAACTCCTGCACAAATTGCTTCTCTTTATCCTCTCCCTCAAAACCCCAATGCATAGCCCACTTGCCTACCTGTTCCTCCTCATTGTTACTTTGAATGATAGACTTTGTGGTTTTCCACCATTTTTTGGGATCAGATTTACGTAACCCGTTGACCTTTTTTACATAAAAATCCTTTTTAATCCTTTTTCCTAATCTGTTAACTTTGTTCGTTAAGATGTTGAATTCAACTAACTACCCTATTCTCACGACATTTTGTCTCTTCGTTATCAATCTTTTAAACTCCTCGGTAACCCAAAGTTTGTCCCCTTCCCTAACCTCAACCTTACACAAAGGTGAAATTGTATTCATTATCTCTTGTATCTTGCCAGTTACAATCATCCAGGAAGAATCAGCAGATTCTAACTTCGACCATTCAGGGTCAAATTCACCTACTATAGCATCTAGCACCCTTTCTTTGTTCACACTATTTCACTTTTTGCTACACCACACCTTCCTCTTTTCTCTTTGAGCTTTACATCCTAAAACACTAGAGGTGACAAAAACAGATTTGTGATTGGATGAACCAACAGGAGGCCCAATATTAGGTGAACTATACCATTCAGCCAAATTAGTAACTACTACATCCAGGAAATTTTTTGCCATGGACCCAGCATCATGATGCCATGCTGATGATGTGGCAGCATCACTCATTGGAGGAGATAGTGGGGCTGTTCTTTTTGTAAAACTCAGCTTTATTCAAGCAATGAAAGACAAAATACACAGTACACAGTAACAGATGCAAGTGCAAAACTATGAAAAGGAAATAAAAATAAACCACAAGAGCTCAACAGTACTCCTGTGAACCTGTAGATGCCAAATGTGATTAAACTTATTGGGCTAAATATTCACAGGGGTTGTGCCTTGTGCAACTGAAATGTACCAGCACAACCCCAGAACTGTGCCCTGGGGCAATATTCAAAGGTGGGAATTGTGCAGCACAATTCTCACTGCACCAGGGTGCAAAGATAATGTATGCAGCATATCTCCAGGGGAGTGTCCATGCATATGCAGCATATCCCAATATTCAGCCTGGGATGTGCAGCACATCTGCTGGCACAACCCAAAGGTGTGCTGCATACCTGGGCTCACAGTTGAGCCCATGAAAAAATGGTTCAAGTGCACACCACCCACAGGCATGCTGCTGCTGTATTGCAGTGTGCAACATAGCAGCCACCAACCGTGGGTGGCAACTCCCCCCGAATACCATGCACAATCACCCACACATCTTCCCGGTGGTCCAGTGTAACCCCCCACCCTTCCCATAGTGGTGATCACAGTGCTCAAACATATGGCCAAGTCCCTGGTAGTCTACTGGTACCCCTTCCCTATCCTGACCCTCCAATCACCGGCACCATACCATAAGAAATATACCTGGTGGTCTAGTGGTACCCCTACCCCATCCTGACCCTCTGATTGCCAGTGCAATTCTGTAAGAATTATACCTGGTGGTCCAGTGGTACCCCCTCCCCATCCTGAATTCCCTATCGCTGGTGCTGTAATGTAAATAACATCCCTGGTGGTCCGGTGGTTCCTCCCACCCCAGCCAAATCCCTGATCATCATTGAAAAATGAAACTATGTCTCCCCGATGGTCCAGTGGTAACCCCCCCACCCACACAGAACACCCAGCTTACCCATTTCCCCAGTCATCTGTGGGCAGCAGACCCACCCACATATGCATACCACCACGGCTGCCCACTGAATGACAGCTTACAGTAGTGGCTACAAGCTCATTGGTCCACACTGTGGACCAACAGGCTTAGAGTGCATACTGTAATTGTCACAGCTGTGTGAATGAAGCCATTCAGTCACAAACTTGTGAGTATTACAGTATGCACTGCAAGCCCATTGGTCCACAGTGTGGACCAATGAGCTTACGGCCACTACTGTAAGCTGTCATTTGGTGGCAGTCACAGTGGTATGCGGGCAGGTCTGCTGCCCACCAATGACTGGGGGGGAGCTGGGTGGGCTGAGTGTCCTGTGTGGGTGGAGGGTGGGGGTTACCATTGGACCACCAGGAAGTCGTAGTTTCATTTTTTGACAGCGATCAGAGATTCAGCCAGGGTAGAGTGAACCACTGGACTGCCAGGGATGTTATTTACATTGTGGTGCCAGTGATCAGAGGGTTGGGATGGGGAGATGGTACCACTAGACTACCAGGAACCTGGCCCTATGTTCGAGCACTATGATCACCACTACAGGAAGGGTGGGGGGTACACTAGCTACCAGGGTCCTATGCATAATGTCTGTCAGGGCGATCACTGCTGCAGGCTGGGGGGGAGATCCTCTGGACCTACACTGGCAGCACCGCATGGTGTGGAGGATGCCAGGTGCATTTCTCTGGCAAGCCCTGCACATCTCATGCAAATGCAGTCATAATGACATGCAAATGGCCCCATTTGCACCTTGCATGCATAATGGCTCCATTTGCATATCAGTGTCTGAATATCAGGAATTTGCACACTGTGTACCTCTGTTTCACTGGCGCATTACCCATTCCTGGTATTCAGACCTGTCCGGGGGTTGCGCTGGCACATTGTACTTGTGCAGGGTGCAATCTTCACTATATTCAGAAGGAATGCACCATGGCACATCACTTTTGAATATATCCCTTGATTGCTCCAGTGCAACTCAGTTGCACTGAGCACCCACTTGTGCCATTACCAGGCACATGTTTGACTATCAGGCCCATTGTATATCAGTTCAAACATGAAAAAATGGTAGACAGAAAAAGTCATTTTAATTACAGTACATCATTGCCAGACATAAATCAGTGTCCAGGCTGAAGTAGTCTCATCATGGGTCCATAGCTATTAAAGTTAAGGTTCAACCTAATGCTGCACAAGTAGAGAAATATGTTGTTAGGGTTTCCATCCCTAACTCCCCACCCCAACCCCCAAGCAGCAAAAGGAAAAAAAAGGGTTTTGCATTGCCAGAGTCTTGGTGAATCAGTGGTGGGTTCTTCCTTGGGATTGTCAACCCTAATGCCCACCCCTTCCTCCAGCCAGTAGCCTCCTGTTCAAAGTGCAAGGTAAAACTGCAAGCCAGTGTCTCATAGTTCTACAGTCTTCAAAGGTAGAGAACTATATTTTACCACATGTTGCCAACACAATCTCTTGTAGCTTTCTACATGCCGTGCCCTGCAGACCCTGTGAAAAGAAAGGAGATAATATCTGACATTGTTTGCTCAGGGAAAGGGATGTGTATTAGGGTTGACAACCCTACGGAAGACCCCAACATTGAATCGACAAGACCCCAAATACCCAAAACCCCAATTTTTTTTTTCTTTTGATGCCTGGGGATTAAGACAGGGAGTTAGGTTTGGAAACTCTAGTACCACATTTTCCTACTTTGAGGGCATTAAGTTGGTCCTTAACTGGTGCATTAACAGTGTTGTTTTGAAAATAATTTCATTTCTGTTTGAGATATTGGATTCATATCCTTATTCACACAGGTCCGTTTGGAACCTGAGTACACAGATGCAGATGCACAGGGCCCTTTGGGTTCTGCACCAAGTGAAGACTCAGTCTGCCTACAGAAGTGCACCACTGGATGTCATGAATTCAGGGGGCTGTCTGGTGGGCTGTAGAAGTGCTGGGACCTGAAAGCACATCTCTAATGCCCTTATTATTTTTTGCAGTTAACATATTTCTCTCATAAGTGTTGTAATCTAGTTAATTAACTGCTAGTATCCTTGTGATGCCTGTGTCTGTCTTTCTCTCACCCGTTCCCCCCTCCATTCTTGCTTACTTTCCCTTGCCATTGTTCCTAGTCCTCTGTCCCCCCACCTCATTGTTCCTGCAGTTGTCCCATCCGTCCCCTCCTCTGTATTAGCATCACTTTTTTTATTTTAGGTTTTCTCTCCACATCACCATTGATCATTTTGGAGTTGTCTTTCAGCAGATTTAATTTTGGTTCAGTGTTGCTTTTAGCAAGGAACTACTCCATTTGCTATTTATACTTTAAAATATTGTTTGCTGTTAATATGAGAGGGACAGCTTGCTGAGGATTAAAAGCTGCCCACAATTTATTGAGATAAGTTATGTATTCTCTACAGTCTCTAAATTGTTCATTTGTTTGATTTTGGTATTTTTGTGTTTGTTTTTTTGACACTTGGATTTCCTTTGCACTGTTATGTGTGTTATCTAATATGTATATGTGCTCATGAGTTATTCAAGTGTTTTTGTATATAAGTGTGATGTTTTCTTTTCTTAACCATGCCCACTGAGGAAGAGACTCGTGACTCAAAGTGCCGGGTCTAGTCAGTGGGTGTTAGCTAAAAGCAAACTTTTGTAACCAGGACATAATAAAATTCAGATTTTTAATGAAGTAGCTTTGGTTGAGCATTTTTTGAGCTTGTCAGTGTGGTGTTTACCTGTTTGACTGTGCCAGGACCTCTAATACCTTAGCTTCCTTGTGCCCACAGATAGAGACATACAGGGCAGAGTCCATTTGTCCACCAATGCACAGGACCCTCTGCCACCCACAAGTGCAGAGGTGCAGGGCCCAATGCGAAGAGGACAGTTGTCATTACTATCAGGTATCTGGGTCCATATGGACAACAACCCTACAGCTTTCACTCCCTGCTTGGGGGAGTGTTGTATATCAACACCATCCAGCTGGGCCACTGAGCCCTCCCCCAAACTAATCTCACTGGCACAGCATCACAAAGCATACCTGCTGGAGTCAAGAGTGGCACTACACACAAAGTTTCTTAACCTTTTGGAGCCTAACAATGGACAATTGCATTGTTTCTCCAAGTATAGCGATACCTGTCTTGGCTCCAAAGGGTTAACAATTATATATATATATATATATATATATATATATATATATATATATATGTATGTATGGAGAGAGAGATTTTTTCATTGACCACAACATTTGTAACTCCTCTTAGAATCATGATATTTACTGTAGCATTTATAGTATTTTGGCCAAAATGTCATTTTGCAATAGAACTGTGAAAACACATCTCATCCAGGGTTTAAAAATAACACCTGTCACATTTATGAGGTGATGTGTGGAAAAATGACTGTTGAATGTTTAGAGTCAAAATATTGAAAATTAGAGAAGTTATGAGTGAATGCTGTAATACTGCAACATTCACTCTTAACCTATGTATTTTACTGTATTTGTACACCAGATTTTCAGCATAGCCCTCTCATTACCCCCACCTCATGAACCAGGCAGGTGAACCTTTTCAAATTCAAAATGAAACAGGTTAAAGACCGCATATCAACACGAGCGGGTGCTCACTGCGTGAGGTGCAAACCTCAAAAATTAAATCCAAACAACGAAAGAAATGAGCACTCGGAAGTGGAATAATAATGCTCATTTAATCCAAAAGACAAATCCATGCCGGGGTGCGATTTATCTTTAGAATCAAGGAGCACTATTATTCCGCCTCCGAAAGTGCTCATTTCTTTTCGTTGTTTGAACATTCTCAAATCCCTACTGAAATGTCATTCTGCATCAACAAAACATAATCTCATGCCAGAGGTGTGAAACACATTTTGGCCAGTATTTGAAAATTGACAGATGTCAAATTCATGTGGTGGTGTAAAAGAATAGCTATGTTGAAAATTTGGGGTCAGAATATTTAAAATTAGCAAAGTTATGAATGAGCATAGAAAAATCTCAATGTACACTCATAACTTTGTCATTTGTGAATATTTTGACCCCAAATTTTCAGTATAGCCTTCTTATGACCCCATCACATGAACACGGGTGGAGAACATGTTTAAATCCTGCCCATAAGGTGATTTTGTAAAGCAAAAACAAATTGCCTTTCATGCCAGATTTGCAGAAATCCACTGCCATTGGCCATGCGGTGAGTCCCCAAAAGGGCCATGTTGAAATTTTGGTGTAAAAATATTCAGTAATGACAAAGTTATAAATCTCCGTTCCAATCCCAATTTAACTACAGTATACCAACCTGCCTTATTTTCTTATGTTGCAATTGGTGATTGCAGCAGCAAAACATGTCTTTGATTGGAGAGTGAATCAATGCTATGGGACATATTTGGGTGGGTGAGTGAGGGTGTGTGGGTGGTGTGGGGGTGGTTTTAGGTGGGTGTTGAGTGGGAGGTTGGAGTAGGATGGTCGTGGTGTGTGTGAGATCTGCAAGGGATCATTTTCTTCTTTGCAGGGTTACAAAAAAAAGCATCATTGAGTGACAATTTTCTTTACTGAAGGTAATATTTTGATACTGGAGGTTGGGCACCCCAGTGTTGGGCTTGTGTTTGGCAGCACCTGGAGTGGGCAAGCATTTTTTAGAAGTGAGCACACCAGAAAATGGAAAAAATAATGCAAAAACACTTTATTTGGCATCAAGAAATATCCAGGACCACTGCTCTTTGGCACAATGCCTTCAAGGGGGGTATGACTGACACACAGACATCTCAGATTATATACTCTTAATAATGATGTCATAATTGTGAGACACCAAATCCAAAGTTCACACACATCCTAACACATAGAACGTTACAAAATATAAACAAATTCTCTATATGTGACTAAGTACATATTTCAGAACTACATACAACAATATGTTATTCCTTAATACAGTTTTTAGAAAAATTATATAAATATATGTAAGGAAATCTACAAAAAGTATATACAAAAATCATTTACCAGTTTTACTACAAACTAATTATAGGGCCAGCTAAGTGGTACACTCACCAATTCATAGTATCCCGTTGGTTAATAACTGTGCAAAAAGCATTTTCACTTTCGCTACATTTCATTTTTAGCAAATACAATGTATACTGCAATCAGTTAATTTTCACTACATGGGTGCATGACTGCAACATATAGGGAAGCAAGGACATCAGTATAGGTAACTGGATCATTTTACCACAAGTAATCCAAATGCTCATAAAATAAACCACAAAAACTACAAGAAATACAAAAAGCAGTACTCACTGCCACTATTGGATGTGGTGACACTCGAACCAAATGGCAGAAAGGGTGGAATGGAATACAAGAAATACAAAAAGCATAGGACAAGGCCATAGAGGCCCCCATAACCGTACCACAAACTTGAAGGTAATTCTCTCCAAGAAACTCAAAGTGATTGGTACATAGCAGACTGTCACAATCAGAAAAGAGTATGTGGTTAGGCACGAAACCAAAAGGAACCTTTAAATGTCAGAGGTGTAACATATGTAGTTACTACAGAGTAGGATCAAAATTTACACATCTGCATACAGGTCATGAGTATGATGTTAAGGACTTTATAAATTGTGATGCCACATTTGTAGTCTATGTATTATGGTGCGATTGCAACTGTATGTATATAGGACACACAACAAGGGCCCAGAAAACCAGAGTGCAAGAACATGTGAGGAATATGGTGAATGTAAGAACAGATACCCCAGTTGGAGAACATTTCTCATTGATGTATAGCTCTGACCGGAAAGGTCTAAGGTTTATGGGGCTGGAGTGGCAAACACCACTCAAATATGGAGGTGACAGGGTAAATGAACTGCTCAAAAAGGAGAGTAAATGGATTTATAAATTCAAAACAGTGAAACCAGGTAGTCTCAATGATCAGTGGGACCTTAAACCATTTTTGAAAGATAGTAAAAAATGAATAAGTAAAAATGAGTAAGTAAAACTGAATATTTGTTTCTGTTTGATGAATTCATTGAATTCATTGTTTCATCTTTCCATTTTTTCATCCTTCTGTTTTAGGAACTCTGGGAGATATACCAGTGGATCCTCACCCGAAAGGAGTTCCCTTCTTCCATTTTAAGGCAAGAAGTGGATAAGGGTGATCACCAAAATAACATCACTGTTCGTTTCCATCCTGTTTATTTCTGTCAATTCATCATGGTTTTCATTATTCATTGTGTTGTCTGACTCCATTCCACCTTTTCTGCCATTTGGTTCGAGTGTCACCACATCCAATGGTGGCAGTGAGTACTGCTTTTTATATTTCTTGTAGTTTTTGTAGTTTTTTTATGAGCATTTGGATTACTTGTGGTAGAATGATCCAGTTACCTATACTGATGTCCTTGCTTCCCTATATGTTGCAGTCATGCACCTATGTAGTGAAAATTAACTGATTGCAGTATACATTGTATTTGCTAAAAATGAAATGTAGCAAAAGTGAAAATGCTTTTTGCACAGTTATTAACCGATGGGATACTATGAATTGGTGAGTGCACCACTTAGCTGGCCCTATAATTAGTTTGTAGTAAAACTGGTAAATGATTTTTTATATACTTTTTGTGTATTTCCTTACATATATATAATTTTTCTAAAAACTTTATTAAGGAATAAAATATTGTTGTATGTAGTTCTGAAATATGGACTTAGTCACATATAGAGAATTTGTTTATATTTTGTAACTTTCTATGTATTAGGATGTGTGTGAACTTTGGATTTGGTGTCTCACAATTATGACATTATCATTTAGAGTATATAATCTGAGATGTCTGTGTGTCAGTCATACCCCCCTTGAAGGCGTTGTCCCGAAGCGAAGGGGTCTTGGATATTTCTTGATGCCAAATAAAGTGCTTTTGCATTCATTTTTTCATTTTCTGGTGTGCTCACTTCTAAAAAACGCTTGGTATTTTGAGGTTTCCACCTCCTGTTTGAGCACCCGCTCACTTGTTTTGCGCTGTCCTCCTTTTGTTTTAGTTTACCTGGAGTGGGCACCATGGTGCTGCAACCTACATAGGGGGAATGGGTGTGGGTGACCTGAAGGGGAGGGGGACAGGAGGGTGGGCACCCTAGTCTGCTTATATATTAAAAAATATTAACATTGGGATGGGTGGGTAGAAGACCCAGAAGGAAGAGGAGAGAAAAAACACTACTGGGGGTTGGCACCCCAGTCTGCTTAATTAATTAAAGACATTGACAGACAAACAGATAGACAAAGAGAAGAGAGCGAGAGAGACAGAGAGACAGAGAGAGACAGAGACTGAAAGAGCAGGGGATCACCGGCTCACTGCTTGAACTGAAACCAGCAGCACGACTCCAGCTGTAGCTTCAGTATTCAAGAAAGTCCAGCTGTTATCATACAGAGAATGCAGCTGAACAGCTTCACTCATATTTTGGGGTGTCTGGAAAAGTATTTTGAGGGTAATTTTCAAACAATTAACACCATAATCTAACTAAACATGTCCCATTTAGCTAGGTTCATGTGTTTGTTTTTTTGAAAATCTATCAGTTTTAATTATTTTCAATGTTTGGGATTAAAAAAAAGAAAATGGTGGCCGTCATAATAGGTATTTTTTTTTCAACATGATGGGTACTTTTTCCCCACATGATTGGTATTTTTTTCCACATAACAAATAAATTATGAAAATAAGGACTCACAATAGTTTTTTTAACTGTTTGCATTTGTCAGTTAACTTAAAAAATCCTTATAATTCTGAAACCATATAATATCTTTTTCAAGAAACCTTCCAAAGGCACACCCTTGGCAAAGGCCCCTTCATCTCTGAAAATTTAATGAAAAAATTCCACACTGTCTAGCTTGTAGGTGAGAGCAAAAAATACACAATGTTAAATATACAGAAACCAATTTTTTTTTCAGTTTTTTGGTGTGCCATAGCTTGAAAACAAAACACGATGTCATCACAAAACTTTTCACATCATGAGACTTTGATAGCCTGACTGCGTAATGCCACGTTTTGTGCTAAAACAATGCCAAAGTTATTAAGGTGCAAAAATCGGGCTTTAACATTAAACTGTCTACTCAACCCTAACTATAGGGGCACTACTGCTCCTCTATAGTATCTAGGAACTTCTCTATGATTCTGGAAGGGTTCACTCTCTCTCTCTCCACCCTCATAAAACCATTGTCTCATAAATCAAAATTGTTTTTCTCTCTGTACTTCTCAAAGGGTAATGAGATCTGCTTTTTTGACTTCTGGCTTCCTCTTCACTTTGTCATCCAACATGATCTGTTGTTACACTTTCAGATAAAACTTTGTGTTTCTAATTCTAAGCAGGCACTGATCCCCTCCTTTTTTTGAGCTGAAGCAAATTTATGAATTTTCCTCCAAGGTAATCCTTCAAACTATCCCATACAGTTGCCTCTGAGGTTTCTGGCAAAATTCTGAGATAGAAAATCTTTGATTTGTTGTCTAATTTGTGCTTTGAGGGTCTTATTATTCAGCAGACTCACATTTACTTACTAAGTTGCCTGCCTTTGCAGGGATATGCTCTGCAACTCCAGTGTCACTGGGGTATGATTTGAAGGGTAATGTTTTTTATAAGTGCAAGCCAGGACATTGTACAACCTCTTCACCGGCACTAAGCAATGATCTATTCCTTGAGTAGGAATTGTGTCTGGTTATATAAAAGATGAAGCTGTGAGCTGTTAGGTGTGTAAAGTGCCAAGCATCTTGCAGACCAAGTTCCCCTACTAATCTTGTGAGTCATTTGCTTGCATGGGACTCTCTGTGTTCTCCCTATCTCCTTCTATTTATTTATTTATATTTTGTTAATCAGGTAAGAATCCAAGGACAAAGAAAAAAAATCAGCTTTCATGAGGGATCCAGGAGAAAGACAAAGTACAAAAGGAACAAATTAAACAAGTAAAACAGCACAAAATACAAAGCATTTGCAGAAGATGAAGTCAACTACTCAAAGTATTTACAAACACTGTAGGCTAACAGATAATTCTTATAATTATGTTTCAAGGGTAGAAATATTACTGTACTGAAAACAGTAACGTTTAATCTTTGGCCATGGTATAAGAAAATACTCTTTGACCCTGTTCAGTTTTATGAAATGGTGTGACCAACAAACAATGATCAGAACTATGTGCCATGACATGTTTTAGGGGTAACAAAAAGGTTTGCATGAGATGTAAGGCCTTGTCATTTTAGAATATTCCAGGTGATAGACACCAAAATACTTGAATTGTTGTTCCAGAGGTGACCACTGAAGGGCTCAATACAATAAACAGTGATGTGTCAACCTATCTGCCCCTAGGACAAAGCAACATAAACCACTCAGAAGTATGGAGACCCTATGCAACATGAAGCTGTGACCACATTATAAATAGGAAGGATATAATTAAAGAAATAATCAATCTAGCAGCAGCTAATTTTCATGACTCAGGGACCAGATAACTTCTTATTCTGTGTAATAAACCCAACGTAGAGTAAGCAGATTTCACTAAATTGTCAATGTGCTTGACATAAGTAAACAAAGACAACAACATCAAGCTGAGATATTTAAATAGATTGACAGACTCAGTTGACCATCAATAGTCTTGAGCTCTAGCAGCACTGGCACAATCCTTTTTTGCTCAATGAAATTCATACCTTTGATTTTCATAGCATTACATATCAATTGATTATGAGATAACCTATTCTGAACATCATTTAAAGCCAACAGAATATTTTTCTGAATAATAGACAGGCCACAACCACTAGAGAACAAAATATCTGTGTACAGGACCATTTCAACATTATTAATACCTAATACTAAATTATTAAGGAAAATGTCAAATAAAAGGGGGCCTGGAATGGAGTCCTGGGGTGCCCCAATGTCCATCCTTACAAAGGTAAAAACCAAATTACCAATTTTAGTATATTGGCACCCCTGTCAGATAAATAGTCCCAAACCATGCCACAGTATTGTCTTTGTTGCTTTAAAATGTTCAACTGCACTTTGTAATGGTGCCCTGAGCCTCCAGGAAAGGGCACCAGATATAAATAAACTCTATTACTACTACTACTAACAGAGAAACCGTATGTCTAACTTAATGGAAGCAGGGAAGGCAGTAAGACAAGCAAAGGCCCAAACCAAGGAAACACTAGCACAAACAATAAAAGAAGGTGACAAGACTTTCTATAGATACATTAGTGAAAGGAGAAAGTTCAGAGGGGGGATTGCTAAGATTAAATGAGATAAGACTGTGTGTGAGGAGGAGGAGGAGGACCATGTAAAACCATCTATCCTAAATAGATACTTCTGCTCAGTCTTTACTGAAGAGAAGGTAGGGCATGGCCCACAGCTCAGCACTATAGACACAGGGGTAGGTAGGTGTGCACTAGTCCCTTCACAAAAGAAATATTCTACAAGAGCTCAAAAAGCTCAGGGTGGACAAGGCAATGGGACCTGATGGCATACATCCCAGTGTACTAAAGGAGCTAAGAGTGGAACTAGCAGAGCCATTATCAGAACTGTTTAGTGAGTCTCTGAGCACAGGAGAGGTCCCAGAAGACTGGAGAAGGGCTCATGTGATCCCGCTCCACAAGAGTGGTAGCAGGAAGGGGGCAGGGATCTACAGACCAGTCAGTCTTACCTCAGTAGTGGGCAAGATTATGGAGGCACTCCTTAAGGAAAGGATCGTGCAACACCTGGAATCCATAGGAGCACAGGATCCAAGACAGCATGGGTTTACAAAAAGAAGGTCCTGTCAAACTAATCTCATAGACTTATTTGGGTAACCAGAGTGGTGGACCAAGGGGGAGCAGTTAATGTTGCCTACCTTGACTTCAGCAAAGCTTTCAATACTGTTACACATAGAAGATTGATTAATAAGCTGGGTAGGCTCAGGGTGGGTCAGAAGTTGGTCAACTGGGTGGCAAACTGGTTGACAGGCAAAAAACAGAGAGTGGTGATAAATGGTATACAGTCAGAAGAGATGCAAGTCACAAGTGGGGTACCTCAGGGATCAGTCCTGGGGCCAGTTCTCTTCAATATCTTTATCAGTGACATTGCAGATGGACTGGAGGGTAAGGTTTGTCTGTTTGCAGATGACACCAAGATCTGCAACAGAGTAGATGATCCAGATGGGGTGGGCAGAATGAGATGAGATCTGGATAAACTAGCAAAATGGTTGGAAGAGTGGCAACTGGGGTTTAATGCAAAGAAGTGCAAGATCATGCACATAGGGAAGATAAACCCTGAAGCCACCTATAGGCTGGGAGGGGAGTTTCTGGCAGTCACAAGGGAAGAAAGAGACTTGGGTATCATCATCACTGATGACCTGAACTCATCCATGCAGACCACTAAAGCAGTAGATAAGGCTAGGGGGATGTTGGGGTGTATTAGTAGGGGTATTACAAGTCGGAAGAGGGAGGTAATAATCCCTCTTTACAAGACACTGGTTAGGCCCCATCTGGAGTACTGCGTGCAGTACTGGAGGCCACACCTTCACAAGAACATTAACCACATTGAGGCAGTCCAGAGAAGGGCAACCAGAGGCAGTCCAGAGAAGGGTAACCAAAATGGTGCAGGGACTGCATCAGAAAACGTATGAGGACAGATTAATGGAGCTCAATATGTATACCCTAGAGCAAAGAAGGGAGAGAGATGATATGATCGAAACATTCAAACGCCTTAAGGGCATTAACAAGGTGAAAGAGTCTAACATGTTTCAATATAAGAAAAGTAGCAGGGCAAGAGGACACAGAATGAGATTAGAGGGAGGCCAATTAAAGGGTAATGTGAGGAAGTTCTTTTTCACAGAAAGGGTGGTGGATGCATGGAACGGCCTACCTCGGGAAGTGGCGGATATGAATACAGTGCAGGGCTTCAAACAGACATGGGATAGGCATAAAGGAGCAATACAGATGAGTATGAATAGATAGGCCATTGACAGAGCAAAGGCTGATGGCACATTTATAAGGTAGAAAAAGAAATGGGCAGATTGGATGGGCCTTGCGGTCCTTATGTGCCATCAACTTCTATGTTTCTATGTTTCTATTTTTCTATGCTGCGAGCTTGGACAGCAGGCAAGCGTGGTTCACCAAATCAAAAGCCTTAGTATAATCAAGAAACACAGCAATAGAAATGTTTTCCAAATACAAAATACCATGAAGATATTAAGTTAAGGTTAACAAAGCAGTCTGGGTCCCAAAGTGAGCCCTAAAACTGTGTTGTTTAGTAATTAATAAGTTATAGTAATCTAAAACATCAGAGACCTGATCAAAAAACTGAACATTCAAAAACTTTAGACAAAGAAGGTAAAAGACTTATAGGATAATAATTGGAGACATCAGTCCGAGACCTTCACTTGAATGGCAACCACAGTCACCTGCTTTCAAGCCTGTGGCACCTGACTTTATATACTGTAAAACTATTAATGATTGCGTAAAGTTTATATCGTGCACATGCATTTGAATCAGGTAGTGCGCAAATGTAACATCGCACATTGCTACTGGCTGCCACTAAACAGTGTCATATAATGCCCTCTACAAATGCAGTACCTTTCCTGTCATCTGACAGCATTACTTGCTGTATCTGCTAAGATGTCACTTGTGAAATGGCTGAAAACCCCACAAAAAACAACTAAACGGGACTTTGCTGCACTTCAAGCCACTGATATTGACACCGAGCTACTAAGTGTCACTGCAGGTGTATCTAGGTTGATGGCAGAAAATGTTGCACTTGAGATTGCTTCCACATCTCCTCTTACTAAAAAGAGGAAGCTTTTTTGGGCAGTCTATTCACTGGAGGTCAGGTTTGAGATCGGACAGTGTGCCATTCAACACAATGTTATGAATGCTACCTGATTTTATGAGTCCAAGTACCACTCCAAAATAAATGAAAGTACAGTTCGCACTTTCAAAAGAGATTACATGGAGAAGTTAAAACTTAATCCAGACCCTCAAGTGTTAGAAAAAAGTCTTCCTATTAAGCCAAGGGGCAGGCCACCTCTCCTTATGGAAGATATTGAGACAGAATTGTGTGCTCTCATAAAGGCTTTAAGAGCTGAGGGTGCAGTTGTCAATGGCCCTGTTCTAGCAGTTATAGCCACAGGCATAGTTAAAACAACCCACCTTCAAATGCTGGCTGAAAATGGTGGAACCCTGTCCTTCTCTTGTCAGTGATCGTGGCTATTCCTCAATCATATGGGATTCAGTAAAGAAAGGGTATTAAAGCTGCTAGAAAGACTCCTGCTGATTTTCCTGAGCTGAAAGCACAGTTTTTGCACCGTGTTGCTACAGCCGCTGAGCAGGAGCTGGTGCCTCAGGAGTTGGTCCTTAACTTGGATGAAACTGGAGTGAATTTACTTCCGTGCTCACAGTGGACAATGGACAGCATAAAAAAAAAAATCGAGGTGGCTGGTCTCGGTGACAAAAGGCAGATGTTATGCTGTTCCTTATCAGAGCAGTACCTCCCACCACAAGTCATCTACCAAGGTAAAACCTCTCAGTGCCATCCCAAGTTTAAATTCACCACTGACTGGGTGATGTCACACAGTGAAAACCACTGGGCTAACTCACTGACCACCATCGAGTACACCAATACTGTTATCATTCCATACATTAACAACACCAAAGTCCAGGTGGATCTGCTAGATGAGCAGCGCATCCTTATACTGGATTTATTCAGAGGCCATACGACTCCTGAAGTTATTGAGAATTTTGAGAAGCATCAGATTATCCCCATCTTTGTACCAGCATCCTGCACAGACATGCTGCAGACGCTGAACATTTCCATTAACAAAATCTTTAAGGATCTACTTAAGATAGAATTTACAGAGTGGTATGTGGAGCAGATTTCCAAGCAGCTAAAGATGGGGAACAGCAGGTCTGTTAAAGTGGATCTGAAATCTGCTTTACTTAAAGCACGCCATGCACAATGGCTTGTGACACACATAGCGAAGCTTTCTACCCGCAAGGACGACTGTGTACAGGGTTTTTACCAGGCAGGGATACTGGAAGCACACAATCACTGTTTAGATGGTAATTCTACTTACAGTACTAAGTTTGTTGTGTTTTGTTCATTAAACATAAATAATTTGCCCCCCTGTCTTGTGTCCACAACAGAGCAAGAGCAAGAACATGAAAAGGAACAGATCGGGTGAAGTTAAAGGCACAACACAATTAGAACTGTACAACATTATTGTATTCCGCTATCCTTGTTGTCTGTCACAAACTCATTCTGCCTGCTTTATTTTTTTAGAGCAAAGGAAATCTGACTCACCCACATTCAAGTGGAAGCGAAGACAAGGTGAGAGTGAGAGCCAGAGAGTTGCTATCTTGACCTCGTCAACGAGAAAAAGAAAATCCTTCGACTCATTATTTTGTTTAAAAAATCCTTCACTGTGGCATGTAAAACAAAAAAAAAATTAAAAATTGCACCAGACACAACCAAGAATGTTTCAGAGTCTCCCTATTTCATGTTCTGTGTTGTGTACGCCAACTGAAGTGAACGCCATTCCCTAGAAACAGCACCACGTGGTTGGCTTAAAAATGCGAGGAATGACCGCTGTAAAACTACTATCGCGCTTAAAGTGAAAACACGATTATAGCAACATTTCTTTTACAGTGATCATTAATAGTTCTACAGTACACCATGTTAAGTAAAATTATAACCTAGAACACCAAATCATTAAGTGCAAGATGAAATAAAGACATGTTAAAACTATCAAATTCAACAAAAGGAGACAACTTCATATATTTCCAATATTTCAGTGTCCTGATAGGAAAGTGCTAGAACTAGAATTCAAATCACATTTAAACTCAGCAGTTACTTTTTATCCCAGCTCCATGCAATTGGTAGATAAAGGAGATCTCATGATATTGCTAAAATAATCATTGAATTTCACTGAAATATCAGCAGGATTAACTAGTTACTCTTCTGCAGTGGGCTCCTTGAAGGTCAAACATCTCATCTGAAGCTGTCTGGGGATTGTTACTTTGTGGTGACTGCTCCAGTTTTTTGGAACAAGCTGCAACAAGAGCTTCAGTAGGCCCCATCAGCTGATATTTTTAGGCAGGGTTAAAAATATTATCTTTTTATAAGAGCTTACCCTGCTGTTTCGTAACTTATTGTTATGTAAATGGCATTATATATAGTACTTACTGTGCTGCTATTATAAGTGTTTTTTTTGTATGTAAGACACCCAAAGCCTATGGGATTGGGTGCGTAAGAAATAAATATACTACTATTGAATCACTCTAACAGATGCAGAATATTTATTTTTTGTTAGGTAAAGAATTAATATATTTCCAAGACCGCCCTTAATTGGATGAAGAGCCAATCCGTTTTCCAGTGTAAAAAACAGTCTGTCATTTCCTTACCACATGCTTACAATGATTACACAATTCTTTGTCAACTAATTAGAGCCTAGGATCATTTTTGACTTTATATTCTTTCCATGATTTGAAGATTTTTTCATTAGGTAAAGCATTAATGCATTCCCAAGTCTATCCTTGATTGGAAAAAGAGCTAGTCTGTTTTCCAGTGTAAAAATCAATTTTCCTTTTCCTTACCAGATGCTTACAAGGATTGCACAAGTCGTTGTAAACTAACAAGAACCTAGGATTATTTTTGACTTTATATTCTTTCTAGGCTTTATCTCTTGAAGCAATTAACTAACGTAATTCTGTGATAAATTCTGAATATTTCCATTAATATACATCTCTAGAATAGGGATACAAGGATTATGTAATCTAGTAAATTCAGAGAGAAAGAAAAGCAAGGCTGATTCAACATCAGGTATATAATTTAGATATGACCAATTACAATTCTGGATACCATTTTTGAAAGCCTCCAAGTCAAAACCAACTTTAATTCAAATTGTAATACAATCCAAAGAGGACGAGGCCTACAAGCATTCCTAATGCAATAAACTGGAGACTTAAGAATAGTAACCACTAACCAGTCCAATAAAGTGATCATTCTAGTCTTTTAATTAACTCAAGTAACTTCAGTTATAACCTGGCAGAGACCCAATTCAGAAATCCTGCCACAGATTTTTGAGTTTCTGCGATCCAACCAATTTAAGGATGAGATCTCCAATAACCACCAGTTCACTCTTATCAAAATTCCAAAGTCTGCAATAATATGTAAGCCATCTTCACCAAAACAGGTGGCATATAGAAGATACCAATGGTGAAAAAAATGGCACCTCCTCAGATTAATCCAACTACCAAAACTCATAAGAATTCAAGGTAGGGACAAAGGGCAAACTATTTAGCTTGCCTGAGTGACAGAAAGGAATTGAAGTCACCCTTGAGCACATGAAAGTGTGCCTCCATTTGCATCATATCCATGCGCACAGTCTGTGGAAAGACCACCTCTCACCCTCCTCATTGGAGGCATATGTATTTAAGAGAACACATTACCTGTCTCTATACAGGCATTTCACATGAATAAAGCATCCTCTACATCAACCTCCTCTTGCAGCACCTTGAGTGGTATATTTGTCCATATAAATATCCCAGTTCCTTGTTTATGGGGCTGAATTTTCCAGAAGGAGAAATACACCTCTCCCACCCATGATCTCTTCAGTTTTTATGCTCTTGAAGTGTAAGATGCATTTTCTAAAGAAAAGCCAACCTAGCTCTTTATCTATTTCTCACTCTCTCTCTCTCTTGCAATATTCTGGCCCTCTTGATGGAGCAAAGCAGCCCCTGAACTTTATAAGAAAGTACCACCAGATCCCCCATTAGTAGATCCAAAAGAAATACTCTCTAGTAGTGAATATGTGCCAGGGCTTCTGCTCCCCCCCACCCCAAGTTACCTCTGTCCCAGATAAACTAAGTTTAACTCCATTCTGCTGAATATGTCAAACAGCCTCTGGAAAATCTTAAAGCAAAACAACAGTGCAATGCAATCTTCAACCAGCAGCTAGCAATTACAAACTAAGTGGTCAAAAACATGTAAACAGTCTTATATAATGCTATAATCAAAAAGTGTTTGTTGGAAAAGATTACTAGCTAAGCATGCTTCAAAGTGTGTGTGACTCCTTGGATTGTATGGCCTTCTTCATTAGATCCACAGGGAGGGTAAAGGAAGGCCACTAATGGACTTCCCTTTCACTTGTTTTCAGGAGGATCTGCTTATGAAATGGGAGGAGTTGCAATTGGGTGTCCCAATGTAATCTAAAGAAATATCATGGACAGTGTCCCTCCCAAACATCCAAGGAGGCCATATCCCTGCCCACCCCCAGTGAGACCCCCATCCCCAGGAGGAGCACAGCAGCAATGGGTCAAACACCCCATCAAATATCTGAATAGCACTTCCCAGGTTTACCCTGTAAGGATCCACACCTTTGCTGCCTAGTAGCCAAAATGTTGCCAGGAACCAATTCCAGGTCACATTTCCTGCTATACAACTGAATTGGTGAGAGTGAGCCCAGAGCACAAGCATGAAATATTAACCATTTGCAAGAATGTCCTACCAGCCTTCTCGTTTCAGGGGCAACCCCTTTCCCAGCACCTGGGCTTGTGTAACATTTGCTGTGGCCTTGCACAGATGAGAATGTATCTCGCAGATCACCGTGGCCTTTATGCCAGTGTACTGCTCATTAGGCATAGATCTACTGCTAGTAGGGGGATAGTAACCCCCTTCCCAATATACAAATTAACCATGTAATTTAATTTATGTATTTTTTAACCAGGAGAGACACACTAAACTTAAAGCTTGTTTACAGATGCGACCTGTGAGCACAAGGAAGTTAAGTGACTTGCTCAGGGTCACACAGTATGCAAGTGGGGGCTGTGGAATACAAACCCATGTCTCCAGGTTTGCAGTTTGCAGCTTACAGCCTTAAACCACTACATTATACTGCCTCCTAATTGCCCAGTTCATTCTTCCATGGACCCCCCCAAGTTCCCCCTTTGCCCCATCAACAGAAAAAAGGGGTGCATGGGTCTGTTAGTTACAAAAACCTTTCCAACCCACCCCACTGCTGTTGCCCTGGCCTACCAAGCAGGCTCACAAACCACCCCAGGAGTTGCAAGTTCCCCAGGCCCAAGTGGCTCATCTGCTGATAAGTCCTGCCATGTTGTGTCATGAACAGGGAAATACGTAGCATAGTTTGAATATGAGCCAAATCATCAAGTAGCATGCTGGGTGGAGTTCACATTGTCTCTCTACCTGTTTGTCAAGCCCCACAGTCCACCTTTCACTCTCTTTTGCCTCTGTTGTGGGTTGCTGTGCCACTTGCTCTGGTGGTTCTTCAGGGAGCATGCCATCTGAGGATGAGAGTCCACCATTTCACCATGCTTCCAGACTGCTAAAGTTACCCACATTGATGTCGATGGAGATGTTGCACCACTCAGTCATCTCAATCTCGGTTTCTGTCATTGACACTTCTTTAACACAGTAGTTTCAAAGCCCTTCATGAACACCTCCTTATTAATTCCCTGTGTGGCCAAATAACTGAGTACCTCCTCCAAAGTCTTAAACTATGTATCCTGATTCATGAAATACTCTCAATTTAGCCAGAAATTCCGGGTGGGCTTGAACCCCCTTTGGTTTTCAATTCTTTCTGCACCAGTAATACTTTTTTCTTTTTTTAAACATGCTGGGGCAAAGTCTTATCCAAAATACAACCAAGTGTCACTAAACAGCACCTCCTTCTTTGCCCATCCTTTATGTAAAATGTCTGTCTTTACTTGTAGTCCCAAAAAGCCAAAACCATGGATTGGGGTCAAGCCGTGGGATCTTTGTGAGCCCTGATAATATTAAGGGAGAAGTCTAAACCCAAGTTCAGGATTCTTTTTTTGAAGCTTTCAATAAACTGCATAGAAACATAAACAACGACGGTAGAAGAAGACTGACGGTCTATCTAGTCTGTCCTTACTACCCTATTATACATTAGATTCCATTGTTTCTGTGGGGAAAAATTGTCGTATATCCCCCAATTTTATTTCGGGCAGACCATGGATTCTAATATTGATCTGCCTGTTGCAGTTCTCCAGATGCTCCAGTTTAGCTGCAAATTCTTGCTCTTTTTGGTGTAATTGGAGGACAGCAGTTGTATGAAGATCTATGGTTGCTCTACGCTCCAAAAGGCAGGATTCCACAGTGGCTGTTCCTTTTTCCACTGCACAGAGATCCTGCCTGTCATTTGCTGCTGTGGTTTCTATTCCTTTTCAGGTTTTTTCTATGTTCTTCAGTTCACTATAAAGCTTACATGAGGTGACAATATAGGTTTCCTCACCCTCAAATTCACTGTTGGTGAGTATTGAGGTGGGTGTGCTTGATGAAGGGCAGTTGCAGCTGTGGTCCCTCTCCTTGGGTCTCAGGATATACAGTTTTGCTGCTAGGGTCAACTTAAGATCTTCAAGCCATTGTTCCATGGACATCCTGTTGAAGGTATCTACATGATTATTTGGTAGATTTGGTTTGGGTAAATAGCAAGATTCAATCAGATTCAGATGGATCACACAGAGCTCCTGGTTTAGGTGGCTACCTCCACTATGATGTCACTGGAAGTTGCAACTGGGGGATTTAAAAACATTGCAGAAAAAATGGGATTTAGATTTACTGAGCTGGTGGCAGCCCAAAATTGCTGGCAACACCTCCAAGTTTCAAGGTGCTATTGCTGGCAAGTTGCAATCCAGTATGTGTTTTCTCTTTTTATTTTATACTGTTGCTCTGAAAGCTTCTGTGTCTGCCAGGAAAAGAGTGGAGTGGAGTGAAGCTGAGGGAGAGAGCAGTGAAAGTGACCAGAGCAATCAAGCACTGCAGAATAGCTGGAGTCAGAGGCAGAGAGAATTTGTCAGGGTACTACAAGCAAACTTGATTTTTTTATCAGCTCTATTTATCTCTTTCATGTCTGGCTGGGGATGTGCTCTGTAATCAGCCTGTGACAGGGTGGAATAAGACCCTGTCCCAGTTGTTAGAGAAGGTGTTTAAAATGCAAGGATCTTTCCTTTTCTGTTTCTTCTCTGTCTGGTTGCGCAACCTAAATTTCCTGTGAGGCTTTGGACTTGTTCACCCCAACAATCTCACAACTCTTTGGCTCTCACTGTCTCTCAGCCCTCCCTTGTTGTCTATTTTCCTCCCTTGCATATCTACTAATAAAAAAATATGTGCAAATCATTGTATGGAGATGTAACTGACATTGGGATCCCCTTAGTGTGGGAAATCTTTAGTGTTACTGTTGAAATGTATATAATTATAATTTGAGATGACTTCAAAAACCTGTAGGAAGCTAGAGGTTACTTGAGTGCAAATGTTTGAGCCTTTTGCAAAAGCTGTGCAAAGGGGGCCTCAAGAAGCACACTGTGTTCTAGCAGCTCCTGAAGCTTACAAGAACAGAACATTTACAAGAACAGGATGCTTGTTAAGAATGGAGGTTGAAAAGATTTATAAAAGAGCTAAGTTGCAACTGCAAAAAAGATTAGAAGAACAAGGGACACAGAGGCTGAAAGAAAACTTTATTTTATTTTGCCTTTGTAAATAGTTATACTGAACAAGTTTATTTTATGATACTGCTAGTGTAAATAAATAATTTATGGTGAATACTACAACTACTCCTGGTGTTCCTATGCTTCCTGACCTGTGCCCCAATGACACAGCCCATGTTCCTCAGAGTATCCTCACCCATCCATCATCCTCCCTGTCACCTGCTGAGAGAGGCCCATGAGTTACACCTCATGATGGAGCTCCCTTGGGGGCTGGGGGAGAGACTGAAATCAACCTTTGGTCTCTGATGAGCATAAACAGTGCAACATTTGGTCTGGTGAGCATCTCTAAGGATCAGTGTCACTCTGCACAGCCAAAAAGGGTCTTCTTGCTTAGATTACCCATGAAAGCACATGGATGTGCAATGACATCAGTGTGCAGCCATGCATGATCTGCAGATGTCAGCTGCTGCCTCCTCCCCTATCTCTGCTGTCCCAACCAATGTACTTACAGCCACCCCAAGGAGTTACTTGAGTAATGAGCACCATCATCACCCCCCTTGGAGGAGGACGAGAGCTGTCCATGGGATGCTCATCCTACCCCCCCAGCTGACCCGCTGATTCTCCAGACTCATTCCCAAACCCCGGTCACCAGTGTTGTGAGCTGTAGGGCTACTGCTGCACCAGCAAGCCAGCCATGGCAATCTTGATTTGATTTTTTTTTTTAAAAGGTACTTTTTTTTTATTTTCAGAGGTTAAGAGGAGTTGGAGCCATAACACAGATTGAAAACAGAAGTGGTGAGGGGGAGCAAGTGGCATGTGGTTGAATAAAAAAAAAAAACAGACAGATAAAGAAAAAAGTGTTTCTTTTCTTTTTGGTTGGCTAGTGTTTATTGTTTAGAGAAAAATGTGCTGGATGCTGTTGCTATTAAAAAAAACAAACGTGTGTGACAGACTCTGTATTGAGTGTGTTTCCCATGATGTACTATGGGCAACTGAAAAGTAAATAAGTAGTGCTGGTGGGCATTCAGGGGAAGGGCTAGGATGTATCTTCTAAGCACATAAATCCTAATGACAAGTTCACTGTGTACATAAATGAAATATAACTGGTTAGTAGTGATTACACCTCACACAGAGCACCTGTTAAACTCTGTTATACACACCCCTGTATAATAGAGTTTGACTGAACACTTTTCCATTATCAGAAAACTATTTGTTTTTGTGGTGCTCTTCAGCTCCTCATACTTACTTCTCATGTGCAAGGCCATCCGGCTACTGCTGAGCGGGAATTGGGAAATCCTCAATTGTCAAGCGCAAATACAGAAACTGTTTTCTGTCAAAAAGCAGGTACATACTTCATTCAGAAATGTTATAAAACCAGTGTCCCAGTAATGATCCAAGGCTGCTTTGAGTGTGGCAGTCATGGGGGGGGAACAGACTGCTCACCTCAGGACTCCAAAGTTCGTTGTCCTCAATGGTACTGCCTCTCAGGCTGTCTAGCATGCCAATCGCACTGGTGAGAGATCAAGTCAGGCATTTAAATCTGGCACTTTTGCCCTAGAGTCCCAACCCACATGTAACCTGATTGGCTCCAGGCTTTGCTGTGTCCAGGTAAGGCTCCAATGCTGCTTTGAGTATGGCGATAAGTGATGGGGGAGAACAAACAGCTCACTTCGTGACCCCATTCGAAACATTTTAAAATCATATTTTTTCTTACCTCCCCAGTACTATTTATAATAAAAAATAAAACATGGGAAAGTGTGGCAACTCAGATGTTACGCACACCCTCGGTGTGCGATACCTTCAGAAACCCCTTGAGCTTCACTCTCGGGGTTTATGAGGCATAGCGCACCTCGGATGTGCATAAAATCCTCATTACATACATTTCCCCATGCATTGTTCTATACTGTATATATTCAAATATAGCTCATATATCAGGATTAAAGTAATAACTTTTGTGTCCACACCCATTGCATACATTTATAACACCATTAAATGTCCAGATAAATGTTTATCTATAGGTTAGATGGATCATAATCCGTATCCTTGATGACCTAAGAATTAATAAAAGAGCAGCTTTCACAATGGTGATGACATCACACTAGTGCTGTGCTGCTGTGAAGCCAGCTGATGATCTCAAAAGGAAACAGTTCCCCGGTAAATCTTTACATAAACAGCTTAATTTGTAGGTTATACATTTTAAACTAATGTTGTATATTCTGAATACACAATAGCCTGACTCAATATGCACAATGTATCACCACTTGTGAGGGAGCAGGAATTCTAAAATTCCTTCTTAGCTTTACCGTGAATGAGTTAAGGCCTTTCCCTCTCACACTTGGAAATAATTAGCATATTTTGAATCAAGTGATTGCATTGCCTCTATTTGCCTGTGATAGCACTTGGGATGGATTTTCAAAGGGCTGAGAATGCTGCAAGTCCAAGTGCGCTGAACATATGGTGCATGGGGCTTGTAGTATTCTCCCGGCGGTGATCGGGAGTTTTGATCCCATGCACCAATTGCTGCAAGTTAGGCCAACTTTTTCTGGTCTAGCTTGTAACAATCCCGGGTACCCTTATTATGAGGCTTGCACAAAATATTTGGCACAAGCTGCCGTAAATTGGGAAAAGTGTTGTAACTGTGCCTCACCTACTAAAATCAGACACAGTCTGTGGCAAAGGTGTTGGCACTGGTGTGCACTGGAGTGCCAACAAAAGGGTTTGATGCAGGGCTTGACACATGCATTGCGTTGCCCTCTGAAAATGCAGCCTCTTAAGTTTATCCTTCGGGGATAAAAGAGTGCTAATTTTTGGCGTGTGGTAATATGGTGTGGAGGTGGGAACATATAGGAATAGTGCATGGGGAACTGTTGACAACAGGGCTATTCTTTCACCGAGTTGGCACTATGACGACGGATTACCTCGAGAGTGCAGCTCGAGAGGTAATCCATCATCATAGTGCCAACGAGGTGAAAGATGCCCTGTTGTCAACTGTTCCCCATGCACTTTTCTTTATAGTGTATGGTGAAATGTCGTTTTTTGAGAAAAAAAATCACTACAGTATGTTTCTGCTTCCAATCATTCTTCCTGGGTTACTAGAAGGAAAAAAGAACTTTACATTTTGAACGTGTTCACGCTTGACATTTTAACTGTTTCAGAACTTTACATTTTGAACGTTTTAACTAAACATGAGTACTGCTGCCGACATTGCTGCTTTCGCTATGTGTCCTTTCTATGGAGTGAGCCCTAACTGCCAAATGCTGTTCAAGGACACAGTGTGTGACGTTCGCAGTGCAGTAGAACAAATCCTTCTGCTGCACTGTGAACGTCACTAGTGTGTGACTACAAGGTTTCGACAATGATGGATTTCAGTGGAGAACGGCGTTCCACCACACACTATAGCTCCATATTCATTAAGATATACACATTTTAATTTCTTTTCTGACTTATATGTAAAGAAATTAACCAAATAGAGTAATAAAATATGTGTTTAACATACACATTATTGAATGTTTGCTTTTACAGTGCAAGCTGCTTATAGCAGACTAATCCGTTTATAGGATAATGTCTGCTATAAGCGATGTCCAGTACTGCTGATAGCACAATTACTGTAGACCTGAGGAAAAAAGTTACAACAGTGTGTGTGTGTGTGTGTGTGTGTGTGTGTGTGTGTGTGTGTGTGTGTGTATTGTGACAATGACTACAGCTCCTTTTTTGAGTTTTGTTGATTGCTGTTCCAAATCAGTTTGGCTGTTTTGTTATTTAACATAAAATAAAATAAAGTAATACAATAAATATACATTCTGGATTCTGATCTTCTTGTCTGTAAGCATCATTTGGCTGAGAGAACAGAGAAGGCTGAGATCAGAAAAGGCCGTGATCTGCATTTGCTGCTGACATATCTATGTGTATGGGAGCCATGTTTTCTCACCTGCATGTATCATGGACCAGTTAGGAAGGATAGCTGGGCATTACTTCATGACTCTCCATAGGGTTGTTAGTGCTTTTTTAACTTCACACATGAGCACCAGTGGATCCTCAGTATCTTCCGTGTCAGCTGAGTTGCTTCCACTATCCTCTCGGTTTCATTACTGATACCACCTGAGCTATTTCACCCTGCTTGTCTTCATTAAACAGAACTCTTAAATGGCATTGCTGCTCAGTCTCCTATTCAGTATGGTCCTGTACACACTAAATGTCTTAAACAGTATTAAGGGTCTTAACACAGTTTAAGACGCAGCTGACATGGTTTGCAGACAGATTGCTGTCGGACTTAAACCATTTTAAGTTGGCTTGCGCGCATGCGCAAGAAACATCTTGCGACAGTGCGGGTCTTGGGGGCGCGGCTGCTCTTGGGCGAATGCAGGGCACACATCAGTAGGTGTGTCCCTCATTCCCCAATCAGCCTGCATGCCACCGCCACACCATGCATTCATAATGGGACGAAAGCACATCAAAGCAAAGGTCCGCTGGTACAGTGTCATACATGGCGTCCTTTCTGCCGTGCTTGCCGCCATTATGATCATGGTCAGCGAAGGGCAGCCGCCTCACGGTTTCTGACATCAGGGGTGCCCAATCCTCCTGTCGGCAACTCCCCAATGTTTGTGTGCACGGGAGCCTACTCCTGTTGGCATCCCCCGCAGTGGATCGCCAGGTGCTTAATCCTCAAGCCCGCGCCCGCTTTGTCAGCCGACGGGGAGCCCACTCCCCATCAGCATCACCCCCCAACTGGTGAATGCTGAGGGGTGTCCAACTCTCAGCTCAAAGGCCTCCCCTTTGTTTAGGTGGCTGGGGTGCCCAACCTCTGCCGGCTACTGACACCCCCACAAAACTCTACTTAGGTGGCAAGCTGGGAGCACCCCAGCGAGCAAATGCCCTGTAATACAAAATTGTCCTGCAAACGGTTTTGCTTTTTTTTCTACACCTGCAAAACGAAACCTTCCTCATAGTCTACATGCCCTCCCCACCCGCACTCCACCACTGTGCACCCTGCCTCCCTCACCCCCCCCACCCCATACTTACCTCCGGACTCTGGCGACGATCTTCCATGGACCGGAACATGTCTGCACTCTTCAAAGCTGACCGCGAACTGAGGAAATGCCGGTAAGCTGTATAATGCAATGAATAAGGTTTTTTCAACTTTGCTGCATATCTCAGGCATTTCTTGGAATTTTGGCACCAAATTTTCAACATGGGGTTTTTGGGGCCCCTCCTCATGAATTATGTCACTGTCATGGCGTTATCGGCCTCAGAAGGTGATTTCATGCAGTCACTCGTGAAATCACCTTCGGGACCCATAACGAAATGACAGTGCCAGTGTTCATGAGGGTGGCCTCTCAAAAAGCCTATGTTCCAAATTTGCTGGAAAAAATCCAACAAATGCCTGTTTTACGAGCATGCATTGCGCAGTTGCTATGCAGGCTCGTAACTTCACGCATTCGCAATATTTTAACACCGTATTTTCAGCATTGGCATTTTTGTGCACCTCCTTGTGAACAGTACAGCTGTCATTTCCCACATCCTGCCTAAAATGTGTTTCCGCACTTCCAGTGCACAATTACGCAGTTGCTGTGGGAAATCAGTGTTTGGGCCAGATTATGAAAATGACAGTGACACAGTTCATGAGCAGAGCTCCTAGAATGCCTATGTTGAAAATTTGGAGCTGATACACCATAAAATGACTGTGTTACGAGCGTGCGTTGGCAGATTGCACGCATGCTCATACCGTCATGCATTTGTGATATTTTCACTCTGGATTTTCACCATTGCCATTTTTACACACCTCTTGATGAACAGTACAGTTGTCACTTCACATATCCTGCCCAAAATGTGTTTCCGCTCTTCCAGCGTAGAATAGCGTGGTCGCTGTGCGAAATCACTTCTTGGGACACTTTGAGGAAATGACAGTGACACTGTACATGAGCAGAGGTGCTAAAATGCCTATGTTGAAAATCTGGTGCCGAACACCCACAAACTGCCAGTGCTGCAAGCGTGCCTTGCTTATTTCCCACGCATCCTTGCAACTCCGCAACTTTCGTATATTTGTATGCCACATTTTCAGCACTGCCATTTAATTACACCTCCTTATGAACTGTGCAGCTGTCATTTTTCCCATCCTGCCCAGCATGTTTTCCCACACTGAACTAACAAACACCCACAGGGACACCCTAATGCCTCTCACTTTCTGTAGGGTGGGGGTGGGTTGGCATCAGTTCAATACTTGACTGCCACTCCTATGCTGCATCTCTCTAACTCCTGCACTGCCAATGGCAGCAAGACAACATTCAGCATTGACAAATGCTTGTTAAGAACTGTGTTTAAACTCTGGTAGCTACCTTGTCTTTAGCCCGGTTTCAAAAATGGTTTAAGGTAAACATGTTTACCTTGCTAGTGTGTACACGCTGCAGTGTTCCTCTTCCTACGCACAGTGCTCACTTGTAAAACACGGTTGCCGACATTGATCCCTGGGCTTTTGCAGTGTGTACGGGATGCATGTTTTAACCCATTTTAAAAACCAGGTTAGAAAGACAGTACTTGCAAATGCGGATGCACAAACACAGTAAGGCTTAACTTCCCATGTTTGAAAACATTTTATAAACCTGACCGCAAGTGTGTACAGGGCCTATGTCCTTGTGGTGCAGGAAAGTGTTCAATGACTGAATCTGTTTCTAGTTCAAGTGTGGATTAGTCTGGGGGGAAGCCAGCTTTGCAGAAACAGCTGGCAATTGTTTCTTCAGAGACAGCATCCCATGCCATCTTCATCAGATGAACAGCATAGAGAATTGTTATTTTCTTACCACAAAGAGTGGTAGTAAGTTCCTCACTCATGTTCATCTTCTCCAGAACACTGCTCCGCATGGCATGTACCTAATACCTCTTGAAAGCATAAATTATGCCTATGTCTAAGGGCTGATTTATGCAGGCAGTGTTTGGTGGTAAGAACATGAGTTTTATGTTACGCAGATGTGTCATTTGTGGATGACTGGAGAAACTGTCCAACAATTGGCAGATTTTCCTCAACCAGAGTCTGCGGTCCCAATACTTGAGCTGCTCAGTGAAGACTTTTCCAGTCATCTATGCTGACTGGTTCACATGGTATGTTACAGGCAGATGAATGACACCCCAGAAACAAAGGGGGTTTGCAGACTTCCCAGTGACTACAAGAGGATTTTTTTTCTATGCCAGTCTGATTACAGCAAGCAAGCACTGGCAGTCACTCTTTAGCTTTCTTTAAACCAAGTGACTGATCAGATTTAAATGTCAGTGTTCCTTAGCTGATATGTCTGAAAAACAGCCTGTCTCATCACAATTAAAAATGTGCCTACTCTTGTACCCAGACAGGACCTCCTTCAGCCAAGTCTCAGCACCAGCCTGATCTGCTGTCAGCTTCTCTCCATTTGCATTCTTTTACCCAGTGTTATTCTGATTTTTCCACCCCTGGGGTCAGCCATCAGTTAGATTAAATCAGAGTGGCTCAGAACATTAGCAAGTTGTTTTACCTGGTGAATGAGCAGTGGACTGCTAATCCAGGCTTCCTGGCCACAAGTATTGCAGAACTGGCTTAGCAGTGCCTCCTCCATGTCCCTGTCTTTTCACTCCATTTTTCACTCTCTTTGGGGATTTTGATTTGCATGCCACTCTGTAAAAAGCTTGTCTGTACCTCTTAAGAGGTTAGACATTGTGGCCCAGATATTCAAACTGCGCCCAAAAAGCGAGCAATAGCAGGAGCAAGAGCAAGTCTATTGCACCTATGCTCAAGAGACGTGATATTCAAAAACGGAGCAGGCCAAATTGTGCCTACAGCCGCCGACTGAATATCGCACCACCTGTGCCATAGTGCAACTAGGGAGGGGAAGCTGAGCAGATCTGATGTGCCATAGTGCAACCAGGGATGCCCCCCAGCTGCAGAGCAATGTAACTGCACAACCAGGGAGGTAGGGGCCCACCACCCATGCCACAGATGGGCACAGGAACACACAGCAGAACAGACATCGTCCCCCCACACCCCAAGCACAGCACAACTGGGGGAGGGCTGGAATAACCACTGGCCCATGGAGACAAGCAAACAACCCACAGCCGGGCCATGGTGCCCCATCACACCTACTGGAAAGCTGTGACTGGCACACAAGGAGGGCAGACCACCCCTTGCCACACCATCCCCCCCAGTGCAGAGCACACCCTGCACCCAGACACCCCCCCATGAGCTGTGACAACCACAGCAGGAAACCCCATGCATGCCACCACCCCCACTGTGACAATGCAACCCTGTGCACCACAGAACCATGCAAGGCAGCCCCACCATGAGCACCCATCAGTGGGTGGCAGCACATGGCAATGCAACAATGGCAGACACATTGTCACCACGCACAGTTCCCCCGAGGTACTGCTGAGAGACCAACCATGCTTCGGCACAAGAGGTACCCCACATGGGACAGGGCATGCCCTTGACACCACCACCAGTGGTACAGCACCCTGCACAGTATTCCAGTGACACACCCCGACCCACCACTGGCCACAATAGCCAGCACAGACACCCACAGTGGTGCGTGGAAGCATGTACCACACCGGATGCCACACAGTGTATGGACAGACACCCACCCATACCCAAAGGCACACCAACACAGGGACACAGTGGTGGGGCAACCAAGCCCCCATTGTGGGCCCATGTAAGCTGTGTACACACAACCCACAGTCCTCCATGGCACTGGAGTGCCAGCCACCCTGCGCAGGCACTGTGGACCCGTACACCACCAGCAGTCGCCTAGAGCACAAGTCACAGACAGTGGGGCACATCCCCTGCAACACACACAAGGCACAGCATGGAGGTGGGACAACAACTGTGGTGCCCACAGTGCCATCCGAGCCAGGCATGCACCACACCAGTGACAGGGGCAACCCAGCAAAGTGATGGGTACAGTGGTCGCCCTGCAGGGACTGCCACCACTGACATGCCAGCAGACCATGCTGGTCACAGACATGCATGTATGTCAGCTGCACAGGCCATGGACAGGCCGATGGGTGCGCCATGGACACACAGCATGTGCCATGAACCACTGCACACAGTCACCCAGTGCACAGGGCACAACACACACACCACAGACACTGACTGATAGCAACCCCCACACCATAGTCACCTCCACACAGACACATACACATACCCATGACTGCACCACCCCTGACGCCATGCCAACCACTGCAGCTGAGCACCTATATTTTATTTATTTATTTATTTATTTATTTATTTATTTATTTATTTATCAAGTCTAGGATTACAAATACCTTTGAGCCATGGCTTTTTTACAAAGGTTCCACGTCAGAGAAATACAAATTATGGGGAACATCAGGAAAGGCATTACAACAATGTGGACATTGCAAACAGAGTACAGATTAATGCAGTTCAAGGGTAGCATTGTAACAAGGCAGCCAGCTGCATTTGTCAGAGATAATAGACAACAGATAAGAAGTGCCAGAGTCATAGGGAGAGGGAATAGGGTGGGGGGGGAGAAGGAATGTAGGAAGGGTGGCAAGAGGGTGAAAAGTGCAGCATTGGGTATACCAAGATGTGAGGGTAGAATCCAGTGAGGAGGGGAAGGAGGGGGGACAACTAGAGCAGAAATGGAAGTGGCGAAACAAGGTTAAGTTGGGCAGTCACAGGAGCTGTTGGTAGTGAGATAGTCCCGGAGCCTAGTTTTAAACATACCAATAGTTGGGGCAGAGGAGATGGTTGGGCTGAGGACATTGAACCAGAGTGGTGCTCGATAAGCAAAAGAGCGTTGTCCCTGTGAAGTGTGACAGAGGGGGACTTTCAGTAGCTGTAGCGTGGATCTCCTAAGGCACCATTTGTTAATTTGGTGTTGTAACAGAGTTGAGACCCCAGAAGGTGCAAGACCAAGGTAGATTTTTTTGGCCATGAAGCAGGTGAGAAACTATATGCGGTTTGATAGTTAGAGCCAGCCGGTCTGAGTGTACAGGTCACATGTGTGGGTGAGACCGTGAGCACCAGTGATGAGCTGACATGCTTTATTTAAGGCAGTTGAGAGGCATCTAAGGGTTGTGGTTGTGGCTGAGCCATAAATGATGAGACCATAGTCTATTACAGAGATCACAGAGCTCAGGACTGCAACCTTCAAAGCTTCTGGCGTGAGGTGTGGTCTGTGTTTGTAGAGGAGACCAAGCTGTGTATTAGCAGCTCAAGCTACATTATCTACATGAAGTCCATAGGAGAGATTAGGGTCAAGCTGTATCCCTAAGTATTTGAAGGACACCACCTGATCTAGAGTGTTCCACTGGGTGGTGGAGATAGCCAAGTGGTGTAGCTTGTGTGGGTTATGAGAGCTGCAGAAGAGCATAGGTTTGGTTTTCTTGTCATTGAGGACCAGTTTTTGATTAAGAAACCATGTCTCTACAGAACTGAAACCAAGTTGAAGGTTGTGTTGAAGAGTTGCAGGATCTTTGTGAGTGGAGAATACAACAGCATCATCGGCATATAGTATGATCTGCTCAGAGCAGTGGTAAGGAGGAGTTTAAGAAAAAGGCTGAAAAGGAGGGGTCCCAGTATGGATCCCTGTGGGACACCCGAGTGAACAGGCAGGGTGTTAGAAAGAGCATCCGCAATTTTTACTCTCTGTGACTGGTTTTCTAAGTAGCTTTTAATCCAGAGAGAAGAGTCAGGTGATAGCCCGGCATTCAGTAGTTGGTGTATTAGTAGTCCATGGTGTACTGTATCGAAGGCCTTGGAGAGGTCGATGAAAACGGCCCCTGTGAGAAGGACGTTGTCAAGGGATTTGTGCAAAGCTCCAGTGAACTCAAGAAGGGCTGTGGTGGTGCTGTGACCTTTCCGGAAGCCGTGTTGTTGTGGACAAGGTATATTGTATTTATCCAAGTGGTCAGTAAGTTGATCGGCCACGATGTGCTCAAGTGCCTTAGACAGTGGGGGCAATATGGAGATAGGGCTATAATTTGAGTGAATCATCTTGTCCCCACTTTTATGGACAGGTGTCACAGTGGCTGTTTTCCATAGGTCTGGGAATTTTCCACAGCTGAGAGAGAGGTTTAGGATTTTTGTTAATGGATGAATTACCTCATCAGGGGTGAGCAACAGAAGCTTAAGGTCCAGGGTGTCGCTACTAGATCTAGATTTAGAAATAGCTGCAGTAATATAGCGGTGAGCTTCATTCAGCCTTACCTTCCTGAAGTAGAAGAGGGGATGGTTAGACTGAGGGGCTGAGGTATTTGGGGAGTAGGCCCTGTTTTCAAAAAGTCATGGAGTAGAACAGCACTAAGGTCTGAAAAGCCGTGTTAAAGATGTTTGCATCACCTTGGGGTCAAGGGTTGAGGATCCATCAACCATAACATGGCCAGAGAGGTTTTTGGCTGCTCCCTGTGACATCCTTGATATTGTCCCAGAAAGCACGACCATTTCCCCATGTATTGGTGAGAGCGTCTTTGTAATAGGTGGATTTCATTAGCCGTATGGCTTTTGTGCAGGCGTTTCATGCTTGTTTGTAATTTTGGATGTCCAGTTGTTTGCCAGTGGCCCTGGCAACTGCCCAGATGTGATCCCTTAGTTTCAGCTGTGAGAGAAGAGCTGCGGTGACCCATGGGTTAGAGAGAGATTTTGTTTTGTGCCTTTTTAGCAGGGGCAAAGAGGTTGCAGGCTTTGTTGAAAATTGAGATGAAGTGATCAAGAGCCAAGTTAACATCTGTTGCTTCATAGATGGGTAGGCAGTCTTGTAGAAGCAGGTGTTGTTTGAGATGTGGAAGTTTTCCATGAGGAAGGACTCTGCTAGCGATAATTTTGGGAGGGGGCTTAAAGAATTTGTTAGACCATGCACACATGACTGGAGAGTGGTCACTGAGTGAGTCTGGGAGAATGGTCGTACGAGAAATCCTTGTGGGGTGAGTGGTGAGGACCCAATCCAAGAGGGTACTGGTGCCAGTCTTGTAGTTAATCCTAGTAGGGGGAGTTTACCATTTGCGTGAGGTTAGCAGCTGAGATGGAGTCTTTATAGGCACTGGCACTCGATGCTAACCAGTTTATGTTGAAATCCCCTAGTAGAATAAGTTCAGCTTCAGGAGGATGAGAGTTGATAAAGTTTAGGACATCGTTGAATCCATGTTTAGGGTCCCTGGGTGGGATGTATATGTAGCCCACTGCAAATCAGAGACCACCACAGTATTCATATCAAAATCAGATGTATTGAAAAAATATAATAGCCAACTATTTACAAGAATAGAAAAACTATATACAAGGTTGGGGGGGCCACAAACAAGGTGCGGGTGGGTAGGGGTCGGGGTGGACAAATGGGATGGGATAGGAGGGGTGTGAGGGTGGGTCCAGGGGTAGAGGAATTCAGGGACTGAGGGATCCCTAGCGGGAGCGCCATTCTGCGCTTTGCGACCTCTGGCCTCTGTGCCTCCTCAGTACCCCAGTCGTATCCAATCTCCGAAGGATTTCCAGGGATTCCTGGGCCAGCTGTATAATCTCCCACACAGTGTCTCTTATGTCCCTTAGATGGCAGGTACCTAGGACAAGGGAGCACAGTCAATAGGTGTGAATGCACAACCCCATACAGCCCACACACTGTGCATGGCATATGGCCATGGGACATACCACTGTGATGGTGTGTGACCACCCGCAGTGTTCACGTCCACAGGACCTGCCCACCCAGGCACATACAGCCATGCAGAATGCTGCACACACCCACTGGCCAAGTCACACACAGCACCACCGTGGCCATTTAGTGACATGGCTATGTGGTGTAAAGGCAGTGGCACAGCCATGCACCTGGTGCATGCATGGACCACCATTGACGCTCTCCTAGACATGCATTGCCACTGGACAGTGTTGACTGTAACAAGTTGCGTGCATGGCAGTGGTATCGATGAATGGTGGTCATGCCCCACTGCCTACCCTGTCACGCAGCATGCAATAGTAATCATGGATGTATGGCACTCACCCTCATCGGGCCGGTCAGGTGGGCGGTGATGGCTCTCGCCTCGCCTGGCTGCACTGTCCTCCTCTCTCCGCCACTCTTCCCGCAACCTGCGGCGTTCGTCCGGGCCTATGGGGAAAACAAGGAGAGAAGAACATCAGTACAATCCTGAAGCAAAGTCCTCTGCCCCAAGGTGTGCCTCCCACCCAGCCAGACCCACCCACCCCACACCCTGTGAACACTGCCACAGCCAACCCCAGACGGTCCCTCCCCTATGTGCTGGACACATACAACACTGTGACCCATATGGACGATAAAAGTGTGTTGATGGAACCCCTACCTGGACATAGCACTGTGCCCCTCCTGGCACGTGCCCGCAGTCGTGCCAGTAGCTCCGGCTCCCTCCTCCGCAGGTCCTCATAGTGGTGCCTGCACTGCTCCATGCTCCTCCCCTGTCCAGTGGCCTTCTCCAGGGCAGTGGCCTCCTCCTGCCACACCTGGGTCCTGGCCCTGTCCAGGAGAGCCTCCCAGAAGAGAGGACCATGGTGTGGCTCAACAAGTGCCACCAGATTGGCTAGCTCAATGGCTGTCCACTGCACTGCCCATCTGTGTGCCATCCTTGCAGCTATAGTAGGCAATATGGCGCTCTGCAGCGCGGCTCCCCACGTGCAGATGCTGCGTGGTACAACGCTGCCATTCCCTATTGTGCTGTTACCGAACAGTGTGATAGAGGTGCACCCATGCCTGACACATGGCGCCTAGGGGGCAAAGGTCAGGCACAGGGTCAAGGGTCACTGGCGCATGGCCACGCACAGTGCCATTGGAAGACAATGCGTGTAGTGCGATTGGCTGCCTGTGTGCCAGTGCCATAGCGGACTACCGAGCAGTTAGGCCATTGCACCTATGATGGCCCAGTGCCACAGCGCCATGTAGTGATCATCGCTATAACACCACTGGCACAATGGTGGCCATGCCCTGCATTGCCTACCATGCTCAGCACGTCATCAGCGCAGCAGACGCCTGCGTCGGCAACCCGGGCATGCGCAGTGAGGTGTACTACGCATGTCACAGAACTGCGCCATTGGCTCAGCATGCCCAACACAATTGCGCAAAGTGCAACAGCACGATATACAGCCGTCATATGCAAATCATCTAATCAGCCATTCAATGGCGCAGCACTGCAATTTGCATCTACTTAAAGTTGCTCCTCACCTCATTTGCATGGATTGCACTATAAAAGTGTGACAATGTGCTGCAGTGGCCATAGTCGGTTACTGCAGTTTATTGGTGAGTTGCATGCTGTTTGGGAGTGTGGACTGTGGATTCAGGGACATGCATGGGACTGCACAGTCACAGGTAACAACTGCCATTCTTACAGGCTACATAATGGCCAAGTAGGTTGTTGGAGAGGAGGAAAACAGTGATGGTGGGAGAAGGAGGCCGAACTTTACCGAGGCCCTGTTCGAGGCCTACCTGTATCAGGAGCCACTTCTCAGTGGACGGCGGGGAACACCTCAAGCCCGTGCTGCTGCTTGGGAGGAGGTGGCATGTGCTGTGAACCTGCATGGCAGCCACCAGCGCTCCATGCAGGAGTGTAAGAAAAAGATGGGCATGGACAGGAGGAGGGTAAAGGAGAAGGTGGCTGCCATCAGGGCAGCACGTGCTGCAACAGGTGGGGGACAGCCGGAGGTGGTACAGTTGACCCCAGAGGAGGAGAGGCTTGCTGGAAGCATGCAGCACAGTGCCATTGAGGGTGTTCCGGGTGGTGGCTTCCAGACGGGTGGTGGCCCATCACTGCATGGTAAGTCATGGTCTGTCTATGGGGGGGGCAGGGTAGGTCACATGCAGTAACGCGACTTTGCTTTCCCTTACAGATCCTGAGCATCTGCATGGGTTAGCGGTGGTGGGCCTGTCCACTGTGGACAGTTGGTTGGAGTCGGAGGAGGGACCATCCACCTCCACAGGTATATGTGGATCATTGCGACAGTGGGGCCACCTGGCTGTCCACACTGATGTCATTGTAACAGGTGTGGAGGAAGCTCTGCCTGTGTCCCAGCATGCTGGCATCCATGGATGCCAGCACACAGTGGCTGTGGCCAGTGCAGAGTCTGTCACCAGTGATGATGACACGACCGTCAAGGGCAGTGACACATGTGTGCCACGGGATGGCCACACAGCAGGGCAATTCATGCCCATGGCTGTGGGTGGTGCCACCATGGAGGCCTGCGTGTTAGCACAGTCCCAGGCTGTGCCTGTCAGCACCAGTGGGGCAGCACTGGTGCCTGTTCAGGATAGTGGAACTGTTGCAGCCACTGCGGTGGCACCACTGAGCCCTGGGGAGCGGCAGCTGGAGGGTCAGCATCAGCAGTTGCCCAATGGGCTTGGGGATACAGGGTTCAGTGGCGGCATCTGTGCACTGCCTGTGGACATGCCCAGACCTGGTCCTGGTGTGCAGCACCCAACCTCAAGGGGTGCTGATCGTTGGGGTGTGCACACCCTGAGGGACAGGGTGCCGAGGAGGCTGATGACCTCTTGGATGAGCACACCCGCCTACTGCAAGCATCGTTCCAGCAGCAGATACGGCTTGCAACATCCGTGGATGCACAGCGTGTGGCTCTGGAGTGGGCAGAGAAGCGTCACAGCAGGGACACTGCACTGATCCTGGCAGGGATGGACCATTTGTGGGAGGATGTGACCGTTGCCATTTACAGGCATGCACAGGCATTCATTGCTGTCATGGCCACAATGGGCACACAGTCAGGTGCCCATGCAACATGGACACTGTGCAGTGCACTATCCACCCCCCGTTCCCGGCATCATGCGGCTTCCATCCTGTCGACGCCGGGTTCAGCTGTGGGCATCCCGAGCACTCCTGGTGCAGGCATGTTCAGTGTGCTGCAGACCCCTGCGCGAGCATGGTTGCTTTCACGTAGTGGAACCCCTGGGGGACCATCAGTGCCACCCCATGAGGCCAGTGGTCAGCCTGTCAGTGCTGGTGGGTTTCGGCAGGGCTGCCCACACATCCATGGCGGCCGTGGCACTGTGTCTCGTGACTGACCTGTCTCCCAGCGTGGCTACTGTCTGGTGCTGCCCTGTGTGCATTGTGTGTTTCAGTGGGCAGTGCATGGGTGGGTACCCGGCCCTGCACGTGGACACACAGTCCACCTGCACACCCTCCCGGCTGCTGTCCACAGTTGCGTGTGCATGATGATGCCTACATTGCGCTGTACACCAATGTGCAATGGTGCTCAGCATCTGACACACGCACATGAACAGGCAGTGGGTGTGGTGGCCTGTGGACAAGTGTGTTGCTAGGGTGTGCATTCTGGGTCAGTGTGCCTCCTGCCCTCTGTGCACGTTTGTTGCATTGTGTGTGAATGTGTGTGTGTGTCCGTCCACGTGGCATGTTAATCCTCACCCATCCCTGGTTGTGTGTGTGCTGCCATGCCCTGCCACTTCCCTTGATGGCATGCACCCCTGGTGTGTGTCCATGCGTGTTTGTGGGTTGTGCCTTAGCCACTGGTAGTTGCGCATGGCCCCATGACTTACATGGGTTGGCTGAAGTGCTCCTCCGTGATGGTGTCCCGGTGCAGCTATGCCAGCCGGAGCAGTCAGGGGTCCCGTCGGCCAAGGTGGGGGCTGCCCATCACCATCATCACCGGTGTCCCCAACGTCCCCATCGCTGTCCCCCTCTTTGACCTGTATGACTATTCCACATTCGTTGGCAATGTTGTGCAGGATGCAACAGGCCAGGAATAGCCCACAGGCCTTTGAGGGGCTGTACTGTAGGGTCCCGCCAGAGGTGTCCAGGCAATGGAAACGTGCCTTCAGCATCCCAAACACCCGCTCTATGACATTACATGTGGTGGCATGTGCCTCACTGTAGCATTGCTGCGATGGGGTCGCGGGCTGCCGGTAGGGTGTGAGCAGCCAGGGACGGAGTGGGAATCCACTGTCACCTGTGTGTAGAGGGCGGAGGTTAGTTTTGTGATCAGCATCGCCCTGCCCCAGGCCATGTAGGCCACTACCCATGCCACCTCTGGCCATGCCCCACCAGGCCCTGTGATTGTCCATGTGGTTTGCATACTCACCCACTAGGTGGCCAGTGGGGATGTCCCCACTCTCGAATCTGTGGCATAGTGCCAACTGGTGCCAGATGAAAGAATCATGTGCTCCCCCATGGTGCGTGGCACAGACATTGATGATGCACCCCCCTGGCATCGCACACCACCTGGCAGTTGATGCTGGCATAGCCCTTGCAATTTATGTATGTGGACCCCTCGGGGCCAGGTGGTGTGTGTATGGCCACATGGGTGCAGTCTATTGCCCCTAGCATGCCAGGCATACGTGCTACCCTGTGGAACTCCTGTATGTTTGCTGTGCGCTCCGCCGCTGTGCTGGGGAAATGGATGTACTCCGCAGCATGTGGCAGCAGTGCACTGAGGAATTGGGTCAGGTGGTATGACGTGGTCAACTGGGTTATGCCTGTGGTGTCCCCAGTTGGTCTCTGGAAGGTACCCGTGGCAAGCAAACACATGCAGGCTGTTACCTTAGTCTCCACTGACAGGTCATGGCTCTGTCGTGTGGGTGCCTGCATCACATCACTGCACAGCTCACAGAGCCACCTCAGAATTGCCCTATTCAGGCGGTACTGACCCACAATCTCAGTATCAGTGTACAGCTCAAAGCTGGTGCGGGCTCGGTACTGCCTGTTGGGGGCATACCGCCGACGGGCCCTTCCATGGCCACGCCCCCCTGCCGCCCGCCTTCTCACCCCCCTCATTACAGCCTCCATGTGGAAGGTGGCACTGGCCATGTCCCTGGCTTGTGTTCACCTCCCCTGGCAGCTGTTGCTGTATTCCCCCAGCTGTCCTGGCTGCTACCTCCCCTGCACCGGGTATACCTGCCTGTGCTGGCCTCTGTGCTGTGTGGTTCCCCACACCTTCCCTGTGCCTGGCTGTTCAGACTGCCCTTTCCCTGGCCTGCCCTGTTTGTGCCTCCTGCCCTGTCTGTCTGCCTCTGCTTCTGACACATGTGGCTTCCCTGTAGCGTTCTTGCGCCTCTCCCTTGCTCCTTTTTATTTTGGCTCATTTCCGCTATGGCACAACTTCTGCTTGCTCCCCTATTGTGCATGGCGCAAGTCGTTGAATATCTTACTTCGCCATTTATGCATGGTTCCTCCCCCTTCGGTTGCACATGCCTTCATTATAATTGCGCTTTTGCTCAGCATGATTTCGGGGGCGCAACTGTCTCCTGCTGAATATCGCAGAATGGCGCAATTTCGGACTTGTGCAGGCACAACCCTATTGCTCATGGCTCAACTCTTTTGAATATCTAGGCCTGTGGATTTAGGAAGACTGAAATGAACAGCCTTTTCCTTAGTTAACATCGTGGGCAGAGATTTGGCCACATTGAGCATGTCTATTTTCTCTGAAAGGGTAAGTGCCTTTCTTTTGGATGACATGCTAAAGTAGTAGCAGCAAAAGAGGGAACAGCAACAGAACCAAAAGAAACCAAATCAGATTAAGAGGCTAGTGTCATGGCTACCTTTTATAAAGAGCTGTCAATCAGAGACCACTTTTTTTCTGTTGTAATTAGTAACAATTAGCACATCGACAAAGTGTCAGTAGAAGCTAGGAGCAGCCAAGATTAGCTGAGTAATTAGATGATATCCATCTGGTAAAACTGATTGCAGCTGTCAACTGTAACTGGACAAAACTGTATTGTAAGTATAGGACAGGGTTTGGGAAAATCATTTTTGTCTAGGGTAACTAATCGTCCGGTGTCTACCTGCATTCGTTATAAGCGGCGAACACTGTATTTCATTTACATCAACTGACAATTTGCAATTATAAACTTACTAATTCTATCTACTGTACATACCTGCTATACACCTTTTCAGAAAGAGAAATAATGTATAACAAGACACTTTGACAGTCAGACACTTTCTTTATAACTTACATTGTGCAATTAATAATTAACTAATAGCATTAAAGTTAAAAAAATGCACATGGCAGATAATTTGCAATTAGACATTTTCATTACATTACATTCAGTTTGCAATTATTTCCTTACTGATTGCACTACATAACATAGAAAGGCTGGTTTTAGAAAATGTGTGGTATGAACTGAATATGCAATTGCATGGTTAAGTATATGCCATTTAGTGTATCTTAATTTGTGTAGTGGAAAGATCTTTATAACTTATGAAGATGAATGGCATAATCTGAAGAAGGAAATTGATATTCTGTATGGACAGACAGACAGACAGACATATTACAGTATCTGAGATCAAAACAGTGTGTTTAGGTACTGAAGTGTTCTTGATAAAAAAACTTCAAAAGAATTTCAAAGAAGTGTTACACACTTCAAATACCACTTAAACATTACAGATCTGACATCAGGAGTATCTCTTGCAGCAGGCCACACCTATAGAACTATCACTTTCAGGCACTAGGACCAGCCAGAAATTTTCCTAGCTAGTAGTCTAACTGGGGGCCTCCCACTCCGACGGCACCCTCTGATGTCAGTCAGTCCTAAAAGAGTGGGTGGCCTTCACTTACAATTCAGTTCTTTTCCTGCTGTTGACCAATGCATGTCAGACATCCAGCAACCACCTCAAGCTTCCATAGACTGGCATTTTTCCTCGAGCTTTCTCTCGAATTTTCTTTTGTTTCACACCCTAGTTTGTCAACTTTTCATTGATTCTTTTTGTATGTTGGACCTGTCCTCCTCTTCTGATCAGACCTGCAGGATGAAGTGTGCTTGTGGGAATCAGCTCCAGGAAAGAGACATCCACTTTGCCAGTGTCCACTGCCTTGGGCCTACCCAAGACACCCAAGCCTGTGACATCTGTAAAGACTTCAACTAGGCCACTTGACATCATCACCAGTGAGCCCTGGGAAAATTCCTCTTGCAGCAGAAGGCTGCCAGCATGGAACAAGAGCTGCAGGTCAGAAGTTCCTCTTCTTCTCCGGCCCTGTATTCGGGGTTGAAACCTTCCTTCTCTGGGGGAAATCTGATGGCAAGCACAAACACCGGGATGAGGACCACAAAAAACTCCAGTACTCCTCCCACTTGCAGTCCCTGCATGCGTCTAAGGCCACAATGGGGCCTCTTCTGCCTCTCACGCCCTATCTTTAAAATGGCTACTGTTGGCAGTGCCACCTGCCAACTTCTCTTTATCGGGTGGTGGCCCTTTGAGGGATGGATCCTCCCAGTCCCCATAGCCCCTGCTGTTCAGGCCCCTTCTGGTGGTAATGCCACAGTCAGGAGGATCTGTCAGTCCTTCTCAGGTCAGCATGGGTTCTGTGAGCTCTGGGTCTTCCCATGCTACCCATCCACCACCCTCTTCTGTGCAGGTGATCTCCTTCCCAGCTGTGGACCCTATGTCCTCTCTGGCATCTTCTCTGGTCATCTCTAGGGCTCCTTCACCTACTCCAGAGATGCACGTTACCGATGCCACCCTCCGAGCGATGCTGGTTTTTCCTTATCTGGCACCAGTGCAAGCCAGACCTCTCCTTCCTATGATGCCTGTTAGGCCACAACCAGTGCCTGTGCTGGACCCACAACTGACACTGGCCCCTCTGCCTAAGCTGGCATCAGCTCCTCAACCTATGCCAGCACCTATAGCTCTAACACTGATGTCAGAGCCGGTCCCTCAGCCAATGCCACTGGGTTGCCCAATGTTGGTGACAGCTGACTTTCAGTCAGTGCTGTCATCCCTCTGTAAATTTATGCAGGTGCGGCTTATCCCTCCACAGGACCCAACCCCATGTGGGTCTGCACGTCTGGACCCGATGTCCAATTTTCCTAGTGACCCAACCCCGGTCCCAAGTCTGCCAGCACCCTATATCCCTTCTGTTCACCTGGTGCATGAGGGAGAGTGTTACCTGGACCTTTAACCCCCAGTCAAGTCCATGGAGTCCAATGATGATGAGAATGAGGGGCCTTCCTCCTTGATGGTGTCTTCAGATGAAGAAGAGACTTCCAAATACATTCCCCAGTCTCCTCCAGATGACCCATCTTTTGTGAGGTCATGCATCAGATGCCAGATGAACTTGATTGAGTTCTTCTATTGGGTGACTCAGGTGATTGACCAGGGAGGGGCGGTGGACATGGCCTATCTGGTCTTCAGCAGGGCATTTGACACCATCCCCCATAGAAGGCTGGTGAGCAAGCTGGAAAGTATAGAAGTGTGTGGGAAAATAATAAGGTAGGTGGAGGCCTGGTTAACGGGAAGACCCCAGAGGGTGGTGCTAAATGGGGTGTACTGCAGGATGGGGGGGAGAGTGGAGTGCCCCAGGGGCCAGTTTTGGGACCTCTCCTTTTTAACATTTACATAAGCGATATAGCGGAGGGTCTGAGGGGGTGGATGTGTCTAACTGCTGACAATACAAAGATCTGCAATAGGGTGGACACCCCAGGGGGGTGGAGGACATGAGGCAGGACCTGAAGAAGCTCAAGGAGTGGTCAAGGACTTGGCAGCTGAAGTTTAATGCCAGAAAGTGTGCTGTGATGCACATAGGGAGTAGGACCACACAAGCAGAATACACCCTAGGAGGGGAGTCAGTCAAAGTAACAGAACAAGAGAGGGATCTGGGGATCATAGTCTCAACCAGTCTTAAGTTGGGAAACCAATGTAGCATGGTGGTGGGAAAGGCCATTGGAATTTATTTATTTTTATTTATTTAGGAAATTGAAATTACAACCCTTTGAGTAATAGGCTCATTTCCAAAGGCTCCACATCAGAATAAAACATAGACATTCACACAGTACATACATAGAATAAATGTGGGTGAGTAATCATACAGAGTATAAGTACAATGAGCACAGGTTAATGTCAATACATTTGGTAGCTAAAATAGGGCAGAGCTATCGAAATATTTACCTAATGAGTGGTTAAGACCTGTACAATTGGTAGCTAAAGCATTGCATGATATGAGTTGGTAGTAAGCCATCTCAGGGAGGCCTTCTCTTATACATAATACAATGCATTCATAGTCCAGTGCAACTATATGGTAACCGAGGGAGGTGAGGAGCCTGTAGGCTAGAAACAGTGAGGGCTCTCCACTGCCTGGCCAAGGGCAGCTGCATGGCCTAGCAGCATGGCGCAGGGTCCATAGGTTACCGGTTACACTGGCATTGACATGAGGAGAAGATACGGGCCCTTAAGGCAGCTTTAAAAGGACCTAGATTGGTGATTGATGTGACAGCCATAGGGAGGGCATTATAGCAGGATGGAGCACTAAGGGGGGAGGATCACTGGGTCAGGGTGTTCCTGACCCTAGGCACCTTCCAGATAGTTTTTGAGGCAGCCCATGTGGATGCTGAGATGGTGGCTGCCTGAAGAGAAGCCATGACACCTATTGGGGTTAAACCCAGGTGGATTTTTTGGGTGAAGAGACAGGTCTGGTATAATAGCCTTTCCTCAAGGGAAAGGATATTGGTGAGTACATATAGGGTGCAGATATTTGTATTTTTGTTTGCACCAGAGAGAAGCCGGCAGGCCTTATTGATGACTACTTGTATTTGATGAAGTGCTGTAGGGTCGTCGGCAGCATAGATTGTGAGGCCATAGTCCACCAACGATAAGACTGAGGAAGTAATGGCTAGGTGAAGTGCTTCAGGTGGCTGGCAGTCTTTATGTCTGTAAAGGAGACCAATGCGAGTGTTGGTGGCAGAGGTGAGGATTTTTATATGTTCGTGGAATGAGAGGGAAGAGTCAAATGTAATACCTAGATACTTACACTTTTGGACCTGTTCCAGTGGGATGAGAGAGGCGGAGAGTATTTCCAGGGGGAAATCCTTTGATCTGTTTTGGCGGTGGGCATAGAACATTGTCTTATTTTTTTTTATGTTGACCACCAATCTGTGTTCAGCAAACCAGTGTTCAATCTGAGAGAAGGAGTTTTGTATGAAACATTGGAGAGCGAGAGGATCAGGATGTGTGGCATAAAGAACAATGTCATCCACAAAGAGGAGAAGGTTGCTGGGGCAGGATTTAGGCAGAGCATTGAGGTAGATGCTGAATAGCAGAGGACCCAGGATAGATCCCTTAGGAACTCCTGAGCCTCCTGAGGAATGTTGACTTGCTTCGGCAAGGGCATCACTAGTAGAAGGAGGAGGGTAATAATGCCCCTCTACAAAGCTATGGTGAGGCAGCATCTAGAATATGGGGTTCAGTTTCTGGAGACCACACCTCCAAAAGGACATAGGTGGGATGGAGAGGGTTCAGAGAAGGGCAACCAAGATGGTGCAGGGTATGCAAGGGATGTCATATGAGCAGAGGTGTAAGGAGCTGGATCTGTACATGCTGGAGACTAGAAGGGAAAGGGAAAATATGATTGAAACTTTTAAATATGTGAAGGGGCTCAACAAAGTAAGGGAAAGGTATTTACTTAAGAAGAAGAAGGAGAGGGCCAGAAGTAGAGGGCATAGCATTAGACTGCAGGGAAAAAGGTACAGAGACAACTTGTCAGAGTGACTCTTCACTGAGAAGATGGTGGAGCTCTGGAACAGAGTACCAGAAGAAGTGGTGGGGGCTGATTTGGTGGAGGGATTCAAGAGGGCATCGGACAGGCATATGGGGCTGAGTAGTGGGGGAGGGTGGGGGCTAGAAGGGGGGAGGAGTAGTGGGGAAATTAGGGCAGACTAGATGGGCCACTGTGGTCCTTTTCTTCCATCAAGTTTCTATGATTCTATGAGATCCAACCAGCCATGGGATTTGAAACCAAGGAGCTGGACCAATCCTGACGTCGGTTGTCCACTTACCTCAACCTGCCAGATGTTTTCCTTTGTTGGATCCCCTGTTCACAGAAACATTTGAGGATGCCACCATGGCCACCTGACATCATCCGAACCTGATACCAGCCATACCTAGGAAGGTAGATAAACTATACAAGGCACCAGTGGGCAAGCCTTTTTTCGTGGAACAGCTGCAAGTGCTCATGGTCATCATCACTGCAGCGCATGACCGTATTATGAGACCAAAGCACCTGCATTCCCTTACTCCTGACAGAGAATCCCAGACACTGGACCTCTTTGGCAAAAGAAGTTTTGCCTCCACCAACTTGGCCATCAGGACTCTTTAACGATATGTCCCACATGATCCATACCAAGATGGCCTGTGGGAACAAATCATGAAGATGGTCAAATCATCACCTGAAGGGCCAACCATGCAATATTTCCTCTAGGCTGTCAAATCAGGGTCAGACGTCAGCTGACTCCTCCTGCGCTCAGCATGTGATACTGTACATGACTCAGCCTGGGTGACGGCAGTGGGCATATGCCTTCGTTGGCACTCTTAGCTGCCAGTGTCAGGGTTTGGTCAGGATGTTCAGATATCCATCCTGAATGTCCACTTCAGGGCATATAAACTGTTCAGGGCTGATTTTCAGGACATCCTGAATAAACTGCAAGCCTCCAGATGAACTCTAAAATTGGTTAACTCGCTGTACCATACCCAGCAAAAGAGTGCCCCATGAGTGCTGTTTTGTTGGGCAACCCTCAGGCCCTGACCCACCTCTAAGCCCGCCAAACCTAAGACTTCCTGAGTCCTGCTTACCCCCTCCTTCTCCTCCAGCAAGAGCTCCCAAGAAGGAGGGGTGGCACCATCCCCTGCCCTTGATCCTGCCTCAGCATGCCTCCTTGCCTGACCTCCCCCTTCAGTGTTGCTGGTAGAGGTGGTAGGGGCTTGGTTCTCCCTACACTGGGACAGGTGGGTGAAGACCACAAATGACAGCTGGGTGCTACAGCTCATAAGCCACAACCACACTCTGGAGCTCATAGAGTTGCATTCAGGGAGACCCCCAGGTCATTTGTCTTATCTCCTGGCTCACATCCCCATTCTTTGGGAGGAAATCCAGCCCCTGCTCCTGAAAAGGGTGACAGAACCCATACCAGAGGCCCAACAGGACAGAGGGTTCTACTCCCATTTCTTTCTGGTTCCAAAATGCATGGGCGACCTCTGTTCCATTTTGGACCTCGGACAGTCATACTTACTCATACAGTGCAAAACGTTCCAGATGGTAACCCTTCAGGGACTGCTGCCCCTCTTTAACAAAGGGGACTGGATATGCTCCCTAGGCATGCAGGACATATATCTACATATCATGATTTGTGCCCTACACAGGCAATACCTCAGATTTCATTTTCAGAGGGCACACTTCCAGTTCAGGGCCTTGTCCTTTGGCTTATCCTTGGCTCCTTGGATGTTTACCAAGTGCCTGGCAGTAGTTGCAGCCTCCCTCAGGAGACAGGGATTCTACATCTTTGCCTACCTGGACAATTGGCTACTCAAAGCTTCAGCCAGGTATGGCCCAGTACACACCCTGGAACACACGATATGTGTGTTCCAGGACCTGGGCATAATGGTCAACTTGCCCAAGTCCATTTTAAGGCATGGTCAATGACTCCAGTACATTGGTGTGGTCCTAGACAAGGCACAGGGCATGGCCTTCCTTCTCCAGGACAGGGCAGACCATCTCATAGCCCAAGCCAGACTGATGTTCCACAGCCACAATGTCTCCAGCAGAGTTTTCCTCCAGCTCCTGGGCATGATGGTAGTGGCCATAGTCACAGTGCCACTGGCCAGATTGCATATGAAGATCTCCCAAAGAATGTTGAGCGTCCAGTGAGACCATTATATGGATGACATGGAACTGGAGGTTCTGGTCTCCTCCCCAGTGAAGAAAGTGCTACTCTAGTGAATGAAGTGTACCAGTCTTCTCAGGGGTCCCCTTTACCGGCCCCTCCTCTCAGTAGATCCTGACCACAGATGCCTTGGGGATGGGCCTGGGAGCTCATCTGGGCCCACACCAAACACAAGGGATGTGGTCCCGACTGGAGTCCTCTCTCCATATCAATACCCAGGAGATGAGGGCAGTGCTATATGCTCTACAGGCCTTTCAGACTCAGCTGTCCCTGGGCCTTCTGCTGGTGCAGACAGATAACATGACTGTCCTCCACTACATCAATAAGCTGGGGGGTACTCACTTGTATCGCCTCTACAGGGAAGTGATGAGAGTCTGGCATTGGGCTCTGGATCATGGCCTAGAACTCTCAGGCATCCATATCACAGGTGTCCAAGATGTCCTGTCAGACAACCTATGCTGGTCAAAGTCAAAGATGCATGAGTGGGAGCTTCTGACCTCAGTCATCAAAGACCTCCTTCACAGATGGGTTTGTCCAGAGTTGGACCTTTTTGCGTCCCCATTCAGTGCATAATTGATAAATATTTGTGTGTTAGATCCAGGGCCTGGAGTTTTGTGGCCAGACATGTTGTCCCTCTCCTGGAAAGGGAGGTTTCTGTATGCTTTCCCTCCCTTCCAGCTACTTCAGAGGGTGCTAATCAAGCTACAGATGGAAGGGGTCATGATAATTCTTATTGTCCTCTTTTAGCTTCATCAGATCTGGTTCCCCTTACTACAGTAACTCGCAGTGGAACCTCCAGAACCTCCTCTGCTGTGCACCAGCTTGCTCTCCCAGAACTGGGGCACTCTAGTCCATCTGGAACTCAAGTCCTTCCACCTTCACGCCTGGCTCCTGAGGACATAACCATGTCCCTGTTTGGGGTATCACCTAAAGTGGCTGATGTTCTGGTGGCAGCCAGAAAGCCTTCCACCAGAGCCACTTATTCCATGAAGTGAAAGTGCATCTCACTATGCGCTGCTTCAAGCCAGCTGGACCCCTTCATGTGTCCTGTGAATCAGATCTTGAAGTACCTGCTGTCCCATCCAGACTCAGATCTGGGGATCTCCTCTCTTAAAATGCACATCTGCCATCTCTGCTTTCCACGTGCCCATTGATGGCTGTACGGTAGCACAATTGGAAGTATCACATACTTTTTTGAGAGGCATCCTTCACCTGAAGCCTCTTATCTGCAATTATGTCCCTTCATGGGACTTGAATTTTATGTTGGAAAAACCTACTTTGGCTCCTTCTGAGCCTGCCGTGACTTGCGAGCTATGCTTTCTGTTGTGAAAAGTGTTATTTTTAGTTGCTATTACTTCTGCTCAAAGGATTTCCGAGCTTCAAGTGCTCCTGTGTGAGCAACCCTATTTGGTTTTTCACAAAGACAGAGTGTCTTTGTGTACTAACCCTAAGTTTCTTCTTAAGGTGGTGTTTGAGTTTACCCTGAATCAATCCATCCACCTACCTGTTTATTTTCCAGAGCATGCCAATCCAGGGCAAGCATTGCTCCATACTTTAGATGTGCATAGAATCTTACGTTACTACACACACCACTCCAAGGACTGCAGGAAGTTCAAACAGTTGTTTGCTTCTTTCATCCCTGGAAAAGAGGGCACCCCTGTTTCTAAGTAGTGTCTGTCCAAATGGTTGGCCAACTGCATTATGTAATATTACAGGAAGTATGGTGAGGAACTTCCAGGGGATGTTAAAGGCCATTCCACCTGGGGTATGCCTGCTTCAGCCACTTGTTTCAGGAACATCTCAGCTGCAGAAATTTGTGTAGAGGCTACTTGGAGTTCTGTCCATATCTTACCAAGCTCTATAGTCTGGACACTGCCTCTAGGCACAGGGTCAGTTTCGGCCTAGCTATTCTTCAGGGCTTGCTTTCTTAGGCTCTTGGTTACCCTTCTCTTGTACAGCCTCTGCCTTATCACAGTTCATCAGCAGGTTTGAGCTCCAGAATGTTGCACAGTATTCCAGGTGAGGATGAATTTGTGACTTATACAGGGGAAGAAACACCTCCCTGCTTCTATTACTGATCCCCCTTCACATACACCCCAGCATCCTGTTTTCCTTGACCATTTCCCTGTTGCTCTGTACCACAGATGTCAGGCTTTCCGATATTATCAACCCAAGACCCTCTTCCTCCACTGTGCTCTCCATTTACCACTCCCTTCAGCAGATACTGCATTTTTGGGTTGTTGTCCTGATATGCATTAGTACATTACCTTGCATTACTTGCCATTTAATCTGAAACGCAGTATCCCAGACCACTTTTGAATTGCATTGTGGTCCTTTTTCATTGCTCTGTTCCAGTTTTCACAGTCCACTCTCCCATAGATCTTGGTGTCATCAGCGAATAGACAGATCTTTCCCTGTACACCTACCCCAACATTGTGTCACATATGAATATGTTAAAGAGGATGGGCACCAGGACTGAGCTCTGTGATATCCCACTTATTGTCTCCTTAACATCAGAGTGGTCTCTGTTTAACACACCCTATGTGCCTCCTTTTTAGCCAGTTTTCCACTAATGTTGCTATCCTTTCCTGCATCCATGCCTGTATCAGGTTATTGACTGTTCTCTTACTGGGGACTGAATCAAAGACCTTATTGAAGTCCAGGAACAGTATGTCTACTAGCCATCCTTTGTCAGCCCCTCTAGTTACCTAGTCAAAGAACTTGATCATGTTCATCTGGCCTGAACTCTCCCACATAAGTCTATGCTGCATATTGCCTTGTAGACTGTTAACCTTGAGAAAGTTTACCAACCTTTCCATTAGTATAGCCTCAAGTAGTTTTCCTACTATACATGTCAGACTGACAGGTCTATATGTCCCAGGATTATCTTTTCTGCTTTTTTTGTGCTGGAGCACAATGTCAGCTGTCCTCCAATCCCTGGGGACCATCTCAGTGTTTAATGAGCAGTTTAAAATGTTCAATAGCAGTGCTACAAGGACCTGCACCATTTCCTTCATATTCGTAGGTGCATGCTGTTAGGAACTATTGATTTGTCTACGTTTTGGATGCTTAACCCTTCTAGTATAACACTAAGTCAGTACAGTTATACAGAACCATACCAGGATTATTTGAGGGATATAGCAGAATGCAAACTAGTCATCACTTGATGTTTTGCTATAAAGGTTAGACTATTTGCTTGCTGAATGTGGTAGTGAGAGAAAAAGTGAAGTCTTATCATAAAGTGTGGAATTTAGATTGAAGTCCTGAAAAGAAATGTAGAAAAATCCAGGAAACTGTAGCACACACTCACACTAGGAATTATGAACCACAAACCATGTCCTTTGTAGTGTTCAAATTCTTTTATTAGATATAAAATCAGCAGCATCAAATGACAACTCGATCACCTCTCCACAACAACCCACAAAGTTCTCGACATTTCAAGTAGGCACACTGCGCTTTGTCAAGAAAGGGGAACATTGTTTAACCAGAAGTAGCATACTAAGTGAAGCTTGTTTCCAGATGTGACCTGGTAGCACAAGGAAGTTAAGTGACTTGCTCAGGATCACACAGTATGCACCAAGGCGGCTATGGGATTCAAACCCAGGTCTCCAGATCTGTAGCTCAGAGCCTTAACCCACTGCACTATACTGCCTCAAGTGTTGCACTACACACATTAACTTATTTAAATAGTACATGCAATTAATGAATCAATTCAAAAACACACAGTGCATCACAAGTTGACATAAACACACCAATCACAAGCATTGGAATTAAATAAGCAGTATAATCTAGCATGCTTTTGTTACACAAATACTTAATTACGGTCCTTGTAAACTTTTTTCATCTTGCTGTTATATATGGCTTGCAAATGAGGTGGTAACTCCACTTTATCATTAAGCCCTGGATAGCTCATTGCCTGCAACCTGAATATCCAAAAATGTTCCCTCCTTGCAAGAATTGCATTTTGATCCCCACCCCTCTGACCAAGTTTAATTTTTTCAGTGCCTGTAAACATCCATGTGTGTATTGCACTATCCCTCATAATATGTGCATGACATGCTGTGGCATATTCAAGGTTACCATTTATAATGGCCCTTATGTGTTCTCCCACAAGTTCTTTTAATTTTCTTTTTGTATACCCACATAATGTGCTCCACAATAGCAAACTGCTAAGTAAATAACAAAACAAGTATCACAATTAATAAAGTCTGTAATCTCTAACATTCTCCCATCCACAGGATTCAAAAATGGTTTCACTGCACTTATACAGTTGCAAAACTTGCACCTAGAACATTTAAAACATCCTTTGAGCAAGGCAGGTTATCGGTTAACAGTAGCATTATGAGACTATGTTGTTGTTACTGAGGCTGTGGGAGAAGTTGGGGGGGTGGAGAAAAAGTGTCTCAATATTGCTGGACCAGTAGCCAACTGATAGCTCCATGTGAGTATATCGTCCAAATTGTGAGATCTTTTATAGACCATACATGGAAAACTATTGACATTCTGAAAACGTTTTTCCTCTGTTTGCAAGATAGACCAGTGTCTATGAATAATATTTTCTATTTGTTTTGTCTCCACACTGAAAGTTGCAACAAATTCATTTTCTGCAGATTTTGTCTACTATTATTTTTATCAGCTAGCAATGCTGATCTAGGCATGCTTGAGACCTAAGCTCTTGCTTGTATGATGTCACTGCTACCATAACCCCATTCTATAAACCTCTTTTCAAGATCATTTGTCCAGTATTTATGACCTTCTTCAGTACTTCAGTTTCTTTGGACACAAATAAACTGACTTCTCAGAACTGACCTCACAGTATGTCTAAGATGACATGAGTTGGCCAAGAGGACTGTGTTCCTATCAGTACTCTTACGATATAGAGATGTGGTTAACCCATTATTTGAGTCTTTAGAAATCCAAATATTCAAAAACAAAGTGTTCATAGTTTCCACATGGCATTGAAAAAATAAAACTTGGTCTAAGGGGTGGGGATCAAAATGCAATTCTCTCAAGGAGGGAACATTTTTGGATATTCAAGTTGCAAGCAATGTGCTATCCAGGGCTTAACGGTGAAGTGGAGTTACCACCTCATTTGTCAGCCAGATATAACAGCAAGATGAAAAAAGTTTGTAAGGACCATAATTAAGTGTTTCTATAACAAAAACATGCTAGATTATACTGCTTTTTTAATTCCAATTCTTGTGATTGGTGTATTTATGTCAACTCATGATGCACTGTGTGTTTTATAATTGATTAATTAATTGAATATACTATTTAAGTAAGTTAATGTGTGCAGTGCAATACTCTTGACAAAGTGCAGCATGCCTGTACAAAACATTGAGTATTTTGTGGGTTGGTGTGGAGAAGTGATCGGGGTGTCATTTGATGCTGCTGATTTTATATCTAATAAGAGGATTCAAACACTATAAAGGACATGGTTTGTGGCTCATAATTCCTAGTGTGAGTGTGTGCTACAGTTTCCTGGATTTTTCTATGTGAACTACATTACTGTTTGCGCCACAGACTGAAAGGCAGCTGTTTTGCTTTTTATTTCCTACAAAGAAATGTAGAGATGAATGAAAAGTCACATGGCCTCCATGTGAAAAACTGATATTGCTCTAGTTTCCAGAGGAAATTGACATAATAATGCAACCCTGCATTCCCCCATCTCAAAATCTGGGAGGGGAGTGATCACCCCAGCTACAACCTGTGACTTACTCCTATGTTATTTGCAAAGTATATTTCTTGTTACTCCTATTTTTTACACAAATGTTAATTTCTGTGTATATTTCTCTAATTTTATGCCTGTAACTGTATTATAAACCTATCTCTCTGTACCATTTCAATTCAGGACACATTTCAATATGAGCTGTTGCAGCTCAGTGTGTCTTTACTGGTTAAATAATCCTGAAAGGACCTTGCCTGGTACTTTTCTAAATCTGACCCCTGCTCCTTTCTGGCCTCCTTATCTGACATCAACTAAGCAGCTACAAAATACTTTCTTGACATTGGAGCGGCTCTGGATTTTTTTGTTAAAAAAATTTCCTGTCAGCTGCTATTTTCCATGCCCCCCTGAAACAGGTCAGAGTTAAAGGCCAGCACTCCACATGGGTGACCCTGAACTAAGAAAATGTTTTAAGCTCAGGAACAAGGCATATGGGGATTTTCAAGTCCACTGGCCTAATGGGAGACTGGGTCAAATACATGGCACTCAGAAATGCCTGCAGAAAAGATCTAAAATGTTCCAGCAGAAGTAACCTTGCTCATCTGCAAACCAAAAATCTATCAGGCCCCCAAAAGGTTTAGGTGCAAATGAATACTCTCCTGATAGGTTGCTCCAGCTCCTCAGAGTCTGATGGAGTGGTGAATGGTCAGACTGTCAGTGACCCCTTGGCTGCAACCAACACATTCAGCAACTTCTTCACTGATCTGGAGAGATTTAAAACTCTCTCTTGCTCCTACATCCCTCTACCCCACCCTTCCTGATACTGTGATGTCTAGCCCTGAGTTCCACTTTCACATGGTCATTCAGAAGGATATACAAATCCTTCTAAAGTGACTTAAGTTGGAAGGCTCTGCAGGCTTCAACATACTGGGGCCTAAACTCTTAAAAGTGACTGCCCTTGTCATTGTCTCCCCAGTTGCCATGCTGTTTAATAAATCCCTCCTCGAAGAGAGAATTTCTAAGTGTTGGAAAACTATTGTAGTTGCTCCTGTGCAGTTACAGAGAACCCATCAAGCAGTACCATCCCATATCACTCCTGTGCTCCCTTGCCAAAATACAGCAATGGCTCGTCTATAATCAGGTGCTTGACTTCCTTGAGCAGAGGCTCCTGCTGTCAGAGAGGCAACATGGCTTCAGGAGGCATCGTGGAACAGATGCTGCCCTTGTTAAAGAGACCTTGGAAATCCTGAATGCCATGGATAAAGGGCTACTAAATGATGCAGTCTTCAAAGACTTCACAAAAACATTTGACTTGGTTAACCATAGTCTTCTCCTAACACAACTAAAGCTGTTTGATCTCGACAATCCTTCTAATGGTTCTCCCTTTACCGAACCAGTGGGTCCCAAATGGTCAGGTAGAAGGGCTCACTTTCCTCAAAAAAAAAAAAAAACTATCTCAGATGGTATCCCACAAGGCTCCATATTGGTCCCCCTGCTATTTTCATTGTCTGTCAATAATATGCCAGATAACTGCAGGGGGGGGGTGTGCAAACCTACTACCGATGATGTTCTCCTCTATAGAAGTTCTAGCAATCCCAACTATCTCAATGTACAGATAGCTGGAGATCTTGAAGAACTAGAAAACTGGTTCACAGCCAATACACTAGCCCTTAATGCAAAAAAGGCTGAGTCAATCTTGTTTGGTCTTCAAAATTTGGGTCTGACAAGGCAACACTTATTTCCTTTCACAACTTCTACTGGAGCACATACAGAAGTAGCAGAGTCCACTAAATATCTGGGGGTTTACCTGGATTAGGAAATTTCTTATTGAACTCATATTGATTATGTCAGTAAGACCCTTCACCAAAAGATTGGCTTACTCTACCATCTTGGCAACTTCCTAACCAAGGGTTCATGGCTTGTCATTGCTACCAGTACTCTTCTTCCACTTCTAAGATATGGTGCCCCCATCTTATAATCCTTGAGGTGCTCTGAGTTGAATAAGCTTAGAGTACTCTACACTAAAATTGGTCACTTTGCCTCCAGAGCCCTACCCAGGAGTACCATTGTGATGTGCTGCATCTACTGAACTGGCCTTCATTGGAGGTCCAGTTAGAGTACCTTTTCCTCTGCCTGGCCTTTAAGTCTGTCAAGGGTCCCTCCCCTCCTCCTAGCATATGCAACATCCTAAAAATTAAGTCCTCAAGTCAGGTCCTGCGTTCCTCCAGTAATACCATGCTAGAGGTACCTAGAGTCAAAGTCTATGTGGGAAAGAAGAAAAAAGGGAATTGAAATGTTTAAATCAGATACATGGGGTGGTACACTACAATAAACCCAAGTAACTTAAAGCAAAATTGAAATTGGCTGAAAACAGACATAATTATAACCTTAGGGACAATAAAAATAATAAGTATGTGAAACCTAAAGTGTGTAACAGATTTGGAGATATGACATTTGTGGCTAAAGTCACTCAACTATGGGACCCAATAAAAAATGAGTCAAAACAGATACAACAAACTAAACAGTTCATGAAGTCTCTTAGATATGATTAAAACATGAAATGTATGTGTAATGATTAAGTTGGGGTAGTCAGTCTTGTATGTTAAAATTTCTACTTCTGGGTATATGTAAGCTGCTATTGAGGGTATGTTTTGTCTGTAATTTATTTAAAATGTTAAACTTTTTTTTCTAAAATGTAATTTGAAACATATCTACCTTGAAAATGGGTTGTTGACCCAGTGATGTGTTTTGTAAAATCTACCTGTATAAAAATAAAGTTTTACTACTAAAGAAGTCCTTTGCTGCCTCAGCACCTTACATTTGGAGCACTCTACCTCCTACCCTTCAGGACTGCTCTTCATTTGATGGAATTAAGAGAGGGCTCAAAGCTGTCCTGCTGGAGAGCAATTGCTATTCCTGTAATCATTGACACTCACTTGTTTTATTATAACTGACTTTGCTTTCCTACTCTGGTTAATATTTATACCCTATTGATATATTTTCCCTGTTTTGTGTAGTCAAAGATTGTTATTAAAACTTCATCATGTATCGATCCTCTGTGTCTGACCATATGTATTACTTCTCTGATCGTGTATTTTGATTATGTCATGTCTGACTGCTACCTGACCATGTATTTTGACAATGTACTGCCTGATTGTTATATGTCATTAATTCCAGGTCACACATGAAAAAAGATACACCTATATCCCAATGAGCCTACCCTGTTATCAAAATAAATAAAATAGTATGATTTTGAACTAACAATGCACTTTCACAATTGTCATAGACATCGGGCCTTTAGAGTTGGATTTTCACTGACTGCATCTCTGCCTCCATCAATTCCTAGTTGGAAGAATTGCACATCAGTGGACTCTGTGAGAGAGAGAGAGAGCTGGATCACTGAAAATTTGAAACCATAAGTTTTTAAATGACTGCAGCACAAAAGGCCCTGTGGCAAATGGAGCATCCACTCTTTGATACAAGATTGAAGGGGCCCCTTGGTACAGCCTAACAAGCTGGTGTTTCGTAAGCATTAAGGTACGACAAAGGAGTGTTCTACTGTGGAGTTAATGCATGGTTGGGGGGGGGTGTTGTGGCACGAGGTCACAGGCTGAGTGCCTACAACTACCCAACCATGCATTAATTCCACAGTAGAACACTCCTTTGAAGTGCCTTAGTGCACTTGTAACATGGCAAGTGCAAGGTGGGTATTGTTTAGATATGGTTTAAGTTACAATACAAAACAGATCATCTGAAATACTCATTCTACTTCACAAAACATCATTTACATGTGTCCCTTTGAAATGCTGTATCTATCTGGAAATGTGCACGTTCTATAGTTGACATACATTAATGTTGTGCCTGACATGTCTCTCTAAATATGTAACATGCACACATCTTATTTTTAGGTAGAAAACACAGATAAATATTAAAAAATGGGTCATTGTCCAGAGGAGTTCTAATATTTTCCACTTCGTTGCTGGCTGAAATTGTTGTTTTTCCCAGTGATTCATGATCGTCATGTAGTATGGTCACTCTTCCATAATTTGCATACGGAAAACAAAACTGCAGGTACAGATTTTCTATTCATTTTTCATGGACAACAGTTATATCGCTGGCAAAATGAAAGGAATTAACTCTGGCAGCAAATCTCAACTGTGTGGCTATCTGCTAAAAGCTGAAGTGAGTGGGGGAACTGCACAGAATCTCACATGTGGAGCTGCAATATACTTTTGAGCCCGCATGATTGCAGTCCAAGGTAAGATTATTTGTGTAAATATCACAGAGGGACACACTACTGTGACACACTGACTGCACGATTTTGCAGTGTTCGTTGGGTGGGTGGGTGGGTGAGGACTGCAAAACCTGAATCATTAACTTATTTTTCTTTCAATTTCGCCTCTCTCAGTCACATGGACAAAAAGAGACAGAGACTGATTACTACACTGTGTCTATGTGTCTCTGTCTCTCTCATATTTCGGTGTCTTTTTCTGTTGATCACCCTCCAGTGTTCAAATCATTGTGAGTTGTGTATGTTTGGCAAACAATAGAAGCGCGCTCCCAATCATAGCCATGCATTACTAGGGAATTAATGCATGACTATTCTCTAGTTTTAACCAATAGAAATGCTGTATTTCTGATCTTTCATTTCTGCCATGTTACAAAGAAGGTTTAATTACTACTGTATCTGCTTTTTAACCTGCTGATTCACTGAGCTTTCCAGTTGCTTAAAGTGTGTAGTCCCCAGTATAGCAGTGTGGGAGCTGATGAAATGACACAGAGATACAGATCATTTGACTGGCTTTTTTGTTAGTTCAGACCATCCTTTTTGTTGTCATTGCACAGAGTATCATGTGTGGCAGTTCATCAGATGATAGACTAAATTGTTGATTTTGACATTATCTAGCATTGTATTGTATTTTAATTAAGCTTAGCGAAGGTGAAATCAGCTTCTGCAGTCTCCATGTTTGTTTGTGGTATGCTTGTTATCCTAAGTAGTTTTAATCCTTGAAATTCCCAGAAACGCATTGGATGCATATTTTAAGCCTTATTATTTACTCTAAGCCTAGTGAAGGATTAAAGGTATTTGAGTAGGGCTGGTTCACAAATGCTGAAATTCCCACTCAGTGAACTTTCAGATCATTAAAAAAAGTGCTCCTACTTATGGCCTGCACTGTTTATCTTTGCAGTTATAAATAGGTATGAGCAAACCCTGGTTTAGCCTGGAGTTTAGCTGCCAGGATCCTCAGGGCTGAAGTAACATGAAGTGAGAAGCACACATCCTGTAATGAGAAAGAAATAATGTTACCTAACTGGGACTGGAACCCAGGCCCCTGCAATACTATCTTCATGCTCTATCAGCTTTATTATTAGGCCAAGTGACTAGTTTGAGTGCCCCCACAGTCCCTTTCAGTGCAAATCCTACATCTAGGAACAATTGAAATAATGATAAATTTTTTGTGTAGTATTACTCACATATAAACACATGAAACACAAGTTGTAAGAAGAAAGAAATGTGACCTGCCAATTGAACCCAGGTCCCTGGAATATCACCACAATGCTCTACCAGCTAAGCTATCAGGACAACTGAGTAACCTAAACCTTTCACAGCCATATTGTTTGTAAAATGTTTAACAATGGCTGATCCAGTGGATGACGTGTTTAATACATGGGCATTTTCCTTTTAAAGTCATGGGGCATCATGAAAATGTAATGAAATATTAGTGGTCTTGCCAGAGCTTAGACTTTGTTGGACAGTAGTCTGTTTATGATGTCATTGTACAGCTCAGCAGCACCCTATGGTTTGCTGTATTTGCTCCAAAGCAGGGTGCCCTAGGAGTGGACACTACTTGAAACCACCCAGGAGTGACACAAGGTCAGTTCTTAGAGAGATGACCAAATTGTAAGAAATAAAAAAAAAAACCCTGCCATTTCAAGACCAGCTCTTCATCAGTGAAAAAAAAAAAACAATTACTAGGTGTGATTTCCCCATGATTTGTAAATTACACTTTTCTTATCGCTTGGGGTGGCTGGTGATTTTAGGTCAGAAATGTATCATCATCCCTATGGCTAAACCTAGCCATAAAAACCAATCAAGGGTATGCCTTCACCTTTCACAAGTGTTAAGATAAACTGATAAAAAAAAAACGATTGCAGAAACAGCATGGTCTAATGGTTAGAGCACAGGTTAACTTGTTCGGCCCTGCATTGCACCTGTAAACTGCACATATGGGATAATGGGCTGAGTGAGTTTTTAAGGAACCAGGATACCCTGATTCAAATTTCATTATAGTCCCTTACTGTGTGACCCTAAGGAGCAAGCCCCTTGAACCCTCCATGCTTAAGTCTTCCTATCTCTAAAAAGGGGTAAAGCAGAAACACCCTAGAAATAAGGTCTGCATTTCAGCTGGGCTAGCCTGGGTAAATTGTAAAACAAAAAAAATAAATAACGTTGGCCCAGATATTCAAAGCATTGTGCCTGGTGCAAATTATTTGTGCTAGCACTGTGCATATATTTGCACCTGTTTCCCATAGTCAAAGGATTGCACTGTGTGTATTATTTGCACTAGCAAGCCAGTCCAGAGATAATGTATGCAACATTGAAACCGGGGGGGGGGGGGTCAGTAACCTGACATAAGGGCCCTATCCTCCATGGTGTGGAGTGGCTACGCATCATGTACTGCAGGTGCATAGACACTCTGTGGCTACTGCGCCTGATGCTCCAAAGAGGCATGGGGCTGTTATGCTCTGGATCCCCCCATCCCACTGGTGATCTCCACATGGGGGCGTGCCTGCACTCCACGCTATTCTCAAAAGCACAGAGTGCTGGGTGAGGGGGGCACAGGCTACATGTTCCTGAGGCAATCATAGCTGGTACACACACCCCCTGGGATGCCCTCGCCTGCTGTGGCAGTGATGTAGAGGGAACAGAGAACCCCCAACATGCTGCCCCCAGCCCTTGGGTTCCACATGAAGGGCTGGGGTGGCTGACCGGCCACACACCTGCCCCAGTGCTGCGGCCACACTGTGACCACCTGAATGAATGCTGTGGTGCCTTGCAGATGCTAGTGATCCAGTGGCAGACCGGATCCAGGCATCCCATCGGATACCCGCCTGTGTCCAAGGAAGGGTTCCCATGCACCGGCATGCCAGGGGAGGGCAGGGCCCCAGAGGCACTATGCTGCAAACAGGCAGTACTGTCCATGAGTCACATTTGAAGTCCTCAGTGATGAACAGATCCTGGTCCCATAAGGCTTCAACAGGTACATGATCCTGCAGTTGTGTGAGCTGCTGCATGACCAGCTCTGGAAAGACACCCATTGCTGCCATGCAATGTCTGTAGATCTGACAGTGACAGCTGCCATGTGGTACCTGGCTACTGGACCTTCCAGACACCAGTGGGGGACAATACAAGTATCTCAGTCTGCCATGTCACGTCTGTTGGGCTGCTTTCTAGATGCCTGCTAGCCTATGTTGAGGAGTTCATCATACTCTCTGCCACTCCAACAGAATGTAAAGTAACCATGCAACAGTTTTACAGAGTGGCATACCTATCATCTGTACTTGGTGCCACTGACTGCACCCATGTTGCCATTCAGGTACCCACTGAAGATGGATCCAAGACCAATGTGAATAAGATGGAGTACCATTCCATCAACTGCCAGGTGGTATGCAATGCGACAGGGTATATCATCAATGTCCTAGAATGATTCCCTGGCAGTGCCCATGACACCTACATCTGGCACTTTTCCATCCTGTGCCAGAAGTTCAAAGGTGAGGACATCCCTAGTGGGCACATCATCTGTGAGTATACTCCAAAGGCCTCTTCCCCCTTTCCATGTTGCCAATGATGTCATTAACCCTTGCACTTTACCTATACGAGGGCAGTGCATGTGCTCTGCATCCCTGGCTCCTCACATCTGTCTTATGACTCGCATCTGTTACAGAGGGGAAGTACAATACAGCACACATTGCTACATGCAACATCATCTAGCATGCCTTTGGAATGCTCAAAATGTGGTTTGGGTGCCTTGACCTTTCTAGTGGTGCCCTACATACTCCCCTCATGAGGTCTGTGGCATATTCTTTGCCTGCTGCCATACTACACAACATGGCACTCAGCCATGGAATAGGCCTGCCAGCCCCAGGAGAACACCCTGCAGTGGATACTGAGCCAGAGGACCAGGGGATGGAGGATCATTGCAACAGGCATAACCCTAGGATGGCCAGAATGTTACAGGAATACAGAGCCCACCTCATCACAGACCTCTTTGCACCTAGACGATAAGTACAGACTACACAAGAAACTAATATTTTTTGAAAATGTATTCTATATATAAAACAGAAATAGAAGGCCATACAGGTGGGGGATGTAAAAGGGGGATTAAAAGAAATAAGATGTCATCTAGGCGGGGGTATGGGTGAGTGATGTAAAAGGGGGATTAAAAAAATAATATGCCATCCAGGTTGGGGGTAAAGAATATCAAAAGAAATAATATGCCATCCCTCGGTGGGAGGAGGTTAAAACTGAGATTAAAAGAAATAATATGACATCAAAGTAGGGAGGATTAAAAGGATGATTAAAAAGAAATAACATGTCATACAGGCAGTTGGGTTTAAAAGAAGAATAAAAAGAAATGACAAGCCATGCAGGTGGGGGGGAGAAGTTAAAAGAGGGATTAAAAGAAATAGCATGCTACTATATCTAGAGGGGGAGTATAAAGGGGGATTAAAATAAATAAAATGGCATCCAGATGGGGGGATTTAAAAGGGAGAATGAAAGGAAATGAATTGCAATCCTGGCAGGGGGGAGAACAGATGCTTGAAGCCAGTCAGACAGGAGGTGGTGACACATGGGTTATGTGAGGGAGTGTGAGGTGGCACATGTGGGATAGGGCAGAGGGACAATATGTACCCTAGGTGTATCCCTTACCACCACCATGGGAACAGATGGTACCGGTGTGCTGTACTCGGGATGGGAGAAGAGCTCATCCTCCATGGAATGGGCCATGAGTATGAGGACGGTGTTGACTAGACATGGCCTTGTGGTGTACTGACCCTGCTGAGGAACAAGCCATAGCTAAGTGTTCGTGGTGCCTTTGGTACCCTGCATGTGCTGGGGGTCCTGGTGCCAGCACTGCATGATGTACTGGTATGCTACTGTGTCTGCCATAGGGTGACATTCCTCCCACTGGACCTTCCAGGGCTCTGGCCATTCCCTGATGTGCCTGTGATCATGGCTGCACCCTTCTGCATAGTGGCACACAGGTAATCCATGCAGGCAGACACTGGCAGACAGGTGATTCCAACATTTGCAAATGGCAGCCATGTACTCCTCGTGGTATGCCTCTGCACACCGCTCAACACACTGTGTGTTGTCTGTCATGTGGCGTATGGGTGCCAGTTCCTGCAGTATACTCTCCTATGCCCCCATGGCTGACTACAGCTGCACCCATGGCCAGTTTGTGGTGCAGGTCTGCACCACAGTTAGTGCTGTGATTTGCTGTGCCTATGGCAGTACAGCATTGGGCTGGTGGGATTGATTGGTGGGCATGGTGGTGGCCATGCTGGTGGCAGGGTCCTGAGGAGGCACAGCATTGGCTGGGCTAGTGGGGTTGTCCTGGGAGGCAAGAGGCTGTGCCACATGTGGAGTACTGGGTTGGCACAGCTGTAGATGTGCCATGGGCAGTGGCCTGGGACAGCATGAAGATGGTTGTGTCATGGAGGGGGCTGGGCCTCATGTGTAAAGGGGCTGTTAGGGGCTGGCAACCCCTCCTGATCCGAGCCAGACACCTCTGTCCTCCTCTCCTCCACAAAGGTGCTGTCATCTTTGGCAGCATCCTCCTCATCATCATCCTCCTTCACTCTCCTTGTCTCCTTCTGCCCCAGCATGGATGGCAATCAGGAGCAGTACACAGTGGAATGGTCTGGCTCTGTCCTCCATGACTGTGTCCTCCACCATAGACTGGGCTGATGAGAGATAAAACAAGATCAGTATTGCATATTAATGTACACACCTGTGTTCCAACCATGGCAGCATGCATGCCCAGTGCACTGTGTCTTATAGCCCATGCTGCCCACGCCGTGCAGAGGCAATACAGAACCAGTGCTGTACATACCACACCACACCCATTGCTGCTGATCACACAGGAGATAACACACACATGTGGCACCATAGATGAGTACACAACAGACTGCCACACCAGCTGGACAAAAGTGGTGTACCATGCAGATTACACCCATTGTGCAACTCATCCAACAGTCAAGGTCTGAACAGGTCTCTGACACTCAACTACCATGCCTTAAGGCTGCCAACATGGGACTTCAAAAGGGGAGGAGACCTGGTGCCATACACATGCAAATAATTTAGGTAGATGCGATACATTAGCTCAGTGTGCACCTCCTAAATTTACCTGCATTGCCACAAATACTCTTTTTTTATTAGACAAATGATGGGAGATTCAAGGAGCTGTAGTGAGAAAAAGGTGATCATGAACCCAACTGAAGGGATGTAGGCAATTTCAAGGCATCCTGGTGTGCTTGGTAAACACTACACACAGGCACACCATTACAGATAGGGCATGCAGCAGTGATGGTCCACTTGCATGGTGTACCTCAGCCCATACAAGATGCATGCAGTGGGCTATGGTAGGATGTGTAAGCAGAACATGGATCTGTGGAATACCCCTGTTTCTGCACATTTTGCTTGTCCAGCCATGGTCCATGTCACCACTCCCCTGACATGCAAAGCATAACAATATGTACATACAGGCTCAGTATGATAGGTGTGACACAATCGCTCGCACAGCTGTGATGGTCCAACCTGGATCTCGTAGCTGCCTTTTGGTATGATGGTCACCTGTACCATATCAACTGTCATGACCATTAGTTCCTCTTCAGGGAGTACAGGCACTTCAGCATTGGGCCCATTGCCTATGCCTTGTCAGCTGGACTTCACGTTGGCCATGATGTCTTTGGTGTATCTTTTCAGTTCCCCTTGCCCTGTTCTTAACCTCATCCCTGGACCAGCCTCTGCCACACGCAGCATTGACAGCTTCTGTTATTGTGTCCCATGCTTGTCATATTTTGAACCTAGTCCCACTCCCTCCGTCAACTTGGTCTTTGTGGTCCACATATGCTTGTGCCAGGGCAAGAATCTCCTCCTTTGAGAACATTCACTTTATTTCTCTCCATGACTTGTCCTCCATCTTTGTACCTGCATGAAATAGGGAGGACAGAAACTGCTGAGCATTATATACACACAGCTGAGTACAGAGCTGAGGAGCTGTGGTATGCAGACCCCCTTGTCCCCCTAGCTACAACCCAAATGTGTTCCTGCATGTCTGGGGCAAACACAGATCCAGCTGCTTGTCTATCACTGCACCCAGCAATGCACAGATACAGCAACAATCAGTTTTATGTGATTAGGGCAAAAAAGCGAGGGCACCGTCCATAAGGGCAGCTGCACAATGGCAATTGCCCGAAACTGTGACTGGCAACATGGACATGTGGCAAATGGTCAAAATCATGGTGTGAAGGGAACAATGCAGAAGGCAAAATGAGTGGCCCTGGAGCACAAGTGTACTTCAGCAGAGCATCGAAAGAGTGACTTGGGGTGAGCAACCACACAGCGGGCACCTGGGAAACAAGTGATATGGCACAACATTCACAACCACTGCCACACCACTGCCCATACCATGGCACCAACACCCCTGCCTGTGGCTCATACCTGGAATTAGAAATTATGGGACAAGCCACGTAAGTAATCAAAGTGGCTATGCGTGGCATACTCTGTGATCATGGAGGTGATCCTGGAGTTGAGGACCCTGTATCTCTTTCGGACCTGTGCCATCTGGCCTCAGATACAAGCTGCTCAGTTTTGATGGATGACATGCACTCTTCCTGCTGGAGACATTGCAGAAGGCACCAGATGCTGGGGTGGCACTTACCAATGTGGGAATTAAATGCCCTGTGCCACCCCTCCACTGCATTGTTTGTCCTGGCGAGCCCTTGGAGGTTGGCCTTGTTGCAGTTCCACTGTGCCACGGAGAATGTGGGTCTTCTCCTCCCAGAGCATCCCGTTGGTCTTCCAATCCAGTTATCCTCGAAAAAATCGAGGATCAGCTACAGTAGTTCTTCATTGTGCTGTAAATAGTCCTACTCCATAAGCTCCTCAAACACACTGGTCACCTCCTTCACTGGCAAGAATGCGAGTGCCAGGAGCATCTGGAGGTGCAGGGTGAAGTCCACATTGATGCTGTACTTCTCGTGGACCTCAGCACACTACTGTATTCGCCACCACAGTGCCTGTGAAAAATGGAAAAAACACCCCCTGACCTGGGCAGTGGGGAGTACAGTGGCGACCCCCCCTCAGGCTGGCACACTCATAGTCCAGCAGGACACTCACAGGGGACAGTTCTGGGCAGTGGCTCTTAATGTGATTGAACAGCCAGATGTATGCTGGCACCCTTCTCGACCAGGTTGGGGCATAAATGGCTGGCATCACAACAGAAAAGACAGAAAAGACTTGCCTGCTTCTGTTGGAGGCTGAGAAACTTGTTATACTGCAGAGAACAAACTACAACGCATTTGAGGAACTGGGAACCTGGTAAGACATAATATTGTTGGGGACTTGTTAGGAAGGTAAGCTACGCTTTCTACAGAAAGTTTCATTTTTTCTTATCGGCATTAAGAAGAGAATTGCAGGATTCCATTAAAGTGTAGTAATTTTATAACCAGAGGGGGTGAAATACAACTGAAGTTGTTTGATTCCTGTGCTTGAGACCTAGGATTTGGAAGGATATTTGTGCAACATTTTAGAAGTGTCCTGCTGGCTGAGCAGTGAGTTCACTTTTATCCCTGGACTCAGTAGAGTGGTTTATGTAGGAGCAGTGGTCTAGTAAATTGTGGTGTTGGTTGACTTACTATAAAGGGCAGTACTCACCAGGGTGGTGGAGCAGTGGTGTATTTGATTGTTTCTAACAGTCACCAGTGGTTGTGGACTACCACCACCCTTCCCCTCACCCGCCCACCCCAGGCGTGGCATTTCCTTTATAGCCAAGGTTCTGACATCAATTCCTCAACTGGTCTTGGGGCAGAACTGTCATATTCTTAATAACCCAGCACAGTGCATAAAGGGTAAGTACACACCAAAAAAACAAAAACAAAAAAAAAAAAAAAAAAAAAATATTTTATATATTACTCATTGTATATTATAAGGAAGAGAGACATGTGGGGAGTGGTGCAATGCACTGGATGTGGGGCAGCAGTTTTCCGGGAGACATTCTGGAACCTGCATTGCTGCCCTATTTGCAGGCAACTGTCAGCTCTGAGGGAGGAGGTTGCCTACCTCCAGGCTGAACTGGCAAGGACTAAGGAGGCCTCCCCCACCCAGACACCACCAGTTCCACAACCACTGCCTCAGTGGTTGTCATGTGTGAAGAGCAGATGGACCACAGTGGGTTCTGGGAGGGTGAGAGTGGTGGAACAGAGGCATAGCCCCCTAGTTGTACCTCTACACAAATCATATGTCAGTCTGGCAAATCAAGGTTCCTCTCTGATGACTCCCTCAGTGGAGACAAAGAAGAATGCTGGGGACATCCACAAGGAAGACCCACAAAAGATTGGCAAGGGACACCACAGGGGAAAGAAACAGCTTCTGATAGGGGACTCAATTGTTAGGGGTGTAGACCTGGGGAAGGGAGAGGAGAGGGAAGTAAGGTGCCTGCCTGGTGCCATGGCTTGGAGGGGCAGGAAGCAAATCCTCAGGATTGCAGAAGCAGCATCACAGGAGAGGGAACTAGATATCATTGTCCACCTCAGGACAAATGACCTAGCTAGGCATGAAATCAGTGCAGTGCAGGATGAATTTGTGGAGTTGGGGAGGGGCCTCAGACAGGTAGCAAGCACGGTAACCTTCTCAGAGGTGCTGCAAGTCTATGGCAGGGGTGAGACTAGGGTACTGCACCATGCAGTTTAATGAATGGTTGCAAAACTGGTGCAGAGCACAGGGCTTTGGCTTCATTGGGGACTGGGGGTCCACCTGGAGAGATGAAGGTCTATATTGGCATGATGGTCTGCATCTGTCCAGGGAGGGAAACAAGCTCCTAGGTGACAGGTTTAAAGGCTTCCTTGGCAAGCTTTTAAACTAGTCAAGGGGGTAGGTGCTGATAGGAAACAAGAAAGTTCAAGCCTCCCCCACAAAACATGGCAGGTAGTAGGGTAAACACTGAGGTACAGAGCTTGACAGAGGGCAGGACAGGGGCAAAAGGAAAAATGGACAAGGTCAATAAGAGCAGGGATGGGGTAAAAAAGGATAAAGCCAACATTAAATGGAGGGCAATGAGTACCAATGCCCGTAGTCTGGGAAACAAGCTTCCAGAGCGAGTAGCCCTGATGGAAGAGGAACACTTGGATATTGTGGCAGTCACAGAAACATGGTACACGGAGAACCATGACTGGGATGTCAACATACCAGGGTACACAATCTACAGAAGGGACAGGAGGGTAAGAGGAGGTGGAGTAGCTCTCTACATAAGGGAAGGGATCAAAGCTACAGAACTAAAAAGTAAAGGGGGAGGACAAGAGGCACTCTGGGTCACCTTGGAGACAGGGAATGGCATCACAATCCACACAGGGGTTGTATACAGACCCCTGTCTTGAGGGGAGGAAATAGGCAAGAAAATGATGGAGGGCATTCTCAAAATGGCTGAAAAAGGGGAGATACTGTTGATGGAGGACCTGAATATGCCAGATGTTAACTGGATGACATGGACTGCAGCCACATCCAAGAGCAGGGTCATTCTCAATGCCCTACAGGGGGCATGCCTTAGACAGCTAGTGGTGGAACCCACTCAGGAGGGAGCAATATTAGACATGGTACTCTCAAATGGAGAGGATCACAAATTTAGAAGTCAGTAGACATCTGGGAACAAGCGACCACTGCACAGTGTGCTTCACAATAAACACAACCATGGAGACAAGCCATACAAAGACAAGGATACTGGACTTTAGAAGGCTGACTTTGGCATAATGGGTGAATACCTGAGGAATTCATTGAGCAAATGGCCAGAAAGGAGGGGTGGAAGAACAATGGAGAAAATCCAAACTGCCATCATGGAGGCAACAAGCCTTTGTGTGAAACAAAGAAAACAAAGCGGAATAAAAAAACACTATGGTTCTCAAAAGAGGTGTCAGGGAAGGTTAAGGAGGAAAAGGCTGCTTTCAAAAAGTATAAGGAATCACAGAAGGAGCAAGACCGGAAACTGTATCAATTAAAGCAGAAAGAAGTGGGGAAGGCAGTCAGAAAAGCAAACGCCCAAACCGAGGAAAAGATAGCCAACTCAGTTAAGAAAGGGGATAAAACCTTTTATATGTACATTAGGGAGCATAGAAAGGTTAAGGGAGGGATAGTGAAGATTAATAAAGGAGAGGGGAGGTGGGCAAAGGGAGACAGTGAAAAGGCAGAGATACTGAATGTATACTAGTGATTTTTGCCCTTGGAATGTGAAGTTAGCTCATTTGCATATTGTTTTTGTACATTGCAGTTTTGCTCCAAGCGCTATTGTAATTGTGCTAGTACTAGTGTTGAGATTGCACTTGTTCAATGTCCATATGGAGCTCAGACATGATGTCACACATCGTGGATGACATCATCATACTGTGCAGGCAGGCATGCTAAGCAGTTGCACAATGATATTGTGCAGATCTGCGTATGTGCATTCATGTGCACTCTGCAAGCACGCACTGCACATGTGACACTCCATGCCTGATGTATGCTGAAGAAACCCCCCCCCCACCAGAAGTACATCTTGTACTGCACTAATTGATAACTGGTGCAGCGCTAATGCAAGATGGTGTTGTGCAAATGGAAAGCGAATACCCATAAAGCTCAGAATCTTTCAAGAACTTGAATCTCCAAGAGAGAGCTAGGACTAGACAAGTAGAACACATATCTGGCAAGAGGAGCAGGGCTGTTCTGCAGTGGATCAGAGGGGGTCCACACCAGAGTTGACTATCCTGGTAAACCTGGTGGTGGCCTGGGAGGCCCAACTACCAGGTGATGGGGCAGGGTCAGACAGGCCAAGGTGTGTTAGATGTGGGTGTCTGTGGAATGGCACCTCACCAGACATACTGGACTCACCTGCTGTCGCCACAGATAAAATGACCTCCAATGGAGGGAGGCACGGCATCTGCAACAACTATGGGTGATGGTGCAGAATGGCACTGTGCCAAGCCCAGGTTAGTACAGATTGCTCTATGTATGGTTTGGGTAGTGTTCTGTGTGCAGTACTATTTCCATGGTAATATACGTCCGAGACGCTGTCCCTGAGAGAATGTGCACTAGACCTGTGTGGCCCTCTTGTATACCTTCTGTCCTCTGAGACATGTTCCACTGTATAGCCTGATCTTACAGGGTGTATGGGCCCACTGTCTCAATTGATGTCCCCAGTGCCTTGTATATTATAGGACCTGCTGTGGATTCCTGAGTTGTGCAGCGGCCATAGCAGAATTGGTTGTGTGCTACAACAGTGACATCGCTGCAGAGTCAGAGTGGATCACTAATAAACATATGTGTTTATTTGAACATTTTCTACAGGGTATGGTACACTAGACAGGTAAATGCCTATTGTCAGTTATACCCAGTGAAGATGTAACAAGTGTTCTACATGTAGCTGTGGTGGTAGATGTGTCCAACAGCACTTGGAAGTGGCCACCATCAGTTTTGTGCACACTGTCCATGTTATACAGAACGGTTGCTGGTATGCATGTGCTGGGCAATGCATTGTGCACTATTATATTGCATAGGGTGCACCACTCTTGTACTAGTCAGGCTACACCTGTGGTACCATGTCCTCCCTCTACTGTTGCACAGGTATAATTCTTGTGCCCCTCTTGTATGAGACCAGGTGCTCCATGCATCATACTGCATACTAAAAGGTGTATATGGCCTGCAGCTGGCATGTAAGGGTATGTTGGACGGACATGGGTAGGACGGCTGTAAAGGGGCACTACACAGTCTGTTGTACATTGTGCATGGGCATACCTGCAACAGTGGGAAGCAACTTTCCTGCTTCAGTTGGGCTATGGGACACCTGTCACTGTGCAGTGCCACAGCTGTTCACAATGGTAAGATATACAGTAACCTTGCAAGGTCCTGTCCATCCACACCATGTACAATGTGTCCCGCTGCATGATGTTGATTACATCTCCTTTGCCCTCTTCCACAGACCTCAGTGGCCAGCAGGGACAGGCCAGAGCCCGGGTACAACAGAGGTGCAGACACGATGAGCCAGAGGAATCACCAGGCTGTGCTGGGGCCCAGCAGAGCCAGTCTACAGACAGGCATCCATAAGTACCCTGCACTATGTGTTTTATACTCTGGGTTACATGACCATTAAGCTGCATGCTTCTGCTGTTGAAGACATCCATGTGTAACGTGCTATGCTGCATGCATGCCTGTGGGGGCATCAGCTATGCAGCTGTGATTGGTGGCAGTCACCCTGTACTTGTGGCACTGCCCCACCACTGACACAGTATGTGTCCTGGTCTGTGCAGCCTACTGTTGTGCCCCTCCTTGAGGCAGGTATGCTACCCTGTGTGCGTGCTGTGCCATGGCATGCTACACACCATGCAGTGGTGTGTCCCCTGTGTTGAAGACCTGGTGCACAAGGGAGTTGGTAGTAATGCTCACAACCCTGGTTGTTACTGCCATCATTATCAGTCGGGTCTTCCATGCAACTTGCTCGTGACTATGTATGCGTATCTATCAGACAGAGGAAAGCACGGGCCAGTGTTGTACCAGTACACCACTGTATTATGTCATGTGCATCATACAGCACCCATGGTAGTCTGCCTGCAGTGTTTCTATCTCCAGTGCTGCATGAACAGGGTGTCATGCTATCACATCTCAACAGAGCTGGGTTTATATGGCATGGAGTCAGCAGCAGGGTGGGCATTGGTGGTAGTGTCAGACCAACACAATGACAACCAGAATATAATTATTCCAGTGTACAAGGGCAGGGCCATGTATACATTTGAACACAATTGTGTCTTCACAGGCCCACTGTTCTGCACCGGCTGTGTATGTGTGGGAACCCAGGGCACTAGGTCAGGACCACATAAACAAGAACAGTGCATCTAAAACAGTGAAGGCAAAAGAGCACTGTCATTATAAGCACCTGCCCAAAGCAATGACTTTAACAATAGTGCCAATGGTAGCAGTCCATGAATATACTGACCACTACCATGGCAAAGCAAACCACACCGAAAGTTCTGTTTTTGCAGGGTGTGCCAAGCCCTGCACCCATCTCCATGGGGAGGCGACTTGGGGGCACACAGAAACCTTGGAGGGGAGGGGGGATTCTTGACCAGGGGAAAGAAAACACAACATGGGAGGGGGGAGACAAAAAACAAAAAAAAAGCAGATTTCCCAGGAATCAAACTCTGGGGCACCAACATGCCACTGTCCTCCCTGCCTGTGGCTCTGTCCTCTGTGCCACAGCAACAACTTGGCAGAACTCCTCCCAGTACAGGCTTTATCCCTTTCTCCTCCTTTCCCCAACAGCAATACAGCTACAGGGATACGCTAACCTGACCTGGCTGATTCTATCTCTGTAGCTGTATTCGTTTTTGCTATTTTAACAGTGCAGTTTTCGCCACACTATTATTGAATCATTTTTTTTCACCAGTTACAAGAATGCTGTACCTAGGTTTGGGCTAGCAGCTGCTGGGACAGGGGGGCCTCCAGGTGTCTCTATATCCACCACTGCCACTTTTACTGACTGAGGTACAGTGTGCAATGCACACACTAAGTTACAACACCGCTGTAAACACGTTACTCTCACTGCACACTGTGCTGCATGACAGTCCCACCCATATACAGTTGTGTTGTATGAGCCACATTTTTACTTGGCCCTGCCCCTGAAGTCGAATGGGGTGGCTCATGATATCTGTTGGCCTTCACATATGTGTTAACCAGTGTGCTGGATGGCATACGTGCTGGGTGCCGGGTGTATGTATGTATGTGTTTCCAAGCCTCTTGAGCCATCACACTGCCTATCAATCCCTGGCTTGACGTTGTGTAACTTGTGCAGTGTTCCCACATCTGGCATGGCTGCCTTTGTGTGTCCCTTGCATGGCTTGGTCATGCTCCATTGCAACATGGCACATTTATTGTATGTGTAATCCTGTATTGTTTGGGTCAACAATACTGTCTCTGGTACACCACACACATTCTATTGTGGCTGTTTGACTCCCTCCACCTATGTGTGGTATGGTGTCACATGTGTCTGTTGGTTATACTTCTATTATACACATAATGCCTTATCGTGTCCCTCACTCTGTGTGCACAGCTCGCAGAGTGCAGTGTATTTCCATTCCACAGGTGCCCAGAGGGATGCAGGAGCATGCAGGGCTCAGCAGTATGAATCCCCGAATGAGGGTCAGGATGACTTCCTGTGAAGACAAGTCTGGTTACTACGCCTGACAGTGTGGCATATGGGTGACTGCACCTGCATGGTTAAAGACTGCAACAGAGCTATACAGGGACTGCCAGCAGCATTGGTGCTGGAACTGCATCAGCAGCCATCACCACTGCGTGTAGCCCCGTGATGGGACATCTAACTTTTCATCTGCTTTTTGTAATGGGCAGATACCCTTTATTTATTAATGACTGTTGATGGGCAGTTGCCCTAGATGTTTTGTTTCCTATTCCCCTTTATATGGGCAGTTGTTCATGATGTTTTGTTCCCCCACATGGACAGTTGCCCTTTTTCATTTGTTCCCCCCATAGGCAGTTGCCCTTTTCTTTTGTTTCTCTATCTCTCCACTCCAATATGAGTGGTTGCCCTGTTTCCTTTTTTTCCCCACCCCACCCCCATATAGGGATTGCTCTTGAAGTTTGTTCCCTCAATGGGTGTTTGTCCTTTTTAATTTCTTTCTACCCATAGGCAGTTGCCCTTTTCTTCTGTTTCTCCCCTCCCCCACTCCCATATAGGCAGTTGCCCTCTTTCCTTTGTTTCTCCACACCCCACCCCATATGGGCAGTTGCCTTTGATGTTTTGTCTCCCCTTCCCTATATACAGTATAGCTGGTTGTCTTTGATGTTCCCCCTCCCAATGAGCGGTTACCCTTTTCCTTTTGTTTCCACACACCCAGCCCCATGCAGGTGGTTGCCCTTGATTTTTGTCCCCCCATCATGGGCAGTTGCCCTTTTTCTTTAGTTTCTCAACCCCCTCACCCCATATAGGTGGTTGCTCTTTTTTCCTTCATTTCCCCACCCACCCCACATGACCAGTTACTCTTGATGCTTTTGTCTTCCACGTTACCCCTTCAAATGGGTGGTTGCCCTTTTTCTTTTGTTTTTCCTCACCACTGTCCCATATGGGCAGTTGCACTAGATGTTTTGTTCCCTTTCATGGGTGGTTGCCCTTTTAGTTTTGTTTCCCCCATGGGCAGTTGCCCTTTTTCTTGTGTTTCTCCACCCCAATCCCATATGGAGGGTTTACCTTTTTCCTCCTTTCTACTACTCCACACCCATATGGGTGGTTGCCCTTTTCTTGTGGTTTACACCCTCACCCCATATGGATGGTTTCCCTTTTTCCTTTGTTTTTCTACTCACCCACCTCATATGGGAGGTTGCCCTTGTTGTTTTATCTTCCCCTCCATTTATACGGGTAGATGCCCTTGATGTTTTCTCCCATGCATGGGTGGTTGCCCTTTTTCTTTTGTTTCTCCACCCCCACCCCATATGGGTGCTTGTCTTTTATGTTTTGTTTCCACCATGGGCAGTTGCCCTTCTTCTTTTGCCCCCTCCCCATATAACTGATTGACCTTTTTATTTTTTCTCCTCCCCCTTGTTCTTGTTGTTCTATATTTTTTATGGCCTGTTGTTATTTTTGTACTCTAAATTTATTTTTGATACCTATGCTGCTGTGTTGAATGTCTTTCATTGGTGTCCTCTTGAAATCCACTGCTGCCCCCAATGTTCAGTGTTCTCCTTAGTGCTACATTCAGAACTGTGCTATGCAGTGCAATGCATTTCTGCAGCACGTAGTCAGCCCTATATTAAAAGGAAATAGCACCAGCACAGTGTCTTTCCATTTACCTCAGGTGGAGACTGATGCAAGTGCTAACACAAGCACAGTGCAATCTCATCGCTGCCATAATTATCTGAATATGGGGCCCCTTATGTGACCTGTACTTTATTTATTTTATTTTATTTTATTTAAAATATCGGATTTACAGACCTTTGAGTCAAAGACTCATTTACAAAGGCACCTCGTCATAGAGAACAGAGGCAGACAATATTACATAGATCAATACACAGTAATAGCTACAGGTTTCAAACAACAGTTGCAAGGTTTCAACAGGTGTTACAGAAGGACAACACCTCAGTGATACTGGAGTAACATACAGTTAAGCAAGTTACAGAGACATACGGTGCCTGATCACCAGAGCTGTGAAATACTGAGCAAACACAATGTGGTGCCAGGTGTCAACAGCAGATATGGGATGCAAACAACAAAGCCCTGTGGGGGACAGTAGTATTCATACGGAGGGGGAGGAGTGGATTTGTGATGAGGCATAGGTGCGGATAAAAGCAGTCTGAGGGACATTGTCATAATCCGAAGTAGATTGGCCGTTAGGCTCAGTAGATAATGACAGATTGAACAAACTGAACTGTATGTCCTTAGACAAAGAAGGTTGAGAGGTGACCTGCTTCTTATGTGGGACATTGTAAATGATACCTATTTATTTACAGAGACAGGAGTAGAATTAAACAAGAAAAAGCAAACACTAGGGGTCATCCCCTTCAGTTATGCTGTACTAAATATAACAGTATTATGAGACATTTTTTTTACTCTCAAAGGGTAGTGAATCCCTGGAATTCTCTCCCACTTGAGATAATTATTAATAAAAATAAGCCCATCTTTAAGAACAAATTAGACGCATGGATTTTGAGATATAAGGAGTTGCATTATTATGGGTTATGATGATGGGAGCTATTTATGGGCAATCTTGCATTTGGTTTCCTATGTCTCCTTAGTATGATCATTGGTATGTACTGGGCTTGAATAATTGCTTGAGGCAGCATTGATGTTACTTTAATGTTTGCAGTCTCTTAAAGCATAACAAAAGGATTTGTTGGTGTGTCTATAAATTTCCTTTCCTTACAAGACAGTAGAGCTGGGCAGAATCTGTGAATTCCAAAATCACAGAAATTTCACAAAATGTCATCAATTGCATGGAATTTTTAAAAATTCCAACTTTCATGAAATCAGAATCTTCCAAATGTGTTTCACGAACTTTTGCCCCATTCCGTGAACTTTTCTAACTGAATTGTGGAATAATACACATGAACTGTGGAATGACAGTTCTAGTTCTAAGGAATTTAATTTCGCACTTTAATACATCATTCCACAATACATGTAATCATTCTACAGTTCAGTGATCAGTTCTACAGAATCTCTTTCCGCAGTACAATATATAAATCTGCAGTTCATACATTCATTCTGCAGTTCAATGAGTCACTGAACTGCAGAATGAATGTATGAAATGTGGATTAATATATTAAGCTTTGGAAAGAAATTCAGCACAACTAATCACTGACAGCGATCAGTTCTGAGGAGTTTCATTCTGCAGTTTAGTACATTAATCCACAATTCATACATTTATTCTGCTGATCTAAGTCAGAATTTCCATGAAAGTTTTATATATTAATTGGCAATTCATATGTTTATTCCACTGTGCTAAGTCAGAATTTCCACAAAAGTTGCTAAAATTCAATCCGAAAATTCACTGAACCAAAATTCTGACTTTTGCTAAAATTCTGCTGGTGGAATTTTATTTTAGCACAGGCCTGCAAGATGGTGTTGTGGTGCCCGCACCTTTCCTCATCCCTTTGTACCTTGGATCTGTGCTTTCCACTTTGTGAGGTGGGAGAACCTTGGAGTCCACAGTAAACAGCCCTTTTTCCACTACTCTTCCCCCATACGCATATGCTGTACTACAGCCAGTAGAGACACATGGGTCTTTCAACAGGAGGTGGGGAGTGCAAGAAGGTGCTCCCCCTTACCACCCCACCTTATGGTGGCCTTTTGTGTCTGGTGGGATTGAGGAGTCTCTTTGTCACCTTTTCCCATCTTTAACACACACCACTACTTGGAATAGGTTGTAGATCTGCACTCCCCAGCTGGACTACTGTGAATTATCCTAATTCTCCTCCCAACATCTTTTTTCCCTTCTCTTCTCTGGAGTACAGCTTGGCAGAAGACACCAGAAGAAAGGACTGCTGTGTGACTGGACTTCTCTGCTGGCACTAAAGAAATAGAACTCTTGTACTTGGAACTTTAATTTAGGGTAAAAAAAACTAAAAAAAAAAAAAAGTGTGTGTTTGTCTGAGTTAACTGAACTGAATGGTTATCTGAACAGTTATCTAGGTGTAAATCTCAGGTGATTGAAAGGACTTGATAGCTGTGAGGTTTAAATTACTTGTAGAAAGATCTAGTAAGTAGGGGGAGTGGCTTAGCTAGAAGGAAGCTACATTTAAAGACTGTCTTAGAAAGATTTTGCTAGTAGCTTGGCAGAAGACACTAGGAGAAAGGACTGCTGTGTGACTGGACTTCTCTATTGGGACTATATTGCCCTCCTTCCCACCCAAAGCTAGTTCTATTTTTATAGGCACAGAATTTGACTGACAACAGGAACTTCCTGTTTGGGAGCAGGAAGTGAGTGATCACAGAGACACCAAAGACCCACCATCCTAGAAGGGCAAGAGTAGCTCTCCAGCCCCCCTCTAGCTGCTGGAGGTCTGCCTCTGAGCAAGTAAGGGGTCTATTGAGAAATATAGGATATTCTTGTCTCAGAACAGGACAATCAGGAGCTTAAAGGGCACACAGGCAGAAAGTAAGGAGAGAGAAAAAAACAGTGGAAAGAGTAAGGATTGCAAACAGTTAAGGGGGTCAGAAATAAGACATGATGGGAGTGGTGCAATGCAGTGGCTGTGGACCAGCAGTCTTCCAGGAGACATTCTGGAGGATGCGGTGTTGTCCCATCTGCAGGCACCTCTCTGGGCTGAGGGAGGAGGTTGCTCATCTCCAGGCTGAGTTGGCCAGGATTTGTGAGACCTCCTCTTCCATCCAGAGACCACCAGTGCCACTGCCATTGCCTCAGAGGTTGCCAAGAAAGAGAGGCGGTTGGACCACAGTGGGCTCAGGGAGGGTGAGGTGGTGGAACAGAGGCACATCCTTCAGTTGTCCTCTCCACAATTCCTATGCCATTCTGGCAAAGTGTGGTTCCTCTATGGGCACCGCAGTGGAGACCAAGGAGGATGCTGGAACCTCCACAATGGAGACCCACAGGAGGTGGCAGGGACCCCATAGGGAAGGAAACAACTCCTGGTGGGGGACTCCATTGTTAGGAAGGTAGAACTGGGGGAGGAAGGGAGAAGGAGGTAAGGTGCCTGCCTGGTGGCATGGCTTGGAGGGACAGGGAGCGAATCCTCAGGATTGCCACAGCAGCTGCACAGGGGAGGGAGCTGGATGTCATTGTCCACCTAGGGACAAATGACCTGGCTAAGAAAGGGATTAGAGAAGTGCAGGAAGAGTTTGTGGAATTGGGGAGGGGCCTTAGATAAGTAGCACACGGTAACCTTCTCAGAGGTGCTGCCCATCTGTGGCGAGGAGGCTAGGGTGTTCCACACAATGGGATTCAATCAGTGGTTGAAAAACTGGTGTGCACTCAGGGATTTGGCTTCATTGGGGACTGGGGTCCACCTGGAGTGATGCAAGCCTATACTGGCATGATGGGCTGCATCTATCCAGGAGGGAACCAGGATCCTAGTTGATAGGTTTAAATGCTTCATTGTCAAGCATTTAAACTAGCCAAATGGGAAGGCACTGGAAAGGAGCAGGGAAATCCTAGCCCCCCCCAAAAATCATGGTAGTAAGTGCGGTAAACACCAACATAGAGGTGTCAATAGGAAGAAGGGCAGGGGTAAATGGAGAAAGTGACAAAGGCAAGAAGGACAGGGATGGGGCAAAAAGGAGTAAGGCCATCAGGAAATGGAGGGTAATGAGTACCATAGACAATGCCACTATAATCAAATATGGGAAGTATCATCTTAGTGATGATATCTCAATGGGCAAAAATAGGGATACAGATTTTGTTCCTATAAAGGGCACCATGTTTTGGGCGGAGTTTTTTTATAGATAGCTTCTATATGGCGAGAAAAACCAAGGTGGTGGTCTAGCCAGACACCTAGGCACTTGAATGAGGGAACGTTATCAATTTTATCACCATACAGGGTACAGAAGGAGGGGAATGACAGGAGTCTAGATAGCTTCTGCTGTGTGCTGAAACACATTGAAATGGTCTTCTTTGTATTAAGGGACAATTGTTTTGCCCTAAACCATCTCTGTAAAGAGTTGAAATCCAGTTCAAGTTTGGAAGCTAACTCTGAAAGAGAAGAGCCCGAGGACAATAGAACCGTGTCATCTGCATACATGTGGATGGATGCAGAGGAGCAGGCTGAGGGGAGATCATTAACAAATATAGAGAAAAGTAAAGGGCCAAGGATGGAGTCTAGGGGGACTCCAGGGAGAATGGGAAGTGGAGGGGAGAGGGAATCACAAATTCTCACAGACTGAGAGATTCCTAAAAGATAGGGTCTGAACCAACTTGGTGCTGAATCGGATAGACCAGCAGATTTTAGTATATCCAGGAGAGGGGAGTGGGCAACAGTGTCAAAACCTTTTGCTAGATCAATGAAGATAGCAGTAGTGAAGAGGCCTTGCTCCATGCCAGTATGGATAGTCAGTGAGTCTGAGAAAAGAGGATGTGGTGGAGTAATGTTTGTGAATGCCATACTGGAAGTGCATAAAGAAAAAGGAGGAATTGAGGAAGGGTGAGAGTTGAGATAGTACAATGTGTCCTTATAGTTTGGATAAGATAGGGAGGAGGGAAATAAGGTGGACATGGGCAGGATTGGAGGAGTCACCACCCTTAGGAAGGGGAATGACTGCTGCATGATTCCAGGTATCGGAGACAGATGCAAGAGAGACAGATAGATTGAGCAGGTAGGAAATGGGCAGAGCAATAGCAGGTGAAGACCGGTGTAAGAGCCTGGGATCAAGCCCATCAGGGCTACCACTTTTCAGTGGGTTGAGAGCCAAGAGGGCCTTGAGAGAAGTGGCAGGGGTGACTGGTGAGAAGGAGAAGAAGGAGAAAGGGAAGGGCAGAGGAGAAGGCTGGAGGGGTGGAGTAGCGGGAAAGAAAGATAGGAGTGAGGAAGCACAGGTAGTGAAATAGGAGTTGAAAGTTGCGGTGACAGAGGGAGGGTTGGGGAAGGTAGAGTTGCACACTTTGAGGACAGGGGAGGGTGATTGGTTGGGGGGGAGAAAAGGCATATATTACTTTCCAGAACATAGAGGGGTTGTTCAGATTGTTCTGAAAAGCTGAGGAGAAGAACCCAGCCTTAGCTAACCTAGTGGCTCTAGTACAAGAGTTCCTCAAGGTACGGTACTTGCTCAGGTTAGCAGGAGTGCCAGAGGTCTTGTAAGCCTTCCAAGGCAGATCATGGAGGCAGGACAGAAGATCAGCCAAGATCTAGGTGAGGTGAGAACCTCTGACTCTAGTTTTCAGGAAGAGGGCATGCTGATCCCAAACTAATAAAAATTTGGATTGAAAGAATTGTAGTGCATGATTGATATTACTTGACTTAGTGACAGGGGACCAGTCAGTAGTGTACAGATCAGCGTGCAGTGAGGATAAGTCTAAAGAACAGAAGGACCTGATTAGTATAACTTTCAGGGGGAGTCTTGGGTGGTGAACTTTGGATGCACAATAAACCAGATGATGATCGCTGAGTGTGTCAGTTAGGGTACCAACATCAATGATGCAGTGTGGATGTGTTGTAAGAACCCAGTGTAATAGAGGGTGGTTATCAGAGTGGAGATTGTCATGAGTAGGGACAGCGATGAGTCACGTTAGGTGCAGGGACTTAATATTTTGGCAGAGTTTAGAGTTAGAGTGTGACAGCCAATTAAAGCTGAAATCACCTAGAACAAAAAGTTCCCCAGTGAAGAAATGAGAAGAGATTGTGATAAGTAGTTCCATGACAGAAACAGGAGAAAGGCCTGGGTTGCAGTATACACCTACCACGAAAATGGAGAGGGAGAAAGGGAAGGAGAGTTTAAGGATGAGAAGTTCATAAGCACCGGGGGATGATACAGACAGCACCGGAGTGGAATGGATGGTGGAGGAAAGATAGATTGTGATGCCACCTCCTTTACTGGCATGATCTTGTCAAGGAAAGGGAGTAGCCTGGGATGGTTATGGCAGAGTTGGGAATTTTGGCAGAAAGCCAAGATTCCGAAACAACAAGAACATCAGGGTGGAGGGATATCACGAGAGGTTGAAGCAGGTCAAATTTAGGCAAGAGACTATGTATATTAATGTGAGCCATGCAGAGGCCTTTGGGAAGGGCAGTGGGCACAGTTGGTGCAGTGGGAAAGGCAGGGGAGGGGGTAGGACCAGGGTTTAGCTCAATGTCACCTGCACAGAGCAGCAGTAGAAAAAACAAGAGTTTGGTGAATGCTGAGGAGTGCTTACAGTAAAGTGGAGAGGAGAGGAGAGGACAGGGTATGGTGGGGGGGGGGTGAATGTAATTGATGCATTGTGGAGCCAGGCAGATACAGAAGGGAAAAGAGAGGCAACAGGGCGCCAGGGTAAGTGTAGTGGAGTGAGGAGGCAGGAGGAGGGGACAGTGGGGGAGGCAGTGGGATAGAGGAAGGCATATGGGAAAAGGGAGGAGAAAGAGGAAAGGGAGAATGGGATAGGAGGAACACAGGCTGGGGGGAGGGCAATGTGAAAAACAAGAGGTTGAAGAAAGAGAACACAGGATATTGTACTAGGTAGATTCATAATGAACAATAAGTGGCACTGACAGGAGGATTGGAAGGTAGGAAGAGAAATAAAGATTAAGAATGAGAACAGAGGCACTTAGAAGGGGACAACAGGACAACTGAATGAAAACTAGAGAACCCTGAAGAAGAACAAAATAAATTAGGAGGAGGCATAATTAGATTGAATGACTGGCAAAGATGAAGAGAAAAATATAAATCATTAAAGAGGTAACATTTAGGTCTTACCCTAAGAAAATACAAGGTTAAAAGTTTAGAAGACTCAATATCATTCAAGTAAAACATGCCATGAACAGTACTGTTAATGAGCCTAAGGGTGTAAAAGCAGTAGATAATAAGAGAGTTATATAACTAAACTCTAACATATAAAACCATATGCATGGGGAAATTGGTAACATCTGTAAAGAAAATAATCTAATATGCTCTTAACAGGTAAAACCACACATTTGGGGAGTTGGGGTAATTCCCTTTGGGAATTAAAGCACTAAGCACATAAACAAATGAAACCATACATTTGGGATATTTGGGAGGGTTACTAGAGTCTCAAAACTGCCTCTGCCCATGTAAAGACCAATTGCTAAGCAACCTTGAACAAAGCAATTTGAATAAAACTGAGTATTTGAAAGTAGTGGGGATGGGTGTGGGGATACAGATCAAATTCAAAAGCTGCAGATCTTATATTTTAAACTAGGCAGTCCAATTTTAAAAGTCCACAGTATGAAATAAGACCTGCAATTTACAGTGCAGCCAGCAAAATGAAAGTTTAAAATTAAGTCCAGGATGGAGTTGCAGGGGGAGAACTTCAGTCTCCAACCCCTGTACAAATAGCCACAGACAAAGGAGCTGCCCTGGGCTCTGAACCAAGCGCTTGTTGTGCACGCCGATGACTGGCTAATTGCCAAATTCAAAAGCCACAGATCTCATATTTTAAGCTCGGCAGTCTGATTTTAAAAGTTGACAGTATGAAATAAGACCTGTAATTTACAGTTCAGCCAGCAAAATTAAAGGTAGCCATGAAGTTTAAAATTAAATCCAAGATGGTGTTGCAGGGGAAGAACTTCAATCTCCAAATAGCAGAAATATCAGAATATAAATATCAGAAGACAAAGGTATAGAGCTGTTGGAACATATTTACGAAGTGGGTGTCAAAATGTAATCTGAGGCCCTGCATTGAAAATTTGATATCCCAGACACACACTTCTTTAAGTACTCTACCTTCAAATCAAGCACTTCCTTACAGGAAGACTAGGAAAAGACTACAAGCTGCAAGAACCCTCAGGCCTACAGTAGCATGTATTCTTGATGAGGTAGGAAATACTAAAGGTTAAGTGACAGACTTGTATCAGAGAAGGTAATGAGTACAGTCAGTAGTAGCTCTGAGTAGCATAGGCAGAAGTGGCAAGAGATTCTGGGGGCTGACATCATCGAGGAAGACTGCACAGATATATTAGAAGAGGGGTGAGTGCCCCATATAGAGGAAATACAAAGTAATTCACTTTATGGCCAGCCAAAGAACATGTTATACACCAACTAAATTGGTTAATTCAGTGCACACTGTGAGGGTAAATGCCTAAAATGTGGGCAACAGCTGGCAGATGTATTGTATATAGTGTACATCTGTACTGAACTCATAACTTCTGATGAGAAGTAGAAAAAGCTCTGCCAGAGTGTTTAGTCTCTCAGAACTCGATCAGCTTGAGGAAAGTCATGCTGGGTGATTGGGTGGAAATAGAGCTTGCAGACTGGTCAGTGAAGGTTTGTCCTGCTTTCACTTACACAGTTAAATTAGGCATTCTCTCATGTTGGAAACAGGAGGGCCCTCCAGCATCCTTAGTTGAATGGCATGAAGGACATTATGGTCGTGTAGAAATGTATTTACAAAACAAAGGGAAGGGAACAGATGTATGATATTATTTGGGCACAGTTGGAGGACTGCACAGCGTATTGCTCCCATCACAGTGGCAAGGGTGCTTGCTGAGGAACAGAGGCCTCCATCCTCACAGAACTCTGAAGAACAGACGTGTAATCACTGAAATGTTTTACTTTATGGATGCGTATATAAATTCAATTAGTCAAAAAAAAAAAGGCACAATATTAGGAGATAGTCTGTATATTGTTTAGGTTCTTTTTTTTATTGATTTAATATTTATTCATAATACATTTAAAAGAGCTAGTGTACTATGACAGGTTAGTTACACCATGTACTGTACGCTGGAGTCAGCTGAGCATAAATAAGTTTTGGACAGCAATTTCATGTGTCATAGATAAATACCTTTTCTGATCTTTTAAAAACTGCTGTGCTGGCAGGCTTCTTCCACAGATTGGGTTAGGCTGTTCATGTTGCGCAAACATGGGTGTCTTGAAATTAATATGTCTTTTTGATCTGTAAAGCAAATGGAGAGACACACACACACACACATGGCTCAGCAGAGCGGTCTGACACAGGATGTGGAGAAGACAGAGTTTATGCTGATCCAATACTTCCTGATGTCCCTGAAGCCCCCCACCCACAACTTGGTTACAACAGACATTTGCAGCTAGTTCCTCAATTTACAGGAAAGAGGAGTTAGAGCAATTATCTTTACTGTGGGGGTCCCCCATTATCTTTTGTATGCTTTGGGGTGCATCACAATCCTCGCACTTACACTGTAACAACTTATATTTATTTATTAAAATATTTTCTTTTATCTATTATTCTTTGAGTACCACATTCTCCCCCATCAAATAAGTGCTGTCCCAAATGTTTGTAAACATTAACTACTGGAGACAGAAGAACCCTTTTATCTGTTGCAAGGTCTCGACTTTGTATTCCCTGTCAAATAAAAGTACTTCTACTCACTTACTTGGGTATGTATCTTAGGAAGAATACTTCAATGTTTTCTGACGAGGAAAGTAAAAGGTGGGAATTTCAATTGCTCACGAGGAACCATTCTGCTGCAGGTATAATAATTATTGACCAAATTCCATAAATCAGGCAAAGTGGTAAATTCTGTTCAAGTTTTTCCTTTATTTTCTCAAAGCTTCAAATACCTCTTGATATACTGTATATCAGATTCCCTCTGATGCAAACTGTTTCAACAGGTATTGAATTTTCACAGTTTCATAAAGCGCCCTGTACTGTACTGCAGAGAGTTAACACCACATTGTCTAGGATATATGCATTACTGATAATAACCTGGGTATCGGACTACTGTAACACCTTAACAGTGGTGTGAATATTAATTTCTTTCTTGTGTACAAACAAAACAACACATGTGCATTACGTAAAAGAAGTATTTTTAACCTTCTTGTTTGGAACAGTCTCCACTTGATATCTGAGATATAATTACTAGCATGGTACCATATTTGCAGTTTGTGGATGCGGTACACAATTGTAAAGTGTAGAATACATGCGAAACATTAGCAGCAGAATCCCACGCTGATAACTAGGAGATCTTACTTGGTCATAGGTAAACAGATGCCACCATCTTCTATCGCAAATGGGATGATTTCTAATCTGTTGTGGATAATCTGGTTCCTTGTTCTCTGGACCAGAATTTGTTACAGGTTCTGCAAGCTGTCCAGTATTTTCCAAGTAATCATTATTTCTTGCTGGGGTGTCTCAAAGCAGACCATCCCTGTCTTCATTCTCTGTATTTGTAGATTCAATAACTGCAGGATGTATAGCAGAATGTAAAAAAGGCCTGCTTCTGGTGTTAGATCATTTTCAGCTGTAGGAGTGCATCTCCCTTGATCATTGCAAACTGTCTTATACTGCAATGGTGTGTAAAAGTGCAATTGCCTCTTCACTATCCAAACCACTTGAATCTGTTTGCACTTCACTATAATTGGCTGGAGTCAGATGTGTCTCTTTAGATCCCTGTTTCTATTTTCACCTGGGTTTAGAAATGACTGAAGGTAAATGTAGATGATCACAGGTAGCAGAAGATTCCAGTGAAGAACCTTTTTGTTACCTTTTCTATCTTCTAGTTTTAATTCATAGACAGTACTGCCCCCTTTTCTGCTAACAACCACATGAATTTTGTCTTCCCAGTATGCTCTCAATTTACCAGGTCCACCAAGTTCAGAGAGATTTCTCACCTATACACAATCTCATGACATGATGGCTGTACTATGTACTTTATGGTCATAATACTCCTTACTACAGGTAATGTTAATAGGCAATCTTTTTTTTTCCAAACAACAGGTAAAAAGATGAAAACCCAGTGTTGTCCTGTTAATTACAGTTACATGCAAAGACTACTTTGTTGATGGTCTGTTTCCAGTTAGACATTTGGTCCTCTGGTAGTGTTCTCAGCATAGCCAGTAGTGTTTGGTTCCGCCTCTCCACCTGCCCATTGCCCTGGGGGTGGTATGGTGCTGTCCTGGATCTTCAGTTTTATAGTAGTGCTGCAGTCTTTGGTACAACTGGTTTTCAAACTCCCCAACTTGGTCATGGTGAAGCCTTTGTGGAAAACCAAATTTTAACACAAACTCATTAAAGATTTTGTCAGCTATGGTTTTAACAGTTTTATTCATAGTAGGAGAAGCTATGGCAACTCATGTAAAATGATCGACCAGCACCAGTATGTATTTGTATCCCCCTTTGGTCTTCTCCAGGTGCAGGAAATCAATTGAAACCAGTTCAAAGGGCTCTGTGACCATAATGTTTTGCAACGGAGCCCATGTAGGTCAGTTTGGCTTTTTGTTTCACACAACTGCACATTGGGCCTATATGTGTTTCAATGTCCTGTTGCATATGGGGCCAGTAGAATCAATCCATGGCTAAGGGCACAACTCATTCCAGTCCTAAATGGCCAGTTTCTTCACGCAATTCCTGATGTTGTTGTGTGGTATTTTTCAGGCAATATTAGTTGACATTTTGGTCCAGCTTTCCAGTGAAGTAACCCGTGCTCATCCTTGTGTAATTCAGTCCACTCACATAGCAGCGCTTATGTCTGATTCTATTTACATTTCCTTTCTGACTCATGTGATTTGCACCCCTTAGTTCTCTACTTAGGGATCCATCCCATTACTGGATCCTCTTTCTGAGCTGCCAGAAGTTCCTCATAACTTAAAGGTTTGATGGTTGAGTGACCGTTTAGTGTATCACACTGCAGTGCAGCAGGATTGTATGTTAAAGCTGTGATCCATGCAGCTTCTTTACTCCCTTTCATACCTATGGATTGTATTTTATAGTAGTTATAACATTACTGGAAACATCCTCATCACATGCAGACATGTACTGTTTCATATCCAATGGGATCCTGGCTAGCACATCTGCATCAGTATTATGCTTCCCTGACTGATACTTGGTTTCAAAGTTGTAGTTGGCTAATTCTGCCACCCATCTATGACCAATAGCATTTAATCTAACAGGTGTCAAAACATAGATTATGGGGTTGTTGTCGGTATAAACAGTAAATGGCAAAGAGTGTTACAAATATCCTGGAATTTTTCAGTAATTGACCATTTTAAGGCCAGGAACTGCAATTTGCCTGAGTGCATGTGGTAGTTTTTCTCTGCTGGAGTCAGAATCCTGGAGCCATAAGCAAAGGCCCTTAGTTTATCATTCTGTCTATGGTACAACACAGCACCAAGTCCTTGGGTAGCTGCGTCTACGTGCAGTATATATGGCAGTGTAAAACCCAGATATGCCATTACTGGTGGCTGTGTTAGACAGTCGAGTAGTTAATGTAGTACCATTTTGTGTCCCACTGTCCAGGTAATCACTTGAGTAGATGGAATTTTGTTGGATCCCTTCCCTTTTATCTTTGGTCTTTCTTTACCTGTGCCCCTAGTTGACGGTTTATCTGTAGGCTGGGTATAGACAACAAATTGCACATAGAGAGTAATGCCCATGCAGGCATGTGTTATGAGGATTTTTCACACACCTGAGGTGTGTTAAAATCCATAATTCACAATTCCTGAGTGTGAAGCCCAAAAGGTTTATGAGATTGCCAGACACTGACAGTGTGTGAAAAATCTGTATAATAACTAGTGACCAATTTTTCCCATAGGGAAACTGGGTCATAATTCTGTCATTCTACCTGGCCAGTTATAATGATGAACACATGCCCGGTTTCCCTACTTTGGCGCATGTGCCTACCATGAAATTCCTGTTGTCTGCAGCATCCATCCTCACTCTTCAGTGCTGCAAGTTTCCCCAACAGAAGTCAGCAGTAAGTTCTTTTTTTTAAAAACAAAAATTACTGAGCACAAAAAAAACTACCATTTCAGACAAAAAAAAAAGCTGCTTCAGTTCAGGAGTCAGCCACTATGGACCGCGTTAAAACCCCAATGGTCCATGGCTCGACTCTGTAGAGGAATCCACTTGTTTAGTATTATCGTTGTGGTGAAAAAACAATCCCCAGCAATTATACAAAATAAAGGATGGGTAGGTGTGTAAAACTCAGGTTTTACACATCTCCTTGGGGTGGGATGCCTTAATAAACCCCTTGAGCTTCACGCTCAGGGTTTATGTGGTATCCCACCCCTCGGGGAGTATAAAATCCTTGTTATAACCACCTACCCATCCATTATTCTCTATTTAACACACACCTGCCTAAGAATTTATTTATAATAACTAGTGTAAGGTTTCAACAGAAAAATTGTAGCTGTGTTTGAGTGAGTGAGTGTGTCTCTTAGAAGCTGCCGTGCTCATACAAATACAGTGAAGTGAGTGTGAGAAAGAAGACATTGTAATAACCCGCTGTTGAGTTATTACAGAATTCACTGGGTTATTACAGCATTTTATCTGGATTGAATATCCAGTAATTACAGGGAGTCTCCAGTTATTTTAAGGGTTTAGCAAATTTGAAAATACTTTTATATAATTCCTGTAGTAGTTAGGCGAATCTAGCAATTTCCATACTTTACCAACTGTTGTAGATGCCTTGTCCTTAAGGGCTTGCACTTCTGTTATATAAGCTGGGTCCATTTTGTACCCCTACTCAGAAAATATCATACCCAGATATCTGACTTTTCTTTTAAAGGGTTCACATTTGTCAACTCTCAGCTTGATACTAAATTCCTGGAGCCAACGAAATGCCCTTCTTAGATGTTCCATGCACTGTAATTGTTAAATGTGTTACTGTAAATCAGGATGTCATCCAAGTAAGGGAAGCACATTTCATCACTAAGGGTCCCCAAGGCAATCTTCCATGCACCTTTGAAACACTACTGGAGCATTCATCAAACCAAATGGAATTCTGACCCATTCATCGATACCCCAAGGTGTTACAAATGCTCTCAGAGGAGGAATCTCCTCATTGAGGAATCCCTGGTGGTAAAACCTTCCCCTGGTTGAGAACAGAAAACCATGACTTACCACCCAAGCTGTCCATGGCATCCTGGATGTGAGATATGGGCTGTCTGTCAAGGATAGTCATCTTATTCAGCTCCTTGTAATCTATGCAAAGTCTCAATGTTCCATCCTTCTTGCGGGTGCACACCACTGGTGATGAATAGGGTGAGCTGGATTTTGTAATACATTGACAGTTTTTCAGATCCTGCAGATATGCCTTCAGTTCTCTGCATAATGGATGGGGTACTGCTGACTATGTTTTCTGGGCTGGCTGGTAAACATTTAACTTGATGTGCATATTTTAGTTACTTTATCTAACCGACATCATTATGGTCTCTTGCAAATGCCTGTGACTGTTCTCTTAACATATGACTGGCAATTTCTCTGTCTGTTTTTCATTCAACCCAGTGAGGTTTATAGGTGGGTCAGGATAGAAACATAGAAACATACATAGAAGTTGACGGCAGATAAGGACCTCAAGGCCCATCCAGTCTGCCCATAAACACCCCATGATCACCTGCATCAGTCACTTTGCTAAAGGAATTACTAGTCACATTACTCATTGTTCCCTTGCACACTGTACTAACATCACAGTTCTCTGTTAGCTGGTTTTGGCAAGTTTTAATTCTTTCTACATCAATAGGAATGGCTGACATAAACAGTTGTAGCTTTCCCAAAATTGTTTGACCTCTTACAATAATGTCATGTTGAGTCAGGTTGCTAATAGGAACAGTTATCTTACATGATGGTCCCCATGGAACATCAATTAATATTGCCCTGATACTTTAAGTCCTCAACTCTGGAGAGGTCTCATCAGCCTCAAATATTGCTGGCACACCCTCAATATCAAGGCCAGTGTGGAACCAACATTTAACCTTAATGGTCTCATTTTGTGGGATAGTCTCAGCCCTTTTCTAGTTCTAATTGTATATAAATTATCTAAGTTGCTGCCTTTTTTCTCTTTTTTTTTTGCTGCCTTTAATAAGGTTGACAAGTTCATGCATATCTTTACTCTTAATATGGGGTAGTGCAGCAGTCAATTTGCCAAATAGCAGTGAGGGAGGCAAATGACCATGCATATCAGTGCAGTTACATTTCACAGTCTGTTCAATGACATTATAACCAATGATAGGATTTTCAAGTTCCTTTATGCTCACCAAAACAGAACAGTTATTGTTCCTTTATCTGGTGTCAGGCAAAACTGGATCTCAACACACCCCTGATATGGGATTGGAGTCCCATTTTTTGCCTTTAGGTCTAGTCCATCCTTAGCTTCTAATTCCTCAAGCTTTCTGATTGGTAGAGATAGGAGATTCTTCAGACTTCGGCACCTGTATCACACAGGGCTTCTGTTTTGAAACCACTGATGAAGCACTGTTTTATGCATTTCTTTCTAACTAGATTAGTCACTCTGATATACTGCTTCAGAGTTAGATGGCAAATATATGAGGAAGGTTTTTCAGCAGAAGCAAGTCTCTCCTTTTTAATTTTTTTTTTCAGCTGTTTTTGATGGTCTGAAAATGTACTTTCTAGCTGTTGATGTGTTTAAGGTTATGTAGTGCACAGTCAATTATAATGAGCCAAAGGAATTTGTGACCACCTCTGATTTCCCACTTTGTCTCTGTTTCTCTTTGCTCTTTATCCAGACTAAAAATGCTCCTCACTTCCACACCAATAGCAGTGGTTGCATGTATCACCCTTCTCTGCCTTCCGGCAACCTGGGCACCCTCTTTCTTAGGACCTTTTTTTCCCTCTCTTTCTTGTCCCAAAATCATGTTGATTGCTGTTCTTTTGAAAGTAGTTAAGTGCTTCTTTAATAGGTGCCAGTTCAACTTTCAACTAATTCCTTCCAGCTAGACTCACTTTGACTTCCCCAGTTTCATTCTCCAAGGTACTACCTTGTTGTTTCTTCTTTCCATTCTGCATATATGGCTGCTCACTGTCAGAGTCCTCTGCTTTGCTGGGCTGCTGGATGACAATAACTTTTGTCAGTTTCAAATGAGCACCATTTCCATGTTTTTGTTGTTTCTCAAGTTCATTACCCACTGCACTATTCGACCACTCAAATAAGATTTTATACTGCAGACAAGGTTGCATAACCATCTGAATATTGCCATTTTGCACTCCACTCAGTACAGAATGGAGAAACATGTTTTGTACTAATAATGGATCATATTTAAAGCCTAAATCAGCTTCTTGAAAAGCAAAAAGCAACTTCTGGTGCAACACTAAGGTTTGAACTAGAAAGTCCTGAGGGATTTCTTTAGATGCCTGTACCAAATTTGACAACTGCTGGTGAAGTTCAGTCACATCTTTTTCTTGATAACATGACCTCAGGATTTGCCTCAGCTTAGTGAGGTTACATCTACTCTACCTTCCAAATAACTTCGAAAGATCAGTCCAGGGTTAACTGCATTGATAACTGCTTTTGTAATTTCAGTTTCAGTATAATCCTGCCTGTGTCCATTCTCTATTTGGTGTGTTAAACTGGCAAAACTCCATCTGTCTTTTTGAGATGTACTTCCAATTTGCACAGAACTTTTAAAATCATTCTTTATACTAGATTCAGTTCTAATGGCTGTCATGGAATTTGTTTTTGCATGCATTAATTCATGTTTCCATTCCTTCATTTGTTTATTAAACTGGAGCTCCATGGATTCTATTTTCTTTGCATAGTCTCATGGTATTGGATCACTAATGATCTCATGCATTTTATCTTTAAGTTCTAGCATCATGGACATACCCTTAGCTTCCAGCTCTTCTTCCTTGTCATTTAAAAGACTGCTAATATACTTAATAAGGGCAAACTAGCTTTACTCTGAAATATTAGCTTCACCAGTGCAATAAATATTCAAATGATCACAAATGCCTCTGAACTGTTCCTTCTGGAGCTGGTAGAGGAGTATCTCTAGCTCAAAGTGAACATTTCCTAGTTGAGTGTCATCCATGGTGATTGTAAATAACAAAGGGGTTTTTTTTTGCTTGTTTCCCTAGTTTATTTTCCAAATCTGGTAAAATGTAACTGGACAGTTCACATAACAGCCCTTCTGATTATAACCAATTTTCTTTCTTGCCAGCTGGACCTTCAACATTTGTATCCCAATTTATCACCACTTTGGCCAGATTGTACGCATTAAGTACTTATGTGCAGAATTTACAGTTTCCTTTTGCAGTATAGCCATTCATGTCATTTCCAGTAGTAGGTTTGTTTGCTGAAGAGACATCTCATTCTGGCACTTTCTCACTTCTGAATGCACCTCTCCTGGCTGGCTTGCCAAATGTTACACATGCAAACACTGGTGTCTTGAAATTAATATGTATTTATTAATATGTAAAGGAAATGGAGGCACACACACATGCCTGGCTCAGCAGAGGAGTCTCACAGTGTATGTGGAAAAGACTAATTGTACATTCATATCTGACTGCTATGATTAAACTTCATTTAGCTGTTTTAACACATATAAACTCACATAACACTGCTTTATAAACTAGGATGAATCTTAACTATAAAAACTGATGCAGGATACAAAGTGCGTAGTATAGTTTGCACACCACCTAGGTCTTACAGTTTTACTGTTTTTCTTTTACAAGTACAGTAGCAGATATATTATGCAGCGCTATATAAACAGAAATATATACATCATTTATCTCTACTTAATCTGGAACTAGTCATCTAGGCAACTCAGCAACCTTACAGCACAGTGTCTAAGAATCTGCAGACTGCTAACGTCAGACTTATCATTTTTTATGAAAACTGGTACAACATTATCAGATTAAATTTTACTTCTGCTTTAGAGTTATAAACTGCAAAAATTGTATACGTTTAACATGGCATTTCACAAAGAAGCATACATCAGAGCATGTTACAGTACCTGTATAGCAAATGGAGATACACACACATGACTTAACAGAGGGGTCTGACACAAGATGTGGAAAAGATAGGGTTTATTTTGATCCAGCACTTCCCCATGTCCCTGAAGCCCTCAACCTGGTTAAAACAGACATTTCAGAACACAAACAAACAGGTGCATCTCAGGATTTGTTTCAGGGTGCTAGAAACAGGGTTTGTTACCCTGATATAGACCACAGGCAGAAATTGAAGTCAATAAAAATGTGTAACTTGGAGTACTTCAATTTATATTTACAACAAACAGTTGCAGCTTAGCTTCTCAGCTTACAGGAAAGAGGGGTTATAGCAGTTACCTTTTTTATGAAGTCTCCCACTATCTCTCGCATGCTTTGGAATGCATCACAATGCTCCCACTTACCCTGTAACATATTAGGTTTATTAATAAAAATATTTTATCTGCTATTCTTTGAGTGCTGCATTCATTGTGTGCTCCTGGCCCCTGAGACAGAAGTGATGATGTGGAAAAGATGCTGCCTTATGTCATTGTTAAGCATTCAAACTGACAGGACATTGGACTTGAGAGGTGAGTTGTTGATTTAGTGAGTAGAACACAGTAGCTACTTTTATTTCAGTTTTGTATTTTATGTCATGACACATGAAATCTAAAGGAGCAACTTTCACAGTAACAGTGCTGCACAGTGGGATTAATCTGTGAACTTCATTCTATACAAAAAGTATCACTGGACAGAGTGATTCAATTTTGAAGCTGTTATTAAGTAAGACAGTAGTAATATCTTATTTTTAATGCTGATGCTGGCTTCATATTATCTAGGGAAATATTGCCATTTTCCCATAATCATTGTGTGTGAGAGCATAACAGTGTATGAGAGAGTGACATTTGCACTTCACAGAGACAATGCCAAAATCCCTGAAATAAGGGTGGTAAACAAACGTAACCCAGGGCAAGATCAAGCAATACATAAGGATTGACCATATTCCCACCTAAAGCCAGATTATGTACTTTACATGTCTAAAGGAAAAAAATAGCATGCTCAAGATCGTTGACTAGTATATGCCTCAAACTTCATATTTTGTTTTACTTTTTTTAATATGGTTTTTCTCTGTGTGACTGGTGTAGCTGTTGCTTGAGCAGCCATGTATCTAGTTCCAAGTTGTGCATCTCAGCTGTCTTTATTCAGCAAGGAACACTGGGAAACTAGTGACCTGGGGCATGAAGTGGGCACAACAAAGGTGGGAGGACAAAATTCAGTCTCCTCCTCATTTTGTCTGTGGCTAAGAGAAGACCAACCATGTCAGAGTATCCATCCACTTTACTATTCATCTATTTTCAACCCAAGGCAGTACATTAGCTCAGCCAGGAAGAGAATGATTAATGTTAGACATCTGAGTGAGGTAGAGCTTCTTAAAATTTACCATATACTAACTCAGCACTGACAACAGTCAAGACTCCAGACTACACAAGATAGCAAATCAACTGTGGTCAAAAATGAAGTACAGTACAGTAATTCTCTGCTCTGTCTGAGTGAGTCACTTGGCTATTGTAGAAATATATCCTAGGCTGTGATGTTGTGCTTACATAATGACAAGTTGCAATTCATGTTCCCACACTGCTGCCCTCCTACAGAGATCCAAAATGTTCAAGTCTTCCTCTCTTTCATTGTTTTTTTATTTCACAAGCGAGTGGGATCCTCTTTCAACTGGCACCACATTAAGCTTTTGTTTGCCCGTAGTTACAGAGACATGAAACATTTAACACAGTAGCTTTGGTGGGATATATAGGATGGGGCTGCTTTCCCCAATTGCACAGCAGGGGTAGGGGGGCTGAAGCAGTGTGAAATGTCAAGTGACTTGCTCAGGGTCATAATCAGAACAGTGAACCAGTAGATCTGGTATGATTTGATTTTGAGATCTTCTGGTTCCTAGGCCTGTGCTATAACAACCATACTACACTACAACATCTTTTGGCCTACTCACAATAAATTGCTTCACGACTTAAAGCTTCCTGCAATAGAAAGTATATACAAGTGAAAGAGGGAGAGAGAGAATGCCTAAGAGAGGAAAATGACATGAAAAATGGGTATGCTAATGCATCAGCAGCAGCATTGTCAAACAAGGGCTGATGTGGTGCTGTGTTTGGGTCTGAATCAAGAGTGCATAGCAGTTATAAGGTTTGAGTGCTCTAGATAATCCCTTAGCTGAGCATTAACTACTTTTTTAAGGAGCTTGACCAGGATGAAGAGAAGAGATACAGGTCTATAATTGGTTAGATAACATGCATTACCCAGTTTGAAGAGTGGTATAAGGTGTGCAATTTTCCAGATTATAGGAAGTTAATTGCTGGAAAGAGAGATGAAAAGGTGGGTTAGTGGCAGCAAAGTTGTTGGTAGACAATTTTTAGGAATGAGGGTGTCTAAGCCATCAGCACCAGTTCTTTTTTGGTGTCAAGGCCTAACAGTATGTTTTCCATCTGCTTATATCTATTGGGCTGAAATGAAAATAGGTTGGTTGGATGACTGAGGTTGCTGGTGCCTCCAAAATGAGAGATGGGGTAACATGCTGCCAGTCAGTTGTCAAAGATGAGCCTGGCCGTGGCAAAGTAGGAGTTAAGTTCTTCCAGAATGATTTGTCTATCTGTTATTAATTTGCCTCTCAACTCAATTTTAAGTGGAGTGAGGGGGTTGTCTTTAGACCTTCTATATTTTTCACTACACTAAGAATTTGCCTGCGTTGCTTTTAGAGTTTCCCAAAGCATTCAGATTGAAATTAGCTTTGGGGTCCCTTATGAGTTTGGTACATGCAATTCTCATTGTTTTAAAAAACAATCCAATCAGATTCAGATTTTGTACACCTAGTATCAACCCAGAGGCCATCCTTTTCTCTTAAGGCTTTTTATTGTTCACTGTTGAACCAAGGACATGATGTCTTCCCTTTCATAAATATAAGTGTGCTGCATACATGCAGAATGCATGCCACATGTTTAATTGTGCAATGTTTACATACACAAAGTGAACCAGGTCTAAAAAGCACATCAGGTTCAAATGCTGCACATCAGGTTCACATGCTGCAAGCTTACATAGTGCACCAGGTAAGCTAATGTGAACATCTTCTAAAAATCACATCAGGTTCACGTGTTACACACTTGACAGGAGTGCAGCAGTTAAGCTGGTGTGAACATCATTTAAACATCACATCAGGTTCACATGCTGCACGCTTGTCATGTGTGCAGCAACTAAGCTGGTGTAAATCTCATCTAAAAAACACATTAGTTTATATTTCTCATACTACTGTTAACAATTAGAACCATTAAAATACATCTGCCATTGAATTCCCATTAAAATTAGGCAACATATTAATTCTGATCCTTTTGCAAGTTGTTAGTTGCATTAAATGCCTAGGATATAGTCAGCCAACAACTCCCATTCCAGATGTGCAATGAGGGAACTCTGTGTTATAAAGTCTGACCTTTTTGTTTTGGGCAAAGCAAACACCTTGTGTATATTTAGTGCTACAGGTACAAATGTGTTTCTTCATGATGGTTACAACTCCCTTACTTTCCCTTTGTCATTCTGTATGGAGCATATACACAATGGCCATGGTCAGCAATCTTTGGGCTGAGTAGGGTCTTGGAAGCATGCACCGCATCTCACATTTTGTCACTGAAATGATACTCAAAATGAAGGACAATGAGGGACGCTAACCCTCATGATGATCATGACACATCCTGAAACATGGGGATACAGTGCTTCAGAACACAGTGGAAACCATTGTATTTACAGTATGCACCACTTTAAATGGACTATGATTAGGTGGACAATCGGTTTTACCAACCGTATCCTCCAAACCAAATGCTGATTCCTATATGTGCCTTGTTTAATTTGATGTATATAGCATACCTTGGACACCGCAGATATCGGTCGCTCCTTTGGGTTTCAAGCATGTTATACTCGTAAATTGTGCAGCTCCTCAAATGTTCCAAATACCCCCAAATTGAAGACAAATGTAAATCTAATCAAGATCTACCAAAAGTGTCAGCTACACATTTTGAAAACATAGCTAACTGTTTATTTTCAGGTGAGTGCCGGAAATTACAGTTAGGGAGATGGCTCTTCATTTCAAGCTCCCAAAGTCAACAATGGGAGACTTGCTAAGAGACAAGGATAAAATCCTCTCTATGTGGCATGGCAACACAAACCCAGAGCAGAAACGGAAATGGGACAGCAAGGATGTAGACATTGAAGATGCCCTGCTCTGGTAGTTCACGATTTCCAGAGGAAGAGAGGCTATGCTCAGTGGGCCAGTTCCAAAGCAAAAGGCACAGCAGCTTGCAGCTGCTATGGGCAAACCTGATTTCTGTCTGCACTGAAGCACTAAGTAGGACAAAGCAACCCCTTTCACTCAAAACCCACCATTAACACCCATCACCTCCTAACCCTATGCACAGCAAAAAAAAAAAAGAAAAAAAATTCAGCAATAAGCGATAAATTATTGAACTGAAAAAAATGCATACTCAAAGGCTAGAACGAACATCCGCTATGACAGACAGATCAGTCACACACAGATCAATCAATTTTAAGTGGTGTATACTGTATTTGTACTGATATTAGCATCTGATAATGAATTTCTACCACAAAGTAGGGATGCCATTTAGGTAGGGCAGAGGGAAGCAGTCCCCCTCCGCATATGTTCCTAAGTTGTTATTTTGGCATGGCAATAATGGCATTACATTTGGATTTAATCTTTTGCACAATAAGAACCCCCCCTGACCTGTGTGCACTCATGCTGTAGGTGCACTTCTGACTCAACTGTGTCTGTATTGTGCTATCCACTCTCTCTAACTATTAGCAGCAGCACCATCACACATGACGTGGAGAAGCTCCAGCCAAGCAAAAACACATGAGTCATGCAAGTGTGACACTGTCTTTCCTGCCACAAAATAGACAGACTGCACACTACAGCTTGGAGGAGTTGGTGAGTACTGAACTCTCTGAACTCTGAATAGCAGTGTTGTGGTGGCATATTTTTGCTGGTCTACACTTAGTGAGTTCTCATCTACCTTGGTAGCCGAAGGGGCAGGGGGCAAGCTAGAAGCTAACTCAAGACTAGGCTACCTACTTGCTCTACAATGCTCAGCTGGCAAATAAAAACTGTGCAGGCTCCCCACCCTTGGCAACAAGCAAGGCCTAACAGCAGCAGCAGTGGCACTGGTGTGGGGGGCCCTCTTAGGCCTTGATCAGTGCAGTGCAGCAGTAGCCATGGCAGCTGCCAAGCAAGAAGCAAGCAACACAGTTGGGTGGGTTCGGATGGTGAGATGACTTGGTCACAGACCACTTTGGGTACCTGGGATGGTCAGTTCTACCATCCAGCTTCTGACAGATGGATGGAGGAGGAGCAGACTGAAAACTGGGCTGGTGGCACACTGGGCCAGGCAGCAGGATCTGGTCAGATGACCAGGTAAGTAAAAGCAAATATTTTTTTATGGGGGATTGGGAAAGGATGAAGGACTGAAATATTGATATGTTTTTCACATTCTGCACCTTTGGACAGCTTCATCCCTTATGGGATGGGTACTGAATGAAGTGGAGTCAGGGAGAGAACTTGGGGGAACTTTTTGGGGGGGGGTGTTCAGGACTTCACCAGGAAAAGCAATTGGTTAGTAAGTGGGTGTGTTTAAGCCCAAATCTGATGCACTACTCCAGGGTATAGACAGATGAGTCTTGCACATTAGAATTTTTCCTGATCTGCATATCACCTTTCAGTCAGAACAAATAAGTTTTACCTTTTAGAGATGTTCCAGACATTCAAGAGCTTGCCACCTAGTGGCTAACTAGCACATGGCCTCCACTGGTTGTTGACTCTTCTCTGATGAAATATGAAAATGGCACCCCTGACATAAAGTCTAAATTTACAGGACATCTTCAGTGTGAGCAGCATGTTTTCCACACAGGATGGATGAGGGGCAGAGCACTTTTCAGGGGTAAAATAAGAGTTGTCCCTAGCATTCAGGCTTATATCCCCTCCCCTCAGTGAAGCTGACCTCCACATCCCCACACTCAGGCACATAAAACATAGGACAAGAGAGAGTGCAGTGGCACACCCTTTTAAAATGAATGGGGGGTATTTTTTATTACTATTTTATTCATTATTGATGGAGAGTTTGAGATTAATGAAGGGCACCACTCGACTAGCAAGGGCCTTGTTAGTAGAACAGTGGCCTTCATTATTCTCCAACTCACCATCATAATGTATAAAATAGTAATAAAGAATAAATCCAGTCATTTCAAGGGGGTAAGCCCCAGCACTCTGACCTATGGACATCGTCACTTAAAGACTCCTGCCTCTGGCTCCCTAGTAGTCAGGTAAAAGACTCTCAACATATATCTATACTTGGTGGATTATCTGTAGTAGCATGAGAGTACCTGCTACAGTGTGTGTGTACATAGATGGGGAACTGGCCATATGGGTGTGTGTTGAGTCATTACTAGTTTTGTGTTTGCACCTTAAAGTCTGTTTGTGAGGAAGCATTCACAACTATGGAGAGAAAAATAGTAGAAATACAGGCCAGACAGATGTAATTAAGTAGTTTTGTGGGTAAGTGTGTGTATTGGGGTGGGAAGAACCATATGTGTTTCCATTAGTATGTGTGCTACAATTCAGTTGTGCAGCTGAGATGAGGGGGGACAAGAAAACTAAAAATTAGTGGCTACAAGCATGCCACATGCATGCAGATGTATGCAGATTTTTATTGAAGTACAAGTGAGCCATACAATAAGTATACAGGCAGTATAGCTTAGTGGTTAAAGGCACTGAATTGGAAACCAAGAAACGTGAAGACCTGGGTTTGAATCTCATTACCCCCCCACTTGAATACTATGTGATCCACAGCAAATCTCTGACATTTTATGTGTGCAGTTATCAGATACCATTGACTTTTTGCACTCATGCCACATGCATGCAGTCTGTTCCAATTTAACATGAAAATCTTGCTTTCTACACTTGCTTGCTGCATGCTTGTTGCACGCATGCCATATGCATGCAATCAGTTCCAATTTAACATTTAAATCATGTTTGCAGCATGCATATCACATGGGTAGTTTTATGTGTGCAGCATGAAAACATTTCACATAATTATTTCTGTAAGGGTTTTTAGCCATTTGTTTTAACAGGAGAGTGTGCCTGTTTATGATAACCAATAAAAGTTAGTTGAAGTGAATGGTTGCTTCAAGAATTGTTGAAGCAAGATGAAATTGTTGCCAGTTTATTGTGTCCAAATCAGCTAGAAAGTGTAATGCTTTAAATTTTGTAAAGTGTCTTTTAACAATTAATTTTGAAAGGGATTCTTGTTTTTTTGAACCCCTGACACAGGCTACAACATTGTGATTGCTGATATCATTATGGAATATTGTAATATGAGTAAACATATGGAGCCTATTGGTCAATATAAGATCTAATGTGGAATCCTGGGTAGGGTTTTTTGTTTTTGGCCTTGTGGGGTTTTTAATTAGTTATACTAGCCCTAAATTATCACAGAGGATTTTCAGATTATTTGATTTGTGGGATTACCAGTCCAGGTTGAGGTCTTCTAATATTATTATTTCATGTGGATACATATTTAGAATGGAATATATGTGATTAAAAAGTTCTAAGCCACCTTTAGGTGGTCTGTAGAACCCTATGACATTAATAGTCTCAGCATCTAATAGTGAGAGTTTGATTGCCAAACATTCACATTCATCGGCATAGAAAAGGAGCTAAATTCAACAGCCTTAAATTTATTATTGATGTGATGTAATTGACAAGGCCACCTCCCCTGACTGGTATGTCCAGGCAGAAATAGGTGTAGGAGGGTAAGGCAGTTTCATTGTGAAATACTGACTTATTTAGCTACTGTATGTTTCTGTAAGGATAAGAATGTATGGGCTAGCGTGTGAGACCCAAGCTTTTACGCCATCCAATTGTTTTTACCAGGCTGCATACATCTATTAGTATATATTGCAGCCTTTAAGGGATACTCAGTCAGAAGGTGGTATAACTGGGGAGAGTGGGCAAGGATTAACTTCCACATTACCCAAGCAGATTAATAATAACAGAATCAACCTTTTATACATGAAATCTACTATGTAACATCTGTGCATGCTGGTCTGTTTTAGTAGTATTGCCCAGATTAGGGCTGCAGGTGCTGGCAATTACATATTTTATGCAATGGGCATGAATAACTAGAAGTGAGTGCATGCTCACTAGCTTTGCAGTGATCGAGTGGTTTTCCAATTTTGTGATATGTATATATCACTGGGAGACTGGCCCCATAAAGTGTATCTGTTGGTCAGTTTGCTGAAGAGGGGGGAATGGCACTAGATAGGGGAACCTCCTAAATAGCTAAACAATAACAGTGCTTCAAATAACAATTTCTACATATTCTAGCTCAAGTTAGTTTTTATATTAATATGAAGTACTGTCATACGATAAATTTCCTTTAACGTATAGAGATAAATAACTCATGTTGATATATCTGACTACAGCTGGACTCAATAAGTCTGCCTCTGCTAGGCTGCATAGTGACTTAAATTATAAAGAGCTTGTGAGGAGAGGATAACTGGGTCATGAAATGTTGTTCTGTTCTATGAAGCAACACCTTTGTAAAGGTTACACAGATCGGGTGTTTCTAGGATTGGAGAATTTTGGTGCAAAACAAGCAATTTATTTGAATCAGGGTACATGTGACATTGGCAGCTTGAGATGTGGTCATAGATTTGCAGTGAATAATAGGGCACTGAAGTCAGACTGTAGGGTAAAAGAGATGTCATCAGGACAATACCCAGATGAATATAGGATGGTGTCATTGGAGTACATGAGGTTATTACAATATTTTACAGAAAGCAGGAAATCATTCACAAAAATGGTAAACAGAAGGGGCTTAGGCAAGAGCCTTGTGGAACTTCCATGGTGATATGTCTATGATCAAATAAAGTAGTGGCAAAACAGAATAAATGGGTATGGCTAGAGATGAAAGACAAGAACAAGGAAAGGGAAGAGCAGGTGAGGCCAGAAACTGTAAGAGTGTGTTTAGTAAGAGAATAATCTGGGATTTCAAATGATTTGGCTAAAGCAAAGAAAATTACATTAGTTTGAAGACCCATGTCTATTTGACAGAATGAAGGAAATGAGTCTGAACAGAGAGGTAGATATAGAATGAGCTGCATGAATCCCAGACTGGTATTCAGAGAGAAGAAAGATGTATTAGAGAGGAAGGCAGAGAGTTGTTAGGCAACTAGTCTTTCTAACAGTTTGGCTAGGATGGGGAGTAGGGAGATAGGTCAATAATTTGCTGGGGAGTTAGAAAGACCACCTTTATATAGGAAGATAACTGTGGCAAGCATCCAGAACAAGGGGATGATACCTGTGGCAAGAAGCAGTTAACAATATGGGCCAAGGGGGCAACATTACCTGTAGCTCCCAACTCCAGAAGGCAGAGGTAGAGCATCAGGACCAGAGCAGGACCTCGGTTTGTTTCGCAAGAACTCCCAGAAAACTTCCAAAATAATGCTGGAGAAGGCAAATTTGAAAACAGTACTGTAGGGGAGGTCAAGGGGGTGAATGAGCTGGAGCCAGGGAAATAGGGGCAATAGCCAAGGGTCCATCAGCAAATTGGGTATTCAAGGTATTAGCAGTGGTATACTGGCTGGTGTCCACACCAGAGACATAACTAAAGCAGGTGATATCAGAGTCAAAACATGAGGTGTGGAGCAGATTAACCATGTTCCAGAATTTAGATGGGGTTTGTGATTCCCTAATAAATTTGTAACTGAAGTAAAAGGCTTTGGCTTTATGGATAGCCATGGTGCATTGGTTCCAGAGCCTATTGTACCATTGACAGTCAGCAAGGATACCAGAAGCCATATGGGCTGATCAAGCAGCAGTTCATTAGGAATACAACAAAAAGAAAGCAAGACAAGGTCATGACAACACAAAATATATTAAAAATACATGCACTGCACCAACTTACTTCAGCACTTTTTTCATGTAGGTAATAATGAGAGACATAGCTTTTTAGAATCATTACTGCCTTCACATCCTTACCATTGCATGATAAGAGCAAAAAGTAAGGGACATTTTTTAAGGACACATGTTGTGTTGTACAGTAAGTACAACATCAACATGTACGTACCTCCTCAATTATCCACCCCTCCGTTATCAGCCACCCTCATTTACCACCCATTTTACCATGTGTATCATTTTTTTTCCTATGGAGATTCTCTTGCTTATCCACCACCCTTTTAGGTCCACCATCTGCAACTGCTTCTCTATGCACCAAGCCCATAGAATATAATCCTCCCTCTTTCTTCTACCATGCTAGCATCACTTTCACATCATCTCTGTTGAAAAATAATGATATTTGCACTTTTGCTCACTTGACCATCAACTTAGCTAGTATTTTCTTCAGTTTAACATGCTTTGTTTGTTTTACTTTGGCTACTGGAGAGCAAGTCAAGGAAGGAGAGGTTGTCTTGAGTAATAGGTATTTAATATTAAAAATGTAATGGACTCAGATGAGAAAGGGGATGAGGGGAACATCACAGAACAGTTCAGTAAAGAGACGAAGGGTGGGGAGTTGAGTGAGAGTAGCGGATACTGTGATGGACAACAGGGGAGAGAAAGAGCAAGGTAAATTGATATTGAACAGAGTAGACTGGTTTATGTGATAATATCAAAAAAGGTAAGTTTAAGAGGTGGGTATAGAAATAATGGGGAAATGGGATTGTTGGAAGTGGGTACCTGTTAGCAGGGGGATCAGAAAGTACCGAGTCAGAACATGAGCTAAAGGGAGGAAAAGTGCTTGCTAAACAGAATGCAAGGGTGAGTGGGATTGTGGGTGACACTAGACGTGGGAGAAAGGGAGATACAGTCCAAGGGGAGAGTAGAACCCTAGGAAAGGATTTTAAAATGTGGGAAAATGGGAACAGGAAGAAAGTGGGATGCCAGTAAAGGAGTGTTAGCTTAAGAACCAAAAGTACAAGAAGAATGACATTTTAAGTAGGGTCTTGCTCTTAGGGGACTAAATAAATAAGGGAATCAGATGAGGGAGGTGGTAAGGGAGACAAGAGCAGTGCAATTTGGGTAGAGCATATGCAGGGAATGACAGCACTACAGGTAAGGCACAATACACCCTTAGGGGGCAAATGGTAGGATGGGAGACCACACTTGGTGATTCACCTGAGCACCAGTGATCTGGAGGGAAATAGTCTAATGGAGGTGTAGGCAAGATTCAAGGAGCTTGCTAGGTTTTGTGGTAGTATGTGGGTCCATTCTATTGCTTTCTTGGAGGTACTGCCTGTGTCAAGAGCAAGCACATTAAGGAAGCAGAGTATTGCAGAATTCAATCAATGGCTGGAGGGTTAGTGTAAGCAGAGGGGTTTGGGGTTTGTGCGGAACTGGGGTTCAATGTGGGAGGACAAGAGTCTATTTGCTCTGGACAGACTTCACCAGAACAAAAAGGGATCAGCAGTACTAAAGATTAAGTTAGGAGAGTTTATCAAAAAAATGCATAATTTAAGCTGATTTCGGGGGGGTGTTAAGAAAAAGGCCACTCAATGAGATAGGAGAGTCGGGAGGCTGCCATTCATCCCCCCAAGATGGAGATTTAATGCAGAAGAAAAACATAAACAGGTAAGGCTGGTAAGGTAGGGCTGTGAGGGAGGGAGTCAGTGGTGGAAGGGATTCTTTGCAAGCAGCAGGAGTTTGGGGAACAAGATGGTAGACTTCTTGGAGGCCATCATAGTGGACCAGGGTCTTGACATAGTAGCGGTAAGTGAGACCTGGTGGACAGGGCATCATACGTGGGTGACAGTTGTTCCAGGATACAGGCTGTTTAGAAGGGACAGGACAGGAACAAGGGGGTTGGAGTGGCATTATTCATCAAAGATGACATCAGGGCAATGGAAGGGCAGAAGGAGAAAGGGAAGTCTGAACTCTTGTGGGTCACACTGGATAAACTGACTGGAGAATCTTTGAGGTTGGGGGTAGTATACAGACCTCCTATGCAGGGGGATGAGGGGGATAGACAACTGATGTAGGCAGTTACACGGATGGCTCTCAAGAGGGAGCTTTTGCTAGCGGGGGACTTAAACCTACCTGATGTGGATTGGGAGATACCAGCTGCAGCATCATCTAGAAGCAGGGAAAATGATGGAATCACTTCTGAAGGAAAGAATTGTTGAGTACCTAGAGGCCAGTGGGGCAGAGGACCCAAGGCAGCATGGATTCACAGTGGGAAGGTCATGTCAGACAAATCTAATTGATTTCTTCGACTGGGTGACCAAAGTAGTAGACCAGGAAGGGGCTGTGAACATGGCCTAACTAGACTTTAGCAAGGCATTTAACACAGTCCCGCACAAAAGACTAATAAACAAATTAGCCAGTCTGGGAGTGGGTCCCAAGGTGGTAGCCTGGGTAAAACACTGGCTGGACAACAGGACACAGAGGATAATAGAAAATGGAGTCCACAGTGAGGAAAGGGGGGTTACTAGTGGAGTACCGCAGGGTTTAGTACTGGGGCCGGTCCTTTTTAACGTCGTTAAAAGTGACATTGCAGAGGGACTGGAAGGAAAAGTATGTCTCTTTGCAGATGACAAAGATCTGCAACAGGGTTGATATGCAAGGTGGGGTGGAAAGGATGAAAAAGGACTTGTCAAGGTTGGAAGAATGGTCAAATGTATGGCAGCTTAGATTCAACGCAATGAAGTGCAAAGTAATGCACCTGGGAAACAAAAACCCAGAGGAAGAGTACACAATGGGGGGTGAGATACTGACAACAACAGAAATGGAAAGGGACCTGGGTGTAGTCATATCAGATGATTTAAAGGTGGCAGCAATGTGAGAAGGCAGTAAGGAGGGCTGGGGGGATTCTGGGATGCACAGGGAGAAGTATCACCAGTAGAAAACAGGAAGTTGTTGGCCCTCTGTACAGACAGTTGGTAAGACCACATCTGGAGTACTGTGTACAGTTCTGGAGACTCCATCTCCACAAAGACATAGACAGGGTGGAGGCTGTCTAGAGGAGGGCAACCAAAATGGTGCAGGGTCTGCACCAGAAGACATATGAAGAAAGACTAAAGGAGCTTAAGATGTATAGCCTCGAGGAAAGGTGGGAGAGGGGGGACATATTAGAAACTTTAAAATAACTCAAGGGAATCAACAAAGTCCAAGAGGGTAGCATCTTTCAGAAAAAAAGATGTGCAAGAACAAGGGGGCACAATTTGAAGATAGAGGGGGGACAGCTCAGAGGTAATGTGAGGAAGTATTTCTTCAAACAGAAGGTTGTAGATGCATGGAACAGCCTTCCTGAGGAGGTTGTAGAGTCAAAAACAGAGGAGGAATTCAAGAATGCATGAGACAGACTAAAAGCAATTCTAGTGGGAGTAGGAGGAAGCAGGCTGTTGGTTAACTAGTATCTGCAGCGTATTCATTAGGTAGGGAAATGAGCAGACTAGGTGGGCCAAGTGGTCCTTATCTGCCATCAGATTCTATGTTTCTATGTTTTTGAAGGAGCTACAGGGTGTATTCATACAACAGCTGGTATGGGAGATTACATGGGGAGATAACCTGCTGGATGTGGGGAAAGTGTAGAGGAGGTGGAGGTGGTTGATGGTCTTGGTACAAGTGATCACAGGACTGTAAGGTCCAAGGTAAGGATGGGTAGGGAGTCAAATCGGACCTGCATAAGAGTCATGGACTTCAGGAGGATGGACTTTAACAAAATGAGGAGGTTATTTAAGGAAGAAATGTCAGGTATGGGGAATATAGGGGATGTGGAGGAGTTATGGGAAACTATCATGGGGGGCTACTGAAAGCCACTGAAATCTGCAGTAAGAAGGAGAGGAAGAATAAAAAAAAGGAGGAGACCACTCTGGTTTACAAGGGAGGTGGCAGGGGCAGTCAGGGAAAAGAAGAGAGCATTCAGAAAATACAAGATGTCACAAAGGAAGGCTGATGGGGAGGCTTATTGGGACAAGTGG